>OV277706.1:18568150-20055369 GCA_922987775.1 Agonopterix subpropinquella
GGTCCTCCTTGCAAGGGCGGATCCAGGGGGGGGGCCCAGGGGGCCATGGCCCCCCCCACGGACCTCTGCGGATTGCATTGAATTTCGAGGCTAAGTAATGACGGCACTTTACTAGGGCATAGATTGATTGAGCTCTGTCCATAACCAATTCGTAGAGCTTAGAAAATTAGAGCTCGCTTCGCTCGCTCTATGTTTCTGTTTTAATTATTGTGCCTGTGTAGGTACAATAATTAAAACAAGGCTGTGGTGAGAAATCTTTAGGATTATACACATAATATAATCCTAAAGATTTAACAGCAAACCGGGGAACACGCCTCGGGCGGCAGGTTGAGGGGGCGCCAAAATCAAGATGGAAAAAAATATTGCATCGACTTGAGAATTTTGCAAAAAAATCTCGTGCTCGCTTCGCTCGCTCCTGATTTCAGACATCTGATTATGTTGCAGTGACGAAATCTCGAGCTTGTTTCGCTCGCTCTTGGTTTAAGATCGTATTGCAGTCATCCCATTATATTGCAGTGAAATCTCGAGCTCGCTTCGCTCGCTCTTGGTTTATTTGTTGTATTGAAATTACCTATCGCAGAATTCGATCATATTGCGAATTTCTGACTCGACCTAATCATATTACAGTAAAATCTCGAGCTCGCTTCGCTCGCTCTTGGTTTTAGATCTCATTGCAGTCATCTCATTATATTTCAGTGAAATATCGAGCTCGCTTCGCTCGCTCTTGGTTTTTTTGTTGTATTGAAATTACCTATCGCAGAATTCGATCATATTGCAAATTTCTGACTCGACCTAATCATATTGCAATAAAATCTCGAGCTCGCTTCGCTCGCTCTTGGTTTTAGATCTCATTGCAGTCATCTCATTATACACCACTAGTTTTTAATTACTAACGTAACTTTAAGGGTGTATTCAGACCATGAATCTAAACAACTTTCCCAAAGAAACATGGGTCGAAAAACGAGAAAATTTTTTGGACCTCCCATAGAAAATCGATCGGCCGATCCGCACTTTTGTATGGAAGGTCCACAAAATTTTCTCGTTTTTCGACCCATGTTTCTTTGGGAAAGTTGTTTAGATTCATGGTCTGAATACACCCTTAAAGTTACGTTAGTAATTAAAAACTAGTGGTGTATTGCAGTAACAAAATCTGAGCTTGCTTCGCTCGCTCTCGGTTTAAGATCGTATCGCAGTCGTCTCATTATATTGCAGTGAAATCTCGAGCTCGCTTCGCTCGCTCTTGCTTTTAGATCTTTTTGCAGTCATCTCATTATATTTCAGTGAATTATTGAGCTCGCTTCGCTTGCTCTTGGTTTTTTTGTTGTATTGAAATTACCTATCGCAGAATTCGATCATATTGCGAATTTCTTACTCGACCTAATTATATTGCAGTAAAATCTCGAGCTCGCTTCGCTCGCTCTATGTTAAACGTTTTGTTGCAACCACTCAACAAGGACCTGGCCTCCCTAAGAAAAAATTATTGCTACACTCTTGTAGAGGAGGCCCGGGCCCGGCGCCAATCTCATGTTTTTGCCCCGCCTCGGAAAAATCGTAGATCCGGGGCTGATTGTTTTAGTTTTCTATGTATTCTACAAGACGTCTCGGGTCTGTGTCTCTAACTTAATTTTTTTTTTATCTTAATACGTGGCCTGAGTCGGCCGAGGGCCCCCCCCAATATGAAATCCTGGATCCGCCCTTGCCTCCTTGCAGGGATTCCCCGTGCACCACTTACTGTCACTGTTCACAGTCCACTACGGGTCACGGCTATGACGTCACGCGTCACGGCTATGACGTCACGACGTACGACACTATGACGTCACGCACTACACTGACACTATGACGTCACGCACTACACTGACACTTGTCTACTCACTGTTCCACTTAGCACTTTTCCCTTCACTTGTACTTTTCCACTTTTACTTTTCATCCTTTTGTTTCGCACTGTTCACTGTTAAACCAAGAACTGATCCGTTAGCCCGAGTTCGCCGCTTTTTATACCCCGCAGAATGTTCCAGATCTACGAATTTCGTTAGGTACTCTTTTGTTCTCTTCCAGTTACCTCTAATCCCACCTTTCTGGAAGTTTCCTTTATTTTTTCTATCCCTTTCCAGATATTCTTTCTCAGTCTTTCTTCCTTCTAGAACATTTCTACAGTACAAACATTAAAATCTAGAAATACTTTTTTGGTTTTGATCGGATTCGATCCGTCACCCCCCGGCATGGGAGTCCGAGCCTAAGACCGTAGTAGCTTATCTATGGCTACTACAGTTTAATAAGCAAAGGAAACAAAATTTTACAGTAAATAATTTATCATTTGTATTTATTCCTTGTTTTACATCTTTTGAATAAATTATTCAGTTTTTAATTGGTTTTTAATGTAGGTAAGTCTAACTAAACAACAATTAGTGCGTAAAAAATTATTTTTGTTTTAGGTCTCCTGATGGTAGACCCTTGCCTGTTTGTAAATAGACGTTTCTTTTTTTGATCGGATAGTAATTGGCGGTCAAATTTGGATTTTTACAGTCAGTGTTGCCAGAAGGTTACTTTTGTAACCTTTTAGGTGATTTTTAGCTCTCTCAGGTTACTTTTTGGTTACACGATTTAAAAGGTTACTTTTAGGTGATTTTTCGGAATTTCTATAATCAATGTTAAAATTATTAATTTTCCATGAAACTGAACGCTTGTTCATATTTTTTGCAATGTTTTATAACGCAAAACGTTCGTAACGTAGCAAGTGCAACTCCTAAAAAGACGTTTTTCTCTCTCGCACTTATTTATACCAAATCTCAGACCAAATCATAAACGTCTCGATCAATCAATCGGATAAAAATGCAAACTTAAAATGAAAAACGCTACAAAAAAATGTATGTCTCTGTTATTTATTCCTGACATCGGTTGTATGCGATACTGTAATCGCTTTACCTTGAATTGAACCCAAAAAAAAAAAAAATGTATGTCTCTGTAAGTTAATACAACGAACATCTGTCTATCAACTTTTCATACCTACCTTATTACTGGGAAAAAAATATGAAAGGTTACTTTTCACACCAAAAGGTTACTTTTTCATGTATTTCCGGTTACTTTTGACAAGATCCGGCTGGCAACACTGTTTTTACTTGTTGAATGGTTGAATGTGTTGAATCAACTTTGAACCATCTCATTATTACTCAAATAATGAATGAAACAAATATGGAAATTGACGAAGACATGTTTGTGGTGATAGTTGGTGACGAAACTGATGAAGAAAAGGACAGTGAATTTCAGTCTGAAACAAATAATTTAGCTGTTGAAGAACTTATTGAAAAAGCAGAGAAGCATGGAGAAATATTACCCATTGAATTGAATATAGAAGATAAAATAGTTGAGTATGTTGAAGAAGAAACGCTAGAAAATGAACCATTGACCATAGATTTTCCTATAGATTATAGGGAAATTCCAACACAGCAGAGGCGTGCAATGATAAAGCCGTACCAGCGTAGGTCTGTCATCAATGAACTGAGAGAGAATTTTCAGGAGCTGAGTGAGGATGTGGACCTTCTGTTATGTGTACTGTGTGATATAATGGGTTCGGTGAAGCCACCACCTCCACCGCAGGACTACTTCATCATGAATAACATTATGTTTGAGTGAGTTACAAATTATTTTTAACCCCTGAAGAAAAAGAGGGGTGTTATAAGTTTGACGTCTATGTCGGTCTGTCTGTCGCTCTGTTTGTCTGTGGCATCGTAGCACCCAAATGGGTGGACCGATTTCGATGCGGTTTTTTTTACGAAAGCTAATTTTTGCGGGAGTGTTCTTAGCTTTGTTTCATGAAAATTGATTCTGTAGTTTTCTAGTAACTTTGAAAATTACAAAATAACATTAAATTACAAAGAAGTTCGGCGAATTTGGACCCAGCCATTTTTACGAAAACTAAAAGCCCTTCAAGACGGCTGTCATAATTATTATAAACAGAAAAAATTAAGGCATTTTTTAAAAAAACTTCCACATCTCCAGAAGTCCGGATTCAAAAGTATAAATTACTAGTAAAATAGACAAATCATCCAAAAAGCAGTAGCAAAACGCAACCACGACAGCTATTTTCATCTAATATTATCATTGAGATATTTTTTGGACGTTACGGTTAACTGATAGTGTGTGTGATTTCATATTCTTCCATTATCATAATATTGTACGGTTATCGTGAATTTTCATTAAAATAAACACAATGAATGCGTAGAAGATTTAGTGGACTATCTAATAAGAATGATTGAGTTTCACACTCTTGATACAAAAGGTATCATAAGGAGAAATACCCTTCCCCCAACTTCTACAGGTTACAACCAATTAACTTTTTTGTTAGTTTAGTTTCATTCTACACGTATTACTAAGTTTCATTCATGTACGGGACCTCTAAGTCTGGGTCTCAAATTAAATGGCTGTCCGCCAAACTTCTTTAAAAAGCCCCCAAAAAGGGTGACTGAATTATTTTTCACTTTTTAAATGTTTGTTTTTAGCATTGTTGGGGGTTTTTGAAATTTTTATAAATAAACTAAACATTACTTCAATGCATAGACTGTTGAATATACCGACAGTAGCATAGCCAGGGGGCAGGGGGGCAAATGACTCGGGCGGCACTTTACTAGGGGCAGTGGCGTAGCGTGGGTTTCTGCTGCCCGGGGCAAGGGCCATTTTTTCCGCCCGCAAAATCTGACCGCTGCCGAAGGGCAGATAAAGGTATCTTACCTACACAAAAAATAACGGAGCAAGCGAAGCGAGCTCGAAATTATTTTGCACATAGATTCGGGTTTTAGTCAGACATCTTTTAGTTTATCCATGCAAAAGCAGAAAATTTGACTTTTCTCCTCAGCACGAATCGGCTAGTGCCAGAGCTTAACGTACAAAACATGTGCAAAGTAACCGAAGTAAAAGCTATGGATTGAAAGAAGCAAGCTTTAAATTTTTACTAAATTTTTAGCACCACATCTTAGCTATGGTCAAAACTCATTATAAATAAATTATAATAAATATCTTGGACAAATGTCACACAAATTATCTAGTCACATTTAAAGTACCAGAATCTAGCCTGGACTTGTGTTACGATGACTAGACAACGATATCAGAATACATATATAAATACAAACATCCATGACTCGGGTACAATTATTCATATTCATCATACAAATATTTGTCCCTTACGGGATTCGAACCCGCGACCCTCGGCACAGCAGGCAGGTTCACTACCGACTGCGCTACCTGGTCGTCAAAAGAGCGTCGTATTGAGAGCGTATAACGTAGACGTACCTTTTGTCACACATGTGGCACAGGTGACTCATGGATCATGGATTATGTTTGGGCACGGCAATTAAAATAGAAACTTAGAGCGAGCGAAGTGAGCTCGACTTTTCACTCCTTTACGAATTGGTTATAGAGAGAGCTCAATCCAACAATTTTTTTTTTCAAATTTGCCGCCCCTAGTAAAGTGCCGCCCGGGGTAATTTGCCCAAACTTTTTTTGTTTGATAGCTTATGATCTGACTTAAAATCTGGTATATAATTTGTGCGGACGAAGTCGCGGGTTAACGCTAGTTTAATTATGAAGGCATAAAATTGCTATCAATGGATAAATGTACGGTTACAGATGCATAGAGTGTGGAGCGATGCGGGAGACGATATCGGCAGCCGCACGGCACTACCAGGAGAAGCACGGCGCTAGATACTTGACCTGCTACGCGTGTGGAGTCGACTTCAAGAGGTACTCAGTGTGTTACAGATGCATAGTGATGCGGGAGACGATATCGGCAGCCGCACGGCACTACCAGGAGAAGCACGGCGCTAGATACTTGACCTGCTACGCGTGTGGAGTCGACTTCAAGAGGTACTCAGTGTGTTACAGATGCATAGTGATGCGGGAGACGATGCAGGCAGCCGCACGGCACTACCAGGAGAGCCACGGCGCTAGATACTTGACCTGCTACGCGTGTGGAGTCGACTTCAAGAGGTACTCAGTGTGATACAGATGCATAGTGATGCGGGAGACGATGCAGGCAGTAGCACGGCACTACCAGGAGAAGCACGGCGCTAGATACTTGACCTGCTACGCGTGTGGAGTCGACTTCAAGAGGTACTCAGTGTGTCACTCTCTTCAGTGGCTTTTAATTCCATATGGTGGTGGGTTCAGCCTCCTTCGTCTGTTTTCTCCACTTAATTAGAAAGGGTTTTCCATTGTAGAGAAGATGGGGCCAGAAACTCTACAACATAAGTAGTTCTTTTCATCTTTTAAATAAAACAAAATACCACTGACCAGTAGAATATTCTCCGGTATCTTATAATAGCGTATACGGTACCTATTCCTGACGTCTTCGGAGACAGAGAAGTTATTTGTCTATGTTCTGAGACATTGCACTCATAAATTTATGGTTTCCAGTTGTCTAACTAAATAAATGTTTTACCTCGCAGCACAACAACCCTGTACAAGCATGAGAAACGTTGCCGAGCTCCGGACGCTCCGGTGATGCTGAAGGCGCGCGCCCTGTACCTCGGCCGCAAGGGACGCAGCAGACCTTACCTTACAAAGACTCATTCTATGCGCAAGTGAGTCTTAACAACCCTGTACAAACATAAGAATCGTTGCCGAGCTCCGGACGCTCCGGTGATGCTGAAGGCTTGCGCCCTGTAACTCGGCCGCAAGGGACGCAGCAGACCTTACCTTACAAAGACTCATTCTATGCGCAAGTGAGTCTTAACAACCCTGTACAAACATAAGAATCGTTGCCGAGCTCCGGACGCTCCGGTGATGCTGAAGGCTTGCGCCCTGTAACTCGGCCGCAAGGGACGCAGCAGACCTTACCTTACAAAGACTCATTCTATGCGCAAGTGAGTCTTAACAACCCTGTACAAACATAAGAATCGTTGCCGAGCTCCGGACGCTCCGGTGATGCTAAAAGGCGCGCGCCCTGTACCTCGGCCGCAAGGGACGCAGCAGACCTTACCTTACAAAGACTCATTCTATGCGCAAGTGAGTCTTAACAACTCTGTACAAACATAAGAATCGTTGCCGAGCTCCGGACGCTCCGGTGATGCTAAAAGGCGCGCGCCCTGTACCTCGGCCGCAAGGGACGCAGCAGACCTTACCTTACAAAGACTCATGCTATGCGCAAGTGAGTCTTAACAACCCTGTACAAACATAAGAATCGTTGCCGAGCTCCGGACGCTCCGGTGATGCTGAAGGCTTCCGCCCTGTAACTCGGCCGCAAGGGACGCAGCAGACCTTACCTTACAAAGACTCATTCTATGCGCAAGTGAGTCTTAACAACCCTGTACAAACATAAGAATCGTTGCCGAGCTCCGGACGCTCCGGTGATGCTGAAGGCGCGCGCCCTGTACCTCGGCCGCAAGGGACGCAGCAGACCCTACCTTACAAAGACTCATTCTATGCGCAAGTGAGTCTTAAACTGTAATCACAACAACCCTGGACAAGCATGAGAAACGTTGCTGAGCTGCGGAACATTGGCGAACTGTGACGGCAGCATCCCATAATTCGCCAGTAACATTATTGGCGAATTGTAGAATAGAACGGCTTCTAATTAACTTTACGCCTTATTGCCGGTTTGCCGGGCAGAGAGTGTAGTTCATTTGATGGGCCATAGGTTCAGACGATTATTTTCTATGAGAAACGCGATTGCCCAATCTTCCGAAAAGTGCATGCGCGTGCCGTATTTTCGATTAAAAAGAGTTAACAAAAGTACTTTTGATATGTTTTTTTTTATGATTTCACTAGATAAACTAATGGTGAATATGTGAGCATAAATACCAAAAATCGGAATCTATTTTAAGTTCTTCTAACACGAGAAAAATGTTTAAAAATACAAGAAAATACGTCATCTTTGTGACGATTTTCTATCGAGTGAAGTAATTCCAATCGTGTATTCAATTGATTTTACTAGATAAACTATCCAAGAATACTGAGGTCTGACTTTGGTATCGGTAAATTGTATAAATCTAGTCGAAACATGAAAAATAGAAGATGCCTCCAAGATGTTTCCTACCCGAACACATTCCTACCATAGGGCCTTAAAACTTCTGCGAAGCGATTCTTCTGTACATGTAGTAGGTAGTTAGTATTTATTGTGTGCTCCAGGTACCTGGAAGCGGCGTCCAAGACGTCGAAGTCGTTCTCGTGCCGGCAGTGCTCGGCCGTGTTCGCGAACAAGAGCTCGCTGCAGTCGCACCTCCACCTGCACAGCGGCCGGCGCCCCTACCGCTGCCGGCTCTGCGGAGCCGCCTACACCTCCAGTTCTGCGCTCTCTGTATGTCGCGTCCCTACTACCATCACTAACTGCCTCCGTGGTCTAATGGTTAAGAGCATTGGGCTCTCGACAAGGAGGTCGTGGTTTCGATTCCCACGGGGGACACCTAGTTGTCACTTTGTGCGTTTTTCCAGTTGGTTAGGACATTGCAGGCCGAATCACCCGATTGTCTGAAAAGAAAAATGATCCCGTGCTTCGGATGGCATGTTAAGCCTTTGGTCCCGGCTACTATCTCTGGTGGTAGTAGTCGTTACATAAAAACCACGTCAGAGGCCGTAAGGCGGTCTGAAAACACTCTGACACCAGGGCTCTGCCCACACGATAAGAAACAATCTATTATCACTGTTAGAGCGATGATAGTCCATACGAAAGAGAGCTAGCAATTCAATCATGAGGCAGCGGTTCGATTCCTGACCTGTACCACTAAGTTCTGCAGAATTTTTATACTGTTGTATTCATTGCACTAGCTCGGTACTGAAGGAAAACATCGTGAGGAAACCTATACATACCCAAAAATGGAAAAAAAATAGTTCGGATGTATGTGTAAAATATGGGTGAGCTTGGGGCGAACACAATAGACCAGCCTAGAGACCAGCAATGGTCGCAGTGTTACATAACGAACCTAGCTTGCAATAGCCCAGCCATCTTTAAATAATAGTTATCACTGTTTATACTTCTTCGGAATAGCTGACATAGCCCAAAGAATTGCTAAAGTGGCAGTGGGCGGGGCACATTGCTCACAGAACCGATGGCCGATGGGGCCGAAGAGTTCTCGAGTGGCGACCGCGTACCGGAAAGCGTAGCGTGGGTAGGCCCCTCACACGGTGGACCGACGACCTGATGAAGGCGGCGGGAACCCGTTCGATGAGGGCAGCGCAGGACCGGTCGTTATGGCGATCCTTGGGGTTAGGCCTATGTCCAACAGCTTTCGCAGAACCGCAATCAACCAATCAAATATTCTTTATTTTACACCAAAACACTGAAGAAGAAATTATGATGTGTATGTGAAGTCTACCAATCCGCATTGGGCACGCGCGGTGGACTAATGGCCATACACCCTCCCTGAGGGTAGGCCTGTGCACTGCAGTGGGACGTTTATAGGCTGATGATGATGATGACACCAAAACAAACAGTGATATGAATGAATGTGTTTCCGCAGAGGCACAGTCAGAAGCACCTGGACGCGGAGTACACCTGTGACCACTGCAGCCGCTCCTTCAAGGCGAAACAGACCCTAGTCGCGCACATGGACACCCATAAACGTTAGTTATATTATTATTCAGACATCTGATTCTGCTTTATTCGAATAATCGTGCTTTGTTCTTTTTTTGCAAGTCTGTCTCCCAAACGGCAAAGGCCTCCTCCAACCTTCTTCATTCTTGTCTGTCGCTTGCCACTCAGTAGCGTAGCGAGGGGGGGGGGGGGGTTAAATGCCCCGGGCGGCATTTTACTAGGGGCGGCAAATTCAGGAAAAAATTCAGGATGACATATGTCAGGTTGCCGGAAGAAGAACCCGGGTCCCATTTAATAAACACAATAATTTAGAATTATTATTTAGGGTAAATTTTTTATTTATAATTAATGGAGTCTTGCTTGTGCGTTAGCACTGCATTTCCGCCAATGTCAAGTAGTTTGTGGGAGAATCTATCCCAATCTCAGGGATTGTTTTTGGTCAAGAACAAGAAGAGATTGAGGATTGCGGAGCCTCGTGGGAGGCAAAAACGCGACGCGCGAAAACCACGCGAGACGAGTGCTCGGGTCAGAACCTGCAACGTGACTCATTTAGGATACAATGCTGAGAATGTTTCACACAATGTTACCTACTGCATGTTTAGCGTCAGTAGAAACCAGCTATATACCCTGAATTGTCTTTTAAATTACAACTGTCATGTTTATTAAATGGGGCTCTGGTATTTCTGTAAAATATTTACTGAAGTATAAGTATTTTTCAGCGCTCCGAAAATTTCCATGTGAAATGTGTGGTCGTCGCTTCGCACAGAAGATGGCGCTAAAACTGCACATAGATAAAAAACACCTCAACCTGCCACCGCCCTGCGCTTGCCAATTATGTCCTAAAAGGTAAACATTTTCGTTATTTATATTTGTCCTTTTCATACAAACTTAAAAACGACGCACCCAATTTCTATGAAAAGTAGTCTTTTGTGAATTTATGAAAGCTAAATACCACACTTAGACTACTTATTATAAGGACCGGCCTTTCGGTAGCATTTCCCCTCTGCCACGGTATAAGATCAATGATCATGTACATTCAACATCCAATTTTATAACTTATCACTAAACCAGACAGCCTATTATTGCGAAACAATAATTTCGAACTTAGAACGTTTGGGGTTTACACGAGACTACTTTTCATGATTTTGAACATTCAAAATTAGAATCTAAAGTCATAGGGAATAAAATCCAAAGTTGCGGATAACATGTTACCTCGCCCCCCGCAAAAAGTGGCAGAAAGTTTGTTAGTGGAATGACACGTGGTTACGCGTCCCTATATAAGTAGTCTAAGATACCACACGATGCTCAGTTATGGGTTTTGCAAAATCAGTTTTTAGGCTTCTGATTCTGATGAAGTAAAGGCTGACCAGGAAAAAAAAAAAACTCCTCTGCATTTTGCTGTTGTAAATGTATGATTGCATATATGTAATTATGTTATTTTACAGGTTCGCTAAAATGTCAATACTACGGGAGCATATGCAAAACTCACATGAAATGTGTTTGATAACGCGCAATGTAAGTTTTACTCTCTTATAATGAGACGCTACGTGTCTCTCGCTACTATACCTAATGTTCCGGTACTTGATAAGGTTTCTCCCATCAAGTTTCACTATACACATTTCGGGATTCAGTCACCTAGTATGATTTCTGATGGGTTTTTTCCATACTGCGCGACGTTTGCTCTCTGAAACGTAAGGATAGAGGTAATTTTCTATGCAGCGAAGGCGCGTCGCGTGGGAGTAGAGAAATCATAATAGACTACTAAGTAGAGGGACAGAATGGCATATAATTTGTGACTTTATGTCCATCAGTTACTTTCTACGACACCTATGGAAATTATGTTTTAAAAATCGAGTTGGTGATTAATGAGTATAACATTTCTTAAACATACATGATCAAATTATGACACATACATACATATATAAACTCACGACCACAATCCCTTTCGGTGTGGTCAGAATCCTTGCTACAACTACTAACTTTCTGTTTAATAATGTAGTTGTAACAATGCTCATATTTAGCAATTTAAGTTTCGGGATGGAATGACGTGTCAAGTGGTGAAAGGTGGCTAGCCTTGCGCCCACATAAACACTACATAAGAAACCTTTATTCTATTAGTCGCCTCTTATTCCCCTTTTATTCCGAGAGATAAGTGTACTTTTTGCAACCATCAGCAGCAAGGCTGATTCAGTGTTTATGGGGTATAGAGCATCTCTGTGATGGGGATGGACCAGACCCTCTAGCATGATTTCGCGGCAAGCGCGGCTTTCGCTCTCTGAACAGGTTATTTTGTATGCAGCGAAGGCGCGCCGCACGCGTGTAGAGAAATCATACTAGACCTGCAGGTCTGCCTGCATAACTCCAGTCGGTTTAGGAGTTACTGATGATTAAAGGTCTGTAAAAAATTAACGATCAGCTACAAGGCTGATCGTATGTTATTGTAGTAGTATGCACTGTGGCTATGTGAACAGTACAAAAACTGACATGGTTCATCAGTCGGTTTAGGAGATACAACCGTTCAAAAGTCGAAACTTTGACTGGCTATATCTCCTAAACCGACTGACAGAACTTGACAGTTTTTGTACTGTTCAAGCTACAGTGCATACTACGACAATATCATACGATCAGCCGTGCAGCTAATCGTTAATTTTTTACAGACCTTTAATCATCAGTAACTCCTAAACCGACTGGAGTTATGCAGGCAGACCTGGTCCATCCCCATCACAGAGATGCTCTACACCCCATAAACACTGAATAAGCCTTGCTGCTGATGGTTGCAAAAAGTACACTTATCTCTTATACTATATCGGTGAAAAATCAAAACAAAAAAATGTATAACTTTTACTTGCAGATGTTCTTCAAAAGGCTACCAACACTGACCGAGGCAGAATTGAATGAGGCTCAAATAGTTCTAAAGCCAGACCTGGCAACAGTAAACAAGATAGTTCTAAAGGCAGATAACAATGTGCATAACACACCCGACGACTTTAACAAACAACTAGAGTTGATACGGAACTACAAAGAAACAGATGTTACAGATGTTACAGATGTGAAGCTAGTGGTTATACAGAACGGTGAAATAGTTAGCAGTGATGATGTTCAAGTTAAAGAAGAGTTGTTCCTCGATGTAAAAGATGTAAGTATTTAGCAATTTTGTAGCTTATACCAATGTTCATAAAACATATATCGTCGGCTAAAGTGTCAGACCTCGTAACTCCATAAAATCAAATTTTACAGGACGGACTAAAAACGTCACCACGATAATTGTAAAACGGTCACTACGCCATATCGTGCAGTACTGAGCGGGAGGACATACGTGGTTTGCTTCCAACAAAATAGAGTAACGTGGTTTTCTATTTATCATTTTAAACTGTAACGGCTTTTTAAAAGGATTTAAGATTTTTGCCATGGATGCGTTCAGAAATTAGTAATAAAATTGTATAAAAATGTCATTTGGAAAAAAAATGGGAGTTACGAGGTTTGACACTTTAGCCGACGATATGTAATATGTGAGAAAGATGGCAATAGTGACCAAAGAAGAGTGGCGAATCTGGACTGTCTTTTTTATAACAAGTCTTACAGGTGCCTGGGTCATAATTACTTTAACTTACGCCCGATCTAAATAAAAAAAAAATAAGGAACTTACTAGATTTTTTTAGTCTAAAATTTTGTTTAGCACGTAAAAGGGGTCTTAAATTATCAGTCAGGTCCATAGACATACCAACTAATTGAACGTAGGGTCCGCGCTTAATAGTGTCCGAACGAAAAGAGCATCAAAACGTAAAAAGAGAACCAATTACGCGACAGTCTTCGGTCTTCGTTTGATCGGCCGATTACGCGCACGCGCGGGTGCGCGGCGCGCGCCGTGCCCCGATGGGGGAGTGAGATGGAAAAGAATTTCAGCATTTTCAATGTTATTTGGTTTATCTTACTACACGTACTTAGTTTTGTGTAGTTTAGTCTGACACTTTTTTCTAGAAATTTGTACTAAACCCCGCGTCCTTAGTATTTTACGTCAATGGTCAGATTATTATCCACATTGCAAGTTTGCAAGGCAAGGGTAAGCTATGGCTTGTAATGCTGCGACCAACTATTGCTGGACTATTATGCTCGCCGTATAGGCATTCTATGGGTTGTGTATGGTTTACCTCATTGTAGTGTTGTAATGATGTCAAATGACACCGTAACTGACGTGACGGTAACCCCCTTCTCCCATGCACACCGAAATTGCACCGGTTGCCTTTTTAATTTTCGGTAGGCCGTCACACGCCTACCGTTAATTAAAGTAACCTACCATTATATATTTAATTGACTTAGGTTATTTGAGCCATTATTAAATGAGACTACTTGAAAACACTCGTATTCTTTAACGACAACTCCCGTCCTCACACCGAACTGAACGGGAACTAACTGTACTTATACTTATACCCGAATCTTTTCGATACCCTTGTGATACTAGCAGGGTTATAAGGTGCAAAATTATAATGATCGTTCTTTATTTCCACAGATAGAACATGAGGGTATGATAGAAGAATTCCAATAGGATGATAAACTAGAGTCCATTATCAACAATCCGAATGCCGTTGGTATAGAAAATGGAAATACGAATAATACATACAAGAAAAACACAGGATACGAAATTAATTGCTATTCAACCTATAGACGATGTCGCGTTAAAATAATATACCTCCAATGAACAAGTGTCTTCACCTGTGATTGAAGAATGAAAAATGATTCGCAACTGGTTGCGAAACACAGTTGCCATGGCGGCCGAAAGGTTTCATTGAGTGTCTTCATCTGTGATGGAAGATTCATGAGTTCAACAGTAATGACTAATGAATCGTTGATTGTTGATAAGAATGATATCATGGAGTGAGACTAATAAAAAAGTATCGCAATTAGTTGCCAAGAAAGTATTAAAAAAGTCTTTACTCGTAACTGGTTGCAAAAATCAGTTGCCATGGCCTAAAGGTTCCATTAAGTGTCTTCATCTATGATGGATGATTAATGAGTTCAACAGAATGACTAATGAGTTGAACAGTAATGACTAATGAATTGTTGATGTGAATGAGATCATAAAGTGAGATTAATAAAAAAGTATCGCAATTAGTTGCCAAGAAAGTTTTAAAAAGTCCTCACTCAGTTGGCATTGCGGCTGAAAGCTGTCATTACCTAAGTGTATTCATCAGTGATGGATAGTTCGTGAGTTTCATCAGTTCAACAGTGAATAATCATCAATTCATTAGTTATCAATTCATCGCCGACTGTTGATAAGACTGATAAAACAATTATAATTATAGAAATAATTAAAATTACTTATAAAAATAAAATATTATTACAAAACAATCTACTTTTTTTTGCACAAGCTATACGGTTTGAATTTCATTCATCGCGATACGATTGTGATAAATTACTTTCTTCCATTACTTTTACTTCCTCTAGATAACACTGCACCGTTCGGTAGGTACCGCAATTTTGTCAAGCAGTTTTTGGCTAAGTATCTCATCTTAAATGGCTCGTAGAAAAGGCTAAGTGGGAAAATAAAAATAATATCTTCCTCTTCGAATAAAATACAACTGCCGTAGAGGGAATGAACCAGGAAGCTGGGAAAGGTGTTGTCCTTACGGACTGTTGGTCCCACTGCTTTGTGCCACTAGTGGGTCGTCCAGTCCAGTAGGATTTTCAACTTATATTCAAGTATGTCTACAACATAGACGAATTTTTTTTTCTATATGCGTATGAGATAGCGAGTCATAAAATTCTATACAATTTATATGAAGAAAGATGACTGACTCCTTGCTGACCTGAGTATATTTTTTTCTATGTTGACTCCGGAGTCAGACAAACAGCCGTCGCGTCGTAGTACAAAAAAGTGGTTACGTCGATAAGGACAGCAATAAGTAGAGATCTCCTTTTTTACTAGAGCGAATTTGCTATTTGTGCATCTCTTATTGAGTGAATATGACGAGACACGAGCTTCCTTCTAGTACCATCTCTTTCTACGGTCTACAATGAACCAATTGACCAAGAATTTTCGCTTGTATTGTACAGTCGCCATGAGATATATCGTAGCATACGAGGTGTCTAAATATTTCTGAGCAGTGCAAATTTTCATTAAATTCTTTACAGTAAATGTTACCAATTATATCTAAACGTGTATTTTGTCATAAATATCTGAACAGCGAATTTTCAATAATTTCTTTACAATGTTATTTAAAATTAAAATGTAAAACAACGGAGTAAGGTTTTTTTCCGAAACTGTTCAGATGTTTATGGCCACCATGACATGTTCTCGGCGTTCCTATATTTTGAATTGACTATGAGTAAAGAAATTATTGAAAGTTAGAACTGCTTAGAAATATTTGACCACCTTGTTTGCTACGATATATCTGCTGGTGACTGTACAAACAAGTGGTTACGTCGATAAGGACAGCAGTAAGTAGAGATCTCCTTTTTTAATAGAGCGAATTTGCTACTTGTGCATCTCTTATTGAGTGAATATGACGAGACACGTGCTTCCTTCTACTATCTCTTTCTACGGTCTACAATGAACCAATTGACCAGGAATTTTCGCACTTATTGTACCTACTCTACGGAATTATTGACCAAGAATTTTCGCACTTATTGTACCTACTCTACGGAATTATTGACCAAGAATTTTCGCACTTATTGTACCTACTCTACGGAATTATTGACTAAGAATTTTCGCACTTATTGTACCTACTCTACGGAATTATTAACCAAGAATTTTGAATGAACTCTGCCAAACGTTGATTCTGCACCATCTTTCAGTGGCGTAGCGTGAGTTTCCGCCGCCCGGGGCAAAGACTGATTTTGCCGCCCCCTACATAAAAAATAAATGAGTGAGCGAAGCGAACTCTAAATTTTTTTACACATCGATTCGGGTTGTGGTCAGACGTCTTTTGGTTTGGTTGGTCTATGCAAAAATAGAAACTTAGAGCGTTTATTAATTATAATTTAGTGTGAAAGCTCAGAACATCAGAGTGGTCAAAAAAGTCAAAGGTCAGTGGTCAAAGCGCATTAGGGGGCACTCCACTCTACCACCGGCCGGCCGTCCGTCCGTCTTTCCGGAAGATGTGCAGGAAACATCAACTTAGCTGTTAATTATTGTGTTTAGGTTCCATTTCATGAATACACTATGGTTGTTGCAGAACTGTTATCAGAATACCAGCAGTTGTATGATGAGATGGATAAATAAAAGACTGAGCTTTTAACGCTAAAAGAATGTGGAAGGTACAATGTGGTTTCTAAGTTGTAACTTAATTTTTATTAGTCAATCTATTTATTTTCATCCAAAATTCTATCTATTCTTTTATTTCTATTTATTTTTGCTATTTTTTTTCCGTTTGTTTTTTCTTTTCTATATTTTATATTTCTATACTTATTTTTTTTTTATGCTGAAAAAAATTTGGCTGATTCACACAAATAATACATTCAGATAAACAAAAAAATTCCAATTTAATTCACAAATTAAGGGATCATTCACATTCACATTCGTGACCCATCTCATTTGAGATTTCAATCGATGCCCACTCCGAATTCTTTTGCGATCCGCCTACACATAGATGGACGCATAAAAGGGTCCAACCTGTGGGGAACTACTACTACCCACAAGTTATAGCAAAGATGCCAACAGATGGCGATACCGTCGCTCACGGAAACATGCTACATACAAAGACAACGTTCATCCTAAATACGTAACTCGTAACCTACTACACATAAGGTTCACAATCGAATGCGAGACATAAATCGCGCAAGAGAAATAATCACAGAGATTCGATATATATATACAAGGTCCAACTAAGAACTGTTGGACCACGGCCGGTCCCCAGGCATCACACCTAGCCTGGCGGAAGTACTTCCCTTTTCAATGGAGGAACATTCCCAAGTAGCACCTCCATATTGGTGACCCTCGACAAAGAACATCACAACCTGAACACCGCAGAGCACCACCACCACAGAGCAGCAACCAGCTTCAACCAACCCTTCACCCCCTCGACCAGGTCAAACAAGCAGCAGTCACGCCATCAACCCGAAGCCGCACCAGGTCCATCGCAGCTGTCTTCACACCGCTTCCTGGGCCTGCAGCTTCCTCAACGACAGTCAGCGTCTGCATAGAAGGATCTCCCGCAGCCCACGTGTCTGAGCTCACCTCCACGTGGCAGTTCTGCTCACCTTCTCCACGCCTGTCACTCGCCCGCATCACATCAGGACTGGTCTCCCTGACAGATGCACACACACCGCAGCACATCGCTCGTCAGACTCACTTGACTGGAGCCCTGCACCTACACTACATGGATACAGACTGCACACTTCGAACTACTCAACAACCTCCGGTCTGAGAGGGGAGTCCTGTGGGGAACTACTACTACCCACAAGTTATAGCAAAGATGCCAACAGATGGCGATACCGTCGCTCACGGAAACATGCTACATACAAAGACAACGTTCATCCTAAATACGTAACTCGTAACCTACTACACATAAGGTTCACAATCGAATGCGAGACATAAATCGCGCAAGAGAAATAATCACAGAGATTCGATATATATACAAGGTCCAACTAAGAACTGTTGGACCACGGCCGGTCCCCAGGCATCACACCTAGCCTGGCGGAAGTACTTCCCTTTTCAATGGAGGAACATTCCCAAGTAGCACCTCCACCTCCTCCTCCAATTGTCTAAGGTCCAACCTAATAAGCTGACGGTTTTTATGGAGATGATCAGACCATCAAACTGGACAACTTTCTCTATAGGACCAACATAGAAATCGCAAAAACAAAAACAGAATGTATTAAGGTGTTGTCCCATACATTTGGGTCGAGTAGGATTGCAGATTTGTATGAACACCAAATATTTTTCCGTGATTTCAATGTCCTTGGTCACATAGTGAAAGTCCAGTCTGATCATTTCCTTAGAAAACCGTCGGCATATTATTTAAGAAGGATTCTGTAAGCGGTTTGGGTAGTGGGTACCGCACCGCTATTGGCTATGTGCGAAGTGGGTGTTGGGAACTGTCAAGTCGATCGCAGCGCACGGGGTGGCAGAAATTTGTACTGTTGCGGGCCAAGCAGTGAAAATATGCTTGAATCTAAGCAAAACCACACACTAACTAATCAAGAAATCTCCAAAACTGTCAATACTACAAACTTAAAATTTGGCATGGAAGTTTCTATTGGCATCTAGATGCTCACTTAAAAAAGATTTGTTGTATTTCAACCCCCAAAGGTGTTAAAACGGAGGTAAAAGTTTGTATGAGAATTCCGATACAATTTAGATTTTGCCCGTGGCTTCGTCTGCATCCGCTCCCGTCATCGTACAAATATATAAAATATAAGCTAGTTTTTAAGTCTAATAACAAGCTTTTAAATATAAAAAGTTTTATCAAAATCGGTCCAGTAGTGTTGGCAGGATCCTCGAACAAACACAGAGTCTTTACAGTACTATAATACTGTAGATAATTCACGGCTGGCCGACATAGTTCATGCGCTCCGCCGCGCTAGTGTGGCGCTAGTGTCGTGCACATAGCCAATAAAAGACAGCAAAATGCGCATATGCGTCAGGGGGCAAAGGGGGCAGGAATGTTATTCACTTTTAAGTGAATGAATGACTAAGTAATGAAAAATTCACTTAGTGATAAGACCGCCCTTTGTACCCTTCTTATTCTTATTTTAAATTTTAATTGTATATTCTTGGTGTGCAAATAAAGAATATTTATCTTATCTTATCTTTAATAAAGAAGTTTGGCGGACGGCCATGTACTTTGAGACCCAGACTTAGATGTCTCATCAATGAATGAAACTTAGTAATACGTGTAGAGTGAATCAAAACTAACAAAAAAGTAAATTGGTTGTAACCTATAGAAGTTGGGGGAAAGACATAAGAATAGTACTTTATGTAGTCAAATCCAACGCGCTAATCCAGCGCCTGACTGCATTCCCTTGCTCGGCTCTCCTAAAGTATCCCCAGAAAGTGTGAGGTGAGTTGGGGTATCTGAAGTCAGAAGGGTGCGGGGAGTGGCCGTTCTGTATGTAGAACTATAATACCTACTCTGTACCAGAGCTAGCGAAGAGAGCTCGAAAATGTTTATAGAGTGTATTTGGCAATGCCCTTTTCAATCCCTCTGCTCTGTCGTGCCTCGGGCTATAAATACTTTTTAATTTAATTTTTTTTTTAGTTTTATACTGGTTTTTTTGGGCAACAATTTCCTCTCCATGTGAATGCCGCCCCCTTGGACCGGCCGCCCTTATCGCTTGCCCATTTTGCCCTTAGGGGAATACGCCCCTAATTCAGTTTCCGTTCCAGGCGTCTTATGTATGTTGGAAAAGTAAATCTTTTTGGGCGTGTCGTTAGTTTTGTATTTGCGTTTGAACCCTTCGTTGAGCGTCACTACGTCATCCATGGGTTGGATAGCAAAGTATTTTATAACATCTCTCTCTTTGCTTTTCCTCTGTTTTTTCTCTTTAACTTTTTTGACCACAATGTCTTTACTTAGATTCTTTATAATGGCCTTCGGATTATCGTCGCCTTTTGGATGTTCGTCTCCTTTTGGATGAACGTCGCCTTTTGGATTTTGGTCGCCTTTTTGATTTTCGTCGCCTTTTGGATTCGCGTCGCCTTTTGTATTTTCAATCTCTCCCTTTTTCGCCTGTGGAGGACAAAATAATTTAACTTAACTTGTAACTTCATTCAAAGGCTTTTCTTTTTTTTCGATGTTGCCTCATGTTGAAAGTTTGATGGTCTAACTAACCCCTTTAAATAAATTACTAGGGTCTTTTGCTTAGACTAATTATATCGGGACGCGTAACCACGTGTCATTCTGCTAACAAACTTTCTGCCACTTTTTGCGGGGGGCGAGGTAACATGTTATCCGCAACTTTGGATTTTATTCCCTATGACTTTAAATTCTAATTTTGAATGTTCAAAATCATGAAAGTAGTCTCGTGTAAACCCCAAACGTTCTAAGTTCAAAATTATTGTTTCGCAATAATAGGCTGTCTAGTTTAGTGATAAGTTATAAAATTGAATGTTGAATGTACATGATCATTGCTCTTATACCGTGGCAGAGGGGAAATGCTACCGCAAGGCCGGTCCGGATATAATTAGTCTAAGGTCTTTTGTTACAGTATGTATGTATGTAAGTGCTCGGAAATACTGACACAGGCAGGGCATTCCACTCCTTGGCAGTGTGCATTATAAGACCAAATTGACTTTAGTTTCTAACAATAGTAATGCAAATGTGCATCAAAATCTATAACAAATTACCAGATTGTTGGAAGAAATTAGAATTTAGCATAGCATATGCTCACGACTATATCCCCCAAGGGGGTAGTCAGAGATATAGGGGTAATTCTAATTTATTGAATTAAAAAAGAAATTACGTACGTGGTTAACAAAGCAGTGTTAAAGAATTCCTAGAGAGGTGATTAGAGGCAGAATAGCACTAACGTTACTATCATTTTGAAACAGATTATGACATGAATATGATTGTACATTGTAATTATTTTTATTTAATTGTTTATTTTAAGATAATGACTGTGATTGTGAAACTCTTATTCCTAATTATTTGAGTGTATTTGAAGATATTTAACGCAATTTAAATAGCTGTAAATTGCTGACTGTAGTTTATTATTGTTATTTTCATTCTTTTGACATTATTATTAATAGTTGATGACATTTAATATAATTCACTGTTATTCCACTTTGACATTAAATTTATTATTTTATTGTAGCTGATGATGATGGCATTTAGCTTAATTAAAATTTTTTGTAAATTACATATTCGATTTTATTACCATTGTTACTCCACATTAATTTTCATTTTATTTTATTGTCTTCTTGTATACAGGGTGTAACAAAACACCCTAGTAATACTTAAGGGGATGCTTCAGCCCACGAAACTGAACAACTTTCACTATGGAGCGAACGTCGAAATAGCGAAAAAAAAATCCACTTTTTCATACAAAACTGCAGTACCGTCTCGACTCAAATGTATGGGATGGCGGATTTATTTTATTTTTTCTCGACGTTGGCTCCATAGTGAAAGTTGTTTAGATTGATGGTCTGAAGCACCCCCTTAAGTATTACTAGGGTGTTTTGTTACACCCTGTATATGCCTGTATAGGTAGAGTATAATGAAACTAGCATGACTTCACATCCATAATGTATATTGTAAATACTTATAACTCAGTGTGCACAATAAAGAATGATTGAGAAAAAAAAACTCAGAATGGCGCTAAGTGGGATTTCAACCATGGGGTGACATCTGGAAGTCCGATAGTAGAAAGGGGAAGGTGGGATGAGCTCATGTAGCTCTTGGGCACACTCACCGAAGTACAATCTGTAGAAGACCGACGGTGGGCTAGGCTATGAAGCTTGGTCTTCACCAGCTTACTGTCGCCAATGAGCCTCCTGGCTTTGTTAATGTTAATCAAAATAACATTAACAATAATAATATAAATAAAGCATTTACCCGCGACTTCGTCCGCATAAATTATATACCAGATTTTAAGTCAGATCATAAGCTATCAAACAAAAGTTTCATCAAAATCGGTTCAGTAGTTTTTGCGAGATGCTCGGACGAACAAACACACAAACGAACAAACAGACAGACAGATAAAAAATCCAAAAATTGGTGATTTGGAATCAGGGACATCTAAAAACCATATCGTAATCTTTTTTTTTTGTAAATATCTTCAATGTACAGACACACTTCTGTTACAGTTTTATAATAGTTTAGACAAAGCCAGGAGGCTCTTTGGCGATAGTAAGCTGGTGAAGACTAAGGGTGAAGACCAAGCTTCATAGTCTAGCCCGCCGCCTGCTTGTCGGTCTTCTACAGATTGTTCTTTTCTTACTTGTTCAATATATTGTTTATTGTTTTACCTTTTTCTTGTTCTCATTGTTAACGTTCTCCGCCTTCCTCCTCGGTCCTCGTTTCTTCTTCTCAGGAGGTGGTTTCACGATGATACCGTCCTCGGGCAGCAGTATGGTGTCGTTTATCTTCGTGAAGTCCGAATCGTAGATCAGTTTGGCTTCGTTCAACTCCGCTTCGCTAAGAGTTGGCAGCTTTTTTATGAACATCTGTGAAGAAAATATCATAATGAGCCTATAAACGTCCCACTGTAGGGCACAGGCACACTATAAGACAGTAATCTATCTTCATACAATGGTACCAAACGCGGCAAGTACGTGTGCTCGCCAGTACGTACGCCTCGTAGCACGCACACACTGAAAATATACGAGACTGCCGCGAATGCGCCAGACGGGGCTTTACGGAGATATTGTCAGTGTGTGCGTGCTGCGAGGAGTACGCCGCGTTTGGCACCATTGTATGAAGATAGATTACTGTCTTATACCTACTGTGTCACAGGGAGGTGCTTTGAAATTTTTCATACAAAATTTTAAAAGCTTTATATCTTCGTAATTATACAGGGTGTTTGGTAGCGAGCTGTACATACGCCTAGGGTAGAAACTAGGAAGGGTCTGCTGCCTACCCCCGCCCATTATATTGACCTTGACCTCAAGGTTTTATTCTAATGATTTTTTTTTCTTTTTTTTGAAAAATTCGATTTTTTTGACTAAAACTACCTGTAGCTCAAAATCTATCCAGAAGAAAGGTCTACTAATGGTCTTGTTTTAATCTTTAGGGTCTTAGTGTACTGTAAAAATTGATTTCACACCAAAAAATTGTAGAGAAGAAAAGTTATGGGGCCTGAAGTACCGTAGTAAGGTAAAAAAATAATTTTAAGGGCAACTTTCTACGGGTTTTAAAAAAAAAATAACAGGGTTGGAGTTCTTCAGATTTTTTTAAAACATCCCCAGTCCATACCCTTTCTAACGATATGCTAAAAGTGTTATTATCACTTGTAGTTCCGAAGTTATTAGTTAATATCCGCAACTAGGGCACTTTAAGCAAAAATTTCAACTAATGTAAATTAAATGTGTCCGATCGTAAAAGGATAGCAAATGAAACGCAAATTTGTTAAATGACTATTTTAATTACAAAATTTGTTCAAATTGGTGACCATTAACTTGTAAACATGCTCGGCACCTCTTCCTCATCTCCACGGTCACCGTGGCAAGCAGCATTTCGTCGCGCATCGTATTGAAAGCGGCGTGGATCTTGGTTATCAAAACCTCCCTTGTTGGTACTTCCTCTGTGTACACCAACTCTTTCGCCCTTCCCCAGACGTAGAAGTCAAGCGGGGTAAGGTCAGGCGACCTTGGAGGCCAGGGAATTGGCCCGCCACGACCAATCCAAGCATCAGGGAAGGAGTTATTTAAAAACTCCCTCACTGCTAGGCTCCAATGGGCAGGACAGCCGTCGTGCTGAAAGACTATGGGCCGATCTTCGTCAAACACATCTTCCACTAAAACGGGCAGTTCATTTTCGAGGAAATGTAGGTAATTTTCCCCGTTTAAGTTGTCTGGCAAGAAGTGCGGCCCTATCAAGCGATTGCCGATGACGCCTGCCCATACGTTCACGGAGAACCTTCTTTGAAATCCTCTGTGCCTCTTCACTCTTGGGTTTTGCTCTCTGGGTGCCCAGTAATGGAGATTGTGGTAGTTCACAATTCCCTCCCTGTCAAACTTTGACTCATCGGTCCAGAGTATACTCCGCAAAAAATGTATGTCCTCCACGTCCGTATGGAGCAAGTGGCGGCAAAACTGCATCCTTCGTGTGTAATCGCTTTCCTCTAAGCCTAAAACAATAAAAAATTCAATGTTAGCGTTTTCCCTATGAATTGGTAGCGATGTAACATTGATTGATATCTCTGTCTTTCCATTTCTCTCTCTCTCTCACACACACATGCTCACGTTCATTTTAAAATTGCCTAATTTACGTGCTAGTTCATTACATGAGAGCTAAAAACAAAAACTTAATGTAAAAAAAAATACCTTGTACAGGGGTGTAGTGGAAAGGATGACTTCGATTTTCCCGGAGAACAGACCAGACTTTCCAAAAGCTTAACCCAAGTGCCCGGGCTACGGTTCTGATGCTTCTGGTAGGATCTTCCATAAATTGGGCCAATATCCGTTCGTCATCAGTCACATTTGGTTCAAATCTGTTGACACTTGGTTCTCGGAAATTTAAATTTCCGGTTTGTCGTAGACGCCGATAAGTAGAGCCAAACGTCTGGTGGTTGGGTACTCGTCGGTCAGGATACCGCTCTTGATAAATCCTCCGTGCCTCGCGCCCATTGCAATTAGCCATTCCATACACCAACAGCATGTCGGCATACTCTTCGTTAGTAAATCCAGGCATTTTACCAACAATAAACGTAACCGTAGGTAAAAAACAACAAAACTTAACAAAAACGAAGTAATAACAAACTCAACAACGAAGTAATAACAAACTCAACAAAATTAACGAAAACAGTGGAGCGTCGTAACGGCAAGTACGTAAGTTAGCTAAGATGGGTAAATCTCGACTGACAAAGAGCCCAACACAGAGCCCAATGAGTTACCTGTCCCCGTCGACACGAGAGTGAAAGAGACAGAATACCTGTTGCTCTCGTGTAAGAGTGAGACAACAAATTTTACCTGCCAACTGTGGGCCAAACTGGTTTAAATTCCGGGAATTACAATTGTCTTACAAAGGTAGATTCGTGGTGGTAAAAGTGCCCTAGTTGCAGAAATTAGTTAATAACTTCGGAACTAAAAGTGATAATAACACTTTTAGCATATCGTTAGAAAGCGTATGGACTGGGGATGTTTTAAAAAAATCAGAAGAACTCCAACCCTGTTATTTTTTTTTTAAACCACCTAGAAAGTTCCCCTTGAAATTTTTTTTTTACCTTACTACGGTACTTCAGGCCCCATAACTTTTCTTCTCTACAATTTTCTGGTGTAAAATCAATTTTTACAGTACACTAAGACCCTAAACATTAAAACAAGACTTTTAGCAGACCTTTCCTATGGATAGATTTTGAGCTACAGGTAGTTTTAGTAAAAAAAATCGAATTTTTCAAAAAACAGAAAAAAAAATCTTTAGAATAAAACCTTGAGGCCAAGGTCAATATAATGGGCGGGGGTAGGTAGCAGACCCTCCCTAGTTCCTACCCTAGGCGTATGTACAGCTCCCTACCAAACACCCTGTATAATAAATTGCAAATGTTATTTGTGACGCGACATCTAGATTTTCTAAACTATTTTTTCATATATAAAATATTACTTATATTAATGCCGTCTACGCGTATTGTACTTCAAAGTTTTGTAAAAAATTGACCCCTCTGCAACCACCTTAAGACAGAATTGGCTAATGACAAGAATGTGGCATTTAAATAAGATAATAATGAAGCATACTATCAGTTTAAAATAACAATGCGCATGACCTTGAAGGGCCGTTGGATAACTTCACTCGGTTGACAAAGGAATGTAGACTCTATGCAAAGGAAATAATCATTTGAATGACTCGAGTGAAGTTCGTGTGATTGAGTGACGTCACATTTGCGAGCGAGGTCATGCACATTGTTATTTTAAACTGATAGTACATAATTACATACATTATGCTCATGCTCATGGAGGTACGTTTCAGTTTATTACTGCTAGGAACTTACATTACGCGTTACGAGGGTAGATTCGTGCTCCTTTTTCATATGCATCTTTAATGTTGAATTTTTCCAATACCTGAAAATACAAAGTGGGGTAAGTGAAACTATTACATATATACATAAAGTCTCGACCGTAATCCCTTTCGGGGTGGTCAGAAACATTGCTACAACCAACAAATTTCTGTATAAAAAAACGATTAGGTACTAGATCTACAAAATTTTGAAAGATTTTCTTGTTACAAAAAAAGTAGTTCCAAACTTCCTGATAGGTGGCGTTGACGATAGATAGGCTGTGCAATAAACCTTGCCACAGTATTGGCTATGTGCACGACACTAGCGCCACACTAGCGCGGCGTAGCGCATGCACTATGTCGGCCAGCCGTGAATTATCTATACTATTATAGTACTGTAAAGACTGTGTTTGTTCGAGGATTCTGCCAAAACTACTGGACCGATTTTGATAAAACTTTTTATATTTAAAAGCTTATTATTAGTGTTAAAAGCTAGCTTATATTTTATTCCGGTACTATGACGGGAGCGGATGCGGACGAAGTCCCGGACAAAATCTAATTTGTATCGGAATTCCCATACAAACTTTTACCTCAGTTTTAACACCTTTGGGGGTTAAAAATGCGACAAGCCTTTTTTAAGTGAGCATCTAGATGCCAATAGAAACTTCCATGCCAAATTTTAAGTAAGTAGTATTGACAGGCTTGGAGATTTCGTGTTAAGTTAGGGTCAGCGCACACCCAGCGTAAAACTGTTCGAGCATGCGCGAGCAGATTTTATTGATTCAATTGATAATGAACTCTATTCTCATTGAAATAAAGTCGAAAATAGCTTGCAAGTGATTAAATCCCTTCAGCGTCTGTTCGAGTATGCTCGCGTATGCTCCTCGCGGCGACGGGAGCAGTCGCGAGCATGCGCGCGGATGCTCGCGCATGCTCGAGCATGTTCGAGCATACGCCCGTGTCGATGCTTGCGATCCGTCGTAAGTGTTGCCACCTCTGCCGGTTTCGGACTAAATCTAGCATATTTTTTAACTACTTTAGCACGAAAAGGGCAATTTAGTACAGAAAATATATAATAATCTAACTCTTTTTGAAAATACAATGAAAATCTCAAAGGTCGAAGCAGATTTAGTAGGTTTTCAAATTGTTCATATTCCATTTTATAGTAGTCATAAAATAACTGTCCCTTGAACTTTAAACCGTAGCACAGGGTGTGGTATTCCCCAAATGTACATCTTTCTTGCCAGGTTGCTTCAGCCCATATTCTTCTTTCAATTTTGTGTCGTCCTCTTTTCATTTTATTGATGTGCTCTTCTTGCTCCTCTTCCTCTGCTAGTAACCCAATAATTACCAAATCCCAGTCCACCATACTTTAAAATTACTCTTCGCACGTCTTTACTTTAAAATATTGTAAACACAATTGCAAAATTCACTGTCAACTGTAGCAACACGGGAGCATCCGCGAGACTGTTCGAACACGCGCGAGCATGCTCGCGCATGCTCGAGCATCCGCCGCTGCCGCCGGCGGATTTCGCCTCTGCCGCCGGCGGATTTTGCCGCTAGGTGTGCGCGACTGCAAAGAACATGCTCGAGCATGCGCGAGCAGATTTACGCTGGGTGTGCGCTGACCCTTAGTGTGTGGATTTGCATAGATTTAAGCAAATATGACACAGCTTCACCGTCAGTAGTTCAAATTTCTGCCACAGCGTGCGCTGCGATCGACTTGACAGTTCCCAACACCCACTTCGCACATAGCCAATAAGAAAGAGTATCTATTACTAGATACAGTACGGATACTCCCTTCCTCCCACCAACTTTTTACCTCAACCCCTATATCGCCCTCTACTCTGGTTACCTCGCACTGGTTACCCTTTACCTAAGAAGACTTAAGGTTCAATTTCTTTGGTTTGGCATGTGGTGACGTCATCTTGTCAATTTAAAATTTTTGTATGCAGTGTCCGGGCTGTGACCTTGTTGTTGACATAATGGTAAAAATTGTTTTTAACTAAGCAAAAATCTGTGAAAAGAATGCGTCTAAGTCGGTAACATACATATTTTGTACTTTTTCAGCCTTATCGACTTCGGAGCCATCTTGACCACACCATCTACCGAAATAATTATCATTACCGAGACATTATGAGCTAAGGTTTTGAAAATAGACTTTACCGACTGTCGGAAAATCCGAAAATCCTTCATTAGGCCAGGAGTGCGATTTTTGAAACTCATTCGCTGAACTCAGCAGTTGAAAATGTCAAAATTACTATGGAGATATGCATTTTTCTACTGATTTGACTTTCAAAAATCGCACTGCTGATGTATGATTTTTGAATGTCAAATCAGCAGTAGAAAGATGCATATCTCCATAGTAATTTTGACATTTTCAACTGCTGAGGTCAGCGAATGAGTTTCAAAAATCGCACTCTAGGTCGCTCAGTGCGTAGGCGCTCTTACTTATCAGTCAACACATTTGTGACTGGGTTATTCTTATTATTATCTGTCTTCTTCTTTCGTGTCAATAGTTCTATCTACTACTGTTTCTATATTTTATTGGCCAGATATACGGGGAGCCTGTCAGCGTCCAGTGTAGCTTTATTGAGGTCCTCTCTCGTGCTGGTGTTATAGATCGGGGGCTGGTGACGAGGTCGTATACCCATCGAGCTTATCCATAATTCAGTTTTCATGCAATAGTTTACTATTAGAAGATGCGAAAAAAACTTGGTCGGCCGACCCCTAACCAGGGCCTCAATCGCCCTAAGTTTGAACGATACTACCAAAACAAAACCACAACCAAAAACGTTACGTTATGCACAATTCGTATCGCGCAAATTATATTAACGGTAACGATTTAGCTTTATTTCGGAAGATACGTTGGAGTAACTTTTGATGTCCGTTCGATCGAATTTTCTGTATTGAGCGATTTAACCGTTCAGAAAAAAATATCGCGATAGCTTTTTTACTTCAGCTAAACCAAATCTAAACCAAAACTAAACCAAAACTAAACCAAAACCAAACCAAAACCGTATAAAATTGCGCAATTGAGGTCCTGGTGGGTTTTGTGTATGAGGGTGACTAGTAACCTCTCTGAGACAAGACTAATTACCCATCGAGCTCATGAACCAAATTATGCTTATCCGATTGGTCTTAGTGTTACGAAGTACACTCGGTCGTCCGCCGGATATCCTGGATTCCTGGCAGGTGGTGCTGGCCAACCAAAAATGGTGGTCAAATTTTGGAGTACTTCTCACCCATCGAGCTCATGGATGAAATGTATGCCAAATCAAATGTTAGACCTTTACCTTCAATATTTCATCGGTCGTCCTGGCCGAAACCTGGTGGTTTCTCTGGTGTGGTGGTGGTAGATCATCCACATAAACCTAGGTATCTTTGACTTGACGAAACATTTTTTTACAACTACATTTTTGAAAGCAACGCCGCGGTGATTTCTAGTTTATTTTCTTATACAGGGTGTAACAAAACACCCTAGTAATACTTAAAGGGGTGCTTCAGTCCATCAAACTGAACAACTCTCACTATGGAGCCAACATCGAAATCGCGAAAAAAAAACCGATCTTTCATACAAAACTGCAGTACCGTGTCGACTCAAATGTATGGGACGGCAGATTTTTTTTATTTTTTCTTGACGTTGGCTCCATAGTGAAAGTTGTTCAGATTGATGGTCTGAAGCACCCCCTTAAGTAACTAAGGTGTTATGTTACACCCTGTATAGGAGAACAGATTTTATTTTAGAAAGAACAATTAAGAGAACTCGAAGATTATTTTCGTAAAAGAATAAAATAGGTTTGGTGTTTTTGTAGTAAAATCGGACCCACTTAAAACATTGTACACCTTCGAAATCCTTCATCAGATCTTCACCAAATTTTAGTAGAATGAACTCTGCAATATACTCTTTTGATAGTAAGATCTCTTTTGAGAGTAGATATAACAAGTTAAGAAATGACGAAGTTATGCCGAAAAAAACGTTTTTTTTTTTTAAATTGTGCTGTATAGTAACCAAATTTTTTTTTAATTTTATGTTACATATACTTTTAAACCATACAACAGTTCACATTAATGCTAAAAGAACTGCATATAATAATATCAGGTTAATAATGTATTTATTTGTATGAACGTGGAAACGCATGATCTTACTTTGAAAGATAAATCTGGTTGGCCGCCAGAAACCACCAGGTTTCGGCCACGACGACCGATGAAATATTGAAGGTAAAGGTCTAGCCTTTGATTTGGCATACATTTTATCCATGAGCTTGATGGGTGAGAAGTACTCCAAAATTTGACCACCATTTTTGGTTGGCCAGCACTACCTGCCAGGATATCCGGCGGACGACCGAGTGTACTTCGTAACACTAACTAAGACCAATCGGATAAGCATAATTTGGTTCATGAGCTCGATGGGTAATTAGTCATGTCTCAGAGAGGTTACTAGTCACCCTCCTACACAAAACCCACCAGGATAGGGGTCGGCCGACTAAGTTTTTTCGCATCTTCTAATAGTAAACTATTGCATGAAAACTGAATTATGGATAAGCTCGATGGGTATACGACCTCGTCACCGGCCCCCGATCTATTAGGGCACAATGGACATTCTAGCAGGTGAGCCATCGACTGGATTGGTTCGCCGCAATCGCACTGCATTAGGCCAGTAGTGTCCCTGTACCCCCAATTGCATAAACTTTGTCCTTTTCTTTATGCTTTTTATTTCAATGGGTGCAGAAATTAAAAGAGTAAAATGAAGGCATACTGACAGAATAGACGAAACAATATGAGTTACTTGACTGACTTAGAGTGCCAAGTCAGTCAAGTAACTCATATAGTTTCACACTTTTTGAACACTTTTTGAAGTGGCACAGGAAGATGGGCGGCAACTTGAGATGCTTCCTGTTCACATGCTGAGTCAAGCTCATCTTCTGAGCGTAGTTACTGTATTGAGAGCGTATAACGTAGACGTACCTTTTGTCACATATGTGGCACAAGAAGGAGGGCTGCATCTTGAGATGCTTCTTGTTCACATGCTGAGTCAAGCTCACCTTCTGAATGTAGCTACGGCCACAGTACTCGCAAATATTGTGACGAGTCGCTGGAAAGTTTACATTTTTATTAAAATGTGTCATCATAATAAGAACAAAATTAATTTAAAAAAATAACAAATTGTGAATAAATATAAAATCGGAAAAATACGTATTTATAACCATATTTTTAATTTGTTCAATAAAAATAGGTGATTAAATATATTATGAATTGTTGTTCATAGGACAGATCCATTTCAGGATTTGGCTGATAATTTCAGATAGACCGAGATCCGACCGTAAAATTATGCACCTATTTCTTTGGCGAACTTTCGTTCGGAAGGAAACTGATCTAAAGAACTGGAAAAAGTTTTTCCAGCTTGTTTTGATCTATGAGTAGTGTAACAAAACACTCTAGTAATATTTTAAACGGATGGTTAACACCATCAAACTGAACAACTTTAACTATGGAGCCAACATCGAGAAAAAATTTAAATGGAACAACTTTTTCCAATTCTTTAGATCAGTCTCCTTCCGATGGCATCTCATTTACTTCCCAAACAGATAGGTGGAAAAAATTGTACCAAAAAATCACAATGGAAAAGGTACTTGCGGCAAGATTTTTCTAGGCTACCTGGCGGCGTTTTGTATTAACCTCTGTGTAAACATTCACTAGAATCATATTTCGTTCGCCAAAGAAATAGGTGCATAATTTTACGGTCGGATCTCGGACCAATAGTCGTATACTATTGTTATTATTATTGAAGAAATTAAAAATATGGTTATAAATACGTATTTTTTCGATTTAATATTTATTCACCATTTCTATTATTTTTTTAAATTAATGTTGTTCTTATCTGAAGTTTCCGGCACCATGGCCATTGTTAACTTGGCCGGAAAGATGATTAAAAAATTTCATAGAATATTATAAAGAAATGACAAAGGATGATTAGATTTAGATAAAGGAAATGTAGGAAATTCATCAGCCGTGAACATCATTTTTTAGTATTATTCATATACCTCGAGAAATTATTAATCGGATAGAAAAATCTGTGAAAATTTATACAAGCTTTGTATGACATGATCTCCAAATGGTTTTCAAATGTTGATAACCGATACCTACCCTGTTGATACCTTTCCTAAAATGTTTTACTGTTTTGACGAAGCCTTCGTTTTGCTGATACGGACATTTTGTAAATGTAGAGATTTTCACAATTATTTCGAATAAATTATATTTTTAATTTCCTAAAATAAAATGTTGTGCATCCTACGATATCGGACCACGACAGTCATAATAATGTAAATAAATGAAAGAGCTCACGGTAATGAGTTGCCATGTGTACGACCAACGTTTTCTTCAGCCTGAAGGAGCGCGAGCAAAGGTCACAGATGAACTTGACGTCCGTGTGCTTCGACATGTGATGCTGCAATTACAATAAAGGTAAGCGCATATTACAGCAGGCCGCATCGGGTCAATGCTAAAGTTGTCGCGAGAAAGCCATGCGAACTCCATGGAGAAAAACCGTTGCTTAGTTACATACATACATACATACATACATACATATACTCACGCCTGTGTCCCATTGGGGTAGGCAGAGACAATAGATCGCCATCGGCTACGATCCTGATACACCTCTTTCGCCTCTTCCACACTCATAAGTCGTTTCATACACGCTCGTCGGTTTCGGGTACATTTGATCTGACCCTTCTTAAGTACGCTACCAATTTGGTCTTTTGAGAGATTTTTATATTATGCCCGGATTTTAAATCAGCTGAAGTGCTTAATAGTTCAAGATCCTGCAGAGGAACATTTTATCGAAATGAAAATTTAATTCAAAAGTGCAATACCAAGAATTTAAAAAAAAACTTCATTTTTCAATTTCTAACTTTACTTAGCATTGCATAGCATTTAAATGCTCAAGTCGCCCGTGGTAGCCAGAGGTGTTCTGAAAACTCAGAAAAATCTACTGAATGAATTTCCATTATTAATTCATAACATTACATTTAGGGGTTCGAGCCTTCGCTTGACCCACATTGAGATGTTGCTGTCAAATATCGTGCATTTGCCTTGTAATTCACTTCTAGTATCAGCAGATGGCGCTACTATCAGCCGCCATTTTGTTGAACGCGAGCGTCGCGCCGTCCATGATTCAGTACGCTTTCAAACATCGTGCAAGTAAGAACGTCGTGATCGTAATAACAAGACCATACTTTTTGAAAACTACAGGTACTTATACCTAATTATTTTTAATTGAATAACATGATTATGCCATGCGTCCAAAGCCTATGTGACGGCGTTGTCCGATCGCTGTAATTAAGTTTGCATGCGTAACAGAAGACACGCTGCTATAAGGTTGGGACAAAAAACCGATCATGCAAAGCACGCAGCAACTAACTCGTGCGATATTCTGCCTTCATGCAGAACTCAGAGGCATGGGTCTCATCCCAAGAGGCACAGAATATTGCAGCTGCCAGAGGATTACGCAGCCGACAAAAGTCTGCGTTAATCGGCTGCGCACGCGCCAGACGGCCGCCCAGCCTACAGTCGGCTGAACAGCCTACAGTCGGCTGAACAGCCTACAGTCGGCTGAATAGCCTACAGACGACTAAATAGACTACAGTCGGCCGAGCAGCCGACAGTCGGTCGAGCGGCCGACAGTCGGTCGAGCAGCCGACAGTCGGCCGAGCAGCCGACAGTCGGCCGAGCAACCGACAGTCGGCTGAGCAGCCGACAATAACCTACAAAACAATTATGAGAGCTGCTAACTCAATCACTCTCTTTGGTTACAGTATGGCGGTGACTCTGGAACAGCTTATTGGATGGGCACCCCCGGAGGAGGACCTAGAACCTTTTTCCAACCTAGTTAAAGTCTTGGAGAAATATTACCCACAAGGGTGGCAATCCTGGGAAGTTAGCAACCTCTCGTTTACTGAACTATTTGGACAGGACCTGTCATCGGATACAGAATGCAGACTCCGATTTGCATTACCGACAGTTGACTTGGCTTTATGCTTCGACGAAAACGCTTCGTCAATTGGAGAACGAAAATTTAAATATATAAAAAGGAAACTAATTCGTTGGCCGTTGGGCCGCGCACTTATCTATGCTCCACACTCCCTTATGGAGAAGATGCATAAAGGAGAATTTTACGTAAAATTTATGGACACAGTCAAACTCCTAAAAAGCAGAATAATCTCACGAGGTGAAGCTTCCTCACACTTGAAGGAAATGACGGGGGGAAATGAGATCGCAACTCCCTCACCCAAGCGTGCCCGAACCCGTGATGATTCCGAGCACAGAAGTACGACCAGCGCGGCAACCCAGAGGGAGGACCAATTGATGGCTTTGGTAAAAACCCAAAATGACATGTTCAACAAGCTCATAGAGATGTCTGCTAGGCAATATGAGAGTATAGAGGGCCTAAAACAAAACCTAATCCAAAAGGAGCAAGTGAACCTAAACGACTCATTTGAATCAGTATCCAGTACCCAAATCGCAGAACCAACAAGTGACGACGCCTCATATCTGTACGAAGATTCTCCAGCCTGGGAAGCGCCAGCATATCATGTAGAAGACTCCATAAAAACACCCGAAAATGAATTTCTTAATTTCGACCCGGATACAACAGAGACGGAACCAAAAGTGACAACTGCTAATCCTGAAATGGCTAAACAAGGAGCACACTGCCAAAGACTTGACTCATTAGGATGGTATAATATAAAATATGCGGAAGTGCAAAAGCAGTTTCAGGCGACACCGGTATTCTCGAATTTAAAAATCAACAGCATTCTAACAAGCGTTACACCTCCCTGGCAACAAATATCCACTCTGGAGAAGATGGACCTGTGCTTAGGGGCAGTCTCTCATGGTCTGCTGAAACAAAGACACCAGTTTCAGGAAATTTATAATAACAGCCAACCTGAAACTAAAACTATTATTAGCAAGAACTTCCTAGGTCCTGAATCTACGTTCCGCAAAACTTCGGATGCCCTATTACAATATGTATGTGGCAAACGTGCAGAAACAATCCAACAACGTAGATTAATATATAAAGCAAGAAACAAATACCTTAATGAATTGCTACATGGTATACCTCCTTCGACCACACACCTGTTTACAGAAAGTAGCCTATCAGATCTCATAAAGGAACAAGGAGGAGTGAACAAGTTTTTTCTTGACAGCTCAAGAAAACCGTACAAACTACAGCAGGACAAACGACAAGTACGTACACAACCCTCCTTCTCTGGAAAGAAGCAGCCCTACAAAAACACACAGAGAGATAGGACCCAAACGCCAGCCCGACCGCACTTTAAGAAAGAGGCAGGCAACACTAAGAAGCGACAAAACTTCTCAAAAGGACAAAACAAAAATTAACTTCACAGCGGGACAGGTAAGACAAAGAATATATCATTGGGAAAACTTAGGAGCCCCCAAGGCAGTGGTGTCCATTCTGTCAGGGTACAGAATTCCTTTTTGTAGTAAGCCACCTGTAGTCAAACTATCAACATATAATTCACACCGCTTCCGAACCAGATCAACCCCAGCTATGTCCAAATGCCTTAAAGAAATGAAGGACTGTGGCGCTATTGTAAAAAGTGCGGCCGACAAAGGGTTTGTATCACAAATGTTTACCAGAGCGAAGAAAGACGGCACACATAGAGCCATCTTTAATCTGAAGGGCCTTAATACATATCTGAAACCCTACAAATTTCAACTTATTAACCTTTTCAAAGTCCCAGAATTTTTAAATAAGAACGATTACATGGCAAAGATCGATCTATCACAAGCTTATTACCACATACCGATCATTGATTCTCATCAAAGATTTCTAACAATGGCTTATGAAGGCCACTTCTACCAGATGACCTGTCTTCCCTTTGGACTCGCCACAGCACCCAATACTTTTGCAAAAGTCACTAATTGGCTTGCTAATTATTGCAGGGAGCAGGGGCTGAGAGTCATCGTTTACTTAGACGACTTCCTAGTGGTTCACCAAGACCAAACCACTCTTCAGAAACACGTGGATTTCATAATAAACCTACTAAGCCAACTAGGGTGGTGCGTAAACTTCCAGAAATCCAAATGCGTACCAAACACAAGACTAGAATTTTTAGGAATACAATGGGACACCCGGAACAACTCAAAAGTATTACCCGAGGACAAGATTCTAGCGACACGAAATGTGATAAAATCGGTATTGGAACGAAGGTATTGGAACTGGAAACTGGCCAAAACCCTCCTAGGAAGACTAAACTTTGCAACATTCGCTGTTCCTTTAGGCAGGCTACACTGCAGATTAATTCAGATAAACGCCAATCGACTACCAGAGAACAAACCATATCAAAGATTTCGGATCCCAAACGAAGTCTGCAACGAGCTAGAGTGGTGGCTAGATCACATGGAAAAGAGCTCCCTGATATGGCAGAACAACCCCACATCCTTCGTGGTAACGGATGCTGCAGAAGAAGGTTGGGGAGCAACGATAGACTCCCATCACCTAAGCGGTCGATGGACAAGACCCCAAAGATCTTGGCACAGCAACCAGAAAGAACTTTGGGCTCTATACGAGGTCCTGAACATCAAAGGTCCGGAATTAAGAGGAAAGTCAATAATGCTTCAAACAGACAACAAAACGACAGTGGCATACATAACGAAACAGGGAGGAACAAGATCAAAGAGACTTCTAAATATGACATTCAAGATATTCGATCTATCAGAAAAGTTCGATATACAGCTCACGGCAAGGTACCTCCCGGGACGTTACAACGGAATTGCCGACAGTTTATCTCGCTTCAACGAACACCCCGAATGGCATCTGAGTCAAGAGATAGTACATATCATATTCAAGACTTTCGGAACACCACAAGTGGACCTGTTTGCATCAAGCAGATCCGCAATCGTGAGACGTTATGTGACCGAAGACGCAAGAGATCAAGAAGCCCTATTCGTGGATGCCTTCAGCAAACCATGGAATTTCGATCTGGCGTATGCGTTCCCACCTCCAGCTCTAATACCAAGGATCCTACATCACCTGGACAAATGCACGGGTTCATACCTATTGGTAGCCCCGAACTGGAAAAAGACCTTCTGGTTGTCGCAACTGAAACTGAGGTCGGAGGTACGCCCACTCACAATTCACAACCTGGAGAGGCATCTAATAGATTTACGAACGAACAGACCTCCGGCAGCAATAGAGAACTTACAATTGCAGGTTTGGAAAATACGCAGTGGTCCAGTCTCTTGAAAGAATGGCCACAGACTAACATCACTCTGCTAGAATCATCATGGCGGAAATCCACGCAAAAAACGTATCAACATGCGTGGAAAAGATGGATGAATTGGTGCTCTTCAAACAACCACCCACCGGACAATCCCACACCAGATCAAGTAGCTCAATACCTATGCTACTTATATAACCAGGTTAAATTAGCACCTAAAACCATTTTACTGCAAAAATCAGTTGTCGTAACCTTTGCTAATCCTGTGCTCGCAGACACCATAAATAAACACCCACTTGTAAGGCATACTCTAAAAGGCATTCAGTCCAAACAACCAGCTGTAAGAAGACCACCTATATGGAACGTCAATAACCTTATTAATTTCCTGAATCAGTATACCTTCAACCCAGAAAACCTGTTTGAAGTATCTAGGCATCTCGCGGTACTTCTTTTGCTTGCATCAGGAAGAAGAGTCCATGATCTGACTTTGCTAGAAATCAGAGACGATTCCTTCATCGACAACGGATCTAGCATTATCCTATGGCCAAAATATGGTTCCAAAACAGATAACCACGAACGTCAACAATCCGGCTGGAAGATTCAATGCAACAAAAACTCGAAATTGGACATAGTATTATGGATACGCACATTGATAAAAACATCGAGCCCAAGGCGAAGTGGCCAAAATGGCCTTTACAACCTTTTCATTACGACAAGGGGAAATGTTAAAGGCGCCTCACGCACAGTCATTGCAGGATGGATCCGCACATTATTAAAAGAAGCAGGGATACATAGTTCGTCAGGGAGTTTTCGCGCAGCAGTTGCCTCAGATATACTCCACAACAGACATGAATCTGTCGAAGACGTCCTCAAGAGAGGGAATTGGAAATCCAAATCAACAGTATTTAATCACTATTTTAGAGAAATTCGATCTCCAAATAACCCAAATCAATCAAGCAACCCAATGCTAGAAAATTTCATACCTATTTAAGTTATTATCATAATTATTCTCTTCTTATAGAAACATTAAGTAGTACTTATCTGTTGTTACCTATGTTCTAATATGTTAATTGTTTCTTTTGTTTTTTTTTTAAAACCCATACGTCTTTGCATACAATGTATGAACTTTACCCATAATCTGTCAATTAAAATAGATATATACTTTCATACTTAACCTTATGTTTTCTTTCCAGTAGGTTCCTCATACTTATGTCACAGTACGCGAGCAGCGCCGTCAGAATCTAAACACGTCTCAATGTGGGTCAAGCGAAGGCTCGAACCCCTAAATGAAACCGTTTTCCCCCCAAAGGGTAGAAAACGATTATTTAGGGTTCAGCCGAAGCTTGACCCACACAACTTAAACCCTTGACGGCTTGTAAGTAAGGTACTGAATCATGGACGGCGCGACGCTCGCGTTCAACAAAATGGCGGCTGATAGTAGCGCCATCTGCTGATACTAGAAGTGAATTACAAGGCAAATGCACGATATTTGACAGCAACATCTCAATGTGGGTCAAGCTTCGGCTGAACCCTAAATAATCGTTTTCTACCCTTTGGGGGGAAAACGGTTTCATTATTAAGTAATTCTTACTAAAGAACGACACATACTCATACCTTACTTCATATTAGTATAGTGAAATAAATGACCTGGGTGTCGTCTCCGCGATCATACGCAGACTTAGTGGAAACTACCCCTCCCCACAATCCTCCAGAAGCTATGCATAAAAATTTTATATGAGCACATTGACATTTTAATTATCTGTGCACGATAATTTTTGTATTTTTGATATTTGTTGAATAAAAGCTAAATGCATCCTTATTTCTATAAGAAATTCATATTCGGAGAAAAATATCTCGATGTAATTTAACTCCATATTTATATTACCAGTCTGTAGGTACTAGAACATTTTGATTATTAGCAGATTTTAGTGAAATCTACCAAAATTCGATTGATAACAACAAATTTTCCAGTAAAATCTACTAAAAATCCTCAAATCAATTTCTGTTTTATTTTAATTAATTAACTAGTTGCGACACGGTTCTACTGGGCAACGCAGAAACTACGTACTATGTATGAAATTCACGATGTATGAAATTACGTCTAGGGCGACCCCTTTCGACTGTCCCATTCACACTTGCTTTATATATTTCATTCGTCATTCTGCTATCACTCATTCTTTCCACATGACCAAACCATCTCAGCATTCCCTTTTCAATCCTTGTTACTATATCCTCTTTCAATCCACATCTTTCTCTTATTACACTGTTTCGTATTCTGTCATTTAGAGTCACACCACACATACTGCGTAAAGAACGCATTTCGACAGCATTTATTCTGGATTCATTCCTCTTCTGCCATACCCAACATTCGCTGCCATACATCAAAGTTGGAGCTAGCACACCGTCATGAACTGCCAAACGTGCCTTTTTGGACACGTTATGACTTTTCATGAATGTATGCATCGCTCCATTAATCCTATTTCCCGCTTTCACTCGTCTCTCTATGTCTCCATCACACTTACCATCTCTCGTAAACATACATCCCAAATATACAAATTCTCCAACCTGTTCCACTTTTTCATCTCCTATCATAATTTTACATTCAGTCATTATTTCATCCCTTTCGAGTACCATAACTTTCGTCTTATTTACATTCACTTTCATTCCTTTCTTCTTAAATGCCTCATTCATGCATGTTACCATCTCCTGTAAATCATCTGCCGATGATGCCAGTAGCACTTGATCATCAGCATATAACAAACATTTGACAAACAACCCATTCATCCTTAAACCACACTCTCTTTCTTTCAAATCACTCAAACAGCTGTCCATGAATAAGTTGAACAACCACGGTGACGCTACACATCCCTGTCTGACACCCCTGGAGATGTCGAACCAGTCTGTGTATGCCCCGTTTATCCTAATGCAGGCACTAGAACCCTCATACAAAGATTTCAGTGCCTGCACCAAGTTGCTATCCACCCCATACATGGTCAACGTAGACCATAATTCGTTCCTCATCACCCGATCATAAGCCTTCTCCAAATCTACGAAAGCGCAAAAAACTTTTTGGTTTTTAGCCAAAAACTTTTCAGATATGCCCCGTAGAGAGAAGACTTGGTCCGTACACCCCATTCCCTTTCGGAATCCGGCTTGCACATCCCAGATTTTTTCCTCCGTTTTATGCAACAGTCTTTCTATCAAAACTTTTGCGTACAGTTTGCCGACAACACTGAGGAGGCTGATGCCTCGGTAGTTCTTGCATTCCTGCTTTGACCCTTTGCCCTTGTACAGTGGAACGATGACCGCTTTGCACCAGTCATCTGGTACTTGTCCACATCTCAGGCATTTATTAAACAGTAGGTACAATATGCTTGCTACCACTCCCCCTCCGCTCCTCAGCATCTCAACCGACACCCTATCATATCCTGCAGCCTTACCAACTTTCATACTTTTCAATGCTTTCATAATCTCGTCCATACTTATTATATCATCACACTCACTTTGAATATTGTTGACTCTCCCTTCTGCTTCTGCAGCGTGTGTTACCGCCTCCCCATTTTCAAATAAACTTTCAAAATATTTCTTCCATACTTCTAATACTTTACTTTCTTCGTTAATCATACATCCATCGTCATCCCTAATTCTGTCGATCTGTTGCTTAGTTAAAAAAATAAAAACTGGTCAAGTGCGAGTCGGGCTGCTCGCGCACCGAGGGGCTCCGTACCACACCACCACAGAACACAACATTATTAACTTGGAAAAAAAAAACTTTTTTGTCCGAGACCTGTAGCGCGAGATCGACTCACACTTGGCCGGTTTTTAGTATTTGTTGTTATTCTGTAGAGTTTGCTCAATAATCAAACTAAGTTTGACGCTTGTATGTATTACCGTTTTTATTATTTGTTAACAAATCCGCCGTCATAACGTATAATCTGAGAAAATTTCATTACTAGCTAATACGGTTCAAAAGTTACAGCCCTAAATAGGTAGGACGGACGGATGGATGGGCAACGTAGGCTTAGTAATGTAATAGGGTTTCCGTTTTCACTCTTTGGGTACGGAACCCTAACAATCACCTGCCTTCTCTGTCTAACTCGATGTTGGAAACAGAAACGGCAACATCAAATCCTGACATTGTGAATATTTTTTTCTTCATGGCCAATTACCAAGGAGTTTGCAGGGTGTCGTGTGACTCGCTTGAACGAAAAACGACATTAATTTATTAGAAATATCCATAATCGTTTCATTTTAAAATCTCTAACATAGAAAATATTGTTATTCAGACAATTCACCCCCGCCGTGTGGTGCCGGACAAAAACACAAGAAACAAACTTCTTTTTTTTTTTTAATTTTGTTTTATAATAGTTTAGATTTAAATAGCGTTAACCTGCTAGTTCTTCCGCACAAATTGTATACCAGATTTTAAATCAGATCATAAGCTATTAAACAAAAAAAAATAAACAAAATCGGTTCAGTAGTTTTTGCGTTATGCTCGATCAAACAAACAAACAGACAAACAAAAAACCTAAAATTGGTAATTTGGAATCAGGGACACCTAAAAACCTATATCATAATCTTTTTTTTGTAAATATCTTCAATGTACACGTACAGACAAAATTTCAAAATTCAAAAAATTTTTTGAATTCTTCTGTTACAGTTTTATAATAGTTTAGCTTAACTGCGATCGCGAAGCTGCCTGCCTAGTGGACGTATAATAAAATCGGTCAAGTGCGAATCGGGCTACTCGCGCACCGACAGTTCCGTACAACCACACAACATTTAGTAAATTACAAAAAAAATATTTCTCCTGGACCTTTAGCCCGAAACCGACTCACACTCGGCCGGTTTTTATTATTTGTTGCTATACGGTAGTTTGCTCAATGGGCTGATGAGAATATTTCAATGAGATTTAATGGAGGTTTCTGGAACTGAGTGACTGTATTACACATCCAAGGGACGGTCCCTTGGATGTGTAATACAGTCACTCAGTATTTGTTATTGGCTTAGACAATTTAATAGAATGGACGCGTAACGCGTGTCATTCTTCTATCAAAATTTTCTGCCACTTTTTGCGGGGGGCGATGTAACGTGAAATCCGCAACTTTGGATTTTATTCCCTATAACTTTAGATTCTAATTTTGAATGTTAAAAATCATGAAAAGTAGTCTCGTGTGAATCCCAAACGTTCTAAGTTCAAAATTATTGTTTCGCTATTATAGGCTGTCTCGTTTAGTGATAATGATAAGGTATAAAATTGAGTGTAAATGCGCAAGATTAATTGATCTAATACCGTGGCAGAGGGGAAATGCTACCGCAAGGCCAGTCCTTACTATTAATTTGTCTAAGGTTATTGGTCCTGACAAACAGAGGGACGGCCGACAGCAGTAATCCTATTTTTTCTTTGAGATACCGTACGGAACCCTGAAAACGAACAAGTAATGTGATCACTTACATTGAGTGCTATTTTGGAGGTATATGCGGAGGGACAGTGTCGGCACTTGTGAGGCCGCACGCCGCCGTGTAGATTGAGGTGGGCCTGCAGCGAGGCCATGGTACCGTAGTGGGACGAGCACAGGTCACATTTGAACCGAGCACTATCCGGTGACTTGATGTACCTGTTGTGTTTAGTAGGTTGGCAAAAGGACTTCCTGGAACTTTCCGTTCAAGTCATCTCCTTTATACGGCTATCTGGTATCAATGGGTTCAGTATGACCCCCGGATCACAAATATATGAGATGACAACCGCTCAGACTGTGGGGGTAGAAACTGTGACGTCATAAAGTGGGCCATACAAAGTGAAAAAATCGTCTCATCATGCCATGTGGGGTATCAAATGAAAGGGCTTTATGAGTACATTACAAATATAAAGCATTATATATCATTTTCACTACTTAGTTGAACAAATAATTCGAAAAAGTAAATAAAATCCACAATTCAGAGTTCACTTTGAAATGATGTAGATCATAAATGACTGAATGGATTTTTGTTAAATATATATTAAATGGCTCATATTGGCTCCTTCATATTGCGTAAAAAAATAATTAACCAGACATTTCAAAAAATAAGAGATGTTCATCAATTTCAATAACAGTATATAAATAAGCAGCAGTAATATTCTGCTTTTAAAATAATTAGCCTGCGACAAAGATCCTACACCGGGTTACCTTATCTATTTTTACTGTAACGGTTGAAATCGGTAGATTGTCTTAAGAGAATATGTCGAAAAATAATTTTAGCGAAACGAACGTGTGATAGTTTATATTACTGCCAGATGCGAGAGAAAGAGATGGGGCGGCGCGCGCGCCTGGAACGTGTCAAGCGAAAAAACAAACTTTATTTAATTGTGATTGTACTATTTATGTTAGTTCAATTCTGCTCTAATCAAAACTTAGATAATAGCAATCTCTTTTTTTTAAATCAAGTCTGATGTTTCTATTATTCACCGTTTAGCAGTTACAAGCGTTTATAGACAAAAACGGAGGCTACTTTGGCTTGTTTTTCTATCGAGAAAATTTGTCTTAATCGTGTTTTGGTTCTAATCAAAACTTCAATTATATGTTCAATTTACACATATCCGCAAATCATACTCCTACTGTTAGTACTTCATGATATATGGAGCTTTGAAGAATCCTATTTTTTTTTACATAGCCCCTTAATGTGTGCAAAGTTCTAGTTTTAGGTCCTATCTATCTATATCTAGATCTATATACACTATTATAAAACTGTGAATTTAAAAAAAGAAGTTTGAGTTTGTTCGAGCATTACGCGAAAACTACTGAACGGATTTTGATGAAACTTTTTTGTTTGATAGCTTATGATGACTTAAAATCTGGTATATAATTTGTGCCGACGAAGTCGCAAGTAAACGGTAGTACTAGCGATAAAACTGTAAATAAAAAAAAAATGTTTGTGTGTTTGAACGAGCATCACGCGAAAACTACTGTACTTACCGATTTTGATGAAACTTTTTTTGTTTGATAGCTTATGATCTGATTTAAAATCTGGTATACAATTTGTGCGGAAGAAGTAGCAGGTTAACGCTATCTAAATCTAAACTATTATAAAACTGTAAATTAAAAAAAAGAAGTTTGTTTCTTGTGTGTTTGAACGAGCATCACGCGAAAACTACTGAACTGATTTTGACGAAACTTTTTTTTTTGATAGTTTATAATCTGACTTAAAATCTGGTATATAATTTGTGCGGACGAAGTCGCGGGTTAACACTAGTTTTTTTCTAAAAGTGATTAATCGCCATAAAATTCTGAACGATGAGATAATGCTAATCTAAACTATTATAAAACTGTAACAGAAGTGTGTCTGTACATTGAAATATTTACAAAAAAAAATTACGACATGGTTTTTACCTGTCCCTGATTCCAAATCACCAATTTTTGGATTTTTTGTCTGTCTGTTTGACTTAACGTTTGTTTGTTTATTTGTTTGTTTGTTTGTTTGTTCGAAACTTTTTTTGTTTGATAGCTTATCATCTGACTTAAAATCTGGTATACAGGGTGGCCGGGGAGTTGACGTTCAAACGTAAAATTTAGGTCCGGTATGTCGTGGGGTATCCGAATCACCCCCATGTATGTTCCGCGATTTTTTATAGTTTTCGAGTTATGATGATTTTTCCAATTTTTTGAGGAAACTCGACATGACCGGCTTAAACAACTTCTAAAAAAAAAAGTGTAAGACTTTTTAGAGATTATTTTTTTTAAACTTAATCTTCATGAATTGTGCCTTTATTCATAACATCATCATCATCGTAACTTTGATAAAAGTTATGAAAATATTGGTCTAAAGTTAAAAATTTGCGATCCGTGAATTATGACTAAATTTTCAACTTTAAATTAAAACTCTAAACAGGTGACCTTATGATTTTTTAGCCAATCCCAAAAATGCGCCCAACTCTCAGCTTTCATAATCATAAATAAAAAGTAGTACTTAAAAGGGCTAATTTGGCTAGAATTGATCTTCAAAGACAACAAGGCGGAAAATTCTAAAATTTTTTTTTTTTTTTTTTGCCATAATTACCAAGCCTAAGGCTAAATAATGATTAAAGAATGCTGGAAACCGAAACGGCGACGGGTTATGCCGGACTCTTACCGGCTAAAACCCCACCGTGTTCCACCTCATCGCATATTGCCGTAGAGCCTGAGGGCCCGTGAGGAATCTTCCACACTCTACGGCGCAGCGACCGACCTTACCAGGTTTCATCTTTGTTGGCCTTGACAAGCCTACAGGCCTTTAGGTGGTGCGGGAACACGCACACAACTACCTCGAGTCCCTATGATCGGACGCCGGACCCCCCAGCCCGACGCCCAGAGACTCAAAAATTACGGGGGAGGCAGACCGCGAGCAAACGCAGCCCGTCTGCGCCCCGTGCGTCTTTGGCGCATCGGGAGTTCAGAAGTCGACTCCCTCTCCCTCTCCGCCGTCTCCTTCTGGAGCATTACTGCCTCACAGAAGGAGAGAACCGCGCGCCAAGACGCCTCACTGTCGACCATAGCGCGAACCATGGCCGGCAGCGAGAGGTCTGAAACTACCTGGGAGAGCTCACTGCGCTCTCCCGCCCACGCAGGGCACTCCTGCAGCACGTGCTGCGCCGTCTCGTCGAGACAGCCGTCGCAGTGGTGGCACCCGGCTATCGGCTCCCTCCTCCTAGGTTAGGTTAGAACTGTGAACCTTCTGTGAACTCGTCATATCACAGAAGGAGGAAGCGGAGCGCGCGCGGGAGGACGACCCTCTCGCGGCACCGCTCCGCCGGCGGAGAAGGGGCAGGAGAAGGCGGTTGCATAACCGTCTTCAGCCTCCCGGTGGTGAGTAGCGGGCGGCAGGCGCGGGGGCGCCTCCGCCCGCACTGCACTACTCACCACCCTAGCAGAAAGGGGAATGGCTGGGCACTCACGGTCATTCCCAGGCTCCTCCCGTGCGGAGGAGCGTGGTAGGGCCCGCCGAAAGGCGGGCGATCGCCGGCGGGGGACAGGACGTAAAGGCTCTGCTGGTCTCCCAGTCCCCTGCCATCCGGGCGAAGCGAGAGTGCCGCTGGGTTATTTTAGTGGGTATACCGGTGACACGCACCGGGGAGTCCCACATACCCCTCCCGTCCCCCAACGGGAGGGGATGCGTAATGCATTTTTTCCCAGCGTCAAAAAAAAAAAAAAAAGAAGGTTATCTACTTTTTACTTAAAACTTTCCTTATTCCACCAACACGATAGGTTTCCAGCATTCTTTAATCATTATTTAGCCTTAGGCGTGGTAGTTATGGCAAAAAAAAATATTTTTAAATTTAAGAATTTTTCGCCTTGTTGTCTTTGAAGATCAATTCTAGCCAAATTAGCCCTCTTAAGTACTACTTTTTATTTATGATTATGAAAGCTGAAAGTTGGGCGCATTTTTGAGATTGGCTAAAAAATCATAAGGTCACCTGTTTAGAGTTTTAATTTAAAGTTGAAAATTAAGTCATAATTCACGGATTGCCAATTTAAAACTTTAGACCAATATTTTCATAACTTTTATCAAAGTTACGATGCTGATGATGTTATGAATAAAGGCACAATTCATGAAGATTAAGTTGCAAAAAAAGAATCTCTAAAAAGTCTTACAGTTTTTTTTTAGAAGTTGTTTAAGACGGTCATGTCGAGTTTCCTCAAAAAATCGGAAAAATCATCATAACTCGAAAACTATAAAAAATCGCGGAACATACATGGGGGTGATTCGGATACCCCACGACATACCGGACCTAAATTTTACGTTTGAACGTCAACTCCCCGGCCACCCTGTATAATTTATGCGGACGAAGTCATGCGTAAAAGCTCGTACTTAATAATTTTGTACCTGCGTTAGCGGTTCACCGAATCGACTGAAAATTTGTATCCGGGGGTTTTCGGGAATATGAAATCGTTTTTTCTTTATCTTCATATTTTGTCAGGTTTAATTTGTACCTACAAAACTTTTCGATTTGACTTATAGATTTAGAGATGTAAGCAAAAAACAAAAAACGGGACCTTCTTTGTGCCTCGAGAGAGGTGGGGACTTAGTTCATTTGTATTCTAACTAGTTTAAATAAAGTTCCGAAGTCAAACGTCCTGCTTTCGACTTTTTCATCCACAATCATTCGTTGCCAAAACTATAAATAGTAAATGTTTTTCTAGTCGATGTACATTTCTTATTTTTTGATATTTCTAGTTAATTATTTTTTGACGCAATATAGAGGATATTTGGAGTTATTTAAAATATATTTCACAAAAATCCAATCAGTCGTTTATGATCTACAGCATTTCAAAGTGGACTCTATTGTGGATTTTATTTTTCTTCTTCGAATGATTTGTTCAACTAAGTAGTGAAAATGTTATACTGTGCTATATATTTGTAATGTACTCATAAAGCCCACACGGCATGATTAAACGAAATTTATTTTTTACTTTATGACGTCACAGTTTCTTTTGTACCCCCCACAGTCTGAGCGCTTGTCATCTCTTATATTTGTAATCAGGAGGTCATACTGAACCTATTGATACTAAATAGCACTATAAAGGAGATGAATTGTGCCAAAACCTTATTTAAGCGACTTTTTGTCGAATCGCCGATCTACTAGTTTGTTTTATTAGTCTTTATCCATAGAGTAAGGCGCTGTTTATACAGAAGAAGTACAGAAGAGACGCGTGGCGGTGGCGGATAGTCAAAGTAACATAATATTCAACCTTATAGTACGCAGCATTGCGTCGTTTTTGTCGTAAAGGAAAATCGCGCCCGCGCCACCAGAGACGTCGCCTGGAGGCGGGGGCGTAATTCTCCAAACGACGCTATGCTACGTACTATAAGGTTTATATTGCCGCGCCCCGCCCGCGTCACATCCGCGCCACGTCACTTCTGTTTAAACAGCACCTTAAAGAGCGAAGTTATAGTTATGGGTAATGTGTAGAATGTGCGACAAGTAGTATGGAATAAAGCCGAGTCGCGCGCAAGAAGAGAAATCATGCTAGACGTGCAGGGAAGGGGTTGCCAAATCCAGGGGGAACTGCACTCCCGTGCCCCCCGCCCCTGGATACACCCACCTGTATAATGCAGTTACTGACTGCTACACATCCTATACATGTGCTCGGTGAGGTAGGGTCTGCTGCGTCCGTTCGGACCCAGGGCCCGCGCGCGCCTTCAGCTTGACTATGACTATATTCTCATGCTTGTACCTATACAACGCAGCTACTGACTGACCTGCGTCTGATTCTCTTGACATAGTTACTAGACATCCTAAACTTGTGTCCGTATAGCTAGCGTACACATGAAAGGGATCTGGCTGGAATTGATGCCAATAAATAGTTCTTAAATAGTGCCTAATTAGTACCTAGGTCAAATAAATAGTGCCTCTGTACTTTAAGAGATATCGATTTTTTTTACCAGGTACGCTGGCTGGCTTGACGTCCAAGGTAGCGTACACATTTTCTGTGGCTAAAACGGCTTGCATTGCAGCATCGAATTTACAGTCAAAAAATAGTGCTCAAATAGCACCAAAATGCCCTAGGCATCCAAAATCTCATGAGGCTAGTTCTTCAGGGAGCGGAGATATAAAAACGTCTTTTAAATAAACCACGGAGCTGGCGTTGCGCTGGCGTACACACGAATTCACAAAATATTTCTTACAGAAGGAGACGTTTCTTTTTATAAAAACTACATAAAATAAATAGTTCCTTAAATAGTGCCTCTGCCAGTACTAATATTTTATGTAAAGTCGTAGTGAAACAATATAAAAAATCGATGCAAAGTTCTACGTATTAAGCTAATGTGTGAAACCGCTTACACACACAAAAATTGACTCTATTACAAATCTGCTAAGTCTAAACAAACTTGAATGAAAATAAAGTGTCATCTCTCGGTATGAGATTTTACTATGGATTAGTATGAAGAACTTTGCATCGATTTTTTATATTGTTTAACTACGACTTTACATAAAATATTAGTACTGGCAGAGGCACTATTTCAGGAACTATTTATTTTATGTAGTTTTTATAAAAGAAAAAAAAAACCGTGGTGTTTCAGTGGCGAATAACCTTGCCTGCCGTGCAGGAGGCGATGGTTCGATCCTCGTCCAGGCCGACTCGTACCAATGAGTTTTTAGGAATTTCTGTACGATTTGTAACACCACTGGCTTTTCGGTGAAGGAAAACATCGTGAGGAAACCTGCATGCTTCAATTTCGAGGCATGTATCGTACCTACTGTCCATTACAAGTGGCGACGGCCTCACTCCCCGTCACACTGGACAGAGTTTCGGTACTACTAGTGAATCCTGGATGTTCTGAAGTTTCAGAATATCTCTGACTACCCCCTCGGGGAATATAGTCGTGAGCATATGCTTTATAACAAGAAATGTCTCCTTCTGTAAGAAATATTTTGTGAAGATTTATTTATATCTCCGCTCCCTGAAGACCTAGCCTCATGAGATTTTGGATGCCTAGGGCATTTTGGTGCTATTTGAGCACTATTTTTTGAGTGTAAATTCGATGCAGCAATGCAAGCCGTTTTAGCCACAGAAAATGTGTACGCTACCTTGACGTCAAGCCAGCCAGCGTACCTGGTAAAAAAAATCGATATCTCTTAAAGTACAGAGGCACTATTTATTTGACCTAGGTACTAATTAGGCACTATTTAAGAACTATTTATTGGCATCAATTCCAGCCAGATCCCTTTCGTGTGTACGCTAGCTATACGGACACCTAAACTTGTGCTCGGTGAGGTAGGGTCTGCTGCGTCCCCTGGGGCCCAGGGCCCGCGCGCGCCTTCAGCATGATTATGACTATATTCTCATGCTTGTACCTATACAATGCAGCTACTGACTGACCTGCGTCTGATCCTCTTGACATAGGTGCTAGACATCCTATACTTGTGCTCGATGAGGTAGGGTCTGCTGCGTCCCCTGGGGCCCAGGGCCCGCGCGCGCGCCTTCAGCAGGAGTATAGCGTCCGGCGCTCGGCAACGCTTCTCATGCTTGTACAGGTCCGTGGTACTGAAATACCCGATTAAGAATTATAATAATACAAGAGTTTACCCGCGACTTCGTCCGCACAAATTATATACCAGATTTTAACTCAAATCAAGTTTCATCAAAATCAGTTCAGTAGTTTTTGCGTGATGCTCCAACAAACTTGATTTGAAGTCAGTGGCACCTAAAAACCATATCGTAATCTTTTACTTGTAAATATCTTCAATGTACGGACAAACTTTTGTTACTTTTTTATAATAGTTTAGAATTTAGATAGTACACTAGTAGAAGCAAAACTATGGTTAAACCAACACGAGACAGTAAGCTTATTATTGGTAGGCATATTTTGACATATAATGCGGGAGTTTCGTTCCTATAGTGTACTATTATTATATGTCTTACGTTCCGTAATCACGGGCAATTAAGTCCCGGACCTTTGGAAGGCGTGCATGGGGCCGAAGCTTGAAGCTTCGTTTCAAATGAAGAGGCCCGTTCAAAAGACAAGTTAATCTAAATGTAAGTGATACACAAATGGCGGATACCATCTCCAAGCGCACAACATGATCCTATAGTGTACTATTATTATTATTATCTACTCGGGGGGAGTCTATCCAGAGTGTAACAAAACACCCTAACCTATACTCCATTCAAAATAAAGACGACGAGATTGTCCGATTCGTATTCAGCTTTCTGGTCAATTCTGATTACCAAATGCAATTTATTTATCAGAAAGATATAGTATCCGACATATCTTGGACGCTACTAAAGCTGTTCTAAGAATAAGTGAGAGGAAGTGTTTCAAATCTCTGTTTCTGTAATGCAAAATAGCCTAAAAATTTCGTGAATTTCGTGTTAATTCAGGCCATGGTCTATCTGTATGCCAAATTTCATCAAAATGCGCTCAGCAGTTTTTGCGTGAAAGCGGAACAAACAACTATCCATTCTGAGGTGCTACTTGGGAATGTTCCTCCATTGAAAAGGGAAGATCTTCCACCAGGCTATGTGTGAAGCCTGGGGACCGGCCGTGGTCCAACAGTTCTTAGTTGGACCTTGTATATATATCGAATCTCTGTGATTATTTCTCTTGCGCGATTTATGTCTTGCATTCGATTGTGAACCTTATTTGTAGTAGGTTACGAGTTACGTATTTACGATGAACGTTGTCTTTGTATGGAGCATATTTCCGCGAGCGACGGTATCGCCATCTGTTGGCATCTTTGCTATAACTTGTGGGTGCTGACCATCTGTAGTAGTTCCCCACACATCCATCCATCCATCCATACTTACAAACTTTCACGTTTATAATATTAGTAGGATTTAAAGGGGTGGTTTAGTTAGACCATCAAACAGAGCAACATACACTAAAGAGAAAGTCGAAAAAAAAAACTGCTGGTCCATAGGCACAAAACTGCATTACCTACTAAATGTATCGAACAGCAGATTTTTAGGGTTCCGTACACGTGTAAAACGGGACCCAATTCATAAGCCTACGCTGTCCGTCTGTCTTATCTATTTAGGGCTGTAACTATTGAACCGTAATATTTCAGAGATACAACCTTATGGCGTCTCTTGTCTATAAACATGACTTACTTAGCGAAGTCAACGCCGCAAGCGAAGCAAACCAGGTAGCGCGTACCATGTTTATGTTGGAAGTGACGCCCGGCCGCTCCCATTGTATTTGTCTCCGCTCCACAGAATATACATCTGTAATAACAAATTATCTGTTCAAAATAAGATTGTGCATGACCATACCCGCAAACACACCTTTTGCAATTAGCCATCCCGCTTCAATTGAAAGTAAGATCGCAAAAAAACGTATTTTTCAGCAATACCTTTTCTCTTGAGTGTTTGGGGAAAAATCCATCGGGTAGAATCACTGCTATAATTAATTACCTTTCAAATGATATGATGGTGTATTCAGAAGAAATGGTGTATGGTGATTATTGTAAAAGTGGTTATAAATCTAAAATCGAACTTACTTTGGTCCTCTTTTCTACAGGGTGTACAATAAAATGGGACAGCTACTTAAAGGGGTGCTTCAGACCATCAAACTGAACAACTTTCTCTATGTGACCAATATCGCAATCGCGAAAAAAAAATCTGCTGTCCCATACATTTCAGTCGAGTAATGTTTGCAGTTTTGTATGGGAGATCGAATTTTTTTTTCGCGATTTCGATATCCGTCCCATAGAGAAAGTTGTTCAGTTTGATGGTCTGAAGCACCCCTTTGAGTAGCTGTCCCATTTTATTGTACACCCTGTATAGAAAAAATTTAATAGAATCGTGTTTTCAACGGTTAGATTCACTGCAGAAAGAACGTATCTACACTGTTATTTTAACTATATATATTAAATGGTGTCCGTATAGTTAGCAGCCTCACCAGCTCATTCGAAGGTTTTGACTAAGCCACGATTTAGTGCCCAATTAGTGCAATTTGGTGCCCAAAGCACAGATTTGGTGCTCATGTAGTTTAAAAGATATTTGGGTACCTTACTGAGGCTGCTAGATAGACGTCAAGCTAGCAGTCGCATTTTGAAATACTGTTTGTATCGATGTGATTTATATGTCACGATTTAGTGCTCATTTAGTGATCCCTATATCCAAAATTTCATGAATATTGATCCAATACAAGCCGAGATATGATAGTACATTGTTGAGGCTGCTAACTAGACGTTTCTTCCAACGATGATTCCAATGAAACGGATGCACATTTGAAACAGATAAATACATAGCGATTTAGTGCTCGATTTGGTGACTCTTATGATATTTATGAAAAGTAGAACTTTCTTTCCTATTTCCCAAAAAAATTACGTAAACTTCTACATACTAATCGTAATTTAGGTCTGACGAAACCGTTGATCAAATTTAGACTTTATTCAACTGTGATAGGGTTTAAAATTGTTTTTAATTTTATGGTTAGTACTGCCAAGCAAAAAAGTTAAATGACATTAAATTTTTATAACTGTGACAATACTCACTCTCTTATGTATGTATTGAGTGACTCAATTTGAGTCCAGGAGTGCGATTTTTGAATCTCATTCGCGGAGTTTAGCAGTTGAAAATATCAAAATTACTGTGGAGATATGCATCTTTCTACTGCTGATTTGACTTTCAAAAATCATACTTCAGGAGTGCAATTTTTGAAAGTCAAATCAGCAGTAGAAAGATGCTTATCTCCATAGTAATTTTGACATTTTCAACTGCTGAACTCAGCGAATGAGATTCAAAAATCGCACTCCAGGAGTCTATTATTCTTCTCTACTATTTGACTATTACTATATTAATTGACTAGTCCCAAATCATTTGTGTCAAGCTTGCAAAGCAAGCAAGTCAAAAATCTGTGTGTGATTTATTCTCTTATAATAAATCTGTTCATTATTCTCCTAGTTTCATTTAGTTTTTCTTATAAACATTCAGTTTTTACCCGACTGCGCTAGAATAGGTAATAGTAATAGTAATCTTAAAGTAAAATAAGGACGTAGTTTGCAAAAAAATTACCTTATCTGTCGGCAAAAATCCTCATTACTATCAAGCAATGAGGATTTTAGGACTTTTCTTATTGAAATGCCCTGCCAATAACTGCCTCTCTGTGGTCTAATGGTTAAGAGCAATGGGCTCTCGACACGGAGGTCGTGGGTTCGATTCCCACGGGGGACACCTCCTGATATGTCACTGTGTGCATTTTTCCCCAGTTGGTAAGAACATTACAGGCTAAATACCAGATTGTCTGAAAAGAAAGATGATCCCTTGCTTCGGATGGCACGTTAAGCCGTTGGTCCCTGCTACTATCTCTTGTGGTAGTAGCCGTTACATAGTTACATAGTTTTATGGTTTTTGCTACCAAAATCTACCAGAAATTACCAAAAACTAAGTACCAGAAGAAACAAAAATTTCCAAAATCTACAAAAAAGAACCAAAAACAACCAAAATCTACAAAAAATCTAGGAAGAACTACCAAAAACGTTCCAAATCTATCATAAAGAACCAAAATGTACTGAAATTTAAAATTTGTATTTTATTTTGTTACGTGAGCTTAACATTGTACACGTCTGACCACTTGACGCACGCTTCCCGCTCCGCTGACGCTGCCTTCCCGCGTCATGGTCGCGTTGGTTTGGGCGACTTGGCGGTACGCCGTAAGGGCTCTTACAGACCAGCGACAGTTGTCTGCGACAGCTCGCGACAGGGTCGCGCGACAGTTGAAGACCGTGACGTAGTGTTGTATAGTCTGAGAGATAGACCTCCATATCCAAAACAGGTTTTTTTGGTAGTTTGTAACATCCTATACAACGTGTTAATGAATTAACGCAAAACTAGAAAGTAGTTTGTTTAGAATCGAGAGCAGAGTCGAATTATCATGGTTTCAACGTAGGTAATTTTTTTCAAAATATTAAATAATTTGTTTGCAAAATTTAAAATTTTCTGAACCCGATGTCAACCCACCGCACATGCACACTCACCCTACTTACTACCAAAACAATATCATAAAAATGTATCCATGAGTACGATAGCGCTTTCTTTCAGTGCCGAAATGATAACAAATCATTTTTGCCTCAAAACTTAAAATGCTAATAACTTAAAATTTTAACTATCAAAGTAATTAAATTATTGTTTCAATCTAATTATTTTGTTATAAATCAGTTGGGGTGTATGAGGTTTTGCGCTAAATCATTAACACGTTGTATACAGGGTCCTTCTTAATATGCTGACACTTTTTTAAGGCGATGACCAGACTATTAAATAAATAAATAAATATCTTGGACATTGTCACACAAATTATCTAGTCACATTTAAAGTACCAGAATCTAGCCTGGACTTGTATTATGATGACTAGACAACGATATAGAATACATATATAGATACAAACATCCATGACTCGGAAAATTATTATTATTAAATTATTATTATATTATTAAACTGAACAACTTTCTCTATGGAATCAACATCGAAATCGCGAAAAAAAAAACAGTTGTCCCATACGTTTGGCTCCGAGTAGGTTTGTAGTTTTGTATGAAAGAGCTGATTTTTTTTCGCGATTTCGATGTTGGCTCCATAGTGAAAGTTGTTCAGTTTGATGGTCTGAAGCACCCCCTTAAGTATTACTAGGGTGTTTTGTTACACCCTGTATACGTATTTATAAATATTTATGTGTATAATATTATGTGTATAATATTATGTGTATAATATTATGTGTTATAATTATTAGTGTTGTGTTAAGTATTATATCATAACTAATTAACTATACAGGGTGTAACAAAACACCCTAGTAATACTTAAGGGGGTGCTTCAGACCATCAAACTGAACAACTTTCACTATGGAGCCAACATCTAAATCGCGATAAAAAAATGCACTCTTTCATACAAAACTGCAGTACCGTCTCGACTCAAATGTATGGGACGGCAATATATATTTTTTCTCGACGTTGGCTCCATAGTGAAAGTTGTTCAGATTGATGGTCTGAAGCACCCCCTTAAGTATTACTAGGGTGTTTTGTTACACCCTGTATAATGGCCTCGATTCGGACTGTGCCACGACTTAACTAAATTTATTCCTGTCACTTTCTAAAATAAGATTAAGAAAAGAGACAGAAAACCAACAGCTGACTTTAGTGCTGTCAAAGTGACGTTACACGCCCAAAAACGCTTAAAATAAGATGGCGTACATTATGATGGCATCTTATTTTGGGCGTTTAACGTCACTTTGACAGCACTAAAGTCAGCTGTTGGATTTCTGTCTCTTTTCTTAATCTTATTTTAGAAAGTGACAGGAATAAATTTAGTTAAGTTAAGTCGTGGCACAGTCCGAATCGGTACCAATGTATATTATAATTGCCCTATTTTTACCAGTCTGTAATATTTTATGGACTTGATGATGAAGATAATCAATTCTGGATTATCTATTATCTAAAGAAACCAAAATCTACGAAAAACGTATAAAAACCCGAAATATCAAACATGTTATTTTTTAGCCTCCGTTTTCTTCAAACTGAAATCTCTCAAGAACAAGACTTGTGCTTCAGACTATACCTACGTCACAGTCGCGCGACGGTCGCAGAGGGTCGCGCGACCCTGTCGCGAGCTGTCGCAGACAACTGTCGCTCGTCTGTAAGCGCTCTAAGATTACATGGGCAGCGACCGCCGCGCGGTAGACGCTCCCGCTTCCCAGTCGCTTTGGTCGTGCGGGTCTGAACATTCCATTAGTCTTCTTCTTATCACGTGGGCAGAGCCCTGATGTCAAAGTTTTTTCAGACCGCCTGACGTGTAATGACTACTACCACCAGAGATAGTAGCAGGGACGAACGGCTTAACGCGCCATCCGAAGCACGGAATCATTTTTCTTTTCAGACAATCAGGTGACTCGGCCTGCAATGTCCTAATCAACTGGGGAAAAACGCCCAAAGTGACATATCACTAGGTGTCCCCTGTGGGAATCGAACCCACGACCTCCGTGTCGAGAGCCCAATGTTCTTAACCATTAGACCACGGAGGCAGTTAGTTAATTTATAGGATAAATAATATAATGTGGAACTGTAGACGACGATAAGAAGTTATAATGCACTAATTTGTATCAAGCATCATCATTTGTATCATTTGTTTCTTCATTCTATGTAATAAAAAGACACGTATTCGCATCTCGGTAACTCACGTAAACAATCCGCCAGTCCCGCCATCTCTCGGTATAACTATGAACTACTTGCGCGAGCGCAAGCGCTAGCTCATGGCAGTAGTTCCGAGAAATGATAATTTTTGTGCACGGTTGTACCGAAAATCGTTGTATGTAGAAGTTTACGTAATTTTTTTGGGAAATAGGAAAGAAAATTCTACTTTTCATAAATATCATAAGAGTCACCAAATCGAGCACTAAATCGCTATGTATTTATCTGTTTCAAATGTGCATCCGTTTCATTGGAATCATCGTTGGAAGAAACGTCTAGTTAGCAGCCTCAACAATGTACTATCATATCTCGGCTTGTATTGGATCAATATTCATGAAATTTTGGATATAGGGATCACTAAATGAGCACTAAATCATGACATATAAATCACATCGATACAAACAGTATTTCAAAATGCGACTGCTAGCTTGACATCTATCTAGCAGCCTCAGTAAGGTACCCAAATATCTTTTAAACTACATGAGCACCAAATCTGTGCTTTGGGCACCAAATTGCACTAATTGGGCACTAAATCGTGGCTTAGTCAAAACCTTCAAATGAGCTGGTGAGGCTGCTAACTATACGGACACATTAAATGTAATAATTTGGTTATCAAAAACCGGTTCGAAAACAGCCAAAATAGGTATCACCGGGGGGTGAGGCCTTAAGAGGATGATCAAACTGAACAACTTTCTCTATGGCACCAACAATGAAATCGCGAAAAAAATCAGCTCTTCCACACAAAACTGTAAACCAATTCGAGCCAAATGTATGGGACAGCAGATTGTTCTTTCGCCGATGTTGGTCCTATAGAGAAAGTTGTTCAGTTTGAGGGTCTGATCCCCTTAAATAATGTCAGCATATTAAGAAGGACTCTGTATAAATGGGTCAAACAGACAGACAAGAGGTTAGCATGTGCGATACTGCGAGTGAAATAGGACTATACCATCAAAAAAAAAAAAACGAACTCCTATTTTTCACAAAGACATTTTACCAGATTGGCAATTATTGGTTGAATTATAGAATATACCTAGTGATTTTCACAATAAAATACAAATAATCAAAATCTATTGGGATCAGAACAATGTTAAGAGGATAGACGGGTACCGTTTTTTCCATACAAACGCATTCCCATGTTTCCTCCCTGGATAATTACACTAGAGCAAACATTTTTTTATAATACAATCTATGTTTCCTCTGCTATGTCCCTATGTTTTGCTTTTTTGCATTAATGAATTACTGTAAGAACTAGGGACCATCGAAAATGCCCAATTTTACACGCCCGTTTTCAGACATCCAGCAAACAAATTTGACGAATATAAACAAAAAAAGCAAAACGTACAGACATAGCCAAAGTCTATCTCATATTATTCTTGAAAGAATTATTACAATCGGTTTAGTTTTGGAGAAGGAAACAGGGGAATACGAAACGCTGACTTCGACAATTTTTGTAGATAAAATCGGTCCGAGCTGCAGTTGTCTCTTTTGAATTCTAGTCGTTGGGGTGTATGGGTGGGGCGGATCGGACAAATACGTATACAATCGGAAAAGTGACCTATTCTCCAAATTTCCATTTAAGCACGCCTATCCTCTTAAGTGTTATTTATTATTTGTAAAATAAAAAATAAAAACTCACACAAACACTCACACACTCTCTCTTGGTAAATACTCACTCAAACATGACACCTTTCATGACGAAGTAATCCTGGGGAGGAGGCGGCGGCTTCATCGAGCGCATGATCCCACTCAACGTCTCTATTAACAGTTCTTTATCCTCCCTCAACTCCGGGTGCTCCTCCCTCAACTCCTGGATGTACGACCTCTGTTGCCACGACTCTATTGGAGCACGACGAACTTTTCTTTTCTCATACTTTGGCACTTCGATCGTTATATTATTATCTGATTCAGATTCCTCTTCTTTTATATTGAGGGTTTGTGTTTCATCTTCAAGATGGTCCGAGTTGAGAAATTCTTCTTCTTCTGTATCGATGCTAGGGTTATCTTCTTCAAGAGCTGGCTCTGACTCGGGAAATTCCTCGTATTTTAGGTTGACGTTTGTATCTTCTACAAAATCCGGCTCCGACTTGGGAATGCCCTCATATTCTGGGTTAGTGTTTGGTGTTTCTTCTTCAAGAGTCGGCTTCGACTTGGGGAATTCCTCGTCTTCTGTATTGATATTAGTTGTTTCTTCTTTAAGAGTCGGTTCAGACTCGGGTATGTAGGATTTCTTGCGTTTGAGTAACAGGTCGCGAGCTTTGAGCAAGATTGGTGCATCCTTTGCTTTGCACACTTCCTCATGTCGGTAAAGATATATTTTGCTGAAAATAAAATTACGTTCAAAGTTGATTTTGCTGCAATCTAAGGCTTCATCATCAGCCTATACAGGGTGAAATTGATATCATTAGCATCCTTTTAAACTAAGAGCAAACCGATCGGAGCAAAAGAAAAATCAGCTGTTGCATACATTTCAGTCGAGAACTCGTGAGTCGACATTGTAGTTTAGTATGGAACAGCAGATTTTTTATTTGCTCCGATCTGTTTGCTCCCATAGTAAAAGTTGTTCAGTTAGATGGGTAGACTCTTAGTTTAAAAGGATGCTAATGATATCAATTTCACCCTGTATATGTCCCACAGCAGGACACAGGTCTACCCTCACGAAGGTGTTACAAAAATACAAATAAACATTTAAGGTGGTGGTTAAGACCATCAAACTGAACAACTTTCTCTATGGGACCAATATCGAAATCGAAAAAAAATCTGATGTTCCATTGTGGGAGTCAAATCCCACATTAAACAGAATTTCATAATTCGGCAAGCAAACCCGGGAGAAGCCTAGCGGTTGAACTTGTGAGGCGGGCTGTACCGTGTTCGAACCGAACGACCGGCCACGTGCGTCCGTCCGCTCTGCGCCGGCGCATCTCCCCGCGTCAGTCCTGCTTCCGCCACCACAGTGAACGCACGCGCGCTCGGGGCTTTCGCTTTCGGCTAAAATACTTGTGCCAATTCAATTTAGCTTCTTAGTGTTTAAGTAACCTTATTTTTCGCGCTTCTCGCTTATGTGTACTAACTGTTCTCTGCTATTGACTGCTTTCTTGTGTTTCCGTGTATACCTACTCTTCTGTGCCTGTGTCGAGCTTGTGACTTATAATAAACGTTTCTTTTGTGTCTTATCGAACTCTGGACTTCTTATTTCTAATCACTACCGGTAAGGCCACATTGGTGACCCCGCGAACGAATACGAATAGTGCTGAAGATACCCGTTGCAGCAACGATGACGGACGAATCTACGGGAACCGTTGTAGAGGTGAACAAAGTAGGCGTCAGAATACCGCCATTTTGGCCCGAGGAGCCGGAGCTGTGGTTCGCGCAGGTGGAAGGACAGTTTGCGCTTTCCGGCATTACAGCCGACGCTACTAAATATTATTACGTGACGAGTCAGTTGGACCAACGCTACGCCGCCGAGATAAAGGACATCATTACCAAGCCGCCGACTGAAAATAAATATCAAAAGGTGAAGGACGAGCTGGTGAAACGCCTGTCTGCATCGAAAGAGAAGCGGGTAAGGCAGCTGCTGACCCACGAGGAGCTGGGGGACAGGAAGCCTTCGCAATTTTTGAGACACCTTCAGACCTTGGCAGGCCCAACCGTCCCAGAAGATTTCCTTCGGACCTTGTGGGCTGGTCGCTTACCAATGAATATACAGACCGTAATAGCGTCGCAGACATTGCCACTGGACGCGATCGCCGAGATCGCCGACCGAGTTTATGACATTGCACAGTGCACCCCACAGGTAGCGGCGATAAAAGAAAATGCGTTTAGCGAAATGTCAAAGCAAATGGCGGAACTAACAAGGGAAGTAGCGTCATTGAAAGGTCAGTTGCATGCCTCGCGCACTCGCCATCGGTCCAACAGTAATGACAATGACAACCAACGGCGTCGATCCCGTTCGGCATCACAGGGAGACGGAATCTGCTGGTATCACAAAAGGTTTGGCAACAAAGCAACCAGATGCACAATTCCGTGCTCTTTCAAACCGTCGTCGGAAAACCCCAACGGCAGCCGGAAGTAGCGGCCAACGACTGCCCCATCACACCAGGCCGCCTCTTCGTCGTAGATAAGAATACAAAGATGAACTTCCTCATAGACACAGGATCGGATTTGTGTGTATTCCCGCGCTCGGCGTTGAAGGAGCAGCGAAATAAGACCGACTACCAGTTATTCGCAGCAAATGGCACCGTGATTCCGACGTACGGGTGGGTGCAGTTAGAGTTAAATCTGGGCCTACGTCGCTCATACAAATGGCGATTCGTGGTAGCCAATATATCGAAGGCCATAATAGGCATAGATTTTTTATCATTTTATAACCTCCTTGTCGATTGCAGAAATCACCGCCTGATTGATGGGCTCACCTCTCTCTCCATCTCAGTGCCGTCAAGGAAGCCGACCGAAGCTATCACATCCATCAAAGCTGTTTCAGGCGACTCCATTTATCACCAGATTTTACGTGAGTACCCAGATATGACTCGTCCAGCAGGTACCCACAGCGAACCCAAGCACCATACAGTCCACCACATACGTACGACGCCTGGCCCGCCCGTCACAAATCGTCCTCGCCGACTGCCGCCTGATCGCATGAAGATCGCACAAAAGGAATTTGAGGATATGCTACTAAACGGTACAGCACGCAGGTCGGAAAGTCCTTGGGCATCTCCTTTACACCTGGCGCCTAAAAAAGATAACGGGTGGCGTCCGTGCGGAGATTATCGCGCTCTCAACGCTCGCACCGTGCCAGATAAATACCCAATAAGACACATTCAAGACTTCGCTCATCAGCTATCAGGTAGCAAGATTTTTTCCAAGGTCGACCTGGTAAAAGCCTATAACCAGATTCCAGTTTACGACCCGGATATTCCTAAAACGGCTATAACTACGCCTTTTGGATTGTTTGAGTTCCCCTATATGACCTTTGGGTTAAGAAATGCAGCTCAAACTTTCCAGAGGTTCATCGACGAGGTGCTAAAAGGCCTAGACTTTTGTTACGGGTATCTTGATGATATCCTGATATTTTCCAGCTCTGAGGACCTGCATCATCAGCACCTTCGGGAACTGTTCAAGCGATTAACGGACTACGGAATGCTCATTAATTCTTCAAAATGTGAGTTTGGTCAATCTAGCATTACCTTCCTGGGTCACGAAGTGACAGAGAAAGGTATTTACCCCTTGCAGGATAAGGTACGAGCTATCCAGGACTTTCCAGTACCTAAGACGGTGAAAGAAGTTAGGCGTTTCCTGGGTATGTTTAACTTTTATCGCAGATTTGTACCAGGAGCGGCATCGTTTCAAGGACCATTGAACGTTGCCTTGGCTGGACCTAAAAAGAAAAACTCGCAAGCCATCGACATGACTCCAGAGATGATCGGCGCCTTCAACTCTTGTAAGTCAGGCCTCGCTAAAGCTGCTATTCTTACTCACCCAAATCCAAATGCAGAGCTGGCTATACATACCGATGCCTCAGACACAGCTATTGGAGCGGTACTACAGCAACGTAGAGGGGCAGCATGGGAACCTCTCGCCTTCTTCTCTCGACGTCTTAAACCTGCACAGAAAAATTACAGTCCGTACGACAGAGAGCTCCTAGCCATTTACAACTCCATCCAACATTTTCGGCACATGGTAGAAGCCAGGGCGTTTGTAATTTATACAGATCACAAGCCACTTACCTTCGCATTTGCAGGACGTCGTGACAATTGTTCTCCGAGGCAGTTCCGTTACCTGGACTTCATATCACAGTTCAGCACGGATATCAGATACGTTGCAGGTAAAGACAACGTGGTTGCCGACGCCCTGTCAAGGATCGAGGCTATTGCTGGCCTAGATATACAAGCTCTTGCAAAATCTCAAGACAATGATCATGAGCTGCAAGAACTAATAAAAAACGGTTCGTCGTTGAAGCTACAGAGGTTAAACACCGCAGGCTCAGAGTCACTTTACTGTGATGTCTCAATGCATAAGCCAAGACCGTATGTAACTCCAGCTTTCAGACGCCAGGTGTTCAATTCCCTCCACAGTCTGAGCCATCCAGGGGCAAAAGCTACTATCAAATTGTTGACGGAGAGATTTGTTTGGCCTGGGGTTAAGAAAGACTGTCGTCAGTGGGCCCAGGAATGCACAGATTGCCAACGCAATAAGATATACCGCCATACTTCATCACCTACCTCTCCGTTCCATTCTCCTTCACACAGGTTTTCCCACGTCCATATGGACATCGTCGGTCCATTACCAATATCTTCTGGTTACAGGTACTGCCTCACGGTCATCGATCGCTTCACACGTTGGCCTGAGGCAATCCCCTTGCCAGACATCACTGCTGAGACCAGCGCACGCGCCTTCGTCGCCGGCTGGGTGGCCCGCTTTGGCTGCCCCGAACGAATCACCACCGACAGGGGGAGGCAGTTTGAATCCGAACTGTTTCGCAAGATATCGTCGCTGCTCGGCGCACAGCACCGCCCTACAACAGCCTACCACCCAGCGTGCAACGGCATGGTAGAGCGACTCCACAGACAACTGAAGGCAGCCATCATGTGCCACTCCGATATCCACTGGGTCGAAGCTCTCCCGTTGGTACTGCTCGGCATACGCAGCGCCTGGAAAGAAGATGTAAAAGCTTCGGCAGCGGAGCTCGTTTATGGGGAACCACTACACTTACCCAGCGAGTTCTTCACGACTACTCGACAGTCCACAGTTGACTTCACTGACTTTGCAGCCCGCCTCCGTCACCATATAGCGAAGTTATCACCCACACCCGCAAGCTGGCACACGCAAAAGACGTTCTACTTACCAAAAGACTTGGCTACGGCAGATTATGTCTTCCTTCGCAAAGGTCATTCGACCAGGTCACTAGAATCTCCATATGCTGGACCTTACAGAGTCATTGAACGAGGCGAAAAAACATTCAAACTAGAGGTGCGGGGGAAGCAATCCACAGTCTCCATCGATAGATTGAAGCCGGCATACCTAGTCAAAGAAGACGCCAAGACTGGTTCAACCGAAGAATCGGAGGCGCCCTCGGAGCCAGAGAAGAAAACACGAAGCGGCCGAAGAGTGCATTTCCCGGACTACTATCGACCTTAGCTAGCCAAGGTCTCAGGAGGGGAGTGATGTGGGAGTCAAATCCCACATTAAACAGAATTTCATAATTCGGCAAGCAAACCCGGGAGAAGCCTAGCGGTTGAACTTGTGAGGCGGGCTGTACCGTGTTCGAACCGAACGACCGGCCACGTGCGTCCGTCCGCTCTGCGCCGGCGCATCTCCCCGCGTCAGTCCTGCTTCCGCCACCACAGTGAACGCACGCGCGCTCGGGGCTTTCGCTTTCGGCTAAAATACTTGTGCCAATTCAATTTAGCTTCTTAGTGTTTAAGTAACCTTATTTTTCGCGCTTCTCGCTTATGTGTACTAACTGTTCTCTGCTATTGACTGCTTTCTTGTGTTTCCGTGTATACCTACTCTTCTGTGCCTGTGTTGAGCTTGTGACTTATAATAAACGTTTCTTTTGTGTCTTATCGAACTCTGGACTTCTTATTTCTAATCACTACCGGTAAGGCCACACCATCATCATCATCATCATATCAGCCGATAGACTGATCGAGAGCCGAGATCACTGCTGGACATAGGCCTCCCCCAAAAAGGGGAGATTTACCATAATCGCCATGATTCGACGCGTTTGCGATGTTCCATACTAAACTACAGATCTGCTCTAGCTCGAGCTAAGTGTATGCGACCAAAGATTTTTGTTTCGTGATTCGATGTTGATCCCATAGTAAAAGATGTTCAGTTTGATGGTCTCAACAACCCCCTTAAAAGTTAGAAATGTATATTTTTATTTCTGTAACACCATGTATAGGCGTTAGTCCACTACACATGCCCAATCTGGATTGGTAGACTACACATATGCATCAGTATTTCTTCTTCTGCAAATGCAGATCCTAAAGATGTTTTCGTTCAACGTTAAAGAGCTGTCGTTATTACGTAAATAAGTTAGAAAAAGTCATTGGTACAATAGGCTGCAAACTTCTTTACACGACCTTGAAAACGCCTCGACCACGCCCATTTTCCAAGATGTTTACCGGGTCCGGATACTGTACTTGGCATGTCATCCGTGAGTGACAAATGATTACAGTACGACCTGGAGTGCGATTTTTAAAACTTACAAGTTGAACTCAGCAGTTGAAAATCGCAAAATAACTCTGGAGATATATGCATCTTTCTTTCTACTGCTGATTTGACTTTCAAAAATTCTACTCCAGGAATGATATATTTGAACGTCAAATCAGCCGTAGAAAGATGCGTACTATCAGTTTAAAATATCAATGTGCATGACCTCTCCTGCAAATGTGACGTCACTCAATCACACGAACTTCACTTGAGTCATTCAAACGATTATTTCCTTTACATAGAGTCTATATTCCTTTACAACCGAGTGAAGTTATCGAACGGCCCTTCAAGGTCATGCACATTGTTATTTTAAACTGATAGTATCTCCATTGTAATTTTGTCATTTTCAACTGCTGAACTCACCGAATGAGATTCAAAAATCGCACTCCAGGGCCCAATTTAATAAACGTTTGATTGGGAGAATGATCGTGTAACCCACGGACTGACGGAATGATGGTCCAGACTGATCAAAATAAAATATAATCATTTCCGTCATTCCATTTTGAATGATGAAATACTGTTGGGAAGCTGATCGTGTAACCCACTCATCATTCTGGCGTCATTCAACGATTGACCAGACTGATGGACCAGACTGATGAAATACTGAGCGTGTAACCTCCCTCTAATGACAGACTTAACGCATGCTGTTGTACACCTATTATTAGTGCATAGTCAAGGGCTAAAATCTTTTTAAGTGTTTGCGTATAATTGTTTTGTCTATGTACCGTTGCTGTGTCTAATAAAAAAATACCAGTTTGATTCCTGGCCTGTACCACAAGTTATACGGAATTTATGATTAAAGTATTGGTATCGGTTATTATCATTGGTTCAGCGGTGAAGGAAAATTCAACCGTTGTGATTGAGTTGCATGCTCTCTTCCATACACTAGGCTATCACCGCTCTTATCACTACAGTATGAGTAGCTTTCATATTATTTTTATAGCTTGTGTTGATATAAAAGAAGATGCAAAATTTTACCGTCTATAATTCGCGCCGCAAGCGAAGCAGAACAGGTAGGTTGGGCCATGCTTCTCTTGGTAGTGAACCTCGGCCATTCGTGCTGTACATGTGTTGACGTTACAAAATAAGCATCTGTAATAATAATAACAAACAAACATTTGTAAACAATACATATACCAAACCAGAGACTCAGTAGCATAGCGAGGGCAATTTACTAGGGCCGGAAAATTCTAAAAAAATATTGATTGATTGATTTCTGTCTATAACTAATTTGTAGAACAGAAAAAAGTCGAGCTCGCTTCGCTCACTCAAGTTTGTAGCATAGCATAAGCATATGCTCACGACTATATTCCCCGAGGGGGTAGTCAGAGATATTCTGAAACTTCAGAACATCCACGTTTCTCAAGTTTCTAATGTATCTACCTACACAATTCTAAAGAGTTATGGCTTAGAAGTAGTGCTAAACATTTCGAGTTGCTTTGCTCAATCCATAGTGTCTACTCAGGTTACTTTGCACATATTGTACGTAAAAAGTTCAGGCTCCAACTGATTCGTATTTAGGAGAAAAGTTAAACTCGCTTCACTCGCTCTTAGTTTGTTTTTTTTATTTTAACTACATTTACAAAATTATAAATCAAAAGATGTCTGAACACATATTGGGTTGGTTTGCCAAAAAATCTTTTGGCACACTCGAAAATTCTAGGAGCATTCCATGGAAATCGGTAACTTTTTATTTAAAAAAAAAATCACTTAATAATTTTGCAAGTATGTATTAACAAGGCAGTTAATTAGTTATTGTGTATACATCAGTAGTTTTTCTTTTACTTTTAAACTTCTCATAAAATCCGGACCAATACACACTACTCTCTTAAGCCGGGTCCGCTGCGCCAATTTTCTAACAAAACATATTATCAAAACAATTTTGCAAAACAAGTTTGCAAAACATCGCGTCCAGTTAATAAAACATGTTAGTAAAACAGCCAATCCGCTGCGCCTGTTTTTAACGTGTTTTTGCTTCAAAAATGAGTTCCGACGAAGAAGACGTGGCTGCTGTATTGTCAATAGTAGATTTAGCTCTCCAAAGAAGAAGCAGGAATAATTTCCGGGTCCGACCCTACCTGCATTCACGTTCGTTCAATATTTATCAAGAACTAAAAATTGATGATAGGTTCGGTATCAAAAATTTTTTTCGATGTTCAGAAAATGATTTCCAAGAGCTGCTATCATTAATTTTACCAGACATAGAGAAGAAAACGACGTGGAGGAATGATGTGATACCTACCTCCTGACATGAGATTAGGTGCGACTTTACGCTTTTTAGCCACCGGAGACAGTTACACCAGTATAATGTATCACTTAAGAATCTCTAAACAACAACTATCAAAACTGATTCCAGAAGTCTGTTTAGCTCTCTACAATAGACTGAAAAATGTGCATCTGATATATTGAGGATCCCTTTGAGGCTCACCCATTTTAAATTAACTTCATTTTTTGCAATTCCGATAATTTTTGCTATTTCCGACAGGGCATCTAGCTTTTTTTATTTTTATGATCTTCCAATGTAACATCTCAAATCACCGGTCTCTCTCTAATTAGTTGTATAAAAAATAAAGTATTATTTTTATTCCGCTCCATCACGAAACAATCCAAAGAGAATTAAACTTCAAACGATGTAGTCTTCCTCTAGTGAAAGCTAACAAAAAATGAATAATTTCCCCTCCCCGCAGGCGAACGCGGGGGATGTTATCCATTCGTCGCGGCAAACATGTATTTGTATTTTTTCTAACAAAACTGTTGGGCCACGCCCCTAATCGGTTAGGAAACGATGTTTTGGTGTTAGCAAACACGATAACATGGCGCAGGAGACCCGACTTTAGTCTAATGTTCAGTATGAAAACTTGACCATATTCGAAGATTGATATTTTCTTTTTTGTAGAAATTCTATTGTTATTTCCTGTTTGACAATAAAGCTGACACTCTTATTTACAATATAAAAAGTGAATTTTGTTTTTGGGACGAAAATCTGTAAAAATGTTTTCAAAAATTACTTCGCATCTGGATCGCGTCGCTTGCGTTACAAATAAACTCATTAAGTCTCGTAAAAACTAAACTTGCGGGTAGGTGTGATTTTAATTTTATTTATAAACATAACCCACTAGAAGTATCAGTTTGCGGTGGATTATCAAGACATTGTGCTTGTCTGAATAAATTTATTGGGCTTTACGTGTGTTGTCGCCTATGTGACGAATTTATTGATAATCGTAGATACCTAACGAAACGGACGAAAAGGATTAAAAGGCTTCAAAAAGAAAAAAAGGAAAAAATGAGTGAAAAACAACTTGAAGAATTACGAATAAAGAAACGGAATGATAAGAGGCAAGAAAGGGAAAGAAAACGACAGCAACACCTAGATTAGAACAGACCAGATAATTCGGAAGCTTCAACTGCAGGTGATTCTTCAATTAGCCCTTATAAATGTAAGCAGACTTATAGCAAAGCAGTGTTAAAATGCATACGAAGCTTACCATCCTGCCCAATTAAACAAAAAGTTGTTGTTCACGGTGTATGTAATCGCTTGAGAATAAAACTTGCACAAGAGATGGAGAGGGATCTGAATCTGACCAATAATCAAGAACGCGAAAATTAACAGACAATGAGAGATTTCTTCTTCAGATCCAATATACAGGGTGAAATTGATATCATTAGCATCCTTTTAAACTAAGAGTCTACCCATCAAACTGAACAACTTTTACTATGGGAGCAAACAGATAGGAGCAACTAAAAAATCAGCTGTTGCATACATTTGAGTAGAATAAGCACTGTAGCTTAGTATGGAACAGCTGACTTTTTTTTTGCTCTGATCGGTTTGCTCCCATAGTGAATGTTGTTCAGTTTGATGGGTAGACTCTTAGTTTAAAAGGATGCTAATGATATCAATTTCACCCTGTAGTGTATACTTGTCCAGGCATGAATGATAGCATGGCGTCGAAAACGTCCATAGGAAAAGGTGGATGCTTGCGCAGGGATATCAAAATTACATGTTTTGAAATGAAACGACCTGGTGAAGGCGGCGGTTGGATGAGGGCAGCGCAGGACCGGTCATTATGGCGATCCTTGGGGGAGGCCTATGTCCAGCAGTGGACTTCCATCGGCTGAGATGATGATGATGATGATGTTTTGAAATGCGACAGAGAAGTCGTACGAAGGCAAAAACACGCTCTGTGTACAGAAGAAACAGTATTCCGGCCAAAAACGACTAACTTTATATTTTAAAATCGTACGTGTCGCCTTACGTGACAAGCCTGTCGCCTACGTGACACGACGTTTTTGTTTTGATTTTATAAACTTGTAATTGTAATATTCATAAAAAGCGTGTTCAATAAAAATTTATTCTTTATTTTAGTGTTTACATATAAAAATATATCCCTTGTTTTAATAGGTTCGCAAAAAATTACAAGATTATCGCATAGCTTATGACTGCGGTTGACTGAGTGTCGCTTATGTGACGCTTTTTATTTGAATTATTAGTCTGATAATTTCAAAATTTATTAAATATAAATTACATGTATTTGTTAAGCTTTACCTAAACTATATGTAGGTACCATTGCTTATTTTCTGCAAGGTTCAGTTAAAGTGTTAAAAAGGAGTAAACTTTAAAAAACGCGTACGCTTGTCGCTTACGTGACCATGGAATGCTCCTCTAAAGCGAAGCCAGTATCAATAGCATCTCAGTTACCGTTGCACGTGTCACTGCGCATTAGAATTTTCGAGTTTTTCTTTTGCTGATATATGTTATTGTTTACACCAATGTCATTCTTGCCTGGTGCCAAGTTAATTCACCCTGGTTGTAGGGTCATACTCGTTAAAGAAAACACTATTTTTTCTGTCAGACTTCGGCAGTAAAATTCTTGTGGCTTACATTCAGGACCATAAAAATGTATGCAACTGTGAGCATTATTTATTTATTAACTTATGACACCTAGTGATATGTCACTTTGTGCGTTTTTCCCCAGTTGTTAGGATTGCAGAACAGATTAACCCCAATAGATACCGCATACAAGGCCGCCGACGCGCGCCACACATCTATGATTTTGCACTGATATAAGCAACGCGAGGGAGGGAGCTCGAACTAGTGCGATCTTGAAATGGCCAATCACGTTGCATCGTTTCGTGCCCCGCTACCCGCACCTACCACCAGAAATGGTGACTTCGGGAGTGTACAAAATTTTCACCATGCGGTATCTATTGGGGGTAATCTGTGGATTGCAGGCTGAATCACCTGAGTGTCTGAAAAGAAAAATGATTCTCTGCTTCGGATGGCACATTAACCTTTGGAAACCCGATGGCGAACGGGAGGCAGTCTGAAAACTCTGACACCATGGCTCTGTCCACACGATGTTTGACTACTTATACATATAGGAACTAGTTACGTGTGTCATTCTACTAACAAATATCTCTGCCACTTTGAGCGGGGGGTGAGGTAGCATGAAATCCGCTCAACAACAAACAACCAACCAATCTACTTCAATCAACTTTGGATTATATTCCCCATAACTTTAGATTCTAATTTTGAATCTTAAAAATCATGAAAAATAGTCTCTTGTGAACCCCAAACGTTCTAAGTTCGAAATTATTGTTTCGCAATTATAGGATGTCTCGTTAAGTGATAAGGTATAAAATTGAATGTAAATGCACATGATCAATTTGTCTTATACCGTGGCAAAGGGGAAATGCTACCGCAAGGCCAGTCCTTATCCACACGATAAGTGAATTTATTAACTCAGGCGAAAAATACTCACTCGTACATGGTGTCATTCATGATGAAGTACTCCTTCGGGGGAGGTGGTGCCTTCACTTCACCCAAGATCCCCCGCAGCGTCTCTACCAACAGATCTTCGTCTTCATTCAACTCCGGAAACTGCTGTCTCATCTCCTCGATGTAAGACCTCCAATGTTCTGGTTTTAACCGAAAACGATTCAGTTCTGGTTTCTTCACGGCTGGAACGGCTGGAATTTCAATCTCAACCTTCTTCCTTTTATTTGATTTTGCCGCCAGTTTTCTTTTCTTAGAGGTTGCAATTTCAACCTTCTTCTTTTTTTTCGGATTAACCGCCAGTTTTCTTTTCTTAGAAGTTGGAATTTCAACCTTAATGTTCCTGTCAATTGGTTTTACCGCCCGTTTTCTTTTCGTAGATGACACACTGACCGGAATTTCAACCATAATGTTCTTCCTTTTCGGCTTTGCCCAAAAAGCTTTTTTTGGCTTTGCCACCCGTTTTCTTTTCTTAACGGTTGGAACTAAAAGGTTATCGTCTGTGGAACTCTCCAATTTCTCGTCTGTGCGGAGGTTGAATTCACCTTCTTCAAGAGAATCTTCCGGCTCGGATTTGATTGAGAGACATTCGCCGTCTTCGAGTCCCCCCACAGCCTTGACAGGCTCCGTTTCAACTTCCTCATGCTGCGTCGCGTTGTCAATTAGATTCAGTGCACTTGTAAAATTTTCCTTTTCATTTATTTCTTCCGTATTATTTCGTATTGTTTGAAGCTCTTTCTTCTCGGGTTCTTTGATTTTCTGTTTCTGTTTATCTTCATCACCGATAATAACCACGAAGAAGTCATCATCATCACCATCCATATTTTGATGTGACTGGGATGGATTACTGATGCTATTACGCACTTATCTCATGCTTCAAGCGCTCCGCACAGACATTTCTTAACAAAAGGATATTTTTATATCAGTAGCAAGGTGCTCCGGTCAACAAAACGTAACACTTTTTGGCCTTTCGCGACTATGTTGTTGATGATGAAATAGTGAAAAAACATGGACGCATGGAACACAGATTAAGCATGGAACGAACGGATGCCAAAGAGTAGAGTAATATATTGGAAAAAGAGAGCCCTCTAGTGCCATTTTAATGCAAATAAATTTGAAACGCCACCTATGATATTTAACAAGAAACAGTTGCTATATATACGCATACCTATAGCTATATGTATGCTTTACAATGGAATCTACTTTTTCTCAGTAATGAGCTATTTTGTTCTAGTTTAGAGTAGTAGCCTCAGTAACAGGACGGAGGAGTAATCTTGCCTCAACGTCTGAAGTGAAGATCAACACTCAAATCACAAAATGGGCGCAAAACACAAACAAGCGTACGCGCAAGTTGTAACGGCGGCCATATTGTGACAACTTGTTTAGCTGGTGTTGCTAGGTGACAATAATATGGTGCTACCGCAGAACATAAGTTAAATTATTTACTAATTTTAATTAAAACAGTTTTGAAATATTACGTAAATTGTATTAAATAGGATCAATGTTTTTTTTATAATTTTAGTAATAAATTTGCTTTATTGTTGAGTTTGAAGAGACATCTATCGGAAATTTGAGACAATATTTTTGTAGTTACACGTTATTCAAAGAAGATGCCGCTGGTTTCTTTGCGTTTTTCCTCAAAGTTCCCCTCTGTCCCCCCTCTGACGGATGCTTTGCTTCAAAGTTTTTTTTTTGATAATTTTTAACGGCTCTGGATTTTATTTCCTTTTTTTTCTTTTTATTTTCAAAGAGCAGGAATAAACGTCAGTAGGTATTATATTCTCTTTGGAGCGGGATCCCAGCAGTGTTGCCAACTCGGTGTTAAGTTTTCGGGCTAAATAGAGTTTAAAAAAGGGCTAGATTTGCCCAATAAATAAAAAAAGGGCTAAATTGCTTTATTAATGAAAAGAAACGAAAGAAGTGAGTTTTTCTAACTATTGTTTACTTATTATTAAATATTGTTCTCAAACAGACAGTCAAAAGTTACAAAAAAAGGAACTTTAAAAAATAAAAAAACATATTAAACCAAGTCGTCATCAGACTCAGAGGATTCTTCCCTGTTTCCCTGAATTCCCTGTTAAAGTGAGAAGTTGCTACCACCTGTCTCTAAGATTCATGTAAGAGAAAAAGAGACAGGTAGTCTGACTGGCATTTAAATTAATGACATTTGATGAATTTGAGCGACATGTGTGTAGTCCAGTTAAGTACACACGGCGACAGATCAACCTACCCATATTTGACCTCCATGGACATAAGGTCGAACTATGGGTAGATTGATCTGTCGCCGTGTGTACGTTCAGTTTATGCTAAGTTTTGTTTGAATTTCTGTCTCGTTGTTTGAGGCTAGGAATCGGGCTAGGGGCTAAATCATTATTTTAAGGGCTGAAGAGGCATAAAAAGGGCTAGATCTAGCCTCGAAAGGGCTAAGTTGGCAACGCTGGAGCCCAGCCAGCCACAGAGTTACTTTTTTATATAATGAGAACATTATGTTGCCAGATTACGAAAATGATGGATTGTTTTAATACATTGCTGGCTTTAGATAAAGCAACTGATCGCATGCAATTTGAATAAATCATGGACTGATTAGTAGATTTTAGGGTGGTTTTAGGAGTGGAACCTCTTTTACTATAGGTAATTATAGTTTGAGATTATAAAGCTACCTCTCTTGCGTTTGTTTTTTATGAAGAAAACAAAAGATAGCTTTTCTTTTTGTCGCCTGCCATCTTGTTTTTAAATTGTATGGGCGACGTAATTTTGTTTCATGTTTTTGTGTAATGTGTGCTGAAAAACATTAGCAGCTTTAAACTAGTTCTATCGCATTAACACAAGTGGCTATCAGCCACGAAAAAGGAATTTAGAATATTAAGAAACAAACGTCCTTTCTCGGTTCCCGCTCGAAACGGAATGTAACAACATCAACATTGCATCAACATAGTTACAGAGTCTACCCTATACCAAGGCCATGTGGTCAGCATTAATGCAGCTGCACTCTAAAAGTGCAAGATCGCATATTATAGTTTAGGTTTAGTCTAGACGGTAAGAATTATGATGAAATAAATTCAGTCTAACATGGACCATCGAATTAATGAGGGATTTCCCAGAAGAAAAAAAAGTTAGTTCCTAATTTCTCAATAGATGGCGTTGATCAGAGATGGGTCGATCAGGTATGAGCAAATATATTAGGTAGGTAATTAATATTATTATTAAAGAGACACAGTACAAACCCTTTCATATTATTGTTGGTTTATTATTAACAATCTCGGTGTCATTGTCTGTCAACAACGAATCAAGTATCGGACGTGGCTATATGGGCTTTGTATTCATTTTGAATATACGAAAAATAATAACAAACTACAAAAACCTAACAGAAACTGAGTATTACAATAAAAATAAACCGGGAAACTTGTAATCGCATCTTCGTCAACGGATACGTCAGATTTTCCGTGAATGAAAAGATGAAAAGCAAACACATAGACGAAAAATGTCGGTCTCAAAACAAAGAAAATTAAATAGTGAAGTGACCAATTTAAATATTATTCGTACCTATAATCAAAATAGATACGAAGCCCATACAGCCATGTCTGATACTTTATTCGTTGTTGACAGTAAGATAAGATTAAGATTATTAATAATAAGCCAACAAGAATAACGGTCGTCACAGACACGCGCTATAATATGTTGCTGTACTCTTCTTACGCACGCCAAATTACATAAGCGCGTCTCTTTCCTACGTGTGAGTGAGAGGAACCGATATCAATTTGCGTGCGTTAGAAGAGTACAGCAACATATTATAGCGGCCGTGTGTGTTGACCTTAAGAGAGGGTTTGTACCGTAGAGGGAGTAAAACTATAGAGCAAGTGACAGTGTAACCGGTTTTCTATCGGTGTCTGATTTGTACATGTGTGTGTAAATGTTACCCGATTGAACTCAATTTTCCCACAAATTTATCAATATCACCAACTTTTCACAGTCGGCTAGTCTGAGTAATACATTTTGTTAATACTACTTTCCTAACACAAATCGCACAAATATTCACAAATAACATTAAAATTTAATGTTACGGTGGTTTCAGTCCATACAAAAGTTTGACACAGAATACGCGTAGACGGAATTAATAAAAGTAATATTTTATATATGGAAAAATAGTTTATAAAATCTAGATGCCGCGTTACAAATAACATTTGCTTTTAAAATGTTGTATGAAAAATTACAAAGCATTATATCTTCGTAATTATATTATAAATTGCAAATGTTATTTGTGACGCGGCATCAAGATTTTTTAAACTATTTTTACATACATAAAAATAAAAATTTATTTATTCTAAGTTACTTATACTTATACTCAAAAAAAAAAAAATAAAAAAATAAAAAAAAAATACCGTCTATGCGTATTGTGCGTCAATAAAATTGTTTTTGTATAAAATTGACCCCTCTGCAACCACCTTAATATGTAATAAAATTAACCAGAATTGGAGCCTTGAAAAACTGTGTAGTTATTTGTCAAGCAATGAGGTCAACGAGGTTATTTTTATCGAATTTGATCAATTTCTTTATTTGACTGAAGCATGATGAAGGGTAATGGTAAATAAATAACAATTTGGAAAATAAATTTTAATGTTTCTTAATCTAACCAAATGGCTTTGATCAGGAATAGTGTTGTAAAAAAACAGTTTTTTTTCTACCGTTAAAAAAAAACGTGAAAAAAAATTGAATTTAAAACATCTGCACTGGTAGCATGCAAACCCGCGATAGCCGTGATACGGCTTTATCACGTCTTTTACCTCGTTGTTTTGCGCGCGAAAGAACGAGATAAAAGACGTGATAAAGCCGTATCACTGCTATCGCGGGTTGGCATGCTACCAGTGCTGAAATCATAGCTTTAACTTTTAATTCCATGATTATATTGAGTAACTCAGCATTCTTCTTCATTAATCGTCTTTGCGCTTAACGAGTAGCACGCAACTTCTTTAGGCGCTTTTCAGCTAACTCACTCTTCAATTGAATTCTAAGATGTTTCTTCCTCAGTGTTTCTGTAATTTTTTCTATTATGACAGGTTGTCTGGTAGCTGAATCCTGAAAATGAACAAAACAGTGATGAAACCAAACCATTACTAGGTACCTATGTATTTTCCAAGTCAGTTTTCCCGTATTTACGGGTGTTTCAAAGGCCATAAACTGGTAACACTGAATGACTGCTGATCTAGAGGTTATGGAATCAATGTTGACCTATAACTTGGTTTTATGATTTAATTTGTATTGTAATATCATTTTAACGTGTACAATAGACATTAATCTAATCACAAACAAAGTATTTGTAGCATTTAATTGCAGTGAAACGTACCTGTGAAACGAAACATTCCCAGCAGCACTTTTCGATCTGTTTTTGCATCCTAGGACACTGCAGACCACCATTTTCACTTCGATAATGATTATAAATTATTATATTATCAGAACACCTCACACAGCAGGTAATTCAGGCTGTTACAATTCCGTAATTCATAACTTTTGATAAGCCTAACAACAATACTAGTCAATTTAGACCGCAATACGTCAAAATGACAAGTTGCGGTCACCAAAAAAGTGGTTACACGGCGTTCATTATAGTCTTTCTCACTCTTTCTACAGACTAGTGTATAGGTTCACCTCTATCGAACATTAAAGATGTGTGCGTATCATTTACTCCATAGTTTTACTCCCTCTACGGTTTGTACACACGGCGACTCATCAAGCTAAGCAAAACCAAAATAAGCTGGAGTGCGATTTTTGAAAATCATACGAGCGACTTGACATTCGCATACGAATTGAGATTTTCATTCCGAGTGGTTACGTTTTTCTCTATTTTTGAAATCGTTCGGATGTGCCAAAACCGTTTCGATTCACACAGAAAACGTTTCAATTGAACGAACGAACGAATGAATGGTTTCATAGTAACATTTCAAATCGTACTTTACCGCCAAAATTATGGGTTAACGGAACGTAGAAAAAAAGTTAAATCTGTTGACGTCTGACAACATTACAAACGTCAAACATTCGAGTGGTAGAATTGGATACGAGTGGTTCGGAGCACTCGTTGCAAGTGATAGAAAGTTGAATTCAAAAATGGCAAATCATCGATTTTACGTCATTTTCTACTACTCGTTTTGAACGTCTGATTTTCAAAAATCGCACTCCTGGTCGTGCGACGTTACACGTTATTCACCCTACTTTAATTTTTTTTATAAATTTTATAACATAAAACAAAACTTAGGGTGACTTAGGTACATAATACTAAATATCTATTTATTTATTGAATGGAGTTGAGCAGATGAATTTTAAATAATCTACCGAACCTACGCATATTTTCCTCAACACTGCCATAAAGGAGTTTTTGGCGGGATTTGAACAGATACGTTGGAGTCCTCATATTTCATCGAATTTTTATTGTTTATAGTGAGTTTTGGTTCGTAAAATCGGTGTTGTTTTGCGTAACAAAGTGTCGTGCAAGTGAACAATATACAGTTCAGTGAAATATGTTGGTGTGGGTCGTGAACAGGAAAAGTGTTCCGTTCTTTTGTAGCGCGGCAAGCGGTCGGTTCACCTCTTTCCTGTGGACTTCTCTGCGTTTCCTGCGTTTCTCGATTGCCTCCAAAAACTCCAAAGAAGCGTTGAAACGTCGAACACCAACGTTGTATTTGCTATAAATGAGAGTATTTATTCCTGACATCGGTTGTATGCGATACTGTAATCGCTTTACCTTGAATTGAACCCAAAAAAAAAAAAAAAACTGCCATAAAACATCAGTTTGACATTGACAGTGACAGTGGTTTGACATTACTCTTTGAGTTTGACATAAGGCTAACGGTTATATCGCTGTGGAGCATGGGCGCAGAAATTCCAAGATGGCGCTGATAATGACGTCATCAATGACGGCGTCACGCCGTTTAACGTGAGCGCGCTTTCACCAAATCGGGACGCGTTTGAGAGCGCTAAAATCGATTTTGGCGTGAATCGGACCGCGCAGTGTGACCACTTTTAGTAGATTTAGGGCAAAGAAAACGATAATTTAGTAGTGGGAAATCGTTTAGTAGATTTTGGTAGTAATTCGGTATTCGAAAATATGATCAAAAATACAAGGATTCAAGCAAAAAAATCAAAGCAGGAAATAAAAATAGATGAGAAAACCATTGCAGGGGATTTTCTGGAACTTCTAGTAAAGCTTTAGTGGTGTACAGCAAAATTAATTTTATCGCTTAGTGTTGTTTTTTTAAAAATGTGGCTCTTATAAGACAGAAAACTGTACCAACTTTAAGCCTACATAGGGACGACCAATAATACTTATTTAGAAGCATCCATGTAACAAAGTGATGAAAACCGATATTTTTTGCAAGAGTAATGATGAGCGTTAGTATGAAAATGATTATATTTTGTTCAAAAACGTGTTTTTTATTTAATTTTAACCATCTGGAGCGTCATAAATATTAGTTGGTAGATTTTAAGTAGAATTTGAAACAGAACTTGGTAGATTTTGGTAGATTTCAGCAGTCATTTTGGTAGATTCTCTGAAAAAAAAGTGGTCACGCTGGGACCGCGGCCTGTGTCAACCAGTGCTGCCAGATTGGGTATTTTTTTCGCAATTTTGGGTAAAAATTTGGCTCCTTGCGAAATTTTGGAGAAAAGGAACTTTTGGAGAAATGTTTGGAGAAAAAAAAAATCAAGTGGAGAATTTTGGGTAATTTAATTTTTAGTTTTGGAATGTATCCGTATATGAAATGAACATGCATTTTCGAATGTTCGTTCGTTTCCTTTCGTTTCTTCATTCCATTCATTCGTTCGCTCCACCCACTCACCTACCCACATTAGGTTTTTGTTGTTTGTTTTGTAAAGTTTTGTTTGGTTTGTCGATTGTCGTGATCATTCTGTAATATCTATGAGAAGAAAATTTTTATAATTAGTCAAAGAGAAGAAGTTAGTTTAATTTAATGCGCTGCGTACTCAGTACCTTCCTCGTAGAACACATTATCAACATTATTTCTTAACTTAATGTCAACAAGAAGATACAGATCAGCTTGAGAAGCTGAACCACAATTTTCCGGTAAGTTTTATGTTTTTTCCTTAATTTGCCGAACAAAGCAGGGGTTTTATTTCTCTGTACCAATATGTCTATCCTATTGAAAGCGTTTTTATTCTTTTTAGTCTATATTACTGTACGTACTGATCTGCATTCTGGCCTTTGGGTAAAACTAAAGAAAATAGTATCGTTTTGGAGAAAAATTATTTCAAATGTGGGGAGAAATCAGAGGGGGGACAGAGGGGAACTTTGAGGAAAAACGCAAAGAAACCAGCGGCATCTTCTTTGAATAACGTTTAACTACAACAATATTGTCTCAAATTTCCGATAGATGTCTCTTCAAACTCAACAATAAAGCAAATTTATTACTAAAATTATAAAAAAACTTTAATCCTATTTAATACAATTTACGTAATATTTCAAAACTGTTTTAATTAAAATTAGTAAATAATTTAACTTATGTTCTGCGGTAGCACCATATTATTGTCACCTAGCAACACCAGCTACACAAGTTGTCTGTCACAATATGGCCGCCGTTACAACTTGCGCGTACGCTTGTTTGTGTTTTGCGCCCATTTTGTGATTTGAGTGTTTTGAGTGTTGATCTTCACTTCAGACGTTGAGGCAAGATTACTCCTCCGTCCTGTTACTGAGGCTACTACTCTAAACTAGAACAAAATAGCTCATTACTGAGAAAAAGTAGATTCCATTGTAAAGCATACATATAGCTATAGGTATGCGTATATATAGCAACTGTTTCTTGTTAAATATCATAGGTGGCGTTTCAAATTTAATTGCATTAAAATGGCACTAGAGGGCTCTCTTTTTCCGATATATTACTCTACTCTTTGGGAGAAATAGAAAATCGCATCTGGCAACCCTGGTGTCAACGTTGACTTGATTGACATGCATGACATAAATAAAATACTTTATAGCGGGGAGTTTTTGGCGGGATTTGAACAGATACGTTTGGAGTCCTCATATTTCATCGAATTTTTATTGTTTATAGTGAGTTTTGGTTCGTAAAATCGGTGTTGTTTTGCGTAACAAAGTGTCGTGCAAGTGAACAATATACAGTTCAGTGAAATATGTTGGTGTGGGTCGTGAACAGGAAAAGTGTTCCGTTCTTTTGTAGCGCGGCAAGCGGTCGGTTCACCTCTTTCCTGTGGACTTCTCTGCGTTTCCTGCGTTTCTCGATTGCCTCCAAAAACTCCAAAGAAGCGTTGAAACGTCGAACACCAACGTTTTATTTGCTATAAATGAGAGTATTTATTCCTGACATCGGTTGTATGCGATACTGTAATCGCTTTACCTTGAATTGAACCCAAAAAACAAAAAAAAAAAAACTTTATAGCGGCAAAGTTATTTTGTTAATTCTCAAGGATATTTTATAGCGAAATATTGAAAGAATGAGTTTACAAAATCAAGTAACGTATTCTCCATCAAAACTGCCTCTCAGTCCAAAAGCTACGGCGTTGGAATCTACGCTACAACAATGCATAACCAACTTCAAAGGTAAATATTACGCTGTTTTAGCTTTTTGGCTGTTGTCCTGCTATCTGTTGTCATAACGCAATTATTTTAATACTGAAACTTCCCTGGATAAATCTTAAGGCAACCACGAAAACAGCTTTAAGATTAGATAATCGGCTTGCGAGTTATAGGCTGTTAAACACAGGTGTTTTTTTTTTAAAGATTAAACTTAATATTTGAACTGACGACCATATTTCCTGTCTGGGTGGTTAGAAACATTGCTGTAACTAAGGCCAGCATGCCTAGTATTTGTGGTTTCAAGCTTTGATGAAAGTAACTCTAAGATGGTTTAGGGTGCGTCCCATAGAGTAAGAAGAGATGGCATATCGGCTTGTTTCTATAGAAAATGTTGTCGCCAACAAAGGGGGTGAAAAACGGGTGAGGGGAGGGTTAACATTTAAATATGCTACTTCCCGCTAGATGTGTATGATATGACGTCAGGCCCAGTTGAGTATCTGTGCACAGTTCGATACAACATCTGTACCCCAGGGGAGCGCGTTATTTTCTCTATGGTGCGTCCACATCTGACGAACGCGCCGCGAATACGCAGGTCGCGAGCCGCTTGCGCGCCGTTCACTGCGCAGTAGCGAGCGACACAAGGAAAAAATTTACCAGCGCAGCTCGCGAACGGCGCGCGAGCAGCTGGCGAGCTGCACATTCGCAGCGCGTTCGCCAGATGTGGACGCACCCTTAAAAAGAACTTGTTCAAACATGAATATGGCGCTCTAATGGCCCTTGGTTTCGATACTCGCACTAGGCACGACTTCACTATCTAGAAAAAAACCGGTCAACTGCAAGTTTGACTCACACACGGAGGGCACCCTGCTACCAATTATATGATATTACAACAAAACCTTCTCCGGGACCCTTGGCGTGAGCCCGACACACACTTGGCCGGTTTTTATTACTATAATCACACCAAGTTTGATGCTTTGTAAAGCGGGGTCCGCTGCGCCATGTTTTATGTTATCATAACATGCTAGCAAACCATTTCCCCTCCCCCGTAGGCGAACACTGGTGATGTTATCCACCGCCAATGGATAACCACACGTGTTCGCCTGGGGGGGTATGGGAAAGTTTTGCTAACGTGTTATGACAACATAAAACATGGCGCTGGGGACCCGGCTTTAGCAAATCTGCCATAATAGCGCATACCTATGCTGTGAAAATTTCAACCATCTAGTTATAACCATGGTACAATAATATACTGCGCCTGGTATTCTCTTCCGATCACGTGACTGACCATGTGACTGACACAAGCCTACGTCATCATATCCTTTTACCATGTTTAGCGGCCATTTTTTTGTGACGTAGGCTTGTGTCACTCTGGGAATAGAAGACCTTGTTTTTTTAGACTATGAGTTATAATGGTTTAAAAGATACAGCCCCTCTATAGGTAGGACAAAAGGACGGACGGATCGACGGCTAGACGGACACAAAGAAATGGAACAAAAGAACACTATACAAATAATAAAGAAATAGTCAAGTCCGAATGGAGGCTAATACGAAGTTTAGGTAAAGCGTAATTATAATATAGTGTGAAAGCTCAGAACATCAGAGTGGACAAAAACGCAAAACTCATGCGCATTAGCGCATCCGGCTGTCTGTCCGTCTTTCCGGAAGATGTGCAGGAATCATCAACCTAGCTGTTAATTATTGTGTTTAGGTTCCATTTCATGAGTATAATATGGTTGTTGCAGAACTGTTATCAGAATACCAGCAGTTGTATGACGAGATGGAGAAATACAAGACTGAGCTTTTAACGCTAAAAGAAGAATGTGGAAGGTACAATGTGGTTTCTAAGTTGTAACTTAATTTTTATTAGTTAATCTATTTATTTTCATCGAAAATTCTATCTAATTCTATTTCTATTATTTTTCTGTTTGTTTATTCTTTTCTATATTTTTAATTCACTATATTTTATGCTTTTTGCCTTTTTCTAGTAGTAAAAATAACTTGTTACTTATACTACCTATAATTATTAGGGCCTGTTACTTTCATACATAATACTGGCCTGGTCTTGACAATTTTACACTATGTAATGCAATATTGTATTTTAATTGTACTTTGTACATTTTGTTTTGTTTAAAAGATGTGTGTTGTAGAGTTTCTGGCCGCATCTTCTCTCAACGGAACACCTTCCGACGCGGTGGTAGAGTCAAAAAATGACGTCAGAAAGCTATCTATATGATATTATTTTGAATAAAAAATTTTAAATTTTGAATTGAATTTTGAATACGTCAAACGATCTATCAGATAAGCTAACAGGAACTTATTATAAAGTGGTGAAATAGGCCCTTATACTGTTTTACCTTATACAATTGATTTATTGTTATATTTCAGTCAACATTGCAGCAGTTCAGAGCTACTGAAAAAGGATATTGAATCTAAAGATAACAAAATCCAATTAGTTTGTAAGTATCATTATTACTAGGAGTTAACATGTTCGCGGACAGTGACCGGCTATAGCAGTGCTAACAAAAAAGTTATATTGTGTCTCGTTCACTGCCCGCGAAAGTGTTAAAATAAATAAAACAATATTTATACTAAAATAGTTTCACTTTGTAGCTAATCATTGAAAAACGAAAGTTCCATTGCAAAACATGTAAAAATCACTCAGGGATTTTTGTATGCTTTTTCTCTTTCATATTCGCACCCCAAGTGATTTCAAAATGTTTTGAAATGCAGCTAGAAAGAACAGAAACCAAAAAGAAATATTTTCAATTATGAAATTATTTACATTTCTTCATGAATAAAATAACAAAAAAAAACAGACTGACAAAGTGATCCTACCTTTAATTTGAAGTATGGAACCCAAAAAATAAAGTTGTATGACTGCTAATGCAAAATTTTCAGCCTCAATTTTAACCAAACTGCTTGTAACGAAGAACTTTTCTCTCGCAACTGAAGCATTGAAAATACTGTGCGGTGAGTCAAAACTCACCATTCCTGAAGACAGCCAGGAATCTTTCAAGACTAAGGAATCAATCACACCAAACGTGAAGAAGAAAAGTCCTAATAAAGATCTCTCGATGTCCATCGAAGACGTATCAATGAAGGACGAGTCGGTGTCAGAGATAGACGGCACTCCGGGACGAGTTAGTCCAATAATGCCGTCTAGGAAGCTACGTAGCTGCAGCAATCTAAGTGGAAGCTCTGTGGAGCTGAGAGACAAGAAGAAATGTCCTGAGAATTGGTAAATATTTTCGTTTCTGTATATTAATTAATCATCATCATCACTATCCTGCCTTTATCATCATCTCAGCCGATGGACGTCCACTGCTGGACATAGGCCTGCCTTTATCCTATAGTGTTAATTATATTAGGCTTTTACGCTATTAGTGACTCTAATAGTGGTAGTTAGAGTAATTTTTCTGAACACCCTAGACGGGATTTTTCTTGTAGATCATTAAGATAAGATAAATCTTTTTTATTTGCACACCAAATACCTACACAAAAAAACATCATCAATCATTTTCAATATCGCGAGAAAAAACGGTGGTTCCATTGTGATTTTGAAGTTGGTCCCATAGCAATAGTTGTTCAGTTTGACATGCAAAATGTACAAAGTGTTTGGTGCATCGTTGGCCAAATTGAATTGATGGATAGGTGGTTTTGTGGGTCTTTTGCTATCTTGCCACGCCCCCAAAACATAATTCCGCATCATGGATTTTTTAGGTGAATTTTTTAGGGGTTTTCTCAAAAAAGTCCGAAAGTCAGCATTTAAGCTCGAATAAAAAAAAGTTTTAGGTACAACCTCCAAATTTTCTTTTTATTTGAATATCCAATGTTTTATGGTTCTACTGAAATTAAAATTACATTGATGTGACCTCTAGTTTTATTTTAATAATTTTTTTTTTATAATTTTTACAAATTGGGGTCTAGACTCTAGAGAACATACCCAACAAACAACATACTTTTTTTTTAAATTATTTTTCAATTATAAATTTAATGAAAAAATTTATGAAAAATAGTAAACATAAACATTTTTTTAATTGCTTTATTGACGTTTGATATAAGGATATTATAAATCGTTTGGGGTATGTTTGACAAAAATTGAATCAGCCGTTTCCTACCTGGAGGAGCCTAAACATGGTATGTTTTGAAAATATTTTTTGGATTTTTTAAAAACAATTGGCTGAAAGGTAATAGTGTATATTTTTAGAACTGGCTCTTGGAGCCCTTTCATTTGATACCCTACACGAAAGGTTTCAGAACAATTTTTTTTTTAATTCCGTACAAAAATTTTATGATGTCATAACTGGAGACTCTGAAACCTCAGAGACTGTCTCCCGGCAGTTTTGGGGTCTAGAGAACATACCTAACAACAAACTAAAATTTGGTGCTGGTATCCAAAAGTGAACTTTATTTCCATTAAGGCAATGTGCTATTGGTCGGTCGCGTATCGGTGGTCTGCTCCTACAGCCTGTCACGAAACTCAACCACTTTGTGGTAGCTCAAGCATGTTTTTGTGCTAAAACAATTCTTGAGATCACCCAAATATCCATTACTGAAAAACATCAAGCTCATTTTCTAACTGTAGATTGTCAAAATCATCGACACCGCATAGGATCCACTATTTTAAAATTATAATTAGTCTTTTGGTACGAGCAGGCTTGAATGACACTGATGAGGGAATTTGGATTGAATAGACTTGATGTGGGCACATTTCACGAGATCCCAGCATCACCAAGTTCTGATGCTGCTAGAAAAGTATTCACCTTTCGAAACTCATCAGTGTATGAGACACTAAGTAAATTAGAATAACTAAGTTAGAGCAGGTAAAATCTAGACATAAGTTACGTTGGGATTGAGACTGACATGTAGGTAAATTTTTTTGTATAAAAGAGATTAAAAAAACTTTTAATCCACATTTATGTAGCTACTATAGCCCTAAAATCTGATTTAACATCGATAGGTCGACGCCAGAACCCAAGGCAGTAAAGTTGCTAATACCAACATCAGGCCGAAGTAAGCCAGGCAGTGGCCGGATGAAACAGCAACGCTTGGTGTTCACAACTGACAAGCCTTCAACCTTTGTGGACCTCACCAGCTCTCCGGAGTTCTCCGGAGGGGCCAGGGAGAAGAGTTGCAGTGCTTTTGATGTACAGGTAAAAAAATCATTTGCTCAAAATATCTACAGGGTCGTACTTAACAAAAAACCCTATTAATACTTAAGGGGGTGCTTCAGACCATCAATGTGAACAACTTTCAGTATCACTTTGACCTTCGAAATCGTGAAAAAAAATCAGCTGTTTCGTATTGCAATGTATGAGATGTCTGATTGTTTTTAGACATTTCGAATTCGGCACCAGCTGAAGTTGGTATATTTACAAGCAGCACCCAAACTGGGTGATTGAAACTCAGGACATGAGATTCTTATAGTACACAAAAACAACATGATGAGCATGAGCTTTTTCTAATTAAAATTACTTAACTTGATTAAGCTGTGCCTTTCAATAAGCTATGTATCCCTGACTGTATGATCCTTGTTGTAACTTAATGAGATAATAATTGTGAAACTAACATGAAAAATAAATTTTATTGTCATTAACTCCAAATTAACTCTGTACTACTTAATTATAATCTAAACTATTATAAAACTGTAACAGAAATTTGTCTGTACATTGAAGATATTTACAAAAAAAAATTACGATATGGTTTTTAGATGTCCCTGATTCCAAATCACCAATTTTTGGATTTTTTGTCTGTCTGTTTGTTTGTTTGTTTGTTCGTTTGTTTGTTTGTTTGGGTGTTTGTTTGTTCGAGTATGACGCAAAAACTACTGAACCGATTTTGATGAAACTTTTTTTGTTTGATAGCTTATCATCTGACTTAAAATCTGGTATATAATTTATGCGGACGAAGTCGCAGGTAAAAAGCTCGTACTTAATAATTTCTCTTTGCCTTTACATTTGTTTAACACTGGGTTTGTATATTTGTTTTTAAAGTTTAATAATAATAATATGCCTGCTGCAACTTTTTTCGGTTATTCCAGGGTCAGGGTCGAAGGTTACAGACAGGATAGTTCAGCAACTGTATTGCCATGTTTAGTCCATGAAATTTATGTTTCAGAAAATAGTGAAGAAGGAATCAAGTGAGAACGATGACACGATACTGCCGTCACCTACAAGTGGCCCTTCCAATTTTCTTCTGTAAGTGAATGTACATGCTGCTCAATAGTATAAGAGATGTGAGGAATTTTGGTAACCATCAGCTGCAATTCATGATTCAGTATTCATAGGGTGTAGAGCAACTCTGTGATGGGAATGGACCAGGTCTGCCTGCATAACTCCGGTTGGTTTAGAACCTACAGCCGTTCAAAGGTCTGCATCAAATGAACGATCAGCTGCAAGGCTTATCATAGGATATTATTGTAATACGCACTGTAGATATGCGAACAGTACAAAAACTGGCATGGTCTGTCAGTCCGTTTAGGAGATACAGCCGTTCAAAGTTTCGACCTTTGAACGGCTGTATCTCCTAAACTGACTGATAGACTATGCCAGTTTTTGTACTGTTCGCATATCTACAGTGCATATTACAATAATATCTGCATATTCATGAATATTCATTTTTAGCAACCATACCAGATTTTGAACGGCTGTAACTCCTAAACCGACTGGAGTTATGCAGGCAGATCTGGTCCATCCCCATCACAATGATGCTCTATACCCTATTAATACTGTATCAGCCTTGCAGCTGATGGTTACCAAAATTTCTCTTATCTCTTAGACTATAAAAATCATTGAGCTATACTTTTATAGGATTTTAAGTCCAAAATCGTAAAATGAGAAACTGTGTTCAAGTCAACAAGTAAATTATACCTAGACTAGTTAATTGTTTTGTAATTTACAGATCCAGACCGACCTCTAAAGAAAATCAACATAAATTTAAGAAACCTCTCTCGCTCTCAAAAGTGAAGCACGAAGAATTAAACAGTCCTATCTCACACAATGTGACAACTGAACCGACTAAAGCTGAAATGGAAGATTCTATTAACATTTTAAATCCTAACAGGTAATTCAATAATTTTAACGGCTTTTTTCCGCGTTCATTATTATTTGAGGTGTATTGTTACACCCTGAAACACCCACATGGTGAAAGTTGTTCAGTTTCATGGTCTGAAGCACCCTATGGAGGTGCTACTTGGGAATGTTCCTCCATTGAAAAGGGAAGTACTTCCGCCAGGCTAGGTGTGATGCCTGGGGACCGGCCGTGGTCCAACAGTTCTTAGTTGGACCTTGTATATGTATCGAATCTCTGTGATTATTTCTCTTGCGCTATTCATGTCTCGCATTCGATTGTGAACCTTATGTGTAGTAGGTTACGAGTTACGTATTTAGGATGAACGTTGTCTTTGTATGGAGCATATTTCTGAGAGCGACGGTATCGCCATCTGTTGGCATCTTTGCTATAACTTGTGGGTGCTGACATTCTGTAGTAGTTCCCCACAACCCCCTTAAGTATTACTAGGGTGTTTTGTTACACCCTGTATGTATGCAAAACCCACCACTATTGGGTCCTCTCCTGAATTTGATCTTCATCTTCAGTATAAGTAAATTACGACATTTTTCAAAACTAATAATACTATTTCAGATTCGCATCAACAGTGAAAGCAAGTCCGAAGAAAGTCCAGTGCAAACAGGAGGAAGATGTAACTCACTGTGAGACTCAGGCCAGCATGTCACTGTTGGAACAAGTTAATAAACTAGAACACCCACCACAGGAGCCTAATAGTGTCATACTTAATTATTGCAGGTGAGATAAGGCAACCAGCATTTTTGTATTTGTAAATATGCAGCCACCGTTCAAACCTGGAAAATCAATAGTAGGCATGAAAACAAACCTAAAATGTCCTTTGATAGAATCTCCTTAAAGACTCAAACCCAATATAATATCTCGGTTTTGTTCTACCAAAGGAGATAACTTCGACAGTGTGGCTAGTGGGATGGCATAGAGGAGAAACCAAAAAAAAATCGAGATATGCCTCTGTTATGTAGTACCTACGTAAAATAAATAAATAAAATAAATAAATATCTTGGACAATGTCACACAAATTATCTAGTCACATTTAAAGTACCAGATCTAGCCTGAACTTGGCCTCTGGCCTACGTAGTACCATACTCTTTCTTATAGATACTGTGCATCCGTGTGCGTGATCGCGAATGACGGTTTCTCGCTTTGTCGTACGTAGCTTGGTAGCCCTACAGGCCTCAGGTATCGAGATTAGCAAATAAACTTTGGCGTACCGTAAACGATGCAGCGGACAGAATGTCAACGTAGTAACAAATCTGAGTCAAGCCTCTTACATACATATTTCGCGTATCGTAAAAAGGCAGTCAAGGATTGTTTTTGTACAGTCAAGAGCACGTCAAGTTTGACACTTTGGACTTTGTACCGTTCTTATTTCAATCAATCAATCAATATACTTCATTTAGTGCGCCATAAGCGTTACAATCGAACTGCAAGTGTAAAGCTTGATGTGCTGTTGACTGTACAAAAACATGCTTGAGCCACCACAATATGGTGGAGCTTCGTGGCAGGCCGGAGAGCAGGCAATCGACACGCGACCGCCCAGTAACAGACCTGTAATGCGACTCCTATCAGATTTATATTTCTACCATAGTCTATCACCATTAATATTATTTACAGCAGTCCAGAGAAGCGACCCCTAGCGGAAAACATAAACATCGCGAACGTGCCCTCGACGCAAGATGGTGCCGGTGACTCAAGCATGTCCTTGCTCAGCCGCGAAGTGAATATCAACAACCTGGATGCCATTGAAGATAACGCTAAAAGGTATTATACGATTATCTATAAGTACATTATAATAAATTTGTAAACAAGGCGTGATTTGTCTGTACATTGAAAATACTAGCAAAAAAAAGAAATCTATTACTGATCCCAAATGAATTAAGACCGTTTTAAGAATGTTTATCTGCTTGTGCATGCATAACTTTATCACGGGTTCACAAAATAATGCTGGTAGCCCCGGAACTCACGAAAAAGGTAACCGATTGCTGTTTTGAAATTAATATAAGGTACGATATTACTGATATAAAAACCCAAGTCTCAAATATCACAAGTCGCAAACCGACGTAACACCCCCTTAGGTGCTGTTTATATATTTTATTTTTTTATTTTATTTTATTTATTAAACAATTACACAGCTTCACAGAGGAACTCCAATACGCTATGTAAGTAATTATACAAATCAAACAAGAATATTAAATTTTCCTCCAACTTAACTTAATCTTACGAATTAGACATTCTCAGAGAAGGTCAGGCATTCTCGTAAACAATCAGACCAGCGGTCAGCAAAAACGTCAAACTGTGGTGAGTGTTGCAGCAGCGTGGTGAGACGTCTGAGGGCTCACAGCTCGCGGAGAGTGTTGGTGCGCCGCCGTGCGCGCCGCCGGCACGGCCAGCAGCCGGTGACGACGCGCGCGCACGTAGTTGTTGGGCACGAATAGGCGGAGGGCCCGGCTGACTAATGAGGGACAGTCTGATTGACCACGCAGGAAACGGCACACTGTCGTGAGAGAGTCGAAGGTGCGCCGCGTCTGTAGCGAGTTGAAACACAGTGCTCCCAGAAGATACTTCGTGGGATATAAAAAGGGATAATACCCATACATTTTTTTGTACAGAAATCGGAGAAAAGCCTTTTGGATCTTCTCTAGCAGCAAATTGTAGGTGCCTTCGTGTGGACTCCATACAATAGAGGCCGCCTCAATCTTGCTACGGACGAGTGCTGTATACAATAATTTTATAGCCCTAGGCCTATGAAATTCGCGACAATTACGTATAACAAATCCTAGTCTACGGTAACAATCGGTCGAGAGGGATCTAATATGCTCGTTGAACGTTAACTTGGGATCAAATAGAACGCCCAAGTCTTTCACCGAAGTAACACGAGAGATGGGCTCAGTTCCCAAAGTGTATACCGCATGTGTCGGCTCTAGCGCGCGAGTGAAAGACATAACGCAACACTTTGAGTGATTGAAAAGAAGTTTGTTCTTGACACTCCACTGGTGAAGGGCGTCAATATCATTCTGTAGTAATAAACAGTCATCCGGTTCTTTGAGTGCACGAATTAATTTGAGATCATCGGCATAGAGCAGGCACCCCGAGCTCCCTAGCATGTCAAAGTAACACAATTATAAACCTTATAGTACGTAGCATAGCGTCGTTTTTGTCATAAACGAAAATATCGCCCGCGCCACCAGGCGAGACGTCGCCTGGAGGCGCGGGCGATATTTTCGCAATTCTCCAAACGACGCTATGCTACGTACTATAAGGTTTATATTGTCCTACTATGACTATCCGCCACCGCCACACGTAACTTCTGTATAAACCGCGCCTTAGGGGCGAGTTTCGAAAAATCGTTTCTTAGTGTACCCCCACATTCTCAAAATTTCAAGTGTCTATCTACAGCGGTTTAGGCTGCGCGTTGACTGTCTGTTACGAAACTGTTATACAATACAATACCTACATACATACATAATGCTCACGCCTGTCTCCCACTGAGGTATGCAGAGACAACGGAACGCCACCTGCTAAGATTCTGACATACCTCTCTAGCTTCCTCCACAGTCCTTTCATGCCCTCGGTTTCGGGTAGAACGGACATGGCCCTTTTTTAATCACGTCGCCAATTTGGTCACTATACCGGGTCCTTCTTAATATGCTGACACTTTTTTAAGGTGATGATCAGACCGTCAAACTGAACAACTTTCTCCATGGCACCAACAACGAAATCGCGAATAAAAAATCAGCTGTCCCATACATTTGGCTCGAGTAGGTTTGCAGTTTTGTATGGACGAGCAGATTTTCTTTTCGCGATTTAGATGTTGGTGCCATAGAGAAAGTTGTTCAGTTTGACGGTCTGATCATCCCCTTAGAAAAGTGTCAGCATATTAAGAAGGACCCTATATGTACACACGGCGACACATCAAGCTATGCAAAACCAACATAAGCTGGCCGCGCGTAGGGTGAATAACGTATAACATCGCGCGGCCAGCTTATTATGGATCTGCTAGCTTGATGTGTCGGCTGTGTACGTCTAGGCCGTCCAACGTCCAACATTTCCACTTACACTTGCCTTATAGATTGCACTCGTCAATCTGCTCTCATTCATTCTTTCCATATGACCAAACCATACCTTTCTCTATCTTTGTCACTACATCCTCTTCCAGACCACAACGTTCACTAATTACACTATATTTCAATTGCGTAATTATAATTAGATAACGTCTTATATGAATAGATAACTTAGAAGCAAGTAGATATACAAAGCGTGAGCTAAAAATAAATGTATTTACAATTGCGTTTCATTTCAACGTAAACAAGTCAACAACAATAATCAGGGCCGGATTTAGGGAAGGGCAACTGGGGCTACTGCCCCGGGCCTCCACAAAAGAGGGGCCCCCACAATAGAGACTCCGGAAAAAATCAAATTCAGACTAGTACTTAAACACTAGTAAACCACTATTCCTTCGATATAAAGATAATAAAAGAATCTATACTTTGGTTTTACATTAAATTATTTATTGGAAAACTCGGCAGAATTTTTTTTTTCATTTTATTTTAAAAATAATTTGAGGCCAGGGGGCCTCCACTCCTTTGTTGCCCCGAGGCCTCCACACCTCTTAATCCGGCCCTGACAATAATAGGGTCATAGTAATATTATTTGTTTTGTAGGAAAACGCCAGAGAAAATGGAGCCGGTGTACAAAGAGCCGACGGTGCGGAAGAAAGCGGAGAAGCGCGCCCTCCCCGCGTGGTGCTGCAAAGAATGTGAATCTGTGAGTAATATCATTTTAGAGCCTTTGTTTGTACAGTATTTGAATGTTGTTCAGTCACCGTGTATACTGGCTTAGATTAGACCTGCCCCCGCGGTATGACGGCGCGATATACAACGTGTTAATGAATTAACGCAAAACTAGAAAGTAGTTTGTTGAGAATCGAGAGCAACATAGGTAATTTTTTTTTCAAAATATTAAATAATTTGTTTGCAAAATTTAAAATTTTCTGAACCGGATGTCAACCCACCGCACACTCACCCTACTTACTACCAAAACAAGATTATAAAAATGTATCCATGAGTACTTTAGCGCTTTTTTTTCATGCTGAAATGATAACAAATCATTTTTGCCTCAAAACTTAAAGCGAATAACTTTAAATTTTAACTATCAAAATAATGAAATTATTGTTTCAATCTAATTATTTTATAAATCAGTTGGGGTGTATGAGGTTTTGCGCTAATTCATTAACACGTTGTATATCTATCGCACCCTACCTCTCTTTCTTTTTGCGCGAATCGAGGCGCCATGCCGCGGGCGCGGGCGTTATTACCTGTATTTTAAATGTGGAGTTTTGCAAAAAGTGGTGTGTTGTGAATTTGGTATCTTGAGAATGAAGTGTTTTGTGAATGTGGTGTTTAGAGAATGTGTAATCTTGAGAATGCAGTACCTATCTTCAGAATATGTTGTTTTGCGAATAATTATATTCAGCGACGGAGCGTTCACGACTCAATTGTTTGACTCCAGCTAGTTCTGGAGATGTCTTGAAACCATCTAGCATGATTTGTCTACTTGCGCGCGACTAGGTTTTTTTCACATACTAAGGCTGCCTGTCCATTGACGCGAGCTGGCTGGCGGAGTGGGGAAACGGAGTTTTATTAACCAATCAGGATTGCATAAAATCTCGGCCGAGCTCCTGATTGGTTAATATTTTCCTCGCTACTCCGCTCCGCCAGCCAGCTCGCGTCAATGGACAGGCAGCCTAAGACGCGGCTTTCGCTCCATGAAAAGCGCGGGGAGTTATCATTTTCTATTCAGCGAAGTCGCGTCGCGTATCGTGTCTGTGGAAAATAACTCGGAACTACCAATTATCTTTGCCCTTCCAGTTCTTCGGCACTCTCTACGGGAACGACCCGGAGAAGCGAGCGAAGCAAATAGCAATATGTTCGAAGCACCGCGGCCGAAACAACCCCGTGCGACCCAAGACTCCGCCAGGCTTCTGGGACCCGAGGTGGGACGTACCACAGGATACCGAGGAGTTTAATAAGAGGAATAATGCTGTTTGATTGTTAAATATGTACAGAGAAGCAGAAGCATCTTTCCCGAAGCAAACATGTGTGATAAACTACTTCGCCCAGTTTCTGGAAGCCGAGGAGGGATGTACTGCAGGCTACCGAGGAGTTTAATAAGAGGAATAATGCTGTTTGATTGTTAAATATGTACAGAGAAGCAGAAGCATCGTTCCCGAAGCAAACATGTGTGATAAACTACTTCGCCCAGTTTCTGGAAGCCGAGGAGGGATGTACTGCAGGCTACCGAGGAGTTTAATGAGAGGAATAATGCTGTTTGATTGTTAAATATGTTCAGAGAAGCAGAAGCATCATTCCCGAAGCAAACATTTGTGATAAACTACTTCGCCCTGCGTCTAGGAGCCGAGGTGGGACGTACCACAGGATACCGAGGACTTTAATAAGAGGAATAATGCTGTTTGTTTGTTAAATATGTTCAGAGAAGCAGAAGCATCATTCCCGAAGCAAACATGTGTGATAAACTACTTCGCCCAGTTTCTGGAAGCCGAGGTGGGATGTGCTGCAGGCTACCGAGGAGTTTAATAAGAGGAATAATGCTGTTTGATTGTTAAATATGTTCAGAGAAGCAGAAGCATCATTCCCGAAGCAAACATTTGTGATAAACTACTTCGCCCAGTTTCTGGAAGCCGAGGAGGGATGTACTGCAGGCTACCGAGGAGTTTAATAAGAGGAATAATGCTGTTTGATTGTTAAATATGTACAGAGAAGCAGAAGCATCGTTCCCGAAGCAAACATTTGTGATCGACTACTTCGCCCTGCTTCTGAGAGCCGAGGTGGGATGAACTGCAGGCTACCGAGGAGTTTAATAAGAGGAATAATGCTGTTTGATTGTTAAATATGTTCAGAGAAGCAGAAGCATCATTCCCGAAGCAAACATTTGTGATAAACTACTTCGCCCAGTTTCTGGAAGCCGAGGTGGGATGTACTGCAGGCTACCGAGGAGTTTAATAAGAGGAATAATGCTGTTTGATTGTTAAATATGTTCAGAGAAGCAGAAGCATCATTCCCGAAGCAAACATTTGTGATAAACTACTTCGCCCAGTTTCTGGAAGCCGAGGTGGGATGTACTGCAGGCTACCGAGGAGTTTAATAAGAGGAATAATGCTGTTTGATTGTTTTATATGTACAGAGAAGCAGAAGATTCGTTCCAGAAGCAAACATGTGTGATAAACTACTTCGCCCAGTTTCTGGAAGCCGAGGTGGGATGTGCTGCAGGCTACCGAGGAGTTTAATAAGAGGAATAATGCGAGTGTGTTACCTGACTTCTAAAAGTACAAATTCTTAAGTATGTATAGAAAAGCAGAAGCAAACTGTTCGAAGCATTGTGCCCGAATGAATAATGTGTTATCGCTGAACACCGCCCGAAGCAACAATGTGTGAAGGAATACTTCGCCCAGTTTCTGGGACCTGAGGTGGGACATACCGAAGAATATTCAGGAGACAATGAGATAAATAATGATGTTTGATTCTTAATTCCTTTAAAATCGACCTTCGATTAAAGTGAATCGAATCGAATCGATTTCCTTTAAAGTGACCGAAGCAATAATGTGAAACTGAGATTTGAAGAAAGACACCTTATTTTTCCAAATCGGTTGAAGATGTAGTTGGTAACATACATACCCTACGTACCTACATCCGCGTTAAAACATGATCTTGACATCTGTCACCACGGAATCGCATTTTTTCATTGTCTCCTTTTCTGTCGGTCAGTAACGTCATTTGCTAGAGAGAGAAAGATCGCAGCATCGCCGCGCGCGATATCACTCACGATTTCTTGCTGACAGATGTGGGTCAACCCTTAGTCGGGTAATTAACATTAGAATGCACAAATGCCTTTGGCCTTAACCTCACCCCTGGCACTTCATACAACGATGTCACTATGCTCGAACAGTTCTGCTACAGACACGAGATGGTCCCGCTCGCACCCGCTTGCCTGCTGTATTATGCTTCTTGCTCAGCCATTGACTTTCCAACTACTAGACGTCGGGTACGCGCTCAAAAGTCTCCGAATCAAAGAGCACCAAAACGTATAAAGAGAACCAATTACGCGACAGTCTTCGTTTGATCGGCGGACTAATTTCAGCATTTTAACGTTTTTTAGTTAGTTTATATTACTATACACGTAGTTAGGTTTGTGTAGGTTAGTCTCGGAAAGTATTTTATTTTTATTTTTTATTATTACTGATGTGTTTGCTCTTGACCTTAATCCAGTCCTCAGGTCGAAGATGTAGCGAGCTTACCCAGAAGAAGCCTATTCACTAGTACTTTAAAGGAATTCGGGTTGTAAGTGCTCGGAAATACTGACGCAGGCAAGGCATTCCACTCCTTGGCTGTGCGCATTATAAAAGATTCAGAAAGGCGCTTGGTACGGATATGTGGGATGTCAACCAAGAAAACTATTTTCGAGAATTTTGTTTTAGGCCTGGCGTCCATTATTTTGTATGTCAATGTGTTCAGCTCAAGAAAGTGCGGGATGAGATTTGTGGTACCTTTAGTTAGGAGTGACGATTCTGTATGTAGTACTATTATCTATTCTGTGCCTTCTGTTTTTGTAAGAGGAGCATTGTTCCTCGGTTATTGTAGACAATACCTATGCCAGCTTCCTGGTTATTGTTTATTAATAAAAAGAATTGTATTTTGATATTTATACTCAAATGGTTGATTCAGAATAGAAACTTTGTGTGATAACATTTTAGCGTAGGTATTGATAAGTGTTATCAGTGTTTTATGTAGTGGTTACTGGTGATATTACAGACTTACCTACCTAATACGTAACACAGTTATGTATCTGTGACGTATTTTTTTATTTTGAACAGTGATTTTCCTATTTAACAAGCCGCACTGGGCCTGCGTGGTAGGGTCCCGCCGCCACACAGTGGGACGAAACTGCTAATTGAGGGACTTAGGATTTTTTCTTCTTGGACGAAACCGGTTTATGAAAAAATTTAAGAAGAAAAGGTTGTTAGGCTTAATTAGGTCTATCCATTGGTATAAGTAAAAAAAACAATTTAGAAGAAAAAGTCCTAAGTCCCTCAATTAGCAGTTTCGACCCACTGTGCGCCATTGTCCTCATCGAACATTTTCATCGTGTTTATAAGTTAAATTTTATAGCACTGTTATAAAAGTCCAAGATCTATGTAACAGGAGTGCGATTTTTGAATCTCATTCGCTGAGTTCAGCAGTTGAAAATGTCAAAATTACTATGGAGATACGCATCTTTCTATGGCTGATTTTACTTTCAAAAATCGCACTCCAGAAGTATGATTTTTTAAAGTCAAATCGGCAGCAGAAAGATGCTTATCTCCGAAGTAATTTTGACATTTACAACTGATGAGTTCAACAAATAAGTTTCAAAAATCGCACTCCAGAGCGCTATAAAACCCATACCTTTTCTTATAAGCTTGATATATTAATGTTAGGTGGTGTGCTGGTCCCACTGCTGGGCACAAGGACGTATCTTCTTTATTCTTCCTCCTAGACCATCTCCCATTTACTTGGGGTCGGCCTTCCTTGTCCTTGGGACCCTTGGCACAAGCACACACAGCAGTACAGGTTGTAAAATTAAATGCGTTATATGACTTATATATGTATACTTAAGGAGGTGCTTCAGACCATCAAACTGAAAAATCCATGTGTTCCATAGAAAACTTCAATGAATCGACCCTGAAGTGCGATTTTCGAAACACATTCGTTGAACTCAGTAGTTGTAAATGTCAAAATTATTATGGAGATACGCATCTTTCTATACTGCTGATTTGACATTCAAAAATCATACTCCAGGGGTGCGATTTTTGGAAGTCAAATCAGCAGTAGAAAGATGCGTACCATCTCCATGCATTTTCAACTGCTGAGTTCAACGTATGAGATTCAAAAATCGCACTCCAGAAGCTCGACCCAAATTTATGAAACAGCTGTTTTTCTTTCACTTCTTTTCGTGTCAATTGTTCTACTATTTTTCTATATTATATTCGGCGAGCTGTCCTGCTCGCCGAATATAGCGTCCAGTGAGGTCCTCTCTCGTGCAGGTGTTTGGTCACATCGAACAGGTGCAGGTGTTTTTTTCGCGGGTTCAGTGTTAGTTTCGTAGTGAAAGTTGTTCAGTTTGATAGTCTGAAGCACCCCCTAAGTATGTAACATATAAGTTTACATCATGTAGGCTGATGATGATTTTTGTTTCAGGAATTTGTGCTAAAAAGAATATGTATAAAGTGGTGTTTCCTTGATTCATATCATAGACGAAGAATTTTTATTCATATCTTGCCGAGATTCATATCGAAAGTTTTCAAAGGAGATGTCATATTTTTCATAATTATTAACTATGTCAAGCCTATATCCTTCGTGAGGGCACAGATTATTTAATAGTGTGAGGGTTCAAGCTATCTCTACACCTCATCAAAATCGGTACAGCGGTTTAGCCGTGAAAATATTACAGGCAGACAACACACTTTCGCACTTATAATATTAGCATATATTAGTATGGATGGATAACAAGAAGTGTAATACATATCAACATTCGTATTTACCGAATCTGCCTTTTGTGGTGGCAGAACTTAGCATTATAAATCCTAAAGTACAAGATAAGGCCAGTGACTTCATCAAATGACGTCATATAACGGGACCACCATTCTTACGAGTTTCTGTGATACAGTCTAAGATTAATACAATAGTAAAGAGAGAAAATAAAAACATTTAATTTTAATGTTATTCTTATAATGTTTTATATTGTGAAAGATTAATGTAAATAAATTATAATGATGATTGATTCGAGATAATAAATAAATAATTATTACGATATCATGTGATTTTATTTTAAAAGCGCCTATACTTATTGATTGAACTCTAGAAACAGTAATTTAATTATGTAGCGCCAAAAGCCATATTCGGAAAAGTAGGTACCTACAATTACTCACATACAACAAAAAAAAGAGGACAATACAGGGTGTAAGGAAACTGAACAACTTTTACTATGGGAGCAAACATGGAATAAAAAAAAATCTGCATACCTACTAAACTGCAATACCTACTGCTGTTCTTTTTTGTTGCGACAGGTTTGCTCCCATATTAAAAGTTGTTCAGTTTGATGGCAGACTCTTAGTTTATAAGGATGCTAATGAATATAGAATATATATCTTGGACAATGTCACACAAATTATCTAGTCACATTTAAAGTACCAGAATCTAGCCTGGACTTGTATTATGATGACTAGACAACGATATAGAATACATATATAGATACAAACATCCATGACTCGGATACAAATATTCATATTCATCATACAAATATTTGTCCCTTACGGGATTCGAACCCGCGACCCTCGGCACAGCAGGCAGGTTCACTACCGACTGTGCTACCGGGCTGTCAAGTTATGTCAATTAATGCATTGGGTAGAGTATGTGGTTTACAGGTTAATGTTTCTTTTCCTTACATCCTGTAGGTATAACGTTTTATACTCTTTTCAATGACAATCTATTTCAAGGTAAATATTTAATAGAGTACTATAATATTTATCTTACCTACCTTTACACTATGCCATAATCTTTCTACTGTGCCTTGTTATATAAAAGTTATTTAGAGTACAAACCGTCCATAGTCGAAGGTAAAAATCATCATGTGTCATACCCACGCATATCTCCCACCCAGGGGTAGACAGACAAACGACTTTAATTTTGGAATGATATAGGAGTAGCCCATGCTGTGGCACACTTCGAAACTATCGTTCGTATAAAACAGTACCATCAGAAGATGACCAACTCAAACACCTATAACTTTAGTTTGTAGGTACACATCTTTTCTTTCTGTATACTGTATTAATTAAAATCACCTATTCACAGTAGATAATTAGGTATCTCGTAAAACGTTCCATAAAAGGTAACATTACTAGCAGTCCAGTCAATAGTGTCAATGCCCTTTTAGAGTCCATTCAATGCAAACAGGCAGTAATAAGGCCAACTAATGTTAGAACCCCGTACCTGCAATGTTTAATTATACATCTGTATTACAAACACTCTTGCCAACGGTTAAAATAAGATGACTTGCACTCTGCAAATAGTATATAACTACATATATGTGGGTGGTAAGGTGAAACAACAATCTTCAGAGAACACCTCATTTATTTTTATCAATAAAACAGAATATTATAATTTTTCACTAGCTTAAGTTAAAAAAAGTATGTAAAATGAAATTAAGGATTAGTAAATACATATTGATTGGAAATTGCAGCATGATACCAGATCAATGCACACCTGCATTTTAAGCTTCATGAAAAAATAATTGAGGAAATATTCTAATTCACAACTCTATTTTTTACTTCAACATTAGAATACATTAGGAGTGAATAAGGGAATTTTGCTTTCAAAAAATAGTTCCATTTACAATTATTATTTTGAACTGAAAATTTATGGTTACTTTGATATTAGTATATTGTATATTTTTTTAACGCTACAACAAATTTACACGGGTCTATGAGAGTTTCTTCGCTTTCTGGTACAGGGTATCAACAACCTTGCTCATGTGGTGAATGGTTTCCAGTACAGTCTCGTAAGTCTTCTCCAGGGGTGATTCATCAAACACAATCAGGACTCCTTCCCCTTGGTCGAGGATGCCGTTCAGTTTTTTGTCCAAAATCATCTGTGACAGTTTCTTCTCTACTTGTACAACGGGGAGGCGTATGGTGCGGGCGACATGCTCAACCTGCACGCGCATGTACGGCTCCACGATGCGACATAAATTCTGTTCCAGCATAGTATCGTACAAGGCACCGAGGTGAGCTCTTACAACGGCATCCTCCTCCAATTCAGGTTTATACGTTTTCAATGCCGCTTGGAAATCCGCGAGTGATCTTTTATGGGAAGCTGTAGCTACGGCGCGCATCGCTTCCAGCTCCTTTCCTGCATATTTTAGGGCTGTTTTGCTGCCGCACACATTGGCGACTTCCTCGGCCTGGTTGAGCATGATTTTAGACAGCAACATGTATTTCAAAGCTGTTAGCGCCTTGGGACTATCGGCACCATCATAACCTTCAAAGGCTTCATAGAAGTATGAGTAAGCGGTTTTGAAATCACGCTCGTCTGCCGCGTGTAAGATGCCAGACTGCAGGTCTAAGGCCGCCTGCATCTTCGGGGGACAGTAGATTGCATTTGCTGTGGTTCTAGCGGAGGTTAACGAGGCTCGTGCTTTAGGTAAGTTACTAAGTGCATGATAAGTTTTGCTTTCGAAAAGGAGTACTTCAACTAGTAAGTTTTTGTCATCTAACTTCTTGAGCTCCTTGAGGAGTGCGGTGGCGAGGTCCAGAGCCTCCGTGTACATACCAGTGTCGAAGTACAAAGCGATCAGTCTCGCTTCCAGGGACTGCCTCAGGAAGGTGCGCCGCTCCTCTTTGGCCCATTCTATGCACTCTTTACACAGCTGGACTTCGATTCCGATGCCTGCCTCCAAGTCCAGGAAGAAATCGACGAGGGAACGGACAAGCTTGGCAGCCTTAGCCTTACTGATTAGACTGAGGAAAGGCCTGGTCGCTTTGATGAGTTCCGCGAGTTCCTTCGCCTTGCCCTCCTTCTTGTACTTCTCGCCGAGGTTCAGAATGCCCTGCTCCTTCGCACGTATGTTTTCTTCGTCGTCTTCAGGTAACTCTCCCGTGCTAACCATCTTGTCGGTCATGCGGACGTCTTCGTCTCTGTTCGAAGATGAGACGCGTGACCTTTCGAATAACATTGCACCGGCCATGTTGTGTATATTTATATGCTTAAACTAAAAAAAACGTATTAGATAAACAGCAAAATCGCACTACAACGGCTGCACTTTTTCTTTGTAATTTAGTATAATCGCAAAGTCATCGACGACCTCTTCGGAAACAAATCGTAGACGCGGACAGGGTTACCGGTAGTCAAGCCACTATTACTACTACTTGGTAGAAAATATATTTTCAAATGCTAGTAGGATTGAGATTTGAGAGACACGATGCTTGGTGGCTTCTAGTCTGTGGTGGCTTCTTTTCTACGGCCGGCACCGAATTCGATTTTTCCTTTCTTGCATAGGTACTTAACTTTGTTTTTATAATCGCTCTCAAATGTTTGAAAATATTGATATTTTAACTGAATTTGGGATTTAACATTATACATATACACCAAGAAGCTTGAAATTTTCCCTCTTCTTGATATACCTACACATACCTACATCCGATGCAAATGGATGACATCACCCGCGTCCATCTGCGGGGGAGGGGAAAGTTAGAAAACGATGATAGCAAACACGATAACATAGCGCAGCGCAGCGAACCCGGCTTTAGAATAAAAACTTTTATATCATGATGGAGCGAAAAGTTTTTAAACTAAGTGGTGATGGTTTATTGTCAATCGTTGTTTTAGGTTGGCGTTGGAAAATATGTCAAATATATAAATTTCATTATTGTTTTGAAATTGGTCTATTTAGAAAAATATTTTTGTAAAGTTTCAAATCATTGAAACTTTCATTCCAGTCCAGTTATATTGCGATTGTAATTTCTACGTTCAATAAGCAATGGAAAACAATGAGAGTAAAGCGTTTTTATTCGATATATGCAAGGAAGTAAAACATTTTTATGAAACTCCTGTTATATTATTGAACCAAAAAGATTATTCCGATATCATTTTCAATACAATGTGCAATATTCGAGCTTTCGTTTCTCAAGGATTTAACGCAAAAAACGAAATGATAGACTGCATTGTAGACTACCACATAGAATGGCTTCGAGCAGTCAGTGACATTGAAGCTTACCAAAAACATATAAACGAGGACGAAATTGATAGAGAGGAAGTTTACGCGTCTGTTAGTTACACAATCGATGCCTTGGCCGCTCGGGTAAAATACTTTAAAAGATACATGGAGAAAAACCTACCTCTGCTTACCAATGCTGAAAATGCAAATGTTCATGCTGAATTGGAAATTGTTGAGGATATGCACAAGGATGTTACTCAAATACTTCTGGAGAAACTTAAATGCTTCCGGGATTTCGTCGATGATACCGAATTTAAATTGAAAGTTATGAATGCTTCTGATGAACTACTTCAGTGGGTTGACAAAATAAACGATGGAGTATCTATGGCTTTAACTAAGTATGTCAGCCTCAATATTCCACATCTCACGGGGGATCTCACAAAAACTTTGCAGCAAATAGTAGATGATTTGCAGTCGTCACAAAATCCTACAACTCAAAAAATGTTAGACGATTTGAAGCAGAAAGGCAAAGAGCTGGGTACTATGATTCGCTGTACTGTAACCAGAGATCTCGAAATAAGCAAAGTTGTTGAGAAAATTAACGTGTTAGAAGATCGTATAACGCGCTTGGAAAGCGAGCCTACTTCTGCAGCAGTAATGGCTTTGCAACATAAAAAAGATTTTTTGGAAAGAAGGCTTGCTTCACTTGAGAACTTGAAAACCACTATAAAGAGTCTTCATGAATCAGCTGATATCCCGTATGATGATGTCCCTGAGGAGGAACTGTGTATATGTGAAGACTTTTTCCAACTGAGGATTTTTAATCATGCCCTTCCTCCTGAAGACCGTGAGCGTTTGATTACAGAGTTATGCTACTTGTGGGATTTAGCTGTCTTTGGTGAGAAGAGCCACAAGTCTATAATATCTATACTAAGTGCCGCTCAAATGAAAGAAGAGTTCGAGGATGATCTTGGTTTTTTTTTCGTTGACGATAACAATAGGAAAATTTACAAACTACCCGATGATGAAACACTTTATCAACCAAATGAGAATAACGAACTTGTGCCTTTAAGCGACGATAAAGAACACATATTTTACTACGACGAGTGCGGGCGTTATTATATTAGTCCAAAAACTAGACAGAGAGTGTATAAAGCTGATGGAACAGCAAGTGAATATATGATGGACACCTCAGGTGTCCTATTAAAAGTCAAGGAAGTGCGTGATGGTGTCACGTATCATTATGATAGTTTTGGTCGTTATTACGTTAATGATGAAGGTAAACACATTTATCGTGATGCTGATGCAATATCTGAATACGAAAACGATGGATTGGGAAATCTTGTGCGTATTCGTAGTCACCTTGACTTATTTGAAATGTGTCCAGATGACACACATGTAACTGAGGACTTTAAGTATTTGAAACAATCAGTTGGTCCAGCCTTGCGGGAAAGTATTGCTGCCGTGATAATGAATCAGCCTGCTGATCCAATAAAGTACTTGTCTACCCGTCTCATTAAGTTTAGAGAAAATATCGAACTAAAAGAAAAAAGATTACAGGAGAAAGAACAATTGGAAATTGAAAGAGAGTTTAAAGCTGCGGAAGAGCGTGCTGCAGCGGAACGAGCAGCGATGGAAGCGGCTCTTCTTGCCCAAGGTGGAAGCGAAACTAGTTATGATTCTAATTTATTGAACTACGCGTCCCTTCCTGAAGATAACATTTCTGCTAGTTCAAAGTAAACCGTAAACGGGACTCTACAATTTTTTAAATAGAAATATGACAAAAAATATTGTGAAACGTACATATTAGGTACCTATAAATTGACTAAAGTCGTTTGTTTTCACTAGGATAGTGTTGGTTGATTTATTAAAAGATTAATTTTATGTTTATTATGGTCTTGTAATGTTAGGTTTCAATCTTATTAAAGATTATGATTATGACGTTATTTTTATATAGGTATATCATTGTTCTCAAATAATATTCACGGACGATGAATTTACATACATACGCCATATGCTCACGACTATATTCCCCAAGGGGGGGTAGTCAGAGATATTCTGAAACCTCAGAACATCCACGAAACCTCAGAACATCCACGTTTTACTAGTACCGAAACTCTGTCCAGTGTGACGGGGAGTGAGCCCGTCGCCACTTATATTATAATGGACAGTGGGTACAATGCATGCCTCGAAATAGAGGCATCCAGGTTTCCTCACCATGTTTTCCTTCACCGAAAAGCGTTTCAAATTGTACATAAACTCCGAGAAACTCATTGGTAGGAGTCGGCCAGGACGGGGATCGAACCATCGCATCCTGCACGGCATCGGCAGGCAAGGTTACTCGCCACTGGATCACCACTGCTTTCTTATGAATTTATTATCTTTAATCCTTTTAAACATGCCCCGCACCGTGCAACTCTATTCTTAAAATTTTAGGAACTTTTAAAATTATACTCGTTTATTTTGTATACAATGGTGAACCACGGGCATACATTTTAATTAAATGTAATTTTAAATTTATCAGGTGTACCACGGGTAAAAAGTTCTGCTCGTGGTCCACCAGGTGAACCAAAATAGGTGTACCGCGGGAAATGCCCGAATATACCACATAGCCCACACAGGAGTGATATAATTATCTGTGATTCTAGAAGAAAAACAAGAAACTTTTTCGAGCTTACATCGCTCGCTCCAGAATTTGATAAAAAGAGCTCGCTTCGCTCGCTCTAGGTCTTGGATTATATTTCGCTAGTCTTTTCATAAAGTACAAAGTAGTAAAATCTCGAGCTAAAGCTCGTTTCCGATTTTAGGTAGTAAAAACTAGAGCTCGCTTCGCTTGCTTCAGGTTTTTAATTTTATTGCAATTACCTGACTTGAGCCTGCCCCAAAGATAAAACAAATCATTGCTACGCCCATGGATTCAGAAGATAAGTAATAAGCAACACGTATAATTTGATTTTCAGCATTTTGATTGATTACCTTTTACTTTTTGTAGTTTCTTAATCTTTTCTTTCTATAACCTAGGTAATAAATACTACTTATTTACGGTAGACGGTAGATATCTAGTAAAATGTTCCACAAAAGGTAACGTTATTAGCCTGTTATTAGCAGTCCAGTGAATAGTGTACATTCCATTCAATGCAAACAGGCAGTAATAAGGTCAACTAATGTTAGAAACTAAAGTAACTTAAAGTAAGATGAGTTGCACTCAGCCTTGCAATGATGCACTCCATCACATAGTATACAACGTGTTAATGTATTAACGCAAAACTAGAAATTAATTTGTTTAGAATCGAGATCAGAATCTCGAGGAATTATCAAGGATTCAACATTGTTTTTTTTTTTTTTCAAAATATTAAATAATTTGATTGCATAATTTAAAATTTACTGAACTCGATGTCAAACCACCACACTGGCACTGGCACTGACTGGCACACTCACACTACTTACTACCAAATAAGATTCTTAAAATATATTCCCGAGCACGCGAGCGCTTTCATTCATTGCTGAAATAATAACAAATCATTTTTGCATGAAAACTTCAAATGCGAATAACTTTAAATGTTAATAAATAAAATAATGAAATTATTGTTTCAATGCCATTGTTTCATTGTAAATCGGTTGGGGTGTATGAGGTTTTGCGCTTAGCGCTCCCACAGTTCAGTTTTCATTAACACGTTGTATAATTATACGTGGGTGGTAAGGTGAAACGACAATCTTTTGAGATTCATCTTTTGGCGGAGCAAGCCAAGCTCGTGTAGCTGTTTTTGTCGTAAAATCAGTTGTAGGGTCATTTCATTTTCCTTTATTCGAAGCATCAAACACATAAACATACACATAAAGTAGTTAAAGACAATATTTATACTTATCCACAACAGTTCCTAGTTTTTATTCGTACACCTATTACAAAAATTTATATGTAACATTTATTAAATTATCTATATATTTAAAGTTTTCGGTACGTTTTTTCGCCGGGAGTGGTATTTTTGAGAGTCACACGTTCAAATCAGTAGTGAAAATGTCATGATCACGATTTTGGGGGTGTGAGTTTCGGAAGTGGCACTTCTGGCATTTGGGTGCAACAGAAAATCAGCGCTGAGCTCGTTGAGCCCAGCATAATGCTGAGTCGTAACCCTGTTTGCTGCTGCGGCACACACTGCTCTTAATTATGTAATTTTTAAATTATGTTTTTTAGTTTAGTTTTTATAAGTACCTATATAATTTTGTCAGTGTGTTTTGTTGTTTGCAAATAAAAATATTTTCTTGCTTTCTTTCTTGCAATCTTTAGAGAACAACTCATTTATTTTTATCAATAAAACAAAATATTAAAATTTTTCACTAGCAGTTATGGTAAAAAAGTATGTATAAATAAAATGAAATTAACGATTAGTAATAATTATACAAAATTATTTATTTGGTAGGTAGTTATAAGCTTCGTGAAAAAATAATTGAGGGAAATATTCTAATTCGCAACTCTATTTTACTTCAATATTAGAAAGAGTGAATAAGGGAATTATGCTTCCAAAAAATATTTATATTTATTATTTAAAACTGAAAATTTATGGTTACCTTGATATTTAGTATATTGTATTTTTTTAACGCTACAACAAATTTACACAGGTCTATGAGAGTTTCTTCGATTTCTGGTACAGGGTATCAACAACCTTGCTCATGTGTTGGATGGTTTGCAGTCCAGTTTCATAAATCTTCTCCAGGGGTGATTCATTAAACACAATCAGTACTCCTTCCCCTTGGTCGAGGATGCCGTTCAGCTTATTGTCCAAAATCATCTGTGACAGTTTCTTCTCTACTTCTATAACGGGGAGGCATATGGTGCGGGCGACATATCCCACCTCCACGTGCATGAACGGCTCCACGATGCGACATAAATTCTGTTCCAAAATAATTTCGTACAAAGCACCGAGGTGAGCTCTTATGATGGCATCCTCCTCCAATTCAGGTTTATACGTTTTCAATGCCGCTTGGAAATCCGCAAGTGACCTTTTGTGGGAAGCTGTAGCTACGGCGCGCATCGCTTCTAGCTCCTTTCCTGCATATTTGAGGGCTGTTTTGCTGCCGCACACATGGGCGACTTCCTCGGTCTGGTTGAGCATTATTTTAGACAGCAACATGTATTTCAAAGCTGTTAGCGCCTTGGGACTGTCAGCACCATCGTAACCTTCAAAAGCTTCATAGAAGTATGAGAAAGCGGTTTTGAAATCATGCTCGTCTGCCGCGTGCAAGATGCCAGACTGCAGGTCTAAGGCCGCTTGCATCTTCGGGGGACAGTAAATTGCATTCGCTGTGGTTCTGGCGGAGGTTAACGAGGCTCGTGCTTTAGGCAAGTGGCTAAGTGCATGATAAGTTTTGCTTTCTAAAAGGAGTACTTCAACTAGTAAGTTTTTGTCATCTAACTTCTTGAGCTCCTTGAGGAGTGCAGTGGCGAGATCCAGAGCCTCCGTGTACATACCAGTGTCGAAGTACAAAGCGATCAGTCTTGCTTCCAGGGACTGCCTCAGGAAGGTGCGCCGCTCCTCCTTGGCCCATTCTATACATCCTTTACATAGCTGGACTTCGTTTCCGATGCCTGCCTCCAAGTCCAGGAAGAAATCGACGAGGGAACGGACAAGCTTGGCAGCCTTAGCCTTACTGATCAGACTGAGGAAAGGCCTGGTCGCTTTGATGAGTTCCGCGAGTTCCATCGCCTTGCCCTCCTTCTTGTACTTCTCGCCGAGGTTCAGAATGCCCTGCTCCTTCGCACGTATGTTTTCTTCGACATCTTCAGGTATCTCTCCCGTGCTAACCATTTTGTCAGTCATGCGGACGACCTCGTCTCTGTTCGTCGAAGATGAGACGCGTGATCTTTCGACCAACAAAATAGCACTACAACGGGGCTACACTTCTTATTTGTAATTTTGTTAATGAATTTTGTATACCTAAAATCACCCTAAAATCGCAAAGCAAGTACTCTATGACGCAAAGCCATTGTCGACCTCTTTGAAAACAAATGAAGGGCCCAGCAAAGAGAATGGAATCCCTGCGTTTCAGAGGACATAGACGAAAAATGTTTACGCTCGGACTAGGACCAAGCGGACACCTAAAAAGTTTATGCAACAAAAAAGAGTAGAGAACCGTGGCAAAAGCACAAACATAGGTATTACACGTAGAAAGTATAAGCGGACACCTAAAAAGTTTATGCAACAAAAAAGAGTAGAGAACCGTGGCAAAAGCACAAACATAGATATTACGGTATTACACGTAGAAAGTAGACGTAGTGTATTACATAGTCTAAGGTATTACAGTAGGGCAAAAGTAAGGATGCTGGCCTATGCCAGTCAGTATGGTCTATATTTAGCGTAAGCGAATAGTTTTTAAACTAAGATATTTTACCCTTTTTCTGTAAATAAATTAATATTTTTACTATATATTTTACAGGATAAACTTTATTTAATGTGGGATAATAGAAACTGTAGAAAAACAAATTTCAAATACATTTAGCTTTATGTATAGAGTAAACATCGCGCTTCATGACGTTGTCCCATTCAACTGCGGCTATTTTTAGTACTCTGGCGTTTAGTTGCCCTCTCACTGCAGTCACGTGTATCAGTCCGATTGAAAAAAATAATAATCTGCATAAAAAATGCCGTGATGTGTACTGAGTTACTGCACAAACAACTCAAGAAATGTAAGCAAATGTAAAGGAATAACTTTTCATAGGTAAGCAAGTTGAATTAATTATTAAAAAGCAGTTTTAATTTTTTTTTAAACAATATTGTTTTCCCGCCCTCGAAAACATATTAAGCAAATGCAAATAAGGACAAACCTATCCACGAAAAAGAGAAGACACTAGATATTGCCAGTCATATGAATTATAGAGAAGGACAAACATATAGGCGAGAAAGAGAAGACAATATATATTTTTCTACTTTTTCGCGCGCATAGTTTTTACTATCTTCTTATCTCTCTCTCTCTCTGCAATCTTTTTGAAGATGTTGCGCCCTCAATTTTTGTCTACTCTTTAATGTCACACTGTATGTACAAGTAACTTTTTTATACAGGGTTACTTCGGAGACAGTGCGCAATTTTTACGTATATGAAGCTCATTAAAAATAAAAAGACACGTATTTTTTATTTTATCATGTCTCATACAGAAATATTAAAAGTCGAGCGTAAACAAGACGGGTGCGCACGCGGCGGAGGGGTTGTTGTGATCACTGAAGACTCACCCGCGAGAGAGGCCATCAGGCCACGGGGCGCGTACGTTGGTCACCCCCGCGCGCGCTACCCTCGCACCTACCTACCCCTTTAACTCACGAGTGGATAAATTGAAAAAAATAACAAACAAAAAACATTTTTTATTCCTTTAATGTATTCTATTAACGATACTGATTGCATGGAACTGGAAGAAAAATGCGCACAGTCTCCGAAGTAACCCTGTATAATATCTATTCTTCAATGGGCATGTACTGTGGCCAAAAGACTTGTAGCCATTTTAGCTGGTTGCTAAATCTACCATTATAATTCGTATTTTTAGCTGTAGTAACCCTAAGGTTGACAGCTGTCTGTGTCGGCCATGTTTGTGAATTTGACGAATTCTCTCGTCTCGTCTGTCTCGAGTAGAGTTCATTCATTAAATTCATTATTCACTTTCGAAGTGGTCATGCGAAAGTTATTTCGCTAATTTATTTAGATCCTAGTTTCTGTAGATTACAACTCAAGTTACAAACGAAAACAACCAAAAATACATCATTACATGCAGTGGTAACAAAGTATAATGAGGTGAATAAAGTAAAAACATTTTCTCGTGCCTACGTACTTCCTATGATTATTAATCTTTTGGGGCAAGGTTCTTCAGTGTTTTATGTAAATTAGTATGGGTCGGAGTGGAGTGACGTATCGACAGTTGAGTGTTTTAATCACGTGCGAGCGAGCAGGGTTGTGAATGCGAAATCGCGGATTGTGTAGAGGTGTTTGTTTGTGCTCCTGGCTTGTTGATGGCCAGTGGTAGTGCAGTGAGGAGTTAATCAGAGAGTAGACATGCCGCCCCCGCCGCCTCCTGGCCCGCCTCCACCCCCTGGCCCGCCTCCGCCACCTATTTTCGGTGGAGCTTCGAAAAGTGGTGGTCCTGACGATAGAAATGCTTTGCTAAGCTCAATAAGACAGGGCGCGAAGCTAAAAAAGACAGTTACTGTGGACAAAAGTGCACCAATAATCCCTGGGAAAGTGTCAAGTGTATCAAGTAGTGTTTCTCCTGTTGGAAATGGAGTTAAAAGTGGTTCAGCACCGATTCAGAATGGCGGCGGGCCTCCGGGGCTCGGTGGGCTATTTTCTGGAGGAATGCCAAAGTTGCGGCCCACGGGGAAACTAGCAGGTTAGTTCTAAAGAGAAATTTGCAGTGAGTCATAAGCCCGCACTTCACTTTCAAGTTTTAACTTTCAAGGAAAATTACTATGGCTTACGACGCCACGAGAACAATGAAGGGCATCCACACTCTCGTTCTCGGCCTGTCTCGCCCATTCTCGGCGAGAATGAAGAGCCGGTGTTAGATTTTAAAGCCTTTATGTGGCAGGCATATGGAGGTTTGCAAGAAAGTTAGTTGAATACATATTGATGTGTTTGTTATTATGATTATGATTGATTGGTGTGGAGCTGTTTAGTTGTAAACAGTAATGAGTAATGTCTACTCTGCAGTCTGCATGTATTGTGTAGTAAATAATGTTGACTAACAGCTCTAAAAGTTAAAGCTTTGCATTCATCACATCCCTGATAGTATAAGAGATAGACTTGCATATGCTCACGACTATATTCCCCGAGGGGGTAGTCAGAGATATTCTGAAACTTCAGAACATCCACTTTTCACTAGTAGTACCGAAACTCTGTCCAGTGTGACGGGGAGTGAGCCCGTCGCCACTTGTAATGGACAGTTAGGTACCATGCCTCGAAATTGAAGCATGCAGGTTTCCTCACGATGTTTTCCTTCACCGAAAAGCCAGTGGTGTTAAAAATCGTACATAAATTCCGAAAAAGTCATTGGTACGAGTCGGCCTGGACGGGGATCGAACCATCGCCTCCTGCACGGCAGGCAAGGTTACTCGCCACTGTACCACCACGGCTCAGAGATAGACTTGTTTACTTATTGTTATTGTCAGCTGCAAGACTGATTCAGTATATATTCAGTAGTGCATAAGGAGCTACAATAGGAGACAGCCGTTCAAAGGTCCGACATGGCTGAGCCTCCTAAACCGACTGACAGACCAAGTCAGTTTTTATACGGTCCGCATAGCTGCAGTGCATATTACAATAATACCTGCATATTCATTATTTGCAACCATAACTGACATTTTAAACTCCTAAACCGACTGGAGTTATGCAGTCAGACCAGACCCTCTAGCATGATTTCTCTACTTGCGCGCGACTCGGCTTTTTTCCATACTACAAGTCGCGGCAAGAACGGCTTTCGCTCTACGAAAAGCGCGGGAACAGGTTATTTTGTATGCAGCGAAGGCGCGTCGCGCACGTGTAGAGAAATCATACTAGACCTACTGGTCCACTCCCATCACAGAGATGCTCTACGCCCTATGAATACTGAATCAGCCTTGCAGCTGAGGCTGATGATAACAAAAAGTATTTCTATCTCTTATACCAGGGGTGGCCAAACTTCAAACATTGCGCGGTCTACATTAAAATTTTAATTATACCTGGCAGTCTATCTTCAATAAAATAAATAAATAATAAATAAATAACGCTCACAGGCACATACATTGTAATGATCCCAAGAAAGCACTATTAATAGGCTGTTTATTATGGAAACCATACAACAACGGCACAAACGTGTAAACATCCATGACCGAACCGGGATTCGAACCCAGGACCCTGGTTTGGCAGTCCGGCGTGGTAACCATTACACCAACCGGGTCATCATCATCATCATCATCGTCAATCGCAACAGATTTAAAAATTAATGTATATGAATAGCTTGCTTCTGATAGACATTACTGTAAATTTTTTTCATCTTTAATTTAGTTATTAATCTGTTTGCGAGACTATCATAAAATTCGACTGCGGGCGACCGGGTAGACCGCGGTCGACGTCTTGGCCACCACTGTCTTATACTATGTTGAGCAAGGATCGAAATTGTTAAGGTAATTAAGGCCTCTATCATTAAGAGGGCTATCACAGTCCAGTGGCGCCCTCATCACATCAAAAAAGATTTCTCAATAAAGAAAGCCTAAATTAAAAAAGTGCTCAACATCAAAACTACAAAAGCCTTCAAGCTATTTTCATAGAATACTTTTATAGGTTCTAAATCGCCTCTGCTATGCCCCTTTGTTTTGCTTTTTTGCATAAATTAATTACTGTAAGAACTATGGACCTTCGAAAATGCCAAATTTTACCACCTGTTTTCAGACATCCAGCAAAACAAATATGATGAATATAAAAAAAAAGCAAATCATACAGACATAGACTAAGTGTTTCTCATATTATTATTCTTGAAAGAATTATTAAAATTGGTTTAGTTTTGGAGGAGGAAACAGGGGAATATGAAATGCTGATTTCGTTTATTTTATGTAGATAAAATCGGTCTATGCTGCAGTTCTCTCTTTCACACTCTAGTCAGAGGGGTGAATGGGAGAGGCGGATCGGACAAAAAAGGATACAGCCTGAAAAGTGACCTATTCTCCAAAGGTCCCTGGGCACCTTAGTATGAAACCTATACCCACGACCTACAGAAAAAAAAGTATAGAATGTTTAGATAAATGTCTCTAGTTCATGAATATAATATATATGTTGCATTAATGTAGACCAAGGGATTCAGGCCAAAAACTAATAAAGAAAAATGTAAGTAATATTTTGGTATATTTTTTTTCATTTTCGTACATTTAATACATTTTGTACACTTAGTACATTTTAGTACTTACATTTTCTTAATTTTGAACATTTTCGTACATTTTGTATATTTTTGGACATTTAGTACATTTAGTACATTTTCCCATGGTTTAAAAAATAAATAACTACATAAAATTGAATGTGGGTTAATACTAAACATTTTAAAACCAATTTGGTTTTTGTAGGAAAAATTTAGTTAGCTGGGTCGGATTCCGCCCAATGACCTTTACATTTCAGCCTGCCTATATTCTTAAGTGAAATTAACAGTATTACTTTTTTTTTTTAATTAAGGAAATAATATTTTTGTATGAAAATGGATTTTCTCAGGTATGAAACCTAATTGTAGATTAACTTGGAAGGTGCCAAGTAAAGCTCGTTCAGACCAGACACCTGTTTATGCACCACACAGCATGCTACTATAACTGCTTGTTTTATTCTAATACCATTGTCCAACATTATTGTTTGTAATAAACAAACCAAACAAATAAGTTTGCTGAGTGAATCACTGATAAATGGGTATGAGTACCTATTATCAAGCCTTTTACTTAATAAAGTACCTACAAATACACTCACAATATTGATTTTATTACTAAACTTCACTTTACGGCCCGTAATTAAAGCAAAATATATTTGTATAATTTTTTTAATTATCCTTTCGAAACCCAACTTTAAGATTACAATAGGGTAAATAGGGAGTCACGTTGCAGGTTCTGATACGACCACTTGTCTCGCATGGTGTTCGCGCGTCGCGTGCCTTCCACGAGGCTCCACAATCCTCAATCTCTTCTTGTTCTTGATCAAAAACAATCCATGAGATTGGGATAGATACTCCCACAAACTACTTGACACTGGCGGAAATTCTGTGCTAACGCACAAGCAAGAGTCCATTAAAAATTATAAATTAAAATAAGATCACAATAGATTTAACAGTACTCACATCCATTTATCGGTAACTCAGCAAACTAAACTTTTAATTAACCTGCTAACTCCTTGAGAACCGTTAACGCTCCTAAAACATGAGCTTTAGTGTTTATAGCCTGGAAGTTCTTGGCATTAGTATATATAAACCTAAGTGGGCCTAAGTGTACCATGCAATGAATTGTGAGGCAAATACTATAGTGACCAAATCAATGCAATCTGACAGTTGTAATGGCAACCCTAGTTGTAAGGCATGCTTTGATACTTATTAAGGGGCCATAGGTTCAGACGAATATTTTCTATGAGAAACACGATTGCTCAGCCCTCCGAAAAGTGCGTGCGCGTGCCGTATTTTCGATTAAAAAGAGTTAACAAAAATACTTTTTGTAGATTTTTTTTATGATTTCACTAGATAAACTAATAGTGAATATGTGGTGAGTATAAATACCAAAAATCTGAAACTATTTTAAGTTCTTCTCAGGTGAGAAAAATGGTTAAAAATACATGAAAATACCATAGCGTCTTAAGTAGGTAATTAGTCAAGGCAAGTCCAGGCTAGATTTATCGGAATTCGGAAACTTACACAATAGGTAGGCAGAACACCCGAATTGTTGAGATTTATTCTTTTAAAAAACTACGAATCTAGTTGACTGTTACATACAATAACATTTCGATCCCTTCGATACCAGTCAGTCATATAATTTGTGGGTTCTAAGCAATTCTGCTGATAGACGTCCACTGCCAGACATATGCCTCCCCCGCAGATCGCCACAATGACCGATCCTGCGCTGCCCTCATCCAACCTGTTCTCGCCACCTTCACCAGGTCGTCGGTCCACCTAGACAATTAGTTGGTTCAAAACACCTTTAAATACTTCCCAGGTACAACACAAACGCCTAACGGTCAAATCAGAACGGAAGCACCGCGGTATCCACCGCCGCAGCCCCAGAAACTATCGCCAGAAAGGAAACAGGCCCCGGGTAATGTCAGTGCGCTATCAGCGGCGCTGTCCGAGGCCCTGGCCGGGAGGGACAGGGAGACGAGGGAGGCCCCGCGGGACCCGCCCGCAAGGCCTGCCGTAAGAAGGCAGCCGAGCGAGGCTAGGGCCCGGGGTCCACCTCCGCAGCCCCCAGTACAGAAACCTGCTATGCCTTTGGTGAGTTCAGTCTTAGATTACTTTACTTCCTAACAGATACACCACTTCCTTAGAAAACGATAAATTCTCACGCTTTAACTTCCTACTACCATACGCGCAAATATGTACACACGGCGACAGATCAACCTACCCATAGTTGAACTCTATGTTCATGGACATAAGGTCGAACTATGGGTAGGTTGATCTGTCGCCGTGTGTACCTAGTGAAGCTTGTCACAGCATTGTTATTCCTTCGTACAGCGCGCGACGTATGCGTATATAGTGGCAGAAATCAAGCAAGCGCATCGGTTACGATGCGCCAAGGTGTACGTACTTATCTCGGGAGCTACCGCCGAGTTTAGTTAAGTTATAGCGAATCCCGTAGAAGAATAGAAACTTATGTAGGTAATACCAACTGCTCTCAAACGGTGAAGGAAAACATCGTGAGGAAACCTGCATGCATAAGCTGAACAAGAAATTCCAATTCGTATGTGAAGTCTTTTTTTTTTTTTTTTTTTTTTTAATTTATTTAACTTTTACAAAGTGGAAATGGATGGAAGAGGATGACATATTGCGCCGACCCCAAATAATGGGAAATGGGCAAGAGAATGATGATTTAACTTTTACAAAAAAAATTATAATCTAGAATAAACAATTTCTCTCCAAAACTCCTTAAAGAGTTTAGCGGGAGATCCACAGTTGCTGCGTGACGTTAACTAATTCAAAAGTACAGTTACAGGTCTGATTTTAATTTTTGACTACAAAACAATTTTAATTTAAAACAAAACAACATTCTTTTAAAAGAAATTAGTTTAAGTCTTTATCGATAACAATACCAACAATAACAACAATGAGGGCATGCACAGAATAGATTTAACTTTCTGGTATTAATTTAACCTCCTGCCTAGCCCTTCGACGGAGTCTTGGGTTCGGATTACACAGGGGGTTATACTGGACCACTAGGCAGGAGAATTCAAATATGGCATAACAATGCATACATATATACATACATACGCATACATACATATGCATGCATTGCAATACAGGGTAACACCACAGTGCTGTTACAGTATGCATAGGTTTAGTAATCCAATATATATCTTTTTATTTTAGCTTTTATAGTTTCTGTAGTCCCTTTTATACATTTTAAATCAGATGGTAGGTTATTAAATATTGTAGGTCTACCAATCCGTATCCGCATTGGGCACGCGTGGTGGGCTAACGCCCATATACATACACCCTTCCTGAGCGTAGACCTGTGCCCTGCAGTGGTACGTTATATTCCTCAGGTCTTAGTAACATTCGTCATAAAGGATAAAAACGAATCTCTGCCCACGCGCATTTACTAGTAAAGGTAAAAATATCCTTAGCGGGGATGTAACCGGCGCGCGCGTCGCGTCGGCCCCAAATATCGGTCGTGGGTGGGTGGGAGTCCCGGTTTGGTAACACGTCGTCGTTTATTTTGATTGCGTTAACCTTGCAGTCTTGCACCGCAATACTGTTATGAAAGTTCACTTTTTCAGTTATCTTTGTTTTTTAGTGGCAATTTAGATTAATTTGGAGATACTTTGAGGCGTAATAATTAGGAGTAGATTTTTATGAGTAAAAACTCGCAAGGAAATGGCATTTCAGTGGGCTTTAGCGTTATGAGCGCGACAGCGTTATCCCGCGGTCTTTTTTACTCGGCGCGACTTTGCTGCGTCGTGCTGCTATGCTATGCTAGCCCGCCCCAAAGATAGTTTTCATCATGCCATCCATCAAGCCAGACGCGTGTTAAGACGAAATGAATATCCTTTGGGGACTGATCGCGCTAGGTTAGGTACATAAATCTCAACTGAAACGTCACTGACCCGTATGAGAATCACTACTCTTTACACATTCGGTATCGCGCTAATCATTTGACGGCTATGACAGCCGTTTGAATGATCGTTCAGACGTTTCAGGCAGTCAATGACTTAGTAAATAAGTCATGTTTAGGGATTCGGAATTCAGTACAGTTGAATAGTAACTGAACTGTAATTAGAACTGAAATTTAATAAGAATTAAACTTCGATGTTTTAAATTAGGGCGATAATGCCCCCCGATCTCAATTTGTAATGTGGGATGTTCACTCACCGTTATTTTTGAGAGATGATGATAAAGATAGGTACTATTTCAATATTTTCATTGACTCCATCCAACAAGTTAACCTTTAAAGCCAGCCAAAGGATCGTAACCTTGAAACGAGGTACTTTATGTGCAGAAATGTTGATCATTGTTTCCTTTATATCAAACGCGATCTCTTTAAAACTCTGGTTATGATGGTTAAAATCACATAGCTCAGTTTATCGTCCTAATGCACGTTTAATTGCCATTTCTACAAATCAATCGCATTTTAAATCCGAAACGGTTTACTGTCCTAATTACTTTAATCTTTGTACTGCATTTCTTGTATTGATCTCGTAGATTTTCGTCAGTTATGTCAACGGAAGTGACGCAATTATATTTGTGTTAAATAAAAAAAAAATCTACATAACCGGTTGGTATTGGACGTGGTAGCGAGCGACTGTCGAATATTTTGTGCATTTCGGCGATAAAATGAATAAATTATGCGGCAACTTTGCTGCTAATATGGATGGCATTATGGCCGTGATGTCACTATCAAATGTGGTATAATCTGTATAATTTTTCTTTTATGCTAAAGTCGGTCGCTAACGTATATCGATGAGATCACGAAAGTTTGGATTGTCTTATAAAAAGTATCTCTGTTTGACCTAGAAGTGATGTAGGTATGTTATGTCACAGAATAAGTAATAGCGCGTATGTTCGCGATTTTCTCCAAAACTACTGAACAGATTTTTATCATTCTTTAATAATGTGGGATGTTTATATTTCTAGAAAAGATAATACTTGATAATAAACAAGCATAGTCGTTTCCGAAGAACATAAAACAGCAAAAGCCTCTCTGTAAATCGAATAAAAATCAAATCTTTCTCTTTTAATACTTAGCGTTCGTTCTATTTTTCATTGCTAAAATACTTTGATTTGCAGTAAGTAATCATAAATACTACAGCTAATACAGAGGGTGTTAGGAAAATTATCATTACCCTTTAAACCACATACTCTACCCATCAAACTGAACAACTTTTACTATGGGTGCAAACATAAAAAAAAAATATATCAACTGTTCCATACTAAACTGCAATACCTACTCGATTCAAACGTATGCACCCATAGTAAAAGTTGTTCAGTTTGATGGGTAGAGTATGTGGTTTAAAGGTTAATGATACTTTTCCTTACACCTGTATATTTAAATTCTACCGTGAATATGTATTTATTAGCAGCAAATGATGAATAACATTTATTCTGGATAGTTTGGTTTCGAGGAAAAACACAGTGGAATATGAATACTACTGACTTGCAATTAAATGATCACAGTGACTCAAACTAATTAGTCCAATGATATTCAAAGCGCATGTTCCTAATGGTGGTCTCTCATACATTATTATAGAGCGTAGTGCAGACGCGCAGTCGCTGCTTTGCTTCTCAGTACCATAGACACGTTTTTGATCGAATCTCCTTCTGTCGAGTCATCGAATCGATGGCATGACATTGAGTTATGCTCGTTACATTCTCGCCGAGAGTAAGATTGTGGATGCTCTTCATTATTCTCGCAGCGTCTTGATCCTTGGAAGTCCTTGCCGAGAAATGTATGTTTGCGACATATCTATATCGGGATATGTCGTAAACATATATAAATATAAATAAGGGACGAACACGAAAAACCCAGATATTAATAAATACAATATTTCAAAAAATTTATCTTTTTTCTGGGAAGTCCTAGTCATAAATAAAATTAACCTTAATAATTACAACAGGATATCAATAAACAATTACATATAAGTTTCAGCGTCATTCATAATGATATTGTTTAAATATTCTGTTGCCAACGACCTGCCTTCCTTCCTTCTGTTCCTTCTATATAATGTAAAAAATATAAATACAGTTATCCTCGTATAGTTCCCATAATGTGGTAAGGCTTATATGGAATTATTCGTAGGGTAAGGCCACAAGTCTTAAACAAGTTCATGTTTTTTCCTTTATAACTAACAATAGCAGATAAATGACAGCTCATCACATCCACAATTGGCAGGTTTACCCCACTTTCTATGAAATGTACAGTACAGTCCGCCATTATTGACTACTTATAGTAATTACCACACATAAGTATATTGTATTCGGTTTAAAAGGGAGTGAATGTATTTTCTATAGAAAGCTATTCATACATGGCCGTCCTCTTCTAATTATAAGATTCTTGCGGGTCAACGTTCTACTAGTGACAGGTCCACTATTTGCCACGCCGGACAGAGTTTTGACATTGCTGTTTAAATAAATAAATAACGCTCACAGGCACATACATTGTAATGATCCCAAGTAAGCCTCAGGCTTTTTGTTATAGTATAAGAGATAAGTGTACTTTTTGCAACCATCAGCAGCAAGGCTGATTCAGTGTTTATGGGGTGTAGAGCATCTTTGTGATGGGGATGGACCAGGTCTGCCTGCATAACTCCAGTCGTTTCAGGAGTTCCTGATGATTAAAGGTCTGTAAAAAATAAACGATCAACTGCAAGGCTGATCGTATTTTATTGTTGTAGTATGTATTGTAGCTATGTGAACAGTACAAAAACTGTCAAGTTCTGTCAGTCGGTTTAGGAGATACAGCCAGTCAAAGTTCCGACCTTTGAACGGCTGTATCTCCTAAACCGACTGATGAACCATGTCAGTTTTTGTACTGTTCACATAGCTACAGTGCATACTACAACAATAAAATACGATCAGCCTTGCAGTTGATCGTTTATTTTTTACAGACCTTTAATCATCAGGAACTCCTGAAACGACTGGAGTTATGCAGGCAGACCTGGTCCATCCCCATCACAGAGAAGCTCTACTCCCCATAAACACTGAATCAGCCTTGCTGCTGATGGTTGCAAAAAGTACACTTATTTCTCGGAATATTATGGGAACCACACAACGACGGCACAAACATATAACATCCATGACCAAACCGGGATTCGAACCCAGGACCCTGGTTTGGCAGTCCGGCGTGGTAACCATCACACCAACCGGGTCGTCTTCGTCGTTTCGGGCACACATTCCCGCCACTGTAACTCCTGTAAACCACGATCAACAGCGGCGACTACTTACAGTACTAGACAGGGAAGTCCAGCGAACCCGGAGGATGACTCTAATCCGGGCCTAGTCGGGTTGCAGGTCTTTTACTTTTGTGTGTCAGTGGCCTGCTCTCAGGCCTGCCTCGAAACTGGGCAATAAATCCCACCTATCCCTCCTCTGGATAAGTTCTTGCCCAGGGTTCCGTACTATCGCGATACGATGCGAGGCCTCTAAGAGTTTACTATGGATTGGGCAGCAGCATTCACCTGTGAAGATCATCTTACTGCGATCGCCAAGCCAATCCGCCAGGCAAGCGTAGCGATTATAACTTTTCCCCTTATGTGAGTAATGTCCCTGTCTTGCAGCAGTAGACTTCGTAAAGCTGTTGATGTTTTCAAATATCTACAGGGTGAAATTGATATCATTAGCATCCAGTTAAACTAAGAGTCTACCCATCAAACTGAACAACTTTCACTATGGGAGCAAACCGATCGGAGCAACTAAAAAATCATTCCATACTAAACTGCAGTGCCAATTCGACCCAAATGTATGCAACAGCTGATTTTTTAGTTGCTCCGATCGGTTTGCTCCCATAGTAAAAGTTGTTCAGTTTGATGGGTAGACTCTTAGTTTAAAAGGATGCTAATGATATCAATTTCACCCTGTATAGACCTGGCCCCTGTACCCGGACTTTTGAAGTTCGAATGTGCGGGTAGAGGCCTTGTTAGAACAGTTTTAACATACACTTTTATGTCGCAAATCCAAACATAATACATTTTAGGCGTTGTATCTATAGCTGAGGCTATCCTTATCGCGATACCTTATCTATCACAAGTTTAGTTTGAATCATAACAATTATCTCAAGATAATTGTTTCACGCGAATTCGATGCTTCGCCTAAATGTTGTGATAGTTTTATTTTGATCCGTCGAAATGGAGTGGACGTCATACAGTAGGGGGCTGGTACGGGTACGTTTATAATATTGTTCTCTGAACATTTTTAAAAGAAAGCTTGAATAGGGGCTATTGTGACTGACTGACGATATTGTTGGTGTGATGGTTACAATACTGGAGAAATCTAATCAGAGGGCCTTGGGTTTGAATCCCAGTTCGACCGTGGACATTACGTTGTGTTTTTTTCTGTTTGTGCGGACGATGGGCGTACTTATGACGAGTGACGATCTGAAAATACACACGGCGACACATCAAGCTATACAAAACGAAAATAAGCTGGCCGCGCGTAGGTCGCCTCGCGTAACGTATATAACGTCGCGCGGCTAGCTTATGTTGGTTTTGTATAGCTTGATGTGTCGCCGTGTGTACGTCCGGCATTAGACGTTGGCCAACTAGATTTGATTGTGATTTGTATGATTTTTCACAGAATGGTTTCAGAATTCGCATGACCTGTATGCCAAGACCCAGCAGGTATCCACCAAAGTGGAGCTGTGTAAAATCGACTAAACGAAATTCTAAATTTTCCTCGCTTGTCAGAAACAAGCTATTGGTTGATTTTACATATCTCCTCAGTTTCGTGGATTCCGCTTGCTTTTGATTTTGCTTCTCTTTATCTGATTGAATAACTGACATTTTAAAACTTACCTACCAATTAATTTAAAAGAGCGCGTACATTGTGCGTGAATTGCATCAACAAATATCCTAATCACTTTTCAGGATGTCACTCTTTGACCCAGTTACACAATAAAGCGCGTGTCTCATTGCTGTGAAAACAATCATGTAATCATATAGCCAGGGACGTATTTAGGGAATGTCACTCTTCATCGCTTGCTCCAAATAATTACAGAATGAAAGATCTGCTAATACCTACTCAAAGTGAGCTATTGATGGCAACTGTCAATAGCTTTTTTCGAGCGTTTGTGGCGCTGGCTACATTTAATAAGCCCAAATCCAGCTGATTCAGCCACTGTTGGATAGGCTCTTTGACTACTTATACAACGTGTTAATGAATTAACGCAAGACTAGAAAGTAGTTTGTTTAGAATCGAGAGCTGAATCGAATTATCATGGTTTCAACATAAGTAATTTTTTCAAAATATTTAATAATTTTTTTGCAAAATTAAAAATTTTCTGAACCCGATGTCAACCCACCGCAAGGGCACACTCACCCTACTTACGTCCAAAACAAGATTATAAAAATGTATCCATGAGTACGTTAGCGCTTTCTTTCAGTGCTGAAATGATAGCAAATAATTTTTGCTTCAAAACTTAAAATGCGAATAACTTTAAATTTTAACTATCAAAATAATTAAATTATTGTTTCAATCTTATTATTTTGTTATAAATCAGTTAGGGTGTATGAGGTTTGCGCTAATTCATTAACACGTTGTATAGGGACTAGTACGCGTGTCATTCTACTAAAAAACATTTCTGCCACTTTTTGCGTAACATGAAAACCGCAACTTTGGACTTTATTCCCCATAATTTTAGATTCTATTTTTGAATGTTAAAAATCATGAAAAGTAGCCTCGTGTGAACCCCAAATGTCATAAGTTCGTAGTTATTGTTTCGCAGTTATAGGCTGTCTCGTTTAGTGATAGGGTACAACCCGGGCGAATTAACTTGGCACCTGGCTCGCACGTGGCTCGGAATTTGACACCCCTCCTGGTACCCCCCCGCGGGACCCCGCCGTCGCCGTGCGAGGCCGTAGCATAGCATTTCAGTTGCACGTGTCCCTGCGCTTTAGCATTTTCGAGTTATCCTTTCCGAGTTTTCCGAGTTTTTTATTCCGAGCCACGTGCGAGCCAGGTGCCAAGTTAATTCGCCCGGGTTGTACAAAATTGAATGTACATGATCAATTGTTCTTATACCTTGGCAGAAGGGAAATGCTACCGCCATGCCAGTCCTTATTATAATAAATAGTCAAAGGCTTCCCTTTAGTTGCCCTCTGACCTCCGTCTTTCCCTTCCTTGGCCAGCGTTCTGATACTGTCTTGGTTTATTAGTCTTCTTTTCTGGCCAAGTATCCTGCCAATCGCCACTTCATCTTTGTCTTCTGCTTACTCACCTCTTCGAACGAATTTCGGCGACAGGTACGCGGTGAAACTCTCTGTATTTATTTAGTACGCGTAATTATCTGGTAGGGAAAGATAAATAAAAAATATAAGATACCTTCTCTCCGCAACTGAAATACTTCATAACTAGGTCACCCTCCCACCCTTTTCGCATTACTTGGGGTCAGCGCAATATGTATTGTTAAAGGTACAGCTACTTTCATAACTATGTTCAGTCTAAAATATGTAAACATGCATATTTTAGGACCTCCAGGCATTCACGCAGGTTCATTTGGTTAACCCTTTTACAAAAATAGAATTCATAAGAATGGAATGGAAATGAAAAATCCTTTGTAATTTGTACTTTGTTATATTAATAATAATGTTATGTTTTAGTAGAATCAAATTTAAATTTTTGCTCGATGTTGGCTCCATAGTGAAAGTTGTTCAGTTTGATTTTAAACTGCCCCTTTAAATATTACTAGGGTGTTTTGTTACACACTGTATATCAGCCGCCTGTCTTTGCTCGTGATTTCGTCTGCGTACACATCCATCCCGAAATTGAAATTACGATAAAGTCGTTTTTAGTATAAAACCTAAATCCTTCATCTAAACATTTGCATTATACATTATTCCTACCTACTATTTTAGTAAGATAACATATTGTGAGTAAGTGTCTAAAGTGATGTGAATAAGATAAATAAATGAGAAATTGAATCATTCTAGACTTTCGTCAATTCGCTTTTTCGTCAAAGTAGCTAGATAACTCATGCATTAAGAGGCGACCCATAGGTAAACGCAAGCTCGGGCCATATTTTACTGGTTTTTAGAAGCTATCTTCTCGTTATTTGAAAGACATGCAAATAATTGAAAAGTGTAGCAATATTCTTCAACATCTCGGCTTTAGTTGCTATAGATCATATTTCTTATTTTTCTATAAAATACATATGAGACCTGTGTTCAATGGAAAGCCTAAATATTGGAAAAAAATCTGTATCTGTATGTGCATCTACTTTTTAAGTTGAAGTCACATTTACTTGAGACACACACCTTTGTGTAGACAATAGTAAGATCTAAAATTGCTTTATAGCAAATTTTTTTTAAGACCAATATTTAATGAGTTAATTAGATAATTGTTAAATTTGGGGCGAATTCTTATGATTTTAGAATGTGATTTCCTTGGATTAGAAGGCTCCACTGTGACATAATGAAGGACAAGCTAGTCAAAAATAGGTATACCTACTAAAATGACGTAGTTTAGTAGAGGTGAGGTGGCTCTGAAAGAGTCAAGGTCGTTCGGTCAGGGAAACCCCTTAAGTAAGACACGTGTGGTCTCCAGGGTAAACGAGAGAGGGAGAGTAACTTATTGCTTTGAGCTTTATTAGTAACATTAGATTAATCTTAACTACTTATGACAGAACTACGTTTTGTTTCCCATATTTTCATAACTGTATGTGTATTGAATGGCCTTTCATGGTTGATTTCCTCGTCGGTTAAGTCAAAGCAAAACTATTATAAAACTTAAAGATTTTTTTCAAGTCTTTCCTTTCTACCATAAATTAGGTTTGGTAAAGTTTTGCATATTTGACGAAATGTGTTTTATGGCATATTTTTTTAGTCTATTTATCCCCCACTGTCGGGCAAAGGCAAAGGCTCTCCCTTCGTCGTCCGAGCATCCTTGTCCTACCAGCTATTGGAGTCCCCAAAATTTTACCCTACGTAATAATTCGGAGAAGTTGGTATTTGTCACTTCTCATAATTTAATGTGACCGAGGTACTGGTATTTCAGAGATTTTTATGACTTTTCTTTCTCGCGAGTTTAAACCCAAAGTTACATTACGTTCAGTACCATAACTGTATTCTTCATTTTCATCATCATCAGCTTTTGTCCACCCACTTAGTCTTCTTCAGTTTGCTAAAGAGAAATCCACTAGACGCCTTGTATGAATAACCTACATTGCTTTAATAAAATGATTTTCTTCCGTCGAATTGGCGTCAACTCGTCCATTAGTCCACTTACACCTCAAAATAAAGTGTATAAACACCTACCAAAAACAAAACTACCAATTTATACTTGAGTGTCAAATATGACACTTCGTTTTATGGCCTCACTTTTGGAATCCAAAAACGCCTCTGGCTAATTGGACAAGGGATATAAAGTGCCCCTAATAGGACTGTTTTGATTCTCAAGTATTTTGGCGACTTGGAATGAAAACTAAATGCTGTATCCTCATTTTATCATCAGAATTTGCAAGATAAATAAAGATAAGATTTAAAACAAAATGTCTGAGATAAATTCAATAGCGTGTTGCACAGTTTTATCTCGTTTCTATAGTTGAGTGAGATCAAAAGTGAGATTTACAAATGACAATTGAATTAGTTTTGGTAATTTTGTACTGTTTATTGTATTTGCTTTCGAGAATGAAGCATGTAAGTTTTAAATGTAGAATTTTTAGAAATTATTTCAAAATCCTTTGCAGAAAACTAAAAAAAATAAACTTTTTATTTTATTTTTTTATTAAGGATGGGTTTGCTGTTGACCTGAACCGCAACCCCCTGAACCCTTGAACTGCTGGCTTTTTCTGATTATTTGTATGTTATATTGTTTGGCAAAATAGTTAAAATCTGAGTGATCATAAAATGTTCTTATAAAAGTTTTTAGGGTTCCGTACCTACCCAAAGGGTGAAAATGGGACCCTATTACCAAGCCTACGTTGTCATTCCGTCTCCGTCCATTTGTCCTACCTATTTAGGGCTGTAACTTTCGAACCATAATAGCTATATAGTTGAAATTTTCACAGAATGTGCGTTATTACGGCGGATTTGCTAAAAAATAATAAAAATGTCACAAAATTAAAAATTAAGGTGGGTCCTCAACTCCTCATACATGGTACTAGTTTTTATCTACTTTTTTTCTTCCCGCTCTAAAAACGGTAATACATGCAAGCGTCAAACTTGGTGTCATTATAGAAAAAACACTACAGTATAATAACAAATAATAAAAACCGGCCAAGTGTGAGTCGGTCTCATGCTAAAGGCACGGGAATTTTTTTTGTGTACTTTAATATGTTGTGTGGTACGGAACCCTAGGTGCGCGAGTAACCCGACTCGCACTTGACCGATTTTATTATATTTTATTAACTATTTTCCAACTGGATGGCATATTAGTCGAATGCATGTTAATGAAACGTAACCATTATTTTTCTTTATTAGCTCAATATTCAAATGCTATGCAGACTGAATGCATTATTGCATATTACTGAAGAACTAATTTTGCTTGTATTAAAACTTATTTTCATGAATTTCTTTTTAGTTATTTTTGTTTATCAACTAACTGTAATAAAAAAAAAAAAAAAAAAAAAAAAAATTATTTAAGATTACTTGATCCATATTACATTTTACACTTTACATTTACAATAAAAAATTACACATTTCATAATAATAAATTACAATACAATTCATAACATTCATTTAATTTAATTTAATTTAAGTTTGTTAGTAACGACGCAACACTTAAATAACTACGTTAGTACTATCAGTTTAAAATAACAATGTGCATGACCTCGCTCGCAAATGTGACGTCACTCAATCACACGAACTTCAGTCGAGTCATTCAAATGATTGTTTCCTTTGCATAGAGTCTACATTCCTTTGTCAACCGAGTGAAGTTATCCAACGGCCCTTCAAGGTCATGCACATTGTTATTTTAAACTACATGATACTACTTGATAGTACAGACACTTAAATGCAGAGTGGCCCAGTGCTTGATAAAGCGACTGTCCCACCTACTCGCTGCTACAGACAGAATACTGTTGGTGCTGTCGCGCACTCTGCGGAGCGTCGCGGCGCCTCGCTTCCGTAGTATCGCTTGGAAGCCGTCTACGTGTGCATCCGCGAACATGCCCGACGCGCTGCAGGCGCGCGGCAGCCGCAACAGCACTCTGAACGCGTTATTATACTGAGTGCGCAGGGCCCTAAACGATTTTTGCGTATAATTAGTCCACAGACTGCAGGTATATAAGGATGTACAGTATGTTAATGAAAAAGAAAATGGCTTTTATAGAGAGAACGAAAAGATTTTTAAAGTTAAATTATCTGAATAACATGTTTTTTGAAGTATTTTGAGCATGATTGTGCTAATTAATTTATTGCGGTCCAGTTATTTCATTAACTACAACATTCTAATTATCATGTTAATTTTGACGCAGAGAATGTGAATATTTTAAAACATTTTCTGTTTTAATTTATACGTAGGTACTTAACAATTAGTACCTACATATAAATTAATTAGCGACTCTATTCCTAGAGACTCGGAGATATTCTGGTATTTAGCATATTCAGAATATCAACAACAATAAAGGGATATAACTTAAATATAATATAACATTACATATCGAATCATCATCATCTCAGCCGATGGACGTCCACTGCTGGAAATAGGCCTCCCCCAAGGATCGCCATAACGACCGGTCCTGCGCTGCCCTCATCCAACGTTTTCCAGCCGCCTTCACCAGGTCGTCGGTCCACCGTGTCACCGTGTGACCACATATCGAATAGGGTGTTTGAAATCATCAAACTGAACAAAGTATGGGACCAACTTTGAAAACGCGAAGAAAATATCAGCTGTTTTAAACATTTTGATCGAGTAGCTTAGCTATTGACATCTTCTATGGAACAGCAGATTTTCTGTTCGAAATTTCGACGTTGGCTTTATAGTGAAAGTTGTTCAGTTTCATGGTGTGAATCACCGATGTGTAACGCATTTAAGTTTACCTATATCATGGATTGTTGCTGACATTTTCAATATGCTAAATACAAGAATATTTCGGACTCTCCGGGAATATAGTCGTAATCGTAACGTAAGCATACGTCTGCGTCAAAATGAATATCTCTGACTACCCCCTCGGGGAATATAGTCGTGAGTATATGCATGCATGATAAAATATAAAACCGCCAATCTATCTAACGAGGAAATTATTAACGTTTAATACATATAAGACCTTTTAAATTAATATAGTCAATTTATGTTTATAAAGTTTCTGCAGCACTAGTTTCTATCAACTGCTTCGTCTGCATTTTGTTTTCAGAATAACTAGCCTATGCTATGCATTCTCATCTCCTTCTGAGTACTTCTGCCAAATTGTCAAAACTGTTTGAAGTATACTTCTGGCTTACCAACCCATTTCTTCCCTTCGTCCGAGCCGACTAAGCGATAACGTTTCCTATGTAGTGTTTTTGTGGGCGAGAGACCAGCTAAAGTACAAGTATAGAATACTTTTGTACAGGCATTCCTATTCACTATAATAATATTTTTTTTTTTTTTTTTTTTTATTATTATTTTTTTTTTTTTTTAATTTTTTTTCTCCTTGGTTCATCAATCAGGTACAGTACGACCAGCAAACTAATTCCCATCATCAATCTTCGTTTGCGTGAAGTCCCCCGACAAAACCCGAAGTCGTTTAGTACCTAATCAAAAGGTGCAAAAGTCGAATAGCAGCGAAAAGGTCGCGAAAACAATTAGCCAATAGCGACAAGGGTATGAAGGTGGCACATCCTGATTGGTCAATATAATATCGCGCGCTTTTAAAATTTGTCAGGTACATCGGGGGATCTTATAAATCTGGTATTATTGTACACTACCAACCTAAGAGCATCAGACATCTTGCTAAACCAATCGTCTTTTAGTTTTAGTATGCAAAAGTCACACTATTGCTGTTGCATGTGCGGCCACGTTATGGTTAAATCTAGTTACTATATCTATGTGTCAAGTAGTATGGACAAAAGAGACCAATTAGACCAGTCTAGTACAAAAGTGACAAGTGAAAAGTGGACAACCGCATAAACAGAGATCTATAGTTCCGTCTCCTTCTGCTATTTAAGGTACGTCATAAGACAAAAGAGACTACAATCGTATATTGATGCGGTCTCTATGCTTTAGAATAAAGGAGATCCTTGCTCTTAGCTACCAACTGAGCTAACGAACCGTCTTTTCTTGGCATTTCGGAAGCCCAACGGGGTGCAAAAGGGCTACTAATCTATATTCGTCCATTTTTTTTATGGACAGACCCACAGATGATTTTAAATAGAATAGGAACATCGATGTTTTAATAATAACGTTAGTCACAATGTCGCGGCCATGAATGTTGATGCTGGTGACTCATTCACAAGATTGTTGTAGTTTTATTGTCTACTCTACGACTATAGTTATCGCCGAGACTAGTTCAAGAGGTTGATAATTGCTTGAATGTAATCGAATTATAAATTGAAGGTCGATTATCTAATTTCATTAAGTCTACGGCAGAGGTTTTATTTTAATGAAACTCCCACATCAAATTACACTTTAAATTAAATTAAATCTTTATTTATTCAGATAACTATGTGATCCATACAGGGTTACAAACATAATAAAATTAAACCTTACAAACGAAGTTAGTACTTAATCACTAAATGAGATTTAGTCATCTCGACGAAGTGCCTCATTATAGGGCAATCAATCTTTCCAGAGATAACCTTCAGGATGCCGTTGCCGCAAACATACTGCAATTTGAAATAAGACTTTCGCGAGAATGTTCATTTGGACACATCTATCGACAAAATGTCAGGAATTCGCGAAACCCTGCTGACTTCTCCACGGAACCCACTTTAGGAAAAATATTTATTTTGTCAGAAGAGTTAATTATAAACATGACAACACAACGCTTAACAATAGTAGAATATTTTAATGACCGATTAACTAACAGCTGCGGTGATGACTAAGATTAAAATGTGTCATGTGTGACAAGCCTTAGAAATTGTAGTCAATATTATTTCATAGTACTTAATAAAAATATTGTATACAATCATAGCATAACATAACAAGTGAACTGTAACCTGTAAACCTTTTGTACAAAGACATAATAAAAAACGTTGATTTGCAAAAAATTAAATAGGTACTTCATTGAATATAAACGGTCACAGTTTTTTTGAAAACTCGAAGATTCTAATATACAGGGTGTAACAAAACACCCTAGTAATACTTAAGGGGGTGCTTCAGACCATCAAACTGAACAACATTCACTATGAAGCCAACTTCGAAATCGCGAAAAAAAAATCAGCTGTCCCATATATTTTAGTCGAGTCGATACAGCAGTTTTGTATGGGACAGCAGATTATTTTTATTTTTTCTCGATGTTGGCTCCATAGTGAAAGTTGTTCAGTTTGATGGTCTGAAACACCCCCTTAAGTATTACTAGGGTGTTTTGTTACACCCTGTAGAATTATAGATTAACGGTTTCAAATTCTATGTTCGCTTGCTGAACTTTGTGTTGGACAATCTTCTCTCACACTCAAGAGGTCGAAAAAGTAAAAGATCAAACGATCATACCTTGAAATGAAATTCTACTACTTCAAATTAATTATTCAATAATTCACTACTGGACGGGACATGAACCCGCAACCTGCCAATCCAGAGCTTTGCTACAAGTCGAATTAAACTACCGACATTTATGAATAGATAATACTTAATAGCACACTATAGAAATGAAACTCCCTCGTTAAATGTCAAGATTCGCCTACAAAATGTCAAGATACGCCTACCAATCTCATGTTGGTTTAAGCATAGTTTCGCTTCTATAATGTACTATTATTATCTATTCATATGCTACCGACACAAATCTATGGGAGTCACTAGATTTGGCTTTGTTTCTGCACTACTACTCGTCCTTTATGCAGACCAATGATAATTAAGAAATTGAAATAGTACATATATCCCAACTAAATGGGTCATTTATAACAATTATTTCTGTTATGTATTCTTATCTTGTCAACTGTATATTTACTTTTCTTTAGGTACCATTAGGTGTCGTGCTCATGGGTGTGGTTAAGTGTTACTTAACAGTCACGAATTGATTGAAGAGTCGGTAACACCAGCCCTGCCCTTCCTAACCGCGGTATATCCTCAAATGATTCACTTCCATTAACATATAATGCTGCATTAACTTTTCCTTAGCAGCCTTCAATTCTGAGTCATCACTGATTCGTCATCATTGAAACCGACTGACGATTCAAGATTGAGTTTTATTTAGGTTCTATTTCAAGGAAAACTATATCTTGTTGAAACGCAATTAGAGTTGAAGGAAACGTAAAAGGAATGCGTTTGAGTACCTACTAATGAAGAGATAAACGAATGTAAACAAAACGTGTAGTAATATTGAACGTAGGCCAGTGACCTACTTATCTAATGGGTTAGTTTGGCAAGCGGTGTTTGTCACACGTGCCAACTTATAAATCTTATGTATCTATTTGATAGATATGATGTTTCATAGAATTCTGATGATTTTTTGGCAGGAATATTCTTTAATGGGTCACTAGAATGTGACGTGTGATAAAATGTAGCTCATGATACGAAATTAAATTACTAACCTATGGATGATTGAACTTTTGCGTCTTATCTTATCTTGCTGTGGGGGCTGGCAAGCCAGCAACACTTCGGCCCAGTGGGATCTTTTGTGTTTGCTCCAATACTTTTGCTTTCTTCACCCTTCAAATATAAGAAAACTAACATCTCCCGGTTTTGGGTATCCATCTCCGAGGAGGTTCATGCGTTTTGCCAACAAGACATCACAGTCACAAAAGATATATTTCACGGTCTCCTCATCCTCTCCGCACGCTCGGCGGAACTTTTGTATTGAACAGATGTATGTTATGTGTAAATCTCTAGCCTTTAACTTCCGCAACCCTTGTTACAGAGCTCATCAGACTCGGTCCTTACAACGGGCTCGATATCAGAACGCATCCAGAACTTGCAGCAGACTTCAGAGCAGAGTCTGCCGCCTCGCGTCGCCACCACGCTGCAGAGGAACAAGAGCTCGCTGCACTCTACAGCACAGGGCGCGCTCGGTAAATATACACATACTATCAGAGCACCCACAGCTCGCAGCACTTCAGAGCAGAGCCTGCCGCCTCGCGTCGCCACCACGCTGCAGAGGAACAAGAGCTCGCTGCATTCTACAGCACAGGCCGCGCTCGGTAAATATACACATACTATCGGAGCACCCACAGCTCGCAGCACTTCAGAGCAGAGCCTGCCGCCTCGCGTCGCCACCACGCTGCAGAGGAACAAGAGCTCGCTGCACTCTACAGCACAGGGCGCGCTCGGTAAATATACACAATACTATCAGAGCACCCACAGGTCGCAGCACTTCAGAGCAGAGCCTGCCGCCTCGCGGCGCCACCACGCTGCAGAGGAACAAGAGCTCGCTGCACTCTACAGCACAGGCCGCGCTCGGTAACTATACACATACTATCACATAGCTCGCAGCAGACTTCAGAGCAGAGCCTGCCGCCTCGCGTCGCCACTATGCTGCAGAGGAACAAGTGCTCGCTGCACTCTACAGGACAGGGCGCGCTCACTAACTTACACATACTATTTGATACTATCAGAACACCCACAGCTCGCAGCACTTCAGAGCAGAGCCTGTCCCCAGCAGGTTAAATCAATTAGGTACCTATAATTAGGGACATTATACGAACAAGCTCAAGCTCATTTTATAATTGAACAATATTTTTATCATATTAATATCTTCCAATGTGAGCGAAAGAGATCGTTCGCGAATATACCAAGAATGATCAAATTAATTATCTTCGAAAAAGACAAGTGACACAAAGTCAAAGTCAATCTGCAAAATGCGGATGACGTGAAACAAGCATCAGAATAGTAGCATGTGGCAAACACTGGTCTTTGACTAATCTCATATTCTTTCTCTTTGTTCCAGGTGGTAGTATGACATCTTTGACGTCCGCACCCCCCACCCCGTCGCCCTCCTCGTCCCTCTCAACGTCAGACCTATCGGAAAGGCCGCGAGTGTCGCACGGGAAGCCGAACCTGGCCCCGAAGCCCCCGACGTTGGCTGCAGCCCCCGCCGTCGACACCAGGCCGTCTCCGCCGCCTAAGAAACTGATTGTGAATGGGAAGATAGCGTCGAGGACACAGAGCATGAGGATGCCGAGGTGAGGATGGTGCGATCTTGAAGATCTGGCGGCCCGATAGCTCTTTTGTGAATTTGAGTGCTGTGCCGAGGGTCCCGGGTTCGAATCTAGCAAGGGGCAAATATTTGTACCGAAGTGATAGACGTTTGTGATCTTATACATGGTGTAAACTGAAATGCGTTTCGTACATAAGTACGACTTTCACAATGGGAACAATAATGTGTTAGTACTTACGCGAAGGGGTCCACAATGATACACAAACACTTTGAAAATACTTGTATATTACTCACTCACACACACTATTACAGTAGGGAAACTTCGACACATAACTAAAAAGTACAAGGTTATTAGTGGTCGGGCGGTGAGCGTAACGTTAGTGCGATTTAATGTATTAGTGGCGCCATCTAGTGAAAAATGACGTGAACTATAAACATAGAATTTAGACATTCCGCCCATCAAGGACTTGTCCTTCAAAAGAAAACTCAAAAAAAACAAACTACATATAACAAATATTAGATCATTGGTGTCATAATACATGAACCGCCCACCGTGACAAAAATAGTAAAAAAAAACAAAATAAAACTAAAGCTAATATACTTAACAAAAGCATGAAAAAATAACTCCGCCCACCTTGACAACGTAACTTATATGTTGTTCGTTATATACTACTTGGTCAACACACAAATTTTACTGGCTGGTCGTTTGAAGTATCCATTTTTGCATTTAATTGTAACCACCCGTGTTATGTTGTCAGGGCCGGCGTGCTTATCCACTATTTTTCCCAAAATCCATCTAGCTGGAGGTACATTATCATCTCGGATTATAACTATATCCCCAACATCTGGCTCAGATTTTTTACTAGCCCATTTATATCTCTGACTTAAATTTCCTAAATATTCTTTTGACCACCTACTCCAAAATTCATTTACCATTTTTTGAATTAAATTCCATCTCTCTAACCTGGTATAATTACATTTAGAATAGTCTTCATCACATATGTTCAGTAAAGGTTCGCCAATCAGAAAATGGCCGGGTGTCAACGGAAGAGGGTCATCGGGATTGTCACTCAATACTGTTAGCGGACGCGAATTTAAACACGCTTCTACTTGCGTCAACACTGTAGTTAATTCCTTGGTGTTAAAGTGCTATCTCCGACGACTTTCTTCAGGTGAGATTTTGCGCAACGTACACCCGCTTCCCATAAACCACCGAAGTTTGGTGCATGCGGCGGAATGAAGTGCCATGTTGTAGATTCTAACGTCAAAACCTGGGCTATCTCATTTGGAAGTCCTGACTTGGCACCATCAAACATCTCTTGTAGTTGTTTATTGGCACCAACAAAATTGGTGCCATTGTCACTGTATAAATCTTTACAGTGACCTCTTCTGGATGTGAACCGTCTAAAAGCAGCGATGAATCCTTTGGCAGTTAAATCGGTCACTGCTTCTAAATGAATGGCACGGGTAACCATGCATACGAATAGGCAAATGTAGCCCTTATAGGATTTTGCACCTCTTCCGGGCGAGAACCGTATATTAATGGGCCCTGCGTAGTCAACTCCTGTAGATTTAAAAGGTTTACTGGGTTTTAGTCGCACTTCAGGTAACTGTCCCATTAATTGCGTTGCTCTCTCTTTGGAATATCTTAGACATACCACGCATTTACGATAATGTTTCTTCACTTGTTCTCTACCTCTCAAAATCCAGTATCTGCTCTTAAGGTGATTTAACATGACTTGTGGTCCGCCATGAAGAGTTTTCCTATGAGCGTCCGATATAAGAAGCTTGCTAAGATGGCTCTTAGCAGGTAAAATAATCGGGTGTATCTGATCGTAACTCACAGATGCTTGGGTAATGCGTCCACCAACTCTTAAAATCCCATTTGTATCCAAAAAGGGATAAAGAGTGTAGATTCCACTTTTCTTCGCAACGTAGCCATGAGTCTTCAACTGTTTTATATCTTCTCTAAATTCAAATTCTTGAACTTGTTTGATACACATTTGCAATGATTGATTAATTTCTTCTACCGTTACATATTTTGGCCATATCTTCTTTTCATTTTGTGGTAGTTTCAAATTCAAAAACCTTTTGCAATATGATACAATTTTGAGCATTTTATATAACGATGAAAATTTTATCCAGGGAAAGTCTTCCTCTGGCTTGAAAACAGTTAAGGAAGGAATTCTTTCTTCTTCATGAGTATCTTCCACTACTCGTCGCTCCTTCTTAATAATTGGTTGCTGTAACCAATTTGGTCCAGTCCACCACAGTGTATGTCTCTTTAATTCAGTGGATTTGATACCTCGAGAGGCACAGTCCGCAGGATTCATGTTCGTTGACACATGTCCCCATTGTTCATAGTCGGTAATCGTTAGTATCTCCGACACTCTATTGCTTACGAAAGTAGCCCAGCGGCTTGGTGGACCCTTCAGCCACGCTAACACTACCGTCGAATCTGACCATGCGTGTAGATGTTCTTTGGGTATGCCCATCACCTGCGACACTTCAGATAACAATTTTGCAGCCAATGCAGCACCACACAGTTCAAGCCTGGGGATTGAAGATTCTTTGTCCAGTTGAGCTACTTTCGTTTTTGCTGATATCAAACTTACATGAACTTGGTTGTGCTCATCTGTGACTCGGAGATATACTGCTGCTGCATATGCTGCTCTCGATGCATCTGAGAATGCATGCAACTCGACCTTACCATCTCGCGTAGTTTTATGCCATCTAGGTATCAATATGTCCTTTACGTGAACTAGATCTTCCCTGTATTGTAGCCATTCTGTCAACAGGTCTGGAGTCAATTCGTCGTCCCAATCTAGCTTTGCCTTCCACAGTTTTTGAATAATGATTTTCGCAGTAACCACCACAGGCGCTATCCACCCCATGGGGTCATACAGCCTCGCTATATCTGCCAGAACTTGCCGCTTTGTTATAGGCTGTTTGGGTTCGGGCAAATTGACTGTGTACTCGAAGTTGTCAGTGGTTCTGTTCCAACTCAGGCCTAGAACTTTCATAGTATCATCTACTTTAATTGGGACTGATTGATCAGGTCTATGTTTGTTCTTGGTGATATGTTGCAGCAAGTTTTCATCATTGCTACTCCATTTTTGTAACTGAAAACCACCAGCATTCATCAAATGGTTCATCTCCTCATAGATGTGTAATGCTTCGTTTTTCGTTTCGCAGCCGGTCATCAGGTCGTCAACGTAGTAGTCTCGCTGAGTGATTTCGGCGGCGATTGGGTGTTTAGATTTCTCCATCTCAGCTAACCGTTGCAATGTCTTCACCGCTAAGTAGGGTGCACAAGCAGTACCAAACGTCAACGTCAACAATCTATAATGTTGTATCGGCTTCTCTGGGCTAGATCTCCATAAAATCCTTTGGAAATCGGTGTCCTCAGCGCGAACTCGAACTTGTCTGTACATTTTTATTAGATCAGCAATTATGCAAATTTTATGGTTTCTCCATCTCATCAAAAGATGCCTTAGATCTTGCTGAAGCTTTGGGCCGACTAGGAGATCATCATTGAGTGAAACATTATTGGCGCCTTTACTAGAAGCGTTGAAAACGACACGTACTTTTGTAGTGTCCTTGTCTTCCCTCACCACAGCGTGATGAGGCAGATACACAGCTCGGGGATTATGGATGTCTTCTTTGTCAACTAGTGACATATGATTTAAAGCAATGTACTCTTCCATAACTTGTTGATATTCTGTGTTAAGCGTGCGATTCTTGCTCAATCTCTTCTCTAAAAAGTTGAATCTCTTTGATGCTATTTCCATTGATTTACCGTATTGACATTGTGGGTCTTTGGATTTGAAAGGTAGCCTAACAATGAATCTTCCTTCTTCGTCTCTCTCAGTAGTCGAATCGTAAAATTCCTCACATTTCTTCTCATTTCGTGTTTGTCTTTTCTCGATACTGTTAGGTTCATTTTCAATTTCCCAGAACTTCTTCAAAAAATCATCGCCTTCGATGTGAATATGCATACTGGTAAATGTGTTCCTTGCCGAAGTTGAATCTTCTGATACTTTTCCTGATAAAACCCATCCAAGGACTGTGTTTTGTGCTATAAGATTTCCTTGTGGATTTTTAATCAAGCCGTTCGTCAGTATCTCACTGTATACTTCGGCTCCAAGCAAAACATCTATTTTGCCTGGTGATGCGTAACCTGGATCAGCCAGGGGTAATTCCTCTAACTCTAGCCAATCAGGTGTACGGATGGTACTTGTCGGAAGCAATGACGTAAGCGAATTTAAAATAAACGCATTTACTTGAATTGTGTTTTCTGGATGATGACGCGATTCTATACGTAGTGACACCATGTGTTTGATGCGCGTTTGACCATCTCCCAGACCTGACACCCAGCCGTTTACTGAGGTTCGTTTAAGTCCAAGTAATTGAACAGTTGCTTCCGTGACAAATGAAGCTTGTGAGCCCTGATCAAGCAAAGCTCTGATAATGTAGTTGCAACCATTTCTTGATTTGGCTCGTATAGCGGCTGTAGCCAACAAAACATTTTGGGTTTGTAGCTTCTCCCTTTGCAAAATTAGATATCACTTTTGGCTCAGGTTTTGGCGGTGGGTTTCCTTGTGTGTTGGGTGGTTCCGTTTTGATCTTCTTTTCTTCGTCAGTTGTGGGCCCTTGATTATCTTCTCTTTCTTGGTGTAGCAAAGAGTGATGTCTCCTTCCGCATCTCCGACAGCACGTCGACTGGCGACATTTTCTTACAGAATGAGTGGGTGATAAGCAGTTAAAGCATAATCCTTTGTTCTGTACAAAGTCCTGTCTTTCTTGTACAGATTGTTGCGCGAACTTTTTGCATTGATACAAAAGATGGTTTTCCTTGCATACTGCACACGTTGAATCGTTCACCTTCTTGTCGTCTTGCCAGGAGGAGTGGAAAGTCTTTGATTTTGGCTTGGGGTGATTATGAACAGGTGTTTTTACAATCTGTCGACCAGTATCAATCATTTCTAGGTTTCTGAATCTTGATTCTAGAAATTCTATAAGTTGCGACCACGTTGGCAAGTCATCTGGCACTAATCCCTGTTGATTTTCCCATTGCTTATGAGATTCCTGATCCAGTTTGGAAACTACGAGATAAACAATGATTGTATCCCATGATTTGGTATCTACGCCCAAATTGCCAAGCGCGTTCAAGCACGACGACGTTGTGTCGAGCAGTTGTTTGATCGCTGTTGCTGATTCATGAGACATTGGCTTCTGTGCAAATAAGGTTTTCATTACTGCATTACAATTGTATCGTTTATTATCGTATCGTTTTGTTAAGTGTTTCCATGCTTCCTCATAGTTCAGTTCGGTAGTAGAAAAGTTGCGCAAAAGCATTTCTGGTTCGCCTGATAGACTACTTTTTAAATAATGAAGCTTTTGTACTGCCGCCAAACTCTTGTTATTATGAATCAGAGATGAGAACATGTCATAAAATGTTTGCCACTCGTTGTATTTGCCTGTAAACGTAGGCAGTTGAATTTTTGGCAACTGAACCTCTGAAGGAGACGCAACGGGGAGGTTTGACGGATTCTCAACTAATAACGGCGAAACAGCTTCCTTCAACGAAGTTTTGTACGCTATGTACAGTTCTCCAAACTGATCATATTTATCTTCAGTAAAATAAGACAACTCCTTTTTATCTTTATTTGTACATTTGGTAATTATTTTTCGGTGATCTTCCTTAAATTTCTGCCATAACTCTTCCAAAGCCTCTAAGCGTGTCTCTAAATACGGTCTTTTAATCCTGTCCTTTGGGGATTTTTTAAAGTTCTTTTCTGCCTTCTTTAATGTTTCGAAAAGATCTTCTTGCGTTAAAATTAATTCATCCATTTTGATTCTAAACGAATGTTTTCTATGTCCAACGAATAATCCTCAAATTTTTTACAAGTCCTTAATTCACTCAAAATTTTTCTATGTCCATAGAATAAAACTTGAAAATTTTACAAGTCCAAGTTGACACGAACAGAATTTTTCTAAGTCCATAGAATAAACTTTTAAAATTTGACAAGTCCAAATTCTTCTCGAATTTTTCTAAGTCGCTGGAACTTTTTATCAAAATATTCTAAGTGTTTCAAGGTCACTTTTTATTTCCTATGTTTTTTCACTCACGATAATAAGGTTCACTTTGTCCTTGGTTTCGGCACCATGTTAGTACTTACGCGAAGGGGTCCACAATGATACACAAACACTTTGAAAATACTTGTATATTACTCACTCACACACACTATTACAGTAGGGAAACTTCGACACATAACTAAAAAGTACAAGGTTATTAGTGGTCGGGCGGTGAGCGTAACGTTAGTGCGATTTAATGTATTAGTGGCGCCATCTAGTGAAAAATGACGTGAACTATAAACATAGAATTTAGACAAATGAATACGCAAAAAAATCCGCCGCCGTAGAAAATGTCAATGGTGACTACACAAATGTATGGAAGAGCTGATGTTTTTATCGCGATTTCTATGTTGGTCCAGTGGTTGTTTAGTTTCTGTCTGAAGCACCCCTTTAAGAAGGATGCATTTAAGGTTACAACCTGTATATGTATTCCACATCGTTGTCTAGTCATCATAATACAAGTCTGGGCTAAATTTTGGTACTTTAAGTGTTGAGACTCATCAGGCAATACGGAATCGCATTTTTTTCACGCTCCATCCTTTTTTCCGCTCAGGATCGTGCTAGCGAGAAAGGTAGCGGGAATGCGACAGCACCGGCATTGCTGCGACCTTTCTCGCTCTAGCAAATGACGTTCCAGAGCGACAGAAAAGGATGGAGTGTGAAAAAATTCGATTCCGTGCTGCCAGATGAGGTTCAACCCTAAATGGGATTTTATAATCTGTGTGCCAATGTCCAAGATATTAATATTAGTTACGTGGTCGCAGGTCACCGCCGGTGTCCCCGCCCTCCCCGAGCGGCAGTTCCCGGCCGATGCACCTGCCGCCCGCGCCCATCAACCCTCCCATCGGCACCAAGAACAACGCCTCACATTTCGGTAAGCTTTTGTCTGTTTGAATGTGTGCTTGCGCCTCTATCGGTCGATGTATGGAGCCGGTCATCTGGGTCTGTGGCTGCTGAGTAAAAACCAGTGAACTAATTAAGAAGAACGAGCACGGGTAGCATGGCGGCGCGATATAAGTTTGATCGCGCCTTTTACCTAACTTGTAGATACTACCTAGACGATATCGAGCAAAGTGCGATAAAACATTATCCGTTTATTGTGTCCCGGCAGGTACGCTGCGCGCGCCGCGCGGCCTGCGCCCCCCGGGTGTGTGTCCGCCGCCGCCCCCCGGCGCGCCGCCGCCGCCGCCGCCCCCCGCGCGGCACGGCTCCCTCACGCCCGCGGCGCCCCCGCCCGCTCCCCTGCCGCCTCCACACCATCACCACCACCGCCATCACGTACGTACACATATAAAAGCTTCCACATCTACTACCTTGTTTGTTTATACCACGCAATATAGGCTTGAATCTGGATTGTCCACATACTACTGTCAACTGCTGTGTGTTATTTATTTTCTGTGGGAATGGAACGTAGGGAACTCTGAGTGTAACGCAGTGAACTATGTGTAACGGAATGCAAATGATGTGAAAGAGGGATGACAGATAGATCGCAGTGTTGTGTGATAGGGATACAGGATGCAGGACGAATGACAGGTCAGGTAAGAAAGGGATGGGAGACAAGGTGCGTATGTGCGAGAGAGAGGAAAGAGAGTGTGACGTAGGAGGCTGGGATGGGGATACCTCTCGAATTCCAACATGGACGGACGATGCAAGTGCTTCACGAATCGGATGTAAAATTAAATCTAAAAAGTCGTATTTTTGGAAGATAAATATAAAGACTGGATCATTATTATCACAAAGTTTGGTTTTACTTATTTTCATCCCACATCTAAACTATTATAAAACTGTAACAGAAGTGTGTCTGTACATTGAAGATATTTACAAAAAAAAAAGATTATAATATGGTTTTTAGGTGTCCCTGATTCCAAATCATTTTTTGTCCGTCTGTTTGTTTGTGTTCGTTTGTTTGATCGAGCATCACGCAAAAACTACTTAACAGATTTTGATGAAACTTTTTTTGTTTGATAGTTAAAATCTGGTATATAATTTATGCGGACGAAGTCGCGGCTAAATGCTTTTCTTTTAAAATAAAAATCCAATACGTTTTCAGCTTATCTTAATTATATTCAATAAGTATTCAATGTACGACTTCAGATGACGAATGGCGAGGAGGCGGCAGCGCCGGCGCCGCCCGTGCGCGGCTCGTCGATGCGCTCGCCGGACCTGGAGGCGCGCTTCTCGTTCCAGCCCCCCTCCCTCTTCCCGCACCCCGACCCCTTCCAGCGCATCGCCAAGGGCTACAGCAGCGCCACCGTCGGCGGTAAGTACTCGTGAACTGACACCTCTCACTTATACCACAGTATAAGACAGTAATCCATCTTCATACAATTATACCAAACGCGGCTTGTATGTGTGCTCGCCTGGCTCGCCAGTACGTACGACGATTTTTCAGGTGTGGAGTTGGTACAGGCAGGAGAAGCTCGGGGGAGCGGATGTTACTTCTAATAAATAAAGCGATAGGCCCTTAAACTCAAAACTATAATGATAAAAGAACTGAACATGAAATATACGTTAATCTAATCACTTCGCGAGAGAAAATTTGTATGTCCGTTATTCTCTGACGGTTCCGTAGTCGTGGAAACCGGAACGCTCATAGATAAATACTGACGATCAAAAAGTTCGCCACACAGGCAGCCAAAACACCGCCAGACGGGGCTACGCGGAGATATTGTCAGTGTGTACGTGCTACGAGGGGTACGCCGCGTTTAGTACCATTGTATGAAGATTGATTACTGTCTTATACTGTGCTTATACGTAGCCACGGAAATAAATCAAGATAGAACGGTGAGGTTACGCGTGCCAGCATTAAGCAATAAAAGACATTGCCCACGTGACGAAGTGTATTCGTTTCGGGTCGTTTCGCAGCTGGCGAATATGTATGACCAAAGAACACATACAAATTGTATGATGGCTGAAATTATACACAGGATAGAAGGAATATCATGCTTTCCAAGGAAATGGAAATTATCCTTTTCTATCGTGACATTTCTTATAAAATTCAAATTTATCCAGTTTTGAGGCGAAACGGGATAGGGCGTTTTCCTTTCTTAATTTGTCATACGCTTACTCATTAAGCACTGAGTCGCGCTACGATAAACATCGGAGACAAATCAAAGAAAACAATATTCTGAGGTGACTCTGAAGATTTGAGTACTTAATTTTAATTAAAAACGTTGTTTAATGACAATTAAAATAAAAATTCAAGACACGGGTGTTCCGAAACAGGCACGCGCGGAACACAAGTGAAACAATGATTATAACCGTTCTATCTTGATTTATTTCAGTATACGTAGCCATCTCTGTAGCTTTCGTCGTTCTGAGAACGCGAGCGGTACATGTAACGTAGCGAGAGTTGAGGCGACTGACACACGTGGCGGGGCGTCACTCCTGCGCTTGCTTTTTTGCAAACATTACAAAAAACACGAAACAAAGTGGCTTCGCTCAGTACAAGTTTGTTTTAAAACAAGATGGCGGACGACATAAAGTGAAGCTTTTTGTTTTCTTCATAAAAACAAGCGCAGGAGACTTGTGTTAACGTACGTTGTGTATAGTAACTGAAAAGTACTTTCTGTCTCGTTTGCGCATATTCGTTATATTCAGCAAAAGCGGGACAGCAAGGTGTTTATAACATACTAGGACTCGAATTTGTAAGATTTTCGCCGTTTTGAATGACATAATTTTAAGGAAGGGAAATGAAAGCAATGCAACGAAATATAATGAAAAAAACTTCGTAATTTTTTTTAATAAATATTACATATTTAATTGCAACGTAAAATTTAACATTCTGTATGCAAAAAATGTACTGTGTTCACCTCAATTCTCGCTGCGTTACATCTTCGCATTCTGATCAAGTCCATTTTTAGCCTAATGTTTGAAGGGTAGAACATTGGATAGAACACAAAAAAAGACTTTAATTAGGTATTTTTGTTTTAAATGCTTAAAAAAGACAAAATAACTAAAGGGTTACAAAAAGATAATCATAGTAAAACGAAAAGTAGAAATGACATTAAACTGGATTAGTTTGTGAATCATATTATGTTGAGTTGTAGTTATCTCTTCCAGATAATGAAATTTATCAGTATTTACTTCTGTCAATCACGAAGATAACATATTTCAAAAATTCATTCTTTCTCCTTTGTCTTAGCAAAGAATCAAAGTGATATAAAATTAGTGAGGCAATTAAACGTGTATTTGACGAGGAATGAGGCTTTTGGTAACTTGATAATTTTAAAGAAGGATTTTTAGCTACATTTTAATGTAGATATTGAATTCAGGAGTTTCACGTACTTTATAAGATTATTATATTGTTAAATGATCGATGAACTAAAAAGCAGAAACGTCTGGGACGCCTAGTTTGGTCCGATATCGGTCATTGGGAGACATGTGGGAATCAAACGTAGGAACAAAATATCGAGAAAAAGTGCACTTATCAAAATATTTAAATCAATCAATTATTCTTGTCGATTGACTATTGTAAAAATAGTTAGAACGACGTATAGTATTATTGCGAAAAATATAGCAGTATTTCTAACGAAATAGGTACTATTTTGACTGACTTCGACTGTTGGCTAGAAAAGCTTTTTAGATACAATATTTTAATTGAATATTTCTTGATATATCTAGGGCAATACGCACAACTGTGCTATGCGTAGTCATAACAATACAATATAGTATTATGTACTTTGTACATATAGATTAACATTATATTATAAGTGCAATAGGTACAAGTCATATAAATGTCGACATAATATTAGGTCCTTAATTTAATCGTAAGAGTCATTATTGAAACCAAATTAATTTTTGGGGTGTTATTATTATACTGAAGAAGTAATGTATTATTTTTTGTTTATAAAAGTTTATAACTGTTTCGGTGCATGACTCCGTGCATGTGAAATGTCTTCGTACCTTCCAATAAGTGTCCTTACTCTACCCGTAGATGTTGGATAGTTTGTAAGATTGGTTAAAAATGTCTGATGACCATAGAGAATTCACACGCTAAGCTGATGAACATTTTTAATAGCTACAAACTCTTCTATCTACCATAGATTTAACTTTTGATTTAAAATTACTGTTTAAAGTATTCTTTTTCTCTATTGCTCATTTATTTTTAATTGTATACTTTATTTTTAATATTACTAAGTACAGTTAAAACAATTTTAATTGCAATTTGAGTTGAGGGACTCCCAAAGTTTTTAAACATTTGCATTTATTCAATCATTCCAATTTTATTATTTTCGTAACTTTTTCAACACATAGAAAAGCAAAGTGTTTTCATTAACACCATAATCGTCTGATTTTGGGATAAGGTTCTCATTAATTAAACACTCATTCCATTTCCAAAACAATCATGGGAGTCGGTGTTCAAAATTAACCAAATTAATCGAAAATATCATTGGCATTAAATCATTTGTCAGTCATCTTAAACCAAAATTTTATTGTCTAATGTTAAGTATTCCATTTCGACAAAATTTGGTTTACTTTATCTAGTTATTAATATTGATGTTTAGAAATTCTAACATAGAATTTTAATGTTGAGTCACTATTATAATAGTATCTATGTAGTTTAGATTACATTATATTAATTTTATTGTCTTTCAATGGTCCAGGCGCTTATTGCACACATCAATCAAACATTTTACCTAAATATTCTATAAAAATTTATGCAATTGGTTGATGTGTGTAGTATTTGCTTAGAACCTGCACGAGTAACAGATAATTATGTTCTATTATTGGTTATGTATGTAGATGGAAAATCTTGTTGTGATTTTTTTTTTATAATAGTGAGGTGCCATTTACTGCGAATTGTAATGTACGTACTATATTGTAACTGTGACGGCTTAATATTCACATATTCACTATTTTAGTTTAGAGCGCGCTGTTCACTAAGCATCTTAACTGACAGACGGAAAGCTAAAACAAATTGAACTTAATTGTTCGTTACTAAAGTACATTTTGCTATTTGCGGTTAAGAAGCTTAGTGAACGGAAAATATACGCTTTTTTGTATGGAGAAGCAACCGGTATTGTGATACAGTGATGTATGATGCTTATTATTTATAATTATATTATTATTTTTGGATAATAAAAGATAAATAATTATTGAAGAATTGTCGAGTATTTCATTGTTTTAACATGATGTTGTTCGGATGCTTCGTTGTGATCGTTTTCATGCTTTTTATTAAGGCATACTCCTCCGTTCTGTCCACCTTACCTAAGTCTCTAATACATTGGTACAGTCGACTTTTAAAGCGTGGCGTCGCGTCGCTCACATTTTTTAGTTTCTTGAAACCTAAGGTATACTGCGCACTTTAGATTGCAGATGCCATACTAGACTAGAAGCACATGAGTAAACGCTTCATACAAGCGACCGCTGTCTTCGCTGCACTCATTCATAGCGCGTGTATAGGACCGGACATACGAACATACCTCGTTTGTGTGTACACCTGTCCGTATGGCCTCAAATGCGCGCTATATGTGAGTGCACCGACAGCGGCCGCTTGTATGAAGCTTTCATTCTGTAGGGATATTTATTCATGTGCTAGAAGTTCGAATGTACCATTCTGTTCATATCCGGAACAAATTGAATGTTTCTGCATCAGAAATTAACTGATTATAGTTATTTCAAAGTATGAGAGCCTTTGGAGGTTTTTTAGTTCGGTACCATATATTGAAGAAGTGAAAAACGAGAATTTTCTGTACTTAAGGACTCATATTAGGAAATAAGAATATGGAACGTAAGAAACTCTGTGTTTTGTGATCTACAAATTGTACCGCATGCGAAAATGGGTAAGTTTCTCTTGACGTTATTTTAGCATGACTATAGTATTGTAGACCTTATTGCGTAGTTGTTAGTGTCTAACCTCGCATGAACGCTCAAATTCATCGCACGATCATTCCATCTGCGTTTATGTAGTCCGTGCATGAAAACACTTTAGCATGCTAGGGTACTTCTATTTTTTTTATAGAGTTTAACAAGTGTGAGCTGAGCTAAAAGTTTGTAGGCATTTATTAATACTGCGTGAGAGGTACCTACCATAAACCATTTAATAAAACAATAACATCCCTGTATAATACACAACGCCAGCTGAATGTTCTAATATACATTTACATAATGTGTAAATTGTACTGTTATGGTTTTTTAAGACTTGGAAATGAGTGGACATGACATTTACCCTTTCTAAGGCATAGGTAATATTTTTATCACTAACTGTTCCAAGTCTAAACAGGTGTTGGTAAAAATATTCCCCTTCTTAACTGTAGACGAATTCTGCCTAAATCGAACCTACAAAAATCGGTTTAAGCAGAATGAGAAACAGTCTTAGAAAGGGTGTTAGTTACTTCAGTCCAATTTTCAAATCGACACCACCTAGGAATAAAATTGTAATTCACTTTCTAGCCGTCAGGAATAAACATATAATTTCAAAGTTGAGGATCAACCAAAGATAATATTTTAAACGAATACTTAATTGAATCGTTGACGTGCAAATAGCAAAACCGGGTAATGAAACATACAATGTTATTCCTAGGAAATATTAGATAGGGCTCTTACAGACGAGCGACACTTTGCTGTTGTGGTGGGTCGCAGAGTCGCAGAGCGTCGCGCTCATACATTTTACTGTCGCACGACTCTCCGCGACACCCGGCGACGGCAAAGTGTCGCTAAAACTGACGTCAATCAGTCAACGTCCACTCATAGCAAGTCTCTTCAAGAAGGTATATTTATCATGTGTAACGTGTGATCGTGACAGCAGGTGGCAAGGCGCAGGCGCCGCCGCCGCCGCTGCAGGTGCCGCTGGAGGGCTGGTCGGGCACCTCGAGCGCCTGCTAGCGCGCGCGGGGGGCGGCGCCCTGTCCCCCCGCCCCCGCGCACACGCACACGCACACACACACACACTCCGCCTCCACCGCGCACCTCGCGCCGCACGCGCACCCCGCCCACGCGCTGCTCTCCGTCGCCCACGCGTTGCTCTGCCCCGCCAACACTCTCGGAAACCCCAGCCCCAGCCCCAGCCCCCGAACCGCCCCGGACAGGACGGACCTCTCCCTTCTCCCCATTGACGAGGTCGTCATGCCCGAGGACGATGTCAGCGACCTCAGGGACGTCGTCGATGCCATCAATAAACTCTGCGACACGATGAAGACTTCAACTTACGACGAACCTTACGAGGACTTATCCCCGAGCGAATCTAGTGTGATCTCGCAGATGGATTTCAGCAGCGAAACTATAATATCCAATATTACTGAAGAGATTGACGTCCAGTACGTGGAGTATAGAGATATCGAGCTCGTCAGTCCCGCGGAGGTGACGGTTCAGAAGGTGGAGGTTTATAGCGCGGAGAGATGGAGCGATTCGACCTCGCAGGTCTCGCTCCCCGGCCAGGTTGAGGACTTTGAGACGGTTACGTCCGATACTGAGCCCGTGCTGGCTCTGTGCGAGCCCACCAGTGAGATGTACTACACGGCTTCCTCCGAGGTGTCCCTTCTATCAGATACAGAATTACCGGAGAAAGTACTGAATGAGGACGAATCGAAGGACGATCGGAAGGAGTGCGTGATAGCGGGCCACGTCGCCGCTATGAGGGAGAGGTTCGAGAGCATGACGCGTACGAACACGCCGTGCCCGGATCTAATACGATCTTTGTCTCCTTCTTTAGAAGTGTTTAGGAATGCTTCGCCATCACCTGATCGTTTGGCGTGAGAATAATCTGTCTCCGCTACTTAACATCGATTTCATTTCATAAGTGAGGTGTTTATTCATTTTTCGAAATAAGTAAAGATCGATTTTGGTGCGGTTTAAAAAATGGAAGCCGGTTTCCTTCATCAATACTAGAGCGTGATCAGCATTATTCTAAATCTAACCTCGAAAAGGGAACCAACGAAAATGTTTTTATAGTTTTGCTGGATGTATTCTGGTCATCGGACATCCTATAGCTAGATTGTTGAAGTTAACCGACTTCGATATGTGCAATGTGTTCGATAATGGTACTTTAGATGTAATGTGTGATTATGTAAAGGAGAGTATTTTTAGAATATTCAGTATAAAGGTAGTAAATTATCAACAATTCAGTGGCGTACCGTGGGTGGCATGCAACACCGCCGTGGGTGGGTGCATGTGGTCTCATATTAGCTCACCATATTCGTCGCTCTGCCACGCCTTGCGGACTGGGCCCACCACGGACTGCCAGTTAGGTATCGTATCGTAACAAAGCGATTTATCTTTTATATTATAGGTCCAGAAGTATTTACTTAATCTTACGCGTTGAGGACTACTAACAATATACCCTCGAAAGTAATTAAAAATGTATTTGTAATGTAACGAGGAAATTACTGATCAATTAAGCATTTACTACAATTATAGACCCAAAGTTTAGCAGAATAAAGTACATCTTAGAACGTGCCAAGTGTGTACACATAGTTTCAGGTTGTGATTATTTTCCGTGGCCACATTTAGATGAACGAAAAAGTACTAACATATCGTCAACGATTGGTTGTTTAGTTGTAATTATCATGTAGGAAAGCGCTCGGTTCTAATCTAAGAGCAAGGATCTCCTTTATTAGAATAAAGGAGATTAGGTTCTGATAAAAGAAAGGTTCTCTTCAACCAATCGCGTGCCTTGATGACTCAAGTGGTTATAGAGATGATGAGGTTATCAACTTATCAATTATCATAGTCAAAGGAGAACAAATTAAAGGCGCAATAGCATCGCAATAGAAACAATGTATCTTTGTAACTCCATCATCATTATTCTGAGAAAGCTCAAATTTTGTAGTTTTGTATCTAAATTATATTACTAGCCACGAATTGTAACATTTGTAACGACTATTTATCTTCAGACCAAGTAGCTTGTATGCTATGACTATTATAGCCTAGCTAAGTCGTTTATCGAAAATACTTATTCCACATAGATGTCTACGACACGTGTATAATGAAATATCGCATTTTAGCAGTAAAGTTGCCATAATTAGCTTGTAAGTGTAAAATTAAGAGTTTGTTGTCAAATTATTTTAATAGCATCATTTGTTTTATGAAATTATCTGTTGTGAATTAATTAGCAGAAGGTTTAGTTGGGTTGAAGTTTATTTGTTCGATGGTGATACTAGTTGAATATAATGATTATAATTTATAAGCCTGTTGTAATTTGTAATCCATGTACTTTTAGGGTTTGGTAATGTGTCTAAACAAACAGTTTAGCGATGGTAGTCGTGTATTATAAACGTGTTATGTGTACAGAAGAAACCTTTTATTATTATGTAATCTAATTCAATATACGGCTTTATTAATTAACTGTATTTCCTTCTATGCACACTCCACTGTAAAGCGGATTTTACACGGATCAACCAAATTACATCAATTCCATTGAAAAACATTGAACATTGCACGCATTTCCTATACCTACTTAGCTTTCAATAATCAAATTGAAACGTATTTAGATGTCTCAATGCCATTAGCCGGGTCCACACCTGACGATCCATCGCGCTCCGATCGCGCGCGGCAGGAGAATTTGCAGGCGTTTGGATGTGCCGCGCGCGATCGGAGCGCGATGGATCGTCAGGTGTGGACCCGGCTATTGAAGCAATGGAATTGAAAGCAATATTGAACCGAGATTGATCCATGTAAAATCAGCTTTACTATTCTAAAAGGATTGTATAAATAAAATCAATTTCTCAATAGTCCAGAGCATTTATTTATTATTGAATAAAATAGTCAAAATTCTACAAGAGTAGGCAAACGTCACAACTTCATGTGGAAATAATGCTTAAGAAAAATTCCAAGGCAGATAACATTTAACAATTCATGATAATTCTTAAACACATGTCTCGTCACCAGAAATTTAAGAACGGAGTTACTACAGAAATCAGTGTATGTGAGAGCTCTTGTATAATATAGGTAGGTTAACTTATCGCTAAGGGACAGGGGGCCGCCAATCCAACAACACAGTTGTGACAGCGCGGGTCGCCTGCGGCCGTCCGCAGGGAACTGTCGGCCCAGCCCGGCCGGGCCGGGCGATCGCGTCACCTGTCCCGCTCCGTGCACTTAGCTGCGACACGTGTGCGAGCGAGAGGCCGCCGTCTCCGCGCCCGCTCACCGCTTCACCCCTCAACTTAACCCCTATCGTCTACGAGCCTAGTCTAGTCTAGTCCACATCGTCAACGGAGTAAAGTGATTCAAACTCTGTACGTGTCACGTCGATCGGAACGTCTAGGGCCTTACCTTGCGTCGCGTTAGTATCCCGTCACCGCATAATTTAGCAAAGAGCGGACACACAACCGTTCAAGCGACGTATAATGATACTATAATCGAGCGCCTACCTTCGCTCTCGGCCGGCGGGGGACAGGTCGGTCGACCGGGCCGGCCTCTGTCAACAGTAAGCAGCGAGTTATATAAGACAGCGCGGACACGGGCGGACAGGTCGAGTGGAGTGGAGTGGAGTGTAGAGGAGTGGAGGAGTGGAGCACGTACCGGCGGCTATCGGTAGCGCGGCTGCATCATGGGCAGGCCGGGCACGCCGCCCGGGAACATGGCGCCCATCGGCATCATCCCGCCCGGCAGCAGCATCCCTGCACACACAAGGCACGGTTACAGGCTGGCCCCGGCGCCGCGGGGTGAAGCAACAGGGGACGCTGAGGTCCAACACACGGCTCCGCGGAGCCGTTGTGACTGCTGAACAATCGCCTGTCACCGGGACACACCCGCGCATGCACGCGCCTCGCGTCACGCGGCAAAGTGCATGCACGGAGTGCGGCGACTGATTTAAGGTGCAGTATAAAGCAAAGGAACACAGGTAGGTAGGATAAATAATTCACATGAAAAATCACACTTCCAAAATACTCGGCGATATAATAATCGTATCCGTAGTTCATGCATGTTTCAGTGTGATCCGAGATGGTTGCTCGCAGAATCCAGCCAACGACTATTAACTCTTCTTTTCATGCACATTGTAAAGCGACAAACTACTTTACGTAAATATAATATTAGTGTACCCACCCGTTAACCGACAAAAAGTCACATTTTATATGACACTACGAGAAAATCGAGACAGTAATAAGATAGAGCTACTACAATAAGCAAATCCATTAAGGAATGTGAATAAAATTACCGCTCATTTTTCATTCCGATCCTCCGATAGTGCGGATGGCACATCAAAATCACAGAGTTACTCTCGGCAGTGTTTGCCTACGGGCATCGGGCAGGTGGAACGTTAGGGTCGTGTGGGCCGGCCGCGTGTTAGTGGCTAGGACGTGTGAGTATCGGACAAGCTGTTAAGTGTTTACTATCTGAGAGTCCGGAGGCAGTGCGGCTGCCGCGCGCAGCCTCGGCAGCCCCGGGCCTCCAGGCGACATCGACACACTACCCGACTAAGTGCACGGCACAGCGATCTGCGCCGAACATCAACAATCCATTGAGACAGGGGGCATCGATTCAATAGTCATGGATTCAGATATGTTAACAGTGGAAAATAGAAAAATATCAAGCAAAAACAAATTTATTTAAGTAATAATAATAAAAAAAGAACATAATTCACTCGATTTTCCTCTCCGATATGTTGCAATATTAATTACTAAACCTATTAAAACGATTGAGCTTTACAAAACATACTGTTTCGGTGTCATTTAGTTTAATACTTCATCGACTCAAGCATTTAATACCTATAATATAATGATAAATCATCCCCACTACGCTAAATTATCCTTACAATTAATAAATGCAAAATTATGCTGTCATTGCTGTGTATGCTAAATTCACGATCACTGTGATGTGTAAAAATATGCATGACTATTTGGGACAACAATTATATTTTATCAAGGAATGTGTGAAATTCCAGTCTTAAGTTTTTGTAACTGTCTTTGGCCTTTACATACAAAATTCGACCAACGATTCGATATATTCTTAACTTTTGACAAAGTTTAACATCAAAAATACAAACATTTTTGCTACATTTCAGTACAGTGTCGGCTTTCAATGCGTAACATTCAAATAACTTATAATTAATTCCTAACCTAAGTTTTCAGCTTTTATCCAAACAGTTGTTTGCCACATTATAATGCCCTTTGTATTTTGACAAAAGTATATTCTAGAAACATGATAACAGCCTGTTACACAACGCAACAGGGTTCATAATTGTGAAATCTGATATAATAATTTAATATTCTGAATTTCTGACAAATAGGTCCCAAACATGTACATTAATATCAAAGTTTAGATCAAAGTGCACAAAAGTTTTATTACAAGTTACAGTCGGCCTTTCTATAGGAGTAAAAAGGTCGTCATAAGAATATTTGTATGTATGAATCGTGTGTGATGGTTTGTTATGATTTTGTGTAATGAATAATGATATATTAATTTCATTTGGTGGATTAAGCGTACATTGCGAGTGCAACTAAATTGACATTTGATGAATTAAATGCGATTGTGATTCGAGAGTGAAATGCAATTTTAATTTCTATCTAAACTACTTTATGTGACAGAATAGACAACATTTAAGTCTACAACTAATATCCCATTGTTATGATGTAAAATAATGAATGATAATTGTTCATGCCTGACGTGTTGTGTAGTGTACGCGACGCACTGTAGTAAACAGATCGTATCTGACGTAATTTTACGAAGGCGACTAGTATAAATATTTGAACAGCTTGTAAAATGAAATACTTAATGTGCGACTGAATGGACAACATTTTATTCTATGGGTACCAAAATTCGAAATCCGTTTGGAGATTTATGTGATTCAAACCGTATATAAAAATTATCAGATTTTCCTATCCATCCATTATTTCTCGAGTTATTTTCGAAATAATGAAGAATTAAAAGCTACGCTGAATGGAATGGATCCCTTTGCCTGACTGCTTTTTTACTATTGACATTGAAAGCTTTTTCAACAAAATATCTTGATAAGAAATGTAATCTGAAAAATAAGTTTCTCTTATTTTCCTTCCTATTCTAATAACCTATTTTATTATTTTTCAATAAAAACAAGTGGTTAAAAAAATTAAATGTTGTCCATTCTTCTTATCGTGTGGACAGCAAGCCCTGATGTCCATTATATTGTAACTAGTTTCCACCACGTTACGTCATAACCCGACCCCTTTACAAAGTGCATCGAAACGACCGTGAAACTCGTATAGAGGTGATCGACTGCAACCCGTAACGTCCTAGCGGTACTCGTAATAGTTAGCGCATTGGTACTGACCGGGCTGGAGGGGGCGCATGAGGTTGAACTGCGGCATGACGGGCAGCATGCCCATGACGGGCTGCATGGAGACGGGCACGCCGACGCGCATGGGCTGCGGCAGAACGCCGACCATCTGCTGCATCATGGGGCGGCGCATCGCCGCCGCGGCCTGCTGCTGCCGCGCCGCCGCCACCGCCGCGGACATGTGCGCCGCCACCTGAGCATACCCATAGCCCTACGTGCACGACATGTTTATCATTTGGAAGGTACTTGAAGCGATGTTGTGTCGGCACTAATCAAAGAGTTAACTTGAGGCGGGCGCGACGTACGTTTTTCAAAGTTGGATGAGATATGAGTATAAAGCTTTTATTAGAAAAAATACGACGACGCGACGTGTGACGGGCTAGCTATATTATGTCACACTGGACTTTATAGGAAATGCTTATGTAAGTATTCTGAACATGATATATTACGAATATAACTAGCCCCCACTCGGGGAATGAATATAGTGAGTAAATAATAATTACACGACCGCCTTGAGTCCCTCCTTTTGATTTGTACTAACACATATTTATTAGCTATGAAGCTTACGTTACTGAGTGTGAGTCTACTGACACGAAAGTAATGTATAACCATAAGGCTGCCTCATAAAGGTATTATACTACGTAAGAGAGACAGTGACAGCTGAGAGAGCGAGATGTACCTAGCGGCATGCCTGTATAATAGAAAGAGATACGTGACGCGAGGCAATAGAACCGATTTTGGGGATTTGGAGTCCTGGTAAAAATTCGGTTTCTGTGAATAATCGTGAACCTAAAGTGAAATCGTAGATAATTTTGTGAAATATACTAACACTGTTTCATTAAATTATTCACCATTTCACGTTAGATTGAGAATTATACACAGAAATCGAATTTTTACTCTGCCGAGGACTCCAAAAAACGTCCAAAAACGGTTACATTTGACAACTCATGTCACTTACTCTATTCCGTAAGGTATAATATCTTTATGGGCTGCCTATCCATTGACGCGAGCTGGCTGTGCGAGCTGTGTAGCTGTGTAAATATTAACCAATCAAGAGATCCGACCGAGATCGGCCGAGCTCCTGATTGGTTAATATTTACACAGCTACACAGCTCGCACAGCCAGCTGGACAGGCAACCTAAGGGGTGGATTCGAAAATAGTTAAATTAAGAACAAATTACACCATCTAGTGGATAGAAACCATACTATCCCACGCTGATATCCAGCAAATCAATGTACTTGATTGAGCTGAACCTTATGTACACGGAACTATGTACTATTTTCGTCTAAATACACTCGTTCCAGCGCCCAAGTCAAGATCCATGCCGCGACGTTTACTCGAGATTCCAATGATAGAAATTGGCTAAAGATAGTGCAGTCATTTTCAATTTGACCGGAGAGCTTGATTTGTCGGATAATTAATTTCGTGACAGTAGCATGATGTTAAAGAAAATTATGCTACTGCAAGCCAACTTCAAAGAAGTCAAGAAGTTTGTCGCGATCTTATCACTTTGACACATTCATGGTTATTCTTAGAGAAATAATTCTAAACAAATCATTGATGAAAATGCGCATTAGTAAAGTAATAAATCGTATAACAGACATCAAAGAGCTAGCTAGTGCACTAATTATGTAATTGTGAAGTAACATTACAATATTGTATTATTAATAAATACATACACAAATAACATTGGGTGGAAGCCAATATTTTAATGATATACACTTACTTCTTCATCTATGTTTCATTGAGAAATATCATTTATTTCATAGTTATTAAAAAAAAAAAACTATTTTAAAACACTAAATTATAAAGACTAGACGAGAGTGCTGACGACCTAATTCGGTTTTAACGTATCGCTGGCTTTGTATGGTTAACCAATTTTAAATGAAGGTCATCTTAGAACTACGTCACGATTACCTGTAAGGGAAGAGTAACAGTATTTGTGCATCACCAGCACAAATACTGTTACTCTTCCCTTAGTGGCTGTCTACAATGGCATCACCAGTAGTCATCCGATACCAAGATACGAATAGTAGTATCGTAGGTCTAAGCAGAATATACCCCCCCCCCCCCCCCCCTTCCGCACGACTCCACCAACACACATATACACCCCCCCCCTTCCCCTCCCACACACACATACACACACAAACACCCACACACCCACTATAAGTGCTTGTACTTGTAGTTTTTGTTTTGTTTATACTTTTGCTTATTTTTGTTTATACTTTTTCTTTTTAACTAAATGTGAAGAGCGCTGACTCATAGCCCAGGCTATCCTTGTTTGTGAGTCAGAGGTTCCTTTTTGATAAGGCTTAAGTGGATGCAAATAAACCCTTTTTATTTTTATTTTTTATTTTTTTATTGAGAAATATCATTTATTTCTTATTTATTTAAAAAAAAAAAACAATTTTAAAACACTAAATTATAAAGACTAGACGAGAGCGCTGACGACCTAATTCGGTTTTAACGTATCGCTGGCTTTGTATGGTTAACTAATTTGAAATGAAGGCCATTCTTAGTTACCTGTATTAACGTTATTAAGCAACTGTCAAACATAAATGCAAATAATTTGCTGTGACCGGGTTTTAATTCTAAGGTTTAAATTAGTTGACTATAAATTTGAACTTTTTAAGAAGTCACCAATTTGATTAAAGTAAGCAAAGGGGATATAGCCGTATCCTACTAATCTGATCTCATTTCTCCTCTACACTCTCTTCCTATCAATCTACAGCATGGCTAGTACGCCAACCCGCGATAGCCGTGATACGGCTATATCACGTCTTTTATCTCGTTTGTTCGCGAATAAACGAGCGAGATAAAAGATGTGATATAACCGCAGATGCTGGCGGCACTTAGGTAAGTACGTACACGTGTATGTACCTAAATTTAGAAATTTAATGATTGATTGATTGTGGTGAAACTTTTGTAGCATGCCTGGAAAGGTTTCACAAAAAAACGCATTGCAACGCATACTAGGCTTTATCTAAACTATCATAAAACCATAAAGGTATTATACTACGTAAGAGAGACAACTGAGAGAGCGAGATGTACCTAGCGGCATGCCTGTATAATAGAAAGAGATACGTGACGCGAAGCAATAGAACCGTTTTTGGGGATTTGGAGTCCTGGTAAAAATTCGGTTTCTGTGAATAATCGTGAACCTAAAGTGAAATCGTAGATAATTTTGTGAAATATACTAACACTGTTTCATTAAATTATTCACGATTTCACGTTAGATTGAGAATTATACACAGAAATCGAATTTTTACCTTGCCGAGGACTCCAAAAAACGTCCAAAAACGGTTACATTTGACAACTCATGTCACTTACTCTATTCCGTAAGGTATAATATCTTTATGCATAAAACTGTAACCGAAGATATTTACAAAAAAAAAAATTACGACATGGGTTTTACCTGTCCCTGATTCTAAATCACCAATTTTTGGATTTTGTCTGTCTGTTTGTTTGAGTGTTTGTTTGTAAATCACCAATTTTTGGATTTTGTCTGTCTGTTTGTTTAAGTGTTTGTTTGTTCGAGTATCACGCAAAAACAACTGAACCGATTTTGATGAAACTTTTTTTGTTTGATAGCTTATCATCTGACTTAAAATCTGGTATATAATTTATGCGGACGAAGTCGCGGGTAAAAGCTCGTAGTTTTATATAAAGTGCCGCCAGCATAACGGTCATACATAATTTATAAAAAAAGGTGGTCTTGCCGCGCAGACGTCTGTAGCGGGCAGGTGCCATATAAATCTGCATAAAAGTCATTGACCCTGGTCTGTTTTGTCACATAATTTTCGCTAATTTGAATTACACTATTATGCTTTTACCACGCTACTTTGAAAAGATTGTATATCGAAAGAAATGACGCGAACGCCTCTAAACTACTCGTTTCCGATCAAAGTAGAACATGGTATAGATAGAGAGGGTAATTTAATTACTTTTTATGTAGATTTGTATGGCATCAACTATTATAGGTATTATAAAGCGTTTATTATAAGCCACAGATAATTAAGCCACAAACACGCTACTTTCAACGACTGCTGATGTACGAAAATGAATGTTTAGTGGGTGGTGGGTTGCAGGGGAGGTGCAATTACATGTCCTTGAACGAACCTATTCGGTAATTTTTAGGGTTCCGTAACTGTGTCAATGGGACTGTGTACTCCGCCGTCCGTTCGTCTGTCCGTCTTAACTTTAAAGGGCTTGTTTGTACCTATTGAACTGTAATAAGTAGTCGGTTGAAATTTTCACAGAATATAATTATTGTTATGTTGGATTGAATAATAGTAAAAATATTAAGGAGGGGTCCTAGAGAAAACAACTCGATGCATAAGTCCGGATCACACAACGCCGGTTGTTTTACTTGATATTCATATGCAGTAATACCTAATGCAAAAGCTAGGCGACCTAATGTACATGGCTGAGCGACATCTTGTGGCTAAATTGACTGTGCTATACTTAGATCAAAGTAAAATTAATGGGTAGGCCCAAAGCGCTTTTAGGTTGAAGCACGCAACTAGCACACTTGGTCCATACAAACTAGCACACTTGGTCCATACAAACTAGCACACTTGGTCTGCAATCTTGGCACATATTTGAAGTAAAACTGTCAATTGTTTTACTTCATTTTTCTGGTTTGAAATGTTCGCGTAAGGGTGCGTCCACATCTGACGAATGCGCAGCTCGCGAGCTGTTTGCGAGCGGCTCGCGAACTGCGCAGTAGCGACACAAGGAAAAAATGCACCCGCGCAGCTCGCGCGCTGTTCGCGAGCACGAGCTGCGCATTCGCGGCGCGTTCGCCAGATGTGGACGCACTCTAAGGCCTATCCATTAATTTAACTTTGATCTAAGGTGCTATAACTATAAGTAAAAAGAAGCAGAATCTCACCTCAGCTTGGCTGGTGCTGGGTGTGATCATGGCGGGCGCGGGCGCGGGCGCGGCGGGCGCGTCGGGCTTGGGCTTGGGGCGGTAGCGCGGGCCGCGCGCGCGGATCTCCTCGAGCGACACGTCCTCGGGCGGGTGGACGATCTTGGAGCCGGCGCCGGTGGCCGTGACCAGCGGGCACGCGTTCAGCAGCGGCGGCTTCACTTCCCCGTTCTCTTTGTGCTCGGCGCTGCTCGACGTTGACGTCGTCGGTGGCGCGCTTATTGTTGCGTTGCTGACGGTTAGAAAGATTTGGTGAGATGAGATATATCTAAACTATTATAAAACTTCAAATATTATTGATTTTAAACATGTTACAGCCATGTTGTGCTATTTCCACATCCATTTATCACGTCCCCTCAAGACGCAACAGATTGAAAAATTCGTTCTCTGGCTAGTGGGCTCGGTAGCGAAATTGGATAACGCACTTCCCCGGTTTGGAAGGGTGCGGGTTCAAGTCCCGCCCGAGACTGAATTTTTCAATCTTTAATTTGATTTTTTATTATAAAACTGTAACAAAAGTATGTAACATTGAAGATATTTACAAAAAAAAGATTACGATATGGTTTTTAGATGTCCCTGATTCCAAATCACCAATTTTTAGATTTTTTGTCTATCTGTTTGTTTGTTCGAGCATCACGCAAAAAACTACTGAACCAATTTTGATGAAACTTTTTTTTTGATAACTTTTGATCTGACTTAAAATCTGATATATAATTTATGCGGACGAAGTCGCAGGTAAATGCTCGTGTAGTAATAAAATAATTACTCATTTAATAACTCAGTCTGTGCTGTGCTGATCATCCAGTTCATCATCATCACCATCCAGACGTAATCTGTGCAGATCGCTGAAGAAAACTTGATGATCATGGGCAAAGACGGAGTCATGGAAGAGGATGGAGGAGGCCTTCATCCAAAGTGGGGTTCATATCTCGAACAATTAAGAAAACTAACCAGTGAGTGCACAATGCACATACATTTTAAAAACGTTTGAAATGTAAAAATGTGATATGGAAAATTAACGAAAATTAACACTCACAGGTTAATAAGTTGTATTTTAAATAATCTGTATTAAACGAGCTTTCTTTGATAATTTTTTGTGTGCAAAAAATGACTTGAACAAAAAATTATTATTATGTCATACAGACATGAATATAAACATTTCCATAATGTGTAAAATTTATGTACCAACTAAATACAAGATATTTAACCAGACTTTAGCGTAAATATATTTGAAGACAAAAGTCACTGAAATCCACAAAAATTCAAAAGAAACGAAAAGCCACATTAGCAAAGCGATAATTAAATAAAAAAACAAGTAATATTCATACACTTACGCTTACTTATGCATTGGCATACCGATATTAACATAGGTACAGACACTCCCTGCCCCCATCAATTTTTACCTCACCCCCTCGTGAAAGACGACAGTAGGCACTGGTTTATTTCTCTCGCACTCGCACTCAGTATCACACGTGCTTATCTCCGGAGTGATGTTGATTGCAAGTGGACAAGTAGCAATACATACCTATACGCAGGGAAGGTAGGCTTGTTAGGCTGCGACGTGGGCACGCTCGCCGCCGGGAACAGTGGCCTCATGCCTTGCATCATCATTCTGAAATAAAACGTTGCAGGACTTAGTCTCTTTACGGCCTAGGAGTTAAATTATTGTGACGTCATCAATGATCAAACGCTGGATTGTGAAGTTTTCGATGAGTGTGATGTCATCATCATCATTACATCCCACTGCTGGAAACAGGCCTACCTTCAGGGAAGATGTATGGACATCACGATGTGGGAACTTGTTGTCAGCATCTGACTATCAATCTGTCTTTGTAGAAACCAAACTGTTATTTAGCTGTAAGTTCTCCAAAAAGGAAATAAATAAAAATAAATAAATAAATCAGTCCACCACGTGTGCCCGATAGATTGGTAGACCTAGACTAGACTTTGTTCTTCAGCATATACAGGTTTTATCACATTTTTCTTCACCGTTTGAGAGCAGTCCGTATTAGGTAAATTGGTTTTGTGTTTGCATCTGCCATCAGTCAAAAGACTATAATCAGAAGCGTTGATAAAATATTAACTGGATTGACAGGGCCAGCACTATGTAGAACTATACAGGGTGAAATTTATATCATTAGCATCCTTTTAAACTAAGAGTCTACCCATCAAACTGAACAACTTTTACTATGGGAGCAAACCGATCGGAGCAATAAAGAAATCAGCTGCACCATACTAAACTGCAATGCCTAATCAACTCAAATGTATGCAACAGCTGATTTTTTTTGCTCCGATCTGTTTGCTCCAGTACTAAAAGTTGTTCAGTTTGATGGGTAGACTCTTAGTTTAAAAGGATGCTAATGATATCAATTTCACCCTGTATACTATTACCTATTACTAGGCATTGGATGTTTGATTTGCTTGCAGTTGACCACAGTTGGGTGCCAAACGTGGTCAACTGCAATGTACTACAAACATAAGTTAGAAAAGCTCATTGGTACATGGAATGCGGTGGATTCGAACCCTCAAGATTACGTTTCCATTCCTCTTCGCAACGCGCAACCTACGCTTTATCCTGATGTGTCTCGGTAAAAATAGACATCATTGAACCCATATTTTGTTTGGCATAGCAATGAGTCATTCCATATTTTTGCCATTGGAGAATAAGCTTTTTAAGCGATATAATTTGGAGAACGTCGGTGGCGCGTTGCAGAGAGGTATGGACACTTAATCATGGGGGTCCGGGTTTAAATCCGTACGGACGACGTGCCATATACCAATGTTTTTTTTAGCTTATGTACGTTTTACTGACTGCTCTCAAACGGTGAAGGAAATCAACGAGAGGAAGCCTGCATACGCTGAATAAGAAACTCGGATGTGTATGTGAAGTCTGGAAATCTACTAATCCACAGGCGCGCGTGGTGGACTATCGCCCATACAGGGTTTAGGCCTGTGCCGTGCAGTGGGATGTATACAACGTGTTAATGAATTAACGCAAAACTAGAAAGTAGTTTGTTTAGAATCGAGAGCAGAATCGAATTATCATGGTTTCAACATAGGTAATTTTTTTCAAAATATTAAAAAATTTTTTTGCAAAATTTACTATTTACTTAACCCGATGACAACCCACCGCACGGGCACACTCACACTACTTACTACCAAAACAAGATTATAAAAATGTATCCATGAGTACGTTAGCGCTTTCTTTCAGTGCTGAAATGATGACAAATCATTTTTGCCTCAAAACTTAAAATGCAAATAACTTAAAATTGTTACTATCAAAATAATGAAATTATTATTGCAATCTAATTATTTTGTTATAAATCAGTTGGGGTGTATGAGGTTTTGCGTTAATTCATTAACACGTTGTATAGGCTGATGATGAAGATGAGTCTTACTTGTGTGAGTATTATACTTTTATAACATTGAACCCCTACTATGGGACGCGGCCTATAATACTTTGAAAAACACTGCAATAGAAAACAAAAAGCAGAGCGACATATCTCTAGCTCGGTTTCTCTACTCGCGCGCGACTCGACTCTTTTCCATAGTCACAGGAAGCGCGACTTTCAAACCAAAGTAAATATTATTTTACACAAGCTGCAAAAATACAGGGAGAATTACAAGAGCTCTAAGAAAAGCGTGAGAAGACAAGCAAGCACGTATTTAAAATTTTGGTTTTGGGGGATATTTATTGCCAAACTAAATGATAATAAAATTAAGTATCCTTCTATCCAAACCAACATTTTAGAATATATATGGAACAGTCATTTGATTACAACCGTTTCCGCTCCATTCCATTTCCATTTTCCTGTACTGCTCAGTGTATTAACTAAATGATAGTTCGTTAATATTTTGCCTGTCACATTTTGTAGTGTGAGGACTTAGACTACTTATTATAAGGACCGGCCTTACGGTAGCATTTCCCCTCTGCCACGGTATAAGATCAATGATCATGTACATTCAACATTCAATTTTATAACTTATCACTAAACTAGACAGCCTATTATTGCGAAACAATAATTTCGAACTTCTAACGTTTGGGGTTTACACACGGTTTACACGAGACTACTTTTCATGATTTTAATATTCAAAATTAGAATCTAAAGTCATAGGGAATAAAATCCAAAGTTGCGGATAACATGTTACCTCGCCCCCCGCAATAAGTGGCAGAAAGTTTGTTAGTAGAATGACACGTGGTTACGCGTCCCTATGAGGTGAGGATTGTAATTGTAAATCTTTTTTCGGTTAAATACTGTGAAGTCAATGTTTAATACCTATTCTTTGTTGTATATGAACAAAATGTACCTAAGTGAAACCCCATCTTCGTCCTGAGGACTGGATTCAGGTCAAGAGCAAACCCATACGTAATTAAAAAAAACCTAAGTGAAAATGCTCATTGCAATAAATATTTTTGTATTTGGTTGTCATCACTGTTACTGTTCCATACATATTCTGATTTCAGGGGAGGGTAAAACCTATTAACCCCCCCTTGTCTAGAAGAGTTCTCTTTTCTAAGTAGTGAAGTCGCGTCGCCTGCGAGTAGAGAAACCATGCTAAAGGGGCAGGTGTACCATGTAATAATAATAAAATATAGGTGAATTAACAATGGTCTGTCCATAAAAGAGGGTAATTACATGTAACATGATTAACTTAATAACCACTTGGATGCAGCAAACCATTTCAGTAAACAAAGAAGCATCACTAATCCTGTTTGCAACACAATGGTTTAGCATTTAATTACTGTAGCAATGTTTTATTATATCATCCTTATTACTATGACCTTAAAGTAGTGTTTATTTTAATTTTTGTTCTATGTAGCAAGGTTCTCAATAGATTACATTATCATAAAAATATGATAAAATTAAAATAAAGGGACAAGGGTTGTGCAACAATTATATCAATCTAATCTACACTCATGTTAAAAATCAGAAAGTATTTCGAAACTGTGAAACCAATGAAATGAAATACTATGATTTTTTTTAAATAATACTCCCAGACTAGTTAGTTACTTTTAATATCACCAGCTGCCTAGTTGCTAGTATGGCAGCGTGATACAGCGCTATCGCGCATTCGTTCTCATTCCATTAGCGCGCAAACGAACGAGATAAAAGACGTGATATAGCCGTATCACGCGTGGTACTGCGGCAGCTATAATTTATCCTGAAATTTCATAAATAAATAAGAGAATTTTAACATAAATGTATGAACTTACCTATGTTGCATAAAAGGAGGCATCATGGGGTTCATGGGCATTGGCCCAGGGTACATCCCAGGAGGCACTGGGCCCATGGGTGTGGGCAATATCCCGGGAGTGACTGTCGATGGCCCGGGGCCCAACTGTGAGCAAAAAAAATTTTACCTATGTTATTTTATTTCGTTGACGTGATCAAACTATTGATTAAAACATTTATTAGTAGTGATCGGATGCATGTTCACCTAAACATCACATTTTTCCCCACAAAAACATAATATGGATAAATGGATATATGCCTTTCTGAAAAAAGTTAATAAAAAAAATCAGGGCACCCTCACTGTTTTGTCATACTGGTCCTCGTCGGCAGTCAGAGTTGTTCGTGTCATCTTTGTTTTTCAAATATCCAAGTTCTACTGTATTTTGTTGTTAAAATTGTTAAATCTTTAAAAATAAATGAATTTATTAACACGTGTCCACATTATTCTTGTGAAAAATGAAGTTTAGGTATACAGGGTGTACAATAAAATGGGACAGCTGCTCAAAGGGGTGCTTCAGACCATCAAACTGAACAACTTTCTCTATGGGACCAATATCGAAATCGCGAAAAAAAATCCGCTCTCCCATACAAAACTGCAAACATAACTCGACTGAAATGTGTGGGACAGCAGATTTTTTTTCGCGATTTCGATATTGGTCCCATTGAGAAACTTGTTCAGTTTGATGGTCTGAAGCACCCCTTTAAGTAGCTGTTCCATTTTATTGTACACCCTGTATATGCATCCGAATATCCAATCTCTATTTATTAGTGATGACATATTTATTTCAACCAGACAAAACAAAGATCCATGATAAACAGAAAGCTGACATTTATAGATAACGTAAAAATAAATCAATATCTCGACTTACTGAATCAACTTTTACATCCTGAAATTTAATCACACACCATTTAGAGCTAAAGTGTGGTTTTGATAAGATATAAAATTGATAGATATCCTTACCAATGCAGAGGTAGCTTTCTTCTTCGCTGCCGGTTCATCTTCTTCGCTGTCCGAGCCTTTACCTCCACCTAGAGGATTAAAATGTGGTAATAAAAGAGATAAGTATACCTACACTACCCGGCAAACAACTTGACCAACGGGGCTGGATGCGGGGTGTGCCAGTAGCGCTTTTGTACATCTGTGATTTTTGTACAGTTCCAAATCTTTCATGGGTGGTTGAGACCATGAAACTGAATAACTTTTACCATGGGAGCAAATCTGAAATCTCAAAAACAAAAACTGCTGTTCCACACTGCAATGCCATGCCTACTTGAATCAAATGTATGAGACAGCAGATTTATTTTTCCAAATTCAGGCTTCCTTCCATAGTAAAAGTTGTTTGGTTTGATGGTCTGAACTGAACCTGAAAGTTTCGAACGGAAACAAATCATCCAGCATAAATGTTGTTCGGTGCAGTCAAGATTTTTGTCAAGTTGTCTGCCGGCTATAATAACTGTTAATAAAATCATACCTTCTCCGGAACACTAATTAAAACTACACACCAATGTACAACCTAAAACTACAGTGTCCTGAGCATAGAAAAATAAAAATTGTACATACAGCGAGATCCAAAGATCAACGGACGACCAAATAGAAATGTTTTTATACCTGATTTATGTTTCTCGTGCTCCCTCACATCTTCCGGTGGTATACCTTCCATACCATAGATTTCTATTTCTATATTTGACCTATTTGGTAGTGAGTTTGGTACTTTGTCTATGGCTTCCTTGTGGACCTGCAATTTTGGTGGTTTTATTATTTGCAATCACAAAATAAGACAGTTATTTATGTAGTACTATTATGGGAGGGGAATTCGGTAAGTACGCCGCGCCAAAATATCTATGAGAGTTAAAAAGGACGCGCGCATTGCCCGTGGGCGGTTGGCACGGTGCCAACGCGTAGGGCTGCGCTGACGTACCTGCATGCAGTGTATTGACAATCCCGGCCCAGTGTACAGCTTCTTGTGACAAATGTGACATTTGAAATGCTTCGCCTTTTGATGTTGGATCAGAATTTTTTCGTCGTCGAATTCCCTGTTGCAATACCTGAACCATGTGCTAAGGAAAATACTAACACAATATTATCGTTACACATGACCTACTTACGAAGGCCTCACATTCATTTATAATCTAATTATATTATTTGCAAAGGATACCAGCACCATGGTTTGGATGCCTTCTTCTTCTTCCTGCCCATTATAACGCAGAACACAAAAAAACTTGAAAAAATAAGTTTGATTAAATGAACAAATATATTTATACTAAATTGTATTACTAACTATATGGAATTGTTGCGAGTAGAGAACAAATAATTCACTCAAATCTAAAATTTTAGCAACGCACAAATCAACAACGAAATTGCAAAGCAAAATGGCGGCCAACAGATGGATCAGTGTTGCCAATGCAAATTTTTAGGCGGCCGTGTACATTAGGTAAAAAAGCCGTGTTTATATGGAAAAAGACTAACGGTGGGCCGTGTCACTGCTTAAAAAAGGAAACACTTTTCAATATTTGCCAAATGGTGCTGTTTTAAGGTTTTTAGCGTTAATTAAACGTTTGCAAATTTTATCTATTTGTGTGGAAAACTATTTCATCTCATCTCTTTTTTGCTCACAGAGCAAGAAAGAGGAACAAAAACTAGCCAACATATTAGTTGCAATGTTGGCATTCGGATTCGGAATTGGATACAGTACCCTACACAGTCGAACATACACTTATTTATAACAGTCTAATACTCTAAAAGTGAATTTTTTATAAATAAATTAGTCAATTACCGTAGAATTTGCGAAAAGCCGTAGAATCTGCTACGGCCACAGGGTTGCAGCCGTAGGCCGTGGATTTTGTAATTTATTGGCCTGAAAGCCGTAGAACACGGTAATTGCCGTAGCATTGGCAACACTGAGATGGATGGATGACGCCATTCGACAGACACGGAGCGTTAACGTGCTTTTGTGGCAAGATTTTTAACATACCAGGATAGTTGATAAGAAATAACTCAATACGATCTCGCCTTCTAACGGTTTCTCTTTCTTATTAATGGTCGCTCAAAACGTGCTAGAAAAACGCACAGCCCTGATTACCATAGACAAACTACCAGTCAAACTAGTGATGTGCAAACAAATTACAAACAAAACATCGGTTTTTGTACCTACCTACGGTTTTTGTTGGCTTCGGGCACAGATATAGAACGTGTTAATGAATTAACGCAAAACTAGAAAGTAGTTTGTTTAGAATCGAGAGCAGAATCGAATTATCATGGTTTCAACATAGGTAATTTTTTCAAAATATTAAATATTTTTTTTGCAAAATTTAAAATTTTCTGAACCCGATGTCAACCCACCGCACAGGTATACTCGCCTTAAGGGTCCCATTCACAGTAGTCCTACATGTAGTCCTACACCAATATCGGATCGTGAATGGTGTTGTAGTCCTGCATGGCGTCCGACGTCCTTGAGCAAAATGTATGAGTAGTCCTACTTGCAGGACAGTGTGTGGGCTCGCAGTCCTACGTGTAGGACTACTGTGAATGGGCCCCTTTACTTACTACCAAAACAAGATTATAAAAATGTATCCATCAGTGTTGCCACCTTACCTCCGGATCAAGTAGCTAAACCGTACCCAAAAAGTGGCTAGATACTGGAATTTTAACTGTCGCTAAAGTGGCTAAAAGTGGCTGAACAAAGTAAAGTTAAAAGAATACAAAAATATGCTAAGAAGCAGTGTATTTGGGTTAATAATATTGATTTACAATCATCTATTATATAAAGTTACACTCGCCGTAACATCGACATCGCCTCGCCTATTCAACCTGTACATGAATCAGCTAATCGGCGAGCTCAGCAGCGCTAATGTCGGTTGCTCTATTGGTGGAGTGTCTATTAATAACATTAGCTATGCAGACGACATGGTCCTGCTGAGCCCGTCGGTTGGGGGGCTGCGGAAACTCCTTCGCATCTGTGAGTCATATGCTGGGGCCCATGGGCTCAGATACAACCCTAAGAAGAGTGAGTACATGGTATTTAAAGCCGGTACCAAGAGCTACTCATCTGCATCACCTATCACTCTGTGTGGTGCGACACTGAACAGGGTAAGTCAGTTCAAGTATCTGGGCCACTGGGTCACAGATGACCTGTGTGACAACGATGACATCGAGAGGGAACGCAGGGCGTTGTCTGTACGCTGTAACATGTTGGCTCGTAGATTTGCACGCTGTACTACACGGGTAAAAGTTACTTTATTCAAAGCCTACAGCCAGTCGTTTTACACGTGCAGTCTATGGACCAACTACACTCAGCGAGCATACAGCGCCCTGCGTGTCCAGTACAACAATGCGCTCAGGATGCTGCTAGGGCTGCCGCGGTTTTGCAGCGCATCGACTATGTTCGCGCAGGCGCATATAGATGACTTCTACGCCATCATAAGAAAGCGGAGCGCCTCGCTGCTGAATCGCTTCCGGGGCAGTACTAATAGCGTCCTGAGCGTGTTGGCTGAGCGGTGGGACTCACCCATGGTACAGAGGTGGATGCAGCTGCATGCCAGCTCATCCCCCTTTGTTCAATAATGTAATATAATGTATGTAATGTAATGTAATGTATATTGTAATTGTAATTTTATTTTTATTTTATTTTATTTAATGAATTTATTTGTGAACTAATATAGTTATAAGACAATTGTTACTAACACAATATGGATGAGTAATCTGAAATAAATAATTTTTAATTTAATTTTAATTTATGCTCTATTATACTTTTTTGTAAAAAAATATGGAATTTTGAGTGAGTTATTGTTACCCATTCTATTAACATGTCGATGTTTTACAATGCTCATCGTAGAAAATAGCCTTTCGACTTCTACGTTTAGGTAATCGGAAATCAAAAACAGTAAAAAACGCTCTAAGAACCCGTTAAAATGATTAACTTTAGCTGAAGAAATTGGTATTTATTAATAAATAAATAAACAAAAAAAAGAGGCTAGAATAAGTGGCTAAACTATTTAGCCACCGAATATTTTTTTTGTAGCTGACAAGTACAAAAATGTTGCTAGATCTAGCTAAGAAGTGGCTAAAGTGGCAACACTGGTATCCATGAGTACGTTAGCGCTTTCTTTCAGTGCTGAAATGATAACAAATCATTTTTGCCTCAAAACTTAAAATGCGAATAACTTTAAATTTTAACTATCAAAATAATGAAATTATTGTTGCAATCTAATTATTTAGTTATAAATCAGTTGGGGTGTATGAGGTTTTGCGCTAATTCATTAACACGTTGTAGTATAGGGTAGATAAATATTATGAAGCAAGACATAACAACACTACTTGCCATCTATTCACACTTATGACAACCGCCCATTAGAATAAGTGAAATGTGAATAGTAAATATATACCGTCTGACAAATGACTGACAAAATGGTTCACATTTTGTCAGTCATTTGTCACCTCCAGCTGGAAGATTCCGCTATTTCGTTACGTTAAGGACGACTTTTGCTTGAATTTGCTTAAAAATACAAAATACAAAATATTTATTGAACCAACGTGTGATACAGGTTTTTAGGACACTTTATGGTTAACAAACTTAGATTACCTATACATAGCACATTGGATAGATATAACACATTTCAAGTTTTAAGCTGTGATCCCACACTAGACACTAGACACAGGGCCTGGTTGGTGAGGATCAACATTAGTAAAATGTGCCAAAAAAAAAGTGGTGCCATTTGTGTAAAAGGGTCAATTCACAGTAGTCCTACATGCAGGACTACGAGGCCACACACTATCCTGCAAGTAGGACTACTCATACATTTTGCCCAAGGTCATCGGACGCTTTGTAGGACTGCAACACCATTCACGATCCGATATTGGTGTAGGACTGCAAGACGGACTACTGTGAATGGGCCCCTTAACTGATATTGCCGGTCTTTAGTTTATACGTCTTTGGCTTCGGGTTTGGGTTACGTTCTATCGTTTCAATTTTTTTTTAATTTGGAGGCTTATAGTTCTAGGCTTTTTGATAATGTTTTTTTATTTGTTTTTTTTATTATATTTGGCAAGTCTGTGATTTTACCGACCGATGAACATAGGCTGCATTGGCTAAGCGAGTTCTTTTTATACGACTCGATCGAGAGATGCTTGCTAGGGATGATATGAGCTAGACATGTGTAAGGATGTGTGATGAATGATGATGATGTGAAGACGCATAGCTATCATTGGCGTATCTAGGGCTATTTTACTGGCGGGGCATGGCCTGGCCCTCAGTGGCGTAGTGTAGTTTCTGCCGATCGGGGCAGAACACGGACCGCCCTCCCCCCCTTTTATATTATAGGGGGGGAGGAGGGAATTGTCCGTGCTCTGTCATCCATGCGTGCAATGTTAGCTACGCGTCTTCACATCATCATGCGGTGATATGGGTACAATCACCCCTTAAGGGGTCCATTCACAGTAGTCTTACAGTCCTACACCAATATCGGATCGTGAATGGTGTTGCAGTCCTACAAGGCGTCCGATGACTTTGAGCAAAATTTATAGTCCTACTTGCAGGATAGTGTGGGGGCTCGTAGTCCTGCCTGAATGGGTCTCTTTAAAGTACCCAACAACAGTATGCAACTGTTTACCTTAAAACCCTGATATGATGATGTAGGTATAGATATACGCCAATGGTATCTATAATGCCCTGTTCACACGAGGGCAGGGCAGTGAGGGCAGTACTGCCCTGCTCTCGTGTGAACAGCCGCGCCGAGGCAGGAGTAAACAGCGCAGGGCAGTGAATAGACGGCCGGTCTATTTTTTGAGGGCAGTTCGCTTCCCCCTCCACCTATTTCACTCGACTGCCTCGTAGCTGCCCCCGTGTGAACGCGAGGGCAGGGCAGTACTGCCCTCACTGCCCTGCCCTCGTGTGAACACGGCATTAGTGCCATGGCAGTACTGCCATGTCTCGGTGCGGCTGTTTACACGAGGACAGGGCAGTACTACTCTCACTACCCTGCCCTCGTGTGAACACGGCATTATATTACACGGGTATCTAGTTTCATAGCTTCGCTACGCGTCTCGCACGGCTTATCTAGCTACATCACACACATATCACACATCTGTGGTGGACAGCCAGCCTAAGGTGGACTTCCGATGCTAGCGGCCGACGCGTCTGACGCGCGCGGCTCGCGGCCGACGGCCGATGCGGCCATACTAGTTACTATGAAAACGTATGGCGCCGCTTCCGATGCCAGCGACTGACGCGCGCGTCAGACGCGCGCGGCCGCTGTCTATCGCATCTGCCGTGGCCGCGCGCGGCTATGCGCTGACGTCACGCAGAACAAGAATGTTTGCCAGACATATTACGATGTTTTTACCGAAAATTTGCTTAATTTTCACTATTTTTTATTTGTATTTTACTATCTGCAAGGTCGCTCATCCACGTTGCGATAACACAATCTATCGATCCATTTGAAACTAATTTTTCTTTTTTCTAGCTAGACAGCGATCCATATATAGGTTAAAAAGCCAAGGGGACGCAACGCATCCCTGTCTAATTATAATAACTCTTAAAAATGTATTTTATCAAAAGACTTTTAGATATGCATTTGTACTCACACTGAGAACATGCATACGGTTTTTCACCAGTGCGAATACGTAAGTGTTTTGTGAGATAACATTTAAGTATACATTTGTAATCACACTCTGAGCCGTGTACGGTTTTTCACCAGCGTGGATATAAACGTGTGACATAAGACCGACTCTACTTTTGAATTTGTACTCACACTTTGAACATGAATATGGTTTTTCGCCTGTGTGAGTACGTAAGTGCGTTGTCAGATTACTTTTACATGCGCTTTTGAACTCACATTCAGAACATGAATATGGTTTTTCACCAGTGTGAGTACGTAAGTGAATCATTAGAACACTTTGATGTTTACATCTATACCCACACACAGAACATAACAATGCTTTTTCCTTTGAATCTTCATTTAAAAGAGAATGTTTCGATTTTAAATGTTTACGCAGTTTATATTTTTTGCCAGATCTATAACCACACAGGTCACATATAAAACTACGATCTACATCATGTAGTTTGTAGTGTCGCTCCAATGAATCTTGTGATCCAGTTTGATATGTGCATTCTTTACATTTGTAATTATTATCCTGCTTTATCTTCTCAAGGCATACTTTGTGTAAAAATCCTGTAAAAAAAAAATGCATTCATATATTTCTCTAAACCTATCAATCTATCAATCAATCTAATATTTTTTATTAAAATATGTATTGTTTTTTTATTTTTGTTTTTAAACAAAACACCAAAACATAAGAACATACCCTAAATTTCGGGGAAAATACCCTAAAGTGATAACACTCTGCACAATAGGCACGCGTCAGTCGCTGACCTCGGAAGTGAGGTCTGTCGTCGGCCGCGCGCGTCTGACGCGAGGTTCTGTCATATTTGACAGAACCTCGCGTCAGACGCGCGCGTTAGTCGCATCGGCCGCTGGCATCGGAAGTCCACCTTTAATGACAAACTGCAAATACCTGGTTTGCTGCGACAAGGTTTTACACAGGAGTTGGGGAGTTGGCATAGGTATCATTTTACAGCGGCTTTTATTTCAAATTAACTGTCTAGCTGTAGGTACTGTGTGGCTTAAAAAATCCTCTAATAATTTTATTTATGCTTACTAATGGTGGTCTAAGTAACATTTACAAATCTGTCATAACAAACAAACATTAGCATAAGAATAATACATAATATTAATTTGGTATTATTTATTATATTATTCTCATAGTAGTTAGGTACCTGTCGGCATAAAAGGATTTACAACATGTACGCAGTACTTAACGAGATCTGTTTATCAGACTTATCTGGCGGTATCTGACGGGACTGAGAGGCATGGCACGCCGCATGCTCATGAGTGCATGCATGACACTCATGAAGCGTGGGCGTGCTTCAATACACGCTCCTGATTGGTGGAAACTCGAGGTCTTGAAGTCAAGTGACGATGCCAGACTATCGTGTAGTGTTGTCGAAGTATCGAATCGACAGGCCTCTTGACACTATCATTGAAAACTGAGTAAACTGACAATACTAATCGATCGATAGTAGGATTCTCTGGATAGTTAGTAGGTATCTGTATTGTCCATAGTATTGTACTAATTGTAGCTAATCTTTTGTAATATAGGCCGCAATCGATAGTCCCTACCTACATGTATTTTATTTTATTTGCGGATGTAGGGGTTCTACAGTTATATGCTAAGATGATGCTAAGTTGATGATAGATCGTGTGTGCGGAGTAATGTTCACTGGCGGACTAAGGGGGGGGGGGCGGAGGGGCGGTCCGCCCCGGGCCCCCAGTCCTGGGGGGCCTCCGAATCTCGAGAAGAGAATCCCTTTTTTATCAAAACCAAAATAATGACGTTTTTATAGCAAGTAAAGACACAGTTTAGAGTTGGAGGCCCGGGCCTCAGGTGGCCAGAAGCAGAACAGGTTCTGAGACTGCAGTTTGAAGTTGGAGGCCCCGTACGTTAGTCATTGAAAGTCAAGAAAAGAAATAGAGTCAAAAATACTGCGAATTTGCGAGCTCGCTTCGCTCGCTAAATCTTTTTCAAGTTGTTATGCAGTTAGCATATTTATGAGTTCGCTTCGCTCGCTCCGGAGGCCCTGGCCTCCGGTACTGGGACTGCAGTTTGAAGTTGGAGGCCCCGTAAGTTAGTCAAAGAAGGAAATAGAGTCCAAAATATTGCGAATTTGCGAGCTCGCTTTGCTCGCTCAATCTTTTTCAAGTTGTTATGCAGTTAGCATAATTATGAGCTCGCTTCTTGAAAGGTCAATGTGGTTGGAATTAGAATGTGTTTCGAAAATTTGAGCTTGCATCGCTCGCTTGGTTTTTTTGATAGCTTTCTGTGCTTTGAGACTGAGTTCATGCTACAACCCAGTCATAATTATAGAATCGTTCGCTCCGGTTTTAATTTTATACGCCAATATACTCACCTACTCTATTTCAAGATGAGCTCTACAATCGAGTTATAAGCATTATATTATAAGCTCATTTCAGCTTTTTGTTTAATACATCAATCGCCTCGATTTCGGCATGAGCTGAAAAAGTCGAGTTATAATGAAGCAAAATTTCGAGCTCGCTTCGCTCGCTCCTGACTAGACACATTGCACTAAAATCTTGAGCTCACTTTGCTTGCTCCAGAATTCAGTGAAGTCTCGAGCTCGCTTCGCTCGCTCTTGGTTTTGGATGGTACCTATGTCTTTTCATAGTATACAGTTGCAGTTGCACTGTTGGTGTGCAGTTAAATCTTGAGCTTACTTTGTTCGTTCCAGATTTTAAGTCGTAAAAAAACTCGAGCTCGCTTCGCTCGCTCAATGATTTAAATCTTATTCCACTGTTCTCATTATATTGCAGTAAAATTTCACTTAGCTTTGCCCGCTCCAGAATTCAGTGAAATCTCGAGCTCGCTTCGCTCGCTCTAGGTTTTACATTGTACGAATGTCAGGCTCGCTTCGCTCGCTCCGTGTTGTAGGCAGGTCCTACAACACGGAGCTCCCTGGGACAAAATACTTGCTACCTATGCCAATGGAAGGAAGGGGCTCCGATGTTAAGTTTTTGCCACGGCTCGAAAGAATTGTAGATATTATTTTCTGGAAAGACCGGGGGCCTCATTTAGTTTTGCCGCCCCGGGCCTCCGGCGGGCTTAGTCCGCCGCTGGTAATGTTAGAAGGAAACTACCGCTGCTGTTGAGTGCGTTTATTGAACTGATTTAATAATGATAATGTGCTAATAATGTTAACTCTAAATTGCTAACGCCAGCAATGTAAATACAATAACCTTTGTACAGTTGACTGTACAGCGGATCTGCTAGAAGAAATTTCTTGCGCTCGCTCTTTATGCATTGTCTACTCTACTATTTTTGTCCGTATTTTTACAAGTAGTCTTGCCTGCCGTGCAGTGCAGGAGGCGATGGTTCGATCCCCGTCCAGAAGGGCAATTGCGGTAAATAAATCGCAACTGAACCATGATTGGACAGAGTGCGAAGCTTAGCTTTTTACACATTTGGTATTGCGCTAATCGCGGTACATACAGCTCATGACAGCCGTTAGAGTCATTTTGATAGATCGCTCAAAGGCTGTCAGTCACATAGAGTTTAGCGCGATGCGGAATTCAGCACAGTTGAATGACTGCCTTCGGTATAGTGCAATGTGATTAGAACTAAAATTGGATTAGGATTGAACTTGGAACATTAAATTAGCGCGATCGCCCTTTAGGCTTACTCGTACCAATGATTTTCTGTACGATTTAGACACCATTGGCTTTTCGGAGAAGGAAAACAGTGAAATCGCATGCTGAAATTTCGAGGCATGTATTGTACCCACTGTTCACACAAGTGGCGACGGGCTCACTCTCCGTCACACTGGACAGATCCGGTACGAGTGAAACGTGGATGTTCTGAGCAAACAAGCTTATACAATAAAGTGTTAAATAAAATAAATGAACACTATCCGATCGATTGTCCCAATGTTAGCTATTGATCAAAACTACTGAGTTTGAGTGCTTATTGAAAGACTGTCACGGTCAAAAGACCTAGGTCGCCGAAATGGTCGATAAGCTATTACTATCGATATAGTCAGCTATCGAGCGCCACATTACTATTGTTTTGAAAGTTTATACAATACAAGGAACTACTAATCTAGGAGTAAAGTAGGTAAATAATAAGGCTTGAATGTCGACACCCAATATGAATAACATTGTAATTGACTGTGACATAGTTTTCAGCACAGCCATTTATAATTTTTTTTTAACTTTATTATTTAATTGCAGCTGTTGTCTAAAGTTATTCTATACAATTGTAGGTGCAATATACTGATTTTAATTGCTCTTTCAAAATGATCTTCATGTTATATTGATAGAACAACTGCAAGTATGTTTTTTGCAATGTTACAATGTATAGGTTTTAAGTATTTTTTATATGAAAAGCATTGTAACTAACATTACAATGTGGTCATGTAAACATTTGAAAGAATTTTTTGGCGTATAAAATTGTAACTTATTTTACAATCATGAATCTTACTGACAAAAGGAAAATCTTTATCGAATAATATTGTAAGTAACAATACAACGTGCATCAATGTTACATTTGGTTGAAAAAACATAGTAAATACAATTAAAGAACATAATAAAAATCACTGTGTAATATTTTGATTCACTTTACAGGCCACTAGCACAGTAAAAAAACCCAGCTACAATTAGTCTTCAATGTCAGAGTCAACCGCATTAGAAACGGCGTTTTCTGTATTGTTCTGGAATTGCACCGCTGGAGCATTTGTATTTGCTTTGAGTGATTGGGTGTCTAAATTATGACTCCACAACTTATCAAAATTTTTGTTTTTATTCAGTTGTCTGGTTTACTTTATGGTAGTCCAAATCAATCCAATTTAGTTGATCGCTATAAAAATTATTTTGAAGGTTTATAATATTTGGACTATTCGTATTAATTTGAATATGATTAACTTTTGACCACATCATTTTCATTTTATCCTTGTCCTATTCCCAATTAGGAACTAAGTTTAGCAATGACTTGAAATCATTTTGATTGACCTCTTTCACGACGTATGGTTTGCCCGTATTTTTAGCACAACGTATGAGAGTATACCATTGTTGTGGTACATACACAACTTGGTTTTTCTTTCGTCGCTCTATAAGAGCATGCATTGAATCTCCTTCTGATTGGGAATGACCAACTTCAAAGAAGTTGTGTGTAATATTTACTCCAAATGTTTTTGAAGCATAAGCATACATTAAAAATATGATTCGATTTCTGTTTTGGCCACCGCAGCAGTCTGAATAGAATCGAAATTCTTTTATACATAGTGAAGCCTTCTTTTTTATAAAGTCGAATGTAAAGCTATCAATTTCATTGGGGCCATTTTTTCCAATGCATTTGTCCCACACATAATAGTGACCTTCTGCAGATCCGATGTCATAAATTGTGAAATTGAAAACTTGAAATTTTCTTTTGTCATAGAAAGTTGAAACATCCGACTGAGGAGTACTTAAAATTTTTTGTAAGTCAAAACACGCAGATACCAATGTTTTCTAAAATTTTTCGACTTCTTCCTTATCTGCTTGTACTGTTCTTGGGTAGCTTTGGTATCATTTGGTCTATTTTCAGTCATCCATTCGGCATAGAGAGAGTACAGTAATTTAGGAAAATTAAGAGATTCTTCAAAGTAAAGTTTGGATTATCTTTGTCTCACTTACTGTGACTCTTTGACTGGAATTGAATTTATGTTTTTTCGAACTGAAATCATAATATTTTCGTTTATGGCATTTCCCCTATTATTGCGTTTCTTACAGATTTTCATTTGATTTGGAGTATCATCATTTGGAGTATTCGTACATTCTGTGAATCAGATAATCATTATTCTTTATTCATTTATAAAATAACTTTTTAATTGAATAGACACTGGCTTTCCGCCTGGCGCCTTGACTTGAACTTCATGAACTTCAACTCCATTTGACTTACTCGTCTTTTGGAGTATCGGTATTTTCTGTAAATCAAATAATCATAAACTGATTGTATTCTGTTTTTATAATAAGTGAAAAAAACAAGTGAAAATCAAAACAAATGAGACTTTGTTGTTATAAAGAAGTCAAAGGCGGTTAATACCTTTGTTTATAGCTTACCTATTGATTCCACAGTTGAGACATCTTTTCTTTTAATGAGGCTCAACAAAATTAAAAATATTAAACCACCAACGTTCACCATTACTGGAGCACAATATCCACTGAGCAGAAACCTGATGGTAATGGCTGTTATGTTTACGAATAAAAATATTGCTCGCTAACAATAACATTGGATATGATGATGCTATTATATTCAAATGACTTACTTGAAACTTAGTCTCGATCTCAACACCGAAACTTTCATAACAATGACATCATTTTAAATATAGTGTTTAAGTTTAGCAGAATAACATGTTTATCAAAGTATACATTTTTTGCAGTTTAAAATGAATAACATTGTATGTCAATTTGCAATGACTATAGCAGTAAGGAACCCTTGCAACCAAATATTTTGTGTATTGTAACTTCATCTACAATTATACTTCAATGGAAACATTATTCATCTTCAATTACAATGAAGGTATTTTGTTTCACAAAAATAGTTCTTATAATCATAAAAATACAGTTCATAGACAGAAAATTAAGTCTGATCTTACTGAATTCATAAGTGATAAATTTGTACCAACGGGTAATTAAAGTTACAATGTTATTCATATTGGGTGTCGATGTGATTCATCTTGAAAGTTAGGTTTCTGAATCATGCCGTTTCTTTTGCGGAGTTTGGAACGAACGGCTATATTCCTGAATTTCCTGATAAAGCGCTTTATACAAAACGAAGTTACGTTCTAGTTTGAACATTTAGTACCTAATATAATTAAAGTAAAAAAATATTGTTAAAACAATCTAGAAATCAATATCTGTGCTGTTATGTGTTTAAATATTTTTATTAACAACAAAGATACAATTATAATTACAAGTACCTACAATGTCACAGCCCGGACACTGCATACAAAAATTTGAAATTGACAAGATGACTGTGGCGACACCAAAGAAATTGAACCTTAAGTCTTCTTCGTACGTAACGAGTTATTACCAGTGCGCGGTAACCAGACGGCGATAGAGGGGGTGAGGTAAAAAGTTGGTGGGAGGAAGGGAGTGTCCGTACTGTATCTAGTAATAGATACTCTTTCTTATACTGTGCCTATGTCCAGCAGTGGACGTCAATCCGCTGAGATCCGCGACGCAACGGTCAGGGGGTCTACCCGCACATTCGAACTTCGTAATTGCGTGAACATTTTCTTTCCAATATCAACTCTATTCCAATGAAGTGCGGACCGAAACAGTGGCGATATAGCGAACATGGAAAGTGTGGGTACAGAAGTGCGATTTTTGAAAATCATACGAGTGAATTGACAGTAGAAAGATGCATAATCTCCATAGTAATTTTGAAATTTTCTACTGCCAAGTCGCTCATATGATTTTCAAAAATCGCACATCAGGGCCTGGCCATGTACCCGCACTTTCGATGTTCGATATATCGTCACTGTTTCGGTCCGCACTTCATTGTAATAGAGTTGACATTGGAACGAAAACGTTCACGCAATTGCGAAGTTCGAATGTGCGGGTAGAGGCCCTTACATCTTACAGACGAGCGACACTTTGCGGCCAACGTGTGTTGCAGAGGGGACTCGCGCTCGTAGACTTTAGAGGGACACGGTCAGTATTTCATCAGTCTGGTCCATCATTCTGGTCGATCGTTGAATGACGCCAGAATGATGCCAGAATGATGAGTGGGTTACACGATCAGTTTCCCATCAGTATTTCATCATTCTGGGCGATCGTTGAATGACGCCACAATGATGCCAGAATGATGAGTGGGTTACACGATCAGTTTCCCATCAGTATTTCATCATTCTGGTCGATCGTTGAATGACGCCACAATGATGCCAGAATGATGAGTGGGTTACACGATCAGTTTTCCATCAGTATTTCATAATTCGAAAATAACGAAATACTGAACGTGTAACCTCCCTCTTAGAGTGCCTGTCCATTGAAGCTGTGCGAGCTGTGTAGCTGTGTTTTTTAACCAATCAGGAGCTCGGGACAGGCAGCCTTATGGTTGCCGCCGCCGTGGGTGCGACAGTCGCGCCGCGCGACCCTCTGCGACCGCAAAGTGTCGCTCGTCTGTAAGAGCGCTAAAGTGTGTTTATGTTTATTCATCGTGTTTGAAGCAAATGCACATTATAGTACGTAGATATTAGAAATAATGCTGTAATTTGTTTTGGGATCCAACAGTCTACACATGTACATACGCATTGTTATATCTTTAATTCACACGAGTGAATATTGCTAGCTGTGTCCCACGTTTTATCAGTGCTGCGATTGAAGATTGAATTAAAGATCATAAATAAAATAACACACAAAAGACATCATAAGCGTTTCATACATTTTTGGTCCAAATGTGAAAGTGCCAGCCAACAAAAACTATTTTTTTTTAGAACTGTTATTATGGCATGAAAGTTGTAGCTGTATGTTTGATTATGATTACCTACTGGAATGCGATTTTTGAATCTCATTAGCTGAGTTCAGCAGTTGAAAATGTCAAAATTACTGTGGAGATATGCATCTTTCTACTGCTGATTTCACTTTCAAAAATGTATGCTTCAGGAGTGCGATTTTTGAAAGTCAAATCAGCAGCAGAAAGATGCGTATCTCCATAGTAATTTTGACATTTTCAATTGCTGAACTCAGCGAATGAGATTAAAAAATCACACTCCTGAGGATCTTTAGCGCGAGACCGACGTTCACACTTTATCGGTTTTTATTATTTGTTATTATACTGTAAGCACGCTGTTAGTAGAGTTTATACTCTATAATCACACCAAGTTTGACCCTTGTATGTATTACCGTTTTTACGATAGAGCGAGAAGAAAAAACGTATATAAAAACTTAGTTTCTTGTATGAGGACCCCGTAAATTTTTTACTTTATGATATTCTTATTATTTGTTAACAAATCCTGTATAATTTTTTTAATAACTTCAAGTTATAAAGATCATAGGATAAATAATAAAATAAATAAAGATTTGAAGATATTTCCAAAAAACCTGTTTTTTTTGACATTTGACTTGGAATATCTTGATTCGCGGACACGTTCTCGCATTCCGAGGTGGAATCCTTATTTAATTGGGCTATCAGTTCGATATACCCGCGTGCTAAAATGCATTCAATTTTCGACTTCGGCCACATTATCATCATCATCCTATACAGGGTGTAAGGAAAAGTATCATTAACCTTTAAACCACACACTCTACACATAAAGTTGAACAACATATATTATGGTGCAAAGCGATCGGATCGGAGCCAAAAAAAATGTGCTGTCTCATATTATTTCAGTCGAGTAGGTATTGCAGTTTAGTATGGAACAGTTGATTTTTTTGCTCCGCTGTACCTATTTGCTCCCATAGAATTTTGTATTTATTTATTTACCAGATACATCAATTGACACGACTTAAATAATACATCACATAAACCAAAAGATATTTTTAGGTGACATAAAAAATTGTGCACAGTTTTTATAAGTAATAGGCAAACAATAAACATTTATTGCAACAATAAACAGTACATTAACTAGATACAGAGCTCAGTTAATAATAAATATAAATATACAACGTGTTAATGAATTAACGCAAAACTAGAAAGTAGTTTGTTTAGAATCGAGAACAGAATCGAATTATCATGGTTTCAACATAGGTAATTTTTTTCAAAATATTAAATATTTTTTTTGCAAAATTTAAAATTTTCTGAACCCGATGTCAACCCACCGCACGGGCACACTCACCCTATTTAGCACCAAAACAAGATTATAAAAATCTATCCATGAGTACGTTAGCGCTTTCTTTCAGTGCTGAAATGATAACAAATCATTTTTGCCTCAAAACTTAAAATGCGAATAACTTTAAATTTTAATTATCAAAATAATGAAATTATTGTTTCAATCTAATTATTTTGTTATAAATCAGTTGGGGTGTATGAGGTTTTGCGCTAATTCATTAACACGTTGTATTATAGTAAAAGTAATTTATAGTAAAAGTTGTTCTGTTTGATGGGTAGAGTTTAAAGGTTAATGATACTTTTCCTTACACCCTGTATACGTCTCACTGCAGGGTATAAGCATACCCTGGGTGGGGGTGAGGGTGAGGGCGTTAGTCCACCACGCGTGCCCAATGCGGAATTTGAGACTTCACATACGCATCGGAATTTCTTCTTCGGTCAGTGAATACAGGTTTCCTCACGATGTTATTGAGAGCAGTCGGCATTATGTAAGTACTTAGAACATAAGTTAGAAAATGGGTGACATCGTCGGTTCCGAATTTCCGATCCTCATGATTCAGTGTTCATTCCAGTTCATTCCTTGTTCATTCTAATATACTTAGGTACTACTATACAGGGTGTACAATAAAATGGGACAGCTACTTAAAGGGGTGCTTCAGACCATCAAACTGAACAACTTTCTCTATGGGACCAATAGCGAAATCGCGAAAAAAAAATCTGCTGTCCCATACATTTCAGTCGAGTTATGTTTGCAGTTTTGTATGGGAGAGCGGATTTTTTTTTCGCGATTTCGATATTGGTCCCATAGAGAAAGTTGTTCAGTTTGATGGTCTGAAGCACCCCTTTGAGTAGCTGTCCCATTTTATTGTACACCCTGTATAATATACTTAGGTAGGGTTCTTAGGTTGGCTCTTTGGTTCATACCTCTCAACAACGCGCCACTCTTCGGATATAAATAAAATGCATCTTAAATGTATACAGAAAATGAAAATGTGCGCATGTACATACCTACAGAACCAAGATATTATTCACACGTAAACGATTTACCGTAAAAACCGATTATTAAAGAAAATAATACAAGCGTGTCGCTGCAAAAGCGTGAAGAGTTAAAGATATAAAATTTGTCGCAAACGTACAAGGTAAGTGCAAATATTAACTCAGCCTGAAAAACTGTCGATTTACCTATATTGTCGTACATTTTTCTTTAAAAACATTTGTACTGAAATGGTTCAAATTAATATTAAATTAAATTAAATACTCATTTATTTCGGACCAAAAAAGACAATCCATAATTTTGTTAGTAGGATGATTAGTAACAATGTTTACTTAAAATTATGTTAGTGTATGTTAATTAAATATCGACAGGGTAGGTAGGCATTATGTCTTTTATTTGACTGTCCCAATCACCAGCTCCACCCAGTGCTTTTGTATGGGACAGTCAAATCTGGCATCAATGCATTTCAGGATGCAGCATGCATATCCTAATATGCATGCTGCATCCTGAAATGCATAGCACAGTAAGTATTTTTCTATTTTAATTTTATAATGGTTCCATGGTAAAATAAGCATATAAGCTCACTATATTCCCCTAGGGGGTAGTCAAAGATATTCTGAAAACTCAGGATATCCACGTTTCACTAGTAGTTCCGAAATCTGTCCAGTGTCACGGGTGAGCCCATCGCCACTTGTAGCAGGGTAGGTGTTATAATACAGGCCTCGAAATTGAATCTTGCATGTTTCTTCACGATGTTTTCTTTTACCGAAAAGCTAGTGGTGTTACAATCGTACATAAAATTCCGATAAACTAATTGGTACGAGTCAGCCTGGAAGGAGATCGTGCCATTGCCTCCTGCGCGGCAGGCAATCGTACTTCGCCACTGGACCACCACGGCTTCGAGTTGAAATTAAGTCTGACGATGTGCTTGACAGGTTGTACGATAAAGTACATAGTATAAATTTGTTCCTGCTGATTAGAGGGACAAGTGGAAACACCAAGCTTCATAGCCTAGCCCACCGCCGCAGAGTGGCCTGCTTGTCGGTCTTCTACAGATTGTACTTCGGTGAGTGTGCCCAAGAGCTACATGAGCTCATCCCACCTTCCCCTTTCTACTATCGGACTTCCAGACGCACCACGGGACGCACCTTCTTCTGGGTAAGCTCGCTACATCTTCGACCCCATCTTCGTCCTGAGGACTGGATTGAGGTCAAGAGCAAACCCATACTTAATTTAAAAAAACAACGCACCCCCGTTGTCAGGTTTTTCTTGTTATATTCTCTAAGGGTTTTTCACCGTAAGCCAGAGAGATGTTACTACAAGGAGAAGTCCCTAATAAACGCCCAAGGTGCAATGGCCCATAGCCACTGCTGTTCCCTCCAGACTCATCAAGCGGAAGAAGGGCAGGAAGGTGGGCTCACGTGTAGGTAACCTGACCCAGCAGCCTAACATTATTATTTAAGAGGGCTATCGGAGTCCAGTGGCGCCCTCATCACATTAATAAAGATTTCTCAATAAAGAAAGCCTAAATTAAAAAAGTGCTCAACAGATAAACTACAAAAGCCTTCAAGCCATTGTTATACAATACTTTTATAGGTTTTAAACATTCCACTTTTAGACAATTTCGAATAAAAACAAAAGCGGCCGTTTTTTTTCTTTTTTTTTTCAAAATTTGTATGTTTCGACCTTTAAAAAACCTATAAAAGTATTCTATGAAAATAGCTTGAAGGCTTTTGTAGTTTATCTGTTGAGCACTTTTTTAATTTAGGCTTTCTTTATTGAGAAATCTTTTTTAATGTGATGATGATAAACAGGGTGAAATTGATATCATTAGAGTCTACCCATCAAACAACAACTTTCACTATGGGAGCAAACCGATCGGAACAACAAAAAAATCTGCGGATCCATACAAAACTGCAATGCTTGCCTACGCGACACAAATGTATGCAAAAGCAGATTTTTTTTTGCTCCGATCGATTTGCTTTCATAGTGAATGTTGTTCAGTTTGATGGGTAGACTCTTAGTTTAAAAGAATGCTAATGATATTAATTTCACCTGTATATTAATAAATTCCTTTTAACAACTTTAAAACAAGAGGCCATGAATTCCATGAAGTAGATTTTAGTAGGCCCTCCAAAAAGGTAATCTGAGGGTGCATAGAATAATATAGACCAAAAAAAAATCTTTGAAGAACCTATACAACGTGTTAATGAATTAACGCAAAACTAGAAAGTAGTTTGTTTAGAATCGAGAGCAGAGTCGAATTATCATGGTTTCAAAATAGGTAATTTTTTTCAAAATATTAAATATTTTTTTTGCAAAATTTAAAATTTTCTGAAACCGATGTCAACCCACCGCACGGGTACACTCACCCTAATTACTACCAAAACAAGATTATAAAAATGTATCCATGAGTACGTTAGCGCTTTCTTTCAGTGCTGAAATGATAACAAATCATTTTTGCCTCAAAACTTAAAATGCGAATAACTTTAAATTTTAACTATCCAAATAATTAAATTATTGTTTCAATCTAATTATTTTGTTATAAATCAGTTGGGGTGTATGAGGTTTTGCGCTAATTCATTAACACGTTGTATAACGCGAAAAAAAAATCCGCTCTCCCATACAAAACTGCAAACATAACTCGACTGAAATTTGTATGGGACAGCAGATTTTTTTTTCGCGATTTCGATATTGGTCCCATAGAGAAAGTTGTTCAGTTTGATGGTCTGAAGCACCACTTTAAGTAGCTGTCCCATTTTATTGTACATCCTGTATATTCGATATAGACCATATTAGACCAAAAAAAATCTTTGTATTATTGATTTGAGTGAGGGCGCGGTAGTGTATTTTTTCTTTGGTGAGGGTGCAATATGGAACTATTTGGAGCTGTTGTCAATTTGTCATAAATAAAGTGAAATGTCATTTTCTGCGATTAAAAACTTTTCGCTTACGAAATATACTTCCGTCAAGAACTGACTTATCAACAAAGAGTACTTTATTATAACCGCTTATCAAGTTATCAAGCACCTTTCGTCTGACCGTCTGAGTTAAGCACTAAGTTTGTGTAATCAAGTTTGTGACTTATTTGGAAGTGATGATATCTAGTAGTAATTGTTTTGTAAATAAGCAATGTGTACCTATAATTATCTAGGCAAGATGTGAAATACTTTATTAAGAGTGTGTAAAGAGGACGTGTGTGTTGGACTCAGTGGCGTAGCGTGGGTTTCTGTAGCCCTGGCGCTGTGCTCAACTTTTCTCCACTCTATTTTTATCATAATAACGTAACTGTGGTGGTCAGAACTTGGTCAGAACTCTTTTTAAGCAGGGACGTAAGAACGTCCCTGTTTTTAAGTACGTACACTGATGTAGGAACACGTACCTAATGAAAACATAAACATAGAGCGTTTGAAGCCCGAAAATGACGCACTGACCGAAGCGAGCTCGACTTTTCTATGGTCTACGAACCGTTTTTAGATAGAGCTCGCTTATATATTGTGCCCAAACTGAAGTGCCGCACGGGGAGCCTGTCCCACCGCTCCGCCCAATCTACGCCACTGTTACGAGTGATTATGAAGGAGAGTGGTGAAAACCCAGAAGTCCAAGGATCTTCCACTTCCGACCAACAAAAAACTGATTGTAAGTCTTAGAATAAAGATAATATTTTGATTTTAAGCACGTATTCAGACTTTGGTTTCGTGGGGGTGTTCATTGAAAAACGATGACAAAATTATAGCTGTAAACATTGTTCCATACAAATATTCTGAAATTAAGGGAGGGGGGGGGGGGAGATAAAAGTTGCATTACTTTAAAGGGTGATTACTGATTGTACCCATGGTACTGGACAACTTTGCCAAAGGAGCAAAGAAAATTAGCAAAAAAAAATTTTCAACTTTTCATACTAATGTTCGATCAGCTGATTGTTGTATGGAAAGTCAAAAAATTTTTTGCTAATTTCCTATAGGTTTCTCAGGGGAAGTTGTTCAGTATCACGATCACCCCTTATAGTAATGCAACTAAAAGTAAAAGTAGGACCCTATAGGTGATTATGACAATCTGACAATATGATCCGAGTCCTGGAGCGAGCGAAGATTATTTACAGTGCGACTAGGACTGTACTGTAGGACTCTAGGCAGTTGCGATACAATCACAACAAAGAGCCAGCGAAGCGAGCTCGATATTTTGCCACATTATAGCGAATTCGAGGCCTTCTATGTATGAAATTAAAGCTGGAGCGAGTGAAGCAAGCTCATGATTTTGCTACATAAAAGCTTACTGCCGAAATCGAGTCGATTTGCGGATGAAACAAAAGCTTTTTTACCATTATGTATAAGATCGGGTTTCCCCCGGACACCCCCGGACAAACTTCAAACTAGGACAAATCCGGGGAAACTCGGAGTCCTGGACGGATGGGAGTCCTACGCCTACGCGTCTAACCGCATTAATTCCCTTAATAAACTAACTTTTGATAACATCTTAAAAACTATGACATGTGGTTTAAATGATCATAAATCAGCTTAAAAAATATCTACATCGTTCTAACACCCTGTATATTAATAATCATATTAGGCCGGGACAGTCCCGGACGCATATTCGTAAAAACCCGTCGGTTCGTCCAAAAAATAAAACCCGTCGCGCCCGGTCTCGTGACGACACGTCTGGTATAACAAGTTAGCAAAAAAAAAACTTGACTGCTTGGGGCTTGTCCGCACAGCGATTTTTATTCGCGCGGTCTAAGGATCAATTCACACCAGAAGAGCATCGAAGAGCATTTGCTCGCAGCGGCAATCTTATCACTAGTGAATAAAGGTTAAATTTATTTGCACGTCGCCGCCCGGCGCCGACGCAGCAGCCGTGCTGCCCGTATCGCTCCAAATAAATCTGAAGTGCGATTTTTGAAAATCATACGAGTGACTTGGCAGTAGAAAGATGCATAATCTCCATAGTAATTTTGACATTTTCTACTGCCAAGTCGCTCGTATGATTTTCAAAAATCGCACTTCAGATCTTTATTCACTAGTGATAAGATTGCCGCTGCGAGCAAATGCCCTTCTGGTGTGAATCGACCCTAACGCGTAGGGTAACCATATCGTAATCTTTTCCTTGTAAACCTTCAATGTTCTACAGACAGCCCCAACAGCACAAATGTCTACAAGATATCTACAAAATATCTAATAGATATCTAGTAGATATTCTGTGCTATGTGGGAGACACACGTCTTGAGTTGCAGTTTTATTATAGTATAGATTCAAAAAATGAAACTAGGTAAATAACTGTCCCTGAGGAACATAATGGGTCGAAAAAGGTCGAAAAACTAGAAATTATTTTGGACCATAAAATTGCAGATCAGCCGATCGATTTTCGATGGGAGGTCCAAATTGTTTTTTCGTTTTGGACCTATTATTTATTTTCTTTGTCTGAATACACCTTAAAAATTTTGCCATGGACTTTTACAACTGCATTCTTTGAACTTGGAAGTTGTTAGTGCTGTTGTTACAATTTTTAGTTCTGATCACCCCGATGGGCGGCTATGCAGGGACTAACTTAATATGCTGACAATTTTTCAAGAGGATGATCAGACAGACCATCATACTGAACAACTTTCTCTATTGGACCAACACCGAAATCACGAAAAAGAAAATCAGCTATCATCCCATACATTTCGCTCGAGTAATAGGGTTTGCAGTTTAGTAATTGAAAATTAACCTAGAGAAAACAAAATTAATGAATTTTAAGTTGAGACATAATGATTTGCTGAATCTTAATATTAATTATAAAGGACAAGAAGTTGGAGAAACAACCGTAACTAGGTTTTTGGGTATCCAAATTGATAATAACATGAGCTGGAATACACATACAGACATGGTTAGAAGTAAATTGAATCAATTCTCTTATGCCCTATACAAGCTGAGCAAGGTAGTAAATAAAAATGCTGTAATGGCAGTATATCACGGATTTGTCGCCTCCACTTTAAGATACGGGTTGATTTTTTGGGGAAACGCTACAAACAAAGAGGAAGTTTTTAAATCACAGAAAAGATGTATAAGAGCGATATGCAATCTACGGCGGACAGACAGCTGCAAACCATACTTTATTAAGCTTAATCTATTAACGATGCCAGCTCTTTACATTTACGAGATTGCAATATTTATAAAGACTAATATTAATTTATTTGAATATGAAAAAAGTAGACGCCACTGTGATATGTTGAGAATAATAGCAACTAGAACAAAGTTCATGCATAAAAGTATATTTGCCATAGCGCCAAAAATCTATAACAATATACCGAAAACTATACGGAATTGCAACACCTTAAACGCGTTTAAGAGAGCTTTATTTAGGTTGTTAGTAAACAAAGCGTAGGGTAAGGGGAGGTTATTCCGTGATACACCTAACAATTTTTGTTATAACTCAAATAAAGAGTAACTGATTGATATGGGATATTGTTTATTTTTTATTTTATTTGTTTTTTTTTATTTGTTTATTTATATCAGGTAACAGTACAATATTGTAACAGACCCATAGAATACATACCTTAATCTAAAATACATATTATTATAAAAATAAAATAAATTTAAAGTTTTGGGCATATATTTGATCTTAATTTATGAATACACACAGTTTGATACTAGATTCTTCATTCATAAAGGACAACCGCCGCTCTCCCTTGAAAAAATACCTTAAAATGTATAGAAGTTTTGACTGAAGTCAAATGTGTAATAAATTATGAGGTTTTATAAAAACGACTCAGATATTATCATTTATTTTTATTTAACGAGTTATTTAATCATTTATTATTAATAAATTATAAAAAAGCAGCAACCCCAACATGGCTGTCAATGTTGTTTAGTAGGAGGAGGTAGGAGGTGTTGCAAGCACAATGTTTTTTTATATAAAAATGATAAAAACTAATAAATCATTATAAAATAAACTAATGCCTGCAGTTAGTTTCTAGTGCTCCATAGTCCATAAGAAAGATAGAAGGACGGTTATACATTTTTGGGTATTATGTGCCAGATGTCCTTTGTAATATTTGCTTGGTGATAAAGTGACATAGGTAAATTCGTGGTAAGGTATGGTAATTTCGTGACAGTGGATAGGTAATATCGTGATAGACCAAACTCATAGGATTTCGAAATAATACATACTGAAATAGGTAAGACCAAAAAATCATTTTTTGGAACAGAACGTCATACGTTAATCCTAGAGTAAAACGCCTTTCTAGAAATATTCTAAATAACCAGCTGCTTATGAATCCTATATTTCTGCACAGTCATAAGAGTCATAACATTTAATATAGTATAGGTCATCTTCATCAGGAGCAATTATTCAATGTCAGAATATAATATGCTACTTCACAATGTACAGGGTGTTAGGGTAAACATGGGGTAAACAGTTACACTACTTTGAGGGCTGATTGTACCCTTGATACTGAACAACTTTCCCAAAGAAACCTATAAGAAATTAACAAAAAAAATCGAGCTTCCATACTAAATGCAATCAGTTGATCGAAAGTTTGTATGAAAAGTTTTTTTGTTAATTGCTATACGGTTCATAGGGAAAGTTGTTCAGTATCATGGGTACAATCACCCCTTAAAGTAATGCAACTGTTTACCCTAATACCCTGCATACAATAAATTGGATAAATCCAAACATTATCATTTTTTCTCAACTTCTTTCCCGTTTTTTTATTTTCTTTTTTCTTTTCTGGCTTTCTTCTCTTCTTCTGTGTAGGTACTTCAACTTCCGGTTCTTTTGTTGGCTTAGATGGGTCAGTGAAGTTGGTAAATAGTTAGTGTCATGATAAAAAAAACTACGTCATTCACGCATAGCATAGACTAAAATACAAGATTAAAGATGTATATAAGACCATACAAGCAAAATAACCCCTAAAATTATACTTTAAGATGATTAAAATTAATTGACAAAATACCTCTATCAAATCACAAAAAAAATTTGCAAAATCACTTAAAATATTGCACACCTAACTTAAGGATATATGAATGAAAAATTCTTGAAATCCAATGCACAATTTATATCAATCTGTTCGTAAAACATTTAGCTATCAGTTTAATACCACATTCTTTAAATATATTACTTATTTACTAATTAAAACGTCATTTCATTGTCTACTGTCGTCATTTGTCACAGCTGATTGCGATTTCGCCCTTCATTCTGAGAAAAAAACTCATTGCAAGCTTGTTTCAAAAGCTACTGAGCTGAGAATCATACTACTATCTTAAGCACACTTTACTGCATGTACATACGCAGTTTTGCGTCAATTCCTTTACGGGTTAGGCCGCGGCAGACGTTTAAAAATTTATCACGAAATTACCTATATCGCGAAATAACCTCCCTTTACCCTACTATTCTTTAAATGAATTTTTATCTGACGAAGTTTTGTAACATAGTTATTGTTATTGTCATGTCCGAATTACTTGTATGTCTTATAGATATACTGTAGGTATGGTTCAATGTATAATTCATTAATTAGGATATTGTAATTATTATTGTAATGACAACTTTAATTTGTTTGAATGTTTTGATAATGTATTTTTTTTTGTTGTGTTGTTTAATTTAGTTTTTTTTTTAATGTTTATTTAAACTGGACATTAATTTTGTAATAATTGTTTATTTATGATTGTTTGATAATATTGTGTTGTTAATTGAATGATTTGAATGTAACACCTAATTAATTAAGATCGTGTTTGTATTGTTATGCCCTGACGGGGTGCTTCATTGTAAAAAAGTTTAACATCCTGTACGATTATTTCATTACTAATGTAGCAATGCAATAAAAATATCTGAAATCTGAAATCTGAGTAATTTAGTATGGAACAACTGCTTTTTTTCGCGATTTCAATGTTGGTGTCATAGAGAAAGTTGTTCAGTTTGACGGTCTGATCATCCCCTTAAAAAAGTACCAGCATATTAGGTTACGTTACGGTAGTTTATTCCTACTTTGACAAATATGTTTTCATTTCAACAATCTACGAGCATCACGTTTGTTTTTTGCTGATACAATGTAAGCAATAGGTAAGGAGGTAGGGTACCTACCTAGACGAACTGAATAGATATAAGCACTCAATGCAATCTTCTGCAGTTTCAACTACCTATCTAATAATACCGGTAATCTATTTTATGATGAATTTGTACCTACTTAAGTACCTTATCTACTCAAAACTATACCTATTACATATTCCGTGATATTATTCAGATTGCTATTCAACCGAGTATCTACCTGTAGCTTTAAAAAGTCTATTGTTTCGGAACCGGTCAAAACTACTCCGATTTTCATGATTTTTTTTAAAACGTCTGGAATCTAAAATTCTACAACCTTTATAGTTTAAAAATTGACGCTCTGAGTCATGTAAAAAGTTGTAACACAAAAAATACACATTTTAAGAAAAAAATCTTCACAACTTGCGAATTCATGTAAGAACAGGAGATTCTCTTTACATTGAGGCAATTTTAATTGAGACTGGCTGACGAATAAACCTTATGAGCGCGCTCCATACAAACGAAGTTTGATTCTATTTTGAAGATTAAGCAAATAAAAATGTTTTTTTAACACGATCCAGAAACTAATATCCTTGTCTGTGGTTTGTTAGATTTCCGTTATGTTATACAGGGTGTAACAAAATACCCTAGTAACACTTAAGGGAGTGCTTCAGACCATCAAACTAACAACTTTCACTATGGAGCCAACGTCGAGAAAAAATAAAAAAAATCCGCTCTTTCATACAAAACTGCAGTACCGTCTCTACACAAATGTATGGGATGGCCGATTTTTTTTATTTTTTCTCGACGTTGGCTCCATAGTGAAAGTTGTTCAGTTTGATGGTCTGAAGCACCCCCTTAAGTATTACTAGGGTGTTTTGTTACACCCTGTATAGTTTAAGTTACACTGGCTCAAAAAGCGTAATTTTTTAAACTGTAAAGGTTGTAGTATTTTAAATTACCTACCTACATTTAAAAAAAAATTATCGGAATCGGAGTAGTTTTAACGGGTTCCGAAGTAAAAACCTTCAGGGACTCCACTAATTACTTAAAGCACTCTTTATGGCTTCAGTATGAAGTAGGTAGGCTAAATACGCGGAATGTAATAGTATGATCTCAGACGTTACATTACAATAATCATATCAGTCTAACATCTAAACCAACAAAAACCGACTGCAATCACGTGTTGTTTAATTAGATACCTAATCCCTCGAGTAAATATACAGCTAGGTACCTAGGTGTTTGATATGTTTCAGATTACCTAGTGCAAAGCTGCTTTTACAGCTAAGGGCTACACATAACTGCGAATTCACCAAATCCCAAATATCTGCGAGCGCTACGATGAAAAATTATACATAAATCATCGTAATAAGACTAATTAACGTAGTGATCGGTAACTATTGTGCAACTCGCGGCAAACTCTAGGGTTGACAATTGTGACACATATCATTGGTTAAGAATTATAATGTTATCATATCGTTTTCTTTTACTTTTTAACCGACTTCAAAAAAGGAGGAGGTTTCTCAGTTCGACCGTATATATTTTTTTTTTTTATGTGTGTTCGCGGATAACTTCGTCGTTTATGAACCGATTTTGATGATTCTTTTTTTGTTGGAAAGGAGATGTCTCGACGGTGGTACCATGATAAGGAAACCAGGATCTGATGATGGCATCCCAGAGAAATCGAGGGGAACCTTCGAAAATCGTAGTGCCGACTAGTGCGTTTGTTAATTTAAAGCACTCCTATTAAATCGAACTAATGAATTACCCACTGAAAATTGTGAAATAAACAAAATTTTAACAAAAAATTAAAACCGCCTTCAAAAAAACTAAAAAGTTAAAAAATAATATTGCAGCCTATGACTTTTTCGTTCGCATCATAAGAACATTAATTTGTTTTATAGAAGTCAGTGTCAAGCCAAGCCAAAAAATGCAAGCCATGTCGCGAATCGTACCGGCTTGACAGCGACTTCAATAAAATAAATTAATGTTCTTATGATGCGAACGAAAAAGTCATAGGCTGCAATATTATTTTTTAACTTTTTAGTTTTTTTGAAGGCGGTTTTAATTTTTTCTAATACGGCCCCAAATTAGAGTTATTTTCACGTTTCTTTTTGTATTATTTGTTTCTGTTTGTGAAAGGCAAAGGGAACTAACCCATACAGCCATGTGCAGTCATTGACCACGTCAACCTTGAGATTTGAAGTGCGGTATTGTTTTTTATACGAACGGCATAAGAACAGTACGAAGATGAAAGTGTCGAACTTGACGTGTTCTCGGCTGTATCTATGTATCATATTGGTAATTTCATTATAAAATTGAAATGGCACACCGTTTAGAACATGGCTTGTAAAAATAATAATAAAAACTAATGTCCAAAAAAAACTCGCTTATTACCAACCCTGAAAATGCCGCGAATCGCACAATAATTACCGATCTATACATTATGTCATCGAGCGCTCGCAGATATTTTCGATGCGATGCGTATTCGCAGTTATGTGTGTGAGCCCTAACTGCAACACTTTTGCTGTCTGACTAAATAGTCGCACAATAGAGTGAGATATCGTATTGTTAACGCTATCTTAACGCTAAGTTAACACTTTAGGACCGATTTGATAATTTTTGTTTTTTAACAGAAACAGATTTACCTAGCGGTTATAATTAGAGATCGGATAAGTTTTCGGATGCATATTTACCTAAACTTCGTTTTTCACAAGAATAATATGGACATGGACACGTCTTAATTCATTTATTTTACGAAACTATCCCAGGATCGTGAAAATGTCCCGGGATTGCTAAAATATCGTAGGACTTGGACATTTGAACAACTCAGACATCAGGAACAACTCGGACAACATGAACAACTGGTCAACTTTTATACAATGTTGCCTTAGTTGAAAGAGTTGTCCAAGTTGTTGTTTTTTATGTTGTCCGAGATGTTTTGTTGTCAAAAGTACTTATTTGGACAACATGGACAACTTGACCAAGTCAAATCAGTTGGCCAAGTTGACCAAGTTGTCAGAGTTTTGGTGCGGGTGGCCCAATTTTTTTCAATTAACTTTATTCAGAAAGGCATATCCATATTATGTTTTCGTGGGGGAAAAAGTCAACTTTAGGTGAATATGCATCCGATTATCCGATCTCTAGTTATAATACACCTACACCGAATACCTAATACAGGGTGCTTCTTAACATGTTGACAGTTTTTTAAGGGGTTGACCAGACCATCATACTGAACAACTTTCTCCACCAACATGAAAATCGCGAGAGAAAAATCTGCCGTCCCATACATACGGTTCGAGTAGGTTTGCAGTTTTGTATGGAGCTGCGCAGATTCGTTTTTCGCGATTTTTGTGTTGGTGCTATGGAGAAAGTTGTTCAGTTTGACGGTCTGATCATCCCCTTAAAAAGTGTCAGCATATTAAGAAGGATCCTATAACGCTTACAAATATTCTAGTAAAAGTGACTAGATTTCTCTCAGTGTACCTACATAGTTTCAGTAAAGTTGAAATAAAAGATCACCCCAAAACGGAATACGGAATTGCGTTTATGATATAAATTGAACGCAGTTCTTTGACCAACTAGCATTATGTCTGATTGCTCTAATAGTAGGCTTCGTAGGTACCTCGTCTAGTTTGGCCTTATGTTGACTTCAAGCATGATATGGAGATACAGGTTGATCCAACCTTAGGACGGCCCTGCGCCTAATAGGTTACCTTTACCTACCTTTATTCTTATTGCTATAATCTAAAGTAGGATCCCTCGCCTGGGCCCTATTTAATAAACGTTACAATTGTAAACAATTACAATTCAGGGTACATTGCTGGTTACTATTGACGCTAAACATGTAGTAGGTAATGAATGAGTCACTAACATTATCAGCAATGTACCCTGAATTGCAATTGTAAATTACAATTGTAACGTTTATTAAATAGGGCCCTGATGGTTCACTAATTCATTAAAAAAAAATTGCTGGATTAAAACGACTTTCTTCAAGGTTCATTTCAGTCAAATTCTTGTTCGGTGGGAATTAGGGTTGCCAGATTGCCGGGAAATCCGGGAAAGCCCCGAAAGGAGAAAGCCTAATCTCCGTTTCGCCTACAAAACTGGTAAAGAATTTGAAAATTATTTTCATACAAATGGGAAAAAGACTGACAGCTAAGTGTCCAAGGTGTGCCTAAAGATTAGAAATTAGAAAAGGCCCTTTCCACAGCCTCTCTCCCCCTTTTCCTCCTCACCCCCTCATTCAGGGAAAACATTAAAAAGTGGATTTGCATTGAATTCAACAAACAATATCTCGTGTCCATGACACTTCGCGTGAAGACAAAAGGAAACCTGTTTTGTATGAAATGATGTCCCAAATTCGGCAGTCTAGCCCAGTCATTTTACGGTTTAAGCCGGGACTAATTAATAATTGTTTTTTTTTTGTATAGTATTGAGCCAATTTGAGCCTAGAAATGTACCAAAATAAAAAAATCATTTACGTCAGCAACAGCCCCAAAGATGTTTGGCAGATAGCCATGTAATTTGAGACCCAGACTTAGAGGTCCCGAACATGAATGAAACTTAGTAATGCGTGTAGAGTGAAACTAAACTTACAAAAAAGTAAATTGGTTGTAACCTGTAGAAGTTGGGGGAAAGGTATTTCTCCTTTTGTATCGAGAGTGTGAAACTCATAATCATTTTTATTAGATCGTCCACTCAATCTTCTGCTACGCATTCATTGTGTTTATTTTAATGAAAATTCACGATAACCGTACAATATTATGATAATGGGAGAAAACGAAATCACACACACTATCATTTCAACCAAGCCAAATAAGTTCCGTAACGTCAAAAAAATACCTCAGTGATAATATTAGATGAAAATAGCTGTCGTGGTTGCGTTTTGCTACAGATTTTTGGATGATTTGTCTATTTTACTAGTAATTTCTACTTTTGAATCCGGACTTCTGGAGATGGGGAAGTTTTTTAAAAAATGCCTTAATTTTTTCTGTTTACAATATTTATGACCGCCGTCCTGAATGGCTTTTAGTTTTCGTAAAAATGGCTGGGTCCAAATTCACCAAACTTGTTTAAAAGCAAAAAGAAACGTCTCGTTCAAAAAAACCTGATGGTACATTTTTTTTGCACATTTTTAAGGCTTCATTATACATACTTCAAACTTGGTGTTATTATTGTTGTCTACTTAGAAGGCTTTGAAAAATACATTTAGTATTTTCTTACGAATGGGTACCTCATCTTTAAAATGTCAATAGCTATTTTATTGCTCAAAAATAATGTATATCGTTAAATCTAATTAAAATGAGTGCATTGGTAATAATAATCTTGGTCAGGTTTGTAGTATTATATTAAATATACTCATATTATTAAGTTAAATTTAATTTCTATGTTGCGTAACGATTTTTTTAAATATGTTTCTGATAAGTCTTTTTGTTACTCAATGGTGCCGGTTACAGTTTAAAAGTCCCATTGATAATTACTCCCCACCTCTCCTAACAAAACTCCGTAAAATGACTGGGCTAAGTCCATCAGTAGCGTTGCGTTTCTTCACCTTTTAATAGGGTTGTCAGTTTTGATATCCTGAAAAATTCATCAAAAAGGGTAATTTCTTGTCATTTTTAAATTCGGGCTTTCGGGTAATATGAAAATTTTCTACAACCAGGTATTTTTATTTAGTGCTAAAACAATTTTGAAAATAATATTACCGAAGAACACAAAATATTAATATACAGAAATTACTAAGCATAAAAATTGTTGTAGAGTGATGTCATAATTAGTGACCTTAGCAGTGTCCGGGGTGTGCCTCGGGTCAGCTTTATTTTCACTGATCACTGGACTCTTCATCGATTCGTCACCTTCACGATTATAATTCCTTTCTAGGTAGTCAGAAACATTGCTACAACTACCACAAAATTGTTGTTGCCATTCATCGCCATCGCTCCTTAACAGCCAACTTTATAAGCAAAGAAAACTGCGTTGGTGGCAGCCCTATGAAGCTTGGAGCCTTTTGACTCGAAACGTGACTTGAATATGAACCGCTTTTGTTACTTTCCAAAATTTTTTGAGTTCAATGTTCGTAAATGTAATCGAACTTACTAAGAACCGAGTTTTGCGGCAACAGGTTTTAAACGTTAACGTGTCGATGATTGAAAACATGCGAGTGTAAGTTGCAATCGTCTCTAACTTCTACTTCTTCCTGTAGGCCTCGCATGCCACCCCTGAGAAAACGATAAAAATCGAGATGTGCCTCCATCTTTATTAAGTATTTTACGTATGCCAGAAAGAGCGCGCATGACGTTTTACTCGTTTAAACGCTTTGTCGTTGGTGGCATGCTAGCCGTGCTGGCTGGCGTCCTCTAGCTGGTCTGGCACTCGCGAGTCTCGCGACACAAGATGACGTTACTATACGTGCCGTCCCGCTTGCACGCTTGCGCCGCCTCCTGTATGTGCTTCTTGCTCGGCTCCCCTTAAGTCTCCCCCGAAAGTAGGGTGGGGGCAGGGAGTGTCCGTTCATAGGCACAATTATTGTCATAATTATATTCTCGTCGATTTCGGCTTCTTTTAACTTTGGCACAATCAAAAGACATCCCCAATCTGGTGGAGATTGAAGTGTCGCATGTTAAGCAATGACATCCTATTACACAAGGACTTCGTATCAGCGCAGCGCACTGTTAACGGGACCGCAAAAGTATTACTTAGCTTAGCTACACTGAGCGAAAAACTAACAAAAAAAATACATAACTTTTTACAAAAATATTCATAAATCCGAAGCGAAGACAACAAAATATGTTCTGTAATAATAATAAATGTACCTAAATAGATTTTTGTAAATGCAGTTAGTAAATATTACAATGTAATATTTTTTGTAATTTCAATAGTGTTTTAGTACTTTAATATACGAAATTATTACGTCATAGGCAAAAACTGACATAGTCCAAGCGGGGCACATTGCTCGCAGAACAGATGGCCGATGGGCCCGAAAAGTTCTCGAGTGGCGACCGGGTACCGGAAAGCGCAGCGTGGGTAGGCCCCGCACACGGTGGACCGACGACCTGATGAAGGCGGCGGGAACCCGTTGGATGAGGGCAGCGCAGGACCGGTCGTTATGGCGATCCTTGGGGGAGGCCTTTGTTCAGCAGTGGACGTCTTGTAATTTTAAGAGCTTAATAATATTGGAAATTATGATTGATGACGTCAAACTTAAGGAAAATGTGTCCTAAAAACAAAAATTTAGCATCTCTGACTCTAAAGCGTCTCACTCAAACTAGAATCTTAAAGTTACGGTCTTAGGCAAGCTTTGGATAAACTAGAATAATTTTTAGAAAGTAAAAAGAAATTTTTCGAGACTGGGTTGCTTGAAGAAAAAATTTTATTCCCGTTAGCAAGTGCTATACCATTTTAAAATTCTTATAAAATTATAAAAAAAAACGATTGAGGGCAGCACAATAGGCTCGATACCCTCTTAAATATCACAAAAGTTTGTAATGTTCCCATGTACTATAAGACTTTAACCATTCCTTCATACTACAAAGACATTTTAAAAGACACTAAATTAGGTTAAAACTTAACAATAAAACTATGATTTGCGATAACCATATACAAGGTGTTACAAAAATACAAATAAATATTTAAGAGGGTGGTTTGGATCAAACTGAACAACCTCCACTGTGGGACCAACATCGCAATCGCGAAAATAAAATCTGATGTTCCATACTAAAACTACAAAATCTACTCGAGCTAAATGTATGGGAAAGCTGATTTTTTTCTTCGCGATTTCGATGTTGGTCCTATTAGTGAAAGTTTGATGGTCTACTCTAAACAACTCCCTTAAAAGTTATATGATGTTTATTTTTACTCTTGTAACACCCTGTATACCTACTAAGGTTTTCCTAAAAATCAGTAACATTTACAAATACAGCAAATCTTTTGTAAATAATATTAAAACATAGTTTTTCCTCAATTCTAAACCAGTTTTTTTTATTTCTGGTGGTCTCTTTTTTCTCAGTGTATTTGCTTTACATTACTGCTTAGTGATCGAGGAGATTTGAAAGGACTAGAATGTCAGCGGCAATGTATGACAGCAGAGCACAACTGAAGCATACTAATAGTCCGAGATCCGACCGTAAAATTATGCACCTATTTCTTAGGCGAACGAAATGTGATTCTGGTGTATGTTTACACAGGGGTTAATTCAACGCCGCCAAGTTGCCTACAAAAATCTTGCCGCAAGTACCTTTTCCATTATGATTTTTGGTATAACTTTTTCTGTTTGGGAAGTAAATGAGGTGCCAAGGATGGGAAGGAGACTGATCTAAAGTACTGGAAAAACTAAGGTTGCCACCTCTCAATCTGCCGCAACTATAGGGTTGCCAGGTTCAAAGAAGTCATTTTTGAACCTGGCAATACCAACAATCATAATGGAAAAGGTACTTGCGGCAAGATTTTTCTAGGCAACTTGGCGGCGGCGTTAAATTAACCCCTGTGTAAACATACACTACAGGGTGTAACAAAACACCCTAGTAATACTTAAGGGGGTGCTTCAGACCATCAAACTGAACAACTTTCACTATGGAGCCAACATCAAGAAAAAATAAAAAAAATCTGCTGTCCCATACAAAACTGCAGTACCGACTCGACTATAATGTATGGGACAGCTGATTTTTCTTATTTTTTCTCAGTGTTGGCTCCATAGTGAAAGTTGTTCAGTTTGATGGTCTGAAGCACCCCCTTAAGTATTACTAGGGTGTATTGTTACACCCTGTAGAATCACATTTCGTTCGCCTAAGATTTCTTAGGTGCATAATTTTATGGTCGGATCTCGGTCTGTAACAGGGGTGGCCAAGACGTCGACAGCAGCGCGGTCTACCGGTCGACCACGACGACTTTTATGGCAGAAGCGTTCAATAAATTAAACACTTTAAAAAATTTCAACATGTTTCCAAACATGTGACATTTTTGGGTTTTTTCTGACATCGACATACAATGAAAAAACCCAACCAAGTCCATATGTGTATAGAATTTCATTGATGAAAAGGGATAAAAAACTGATAAAATCTTTGTTTCCCCTGCTTATGCAGGGTGAAATTGATATCATTAGCATCCTTTTAAACTAAGAGTCTACCCATCAAACTGAACAACTTTCAGTATGGGAGCAATCCGATCAGAGCAACTAAAAAATCTGCTGTCCCATACTAAACTGCAAGTTTAAAAGGATGCCAATGATATCAATTTCACCCTGGAGATAGTCTTAAAAATTATTAGATTTACCAAAAAAAAACAAATAACCACTTTTAATATAATATTTGTCATCCATGAACATCCCTATCTAGATCATAGCTGCAACAAATGAAGATCCCTTTTTTGTTTGAAGTCAGTTAAAAACCGCTGCTATTCTACTATTAAGAATACAGAACAAAAGATAAGCAGACGAACCTATACCTATTAGATATCAAAATATCAATAATCAAATGTGCGTTTTGAAAAACTAGATAAAAAGTGTCCCTGTGATGCCCTGATGCCGAAGTGTCAATATGTCAATTTCACCGATCAAGCTATCATTTATGTACCAGGTGTAAATTGTTGATACCTACGCGGCATGTCAAGTCGCGTGCGCTTTAAAAACAAGCCTTGCCCATTATTCCGTGACAGTCATCAACTAACCTTTGCAGCCGTCGCGGCGCGGCTCGCACGCGTCCACTCGACACAGCGCGCGCGATCTTACACACGCACCGTCAATAAATCCAATGTACAAAATAACACCAATTAAAAATATCGGTCAAAAATAATAATTTGTGCCAGTGACACCCCTGCCCGTTCGAAATATAAAGTGCGCGCGTTTTATATATTTTTTTAATTTTTTATTTATCGAACGAAACTGTTGCAGTGAAAATGGGTTTGAAACCGGAAGAGGACAAGCGGCCTAGCAAGCTGGCGATTATGGATGAGGAGGATAGTCCACACGTACCAAGTAAGTTTTTTTTTGTGTGTTTACGATTTGATTCTGGTAGGAGAGAAGGTAGAAATTAAAAAATAATCGTGACAGTAAATTTTTTTTCTTACCAACTCCAACAGCTTAAAGTACCTATTTCACATTATAAATTTTCCATATAAATCTAGTCGCTAATAAAAACTATTCTATTTAGTTCTACAGGATGTTAGGGTAAACAGTTGAATTACTTTAAGGGGTGATTGCACTCGTGATACTGAAAAACTTTTCCTAGCAAAATCATAGGAAATTCGCAAAAAAAAAAAAAAAAAACTAATTTCCTCTAGGTTTCTTAGGGAAAGTTGTTCAGTATCATGGGTGCATCTGTTTACCCTAACACCCTATATATTTTTATGTATCGTACGCATTGACTTAGTATCTTGAGAGTGATCTTAGTATCTTCTGTAACTAAAGATAGGTAGGTACATAGGTACCTACCTACTCCTTTTTATTTAATAATTATAATATTCATTATTTATACCTATATGTAGGGTAGGTAAGGTACCACGGAATATAATTCGGAGCGCGTTCCATACAAACGTAGTCTGGTGATATTTTCTACATTTTAACGAAAATATTTTGTACATATTACTGGATACATTTAACGAAAATCTGACTTCATACAGACATCATTCAGACTTCATTAGTTTCTAAATTATTTCTGAAAAATTTCATTTACTTTAATTGGATAGTATTGAAAATATCACCAGACTTCGTTTGTATGCAGCGCGCATTTGCGCTAAAGAATTGACACACTGCTTATTGGGGTAAAAAATCTGTACTTTACGGCACTTTTCTTTTTTTAATAGTATTACAAAATAGTTTTCCTAATAACCATTAAAAAAAAAGGAAATATACTAGCCTATCGGTAAGTAATTTTTAACTTTTATTCACCAGATAAAAAAATATTTTGTCTGAATCTACCTATTAGGTAATAATAATGAAAATCACGAACCCCAAATAATTTACTTAAATGCACAATAGGATCCTAATTGCAAAATAAGTAGGTATCTACCCAGTGGTGTAGCGTGGGTTTCTGTTTCTGCCGCCCGGGGCAAAAACCGATTTTGCCGCCCCGTAAGAAGATCTACACAAAAACAAAGGGGCCAACGAAGCGAGCTCGAATTTTTTTTGCATATCTATTCGGGTTGTGGTCAAGATATCTTTTGGTTTATCCATGTAAAAATTGAAACTAACAGAGAGTGAAGCGAGCTCGACTTTAGTCTTTAATACGAATCTGTTAGAGCCAGAGCTTTTTACGTACAAAACATGTGCAAAGTAACCGAGAAGTAACAGCTGTGGATCGAGCGAAATGTTTAGCACCACATCTTAGCTGTGGTCAAAACTCCTTAGGATTATGTGTAGGCGCAGTAATTAATACAGAAACTTAGAGTGAGCCAAGCGAGCTCGACTTTTCTCTGCTCTACGAATTGGTTATAGACAGAGCTCAATCTATACTTATAAAAGAGTTCTCAATCTACATTTTTCCTAAATTTGCCGCCCCTAGTAAAGTGCCGCCCGGGGCATTTGCCCCCCCCGCCCCCCCCCCCCCCCCCCCCTCGCTACGCTACTGTATCTACCTATATTTAAACCCGGTATTTTGCAATACTAGCTTATACTTAGGATACCTACCTGTTATTATATTCAATGTTTACTTATGTAACTAGTATTTACCTATTCAAATGTAAAGCGATCTTGAATGATGGATGGTAGTAGGAAGGAATCATCCTTGGTCTACAGTTGCAAATGATTTATTCAAATAACCGCAAGACTCACTTATATAATTATTATGAAGCAAAATAGCTAGAAATGTTAATATCACCCTTTAAGACCTATTAAAGGGACATTGGGCAGAAGTGGTAGTGGTAGTGGTAGGCCATACATTTTTGCACAGTGCCCTTTAACGTACCTAAAAACAACGTAGATGTACTATAACAATATGTACTACTGCAAAAAGTATCAAGATCAAGAACTTCACGATCTTGATTCTTGTACGGTTTTTGGGATTTGCGTTTATTTTGTACCACAGTTCGTAAGGTGTACGCGTAAATTTTACGAAGTTGTGACATGACTAGAACAACTTTAAAAAAATAGCAATACGAAAACATTTTTCAAACTTAAAAATTGGTGTGATCTCTTTTCGAAATATTTGATTATTTATTATTTATTTATTAGCCTATTTCATTCCACTGCTGCTGGGCAAAGGCCTCGAAAAGTGCCCCTTTGTCGAAAAAGTTCGCAACATTTTGTAAAAATAATTCAGGACACGAATCAGGTATTTTTTAATCGAATGCAGGTGCACTGTTGATAATTTAATTTAATTTTAAAAATGTTATAAGATTACGATTTAAAATTGACACGTGAAGAAAAATTACGCAGTATTTTTGAATGTGTGAACCTGGAGTGCGATTTTTGCCACAGTAATTTTGACATTTTCAACTGCTGAACTCAGCGAATGAGATTCAAAAATCGCACTCCTATTCAATGTACAGTCAAGAGCATATCAAGCTTTACACTTGCAGTTCAATTGTAACGCTTATGGCGCACTAAATAAGAACGGTACAAAGTTCAAAGTGTCAAGCTTGACGTGCTCTTGACTGTACAATAGTCAGGGCGGAATGGCATCGTCATTATGTTACTATTGAACATTTTCATTCATAGGTAATTGCAGTTGAATACCATTTGTTGGGCAATGCCGCCGATTCCGATGAAAATTTATCAATATACCGCAAACTAAACCAGTGATTCTCAAACTACGGTACGCGTACCACTTTTTTATCTGTAGCGTACCAAATTACCAATACATTGACAATTAAAACAGAATTGACGAAAGGCGATAAATACATAGGTATTAATTTTCAATTGTTCGTAAAACGTTTAAATCATTTAAAAAGTTTTTCAAATTTCAACGAAAGGACGGTATGTAAAAAAAATTACGAATTTATATAAATTCGATATTTTTTTTAAATTCAAATAGGAATGTCACGATAAACTTATGAATAAATAGAATATAATTATGCCTTAATAAAATTACCTTAATAACAATAATCTCGCGATATCTGTCTAGTTGCTCAAATCTGCGATAAGACCGCCTTATTTGTACCATTATCGTTTTTCTTGTCTCTTTTTCTATGATATATGTGTATTTTTTTTGGTATAAATAAAAGTATATTTCATTCATTCATTCAAATGGTAGGTACCTAATTGTCACTGATATTTTTTCCGTGTGACAAATATTTAAATTGTGAAAAAATCTTAAATACATTAGGGTAATATTATAACAGTTTTTCCAAAATGTACTTTTTCTGTCATTATGTACGCTTTGATTATTCTTGGACGACGGTCTTTGACTGAACAAGATAATGCGACAATTATTTATGAAGCAAAAACTAAATGACCGACATTTTACAATTACATTTACAATTTGAACTGAAAATTGATTTCTCACGAAACAGTCGCTTGTTTTTTGTTATTGTTAAGTTGATAAGTAATCAAAGTGTTAAACAATACCTACCTAATAATATTAACCTAATAAGACAAATCCAACTGACATAATAACCTAGGTACCACCTAGGTAGGTACTCGTTGTTTTAATGAATTTCTCTTTATTATTTAGGTATTGAACTGTACCTATGTACCTACATAATAATACGGTAGCCTTATTTTACTACTTGTTTACACCATTGCCATTTGAAACAAATTTAGTCACAATCTTATTTGAACGTACTTACAATAATGTTACTTAGGTACCTACATGTTTTGTAATTGGGAACTAAGTACATTTTTTATTTATTTACTAATACGAGTTGAGTTTTTCAGTGAATTGTTGCTAGTTTAGGTGAATAGAGGAGTTTGTAAGAAAACGAAATGTTTTTAATATAAGTAAATATCAAGGAAGGTATTAACTTTTAAAAATTTCCAATTTATTGAAATTCTAAAATTTAGAGCCTTCAGGCGCCGGGCGCGCCGGGCGTGGTTTATCTACTTCACAAATCCTAATTTTGACTATTTCTCAAAGTAACAACTCAATTTCTTATTTGACTACCCAATTTATTATTTTGACTACCTCTCAAATGACCAATTTCAGATTTTGACTATCTACTTCTTAAAGGGATAACATTTATTTTGACTAGTTCTCATACTGGCGTGCGTTTTTTGAAAGTCACGTGTTCAAAATCATGACTGAATGATGCGTAATCTCCATAGTCATTTTGTCATTTTCTAATGCTGATTTTGAACTTGTGACCGTAGTAAAGGAACTTATTATTAATCAGTGGTGTGATTTTCAAAAATCGCACTCCTGACTACGGCGCAAATGGCCAAACCCTTGTCAGGAAAATATCTGCTGGGTTACTCTAATTTTAATCCTGTGTAACAAGTCCTTGTATCACAGCAAAGTTTTCTAAATTGAAAACATGATAAACACGCAACTAACCACGTACCTATGTTCGATTTACGAAATATTTCATGTAAAACCTTATCGATATGTCTACGCAATTGATAAGTGTCGAAATGTAACCATGATTGAATATTCGATTCATTATTTGTAAAAACGTGTCAAGGATTCGTTTAATAATATGTTTTACTATATGGAAAGTAGTGCATTTGTAATCTGCAATATTATGCATTTTACGTGCACATTTTTCGTCAAGGTTTTTTGCTAATTGTAATAATGCCAATTCGATCAGCATTCTTGTTCGTAGGAAATAAGAAAGGACCTAAAAGGTATTGCGATAAAATTATAGGTACCTACGTATTATTTGCGTCACAATAGCTGTCGGGTAATGAAAAAAACTAGCTTTATAAATTGCGGCATCACGTCAGTAATGGGGGAAACCCTTTACTCCTTTACCGTACTCAATAACTAGTTAACTACATCTATCTGCTGTAGTATAATAGCCGGCAAACAACTTGGCCAAAACCCTGACTGCGCAGAACACAACGCACGCTTAATAATAAAGAGAAATAACACAAAAATACAAAATTTTGGGAAATCACGTTATAAGTTTTGCATTTTGACTTGTTGCACTAAATAATGAAAAAAAGGTAAAAGTAGTCTTATTTCTCAAAATAAAAGAAAGGAATTAAAAAGTAGAGATATCGACTTTTAATTTGGTATAGCACTTACCATTCTACAATATTGGGAACCCCGAAAAAAACTTAAAAGAAAAAAATACCTGCGACTTATTTCAGTTTATTACAAAACCAAATTATTCAAACCCACATCAGCTATGGCACAAAACTGAATAGTTCTCTTTTATTTTAAAATAAAATTTAAAACTAAGGTAGAAATGAGACTTGTTTCTCTTTTGAGCTGTAAGTATACGACTACTGAAATGTATATCTAAACATTGCCCTTTTTTAAATATGAATACTATTTAAAAAAAACGTAATTTGAAACTGAATTCAGTTCTATATTCAAAGAATTATTTGATACAATTTTCATAAAAACAGTGAAAATCAAAACAGTGACTTGGCTTTAATACAGTTTTAATCAACATAAACTTTTAGTCTTAAAAATTTTCACCTAAAGACTTGACAACTTTAAATAATGCCAACGACAAGATTCAATCTCAATTGCGCCCCTCTTTGCATCTAATTCCGACCAAAAATAACAGTTCACATTTTTGTATGCTTCTTTTTTCTCAGTGTTGTTCTCTAGTTCTGTTAATGTCAAATTGTAGCTGTTGAGCTTGGATTTGTAGTAAAAAGCCGATGTCGTACCTCTAGGACATTGCAGTACACCAGTAGCTCTCACATAATGCGAATCGATATCCTTTCTAATATCCTCAAGTGATTCCCATGCTGTTCTCGAAGGTCTCCTTGAATTATACCTATATCAGACGGTCAGTCACATCTAGAGTGCTTTTAAAAAATATTTTGCAGACTCTAATCGTGACATTATTTGAGGTAAGGTAGTAGGTCTTGTTTGGAGCTCTTGGCTTATTTACGTTTGTGTATTTATACTTGGGTATCAGATCAACCATAGACGAATTAATAAAGGCTCTTTGGGCACTTAAATCACCTCATCATCATCTCAGCCGATGGACGTCCACTGCTGGACATAGGCCTCCCCCAAGGATCGCCATAACGACCGGTCCTGCTGCCCTCATCCAACGGGTTCCCGCCGCCTTCACCAGGTCGTCGTACGCGGTCGTTACTCGAGAACTTTTTGACCCCATCGGCCATCGGTTCTGCGAGCAATGTGCCATGCCCACTGCCACTTTAGTTTAGCAATTCTTAGGGCTATGTCAGCTACTCTGGTTCTTCTGCGGATCTCTTCATTTCTGATTCGATCTCGCAGGATTTCGCTCTTAAATCACCTAATTTCCAGAAATTACGAAATATCTCGTACCTTTCCTCTGTGTTAATGTTTTGAGAACATTTTAAGCTGCATTTCTCTTCACATAGTACAAAATACAATACAAATACATTTCTGTGGACACCGGGTTCGTTTACGACCTTTTTGCTCAATATCACAGACTTGGAATCCGAAGAACATGAGATTTCCGGGACTATATTAAACATCCTACGGCTTTTAGCAAGTGGATCTTCGGAAACAAACGTTGGATCTGCGACATCGTCAACCACATCAATCTCATCGGTGTATATTGGAGATATTGTCCTCAAATTGCTATTAAAGCAGTATCTACGCTTACGTGAGGCAGAATTAATAGCAGGTTGTAGCAGCAATTAAATTAAAAGAACAAAATAAATAAGAAATCTGAAAACAGAAACCAAACTGAAAATTACTTCGTCTCTGCTGTATCTCGACTGATCTTTCTCCGGTGTATTCTCAATTATGTCATTTTGGCTCGATTCTGCAGAAGAATCTTTCGCAATCTGGCCAGGTCGCAGTTCTTGAAAATGAACAGGACTATCTTTTGTTTGCACAAGTTTATCAGAGCACGTTGAACTGTCCGAATCTAAGGAGGATCCAGACGAACTTGAAGAGGAGCTCGAACTGGTAATGAACGATGCGCATTATTTGCCACTGTCTTGTCATCTCTTTTGTCATTCAATTAAAGTACGAGTGAATAGGCATCTTCTGGGTAAGCTCGCTACATCTACGACCCCATCTTCGTCCTGAGGACTGGATTGAGGTCAAGAGCAAACCCAAAGTTAATAAAAAAAAAAAAAAAAAAATAAATCTTCTATGGAAGATTCACTATCATAGTCACGTACAAGGCTCAAAGGAGAACTTTTTTGACTTTATTTTACAGGAACAGTCTGGTCCTGTTTGGTTGTAATGTTGTTGTTCATTTCACCGGAATTGGCGTCTGAGGTTTCTGTAAAAGGTAAGTAATAATAAAAATGGATCTCTTTTGTTTTCAGACAACTTGTTAAACTAATTAAAATAATTATTTCAAATGGACGGTTTGTGGACGGTGAAAACAGAGTACCTATAGGTATTATGTTTGGAAATGGTAACTTGGTTGTAAGGAAGTAGGTACATAATAAGTGCCTTACCTGGAGCGGCATAGTCGCTTTGCGACAAAGCTCTTTTCAATAAAAATTAAAAAAAAAAAAAACTGCCTTACCAATAGAGCTGAATCAATGTCCGTAACTTATGACACGAATTCTTCATCATTTTCGACTGTTGGGATATTTAGAAGACCTAAAATCTTTCAGTCTCTTGAAAACCTTTTCACCATAGTCGCAGCGCCTAGATAATCAGAAAAAGTAATAACTCGCAATAACTTCAATTAAATTTACTTTGCTATTAATAATAAACTGAAATAAAAACAAAAGTTTTACCCAACTCTTATCACATTTTGATAAAAAACTGAATTAGGTTTTATTGTTACAAGAAAAGTAATAGCATTTTAAAAATAAACTGAAATAACTCAATTTATTTCTTGAAACCACCAAAACAATTCAAAACTAAACTGAAATAAGTACAAATAATGCGTTTGACAATGCCACATTTTATATATTAAATAGAATGAAATCGAAAAATTGCACTTAATGATTAAAAAAATATAAATAAAATACTTACGTTTTAATTGTAAACAGAAATATTTGACTTCACGCCGCTATAACGCACATCTACTTTTTATAAAGATGGAGCATCACTAAGTGCATCGCTTTTTGACAGACAACATGGCCGGTCCGTTTGGAATGAAAGAGGCGACCAATGTTTTATCTCGCTCATATTCGTCCAAATTGAACGGCTGTCGAACTCTTCATATTCTTTTCGCTTTTTTGTTGCGTTTTATTATAAAATATAGAATTTCCCAATTTTCAAGTTATTTCTCTTTATTATTAAGCGTGCGACAATTTGTAGGCGAAAACAACGCTAGGTACTGCGCTCACCCCTCCCTCACCCCTGTTTGCGGGGTAGTGCATCTAGGTACCGATATTTTAGCTACTGTTTTAATTTCAAATATTATTGATTTTATACATGTTACAGCCATGTTGTGCTATTTCAAATCAAGGTAAAGATCGTAGATCGATTTCATTCTCTGGGTAGTGGGCTCGGTGGCGAAATTGGAAAAGGCAATTCCCCGGTTTGGAAGAGTGTGGTGAGTGTTTTTTTCTTTTATTGTTTAATCGTTTTATTAAATTCTGAAATGGATCGACCAAAAAACAGTACAGCTAAGTTACTTTTTTTGTAAAATCTATTTAAGGATAATCTGAATAAACAAACATTAAAAAACAAGAGAGCGGGGTACATTTTAACGGTGTAGTCACACGAGCTGCTATTCAACTGCATTCAGACTGCATTTGCCTTTGCATTTGCAGTTGAAATACAGCTCGAATGAATACAACCTTATCAGCTTACAAGACGAAAATTGAATTACGTGTCAAGTGGTATAATGATAAATCCTTCTATTTAATTATCCTTTTGAAATATCATTTTACAATACAGGGTGTAAAGTTAAATGCGTTACATTATCAAACAGGGTGATTCAAACCACCAAACTGAACAACTTTTACTATATGGGACGAACGTTGAAATCGCAAAAAAATCGAGTGTTCCATAGAAAACGTCAATGGCGATTGGCGACTCGACCCAAATAATATGGAGCAGCTGATATTTTTTTTCTCGAGTTCAATGTTGATCCTGCAGAGAAAGTTGTTCCGTTCCATGGTCTGATGATAATCGTCATCGTCAGCATTTTATTTTATTTTATTTTATTTATTTAACAAATGTATTACATTGCATTACAGTTAAAACCTTTTCACAATGTAACTTATAGGTAGGTACTTAAAAGAAAACATAAATTAACAAAGACAGGCAAAAACAACACACAGACAGACTGTTCATTGGCCCGTTATAGAGCTGGCTCTAGTTACACTCTCACAAAACATCATACACTCTCGGAGTAGGTCAGACAACCTGTCAGCGAACAGATCGCAGTGCGGCGACGACTCGAGCAGCTCGGTAAGAACACGCAGAGCTCGCACTAGAGGCGAATTGCGATGCGCCTCAGTACGGAACTGTGGTATGGCCAGCAAGCGGTGGCTGCGCGCACTTAAGTACCTGTTCGGTACAAACAATCGCACAATGCCTTTAAGCTGGGGACATTTCATGTCACCTCGCAGATTGCGGCAGGCTGTCTTCAGCAGTTCAAAATTTCTCCTTGTTTCCAGGGCGTTAAAACCAAGTACTCCAAGGAGAAAGTTCGTAGGGTACATGAAAGGGTAATAGCAGTACTTTTTCTTGTACAAATAGCGGAGGAAGGCTTTCTGAACCTTTTCCAGGAGCAGAGTATATTTGTCTTCTGATGGATTCCAGACTATAGACCCTGCCTCAATCTTGCTTCTCACCAGGGCCGTATAGAGAAGCTGTATAGCTTTCGTGTCATGAAACTCTCTAGAATTGCGGATGACGAAACCAAGTCTCCGATAACAGTTGGCAGCGAGTGCTTGAATATGTTCATGGAATGTTAGCTTAGGGTCAAAAATAACACCAAGATCCTTAACAGAGTCAACGCGGCGTAGAGCATCTCTACCCAGGGTATAATCGGTCCGTAACGGGGACAGTGACCGGGTAAAAGACATAGTGCAGCACTTTTCGATGTTAAAATTAAGTTTATTCGTGAGACTCCACTCATAGACAGCATCAATGTCCTCTTGAAGTCGGACACAATCAGTTGCATTCTTCACACCTAAGACTAACTTAAGGTCATCCGCATACAGCAGGCACATGGAGTGCTTTAGCACTGTATCTAGATCGTTGATCATTAGAACGAATAAGAGTGGGCCAAGTATTGATCCTTGGCTCACCCCAGATCGCGTGTGATACGAGCGCGAAACGAAGCAGCCATGGCGTACGAACTGCTGCCGGTCATGTAGGTAATCCGCAAAGAGGTTAAGCAGCCGCGGTGTGAAGCCGAGGGCACAAAGTTTTCGAAGAAGAGCGTCGTTGTCAACACGATCAAATGCCTTGCGAAAGTCGAAATACACAACATCAACTTGAGTACCCTGATCCATATATTGAGAGACTGTATCAACTAAGATTAGTAGGTTCGAGTCTACCGATCGACCAGCTCGAAAACCGTGCTGAGATTCAGACAAAAATGGACTCACTTGCCTCGAGATTTCCCTGTGGACTATCATTTCGAACAGCTTTGCTAGCGAGGATAGTATAGCTATGGGCCTGTAATTTTCAACCCTAGAGGTGTCGCTGTTTTTTGGAACAGGAGTAACACGGGAGAGTTTCCACTGGCTTGGGTATTTCCCCGAAACGAGAATAAGATTAAAAATATGGCGAAGAGGGAGAATGAACAGGTCTTTACACCCTTTTAGTATATATGCTGGAACACAGTCAGGACCAACCGAGCTACGAGGTTTGAGTTTTTTTAAACCATACTCAATGTCCTGAGTTGTGATCTCAATTATATCAACATAGTTAGCTGAACTCATCTCATCATTCAAATTTATGCTACTAGGATTAAGGTCAGGGACATCCGATAGAAATACTCTGGAGAAGTAGTCTGCAAAAGCGTTGGCCGCCTCACTTCCCACCACTTCATCCTCCCCACACTTAACACGAGACACAAAACCTCCAGTATCTCGCAGGCTATCAACATGCCGCCAGAAAACACGCGGATTGTTTCTAATGTTTGATGTGACACGGACCAAGTACTCATCGTACGCCTGTTTCAGGCGAAGTTTAATATCAGCACGAAGCTGCCTAAATAGGTTGTAAACGCAGAGAGACTGGGTAGCTTTCCATTTACGGTGAAGAACAGCCTTGCGTCGGATGTCCCTAATAAGATCGGAGGTGAACCATACAGGATAAGGCCTAGATTTTCCTTTGGGTCGCGCTTTTTTGGGCACACAAAGGTCAAAGATTTTATAAAGAGTGTCATAGAAGGCCGTGACTGCCGAGTTCGCATCATTAGCACTATATACAGCAGCCCAGGATGCTTCCTCAATAAGGCTGTACATGAGCTCAAAATTACCCTTTGCAAAGTTCCAATCCTGCTTGTGCTCAACATTGCTCGAATCGATTAGCTCCGCACATTTGTTCCGCACTAAATCCTTAGTTAGCACGGCTATATCCAACGGGGGGTGGTAAGCATCAGTGCGTGGGACGAGACTGCCTCCCTCTGCAAGCCGCACATTTACCGAGCCAATTCGTTCCGGCGCCAACACTATGTCCAGCCTACCTCCAAAAGCATTCATCACATCATTCCTCTCTGACATTCCACACACCTTAAGGAAGTAACCATAATAACTCAAAATGTTAACAGAAGCACTATTTAAGTTTAAGTCCCCAAGAAGCAATATTGTTCCTTGCAGCTCTGTGACTAATGATTCCACTTTAGTAAACCAACGCATATAGGTGGCATCAGCAGATTTTGGTGGAATGTACACAACACAAATAAACACCTTAATATTGTCAAACGTGAAGGAAACCCACATATCCTCGCCATGCTCTGTCTCGAAGTCTGTGTGACGGTGGAGGGCAAGAGGTTCACGTGCTGCAAGCAGTACTCCTCCCCACGGGGTGGGACGGTCGCGTCGCACAACATTCCATCCTTCACAACGCACCTCCGCGTCGGTCACTCCGTTGTCCAGGTTTGTCTCCGTGATCGCGAGGATGTCGGCGTCCACGATTGACATAGTGTGCCTCCAGAAAGGGAGTCTAGTTTTTAGGCCTCTCACATTTTGGTACACCAGGTTCAGGGTTGGCGATTGCTTCGCCCTTCGGTTTACCAGATGCTTGCTGATTCTTCCCTCTGAGTGGTTTCCGGGAACCACGAAAAAACGTCCACTCCTTTATCCTTGCATTGTCTGGCCAGACTTCCGGCGAGAGGCAGCTCTCGTAGTGAGAGACAGGGACCCCAATTTTGTACGACTTATACTCTCCTTTAGGCTTCAGCTGGTCAAGCGTACATGTCCCCGTCGGGCATAACTGCTGCAAGTAAGCCAGGACGTCGTCGGCTCCGGATTCCATATTCCACAAGTGGAGGTACTTTCTTCGCTCAACAGCTCTCAGGGATGTTATTTCAGGGGCAGCAGTGCAGCGGATGGAAGCTGATCGGCGAGTTTGATGGGTGCGTTTCTCCGCTCTGGATACATTAGGGCTATCCACCTGTCCCACAGGCTCCTTATCACCGTTGGCATCAGGCTCCTGGCATAAGGCATATTAAGAAAGACCCTGAATAACCCTGGAGTGCAATTTTTGAATCTCATTCGGTGAGTTCAGCAGTTGAAAACGTCCAAATTACTGTGGAGATATGCATCTTTCGACTGCTGATTTGACTTTCAAAAATCATACTTCAGGTGTGCGATTTTTGAAAGTCAAATCAGCAGTATTAAGATGCGTATCTCCATAGTAATTTTGACATTTTCAACTGCTGAACTCAGCGAATGAGATTAAAAAATCGCACTCCTGTTCGGTAGGTACCTATAATGTAACGAATTAAATTTTACACCCTGTATTAGTACTTACCAATAAGCCTTTTAAAAACTTCAGCCTATCTGCATATAATTATTGTGCGGTAGAGATTACATTGTTGCATGTTTTTCGCAACAATACCGTAGGCTAGGCCCATCAAGTCATCGCATCAACGGTTACGGTACGCTAAACAGTTTTGCAATAAGTGTTGGTGCTCAAATTATCAACTTCCTCTATAAGTGTTTAGTAGGTACTTTAAATTGGTATACTGATCATTTTGTCATCTGTTGCATTGGAGCTGAGCAATGCAATGCAATAAGCGTCCCATCGCTGTCAAAAACATCGACGAGCTCACAAATGTAACATTCTTCTTGGATCCTTCAGATCGTCTGAGTTTTTATATGAGTTTGACACATGAAATAACCATAGTGAATACCGAATTGTCAGCTCGTCAATGTTTCAACGACGAATTTCGGGTTGTGACAATGTTTGCGCTTAGAGAATTGCAATGCTGTAAGGTCCGCCACACACATACGGAATTGCAATCCGGAATCTTGAATCAGGATAACGATTTCGTATGGATTATCCAGCTCGACAATTCCGTTCGGAATTGCGCAGCTGTCAAATCCTATACAAAATTACAATCCTGATTCGGAATTCCGGATTGCAATTCCGTCTGTGTGGCAGACCTAATTGTAACATATATTTTTTAGAATGTTATACCTAGGTACCTACCTACTACACGTAAAGCCGCGTTCAGACGACAGCATCCGGCCCGCACACGCCCCGCGCTCTCCCCGCGCTCACCCCGCGTCCTAAAATGCATTGCTTGCAATTTGAGTCTTATGACACGATAATAAATCTCGTATTGTATTTTGACGAGCGGTCGCGGGGCGGGTGCAGGCCGGATGCGGGGCGGGTGCGGGTCTTCTGTCCTCGGCCTAATGGTAAGATAGATCTTAGCAACACAGCGTGAAGAGCGCGATATCAATCAGCGATATCTTAGCACTTATTCAATTCAATTAATTAAACAAGGTTATACCGACAGCTCAGTCTAGTAGTACCTAGGTAGGTAGGTGTTGTAGGCATCGACAAATTACATAAATACAGAGCATAAAATTAAATAAATAAAAAAAATCCAAGTTTGATAGTTTTCGAGATTTTGTCATTTTTTTAACATTGGATTAATCCCTGCGCTCAACTTTTAGATGTAGCTACCTACTACAAATTTGATTTTTTTTCATGAAAATACTTGTTACGCAATCCAGAATAACCTTTTCATCGGAACCAATTCAAAAATAAACTATTAGTTCCATACTTATTATATTACAGAAAACCCTTTTTTCTGTCAGTCTTCTGCGGTAAAAATTTTTCTATGTCAACTTTGAGACTACATCCTGTGTAAAAAATGTATGGCGGTAACCTGGCAAGTAATTTCAAAAGCTGGCCAATTTAATCAAGTTTTCAAAAGGGTATCACGGTAGTAAGTAATAATATGTTTCTCGTCGAACGACCCCATTTCAAAACAATAATTCGGGGTATATCATCTATTCTATACCGTATGAATTCCAGTTGTAATGCTGGACTTTCGGGTTGTAATAACATCCAGTAGATGGCGCTCACGTCCCCTCAAGAAGCAACAATTGAATATTTCGTTCTCTGACTAGTGGACTCGGTGGCGAAATTGGATGACACACTTCCCCGGTTAGGAAGAGTGAGGGTTCAAGTCCCGCCCGAGACTTAATTTTTCAATCTTTAATTTTGATTCTTTATTATAATTTCAACAACACTAATATACGTATCTATAAAACTGCGTAATAATTGGAACGACCTTTAAAATAATAGTGCTGTTGTATGCATACCTACCTATTTATTTATAAACGATACCTACAAAACGATGACTATAATTATATTGTGTACGGAGACGGACGTACCCTGTTTCACATGTATTTTTTATATTTTGCTTTACTGCGAACCTTCGATCTATTTTAGAAATTAATAATAAAAAAACTATTTGTTACCAAAACCAAATCAAACCAAAAACCAAACCATATACAGGGTGTAACAAAACACCCTAGAAATACTTAAGGGGGTGCTTCATATCATCAAACTGAACAACATTCACTATGGAGCCAACATCGAGAAAAAATAAAAAAAATTTGCTGTCCCATACAAAACTACAGTACGACTCGACTAAAATGTATGGGACATCAGATATTTTTTATTTTTTCTCGATGTTTACTCCATAGTGAAAGTTGTTCAGTTTGATGGTCTTAACCACCCCCTTAAGTATTATAGGGTGTTTTGCTACACACTGTAGAATAGCTAAATTAAAGTGGCAGTGGACGGGGTAGCTTGCAGAACTGATGGGCGATGAGGCCGAAAAGTTCGACTGTGTACCGGAAAGGGTAGCGTGGGTGGATTGGCCAGGCCCCCCATAAGGTGGACCGACGACCTGGTGAAGGCGGCGGGAATACGTTGGTTGAGGGCAGTGCGGGACCGGTCGTTGTGACGATCGTAGGGGAGGTCTATGTCCAGCAATGGACGTCCATCAGCTGAGATGATGCTGATGAATATAAGATACTATATGCTGCCGAATATAGTATCCTATATTCTCCCTTATCGCTGCTAAACTCTCTCTCTCTTATATAGTCGTATACAGGGTGATCTGGAACAACTTTCACTACGGGACCAACATCGAAATCGCGAAAAAAATATCAGCTGTCCCATACATTTGGCTCAAGTAGGTTTGCAGTTTTGTATGGACAAGCATATTTTTAATTCGCGATTTCGATGTTGGTGCCATAGAGAAAGTTGTTCAGTTTGACGGCCTGATCATCCCCTTAAAAAAGTGTCAGCATATTAAGAAGGATCCTATGTGTACTTAGTATTAGTACTTACCTACCTTTCCTAGCAAGTTAGGTACATTTCCCCACAATCTATAATTGAACATTGTTTTTTCATTCAATCAATTGTTAATGTGGAAAAAATTAGATATCCTAGATTTTGCAGAAATGTTTTACACATTTTCTTCAATATACATAAACAAAACACGATCTGTCCTTTCTATGAGATTGCCATAATAAGACGTGATTGCATTAGTCATTGGGAGGTATGCAAGTTTTAGTTGCATAATAATGAAAGTAACCTTCTGCCAGTAAAAGTGATTGAACTTCTTTTTTTAAACACACTCATGTGGGTAAGTAGTTCGAACGGAAGTAGAACGATGGTTGTAAACAAACGTGATTCAATAGGTGTGTATGTTGCATTCTAGGTCAGAGGCTCTCCAACTTTGGTACGCGTACCTTGGCGGTACTCAAAGACTTAAAACGGATTGCCCGGTAGCACAGTCGGTAGTGAACCTGCCTGCTGTGCCGATGGTCGCGGGTTCGAATCCCGTAAGGGACAAATATTTGTATGATGAATATGAATATTTGTACCCGAGTCATGGATGTTTGTATTTATATATGTATTCTATATCGTTGTCTAGTCATCATAATACAAGTCCAGGCTAGATTCTGGTACTTTAAATGTGACTAGATAATTTGTGTGACATTGTCCAAGATATTTATTTATTTATTTATTTTATTGGCTGATTTTATTCTAATAAGAAAAAGTTGAAAAGGCGTTAAACAATAATATCGTAAAAAATGCTCGGTTACCGGGGGTCACCGAGCCTGGTGTTCCCCCAATCCAATTATATAACATTTCAAAAAAAAAAAACAAGAATGTTAGGTACATTGTACATTGCCGATTTACAATGTAACTACCAAATCGAAAACCAACAATGACTACAATGTGACATTCTTGTTTTTTGGAAATGTTGTTTAATTGTTAAGAAATAAATAAAATACCATTGAGGGTAGCACTGCGTATATTCTTAATCGCTTCGCATTAGCGCGTTCATTCGCCAATTCTGTTTTATTTCTATTCATCTAAAAAATTCCATGAAATCACGAATTTCAATTGTATATTTGTGTTTTTATTGGTGAGTAAATAAATCAGATTTCTGTAATGTCATGTTTCTAAATGTGTCTAGAACTCCCGACTCACACGACTTCAATCTCTTCCTAATTGTTTAGTAGCAGTGAAACAAAAATTATCTGATGATTATTGTCTTACACGCGTGCAAGCGAGATGGTACCTACCTACTACGTAGTGTCCGACCGAAGTTTCGGTTTCGGTTTCGGATTCGGCCAGTTTCGGCCCAAATTTGGAGTTTCGGTTTAGTTTCGGTTTCGGCAGAAAAACGGCCGAACCTACGACCGAAACCGAAACTAGGTTCGTGAGATATCGTTCGGGCTTCTGAGGCTTAGTAGGGAGTGTGAGCACTCCCCGCGCCCCTGTTTATGTCTTGCGCTGTTTGTTTTGTGGTCTGAATTTAGAGGTTATTTTCAATTTATGTTATATTATTTCCAATCGGGTAATGTTATTTTATTAAGCTACCTTTTTGATGAATAATCAATTTTGTAGAATACACCTTTCTACTAAGGGTTGGTTGAGGTTGATGTATATAATGAAACACAGATATAGTCTTCACTAGTAATGTGACTAGCGCACGTCCGCACAGCACGGCGGTCGGTGCACGAATACCGAGCGAATGAACGATAGGTATTGACCACAGACCGCACGTGCCGATAGACGGCGCTACCGGCGCTTTCCACATTAACTACTCTTTATTGCTGTACACTACATCCCTTTCTTGTTTTAATTTATTTTTTATGTTTACTCGAATCTACCACCGCTTCGGAAGGTATAGACCGTGGAGAAGAAGCGGCGCAAGAAACTCCACAGTTTAGCTAATCTCTTAAATCTTATTTACAATACAGTGTTGACTGTTATCAATGCTATTACATTAAACAAATTACGAATAAGTTATTGAGACTAATTTGTTTACAGAAAATAGATATTTATCAAATATTGATCTGAAATTGTCAAACACCGAATTCAACGATAAACAATGTTAATGGAAATTACAATCTCATTATATTAACACATTTCAGTTATTGTTACTTCTGTTCTATACTATCCCTTCCCTGTAAAAATATTTTTCTATTGATAGGTAGGTAAGTAAACCTACAAAAATAACGTTCCATAGATCTTTATTATCTCTTATTTATTTATTTTGGCTAACTACTAGTCAAAGTCACTGCTTCAAGATCGTATCCATTTCCGTTTTATCAAATTAAGGAGGTAAGGACAAAAGAGTGAATCTGTGATAAGCACATACACTTATGCACTCAAAATATTCTGGCGGGTGCCAGCCATTGCAATTAAGCACTCACAGCTATTTTATTTGCATGACCCTTTAGCTTTTGCTAACAACTTGATAGTTGCATGGCTCTGTAACCCATATCATTTTATCTTTGCATGATATTTTAGCTTTCGCTAACAACTTCATAGTTGCATGGTCCTATAACCCATATAATTTTACAGTTTCATGAATGCTGATATAACGCTGACTGACAACAATATTAAGTAAGGTACACTAGGTCGCTTTCGTTACCAGCTATGTTCAGTAGTTACCTTTAGTTAGTCGACTAGACTAGTTTTGAGAAATCAGCAGTTTCAATTTAATGGACCCGTTTAATAAATAGATACTATTTTACTCAACCTATACAGATAAAATGCTGATACCTAAATTAAAATAATAATCGTAATAATTCAATTAAATGTTCTTTGACCCACTTTAATGCTGATCTTTGACGGTGTTGCAATTATTCAAAAGATTCGCAATTTAATACGCAGTCACAATTTAATGTTACGGGCAAGTAAAAAATCAGAGTCCACACATTACTGTCGCTCTCATTTAGGGCTCTATGCCACGAGCACAATTTCAGCCAACGCCCTGTCTTATTCATCTATTTCCCCTTTGGTCTGTAAAAAGTTCTACCCCATTAGGTATGCTATGCTTCGATTGTTCCTAATATTGGAATAAATTTTTGTGGTTGAAAAGCTTGTCATTCTCTCACCATTTGGTAAGTCATTCCGTCCATAAACCAAAAATAAAATAGAAGTCTAGCCTACTACAACAGTATGCTAGACTAGAAACTTGAGATTTGATTCCGCTATCTTGGTACTCACAAATATTGTTTTAGCAAAGGGTCTGATGGTGGTCTACCCTATGAGTTATTTTGTCTGCTATACCTAAGTATTCAGTCACTAAAGCAGTATTCCAAAATAAATTTTATAAATTGGCATAATATTTCCTGCCGTTCAACAGTGAATAAGTTATTATAATTAATTTCCCTTATACATACATACCTTTACATTTCTATAACAATAACAATAAAATAAACTATAACCAATTTAGCTATTAGTTGTTAATTACATGTAACGTCATGAAACTCATGAAAATATTGTGTAATGTAAGGTATACTTAGGTATGTATCTGAAACATTAGTTACTTACTTATTATTTAAACACTAATAATGTTTTCCGTTTACGAATCATACAGTTGTATCATTTGGTAGGCTTTAAGAAAATAATGCTATTTTTAATTACAATGTACATGAATTAAGTGCAACTGTTGTTTCAACTTAATTGCGTGGCGTAATATTATTACAGAACTGCAAATCATTTTGTTTTTTGACTTGCTTGCACTGAAATTATATTCTTTATTTAAAATATTATGAATTTATGACAAACCGATTTGGTTCAAGTACAGTATAGTATACTTTAACACATACAAATGAATAAATTAACAGTGCAGTGCCTGCAGTGATTAGGTAAGATACAGATTTTATCTATACAAAGAAGAAAGTGCAATAAGTCATTAATTCCTTATATTAATGTCAATGGAATGACCAACTACAAGCTGCTAATAATTACTTATTTGACTTGTCATCTGAATGACCAACTACGAGCTGCTTATAATAATTTATTTGACTTGTCATTTGAATGACCAACAAGGTGCTGATAATGAAATAACAGTTTTTTTTTCAATTGAATGACCAGCTGCAAGTTGCTAATAATTATTTTATTTATTTGACTTGTCATCTGAATGACCAACTATAAGCTGCTGATAGTAAATTTGATAGTATTTGATGCCCAGCTAAAAGTTGCAAATGTCAATTGAATGACCAGCTACAAGTTGCTAATGTCAATTAAATGAACAGCTGAAAGTTGCTAATGTCAATTGAATGACCAGCTACAAGTTGCTAATGTCAATTAAATGACCAGCTGAAAGATGCTAATGTCAATTAAATGACCAGCTGAAAGATGCTAATTTCAATTGAATGACCAGCTACAAGTTTCTAATGTCAATTGAATAACCAGCTAAAAGCGGCCTATGTCAATTGAATGACTGAATAACCAGCTACAAGTTGCTAATGTCAATTGAATTACCAGCTAAAAGTTTCTAATGTCAATTGAATGATCAGCTAAAAGCTGCCTATGTCAATTGAATGACCAGCTGAAAGATGCTAATGTCAATTGAATGACCTGCTACAAGTTTCTAATGTCAATTGAATGACCAGCTAAAAGCTGCCAATATCAATTGAATGACCAGCTACAAGTTTCTAATGTCAATTGAATAACCAGCTAAAAGTTTCTAATGTCAATTGAATGATCAGCTAAAAGCTGCCGATGTCAATTGAATGACCAGCTGAAAGATGCTAATGTCAATTGAATGACCTGCTACAAGATTCTAATGTCAATTGAATGACCAGCTAAAAGCTGCCAATGTCATTGAATGACCAACTGTACGTTGCTAATAACTGTTTGTTGTACATGGCAAAGACTAACCATTAACATTACAAGCTGACAATATGAGAGTAATCACCCTGACCATTTCAAACCTCTTAGCTATTAATTGGAGACATTTTCTCTTTATTAAGCACTAAAGCAAGGAGGTATGGTTCAATCGGCGCCTTAGCAGTCGTCCTGTTGAAGGCTGGTTTTTCTGTGACATCTAGGAACATACAATCTGCGAACAAAATTGTTAACCAGTATTATCGGTTTGGTCATGAATGTTATGAATGTTATGATGCTTGAATATGATATAGTTATTAATCTTCTCTCAACTGAGATGAGTGTTTCTTGTTAAAATGTGAGTAGGTATTTCCAGAAATACTGAATTTAATAAGAAATCACCTAATCATTTTCTAATACTTTTTGTAAATAATTGTCTGAATTTACATTGATCCTTAAAATATAAAATTCCTTGCTCAAATAGCCAAAGAAACTAATTAGTTTCACCTGGAGTAATTATATCCATAATTATGACATTAACAACAATGTTGCAAAGATAAGATCAACGTAAGGTTACTGAATTGAAGTTCTATAAAGTATAGAATACGTCAAACAAGTTCCGGTAACAAATCGGATGATGATGATGTTCAGCAATTATGTTGGTATTGGTACTATTGATGTTTGAATTGAAATATTTTCATGAACTAGTACCACCAAATAAGCTCCGAAAGTGTTGTATATTATTATTGTTCTCGCATACCTACACTGAGAATGTCCAATAAGTAAAACGTTCAAAACGTAAAACTTTGGATTTCCACTTAAATTTTTTTGACATCAGAATGTTCGTTACGCCGAATGTTCGTTACGCCGAATGTTCGTTAAGTCGAATGTACGTTACTCAGAACGTTCATTACGTCAAATGTTCGTGACGCCGAATGTTCGTTACGCCGAATGTTCGTTACACCGAATGTTCGTTACGCCGAAAGTTCGTTTGCCGAATGTTCGTGGCGTCGAATGTTCGTTACGCCGAACATCCGTTACGCCGAATGTTCTATACGTAGAATGTTCGGTACGCATAATGGTAATAAGTAACTTTTATTAGAGACCATCACAACTACGAAGTAAGACAATTACATAAAAATGACAACGTGTCAATATAAGTATAAAAAACTATTGGAATAAACTCACTTGGCATATCTTGGTTACCTAATCCTGTTCGTATCGAATCAAGACACTATTCTTAACCTTTGGTATGCAGGAACGCGGATCAGCATTATGAAAACCATTTATTACTATTGTGTCTGGCTTTTCCGGCATACGAGAGGTTAATGCGCGTATTTTGGATACCTATTAGGGCATAATGACGGACTACAAGCATGCATTAGTATATGCTCACGAGTACACTCCCCGAGGAGCAGTCAGAGATTCAGAAACCCCAGGACACCCTTGCCCCACCAGCACCGGAACTCCGTCCAGTCACGTGTGACGGGCAGTGAGCCTGGAGCTACGGACTTGAATAAATTCTTTCAATCGTTTAAAGTAATAAGGAATGATTACGTGACCTTAAAGATTGATGTCCACATCTGGCGCTGGCGTACATTTGTTCATCCTAGGCGCCGCGCCGTCCCGTGTTGTCCCACACCTTCCTCCTGTCTGGTCTCCCCTCTTTCCTCCAGCATTCGATGGTCGACATGTGGGAAAAGAAATACAGTATGTAGATAATTCCGAATAAACGATTTAAAATCGGGACAAAAAACAGTTTTTTCTTTTCTTTTGAAATATATTTTTATCACTAGGCAAAGGCAAAAACAAAGCAATGCTAGCAGAAACCAGATAATTAAGATAATTCCAAATAAACGATTTAAAATCGGGACAAAACTATTTTTACTTTTCTTTTGAAATATATTTTAACACTGTGTAACTTTTTAGGCAACAATCAAAGCAACGCTAGTAGAAACCGTCTTCGATTGTGTTTAAATAACTCGCTTAGCTTCCTTAACTGGGTGTCCTTAACTGGTGGATTTTATTTCGTTGGCACCGTTTGTATTTTTTAATTTTTAACCCTCAACAAACTGATAAACACTTTACTCACGTGAATTTCGAATCCCGTCGTCGCCAATGTAGAATACACCTTTCTACTAAGGGTTGGTTGAGGTTGATGTATATAATGAAACACAGATATAGTCTTCACTAGTAATGTGACTAGCGCACGTCCGCACAGCACGGCGGTCGGTGCACGAATACCGAGCGAATGAACGATAGGTATTGACCACAGACCGCACGTGCCGATAGACGGCGCTACCGGCGCTTTCCACATTAACTACTCTTTATTGCTGTACACTACAAATTTCATTTCAATTATTGTGTTTTTATCCAACGTGTTTGATATTTTTGCAAAGTTTTAGCACCTATTGACACAGCTATTGATCTACCTAGTAAACTTTGTTTTCGATTAAAATAACATTTTTACAAACTGATATTGATCTGGCTTTTGTATTGTCTCTGCCTACTCCAATGTGAGACAGGCGTAAAAATATTGTAGTAGGTACAAATAAATAAAATTTCAGTTTGTCACTTTGAGGCCAAACTTATATTATTCAGGTGAAAGTAGGTATACAGGTGTAAACTTAAATGCGTTACATACAAGGTATTGCAAAAATACAAATAATCATTTAAGGGGGTGGTTTAGAGTCTAAAGTCTAGTCTAAACTTTAGACAATCAAACAGAACAATTTTCGCTATGGGACCAATATCGAAATCGCGAAAAAAAAATCGGATATTCCATACTAAACTACAAATCTACTCGAGTTAAATGTAAGGGATAGCAGATTTTTTTTTGCGATTTTGATGTTGGTGGATGTTCTGAAGTTTCAGAATATCTCTGACTACCCCCTCGGGGAATATAGTCGTGAGCATATGCTATGCTATGCTATGCTATGTTGGTTCTCTAGCGAAAGTTGTTCAGTTTGATGGTCTAAACAACCCCCTTAAAAGTTGTAAATTTTTATTTTTAATTTTCTAACACCCTGTATTATGGGGTAATTCAGACCATCAAATTGAACAACTTTCACTATCCATGAGACCAATAAAAACAATAAATGATTGTTATTTCTATTCCAACATTGAAAAGGCAAAAAAATAATCAGCTGTTCCATACATTTGGGTGGAAGGCCGTTGACGTTTTCAATGGCGCAGCGGATTTTTTTGCGTTTTCGATGTTGGCCCCATCCTAAAATTTGTTCGGTTTGAATTCAGTGTTTTTGATCATGTTTATAAATATGCAGAAACTAAAGGCAGTTTAATTATTCTTGATAAAATAAATTTTAGATTTCAAAAAGAGATGGTCATACATAATAAAATCACCTACTTGATTTGATGTTTTAAAAACTTATTTTACTGATTTTTTTCTGTGTTAAAATACCTCACCTCTATAGGTAGATATAGATATGTACCTACACACCTACCATGTACCTACATTTGTATGGGTAACATAAAGGACTCTTTTTTTTTTAAGTTGAGTGTAATGTCTTTCGCCAACAAACTGTTCTGCAGTTTGGCGAAATGTACCTAATGTAATTTGTACCGTTTGTAATTCTGAAAATTTTAAATAAATGAGTAAAAAAGAACATGTACCTACAGTAAAAATAATTGTTTTCAAAACAACAAAACTACTAAGTAATCAGTTAATTATCAAATTAACTGCTTCTGTAAACATAAAACACATATTGGCAACTATCTACATTGAACTAAACTTAAAAAGTGGGGAAGAATAGTGTCATAAGGAAGTTTCGGTTTCGGTTTCGGATTCGGCCGAAACTGAAACAGAAACCGAACGTCGGTTTCGGTTTCGGTTGTAAAAAGTAGGTTCGGTCGGACACTACTACTACGTGACCAGTCAGTAAAGATGATTTGAGAGCCACTGATAGAGTTGATTATGTCATGCAACTTTTTATTACCTTTCGGTGGAATGAACGAGGTCAGTAAATGACCGCTTAATATTTTTTTTTTTCAAGTATATTATTTAATTTGAATGTGTTGCTAAAGTTAGCTAAGATATTTCTAACTGTCTTGTAGATTAGCTGTTTTAAAAAAATACTATTTCGTTCTGGGAGATAGCTCTTTGCATTATCAGTGTCTGATAAAAAAAAACCTCTTAGACTGAGATTCTGAAACGAAATGCGAGTTTGAGTTCGAACTACCTTATGATTTTTTATAAGGATCAAAGGCATTTTAAGATTAAATATCTTAGTTATTCAAGTGCTAAGATATCTAATGTTACCGAGTTAAATATACCACTTCAGGATTCAGCCTACGATTATCTTTAGATAGACACGTCAAGGCTTATATAGGTATATTGAAGCCACTTAAGATAAAATGATCGATAAGATTTCATCTCGGGACGGTACTGAGAACATTTCCTAAAGGTGTGATCTGATTATGATAAGTCAGAAAACATTGTTTTGTCATGTTTAACGTCACCAACGTGATATAAACTACAGGGCGTACAGCCATATCATAATTTATGTTGTTAGGTATTATAATTTTTCTCAGTGCGGTGAATACGTTTATTGTTTTGTACCTATTTTGTAATTTTTATGTGGCAATAAAGTTAAATAAAGTGCACTTTCACTATTGGACCAAAACGGAAATCTGAAAAAAAAAATCTGGCCCTCTACCCGGACTTTCGATGTTAGATATATCGCCACTGTTTCGGTCCGCACTTCATTGTAATAGAGTTGACATTGGAACGAAAACGTTCGCGCAATTGCGAAGTTCGAATGTGCGGGTAGGGGCCCAGCTCCATACATTTGGGTCGAGTCGCCATTGACGTTTCCTATAGAACAGGTGTTTTTTTCGCGATATCAATATTGGTCCCATAGTAAAAGTTGTTCAGATTGATAGTTAATCTTTAAGTATGTATTATAATAATAAGTATGTAACGGATTTTAGTACCTGCACCCGCACCGGTATACAAAGTTTTTAATAAATGAAAACGTTTGTAGGTACAGCATCGATATCAGATCACCTGGACAAAAATGCGGATTGTCCGTATTTAGTTTTGGTTAAATTGTTTAAAATAGCTCGTAGAAGCAGAACTGACTTCCTGCTAAAAGTAACATGTCTAATAGAAAATTAGAAACCCGCCTTTTGGAGGTGTTGGTTATAAACCACGTCACGTAAAAATGATGGTCGTTCTGCGAACCGACAAGGACTTTTTGAAAGAAAATGCGGAAAAAAAATACGTAAATAGAGTTTGCCTTAAACAGCGTACCTACATTCATGCAATAATGAAAGGGTGATAGACATTTGTCAGACATTTATTCTTCTTGCATTGCAACAGTATTCACTTGTACTAAATCAAAATATGTGATCACCAATGACACAGACAGTCAGACAATGATGGAAAGCGTGGTGAATATCCTTCATTATCTATATCATAACAATAATTAATACTTAACTCTATTATTTGCCTATTATGCAAGTGAAGACAACGTCCATCAGCCATAATAGGTCTTGGGGCTAATAATATCTTAGCCTTAGGTCGAGATTCAGATATGTTTATTAAGTCGTAGTTCAAACTCCCGTAAGTCAAAATTTCATCCAATTTTGACCCTACTTAGACTAAACTTACGCTCAAAAGACGTCTCTGAATTATGCCTTAGTCACCTTAGTGTCAACAGTGTACTAGGTGTTTGCTTCGAGTTGGCCGTTCCCTCCCTTCCCGCTTCACCGTACCGCACCCCTAAGAGACCCTATTAAACCCAATTTTATAACTTTTAGCAATGCAACCACGTACCTACGGCACGCCCGTCCCGGTCACTAATATCGCTTTTAATTAAGAAATTTTATTTGCTTGTTGTATTATTTTTTGTCGACGGGACCAGTTAATGTGCCTGTGACGAAATTTTGTAACGGTCATCGACAGCCAACTCCAAGCAAACGGGTAGTAGCTATGCAACGCTTTGTCAGGTGTGTTCATGATGTGACTTTGTGTCGATAAAAGGATAAGTAAGCCTTAAAAGTAAGGCAGTTAAACAATGAAGGTTGGAAGTACATTTTTCCCTTTAGAGTCCAAGTTCACGTATCCTCATTACAATGTGATGTTCACGGACATTTCCGTGTGCTGACACTATCTTTATTGCGGGCCGACGATCTCTGAATGCTTTAATTCTTATTTGCACTTTGTCTTTGCGAGTAAATAAATATTTAGTTGTTGCGTAAAAATTGCGCTTTGTAGAGAAACATAGTCATGCTTACTTTAAGAATTGTCTTAGCGTAGTTAAAAATATTTTTTATACATTTCTATTTATTACGTCGCCCATGACTTCCTACGCACAGACAACTGACTTTTAATAAATATTCATAAGTTTTGACTGAATGAATTGATTGCGTCTAATAAAGCCAAAATTTTTATTAAAGAGTTCCGTGACTGACTGACTGATAGACAGCGCACAGCCTAAACCACTGAAGATAGAAATATGAAAGGAATATATATTATATTCTACAGAGGATAAGAAAGGATTTTTCGAAAATCTTCCCCTAAAGGGGGCGAAATAAATATAAAAATAAATAACGCTCACAGGCACATACATTGTAATGATCCCAAGAAAGCACTATTTATAGGCTGTTTATTATGGAAACCATACAACGACGGCACAAACATATAAACATCCATGACCGAACCGGGATTCGAACCCAGGACCCTGGTTTGGCAGTCCGGCATGGTAACCATTACACCAACCGGGTCGTCAAAATCGAGGGTCAAAGGCTCGTATAAACTAAGCCATTAAAATCGGTGGCGACGGGCTCACTACCCGTCACACTGGACAGAGTATCGGTACTACTAGTGAAACGTGCATGTTTTGAGGTTTCAGAATATCTCTGACTACCCCCTCGGGGAATATAGTCGTGAGCATATGCTATGCTTAAAATCGGTTCTGTAGTTTTGAAGTGATGCGTGCTACAAACAGAAAAAAATTTAAAAATGGTCTCTATAGATTAACTTTCAGTTCGTTACATATTCCAAACATAGTTTCCGATTCTTGTAGTATAATGAATAGTCATTTATGATAAAAAGTCATGATTTCAGAGCCAGTCTCCATGCCCACGCGCATGACAGATGATTTTTACACGTGCAACAAATATTTATCACTGAAAATGTGTTACCTATTTAGTAGTTCTGTAACTGATTAGGTACTTCACGATTCTTATACTTAGTATTATAAATAATATTGTGACGAATAAATAGAATGGATAATGAATGTGTGAGGGTTTGACGTCATAGCCAATACCCACTGCAATGGAATGGATAAGTAAGTATACAAGGTGTTACAAAAATATAAATAAACATTTAAGGGGGTGGTTTTGATCAAACTGAACAACTTTCACTATGGGACCAATATCGAAATCGCGGAAAAAAAAAAAGATTTTCCATACTAAACAATCTACTCAAGCTAAATGACTTTTTTTTTGCGATTTCGATGTTGGTCCCATAGTGAAAGTTGTTCAGTTTGATGGTTTAAACAACCCCTTTAAAAGTTTTAAATATTTTTTTTTTACTTTGTAATACTTTCTATTAAACCTAGTTAGTTTTTATCCAACAGAATGAATTCGGTTCGGAAGGGCGTAATCGTGGACAAGGGTTAGTTTAAAAATAATTGAAACATCAGAGGATGTTCATTACTTCCCATAACACTTATCTTATAAGACAATAACGTAAGCATAGTAATCATTCCAGTCTTCAGATATTTATTAATTACCCAACAAGTTATAAAGTAGGTACAGTAGCGTGCGTCAATTGTGCTGTCACTCTGTCGCCTTTGCAATTTATCTGTCACTATATTGATTCGGACACCTGAGTAGGTACTTTATTAACTTTATTTGCATTTGACCGCGACTTTGTTCTCGTAAAATTTGTTTTCGGTATGAAATTAACATGCTTATGTTCTAATTGCATCTATGTTTAACGCCTGCCACACACATAATACGTAATTCCGAATCAGAATAGGATTTCATATAAATTTTCCCCCTCCAGTATTTCAGTGAAATTTAAAATACATACGAAATCGTAATTCCGTCCGGAATAATTCCGCATGTTTGTGGCATGCCTTAGTTTGTTAATATCTTTAAAGTGTGTAAACCTCGCTTAAACTTTCTCTCTATCACGGCTTTGCTGGAAGAAATATCTTCAGAGATAAGCTTGCTCTTTCTCTATTTCTGAGTGTACAATAAAGTGTTTTATCTTTCACCACAATAATTTAAACGAAACAAGACAAACAGTGCGTTTTATAATATTAGCAAGAACCTTTGATACATTTGTTTAGTGACAGATTAGATTCTTGTAATTGATATAGGTACTTTATTAAACAAGTAACTGCTACTAGCAGACTATTATAACTTGAAACTGTATCCGATATGATACCTGTTACATTAAGACGAATACGATACCCGATGTAGATGAATACAGACTATAGTATCATAGCATATAGTGAGGCAATCGTTGAGTTTGATGCCACAGTACTGATTTTGTTGCTTGTAGGTTTGTAGATACCCAATCCCACCTCTCAACGTCCATTGCCGAGGTCCGTATCCCCTTAGCCCTTGTTCACTGGTTTGGTTAACCTACCAGGAGTGCGATTTTTGAAACTCATTCGTTGAACTCAGCAGTTGTAAATGTCAAAATTACTATGGAGATACGCATCTTTCTTCTGCTGAATTGACATTCAAAAAACATACTGCAGAGGTGCGATTTTTTAAAGTCAAAGCAGAGTAGAAAGATGCTTATCTCCAAAGTAATTTTGCCATTTGCAACTGCTGAGTTCAAGGTGTGAGTTTCAAAAATCGCACTCCAGGGCACTTCACCGTCACTGATGTGGTTCCCCCTATAGTCCAGTAATAAGCAGTTGCAGCTCCTTGAGCTATACTGTATTTGTCAGTTAGATAAAACCCAATTGAAGCGGGATGGCTAATTGCAAAAGTTTGCTTGTAAGAAAGAGAGCCTTGCAGATGGGAGGAGTAGCCTTAAAGGGGTGCTTTAGACCATTAAATTGAACAAATTTCACTATGGAAATGTAAAATGTAATGTGCTGTTCCATACATTTGAATCGAGTTGTCATTGCCATTTTCTGTGGGACAGCAGCATTTTTTGCGATATCAATGTTGGTCCGTAGTGCAAGTTATTCAGTTTATTGGTCTGAAGCACCCCCTTAAGTACCTATGTAACGCATTTAATTTACACCCTGTATCGTAAAAAATAGAACAGGTGATTGTTTTCAGATTTGAACGCTCCTTTTGTATCAAGATTATTTTCTGTTACAGATTATTAGTAATATTTAAATATTATCCGCTATTTAGCACGAAACATTAGTTATGGTGCGTGTATAAATAACAAATAATGATCAAGGTCGCCCTGATAATTTGAAATATATTTTTAAGTTATTTATAGGATCCAATGTGAATTGAACCATAACATGTTTGTTGTTACAAAACAAATTAGTATAAAACGAAAACACCACAAAATTATTTGTTTTTTTATTCTTCGATACAAAACAAAATATGTTTTTCTCTTCCAGTTTCAATCGATGAAGAAACTATACACCACACTACGTAGTAACTTATTATTAATCTGTGACCACAATTAACATAAAACACGTTTGTGTATTTAGCGGGTATAATTTTTATGGTCAATAAGGTACTATTTTGTTTTGCACTCTGACGTCAATGGCAAGGCTGATTTCTTGAAATCTAATATTGTTTTTGGTATGCCAACTCCATTTTATTTTTAAAATACCTATCGGGCAAAAAACATTACTGATTGTAAGTACTAGGCCATAGAACTTCGAATACACAAGCATAACAAATTACTTATTATTGGACCTCACTATTTAGTTAAGTACATATTTATTAATTTATTTTAAGTTGAGATACCTAAGAAAAATAATAGTTAATGAACAAAACAGAACTGTAAATGGATAATTTTTTTTCGAAAAACAATATCATTTGACAGTTGAAATCTCTTTGCGTACCTACCACTAATGGTACGCGTACCACAGTTTGAGAACTTATGGTTAGTTTTTAATAGTCAAATTAAAAATAGGGAAAAAGGAACTTTTATGAACCTCAGCTATATTTTTATGGTTTGTGTGTACTGTACACATTTCACACTGTTCACATTTTCTGTTTCTCACTCACTCATCATCACACATTTTAGTAATGGGTACAGTGTACCTATAAAGAACACAGCGAGGTTAAACTCGTAGTACCTATGTTTTATGTTATTTTGTTTAGTTGTTCATACTTGAGTGGTTACTACAAAAAGTCGTGAGGTTTCATCCAATGTCATTTCGCATTCTTTGGAATTGCAATTACATAATTACCGTTCATTATTATAATTTGAATTTGTAATGGGAGACAATAACAAAAGGTTATTTCTACCTACTTAGGTAAGGTACCTATAGGTACTGTTCCCGTAAATTCGTACGCAGGACCACTGACTTTAAAAGTTACTCATAGGTTTTGATTGCTTTAACCGATTACGATGAAATAAAGCCTAAATGTTAATAACAACTAAGCTATATGCTTCTGTGAAAATCCCATCCAATTCGGTTCAGTAGTTTTTAAGTGATGCGTGCACAAACAAAAGACAAAAAGACAAACATTTTCCATTACGTAGGCAGGTATCCTAAACGCCGCGCCCGCTCCAGTTGGTAAGTCAATGGCCCCCAATTAATATTTTGGGAAATATCTTCAATGTACATCCACGCTCAGTTAACAATATAATATTTTTAACTAGCGACCCGCTCCGGCTTAGCACGGGTGCAATGCTGATATGCAGTACTGTATTATATACAGGTACATATAAACCTTCCCCTTGAATCACTCTATCTATTAAAAAAACCGCATCAAAATCCGTTGCGTAGTTTTAAAGATCTAAGCATACATAGGGACAGACAGCGGGAAGCGACTTTGTTTTATACTATGTACTAAGTAGTGATAGTGATTATAGATGTACAACCCGGGCGAATTAACTAGGCACCTGGTTCGCACGTGGCTCGGAATTTGACACCCCTCCTGCTTCCCCCCCGGGGGACCCCGCCGCCGCCGTGCGAGGCCGAAGCATAGCATTTCAGTTACCGTTGCACGTGTCCCTGCGCTTTAGCATTTACGAGTTATTCTTTCCGAGTTTTCCGAGTTTTTTATTCCGAGCCACGTGCGAGCCAGGTGCCAATTTAATTTGCCAGTGTTGTACAGGGTGTTAGGGTAAAACAGTTGCATTTACTTCAAGGGGCGATTGTTATTCCAGGACGGAGGCGCGGGCGTAATTCTCTAAACGACGCTATGTTACGTACTATAAGGTTTAATTATACAGGGTGTAACAAAACACCCTAGTAATACTTAAGGGGGTGCTTCAGACCATCAATCTGAACAACTTTCACTATGGAGCCAACGTCGAGAAAAAATAAAAAAAATCCGCTCTTTCATACAAAACTGCAGTACCGTCTCGACTCAAGTGTATGGGAAGGCGGATTTTTTTTATTTTTTCTCGACATTGGCTCCATAGTGAAAGTTGTTCAGATTGATGGTCTGAAGCACCCCCTTAAGTATTACTAGGGTTTTTTTGTTACATCCTGTATTGTGTTACTATGACTATCCCCTACGGACGCACGTCTCTTCTGTATAAACCGCGCCTTAGAAGCATTCTCTCTGTAGGGCATTATGGACTTGGTATTTTGTAAAATGAAAAAAAAAAGTTTACACCATAATATACCAATAACATACTTAAATATTTTTTGGGTGGAAATGTTAATATGCGAGTCCGTAATTAAGTAATTTATGCCATGGTATCAGACTTTAGAAAACAGTACTTATATTTTTTTATCAGAAAACCGGTCTGAATTAGTACATTACTGCAGAGGCCAGCAACAGAGGCATTGATGGACGAACGTGTAAATGTGGGCCGAGGCGAAGCCGAGGCACACATACGTAAGTCCATCAATGCCTAGTTGTGGCCAAGGCTTGTATAGTACTTTTCTCAAACAATGCGCGGAAATTAAAACAGTAAATTTTCTCAAATAATTCGCGGAAATTAAAACTCTTTTCAAAATCAATGACGAACAACGAACAACAATTTGTTTTTTTTTTCAATAAACAGCTTTAAAAAAAAAACATTCAAAATTTTGCAATCCAGTTCGAAATTTAAATAAAACCTTTGATGAGTTACCTTAGTCCTTAGTTAGTCCTTGGTCGCCATGTTTCGGAATAAAAGATCGTTCCATTTTTAAATTACACGACAGATATGAGTTTACTATGTAATTTATTTGGCCGCTAAACACGACAGATATGGATTTTCATACAAACATTGCCGGCCGCTGCGCGCATGTATTTGGCCAGTACTGCAATTTCGATTTATCTCGAAGAAGGTTGTCAAAATAATGCTCACATTTCCAAGCATGTTTGAGAAAAAGTATTTTAGAGTTGTTCGACCTCTGTAATTTGCACGTTTCAATAATGCGTTTTGGAAATTGATGTCGCATCGCATCGCGGTCGCATATTTATTATTTCTTCCGTCTGTAAAATTGCATATTGCTGCCAGTTGAATTACAGTTAAATTACTTATTATCTGGTACCTATACAGGGTGCTAGGGTAAACAGTTGCATTTCTTTAAGGGGTGATTGTACCCATGATACTGAACAACTTTCCCTAAGAAACATATAGGAAATTGCCATAAAAATGTGGACTTTCCATGCTAAATGCAATAGGCTGATCGAACGTTTTTTTGAAAAGTAAATTTTTTGCGTATTTCCCTTTATTCCTTTGGGAAAGTTGTTCAGTATCATGGGTACAATCACCCCTTAAGGGGCTATGTAAAAAAAAATGGATTCTTCAAAGCTCCATATATCATGAAGTACTAACAGTAGGAGTATGATTTGCGGATATGTGTAAATCTACACTAATATTATAAAGAGGAAAGATTTGTACCTATTTTTGTATGTTTGTATGTTTGTAATGAATAGGCTCAAAAAGTACTGGGCCGATTTAAAAAATTCTTTCACCATTAGAAAGCTGCATTCACCCTGAGTAACATAGGCTATATTTATTGCTAGAAAAGATTAGACGTCCACCCGTGCGAAGCCGGGACGGGCCGCTAGTTGAACACATAATTGAAGTTTTGATTAGAGCCAAAACACAATTAAGACAAATTTTCTCGATAGAAAAACAAGCCAAAGTAGCCTCCGTTTTTGTCTATAAACGCTTGTAACTGCTAAACTGTGAATAATAGAAACATGAGACTTGATTTAAAAAAAAGAGATTGCTATTATCTAAGTTTTGATTAGAGCAGAATTGAACTTACATAAATAGTACAATCACAATTAAATAAAGTTTGTTTTTTCGCTTGATTCGTTCCAGGCGCGCGCGTCGCCCCATCTCTTTCTCTCGCATCTGGCAGTAATATAAGCTATCACACGCCCGTTTCGCTTAAATTATTTTTCGACATAGGCTCTTAAAGTAATGCAACTGTTCACCCTAATACCCTGAATAATTTCAGACCAAATAAAAATCGTCTCTGGTTGTGGCTATACCTACCTATAATGCGAATAGACGTTCATAGATGAGTCATATAATCATAAGCTTTTACCCGCGACTTCGTCCGCATAAATTATATACCAGATTTTAAGTCAGATGATGCTATCAAACAAAAAAAGTTTCATCAAAATCGGTTCAGTCGTTTTTGCGTGATACTCGAACAAACAAACACCCAAACAAACAAACAAACAAATAAACAAACCAAGAAACAAACAAACAAACAGACAGACAATAAATCCAAAAATTGGTGATTTGGAATCAGGGACAGGTAAAAACCATGTCGTAATTTTTTTTTGTAAATATCTTCAATGTACAGACACACTTCTGTTACAGTTTTATAATAGTTTAGATTATACAATTCAATTCGAGCTATACAAGGTTTTAGGGTAAACAGTTGCATTATTTTAAGGGGTGATTGTACCCATGATACTGAACAACTTTCCCTAAGAAATCTACAGGAAATTCGCAATTTCTTTTTCGACTTTTCATACAAAAGTTCGATTAGCTGATTGCATTTAGTATGAGAAGTCCAAAAAATTTTTTACGAATTTCCTATACGCTTCTTAGGGAAAGTTGTTCAGTATCATGGGTACAATTACCCCTTAAAGTAATGCAACTGTTTACCCTAACACCCTGTATTTGTAAGATTTTTCAGGAATAATAGACTAACGTTCAGTTGCAGAAACGCTAATTAAAGTTAATCATCCATTAAATCTCTTGCTGTCACTTTTTGTCTTGTTGACGCAGTAAAAGCTAGCAAGAGATTTAATTGAGGATTAACTCTAATGAGCGTTTCTGCAACTGAATATGAGCATTTAGTATTTATTCAAAAAATATTTAAAATTCAACAAATATTGTGTAATGTTTCAATATTATTTAACAAATTGCTTTTTGTCATGATTGTTACCTACTAATCGGCTCTTGCGATGTGTTCTAAAAATACAAAATAATTGTTTCAACCTTGTCCGTGACTCACACGCACTTGCCGATGATGCCTTCTAGGTAGACAGACAGTGACTTAAGAGGGTAGGCGGACTTTCGGAGAAAATATGAGAATAGGGCCTCAATCGCCCTAAGTTTGAACGATACTACCAAACAAAACCACAACCAAAAACGTTACGTTATGCACAATTCATATCGCGCAAATTATATTAACGGTAACGATTTAGCTTTATTTCGGAAGATACGTTGGCGTAACGATTTGATGTCCGTTCGATCGAATTTTCTGTATTGTGCGATTTAACCGTTCAGAAAAAAATATCGCGATAGCTTTTTTACTTCAGCTAAACCAAATCTAAACCAAAACTAAACCAAAACCAAACCAAAACCGTATAAAATTGCGCAATTGAGGCCCAGGTCACTTTTCTGACTGTTTACGTATAAATTTGTCCGATCCGCCCCTCCCACACAATTTGCCGCCTAGAGTGCAAAAGAGACAGCTGCAGCTCCAACTGATTTTATCCACATAAAATGGACGAGATCTGTATTTCGTATTCCCTTGTTTCCTCCAAAACTAAACCGATTTTAATAATTATTTTAAGAATAATATGAGAAAGACTCTGGCTATGTCTGTATGTTTTGCTTTTTTTGTTCAATATTCTTCAAAGTTTGCCGTTTGTTTGTTGTCTGAAAATGAAAACAGGCGGTAAAATTTGGCATTTTCGAAGGTCTCTAGTTCTTACAGTAATCAATTTATGCAAAACAGTAAAACATAGGGACATAGCATAGATTGTAAGGTAAACAAAATTTTGCTCTAGTGTCATTATCCAGGGAGGGAGCGGGAATAACGTTTGTATGAAAAAAAAAGGTACTGTTCTACCTCTTAAGCAATCTAATGTCTAGTAAGGTAGACAGACAGTGACTTATTATGGTGGAAAGAGGAATGCTCAATGTCCAGATGAATGGCCATAACAATATGTAATGGAAAGAATGTGTTATTACTTATAATTCAGTGCTGTATTAAGGCCCATTATGCTAGGGCACTAAAGCCTTTCTATCAGAAAACAAATAAAGCCTTTATTAGTTTTTTGATCGTTTTCTAAATAGGTTATTCCCGTAGTGTGACCAATAGAAAGAGAGTCAAATACCCCATAGCTCGAGGAGGTATTTAGCTTTCACAGGCTTTCACTTTTTAGTGGTGGAAAATATAAGATTATTATCATCACAGGACATGTTTTTTTTTTATCGGGCATAGGCCTTTAAAGGACATGGTTGCCGACAGATGTACACACGGCGACAGATCAACCTACCCATAGTTGAACTCTTTGTTCATGGACATAAAGTCCAACTATGGGTAGGTTGATATGTCGCCGTGTGTACTTACACTTTTTGTGCATCCATATTCCAGGTTCCCGTTTAAGTTTCTAGCGGATCCTAAAGTTCGATTTTTCGACGCTTAAGATATCTAATAGACAATAAGAATTTTCCATGTTAAAAAGAAAACTAGAAGAAATGCTAGAAAATAAAATAAAAAATTCGAATCCGCAAAGCAGGTTTCGTCAAACCACAATCAATGGCAATTGGCAACATAATAAGATAACATACAAACTTAGTCAGACTATCACTAACTAAACTAAAGGTCCGTAAGATGCTGGCCGCATTGTCCCTCTGGGTGGCTAGAGAAATTGTCTGTACTAAACCAAGTATAGGCACCCAAGCAGGGGGTTTAGTCGACCCCCCAAGGGCAGGGCTGCCATCCGTCCGGGTTTCCCCGGATTTGTTCTAGTTTGAAGGGTGTCCGGGGGCGTCCGGGCGGGGTCTTCACAAAAGTGACACTTATAGTGTCCGGGTAAAACCCGATTAAATATTTAATTAATGGTAAAAGATAGTTTGTTTCATACACACATCATAAATCAACTCGATTTCGTTTCGGCAGCATAAGCTTTACAATCGAGTTGTTATGTAGCAAAATCATGAGCTCATTTTGCTCGCTCTAGCTTTAATTACATACATAGAAGGCCTCGATTTCGGTATGAGCTGGAAATGCGCTATAATATGGCAAAATCTCGAGCTCGCTCGCTCCTGGTTTTATATTGTATTGAAACGATCTAGTCGTATTGCAAAATCTCGATCTCGCTTCGCTCGCTTCTGGTTTTATATTGTATTGAAACTATCTAGTTTCATGGTTATCCGGGGAAAATTTCAGATTTTACTGAAATGTCCGGGGTTTCTAATGTCTTTGTCCGGCAACGGCGATTTTGGCTATGGCAACCCTACCCAAGGGTCGAGTCTACAGACTCAAAAGCGACTGAAACAAAATCATTGCTGTTTATTTTATTTATTTATTCATTACTTTGTTTTAGTAGTACAGTCGCCATCAGATATATCGTAGCATACAAGGTGTCCAAATATTTCTGAGCTGTGCTAATTTTTATTAAATTGTTTACAGTAAATGTTATATATATTTACAGTATATATAATTATATCTAAACGTGTATTTTTTCATAAATATGTGAACAGCGAATTTTCAATAATTTCTTTACAATGTTATTTAAAATTAACATGCAAAACAACGGAGTAAGGTTTTTATCCGAAACTGTTCAGATGTTTATGGCCACCATGACTGCGTCGATATATTTGATGTTCTCGGCGTTCCTATATTTTTGATTGACTATGAGTAAAGAAATTATTGAAAATTAGAAGTGCTTAGAAATATTTGACCACCTTGTTTGCTACGATTTATCTGCTGGTGACTGTACCTTTATATACCTACTTTTCTGACATTCCATTATAAATAAAATACCTAGGTAATAGTTTTTATTATAATTATTCCTTTGTTTATGCTCAATCAGAATCACCCAGCGCTGAAACAAACAATAGTTGTTCATGTGCTCATTGTTTGTCTCCTGCCTGATTCATGAGCATTGTCTGTTTGTGTGTTTGTTTGTAAAACAACCTGCATGTTCATAGCAGCTGTGGAAGGCAAACATGAGGTCATATTTCAGAGGAAAATGTAGTACCTAGGTGCTAGGTGGTGAGTATGCTAAAATATTCGCCTGCTGAAAAGCCAATGACTAAAAACGGCGCCTTTTTTTTCTTTTCGTTTCTTTTTTTAGCGCGAAAATCAATCAAACTTGAATATTATTGTTCAGAATAAAGTTACAAACAAAGATTTATGACAAGTAGGCTTAGACAATTTAATAGTAAGGACTGGCCTTGCGGTAGCATTTCACCTCTGACACGGTATTAGATCAATTAATCTTGCGCATTTACACCCAATTTTATACCTTATCACTAAACGAGACAGCCTATAATAGCGAAACAATAATTTTGAACTTAGAACGTTTGGGGTTCACACGAGACTACTTTTCATGATTTTTAACATTCAAAATTAGAATCTAAAGTTATAGGGAATAAAATCCAAAGTTGCGGATTTCATGTTACCTCGCCCCCCGCAAAAAGTGGCAGAAAATTTTGATAGGAGAATGACACGCGTTACGCGTCCATACTATTAAATTGTCTAAGCAAGTAGGATATCTCTAAAGTCCGAACTCAGTCCGAACGGTATAAAGGCTTGAAGTAAACGTAATGAAGATATTTTCAACTTCAAAAGCCTTTATATCTCCGTTCGGACTGACTTTAGGGAATATACAGATTTGTTTGTTACTTTATTCATTCAAGTTTGGATGATGGCCGCGCTAAAACAGCGTCGCAAAATAAGGCAACAACCTTCCATACAAAACCCGCACTGTCTTTTTTACTAGATTTCAGCAGAAAGGGAAGGTACTTTGTTCAACCCGTATCTTGTTCGCAATAAATAAGGTACCTACAGTAAAGCCTAAACGCATCTAAACATGGTGCTGTGCACCAACCTAAAACGAATGCCTGAAAAATTTAAAAAAATCTGTTACTTGTTATCCAACAAACCTGAACCTAATAAAACCACAACTTCTAGTGTAAGATTTAATGTAATTTTTATCGTTATCGTGAAACACATGTAATAATGACCATAACGATAAATACTGTGTAAAAAAAATAGCTGTTACTATTTCGAAATGTAAGCTAGTATTTGTACTATTATGTTTTACCTAGATAGATAACAGTAACTCCAGACGTGTGGATTGACACGTTTAGTTTGTATTAGTTAATAAGTAAGTTCTATTGCCCTAATAACTAAATGATTGTTTACTGTAAAACTTTATCTAGAGATTCGCAACTGTTTGTTATCGTCAAGCCGTTTAGTTCCGGCTTAGTATAGAGTAACTTATTATTAATCTATGGTATACAGGGTGAAATTGATATCATTGGCATCCTTTTAAACTAAGAGTCTACCCATCAAACTAAACAACTTTTACTATGGGTCGGTCAATCGGTTTGCTCCCATAGTAAAAATTGTTCAGTTTGATGGGTAGACTTTTAGTTTAAAAGGATGCCAATGATATCAATTTCACCCTGTAGATAGCCATATTCATTTATTCCTGTGGGTGTCGTACGAGGCAACTAAGGGATAACGTTTCTTAAGCATTGTTTTTGTGTGTTAAAAGCAGCTGTCGCTACTTGACACATCATTTCATCCAGGCGCGGATCCACCGTTGTGGGCACGGTGGGCATGCCCACAACCCTAATTGAGGTTGATAAGCTTTCCCTTCACTCTGTAAGGTCCGCCGCACACATACGGAACCACGAAAAACTAAAAAAAATTTGGACCTCCCATCGCGCATCCCATGTGCGGATCAGCCGACTGATTTTCTATGGGAAGTACAATTTTTTTTTTCGTTTTTCTACCCATTATTGTCTGAACACACACTTAAAATGTTGTTAGTAATTTAAAACTAGTAGTCTATACAGGGTGTTAGGGTAAACAGTTGCTTTACTTTAAGGGGTGATTGTATCCATGATACTGAACAACTTTCCCAAAGAAAGGAAATTCGCAAAAAAAACTACTTTCCATAGGTATGTCCTGTATGAGAAGTCGAATTTTTTTGTTGCGAATTTCCTATTAGTTTAATAGGGAAAGTTGTTCAGCCTTAAAGTAATGCAACTGTTTACCCTAACACCCTGTTGATAAGAATAAGTGTCATAATTATCATACTTAACATCCATAATTGCCATGCTTTTGTCATGGAGAATGGAGATCCGTTGGTAAATTCTCAGTCACCTTGTAAAGGTAATCGAGTAGCAAAAGAAATCTAAGTGTAGCCTAGAAGAAAATTAAATTTAGGTACTCACTCATTCGAGTATTCCGACTTACGTGGCTGATGTTTAACGATTTCTATTTTTACGACCAAAATAGGTACCTTACCTACCTACGTTTACAATCTTGTAGACGTAGGTTCTTTTGGTAGGAAGTTGACGTATCTATGAAAGGACTTCTGACTTTTAAAATACTACACCTTGATTTCCCTATTCTCTTCGCAAAACGCCAAATTCTCATAATGCTAACTTCTCCAAATTACAATTTCTCAAAGTAACAACTTTTCGAAATTACAATTTCTCATAATGACAGACAACTTGTCATTATGAGAGATTCGAGGCCAATATTATTATTATTATTAGTGAATGAATCAATAATAGATTAATAAGTAGTTAAATACGTTTTTTTAAGTTGCCTATTTATTTTATTAGTTCGTAAAATAGGTAGGTAACGGATTCTCCGAATAGTTTAGATTTTTATCTCCATTTATGTTTTTTATACTATTATTACTATTAACCATTACTGTCTTTCTCTTCAATAAATATATTTTCCTTTGGTAGGTACCTACTTGATTTTAAAACCACAACTAATTATAATTACCTAATCATCATCATCATAACGTATAACGTATGACATTTTAATTACCTAATAAATAGGATCTAGTGTATTTAAACCCAAAATGTATATTAATTATCAACGTTAGTAATTTAATTATCATCCATACTATTACTTTCCACTTTTCCAAGTTTAGCTAGCAAGCTAGGGCATTACAGCCTTGGAGCCCATACAATCTAGGGCATTTCATACAATTACGATTTTGTTCTGCGCGGCACACTGATGGGACCAATATCGAAATCGCGAAAAAAAATCTGCTGTCCCATATACAACGTGTTAATGAATTAGCGCAAAACCTCATACACCCCAACTGATTTGTAACAAAATAATTAGATTGAAACAATAATTTCATTATTTTGATAGTTAAAATTTAAAGTTATTCGCATTTTAAGTTTTGACGCAAAAATGATTTGTTATCATTTCAGCAATGAATGAAAGCGCTAACGAACTCATGGATACATTTTAATAATCTTGTTTTGGTAGTAAGTAGGGTGCCCGTGCGGTGGGTTGACATCGGGTTCAGTAAATTTTAAATATTTCAAAAAAATTATTTAATATTATGAAAAAAAAATATCTAACTTGAAACCATGATAATTGGATTCTGATCTTGATTCTAAACAAACTACTTTCTAGTTTTGCGTTAATTTATTAACACGTTGTATATTTGGTCGGTCAAAACCGTCAGCACATAAGAAGGACCCTATGAATTATGTGTAGAAATAGAAACTCGATCGTGATCTTTCATTTACCACGAGTTTGACACTGTTTAGGTATTAATACTGAATTTTAGCGAAGTCATGCGATGCATTGAATGCGTGCGTGTTATTCTAATATGGCCTATTGCTAGACGCGTGCGTGTTAAATGGCCTATTGCTGTGAATCCAAGGTCTCATTACCTTTAATACCAAATTATCGTCCACTACTGAACTTGGGCTCTCTCTAGTCACAAAACTTTATTTTTAGCCTTCCTCATACAGACGATACTAATAGCTAGGTAAACTCGACACCAGCGGGGCTAGTACGAAAACCCGCGATATCCGTGATACGGCTTTATCACGTCTTTTATCTCATTCGTTTGCGAACAAATGAACGAGAAAAAAGACGTGATATAGCCGTATCACGGCTATCACGGGTTGAAGTACTAGCCTCGCAGTATGGGTAGCATGCCACCGAGATACAGCGCTATCACACCTTCGCTCTCTTTCTATTTGCGCGCGAACGAACGAGATAAAAGACGTGATACAGCCGTATCACGTGTAGCATGCTACGGCTTCTGGGCACTGCTCACACCACGCTCACACGATAAGAAGAATAGCTAGGTCTAGGTATGACATGTGTCAAGTCGTGTCAAATAATTTTGATTTAGTGATTATTGGAAAAATAATAAAACTAAATACCGCCCCAATCCCGCCAGATCACTCCGTAGCGTAGGTTCGTAATACCTACTAAGTAGTGGGTAGGAAGTAGGTCCTACTTCATATTTTGAACTAAAATTGTAAACCATGCTGATGCGTAGCGCGCCCAAAATGTGCCATTGGTTCGCCACCCCTGACCTAGTATCACCTAGTACCTTTACCAAGTATGTACCTAGGTACCACCTAGATACTAAGACAAGAATATAATTACAAGCAGAAGGGCAAACATTGATGACAGTGAATTACGGAACTAGGAAGCAAGTAATCCAATGAACCGAAAGTCGGTCGTTAAATCGTACAAATCCAACTGAAATAAGCTTGATTTCTTTTTATACTAATATGCATACACATTTAAACATACCTATGCCGTTTTCCTGAAGGGACAGGCAGAATGTACGTTATTTTATTATCATTACCTAATAAAAATGTCTTGAAGTTAGTACCTGTATTCTAGTCAAACACACATAAAATAGCCACAAAGTAAATACAAGTCTTACAATAGATAATTTGAAAACGTTAACTTAGTCAACATTTAGTCATCAAGTCACCTTCCTTACTCGTTCATTTATTAGCACAGGGTTTCTCAAAGTGGGGTTAGGTACTAGGTACATACGTACGCCCGTTGATCGTACGGGGTACGCGAAAAGATTATGTATTATTAGACCAAATTAACACAATTTGAGAGAAAATACAGGCCCAGTAGCATACAAGCCATACGAGCATCAAACTTGGTGTGATTATAGTGAACTCTGAAGTAAAACAATAAATTATAAAAATCGGCCAAGTGTGAGTCGGGCTCGCGCCAAGGTTCCTGTAGTGAATGAAAGAAATAATGTTTTGGATATTATTGTGTTGTGGTACGGAAACCTCGGTGCGCGAGTCCGACTCGTACTTGGCCGGTTTTTCTTATTTTCCTAATGCGGGGTTTACACGGGTCGATTTTCGCCGTGCGGCAAGGCCGCCAAGTCACTATAGTCGCATCGCCTGTCCAAGCCGAATCGCCACCCCATTTGCACGAGTCGATGAAAATCGCGGGTGACTAGGTAGTTAATTTTGCATCAATATGTCGATCGGCACTGTCGCACTGCGTACTGGCATTGAGCGGAGACACAGAAGTTTGAGCAAGCGATCGCCTACGACAGAGCATATTCACGGTCGATGGCCACCAGCCGCATGCGGCCGGTCGCCGCGCGGCAAAAGTCGGATGCTCGCCTACTTTGGGGCTTTAATCACCTGCGTCCTAGCCCAATTACCATTTAGACGGTCGATTTTCCCCATGCGGCGGAAATCGTGCGGCTTTGGTCACCCGTGTACTGTACCTACACCCGACACCCCGCATAAGAGTACGCAGTCTTCTGGGTAATTTAATACGGGTACGTTGGACTATAAGTTTGAGAAACCCAGTAGATAAGTTGTTTACACTACATACAATTCGTAATCATTGGTTGGTGAAGGTTCATTTCTTTGATTGTTTTTTTTAGGCAAAGGCGTGTCCGACAAGGTTACGATTTGCCATGCGCTTAATAATATAAACTAAGGTAAACGTTTTAGTGTTCCGTAGGTCTACCATGAGTTTTCACAGTACGTTACTACTGTAGTTGCGGCGCTAATTTTGTATGACAGAATTAGTTCTCAACGTAACCACCAGGAGCGCTGTACTAAATTCAATACAAAAGTTTTAGTTTACTACGGTAATTTTACTGTAGTTTACTACAGTGTAAACTCATGGTAGGCCTACCGTGCCATAATTGGTAAAACGGAACACTTCTGGAATCACCTCCTTTTTGTCTGTCCGGCCGCGGCGCGGCCGTCCGTCTGTCACAGGCATTTTTCTCGGATATCGTAAGACACAGGAAGCTGAAACTTGGTACAGTTTTAGCAATGAATGGTCCGATGATATAAATGAAGTCAAAAAAGATTTGATTTTGACAGTTTTGGGGGGGCAGAAAGAGATAAAAAAATTACTATATATCTCTCTCGCTTAGATAAAAAATGCTATATAAACATGCAAAGCTTATAAAAATACTAGTCTAACAAAGTTTTTCAAAAGACAATGGCCTCGATTCGGAGTGTACCACGACTAAACTAAACTAAATGTATTCCTGTCACTTTCTAAAATAAGATTAAGAAAAGAGACAGAAAACCAACAGCTGACTTTAGTGCTGTCAAAGTGACGTTAAATGCGCAAAATAAGATGCCATCATAATGTACGCCATCTTATTTAAGTCGTTTTTGGGCGTTTAACGTCACTTTGACAGCACTAAAGTCAGCTGTTGGTTTTCTGTCTCTTTTTTTAATCTTATTTTAGAAAGTGACAGGAATACATTTAGTTTAGTTTAGTCGTGGCACACTCCGAATCGAGGCCGCCCACGTGACGAAGTGTATTCGTTTCGGGTCGTTTCGCAGCTGGCGAATGTGTATGATTAAAAAACACATACAAATCGTATGATAGCTGAACTTATACACAGGATAGGAGGAATATCGTGCTTCCCAAGGAAATGGAACATATCCTGTTCTATCGTGGCATTTCTTATAAAATTGAAATTTATCAGTTTTGAGGCGAAACGGGACTGGGCCTTCCGCTGTTTCCTTTCTCTTTGAAAGTGTACTAAACAAATTTTTCAATAAACTCATAAAAACTGCTGTCCCCACAATATTTTAAAAACTAGAGCCAGAATAATTATGTTTGGATTCAATTGAAATTGAAACAGCTGCTTAAATATTCTTTCAGTTTCATTACGCATTGCCACTCATAGGCTTCGTGAAAATGTGTAAAAATATTCAGTTATTCACATGACGTAAAGTTTGACAAAAGACAGATTGTTATTATAAAATAATACTTACTTAGGTATTTTTCCTTCCTATCTTGGATTCGATGCGCGTTTCAAGAAAGATTATCTCGCCTCGGTGAAATCCATTTAGGGTTGCCAACCCTACTATATAATATAGTATCCTACTATATTAGGGGCCCTACTACTATAATTCTGAGAAAAATATATAGTAGGCAAAACTACTATATTTTGATGAGCAAATAATTTAGAGATAATTTAAATAGGTATATTGGTACTTAGGTCCAATAAAAATGACCAATAACTTAACATTATTTTAACAATTTTCTTTCTCATTCGTTCCATAAACAATTTTCTACTAAATATACTACTGAAAAGTGACAAAAAGTTTTCCTAAAGTCAGATTTATCTATTTTATAAATTACCTATATTATTTCTGTATCGAATCCAGCGACTTCTGCGTTTACAGGATGCAATATTTTGTATAACGAATACGAAATAGAGAAATGATTGTTCCTTAAAAAAGAACTTGGTATTCAAACCACAAAGTTGCAAAAAAAATGTTGAAAAAAAATATTTTAACAAATTCGAAAATACTATATTTTTTCTTATTTTTCCCCGATCTACTATATTTTTTCGGGGACTAAGGCTCGAAATACTATATTTGGTCTAAAAAAAGTTGGCAACCCTAAATCCATTGTCTGATTGGTGTTCTGATTGGTTTTATTTGATCCTAGGTTTACCCGTTTACAGGAGTTACAGTCGTGGAAACAATGATTGTTTACGACTTTTCCCATACTAAATGCAATCAGCTGATTGAACGTTTGCATGAAAATTCGTATTTTTTCTGAGAATTTCCTATAGTTTGTATGAAAATTCGTAATTTTTTTTTGCGAATTTCCTATATATATATATATATGGGTTTCTTTGGTAAAGTTGACCATTATCATGGGTACAATCACCCCTTAAAGTAATGCAACTGTTCACCCTAACACCCCGTAGAGCTGCTTGTCCTCGGGTCACCATAATCAGGATCGTAGTAAGCAATCTACTATTATCTGCGTACCCCATTGGATGATTGGCGTGTGTGTATGTGTATGCAGTATACAGCTGACACTTTTTTAAGGCGATGATCAGACCGTCGAACTGAACAACTTCCTCTATGGGACCAACATCGAAATCGCAAAAAAAAAACAGTTGTCCCATACGTTTGGCTCCGAGTAGGTTTGCAGTTTTGTATGGGAGTGATGATTTTTTTTCGCGATTTCGATGGTGGTCCCGTTGAGGAAGTTGTTCGGTTTGACGGTCTGATCATGATCATCCCCTTAAAAAAGTGTCAGCATATTAAGAAGGACCCTATATGTTTATTATTGCGAATTTAGCACACCTTAATAAACGTCAGCTAGGAAAGTTCCACACTACTGCGGCCGGATTCCCTGATCAGATCATTGTACAACAAATTCGACATAACAAGTCCCCTAACAGGCCACTTATTAACTGGCAGTAAGTATAGAAATGGCTTGGTTGTCGGGACTTTGATCTGCAACAGCAGGATGGCACTCCAGTGAATAACTCGGGAAGTGGCCACTTCAGATTGTTCGCAATATCGTAGCGTTATGCGTTTTTGTTGATCTCTGATCGTGAGATCTGATGTTGGCTATAAGATTGATTTGAGGGGACGTTTTAACGTAGATGATAATTGTATACCTAAAATGGTATAAATAAAAAATACATTTGACCACTTGTTACTCCGAGGGGGACCTGTACCACAGTATAAGAAAGAGTATCTATTACTATTTACTAGATACCTACCTTATTTTAGTATTTTATAGAAACCAAACAATTTTATTCTACAGAAAACATTTAGACACTCTTGAAACCTAAAGAGTACCAAATTCAATATATAATTTATTATAGGTAAGTAGAGTAAACCATCCTTTCATTGGCACCCCTCCAATTATTGGCACTTTAGAGTTTATGTCGAAAAAACAAGGAAAATATAGACTATTCAAGTTCAGTATTGCACAAAAAATATAATTTGTTTAAATTATATTTTTTGTGCAATACTGAACTTGGATAGTCTATATTTTCCTTGTTTTTTCGACATAAGCTCTAAAGTGCTAATAATTGGAGGGGTGCCAATGAAAGGATGGTTTACCCTATTATAATTATTATGCCCCATAATCACATAATCCTCACTGGACTTTATTGTCTAGCACTGTAAATGGTTACTTCTGCATACAATAACCCTAACTCAAGAATTACCAATATACTTACATATTAATCTATGCTCAAGAATTTATATTGTAGGTAGAGATATCCAAAGAGTTTCTGGCCGCATCTTCTCTACACCACAGCGACAACACGTTCCGACGCGGTGGTCGCTTCAAAATAAAACCGGTCAAGTGCGAGTCGGGCTTCTCGCGCACCGAGGGTTCCGTTCCACACTACCACACAACACAAACAACATTATTAACATAGAAAAAAAACTTTTTTGTCCAGGATCTTTAGCGCGAGACCGACTCACACTTGGCCGGTTTTTAGTATTTGTTGTTATTCTGTAGATTTTGCTCTATAATCACACTAAGTTTGACGCTTGTATGTATTACCATTTTAACGATAGAGCGTGAAGTAAAAACGTTGATAAAAACTAGTTTCTTGTTGAGAACCCCCCTTAATTTTTAACTTTTTGACATTTTTATTATTTGTTAACAAATCCGCCGTAACAACGCATAATCTGAGAAAATTTCAACTATCTAGCTATTACGGTTCAAAAGTTACAGCCCTAAATACGTAGGACAGACGGACGGACGGACGGACGGACGGACAGACGGACGGACGGACGGACAACATAGACTTAGTCAAAGTAATAGGGTCCCGTTTTCACCCTTTGGGTACGGAACCCTAAAAAGATTTGACGCAAGCTCCTTTAATGAATACATTATTTTGAGTTTGTGTTTGAATTTGCTCTACTTATTGACTCTAGTTTCAAAGTTATCGGCCAGTGTATTTTAAAATAGAAAATCCATGTTGCTTCAAGCTCAACAGCATCAGCCTTTACAGGGTGTATAATTAAATGCGTTACATACTTATTAAAGGGTATTTCAGAGTTCAAATAGAACTAAACAATCTACCCTCAAGGAGGATGTATGGGCTCAGTCTACCACGTATGTATGTATGTGCACAAATGCACAATGCGGAATGGCGGACTACGCATGCGCATCAGAATTTCTGCTTTAGCGTATATGCAGGTTTCTTCACGATGTTTTCCTTCACCGTTTGAGAGCAAATTCAAGCTCGTTTATCGTAATGATAGATTTCAATAACTTATAACCTTCTTGCAGATTTCATGACCTCTATTCTCGTACCTAGCTAGGTACAGTCGCCATCAGATATATCGTAGCATACAAGATGTCCAAATATTTCTGAGCAGTGCTAATTTTCATTAAATTCTTTACAGTAAATGTTACCAATTATATCTAAACGTGTATTTTGTCATAAATATCTGAACAGCGAATTTTCAATAATTTCTTTACAATGTTATTTAAAATTAAAATGTAAAACAACACGGAGTAAGGTTTTTTCCAAAACTGTTCAGATGTTTATGACCACCTTGACTGCGTCGATATATTTGATGTTCTAGGCGTTCCTATATTTTTGATTGGTTATGATTATGAGTAAAGAAATTATTGAAAATGAAATGCTTTGAAATATTTGACCACCTTGTTTGCTATGATATATCTGCTGGTGACTGTACAATAAGATCTAAAATTAGCAGTTTTATTTATTTACCTAGATATTGTTTTTATGCTTCTAATATATATGTTTGTTTGATTCACAGGTAAGTCACCTATTGTTTGACGCGGACAATGGATAATACCTTTCAGATAAGGTAACAAACATCAAATAATTCGTGTTTAGTGCTATCTCTCGCGTAACTGTTTGTGCTCACTCTAAAGACAATAACACGAGGCGTACTTTTATCCTGAAGGGGAAGTCCGAGTTTACTAACGTAGTACCTATACATACCGTGAGACTACAGCGGAGCTAGTACGCCAACTCGCGATAGCGACATTTAACACATCCATCTGTCAAATTTAGTCTTTTATCTCGTTCTTTCGCGCGCAAATAGAAAGAGAGCGGAAGCGTGATAGCGCTTTATCACGCACGCTATCGCGGGTTGGCGTACTAGCCAAGCTGCACTGGTAGCATGCACACCCGCGATAGCCGTGATACGGCTTTATCACGTCTTTTATCTCGTTCGTTCGCGCGTAAAAGAACGAGATAAAAGACGTGATAAAGCTGTATCACAGCTATCGCGGGTTGTCATGCTACCAGTGCAGGTCTAGCGCTTTTTTATCTGAGAAGGTTCCTGCGGTAGTGGAGCGGTGCGGGAGGGGTGGAATATGAAGTTTGTCGTCTTTTTTTTAAATTTATAATTAAATGGACTCTTGCTTGTGCGTTAGCACTGCATTTCCGCCACTGTCAAATATTTTATGGGAGAATCTATCACAATCTCAGGGATTGTTTTTGGACAAGAACAAGAAGAGACTGAGGATTGCGGAGCCTCGTGGTAGACAAGAACGCGACGCGCGAAACCACGCGAGACGTGTGCTCGGGTCAGTCCCTGCAACACGTGACTCCAGTCTGTCGTCTGTCGCTCTGTAGCGTGAAAGTGCTGTTCGTCATAATTTCACAAAACACATCGCACACCGCTCCTCTGCCGTAGGACTTAAAGAGCTGAGTCACGGTAGGGATTCATATTTAAAATGCTTCTTAGTGCGTTTTAATCCCTCCCGCGGCTCAAATCTAAAATCAGGGTAGCATTTAAACATCTAAATACTAAAATCGACCATCGTAAACCCTCCCGGACCCCAGCACTATTGGAATTCTGAGTACTGGAAGGGTTTCCATATACGCACGTCTGCCTCGCTCGGTCTTATTTGCAACCACATTTCTGTCTCGAAATAGGAAGATAAACGACGAGCATTATATTAAACAATTTATATAATTTATCTAATTTGAGAATTGTTTCTGTTGGCCGTAAATATGGAACTACCGAGGTTTTATAGGAAACAATACCACGTACTTGTATCGTGCTATTTAACAGTATGCTAGTCCACTTAATTTACATACCCGCTTACCAACATTGATAGTAACTATGTAGACTACATAATTTAGTAGACATCTTTTGATGTCGATACCGGTCAATGCATAATTCTAATCATTATTAGAAAATATTCCTACTTATTTCAAGTTTTCATACTAATACATCCATCAGCATATAAATAGTTATTCTATACATCCAGTCCGATTTGATGACTTTCATAAAAGGCAAAAGACACGATATGTTTTATTAAAGATTTGTGACTTTTTGTCGGTGTCGTGCGAATTTTGTTATTTTGAATCTTGTGCCCCACGTTTCATTTGGGCAGTTGAACTACGTAGGGCTGATTAGTTATCTTTTCACTCATAATAGCAGATGTGGCAGATGTGTGTAAGGATTAAGGACATTGATTAGATATTATCTGAACTCAGAATTTACAGGTTTTAAGATGTAAGTACACCTACCAAATTAATTTCAAATTTAGTCTTTTATCTCGTTCTTTCGCGCGCAAATAGAAAGAGAGCGGAAGCGTGATAGCTCTTTATCACGCTATCGCGGGTTGGCGTACTGGCCAAGCTGGTCTAGCTCTTTTTTATCTGAGAAGGTTCCTGCGGTAGTGGAGCGGTGCGGGAGGGGTGGAATATGAAGTCTGTCGTCTGTCGTTCTGTAGCGTGAAAGTGCTGTTCGTCATAATTTCACAAAACACATCGCACACCGCTCCTCTGCCGTAGGACTTAAAGAGCTGAGTCACGGTAGGGATTCATATTTAAAATGCTTCTTAGTGCGTTGTATTCCCTCCCGCGGCTCAAATCTAAAATCAGGGTAGCATTTAAACATCTAAATATTAAAATCGACCATTGTAATTTCCCTCTAGTTGAAATAGCGACAATAATTATAGTCTTTCTTTTCCCCTATTTTTTTCGACAAAATATCGATCCCTATTCGGTCGTCTACGGTCGTACTTATTATTAATACCTAAACTATATTTTAATTTGGTATTCTATTTACGAAATGGCTAACGCTATTATAAAGTTTACAATGTAATTGAAAAATAATTATCATTTGACAAGTAATGTTATTAGTAGTAATTCATCAATTTTAGGCCATTCCACGGTATTTGTTTAAAGATTACTTAACTATTATGTATATTTACTTATTTCATTTAGGGGAAATAATTTTCTGAAATTGTACTGAAGGGGAACTGACCATGGCAATTTATCAATCAATCAAATATTATTTATTTTACACCAAAACATAGGCGATAAAATATTACAAACAACAACAAAAATACCTTATGATTCATCCTCAGATCTCATTATTTAGTCCAAAAATTATTCCAAATCGTTTTCTAGTCTGGTCTGAGACAAAGTTATAAGGGACTAGCGGCCCGTCCCGGCTTCGCACGGGTGGACGTCTAGTCTTTTCTAGCAATAAATATAGCCTATGTTACTCAGGGTGAATGTAGCTTTCTAATAGTGAAAGAATTTTTGAAATCGGCACAGTAGTTTTTGTGTTTATTCATTACAAACATACACTCAAAAATACAAATGTTTCCTCTTTATAATATTACTAGCTTTCGCCCGCGACCTCGTCCGCGTGGAGTTTGGAAAACCCCAAGTATTCTATGTTACTTCTAATACCTCCAAGAATATGTGTACAAAGTTTCATGTTCAAGTTATTTGTATTGCAAAAAAAGTGCATTCGAATTTTGGTTCATATCAAGCAACTAGAGTCATGCAAGCCACATTTCATTGAACAAAAAATTCTAACCCTAACTTCAATATATATTTTAGAAAACTGCAAGTTTGTAAGAAAACATTTTAATTTATTTCCGCAGCTCATACGACCAGCTAACCTACGACCAAAAAACAAGTTAGCTTTACCTTCCTCGAGATTCCAAATGGTCAGAGACGGTCCGCATTCGATGTGTATCAAGATATACAATAAAATCCCGGAAACTATAAAGACCCATGGGCAAGAAACGTTTGTTAGAGAACTAAAACAATTTTTAAACAATAGGGCATACTATACACTGCAAGAGTTTTTCGCCGATCCTTTGTAGGTTATAAACATTAGGTACCTAGATATTAAAAAACTATAATACTATTGACATGCATTTATAAATAGGCGATTAGCATGATTATTTCTAATGAATTCCTAATTTATTCTTATTTTATTTGTTTTGTATCTATTGTTTCTGTTATAGTTTATCCTTTGACATATCAATTATTAATTCCTCATGCATACTAGCGACCGATAAAATGTACCCAACTTTAAAATAATGTATTTTAGACTTATACTGTGTTGCAGTGCCCTTACAGGGTTTCTATGTCTTGTACCTACTAACTTAAAACCTAAGACCATGTAAACTAACACATAGAAAAGCAATAAATATATGAAATATGAAATATGATGATCGGTTAAGTAGTTTTCGCGTGAAACCGTAACAAACAAACTTGCATTCACATTTATAATGTTAGGGATTATAGATATAGATTAAAGATAGATATAGTAATATAGTATAGAAATATAATGAAAATAATCCTCAACATTTTCCTGTGAGAGAAAATGACATTCTTCAACCACAACTTTATAATAAGTAAGAAAATTAAGTATTTTATTCAATCATATGGAAGTTTATGTTGGCATGCGGTTTTGTGGTACACAGTGGAGGAGCTGGTGTTATTATGGTGTCTCGGGGGCACCAATGCAACGCATCGCAAATTAGATAGATAGATACACGGGTAAAAAAGATTACTTGAAATAAGAATTTTACGTTTTCTTTTATATGAAAGCGCCATATTCATGGTTCAATGCAATTTACTTTCAGTAAAATTTGTGTAAAAATAAATTGTGTAAATAACATTTTCAAATTGCAGCCTATTAATTTTCTTGTTAGTTTTTTTTTCACTAAACGATAAAGTAAATAAAGTATATTTGATTGATTGATATAATCTTTTTACTTGAAAAGGGGTCGCTTAGGTATTCAAGAAGGTTGAAAAACACCGGATTATTTCATCAAGATCTCTTAATTCATATCTGGCGAGACACTATTCAATAGTTAGTTACGTTATTAGTTGAGTTACGACATGACATTTTGTTTGTGGTATGTTAAAAACGTTTTCACTTTATGTTGTTGTTACTACTCTTTATGAGTTAAGCATGACTTATTTATGATCATACACTTTGTTTGAAAATTAAAGTATGTACTCACATAGGTACTGCTGCTTCATACTAAACTACAATACCTGCTCGACGCAAACATAAATGGAACAGCAGTTTTTTTTTTTCCGACAGGTTTGCTCCCATAGTCAACGTTTTTCAGTTTGATGGGTAGAGTATGTATTTTAAAGGATAATTATACTTTTCCTTACACCCTGTATATTGCGCTGGCACCTATTAATTTACTGATGTAGCATAGGTACAATAAACATGTTGTTCTTTTGGTGTTGCGTTGTGTTAACTTGTTGTGAACTGTAATACATATTAAAATCCTATGCCTAAAAATGGCGCCTTTTTTCTTTTTTTAGCGCGGCCATCAATCAACCTTGAATATTGTAGTACAGAATAAAGTACAAAACAACACTTGTTATTACAAATATCTCGGAACTCAGTCCGGACTGAGATATAAAGGCTCGAAGTGCACGTAATAGTAATATTTCCAACTTCAAGCGTTTATATCTCCGTCCGGACTGAGTTTAGGGATATACAAGTTAATAAGTTTTGTTTGTTACTTTACTCTGATATAAAATAATTCAAGTTTTATTTGCTGGCTGCGCCAAAAACAACGGCGAAAAATAAGGCGCCAACCTTACATACAAAACCCGCATTGCCTTTTATCAATCTGTCTACTGGGTGAAATTGATATCATTAGCATCCGTTTAAACTATGAGTCTACCCATCAAACTGAACAAGTTTTACTATGGGAGCAAACATTTGAGTCGATTAGGCGTTGCAGCTTAGTATGGAACAGCTGACTTTTTTTTTGCTCCGATCGGTTTGCTCCCATAGTAAAAGTTGTTCAGTTTGATGGGTAGACTCTTAGTTTAAATTTAAAAGGATGCTAATGATATCAATTTCACCTTGTATAATAATATAAAGCGTTTTAAAATCAGCTGGAGGCAACTGCCCCATTGATTCAATTACCCCAGGCAAAGAAAATATACACTACCCCAGGTATAAACTTAATTTATCTATTACCTACTAGTCACGTGTAGGTATGTAATAACACTTATAATCTGATCGTAAAACCACTTCTAGACAACAAACCTGTCAATCAAGAGGAACAATAAAATGTGTATTGTTATCTATCATTCAGAGGGCAATAGCACTCTAGAAATGCTGCAGCGAATTGAACGATTTTATTAATTTGTTTTTAATTAAAATAAAAATAAATTAATGTTTCTGGTGCAGAGGCTAGCCTTAGCAATTCAACGTGGCAACGCTGCAAGCATTATGGGCTCCTTTGCACCGGGATCGACAAGGGGCGGGTTATTTGACTGAGCTTGTATTTCATTGTTCTGACGGAGCTTGTTGCTGATTTGTGACTGTTTTTATATCTTTGTATTTGACGACGCTTGTGCTGACCGCTTTATTTTTGTGATTAATCTTAATCCTTTTTTGAATAAATTATTTCTGTAATTAATGTTTGCTATGTATTGTACCCACTGTCCATTACATGTGGCGACGCGCTCACTCCCCGTCACACTGGACAGAGTTTCGGTACTACTAGTGAAACGTGGATGTTCTGAAGTTTCAGAATATCTCTGACTACCCCCTCGGGGAATATAGTCGTGAGCATATGCTATGCTATGTTTTTTTCGCGATTTCGTTGTTGGTCCCAAAGAGAAAGTTGTCCAATTTGATGGTCTGATCATCCCCTTAAAAAAGTGTCAGCATATTAAGAATTATGCGGTCAATATGCAAAGTCAAAGATACCTTCGATATTAATTTTTGAAATTAAATAGCATTTGGAACTAAGATATTCGGAAACAGTCCTAAGTTTCCATACCTAAGAGAACTAGCTTTATATATTATACAATAAATGCGATAAGAATGAAACATCGACCTCGGTTTACAGACGAGCATTTAACATAATGCCAAACAATCACCAGCCATATAAAAAATTTGGATTGAATAAATAATATAATCTGAAACACAGTTTTGAAAGTAGATCGCTATAAAGTACATCTAGAGATTCTAGAGATTCTAGACCGCCTACTTTAGAAGTGTGGCCCTGAGTTTTATCATACATGATTTTTAATGGGCATGCTATTTCGGTGCTTGAAGATGATCTAAGCCTGATCTAAGCTGAGACTAAATTTGAGGAAACAAAATTTTTAAAATGTTTTCCTTAATTGAAAATAGTGGCGAACAGGTGATGATGCCATGGCGCAAGATGCCTGATTTAAAATCTAAACTATTATAAAACTGTAACAGAAGTGTGTCTGTACATTGAAGATATTTACAAGAAAAAGATTACGATATGGTTTTTATTTTAGGTATCCCTGACTCCAAATCAACCTTTTTTAGAATTTTTGTCGGTCTGTTTGTTCATTTGTCTGTTTGTTTGTTTGATCGAGCATCACGCAAAAACTACTGAACCGATTTTGATGAGACTTTTTTTATTTGATAGCTTATGATCTGACTTAAAATCTGGTATATAATTAGTGTGGACGAAGTCGCGGGAAAACGCTTGTGTATAATAAAGTAACAAAAATTGTTTTAGAAGGTTTGCTTTCACGTCACCTTGCTATACTAAGCCATAGTACTAAGCTACGTTGTAATCTTCATTGCATCCCAACGCATCTCTATCTACCTTTTTTATTTATTTATTTATAATTAAATGGTCTCTTGCTTGTGCGTTAGCACTGCATTTCCGCCAGTGTCAAGTAATTTATGGGAGAATCTATCCCAATCTCAAGGACTGTTTTTGGACAAGAACAAGAAGAGACTGAGGATTGCGGAGCCTCATGGCAGGCAAAAACGCGACGCGCGAAACCACGCGAGACGTGTGCTCGGGTCAGTCCCTGCAACGTGACTACCTACCTTTATTGACCCCGTTGTTGTTCATAATCGGTTTTGGTTAAGTTAGAATTCCACCTGATTTTTATGGAAAAATAGTGTCACTTAGTAGGTATACAAAAGTAGGTACTTAAGTACCTAACCGCGCAGGTCGTCCTTATTCTAATTCCATATACCTACCTGTTGCAGGGTGTAAGGAAAAGTACCACATACTCTACCCATCAAACTGAACAATTTTTACTATGGGAGCAAACCGATCGGAGCTTTTTTTTGCTTCGGTCAGGTTAATGATAGTTTCACTTACACCCTATATAATTATGAAATAGCGATATGGAGTTGGATCCAAAGCTCGAGCTTCTTGGAAGGGCACATGTGCCCATGTCCTTTTTTAACTGGAGAAAAGCTATATACATCTCTTATAGGACAAAACAAGTACAGAAGTACTGGCTTCTCTATGCCTTTTATCTATCTAACCAGAGGGGTGCCGACGTGAAAGTGTTAAAAGACATATTACAATACGTCTGGTAAGTTTCACACTTTCACGGTAACATATACTTGCACGTGTCCCAACAACTCATTGTACTTACCGTCTATTTGTTCAAGAGACGCTTTTTGTGCGAAACTCTGAGCAAAAGCAAATATTATACCTTTTGATTATTTGCTTTCAAGTTTAAATATTACCAAGTTTGTCGCATTCTTGATAAGATCGCGTTTCTGGGTTTACATAATAGTTCTACATATTCACGCATACACACTATACAGGGTGTAAGTGACAGCCTAGCAAATACTGAAACGGTGAACTCAGACCATCAAACTGAACAACTTTCACTATGGAGCCTACCTCAGGAAACGCAAAAGAAAATCAGCTGTCACATACAAAACTGCTGTACCTAGTAGTACCTACCCGACTAAAAAGTATGGGATAGCTGATTTTATTTTGCGTGTCCTGAAGTAGGCTCCCAAAGTGAAAGTTGTTCAGGAGTGCGATTTTTGAATCTTATTCGCTGAGTTCAGCAGTTGAAAATGTTAAAATTACTGTGGAAATATGCATCTTTCTACTGCTGATTTGACTTTAAAAAATCATACTTCAGGAGTGCGATTTTTAAAAGTCAAATCAGCAGTAGAAAGATGCGTATCTCCATAGTAATTTTGACATTTTCAACTGCTGAACTCAGCGAATGAGATTCAAAAATCGCACTCCTGTTTGATGGTCTGAGTTCACAGGTTCAGTATTTGCTAGGCTGTCACTTACACCCTGTATACAGAGTGAAATTGAAATCATCGACATCCTTTCAAAAAAGTAAAGATCGATGCCACGAAAGTACAGGGCGTTATGTTTTCAGATTTTAGTCGATTCGATTTTCGGGTGTGGCAAGCGAATTTTCGCAAATCTTTGAATGCAGTTTTGTTTCTTTAAAAAAATAAAGGAATGTTTCCTTTGGGTAAAATTTGCTATGTCCAGTATTTAGAGTACTTTCCCTCCAAGTGGCGTTAAAAAATTCCATCCTGTGTATAAACATTTTTAGACATGACGGAATAAATGTCACACCTACTACCTGGTACATAAATCATACTATATTTACACATGAATAGAAAATTGGAATTTATAGATTTTTATTCGATTATTAATTAGCAAACCTTAGTTATTTCAACAATAAATAATCATCAGTAAGAGCCATCTATTCTGCTAATTTAACTAATTGATGTTCGGTTCAAGGCGACATTATATTTCCTAGACCAGTGCTTTTCAAACTTAACAAAATTACTCTAAATATTCTCGCGAATAAGCCTAGGATTATTAAGTAGATTATTTAATAATTTAGGCCTTCATTCTCATAACGTGGATTTGAAAGATTAATTAAAACAACACTTGTCTTATTTAACATTAGATACTAGACCCACTTACGACACTTATTATACGTTTATACTTTTTTTCCTATTCACACTTAATGTAAAGTATAGTAGGTAGGTAGGTATTTACTACTTAGGTAGTACCATAAGAATAATTAATACTCTGGTAGTACGTAGGTCTGATTTATTTTCTTATAGATACAGTTTGTCCTTTTTATTAGTCATCAAATTCAAACGAATTTCGATGCTTCAGTGAAGACGGAATACATATAAAAATACCAATAGGTAATTGAATTAGTCACTACACTACACTTCTTCTTTCGTCTTCGAGCCTACTTCGCGACCCAAGTGGTATGGGCGCGGAGGATGGTAACGCGCGACTCGCAGTTTGAAAAACACCGGCCTAGACTATCGCGTGTGTCAATCGCATGATGAATCCGCTAAAACCTGGTTGTCTATGGTTAAAACAATCTAGGCATTATGATGTCTATCTACATTTAACACGCTAACGGCTGGAACTGACATTAGACTTAAATTGTATGAAACGGCGCGAAGTGAATCATATAATAGTTGTATAATAGTCGGTTATTTACTAGATGAACAAAAGCGTTTTCTGTTCGCAAACGCAAATGTAGGTAAATCGTATTGCGATGCAAATTGCAATACAAATTAAAAATAACATAGACAAAATCCAAATCGCGAAAAAAACAAATTTGCTGTTCCATTGGAAACGTCAATGGCTCGGCAAAATGTATGACAAAAAGCAGTATTTTTTTCGCGATTTCAATGTTACCCCACATTAATATTTTTCAGTTTGGAGGTCTAAATCTAAAATCTTAAACGTATGTAATGCCCTGTTTAATTCGGCCCTAAAAAAAACACCTAATTTATTTAATTTAGTAAGGTCTTCTTATGGTGTGGGAAGAGCCCTGGTGTCAGAGTTTTTTCAGACCGCCTTACGGCCTCTGACGATTTAGTAAGGTCGTAGATAATAAAGTAAAGAAACCTCGACTGTCTATTATGCACGCAAATAATATACCAATACCATAACATAAAGCATCGCAAATAATTTACCTATACCATAAATCATGCCTACTCATAGAGGTAAATATTTATGTAGACTTTATTGTCTCCAGTGGCAAGGGGCAGTTGTTTTTATTTTTATGGCGACTTTAACATTGGCCTTTGATGCTGGCCTTGTGTCACTGGCCAGGCTTTATTTTTCAGATAGTTTTCCTGTATAATAAGGTTTGTAGAAGGTAATGAAACGACAGTGTACCGCTTACCTACTGCTTATTCGAACGTTAAACAGGATGTTAAGGTAAACAGTTAAATTAATTTGAGGGGTGATTGTACCCATGATACTGAACATTTTTCCTTAAGAAGCGTGAAGAAAATTCGAAAAGAATTAAGGACTTTTCAACGAACATATTTTGATGGTTTTTTTTTTCTTTCTCTTTGTCCCTTAGGGAAAGTTCTGAACAACTATCAAAGATATCATCATGAGTACAATCACCCATTAAAGTAATGCAAATCTCTACCTTAGGGTAGAAAAGGGGGGATGGGTTGGGAGCGATTTCAAACTTTGCCTAGTAGGTATTCTTTCGTTAGCCTTCGTTCAATTTCAGGCTGAAGTCCCATCAGGAGAAAGAAGCTAGATTTTTTTTTTACCACAGCAAAAAAAATCATAGAAAATACACACCGTTTGCGCTGTGGTGTAAATTTTAATACAAGCGATTAACCCGGCGGCACTCGCTACTGGGTAAAAAATACCACAGAGTACCTAAATTTGGTTGTATTTTTTTTTCTAAGCCTTCTGGCAACCCAAGGTTCTCAGTACCTTCGAACCAGTAGATAGCACACCCGCACCCCACGGGGCATTCCGTTTGTGCGCAGCGTTTGTTGACGACGTACATGTAAATCGAGAACAGAATGTTGGATGTTGATTATGTCTGTGTTCATTTATTATAAAGGGATAATTATTTTTTGTTAGTTTACTAGTGTACTAAATTTATTTTCGATTTTGATCTCAATTTTGTATAATTTGAAAGAAAAAACAATAATTTTGTTGATTTTTCTAAGGTTACTAAGTAAAAACTAAATATTATGTTGATTTTTTTGGATGAGCTTTTATTTTAAATACATGAACATTACAACTTGGATTTGTTGTTTTATTTATGGACAATAATACCAATAACACAAATGCATTGTCAAACATTCAAACACAAACATCTTTTCTTAAATAATGCCAATTAAACTCTCGTGGTATTTTTTACCCGGTAGCGAGTATTCATGTTTGTAAAGACCTAGCGAGTACCGCCGGGTTAAAACGTTTTTTACTAGACGTAATGTTTTGTGAATTGTAACGGCATTTTTACTGCAAATTATCAGCGATCTTTTATTTCTGTTGGACAATGCCAAGGTAGGTAATGAAATGACGCACAGATTAGTTGTAGTTGTAATGGAGGTAGATATACAACGTGTTGAATGAATTCACAAAAATACTTAGTATTTTATTAGGTACCTAAACTTACCTACCTTACCTTTTGAAAAGACAATGCGGGTTTTGTATGTAAGCTTGGCGCCTTATTTTTCGCCGTTGTTTTTGGCGCGGCCAGTAACCAAACTTGAATATTTTATATCGGAATAAAGTAACAAAAAAAACTTATTAACATGTATATCCCTAAACTCAGTCCGGACGGAGATATAAAGGCTTGAAGTTGAAAAAATTACCATTACGTGCACTTCGAGCCTTTATATCTCAGTTCGGACTGAGTCCCGAGATATTTGTAATAACAAAATCTTAACAAAATGTTGTTTTTACATTATTCTGAACTATAATATTCAAGTTTGATTGATGGCCACGCTAAAAAAAGAAAATAGGCGCCATTTTTAGGCATAGGCTTTTGTAAAAAATATTCAAAAGGACGTGTGAACATTTTTGTGAGTGTTGAAAACAATTTCAACATTATTTAGGTAGGTAATTAGGTATAATATAAATTGAGTAGGGTAGGTACGTACCTGAGTAGGATAGTAGATAATCTAGTTAATCAACAAGTATTTTGAAAAGTGAATTTCTTAATATTTAGGTAGGTAGGTAGGTACTTAGGTAGGTATAGTACAGTCAAGAGCACATCAAGCTTTACACTTGCAGTTCGATTGTAACGCTTATGGCGCACTAAATAAGAACGGTACAAAGTCCAAAGTGTCAAGCTTGACGTGCTCTTGACTACTATTAAGTAGTTACTTACTAAATAGTACATACTATGTTACGTTGGTACTACGTTGGTCTTTTACGATTCGATATCGATTATGAAATGATTTACGTGCTTTACGTGTATGTTTTTTGGACTAAAGTGTATGAGGAACAAAAAGGCAGCATTTTCCAAAAGCGTATCTACGGGGAAAGTGTATCTCCTAAGGAATAATTCGTGTTAACACGGTGTATGGTGTATTCCCATAGTTTGTGCTAGGTATGGTTTGTGAGTGGAACACAGCACACCCATCATTGTGATTCCGAACGGTACTGTCGTCCTAGAATGTATCGAATGACATTATATTGTTCATTCATACCATCATGCCATGCCGCGCCTGCGCTGCGGTACGTTTGACGATTATTATTTATGTATACCTACTTACCGTCTTTTTCTGAGTATAATCTACGTGGGCCATATGGTTTCCTTCCTGGCTAGACAAAAAAAAGAAGTTTCAAGACGAACCGAAAATGCCTGGAAGAGCGTATGGGCAGAGCCCTGGTGTCAGAGTTTTTTGAAGTGAAAACTTCTTTAGCGGCGTTGTGCACTTTTTGGGAGGGGTAAAAAATGTCAAACTCGCGTCAGGCCCTGTACTGTACCCGTCCTTTCGATGTTCGATATATCGCCACTGTTTCGGTCCGCACTTCATTGTTATAGAGTTGACAGTGGAACAAAAACGTCCACGCATTTGCGAAGTTCGAATGTGCGGATAGAGGCCCTGGATCGTGACGTTTACGTTACGAAAATTCGTAAGCATAGATGTCACGTGACGTGAGACGTAAAATCTCTTAGTTTTCACTTCTGCCGGCACTCCCGGAGTGCAACCCGTTGTTTTTCAGACCACCTTACGGCCTCTGACTTGGTTTTTTTGTAACGACTACTACATACATAAAATATAATATTACACTATAACCTAGAGATTATGAGAAACAAATCGACATGAGTTCCATAACTGTAAACGCTAACATTTTTTGTTAGCTTATTTCCCATACTAAGAGAAAGAATCTTCTTTATACAGTAGGTCTTAAATTAATATTAACAGCAAGATGATAAAAATTTAATAATATGGTAATGACCTTCTAGCGAGTTATATATGTTGTCCAGAACAGAACTATAACCGGTCATTTTAGATGAGGTATATTTAAATAATAGTCATAGGGCCAGTTATCAATTTTCCTTAAGAGATCAGAGGTACTTTCCCATAAATACTTAATTATGGTGTTGTTGTGGAAGGATTATCCTTACTGATCATGATCAGAGACCGCAGATTACCATAAAAATACTCATATTAACGGCATGCAGTGCCTCGATACCTATATCGGTTAGGTATACTCTATGTAGGTAACTTTATGACCTAGGCAAGTTTAAGGCCAGGTCATCCCAGTGCAAGCGTCTCTTTTTTACAAGCATAAGTTTGCAATTAGCCATCCCACTTCAATTGAAAGCATAGCACAGCATATGCTCACGACTATATTCCCCGAGGTCACAGATATTCTGAAACTTCAGAACATCCACGTTTCACTAGTAGTACCGAAACTCCGTCCAGTGTGACGGGGAGTGGGCCCGTCGCCACTTGTAAATCAATCGTGTTGTATTGTTGCGTGTTGATTGTTGTCAATTGAAAGCAAATCATCAATATCTTTTCTCTTGGATGTTTGGGCACAGATTATTTAATAGTTACTACCGTAGTTTGGGGTAAAAACTAGAATCAGAATAATGTAGATAATGTAATTTCCTATTTTTCAGTAGGTATAATTTTTTATTTTAGACTAAATTTTCGGACTTAAAAAAATTATGAGGTATGCATTGCATAGTGAGTTTTCCTAACATACCAACTTGTTTAAAATTAAAAAGTCAACAGACAGAAAGTATAACAACTTTGGAAACAATGCCGTTATTTGAAAGGACGCAGGTGGCGTGAGGCCTTTTGTATACAATCTGGGACAAACTCTTACCTACTTAACTTACTAACTATTCTTTGGTTTAAAGGACAGTGGGCAGGAGTGGTCCAAAAGCCATCACCTAAGTGGCATACTACGTTTGAAAGGGAATACGTTTAATATAGATTTTTTTTATATGCGGCACCAATATCTTTTCGAGAGAAAAAAAGATACAAGGTGTTTTGTTTAGCGGTTTTTCATACTAATGTTAGCATTTAGCCGCTATTTACATCTGGTGCTTGTATTCCTGTGTCATGTCGATATTATTATTGTTTTCGATTATTATTAATGCAAAAGAATCGTTAACCCTCAAAACACACAACACTTAAAACGAGAAAATCGTTATCTCATCTTGAAATTGCCGGTATAGCAATCGTGCGTGAGCCTTATTACTTTTGCACGCTTAATAATAACTTTTAGTAGTTTCAGCTAAGTTTAGTGTCTGAGCACCCCGAAAGAGACACATCTTACGGGACATAATGTGAAAATGATTTCATACTAAAACGACCACGTAAAAATAAAACTTCCTGTATCTTTTTTTTCCTCGAAAACATGTTGATGCCCCTTGGGTGCCATGTACGTTTGGGTATCCTCTAACTATCACTACCTGTGTCATAGCGGCAGGGCATGTCCTTTCGTTTTCTAATCATCATGGTACTTACTTACCTTTGGATCAAATGTACCAATTGTACAAAAAGTTATGGGTACATAGGTAAGCAGGAAGGCTGAAAAGCAGGATGCTCCCTTATTCGATGCTGTACAAATACGATGTCAAAGGCCTTGTTGTGTATCAAGATCAACAAACTCACGACGGTAATTCCTTTCGTGTTGGGTAGAAACATTGCTACAACTACCAACTAGCAGATTTAATCCCATCGCTCGCACCATGTCGATTAATACCGTACCGTACCTATACCGGGTGTAAGTGCAAACCTAGCAAATACTGAAACGGTGAACTCAGACCATCAAACTGAACAACTTTCACTATGGAGCCTACCTCAGGAAACGCGAAAAAAAATCTGCTGTCCCATACAAAACTGCTGTACCTATCCGACTCAAATGTATGGGACAGCAGATTTTTGTTCGCGTTTCCTGAGGTAGGCTCCATAGTGAAAGTTGTTCAGTTTGATGGTCTGAGTTCACCCTTTCAGTATTGCTAGGCTGTCACTTGTAATTTATTCTAAGGTAATGTAATGATGACAATTTGATATTTTATGTGTGTTGATTATGTTATGATTGAGTTATGTATTTTATGGATGGTTATTGAGTCTTGATTATGTTTTATGAATTTGATTAGGTATTATTATGTGACTGTTTTAATTATACAATAATACTGTAGGATATTTCATGGTGCATAAATAATGGCCTTGACATTTAATATTAGCTTGAACTTTGATTGCATTCAATTTATTTAAATTTGTGTATACACTTGAAAAAGTAAAGTTTAGTGAACTAATAAAATTAGCAGTAAGACCGGCTACAATTATACTAACCTAAACTTATGCACAATAAATATTATTTCTATTCTATTCTATGACGACCCGGTTGGTGTAATGGTTACCACGCCGGACTGCCAAACCAGGGTCCTGGGTTCGAATCCCGGTTCGGTCATGGATGTTTATATGTTTGTGCCGTTGTTGTATGATTTCCATAATAAACAGCCTATAAATAGTGCTTTCTTGGGATCATTACAATGTATGTGCCTGTGAGCGTTATTTATTTATTTATTCTAACACCCTGTATAGGTATCTGCTACTACGGTACGGTATTTTTTGTCAGTTCTTAGCGATTCTGCTTCAATGAATTATGTCGATAAAAAAAAAAAAATTTCCTCCTTAAAATTGCCCAGTCATAAATACTTTTATGTATGTTTAACTAATATTTAAATTAAAACAATGTTTTCTTCCACAAAAATATAAGCTATTGCCTATTGCTTTACAATGTTTATTCGAAATTAAACCGTAAATAAACCGTAATAAATTGTTCTGCACACAATTAAATTGAAATTGGCGTAATAATTACGTAGCCGTAGGTAGGTAATTTATTTATTTTTCTTATTCAACAACTGAATACTTTTGTTAGGTATATGTAAATATTACTGAAGAACTTTTCTATGGAAATCAGGATTACCTATTCCGTCAATATTGACAATGATGTAAAGTCGTGTCCTAACTTATTGACTGTTGTAAATAGAAAATCGTTAAAGTATTGAAATTTGAAAAGTGTTCCGTTTTGCCAATTTTGGTACGGAACACTAAAAAGTTAGCGGGGAGCGACTGGATGAGGAAGGCCGAGGACAGAGTTTTGTGGCGCGCCTTGGTAGAGGCCTATGTTCAGCAGTGGACGATAGGCTGATGATGATATTGATGATGATTTTAGTTTACACCCTGTATTTTCAAAGCCTTCGTGACTAAACCGTCCTCGTTTCGAGTAATTAAAAATATTGCTTCAACTGTAGCTACTGCAATTATTATCTGCGCAGCATTTTCCGAGTGACAAATGATGTGTCCCATTCAGAATAATCGTCAAAGGAAGATTTATTGGTGTATATTATTTTATAAATTACCAGGAGTGCGATTTTTGAAACTCATTCGTCGATATTTGTTGATTTGCTAAACATTGTATTGTCATGTATCAATTAAATAAATAAATAAATAATTTAACAGTTGTAAATGTCAAAATTACTATGGAGATACGCATCTTTCTACTCTGTTTCTACTACTTACTGATTTGACATTCAAAAATCATATTTCTAGGGGTGCGATTTTTGAAAGTCAAGTAAGCTGTAGAAAGATGCGTATCTCCATACATTTTCAACAGCTGAGTTCAAGGTATGAGATACAAAAATCGCACTCCTGGAACTTATATTAAATTCGATGCAACTGAACTAAGAAGCGTCACGTTATGAATTATTGTAGCGTTCCATACAAATTTTTTAAAAGCAATAAGAGGGACTGAGAAGCTACCAATCTCCATACAAAAAAGCGAAATCGTTCTTCCTTAAAACCTTACTGCCGCTCTTGAAGAAGGTGCTATACAAATAAGCCGCTTGGTCGGAGAAAAATATCTAATAAGTACCTAGTATAGATAGTATAGACGACCCGGTTGGTGTAATGGTTAACACGCCGGACTGCCAAACCAGGGTCCTGGGTTCGAATCCCGGTTCGGTCATGGATGTTTATATGTTTGTGCCGTCGTTGTATGGTTTCCATAATAAACAGCCTATAAATAGTGCTTTCTTGGGATCATTACAATGTATGTGCCTGTGAGCGTTATTTATTTATTTATTTATAGATATAATAATTTGGGACCGCCTTCCCCTGAAGTGAGACCAGGAGTGCGATTTTTGAAACTCATTCGCTGAGTTCAGCCGTTGAAAATGTCAAAATTACTATGGAGATATGCATCTTTCTATTGCTGATTTGACATACTAAAAACATACTCCAGGAGTGCGATTTTTAAAAGTCAAATCAGCAGTAGAAAGATGCGTGTCTCCATACATTTTCAACTGCTGAGTTCAGCAGTTGTAAATGTCAAAATTACTGTGGAGATATGAAACTTTCTACTGCTGATTTGACTTTATAAATAGCACTCCTGTAGTAGTATGATTTTTGAAAGTCAAGTCATTTGTAGAAAGATGCGTATCTCCATAGTAATTTTGACATTTTCAAATGCTGAACTCAGCGAATGAGATTCAAAAATCGCACTCCTGAACCAAAGGTGTCTTGTCTGTAAGGTTTTACCTAGTGGAGTAAAATCGTTTTCTCTCTTTGTATGGACATTTCACTTTTTTTTTTTTTTTCGAGTTGACCAATACTGCATTACTCCGGGAGCATGACTGCTTATTACTGCGGACTATGTGGGGACCACACCAGTGACGGCGAAACGCCCTGGTAGGTCCACCGAACCAGTGAGAGAACTTAAGCAACCTGCCCAAGGGGCACCCCTAAGGGGTTACTGGGACTACGCGGACTACGATTTGGTAGTAGGGATCGGTGAGAACCGACATTTCACATCTTACAGTTTTTTTTATTTTTTATTTATGTTTATTGGATATCAAACAGCAAATTTCTTAATTTCTAATACAACAACATTAAAATTATACAGCGCCAATTACATGATATCACGTTTTAAAAACTGTTTAAGGTACCTACAGGGGACAAAACTAAAAAAAGAAAGTTTGGAGAAATAAAAAGATAACCTAACATTTAAACTAACTGCTTCTACAGGATACATCTTACCAAATATGAAAAGGACAAATAAAAAGACTAGGTACCTAGGTCTAGATTAAACATTTCATTAAACATCAACGCCCAGCGCCTCTACCCGCACATTCGAACTTCGCAATTGCGTGAACATTTTCGTTCCAATGTCAACTCTATTCCAATGAAGTGCGGACCGAAACAGTGGCGATATAGCGAACATCGAAAGTGCGGGTACAGGGCCAGACCTAGTCAGGTCACCTATTATTCGCAAAGGGTGTGGGCAGTGCGGATGTACTCGACCAAAGCGTTTGTATCCGGTTGCGTCAAAGATATACTTACTCATCGTGTTGTCCAGTTATTATCCAATCAGAGGTGCGTAATGCCACGACACCATTGTTGTCCTGCTGTAGATACCATCTGTGGCAATAAAATAGGCTTTGGAAACAAATAAAATGTTGTAGAAGTCATGAACGTTGGGAGTTAACAGTCGGTTAAGTTTTAAGTCAAGTTAGGTCGGAACTGAAATTGAATTAGGATTGAACTTGGTGAGGTGGGCCAATGCCACTCGAACTACAAATAAAACCGGTCAAGTGTGAGTCTGGCTACTAGTGCACCGAGGGTTCCGTACCACACCACCACGCAACATATTACAAAACAAACTATTACTTATATTTAACTTACAAAAAACAGTTTTGTTTTTTCCGGGACCTATGTAGCGCAAGACTGACTCGCACTTGGCCGGTTTTTATCATTTGTTGTTATACTGTAAACTGTAGAGTTTGCTCTATGTATAATCCACTCAAGTTTGACGCTTGTATGTGCGAAAGCGCGAGAAGAAAAAACGTTGATAAAAACTGGTTTCTTGTAACCACCCTTAATTTTTAACTTTTTGAGATTTTTATCAGCAATTGCTATCAAATCCGCCAACTTCAACTTTCTAGCGAACGGTTCAAAAGTTACAGCCGTAAATAGGTAGGACCGGATAGGACAGACAGCGTATCGTTAAGAATTGGGTCCCGTTTTCACCCTACGAGTAGGGAACCCTAAAAATAAATTATATTTAAAAGATTGGCAAATAGTGTTTAGACAATAATAAATCAGCTTCACCATTAGGTTTATCACGCAAAGGACACAATAGATAATTATCTATGTAATTTTGAGTTACCGTTCTACTGAAATGAAACAATAGGCTCTTCTACTATATAGTAGATATACATGAGTCAGTTCATTTGCGTTTTCCTTAGAATAACTTTTGAAGTGGCTTCTTGATGAGATATTGATGAGTGTTGGTCTTTCACGGTTACAATTACAATTACAATATATTTTATATATTATTATCGGAATAGGCAAACTTTTACATTTTCATGATTCTCTACAATCTGACATCTTCTCTACAACGCAACACCTTTCGAAGTGGTCGTAGAGTAAAAAAATATTATATCAAAAAGTTAATCTAATAATATTATATACGAGCTTTTACCCGCGACTTTGTCCGCATAAATTATATACCAGATTTTAAGTCAGATGATAAGCTATCAAACAAAAAAAGTTTCATCAAAATCGGTTCAGTAGTTTTTGCGTGATACTCGAACAAACAAACACCCAAACAAACAAACAAGCGAACATACAAACAAACAAACAAACAAACAGACGGACAAAAAGTCCAAAAATTTGTGATTTGGAATCAGGGAAGCCTACAAACCATATCGTAATCTCTTTTTTGTAAATATCTTCAATGTACAGACACACTACTGTTACAGTTTTATAATAGTTTAGATATTATAATTTATTTATTTATTTTATTATTATTATATTATTTTAATTTGGGATCATTACAATGTATGTGCCTGTGAGCGTTATTTATTTATTTATTTATATTGAACAAAAATGTTTTTTAAATTAGCGTCTTTTAACAGGTTCTTTGTTGGGTGCTTCTGTTCCATTGTAATTTAGTTAGCTTTTTCAATTCCATCTAATTTTGTAGTTACTAGTGGTACCTACTTTCTATACAATTATTAAAACTTGGAATAGTTTATTAACATTGTCAGATTCAGCGCTTCTTTCAAACTTTTGCGCTACCAAGCGTCCTCTGTTGAACAATACTGAAAACTTCCCGTAATCTATTACGTGAAAATTTTACGCTACATCTATTTGTTGTGGTTTCATGCTATATCAAAAGATGGCGCTGGTTGGAATGTTTAGTTCTCTAGATCATCACAAGATGGCGAAACTGGTAATGATTTCTTAATATTCTTTTAGCAGTTTAGTGAAAGAGGACAAAATGTTGTAAGAAAGGAGTGACTGAAGTAAAAGAAAGTAGAAGAAGATGATAATATGGCGCTGACACCAAATATTGAGATAAGCGATGTAATTTTTTGTGCAGAGTATTTGAGAAAATGAATCATAGATCTACCATTATTAACGTAGGTAGAGAGAATATTGCAAACGAAAATGAACCTTAAAGCATATTCGTAGGAAAGATGAAAGTTGGTGTGTCCCTATAGTCGGTCTAGTACCGTACGTAACTACCTACCAAGGTATAATATAGGTACCACTTAAGATTTTTATCTAATAAACGTGTTGTGAGAATAATCAGCAGACATTTAGAAAAAAATTAATAGCGACTAGCGAGATAGATGAGTCAATGAACTTACAAACAGTTTTTGCTGACAAAATAAATATTTGAGTTTCGTTTTTAGGATTCCGACGTCAAGCATGGAACCCTTTACGTCTTCAGTTAAACGATTCTATTGGAGTAGAAATGAATACGAGTATAGTACCTATATAGTACCTACCCAGTACCCACAGAACATTATAAGAGGGGTTAGAAGTGCAATGTAGGCGTGGAACGCGTGCCAGACCAGACGGTTATGCAATGATTTGCATAACACCATAAATAAGGTACCTACGCGTGGCGTGGTGCGAACGAGAGGGCGTTATTTTTTTACTGAGCTTTAAACAGCAGTAACTCCTAAACCGACTGGAGTTATGTAGGCAGACCTGGGCCTCAATCGCCCTAAGTTTGAACGATATATACTACCAAAACAAAACCACAACCAAAAACGTTACGTTATGCACAATTCGTATCGCGCAAATTATATTAAGGCGGCTACTCCCAGTTTTATGGCAAAATCGGGTAACTTTGTAACCATTTTATTCATTAACTATGGCACTTTTTAAGCTGAAAAAAGAACTGAACAGTCTAGACAATATGAGAAGTGATGTGGTTTTTCTAGAAATCGATTTTAATGAATAAAACCGAAGAAAAGTGAATCTAAAGTCACCCCTTTTTTGTCCAGTTGTAACCATTTTACTCTTACATTTTTGATCGGAAGTAAATGAAAATTTACAATATTCTTCAAAATACAATATAGAATGATGTGGTTTTCTTACTTTTTCGAAATTGATAAAAATTTATATCAAATTTCAAAAATTACTGCTAAATTCCTGTCGTATTCATACCGGCACCCCCGCTCTCGTCCATATAGTCAGAGCGGGGCGAGGCCTCTTGCTAAACAGACCTGTACTTCGTCGAGACAAAATTATATTTCGAAATTTTAATTATTTTGTTTGAAATATAGAAAAAGAATACACAGAGCGGTCCGAGGGACTTTCGTTTGCAAAATATGAGGGTTTCACTTCTGTTATCTTTTGCTTCGTAAATATAAGAATCTTTGTAGGTACCCATTTTTAATCAATTTTTTTACAACACTTTTTATTAAAAAACAATAGAATAATCTGTGGGTATACGCATATGCTCACGACTATATTCCCCGAGCGGGTAGTCACAGATATTCTGAAACTTCAGAACATCCACGTTTCACTAGTAGTACCGAAACTCTGTCCAGTGTGACGGGGAGTGAGCCCGTCGCCACTTGTAATGGACAGTAGGATACATGCCTCGAAATTGAAGCATGCAGGTTTCCTCACGATGTTTTCCTTCACCGAAAAGCCAGTGGTGTTACAAATCGTACATAAATTCCGAAAAACTCATTGGTACGAGTTGGCCTGGACGGGGATCGAACCATCGCCTCCTGCACGACAGGCAAGGTTACTCGCCACTGTACCACCAATCTATAGGACCTATGATATATTATACCCGGATATATTATAGTACCTATAGTATAGGTACTATAATATATCCGGGTCACAACATTTATAGTCTAGTAAAAATACGGTTTTAAGATTGCATTAAAGACACTGTAGTAGGTACTTTTATTTCATTATAGACTTTTGTCAAGATTTCGTGGTAAATAAAGGGACACTGAGAAATACCTTAAAATTGATATAAATTTCGAAAGGACATTCACATTTCTGAAGATGTTACTTCCTGCAGACCCGAAACGACCGTTAATTTAAGGTAGATTTTGTACAAATAAACAGTAAATAATTTAGTTTTGAGGTAATAATTTTTTTTACAAAATATTAAATACCTAAGTATCTACTCAAAATAACGTAATAAATTGGGAATCATTATGAATATGTGTTTTTCACGTTCTATTATATTAATATTCTAAATTGTAACCCAAAGTGCAATGAATGCATCCTATTCCATACAACAAAGATCAACAATCCATAGATTTATCCGCTTTTTAATTCAAAAATTACTAAAGGGTGACTGTGATAATTGATGCTTCATTTGCCATGACAATTATAATAGGAAGTTATGAAATAAAATTTGTAGGTAGGTCTTATATATTTTTTTTACAGCAACATAATTTTTCAACGTAACAACGGGAACATTGAATTATTTTATTATGTACTACGTTACGTACTAGAAGTAACACGACAAAAAAACGTCGCGTCGTACGCCGCATACGGGTAGTAGGCCAGACAATTTACTATATTTCGTATGGAGGAGTGGGAAGTAATTATGGATTTGACTTTTAAACCGTAATCGACACCATTTAGTGACCACAAGATGAATGAAAAAAAAATTTAAGATACTTAAATCTCGCTGTGCGATTATACAGGGTGTAAGAAAACACCCTAGTAATACTTAAGGAGGAGCTTTTAGACCATCGAACTGTACAACTTTCACTATGGAGCCAACGTCGAGAAAAAAAAATCTGCCGTCCCTTACATTTGAGTCTAGTAAGTACTATAGTTTTGTATGAGACATGATATTTTAACTGAAGCCGTGTTGGTCCAGTGCCTGCCATACAGGAGGCGATGGTTCGATCCCCGTCCAGGTCGACTCGTACCAATGAGTTTTTCGGAATCTATGTACGATTTCTAATACTACTGGCTTTTCGGTGAAGGAAACCATCGTGAGGAAACCTGTATGCTTCGATTTCGAGGCATGTATTGTACCTACTGTCCATTAAAAGTGGCGACGGGCTCACTTCCCGCCACACTGGACAGAGTTTCGGTACTACTAGTGAAACGTGGATGTCCTGTACTTTCAGAATAGGTGTTGCGAAAAGCCCGGTTCGACCATATAGGTCGTATAGGGGCCAAGCTTGCCTCCTATCCAGCTGGCAGCAAAGCGTTTTGGTCGGCTGCCAAAGCGGTGGAAGCAAACTTCGGCCGTCCCTCCCTGCCACCGCTAATAAAACCTGACGGATCGCTAGCTCACTCGGCGGAGGAGAAAGCAAATTTATTTGCTAATCTTTTTGCCGGGAATTCGCATCTGGAGAACTCAGATAAAACACCACCTACCATTCCTCGTACTGAATGCTCAATGGCATCAGTTCACATTCGCCAAAAAGAGGTTCTTAAAATCCTGCGTTCTCTAGACGTGAACAAGGCTAGCGGACCCGACGGAATCCCAGCGATTGTCCTACGCACCTGTGCTCCAGAATTGTCTCCTGTTTTAACACGCCTGTATCGCCTCTCACTTAAGACTGCGGTAGTCCCAAGGTCATGGAAGCTTGCCAACGTGTAACCCGTGCCCAAAGAAGGCAGTCGTGCCGACCCTGTCAACTATAGACCAGTATCAGTTAAGGAGTACACTTGACATGTAAATTATTTTACAAAATAAATTACTATGACTATGACTATGACTATCAGTCACTTCCATACTCTGCAAGACTATGGAACGTGTACTTAACAACCGGCTCCTGGCATACCCGGAACATAACGACCTCCTCAGTGACCGTCAGTATGGGTTCCGCCCAGGACGGTCCACGGGGGATCTTCTTGTGTATGCCACTCATCTGTGGAGCGAGGCTGTCGAGAGATACGGGGAGGCACTTGCCGTGTCTCTTGACATATCCAAAGCCTTTGACAGGGTCTGGCATGCAAGCCTTATAAGCAAGCTTCCATCATATGAAATTCGGATTGAGCTATGCAACTGGATAGCTGACTTCTTGAGAGAACGATCCATTCGAGTAGTCATTGATGGATACTCATCGGATCAAATGGCTATTAATGCCGGTGTTCCTCAGGGGTCAGTTCTGTCAGCCACTTTATTTCTGCTGCATATAAACGTCATGCTTGTGCCCGGAACCTTTGGGTATGCAGACGACAGCACTGTTGCTGACAGATATCTGTCCGGTGCAGGGGTCAAATTGGACGTTACTCAGTCATGTCGAGAGGCCATGGTGCAGCGAATAAACTTGGCCCTTGAATCTGTGTCCGACTGGGGTGATATTAATCGGGTCAGTTTCAACGCAAGCAAAACACAGGCGTGCCTTTTCTCCACAAAACGGAGTCCCTTCGCTTTGACTCCGACTTTCCGAAATGTGTCCATACCGATAGCTGATCACCTGGAGCTCCTTGGCATTAACATATCGTCCGATCTGAATTTCGGACGGTACATTGAGTCCATGGCGAAAACCGCAGCGAAAAAACTGGGCGTCCTCTCGAAGGTCAGACGGTACTTTACTCCGGGACAGCTTCTACAACTTTATCAAGCACAAGTCCGATCGTGTATGGAGTACTGCTGCCATCTCTGGGACGGGTCTGCCCAATACCAGCTGACCGCGCTGGACTCAATCGACAGGCGTGCCAGGAAGCTCATAGGTGATCCAACCTCGGTGGCGAAGCTACAAAGTCTTGAGCATCGTCGCAAGGTAGCCTGTCTGTCTGTTTTTTATAGGATACATTTAGGAGAGTGTGTGACTGAATTACACGATCTAATACCACCGTCTCCCTTTCATCTGCGGGGGACGAGACGCAGACTGGGTTTCCACCCTTATGTCGTTGACCTACCAGCAATTCGCACGAAGAAGTTTGCTTCTTCTTTTATAATGCGCACGGCTAAGGAGTGGAATGCCCTGCCTGTGGACCTGTTCCCTGAGCAATACAACCTGGGCCTCTTCAAGGCGAGAGTGAATAGGCATCTTTCTAGGTAAGCATGCTACATCTTCGGCCTCATCATCACTCAACATCAGGTGAGATTGGGGTCAAAGGTTTACCTATCAAACATAAAAAAAAGGACCCTAAAAACATGTCGTAGTGGGTTTTACGTTGAAAAATAATATTTACATTTCTCAATGTTTTCGATGTAACTGGTCAAAAATATTTACTCCCTGTTTGAAGCTTATAATAATATGAAACTTTGCAAAACAGTGTTTTCCAAAAGCATTTTTAGATCACAAAAAAATCTAATTTGGCGCTGTTGCCGACGTAATTTTATTTTTTATTATACCGCGATACTCTGCTGCAAATTTGAAGGTGCTCTTAGTTCTTTCTGATCCAAAAATTACCTGCTGGTTGACAGTTACTACAGGAGGACTGGGTTAGTTGGTATGAAAATTTGGAATTTGTGAAATAAAATCAATATTTATTTAGCAATTTTTTTAAAAGATTTTGCATACTAGTACGTAGTACTTCCTATCATTTTGACACTAGTACCTACTGTAGCCCGGGGACCAAAAGATTATACCGATTGCCGTTTTGTTATTGTTGTAAGGAACGACATTACTAATCACAAGCACAACCGAACGAAAAAAAAAAAAGTTCTAGTTAACTTCGTATAGTACTTGTAGCCCCGGGACTTTTTAACAAAAAGGTTACCGATTTGAAATTATTGTTAAGTGGCAATGGCACATATATTTGGCCCAAATTATTGTGAAGAACAGTTACCCAATTGTAATCAGTCTCAAAGTTACAAGATAATTTCCAAACCCTGTCAAAAGTGCCCATACCTCCCAATGGTCGGGTGGCTTGGGCACCTTTTAAACTCTAGGTACTGGTTAATACAATCTTTGATAAACATATAATCAGACGTATACAAAGAAACATACACTTTCTCGCAGATTGCTTTGCTATTTTATTCAAAATCACGACAAAATACTTAATTTGGCACTCAAAAAACCATCAATCGCATATAACTTTGGCAAATGAACGAAATCACTGATGATATTTGGTTGAGCAGTGGGGCCATTAATAATTAACTAAACTAAATTGCCATAGAAAACAAAATTAAAAATCGACTATAAATCTTGAGTTATGAGGTGGTGCCCAAACCTCCCGACTGCCCAATGGTCCCCTACCTCTCAAACTAAATGTTCCTTAAATTAACGGTCTCTTTTCGGGTCTGCACGAAGAAACATTTTCAGAAATGTGCATGTCCTTTGGACATTTATATAAATTTAAAGGTATTTCTCGGAGTCCCTTTATTTACCACGAAATTTTGACAAAAGTCTATAATAAAATAAAATTATCTACTACAGTGTCTTTAATGCAATCTTAAAACTGTATTTTTACTAGACTATAAATGTTGTGACCCGGGTTTTTTTATGCTTTTATGAATAAGTTAATTTCAAAATTAATGTTTAGTGTGGTGCAATACTTAAAATGATTAAAGTATAATGCATGCATGCATATGCTCACGACTATATTCCCTGAGGGAGTAGTCAGAGGTATAAAACTAAAGGTAAGTGTTAAAGTAGGATGTAATAATAAACACAACTTTCAAGTTTAAAACTCAGAAAGAATAATTATTGATGTACACACGGCGACACATCAAGCTACCCAAAACGAAAATAAGCTGGCTGTGCGACGTTATACATTACTATGCCTACGCGCTTGATGTGTCGCCGTGCGTACATATAAGTTTATGGTAAATTTCTAGCCGAGCACTGCTAATGTTGGCCACTCGACGCCCACGGAGTAATAGATAAGTACTCTTTCTGTGACCACGGCGCGTGGCGTGTCTAAAGTGCCGGCACATGTCCACGTCTATGGTGTATCTACGTATCGTGAGCGCGATGCGGGTGGTGCGGGGAGAGAGAATAAGCTCCGCCCATTCGCACAAGGTCACTGGCGCATGTTGGAGCCTTAACGGTAACGATTTAGCTTTATTTCGGAAGATACGTTGGCGTAACTTTTGATGTCCGTTCGATCGAATTTTCTGTATTGTGCGATTTAACCGTTCAGAAAAAAATATCGCGAAAGCTTTTTTACTTCAGCTAAACCAAATCTAAACCAAAACCAAAACCAAACCAAAACCGTATAAAATTGGGCAATTGAGGCCCTGGTCCATCCCCAACCCCATCACTGAGATGCTCTACACCCCATAAACACTGAATCAGCCTTGCTGCTGATGGTTGCAAAAAGTATACTTATCTCTTATAAAGTTATAATATAGGAAGGAATACACTACAAAGTAAAGTAAAGTGCTCTTTGATTTAGGAGAGTATATTTTCTTTGATATAGGTAGGTCGGTTCGGTAGTACGTAGAGGTACTCTTTTAGCTCCATTAACTTGGTACGTCATTGATTTGATAAAACATGAATGCAACGAGGTTTACAACCATTACATGAATGAGTCACAGGTTTCTCTACATCACACAGGTACCTACCTACCTATATCAAATACGTAGCGGTTGGTAGTAGGTAATTAATTACCTACATGCAACATAATAGTTGCGTATAAGATAATAATCAATAAGAAAAGCCTATTAAATTCAAACAATCTCTTATACATAGGTAAGTACCTATATGTAGTAGGTAGGGAAGGTACTTAGGCGACCGGTTCTGGGATGGTGATTTTGATCAGTAAAACTCGGGGCCGTCAGAAACCTCTTTAGGGTGCTGTGGTGGTAAGTTTCTGCTAAGTACACCCCTATTTTTAATTACCTTAATAACTTTAAGGGCGTATTCAGATAATAAAACTAAACAAGTTTTCCTAATAAACATGGGTCGAAAAACGAGATTTTTTTAACCGTGCATAGAAATCCGCAATCCGCACATTTGTATGGAAGGACCAACAATTTTTCTGGTTTTTTGACCCACATGTTCCATGACTATAATTGTCTTATAATGATTATGATAATAAAATAAAAAAATTTAATGTGGTGTAGGAATGTTTACAAGTTAATAAATAATTGTACTTATAGGTAAGGTAACATTTTCATGTTATACGGTTTAACACCTAGGTATATAAGTGTGCTAACGAAACAGATTACCAGTCACAAAAAATCAAATCGCATCACTGTCAAGTCCGTCGTCTGTCCACGGAAGCATAACGTCAGACCATTGCTTTCAGCGTTCAGCAAAAAATGTACGCTGATGACGTCATAGCATGCAGGGAGCGCGTGCGCCGCGCCCCTCCCCCGCCTTCCTTCCTCACACCTCTATATTTACCGCCGTCCTCCCGCCGGCCGACAGAGCGTCCCCAGTCCGCCCTGAACCCTCATCCAGTCCATCAACAAACCCTCGAAATGTACCAGTCTGTCCTTATCACTATGGGTTCGCTCTCAAATGTCACGTAGTTTAGGTTTTTAATTAATTTTTAAGTAAGTTATTATTTGGATTCTTTGGTCTTTTCTCTCTTGAAAATGGTTTCGCGGTCTCGCGGTGCGCATGTGCTTGTTTGGGAGCAGTCAGGGTTGGAAGAACAACGGCCTGGGTACAATGGTGAGTCCTTTAATAGACTAACTGCCAGTTGCACGTTTCATTAAAGTTAATCCTCCATTAAATATCTTGCTGTAACTTTTTCTTGTTGACGTAATTAAAGCTAGCAAGAGATTTAATGGAGGATTAACTATAATGAATGTAAGTGCAACAGACTGATAGTTACTTGATCAGTTTTTGGACTTTTGGTACCTACTTTACTTGTCATACCTTTTGAGGCTTTTCTACAAAATTTTCAGGATTACTTAGCCAAGTTCTCTACTTATCAAAAAAGCTCTTAGACTAGGTACCTGTTAGTCACAGAAAAAATTATAGTAAGCAACTATAAGTTACCTATACACGTCAACATTTCAGAACCGATTATAAGCCTTTTGCGTCCGCATACGCAAGTCCTTTTTTTTGACGAAATTTTTTACGATTTTCCTATGGCTTCTGTTTTTTTCTTACCATAATCAGTACCGATTTGCACATTGTTGTGTCTTGTCTTGTGTGTAGTAGGTATATAGGTATTGAAGTAACCTAATAAACTGTTTCGTAGCTAAGATTATATACTTACTTACCTACTAGTAGACAAGTGTACTGCCAATATTCCCAATGTAAACATACTTAATATGTTTAAAATTTAAATGTAGGTACAGACGTCCAACCCACTTAGAATATGACGTCACGGGCAAGGCCGTTTGGTATTTACCAGGGTGTATACTTATCGTGTCATGGATGCGTAATGTTTCAAAGTATTTTTGAATCTTATTATCATTCGTTTGCGTCCAAAATCGATTGGCAAGCTAATGAAAATGGTCAATGTAATTTTGTAGCTGAATTTTCCCTAATTGTGTAGAGTTGAATAAAATGAATTAATAATGGTATTGATTAGTTGGTAGCATGCGTACAAACACTTGTTGCTATGGTTTGTTGTGTTACAAACAAAACCGTCGTCAAAACGACCATATCGTCTAGTATAAATTGACACCTGTTGACACCTCTTCAACAGTTGGAGAGGGTTTCAGGCTGTTGGTTCCACTGCTTGGTACTACTAGTGGGTCCTGTAGGATTTTCAGGTACTTGGAGAGGACATATCATTTGCAATGCATTCAGATGCCAAGTTACGAGAGTTGCGCTGAGTAGGCAGGTGAAGTGTAAACATTACCTGGTAACCTAACTTTCTGACAGGGAATATTCGATTCTATATTAAAAGACAGGTACAATATCTTAATAAAGCAACGAAAAACCGTAGTAATTTTAAAAGGCATTTCCCACGTGACGAAGTGTATTCGTTTTGGGTCGTTTCGCAGTTGGCGAATGTGTATGATCAAAGAACACATACAAATCGTATGATAGCTGACATTATACACAGGATAGGAGGAATATCGTGCTTCCCAAGGAAATGGAAATTATCCTATTCTGTATTTTCCTTTTTTATTTTTTCCTTTCTTTTCTTTTCTTATTTAATCCCGTTTCGCCTACAAAAGTAAAGTAGGCAAAACGGGATTGAGCGTTCTCCTTTACGCATTCGAATTCGTGTACTACGTGCTACGGATAAGGAATTTTTTGACATTTCCGTATACTTTACCTGCCTACACAACGCAACTCTCAGAACTTGGCATCTGAATGCATTGCAAACTTAGACTAATATTGCAAATGATTAATGATACCAACAAACAATGAAGCATTTTTTAGGAAACGCTACATTTGCAAATATTTGTTACATAATCAAAAGGTTCAAACTGTTTTTAGGTGCGTATCATGAAAAACACTTAATTGCTCTAATCTAAAAGATAGGTTCCTAGAGTTCCTAAAATATATTATATGCCTTTAAAAAGACAACAGTCAGTAAGAAACTAATTCAATTTACCTACTATGTTTCGGGATAGAAAGATTAGTAAAATAACTCTACACCGTAGCAAATACATCACCCCATAATTGAGTACTTATTTACTCTAACCGTGAAGATAACTTATCAACGAAATTGCCAGTTATCCATGGCACAGTAATTGCACCCCACAAAACAAGTTTTATCGGTCAGACGAAAAATATATCAATGTATCTTATTGCGTACGAAATAACGATGACATTCAGTTTTGACGGCGTCTTTAATTTTAACGACTTTCAGAACGAATGGTTTTTTCAGTTTTAAAGAAAAATCTTCTTTTGATGATGCAACTATGAATCTTATTCATACGTCATTAGGTACATTGTTAGTAGCTTGAAGATCAGCGAAAAATATTGGACTGATCTTTTTGAAGATTTTATGTTTGTAAATCCTGAAATTCCTTAATGGCTGATTCACGATCTTGAATCTAGAAATCCGAAATACTGGGTATTCATTTTGTTTACATCGAAGCATCCGCTGAAGAGTACTTTGCTGAAGCTCTAAACGAAAAATACCAGAAAGTGGAATAACAAGGGTCGGGTTTTATTAAGGTTCGGGTTCGGGCCGTAGCTAGAACTGGATTGAAGGTAGGGCATGGGAGGTTTAGGACGGCCGCACATTATCAGAAATTTCTAACAGAAAAGTTCTGACGCTCGCCGGAAGCACCCCGCATACTATCAGAAATTTTGATCCGGCAACTTTTGAGCCCAGTCGTGTTTCATATTTCAATCAACGCACATCGACCCAGTGTTGCCACCTTAGCCCTTTTGGGGCTATAATTCAGTCAAATTGTGTTTTTACTAGGAAAGTTTTGTGGTAGTTCTGATTTCTTCCATTCTATATGTATTTTGGGGTGCTGAATCCAAATCTGAGGTTTGCTAACAAAATTTAATTGGCAAAATCGCAAAAAAAGTTAAAAGTTCTGTTTGTTTTTTTCCGGAATTTTTTTTAAAACTCTGAAACTATAAACGTTGAGTAAATGACCTGTTTACAGAAAATAAATATACCTGACTTTTATTTCTATCACATGAACATGACACTCAAAAATATCGTAGATCTAGGATAATTATCGCACGTCTGGCAATACCTGATCCGAATTTCTGATAGTGTGCGGGGCACACGTGCGCTAATACAAAATGTATGGCTAACACGCCTTCCGTCAGAAAAATTCTGACGTCCGGCTGAGGTGCCGTCCGGTGTGCATCAGAAGCGGACGACCGGTCAGAATTTTTCTGACAGTGTGCGGGGTCTAATACAAAATGTATGCACCGAGTGCCTTCCGGCGAGCGTCAGAATTTTTCTGTCAGAAATTTCTGATAATGTGCGGCCGTCCTTAAGGTAGGGCGGAATCAAAAGGCTAATTTTTGGATGAGTAACATAATTCATTGTCTGAAATCTTCTCTCCAGAAAAGAAAAGAAACACGACAAGACTCAAAACGCGATGGTGATACTGTGAGATCCATTAGCCTACCTACCCTCAAAATAACATTTAAAGGCTGGAGCGAGCGAAGCGAACTCGAAATTTTGTAAGGGAATTTGCCTATCTTTCCCATATTGTAAAGAAGGTTGGGTAATTTTTAAGGTAGGGCATTGGTATTTTAAGGTAGGGCATTGCCCCACGATGCCCTCCTCTAACTACGGCCCTGGACGGTCCAACTCAATATGCTAACGGGTTTTTAAGAGCATTGATCAGACCATGAAACTGAACAGCTTTCTCTATGAGACCGAGTTCAAAATCACGAAGAAATTATCTGCTGATGTCCCATAGGGCGAGTATGTTTGCAGTTTCAGGTTTATGGTCTGATCATCCCCTTAAAAAACCGTCGGCATATTAAGAAGGAGTATACCGGGATGAAATTAATAGGTAACCATCCGGCCATCCATTTAAACTAAGAGTCTCATCAAATTGAACAACTTTTACCATGGGAGCAAACCGTTCGTAGCAAGAAAAAAATTAGATGTTCCAAATAAACTTTTACTCGACTCAACCATAGACTCCACTGTATGAAACAGCCATTACATTAATATCGTTGGAAACGGATTTTTTTGTACTACGATCGCTTGGCTCCCTGTGTAAAAGTTGTTTAGTTTGATGGGTAGACTCTTTCTTAGTTTAAAAGGATGCTAATGATATCAATTTCACCCTGTATAGTTAAAAAAAATGTTTTAAGAACTCTAAATGTTCCAGGAAATTAAGTTTCATTATCTTATATCACTATTGCCAAGGTCATTCAACAATGGCATTTGTTCCCATTGTCATAGCATAGAGTCTGACCACAGACCTGTTTTTTGTTGAACAGGCGTCGATTTAGCTAGAATTACGTTTTTAGTTTGAAATGCGATCCGTTTCTATTTTTTTTTCCATAAAAATAGAGTTAGCGTATGAATGAGATTTTGGATAGGAGAGTGTATGTTATTGTGGGCATTCTGAATAATTATGCTTTATTATTAGAATATCAATAACCCCTTCTGGGAACTAGTTGTGAATAGATAGTTTTCTGGATAAAACACTGATTAAAACAAAGTAATCTCAACCTACGAATAAGAATGTATAGAAATGTAAATCAAGCTCAAAAAGTGGCACCAAAAAAAGTACACCGTGTTCTAATTTAGTGGCACCAAAAAAAGTACACCGTGTTCTAATTTTGTTCCTTAAAAACTACACCTTGCCGCCAAAACTCATACAAAATGAAATTTTTCATTGGGTGCCAAAAATTATGTTTCTTTTGTTTAGAGTTATTCTTCTATTGTTATTCTTATTCGTAGAATCTCAACATATTTATCTACTAATCTATTCCCCACTTTTGTGGTCATTGTGGTAGAATTATTGCTGTAATTTTTTCATTCTAGATAATTTTTTCCTAGTAACATATTCGTTACTATTGTGGTCGAATTGCTGTGGTTTTTGGTTATTCCAATTTCATATAATAAGGATATTTTCAATAATTTTCCTTCCTTCCATTGAAGTCAACAATTCACTTGGGTACTAAAAAAACTTGATTTTCCTAAGCTCAGATTCAACTGTAGCGAACGTAAGAAGAACGTTAACAGTTGAATAAGTTCGCTACAGTTGAATCTGGAGTGCGATTTTTGAATCTCATTCGCTGAGTTCAGCAGTTGTAAATTTATGTCAAAATTACTATGGAGATATGCATCTTTCTACTTATGAGTTAACTTTCAAAAATCATACTTCAGGAGTGTGATTTTTGAAAGTCAAATCAGCAGTAGAAAGATACGTATCTCCACAGTAATTTTGAAATTTTCAACTGCTGAACTCAGCGAACGAGTTTCAAAAATCGCACTCCTGATCTTAGGAAAATTAATGGTAAGTTTGTACTTTATATAAAATCATTCAAGTGCAATTTTCAGTTATCTGTTGTTTTGTCACCATAAAGACAATACGATCGTAATGCAAAATTTTAATGACTGCTGGACATAGGCCTCCCCACTGGCGGACTAAGGGGGGGGGCGGAGGGGCGGTCCGCCCCGGGCCCCCAGTCCTGGGGGGCCTCCGAATCTCGAGAAGAGAATCCCTTTTTAATCAAAACCAAAATAATGACGTTTATATAGCAAGTAAAGACACAGTTTAGAGTTGGAGGCCCGGGCCTCAGGAGGGCCAGAAGCAGAACAGGTTCTGAGACTGCAGTTTGAAGTTGGAGGCCCCGTACGTTAGTCATTGAAAGTCAAGAAAAGAAATAGAGTCAAAAATACTGCGAATTTGCGAGCTCGCTTCGCTCGCTAAATCTTTTTCAAGTTGTTATGCAGTTAGCATAATTATGAGTTCACTTCGCTCGCTCCGGAGGCCCTGGCCTCCGGTACTGGGACTGCAGTTTGAAGTTGGAGGCCCCGTAAGTTAGTTATTGAAAGTCAAAGAAGGAAGTAGAGTCCAAAATATTGCGAATTTGCGAGCTCGCTTTGCTCGCACAATCTTTTTCAATTTGTTATGCAGTTAGCATAATTATGAGCTCGCTTCTTGAAAGGTCAATGTGGTTGCAATTAGAATGTGTTTCGAACATCGCTTGCTTCGCTCGCTTATTTTTGATAGCTTTCTGTGCTTTGAGACTGAGTTCATGCTACAACCCAGTCATAATTATAAAATCGTTCGCTCCGGTTTTAATTTAATACGCCAATATACTCACCTACTCTATTTCAAGATGAGCTCTACAATCGAGTTATTATAAGCATTATATTTTAAGCTCATTTCAGCTATTTGTTTAATACATCAATCGCCTCGATTTCGGCATGAGCTGAAAAAGTCGAGTTATAATGAAGCAAAATCTCGAGCTCGCTTCGCTCGCTCCTGGCTAGACACATGGCACTAAAATCTTGAGCTCACTTTGCTTGCTCCAGAATTCAGTGAAGTCTCGAGCTCGCTTCGCTCGCTCTTGGTTTTGGATGGTACCTATGTCTTTTCATAGTATACAGTTGCAGTTGCACTGTTGGTGTGCAGTTAAATCTTGAGCTTATTTTTCATTTCATTTCATTTATTTATTTGCATTCATATACATCAGCATAGGTATTATAAAATAGTTGCCAAAGTGGGTACATGAGCCCTGCAAGGGCATGGCAATATGTAGGTATATCTTGTCGTCTTATTACTAACAAAATTTAATTACATCGTTACAAATTTTACAAATACATGCTTTTTTTAGAATTTTCGAATTTATGTAAGGTTTATAATAATATTGTTTAATTACAAAATTACATAGGATTATCTTAAAAACAATGAATTTAATTTAACTAATATTCTTACAATATAATTATATGTCAAGTAGGTGGTAAAGTAATACATTTGTCATTTATATAGTCGTTTAATTTATAATAACATTTATTAACTAATATTTGTTTCAGACTTTTATTAAATTGCTTGTCATTGTCAAAAGTTTTAATAAAGTCAGGTAGCCTATTAAAGATTTTTACTGACATTGCGTGAGGACCCGAGTTATGTAATTCTAATTTTGAAAACGGCCTTATCAGTAGATTACCCTGTCTAGTTTTGTAACGACGGGGTAAGTCTCCTAATTTAGTATAAAAGTCTGGGTATTTACGCACAAATTTACAAGTTTCAAGTATATAAATCGATGTAAGGGTTAAGATTTTATGTTCTTTGAAGTTCTTTGTTCGTTCCAGATTTTAAGTCGTAAAAAAACTCGAGCTCGCTTCGCTCGCTCAATGATTTAAATCTTATTCCACTGATCTCATTATATTGCAGTAAAATTTCACTAAGCTTTGCCCGCTCCAGAATTCAGTGAAATCTCGAGCTCGCGTACGAATGTCAGGCTCGCTTCGCTCCCTGGGACAATAAAATACTTGCTACCTATGCCTATGGAAGGAAGGGGCTCCGATGTTAAGTTTTTGCCACGGCTCGAAAGAATTGTAGATATCTCTGGAAAGACCGGGGGCCTCATTTAATTTTGCCGCCCCGGGCCTCCGGCGGGCTTAGTCCGCCGCTGGGCCTCCCCCAAGGATCTCCATAACGACCGGTCTTGCGCTGCCCTCATCCAACGTTTTCCCGCCGCCTTCACCAGGTCGTCGGTCCACCGTGTGAGGGGCCTACCCATGCTGCGCTTTCCGGTACGCGGTCGCCACTCGAGAACTTTTCGGCCCCACCGGCCGTCAGTTCTGCGAGCAATGTGCCCCGCCCACTGCCACTTAACTTTAGCAATTCTTTGGGCTATGCCAGCCACTCTGCAATCATTAGTTTAATGATTCTTATTTTGTTTCTCGATAAACAGACGAAGATTGTTTAAAATTAAAATAAAAGTATCATTCCTTTCTGAGCACGCTTGTCTTGTCTTGCTCAAAAGTTTTGTTTTGTTTTTCATGCGAAGTTTATAGCAGGCTTTATATGTAGAGGCAAGAGTAAGCTCTTTTTTTGTCTGTACCAGGCCCTGTACCCGGACTTTCGACTTAACGCGACCGTTTCGGTCCGCACTTCATTGTAATAGAGTTGACATTGGAACGAAAATGTTCACGCAATTGCGAAGTTCGAATGTCCGGGTAGAGGCCCCTGTATCTTCCGACCAGTGAGCGTCTCTCTGCAAAAGACTAAGAGGGAGGTTACACGCTCAGTATTTATTCAGTCTGGTCCATCAGTCTGGTCAATCGTTGAATGACGCCAGAATGATGAGTGGGTTACACGATCAGTTACCCATCAGTATTTCATCATTCACAATGGAATGACGGAAATGATTATATTTAATTTTCATATTTTTCATCCGTCATTCAGTCTGGACCATCATTTCGTCAGTCCTTCATTCTCCCATCATTCTGACCAGACTGATGGACCAGCCAGAATGACGAAATACTGAACGTGTAACCTCCCTCTAACGCGCTAATAGAATGAGAGCTAAGGCGCGACATAGTGTTATATCAAGCTGCTTTGCTGCTATGCTATGGCCGCTGGTTAATATTTTGATCATTTTCTTTAGGTATTTATTTGTGTTTCTCCGAAAATGATTCATTCGTTCAATTGCTCTTTAGGTCGAGATTCAGGAGACGTTGTTTAAATTCAGATATTCGATTATATTTTATTGTAGTGAGAATACTGATTGCTCGTAGTTTCTAAATGACTACCTATTTGTGTGATTGTGGTTAGAGCGGAGATGCCTTACAAAGTCTCAATTATTAGGTACAGTCGCCATCAGATATATCGTAGCATACAAGGTGTCCAAATATTTCTGAGCAGTGCTAATTTTCATTAAATTATTTAAAGTAAATGTTACAATTATATCTAAACGTGTATTTTGTCATAAATATGTGAACAGCGAATTTTCAATAATTTCGTTACAATGTTATTTAAAATTAACATGTAAAACAACGGAGTAAGGTTTTTTATCCGAAACTGTTCAGATGTTTATGGCCACCATGACTGCATCGATATATTTGATGTTCTCGGCGTTCCTATATTTTTGATTGACTATGAGTAAAGAAATTATTGAAAATTAGAACTGCTTAGAAATATTTGACCACCTTGTTTGCTACGATATATCTGCTGGTGACTGTACCTAACCTACTAGGTACCTACCTACTTACGTGGTTGCATTTGCAATGCTTCGGTCATCCATCACAAGATCCCAATACATGACATATTGTTCATTAAGTATTATTTTTTATAATATATTGGTTTTCTACAAGCACGTATCCAAGGGGGGGGGGGGAGGGATAGGTGGGATTTTTATCCTACCTATAGAACCTATAGAACTCCAGCGACTGATAGCTCTCTTTCAATTTGCGACCGAACTAACGAGATAAAAGGCGCGATATAGCCTTATTGCGCGCATCATATTACGGCCGCCAGGAACGTATCCATGGGGGGGGGGGGGGTTCCCCCCCGTAACCCGAATATTTGTATGGAAAAGTGATTACAGCACATAATTTTTAAGGCGTGATAATATTGCCTTATCAGTTATCACGTACGCACGACACCGTCACTCTCATCTTGTCATAAATGACACTGTGCATACTTAAGTTTTTTTTTCCTTTTACCATTTCCATCGTAAGATCGTAAGCCTAGTTGCAGGCGCTGCTGTACGAAAAAACCATTAATTAACCATTCAAAGAGTACCTACATTCGACCTTAACTAAGTACCTACTTATTATAAAACTGTAGCAGAAGTGTATTTGTAGAGGTACATTAAAGATAAGTATTTACAAGGAAAAGATTACCTACGATTATGGTTTTTAGGTGTCCCTGACTCCAAATACACCTTTTTTAGAATTTTTCTTTTTATTTGTTTGTTCGAGCATCACCCAAAAGTACTTACTTATAACTGATTTTGATGAAACTTTTTTGTTTGATTTGACATAAAATCTGGTATATAATTTGTGCAGACGATGTCGCGGGTTAACTCTAGCAGTCTAGCACTTATCTAATAAAAACTTAATTACAGTCTAACAAACGATGTATACCTACTTATGTATTATTATGATTATGACTTAACTTAACTTTCAACAATAGGGTATTTGACAGCACTTAAAATATAGGATCTATTGATGGCATCCGTATTGAATATTTATTTTGGAAATCAACTATTTAGTAGGGATGCAACGATTACGAAGCGGTGCATCGTTTTGCATCTGTAATCGTAATAATCACGATTATTAGCGATGCAATGCACCTTAGTAAGAATCGTACGATTATTAAATCGAATTGAAAACTTCAATCGGATTACACTTGTTGACAAATACCAGACCTGAATACTAGATTCCAGAGCCGAAAAACAGCTTAAAAAAAATCGGGTCTCTCGCTGCCATTTTAGCTCATTTTGAGCCAATTTTGAGCTAAATCTTGACTTGTTTTGGTCAGATTTGACTCTTAATTTAAATATATTTTTTAAATCTACTAAGATTTATGACTTGATTTTCAGTTTGAAGTATTAATACATTCTCGTACTCGCGATTTCTCATCCACATTTTAAAAGATTAATCTCTCACGTAAATCGGACCAGATATAGCTTGATTAACGAGATTATACAGAATCATGTTCCATATTGTGTTTTTCAAAGCAAATTGGCCTCTTTGCATCCAAAAATCAGAATCCTGACCAAGTGAACCTTTGACTTCGATCTCAAATTAGTAGAAAAAGTTACTTTATAGTCTTTGAATTTTTTAAAGTTTTTCTTATGATTTAACTTTCATTGGAATGCAAAGAAACACAATGAGAACTCATTCTGAGGTTAATCTTAACTAAATTTGTTTAAATAATCGTAATGCATCGGTTATCGTAATAAATAATGATTATAATCGTAATCGTAATCGTAATCGTAAAGGCCGAATCGTTGTACTATTTAGTCAAAATACTGGATATTTTAATAGAAAATCGACAAAGAAAACATTTTTTTTGTCTACTTTAGTCACGTGATCGTAAACGACCGTAATTAGCCGAATGGTTGATGTGATGACGTAACTGCATGTAGACAGTTGCGTGTACAGCATGGTACAATAATATACTGCGCCTGGTATTCTCTTCCGATCACGTGACTGACCATGTGACTGACACAAGTTTACGTCATCATACCCTTTTAGCATGTTTAGCGGCCATTTTTTTGTGACGTAGGCTTGTGTCACTCTCGGAATAGAAGACCTTGTTTTTTTAGACCATGGTGTAGAGTATGAGTGTCATATGCAGGTGACGTGACGTCACGATGACATCACCTGCATGTAGACAGAGACACGTAGGTATATTGTCAAGAAAAGCGTTTTCGCGGGATATTTAAATAATATTTTTTTGTTTTCGTTCTTTCTTGCACTAAGTAAGTGTATAATCCCCGCAAGTTGATATTGCGACTGGCGGCCATCATGGTGACGTAATTTTGACGTAGTCGACTGTGCAACATCAGTACCGTTCGCAAGGTTAGCCCGTACTTGATGACGTCACTCAGCGGTTATTGTGACAAGGTTCCATCGCAATATCAACTTGCGGGGATTATAATTAGGGATCCGCAAAAAGTATCGATACCTGAGTAGTATCGATACTTTCTCTTCGATACCTAGTATTTTTGTACTCGATACTTTGATTCCGATACCTTACTAGGTATCGATACTTTTTCACATACTCGATACTTTTGTCTCCTCACCTCAGTTGTGTAGTTTTCACCATTTCTCTTTCTGACGTGTAACGGTGTCCTCTATAAATTTTGACAGATTTAATCATTGGAGTGAGATGTAAGCAGTTTTTCCAAAATTATATGGTTTGGCAAATCAGTATTTGTTAATACCAGGCACTTCAGACCCATCTGAAAGGCTTTTTTCGAAAGCTTCGAAAGCTTTCGGAAGCGTCGGTAACAGCGACTCGGAACCGGCTCACTGGGTCGCGTATCGACAAATTACTTTTTATGTCTGATTGCATCGAAGAAGATTGGGAATTAAAAAATTAATTTGTGTTTTTACTTTACAAAAGAGTACTTAAATGCACTCTAAATCAGTTTTTACAGTAAAACACAAATATTTTTCCCTGCTATCTGCTCTCCGACATAAAAAGTCAATTTGATTTGATTGATATAAATGATACTTTAATGATAATTATAATGACAATTTTGTATGTTTTTAAAACAAATAATAATAACTTGAGTATGTGCTTGTTTATTACTGTTTTTTTGCGATTATTCACAGTTTCTAAGGTGATCAATAAAGTACTCGATACTGAGTAGTATCGATTCTTTTCGTTCGATACTTTTATCGGTATCGATACTTTCTTCTGCGATACCAGTATCGAGTAGGTATCGATACTTTTGAATTTTTGCGGATCCCTAATTATAATGGAACGTAAAATATACATTTTCTATAGAGTTCTTAGACATCAGTGAGTAACGTGGAAGTTTTTAAAAACCTGTCAAATATCTATTAAAAGGGACTTAATGCAAATGGAAATACAGGGTGAAATTGATATCACTAGCACCCTTTTAAACTAAGAGTATACCCATCAAACTGAACAACTTTTACTACGGGAGCAAACCGATCGGAGCAAAAATAAAAATCTGCTGTTGCATACATTTGAGTCGAGTAGGCATTACAGTTTAGTATGGAACAGCTGTTTTATTTTTTGCTCCGATCGGTTTGCTCCCATAGTAAAAGTTGTTCAATTTGATGGGTAGACTCTTAGTTTAAAAGGATGCTAATGATATCAATTTCAACCTGTATAACTAACCAGGTAAGATAAAGAAAAGCTTGTAAAAAATATGTAAAACGAATAACTTTTTCGGAATTTGATGGTTTTCTTCAACGTGTGCGACCCAACGAAATGAGGTCATCTTATTTGGGTGATAATTATTTGATGAGTTTATGCAATGAATCATTGTTCAAACAGTTTTATGCGACTACAAATATTGCTACAAAGATAAGTTCTGTTTTACTTTACTCACTCAATGTGTGAATTCGAGGAAAAATTACAGTTTTTGCAAACTTATTAGTTATTACCTACTTAGTTACATTACGTAGTTAATGTGGTAGTGTCATAAATTGTCATAATTCAACATTATTCATACTTTCATAAGAACAATGGATTTACATAAGTAAGAATCATAAGTAGGTAGGTATGACGTCTCGTAGTGAAAAATTATTCACCAGGGTCTACCATGAAATTCGATTTTCGCAATTGCGTGAACGTTTTCGTTCCAATATGACAATAATAATTAATGTCAACTGTATTCCAATGAAATCTTAAGTCCGATCATAAGGCCATGGTGATAGAAAATACTGTTGTCATCTCATATCAGGAATTCAGGATGTTAAGGCATTTGCAGAAAGGGGACAGAATTAGCAAATACTTCACCGACAAGAGCGTAGCTCTTGAAATAAGATGATGGTGCTACGAAGAAGAAAGAAGTAATACTTCTGTACTTATGTGTTTTATAATATATTCCTATGAAAGTATATACATACATATACGTAGATAACGTGGACGTGCTTCGAGACGAGACTATTCATCACTCTTTTTACAGTTCCCAAAAATAGCTACTTCATAGCTCGAAGAAGTTTGTCCTTCTTTGCATAGAAATAGAGTTCATAATCATAACGTTTTGAAAAATTTTGTTAGTTGACCGTTATCTATTTTGGCAAGAAGTTTTCTTTTATCTCTTATTCATAACACTAATAATAATATTGTTGTGCATGACGAAAAACATTTTTATTTGTCTCTACAGGGTAAAATTATTATCATTAGCATCCTTTTAAACTAAGAGTCTGCCCGTCAAACTGAACAACTTTTACTATGGGAGCAAACGAATCGCAGCAATAAAATAATCAGCGGTTGCATACATTTGAGTCGAGTAGGCATTGCAGTTTAGTATGGAACAGCTCACCTTTTTTTTCCGATCGAAAGTTATTCAGTTTGATGGGTAGACTCTTAGTGTAAAAGGATGCTAATGGAATCAATTTCATCCTGTATAGACCAATCAGATCAACTGATCTGATTGGTCTATACAGGGAGAAATTGATACCATTAGCATACCAATGCACGAATGCACGTCTCCCCTCCGCTCTTCTTCAGTGAAAATGCCTTTCTCCTTAGCGTGGCTAAATCCTTTCATTAACTGATGTCCCTCCAATTAACCGTAGTAACTAGTAGATGGTCCTTAAGGCCCTATGGTAGGACGAAACACCTTGAAGTCATCTTTTATTTTTCATGTTTCGACTAGATTTATACAATTTACCGAAACCAAAGTCATACCTCAGTATTCTTGGATAGTTTATCTAGTGAAATCATCTTGAATACACTATTGGAATTACTTCACTCGATAGAAAATCGTCACAAAGATGACGTATTTTCTTGTATTTAAAAAAAAAAAATCTCGTGTTGGAAGTACTTAAAATAGTTTTAGATTTTTGGTATTTATACTCACATATTCACCATTAGTTTATCTAGTGAAATCATAAAAAAAAATCTATAAGAAGTACTTTTGTTAACTCTTTTTAATCGAAAATACGGCACGCGCACGTATTTTTCGGAGGGCTGGGCAATCGCGTTTCATAGAAAATATTCGTCTGAACCTATGGCCCCTTAAGCAGGCACGGTGCAAGTCAAAAACTATTCGATTATGTATACCAATTTTAAAGAACTAATTTTACCTTATTTCTATTTATGTCTTCGAAAACCTTGAGAATTTCCCTTGAAAATTTGTGTACCGCCTAAAGTACGCAAAATAACATTTCTATGATGAATGGCAATGCCATCTGTCATTGGTTATACAGGGTGCTAACATTAACATAACCGTTCAACAAAAATGATAAGATCTCGAGAGTTGATGGCTGATAAGTGATGATGATGAGACAAGAATAGTTTAGAATAGAGTCGAGATAAAAGTACTAATAATTTAATTTACATACAGTATAAGGTATACATATAAACTCGCGACCTTAATCCCATTCAAGGTGGTCAGACACATTGAGACAACTACAGGGTGAAATTGATATCATTAGCATCCTTTTAAACTAAGAGTCTACCCATCAAACTGAACAACTTTTACTATGGGAGCAAACCGATCGGAGCAACAAAAAAATCTGCTGTTCCATACTAAACTGTAGTGCCTACTCGACTCAAATGTATGCAACAGCTGATTTTTTAGTTGCTGGGATCGGTTTGCTCCCATACTAAAAGTTGTTCAGTTTGATGGGTAGAGTCTTGTTTAAAAGGATGCTAATGATATCAATTTCACCCTGTATATTAATAGTTTGGTTACTTTTCAACTTATTATATTTAAAAGAAAATAGTCTTATGAATGTTAAATTTTTTTTTTGATAAAATTAATGGATATGTTTTTAAATCAGATCAAGGCAGGAATATTAATAGCGTGTTAGTTTGCGCCATGGGTATGAGATAAATAAAGGGAATAATTTTTAATAAATAAACATTAATTAAAAAAATGGGGTGCGCATTAAAGGATGCCACAAGGCATTAAAGGATTCGTATCACGTATTATTTTTATTAATTATGTTTTCGTTAACACTCTGTATAAGCGTCTAATTTAGCAGTGGTCATGTAAATTAATGTTTTTATCAGTGAAGCGTGGTAATTGACGTTTTGGCGACATTAATAAATCTGATTGCCAAGTTCGAGGTTAGTTTAATGTTTCTGATATTTGATTCTACCCCTTTCGGCAGTAAACGTAACAGAGTTTCGTAATGGTTTCGATAGACTAATTTTTATTTTTATTTTCTACTTTATATCTACATAGTATTTGTGTATGTTTGGCTCCATAGAGCCAATTGAAAGAATTGAAAACATTTCTTCGCTAGTTTTTCTCATGATTCTTTCAGTGCACGCATTTCGTGCTGTCATTGCACGTAATGTCGCTTAGTAAAAATAAAATTGGTAATTTATTCCCTACTAAAATACCTAACTACCGAACTACGAATTTTATACTTATTTTAAAAAGTCCGAATGACTTATATCCTTTGACGCAAGAGAAAATCAACACTGAAATTTCTTCTATAAAATAAGTAAGTAAATTATTGTTTGTTTATTAAAGAAATAACGCAAATATTTCAGTTTCGCGTGACGCACGGATTCCGTTAACATTTTTTATTACCAACGAGAGATCGGTCGTAAAACTCAGTGATTGGTTGGTTCGGTTTCGTATCAAATTGAATTCGTAATTTAAATTGAATTCAAGTTTAGTACCGTTATTACTTTAATCGAAAACACTGCTACTCGCAAATAGACGCAATAGCAATACACCAATAAAGCGGTACCGAACTACCGACAATCGACAAAATGTCAAGTGTTCTAAGTAGGTAGATAATCAAGCTAAACCAATATCCGATTGACGGCGATCACAATAAATAACTACATAGCATATTCGGGATAGAGATTGTGAAAAAATCTTGGCTGTTTTCCATAAGCGGAATTCAATCAATGTTTTGATCGCCCGTAAAATTTGGAAGTTTGCGAAGTTGCGTTCCACAACGCACGTACAAAAGCGTGGCGTTCACCTAAACTACTCCATAATGTCTGCCTACCTAACATTTTATTATCTTGACTCAAGAAAAGCTTCTTATTTATACGATAAAAATCTGTCTCTCTCTCTTTGTCGCATTGATGGTCTAACTGAATGCGGCCCTTTGTGCGTGTAGCGGTATAGCGGTATCTATCTATCTACGGTTTTTTACCTACAACTACATACAGACTGCATTGTGACTACTGGTACTGATTGATTCGTGTATTGTGAATTAGGATGAAGTCAAGTGCTGATCAGAATTACATTGAACAGGATTTCTGGAATCAAAAGGTAGTAGACTCTAAAACACATATGCAGGCTACTTTAATAAAATTATTCCTATTTTCTTTAGGATACCTATTCGATTCTCCGAATATAAAAAATTTACACATTCTGTAGTGTCTGTGCGAACGCGTAGTGGGGGCAGTTGCCTGCCAGCCTTTGTCGGGTGCGGACGTGCGCGCTCCGCATATACTACCTGCCTAGTGAGCAACAGTAAATGTGTACTTATTTAGCAAACCCTACATGTGGCGACGACGGGATCTTATTTTACGTAAGTGCACACTGTATTTTATCTGGTTTTGAAATAAAAACAAAATACAACGTCGGAATTTTGAAATTAAAGCGACGTTGTAAAGTATTATTTCACGCAGCAGAGTAGCGTGTGTTCACGACTATGTTCCCCGAGGGGGTGGTCAGTGATATTCCGAAAACTACGAACAAAGCGAATATCTATTATCTAAAATAACGTTCTATTTTGATTTAAAAGGACAATAACGATAATTCATTATAATTTTATCCACGAGGGCTATCATGGTACTTTCATTTATTTACTATGCCTATTTCATTAGTTTTCATGTCAAAAAACATTGGATTCTTAGTTTGTGCGGTGGTTGACAATCTATAACAGTGATTATTTTTCTTTTCATGAACTATGACCATCAAACGCTGGAGGAAAAAGAGGAAAGGGGACACATCAGGACGATAGACGCTATGCTGGGGTCGAGGTCATAAGAATATACATACCACAAATCGAGCACCTGTTCGAACGATTGCTGCGACTAGACTCCAATCCTAAAGGTCATGTACAATACATTACCATACATGTTTTTATAATAGACTTACGCTCAAGCCATAATCCTACGGAGTAGGCAGAGACTACGACAATGACTATCTCATAATATGAAGTTATTCAGCTAGATTGAGGAGTATGTATATCTATGCAAGCCGTTTCATTAGGACCTCGACTTAACAGTCGACGCCGTCTGAGGATCTTACAAAATCCTTTCTTACGAAATCCCAGAATACATAAAATTGTAAGAGTGTCGTAATCGTGACTCTGTCTATGTTACCTACCTACACATAACTCGACGGAGTAGCAATAGGTGCCCTATGGCACTCGCGTACCGTTAAAGGTTAAGCTGAAGGTCAGATACGGTCGGTCGGTCCGTCTGTCAGTCGATCGATCGGTCGGTCAGTCGGTCGGTCAGTCGGTCGGTCGGTCGGTCGGTCGGTCGGTTGGTCGGTCGGTTACAGTTGCCGTTAAGGTTAAGGTTAAACAGACAGATACATATTTACGAAGACTACTAATTGTCTGGTTACAATGATTAATACTATAAATTGTAGAAAACAGGCGTATAATAACATCTTGAATATTATAGTGTTATTTATTATAAATATTATGTAACGCTGCGTACGTATAGATACGAGTGAGTAAATCGGTGCAAAACAGTAGCCAATGCTCATAAAATTTAACACAAATACCTACCGGATTACATAAGGTTTCTGCATAGGTATGTCAGTGTAAAACTATTTTGATATTCAATCACACTCAATATTGTTTGTACCTAGTTATCCCTAAGGACTTGTGATAAGGGAATGACTTGCAAAGTTGCAACTATTTAACAAGGGGGCAAAAAGGGATTTCTTGCAAATTTCCGTTACATCTATACCATACGTCTAACTTAGCGATTCAAGATGAATTCAATTCTAAATACACTGTTGAATATGCTATATCGTTTGCACCGATAGTTACTGACTTGACTACGTATCAGTATAATACACTTTATACATACCTACCGAATATTAGGTTCCAAGCGCGAGTCACGCTAACTAAAAGGCGATAAGTATAAAGTGCGAAGTAGGTAAAACTACAGTAGTTAAAGGACCATGCAGTGATTAAACTGTTAGTAAAAACTAAAAGGTCAAGCAGATGCATCATACATGCAGGGATATGCAGGGCCATGCAAAGTCATGCAAAAATATGAAACTGCAATAGTAAAAGGACTATTCAATAACTAAGTTGTTAGTAAAATCGGGAAAGTCATGCAGTTACATACAATGCCATGCAAGGCCATGCAGAGCCATGCAAATATATGCAACTACAATAGTTAATGGACTATTCAGTAACTAAGTTGTTAGTAAAAACAAAAAGGTCATGCAGTTATATACAAGGCCATGCAAGGCCATGCAAACCCATGCAAATGCAATGGTGACAGGATCATGCAGTTATTAAACTGTTAGCAAAAGCTAAAGGGTCATGCAATTATAAAATGATATTGGTTAGAGAACCATGCAACTATCAGGTCATTAGCGAAAGCTAAAGTATCATGCAACTATTAAATGATAATAATTATGTGTTATAGAACCATGCAACTATCAAGTTGTTAGCGAAAGCTAAAGGGTCATGCAAATATACAATGATATGGGTTACAGAACCATGCAACTATCAAGTTGTTAGCGAAAGCTAAATATCATGCAACTATAAAATGATATGGGTTAAAGAACCATGCAACTATCAAGTTGTTAGCGAAAGCTAAAGTATCATGCAACTATAAAATGATATCATCATCTTATCATCATCGTGTTATAAAACCATGCAACTATCAAGTTGTTAGCAAAAGCTAAAGTATCATGCAACTATAAAATGATATGGGTTACAGAACCAAGCAACTATCAAGTTGTTAGCGAAAGCTAAAGTGTCATACAACTTTACTATAAAATCATATGGGTTATAACCTATAGAATCATGCAACTATCAAGTTGTTAGCAAAAGCTAAAGGGTCATGAAAATAAAATAGTTACTGCACTCATATTATATAATTGTACATGAACTATAACAGCAGTTAAATTAAAAGTCCTTAATTGCAGTGGCTGGCGGTTACGCTGAATATTTTAAGTGCCTAAGTGTATGTGCTTATCACAGACTTACTCTCTTGTCCTTACTTCCTTAATATTATAAATCGTAAATTGATACGATCCTGAAGCACGTAACTCTGACCAGTAGTTATCTGAATGAAATGAATAAAAAAAAGGAATGGAAAGGATAGGAAAGGAATGAGATGAGATGAGAGGAGATCAAATAGAATCAAATAAATTCGAGTGAAATTAAATGAAATCAAATCAATTCGAGTTAAATCAAATGAAATGTTAAAATCTTTTCATTGAAAGAATAATGGTCAATTTATAGTCCAAAAGTAATTTTGGGTCGTCATATTGCGTGCATATATTAATGTGACATTAAAACATTATTCGAGCATCCGGTGCACATCCGAGATATTGACAAAGCCTGAGGGGATTGCTTAGTCTCCTTTTACGACATTAATATTATGTTTGGTGCTATTCTAAGCCGGACATTACACGACCATTCATACCTACTTAAAAGTGTCATCATGATACACGAAATGCATAGGACCAAATAAAAATAAAAAAACTATGTTTATAGTATCGAAACTAATACAGGCCATGAAAATTAGTCAAAACTGGATAATTAACAAGCAGAATCTTTCGGGTTCAAATAATCCTAAATGAGCCATAGGCAAAAAACTCAATGTAAAACTAAAACTATGGGCTATTATATGTCTAGAATAAATATATATTGGACATAAATATAAAATAAATAAATAAGAAATGATAAAGATCTATGGAATGTTAGCAAATACTAGAGCTATATTTTATGCTGTCAAATGGAACATATGTACCAATTTAAGTAACGTGACCCAATAGTCACAGTCTTTATGTACTAAAATGCAATGATAAACAGCGAAAACATAGACTAAACACTTAATTCTAAATTTGCAAAGAAATTGAACACACAAGACATACAATTATATGCAATAGTCCTGTACCTATACTAGGTTTCTTTTGAACACCTTTTGTTTATTATTCCATAAAGTTCATTGCAGAAACTGGAAACATGAGGCAAGCATTATAGCTATCTAGCCAATAATAATATACTACTCTAAATCTGTCCACAGGTACAAGGAGCGTATTACACTGAAATTGATTTTGACGCTAAGTGCCATGGACAACGATATTTTACGAAGACATAATCAAAGTTTGTTTGAGTAACAAATTATTTTCGAATGGCCACTCTTTTCAATTTAAGAGCACCACCAATATTGTCCAAAAGAAAATGTTTGTATTTTAGCCAGAGAGTAAATCAAGGTATAAGTGATACTTAATGAAAATGTTTTGTGATCAAATCCAATTACCTATTGAAGTAAAAATTGAATAAGGCATATGCCTAATTAGAAATTACGAGTAGTCTTGCTAATACTTTTGTAGTTCAACAGTACACCTTTTCTAGTAACAATGTGCAATCTCACGTTGGTTTAATAAAACCTAAAAAATTATATTTTTAAATTGTTCTACGTACGGTTAAACTTAGTTGGATTTTATATAAGTACCTAACAAAAGTAAACTTAAATCCAAACTTAACAAACGTGACAAAAGTATATAAACTGTACTATCCTACCACAAAGTTTTAAAATTACTTGGAATGGAAGTTGATCGCGATTTGTCAATCTTATCTTGCTGTTTGCTTAACCAACCCTCACTCCTGAAATAACGATCACAGTTCACAGGTCAAGAGGAAAAATAAATTAAGGTTTATTAATTTAATGTAATTAGGTTACAAAATTAATAGTGTGTCATATAAAGTGGGACTAGACTTTAAATTTTACACAATAAAACTAAATGTTGTACAAATAATACAAATTGTAGTTAAAATCTTGAAATATTATAAAAAGGAAAGGGATAGTCTAGACTCTAGAGTAGTAAGCTAAAGTTGAATGTAAATGCCTACTGGGCTCAGTATTGGCACAGAGTACTATGGGTACTGGAAAGCTTTTATTAACTATTAATGAAATGAAATTAAGCAGTAAGAAACGTAACCTTTAATAATCAAAGATTATCAATCATAACACATTATATTGTTATGTTATAGCGATGTGCATAGTGGAGTTTCTTGCGCCGTTTCTTCTCCCAAGCGAAGCACCTTCCGAAGCGGTGGTAGATTCATATAGAAATATATAAAATATTAAGAAAATATAAAATAAATGCAAGCTGTAGTACTACTGACTTTATAATAATAATTATATTCATATGTACCTGTATTGCTTATAGTTTTGATATTAAGTGTACTGTTACAAAATACATCTTAAATTAAATTAAAATAAAGAAGGGATGTAGTGTCTGTGCGAACGCGTAGTGGGGGCAGTTGCCTGCCAGCCTTTGTCGGGTGCGGACGTGCGCGCTCCGCATATACTACCTGCCTAGTGAGCAACAGTAAATGTGTACTTATTTAGCAAACCCTACACATTCTATATTCCTATTTTAAATAGGTTTACATTGAGAATCTTTTCACCCTGTATATTTTTAGCAGACTTTACTAGATTTGTTGTTATAAATCTAAACTATTATAAAACTGCAACAGAAGTGTGTCTGTACATTGATATTTACAAAAAAAGCTTACGATATGGTTTTTAGGTGTCTCTGATTCCAAATCACCAATTTTTAGATTTTTTGTTTGTCGGTTTGTTTGTTTGTTTGATCGAGCATCACGCAAAAACTACTGCACCAATTTTGATGAAACTTTTTTTGTTTGATAGCTTATTATCTTACTTAAAATCTGGTATATAATTTATGCGGACGAAGTCGCCGGTAAAAGCTCGTACTTACTTAAAACAACAAAGTGTAAATGCTGCTAAATTAAACAGTTGTCACTACTAGGTAAGTAGGTAGGGTAGGTAGGTACTAGATAGTTTTCCATGCAGACATGTTGATCAATAATAGACACAACACAATCTACAATTGCTTAATAGCCTCCGATTAAGCGGCTTATAAAACTACATTGTCTCAACTAGGATTAAAACATAATTAAGATTTTATCTTATCTCAAGAATGGTAATGGTTTATTTGATTTGGTCATACCTACCTAGTCATTACTCATCATTATCATACATAATGAATAATAATCATGTGACCTACATACAGATCCTTCTTTATAATCTTGACGGTTTTTTTACTTAGTAGGTAGATCTTTAGGTACCTACCTACTTACTTAGCATTAAGGATCACACCATCATCGTCATTAGCCTTAAACGTCCCACTGCAGGGCACGGGCCTACCCATGCGTCCCCAATGCTGATTGGTAGGCTTCCCCATAGATTAATATGTATATTGGCTTTAGATAGGTAAGTCGCCTTGAATTTTAGGACGTCTTAAATTATCGTTGTCGCTTATTAGCACCGGGGGGAGCCACATTATGAAATAAAATTGAAAGAGACGATCGGCCGACACGAGGCTCGTACCATAGCATCCGAATCGTGAGCCGGTTGTCTAGACCGCTAGACTATCAAGATAGTGATTGACATGGGTGAAATCTCTCACTAGTACAGCGCAGCGGTGAGGTGTAGCGAGCTATCGCTCGAGTTAAAGATACGAACCCAAATTTCAACACATAGTGCTTCGAAATGTCACCGATAGATGTCGGAAGCTGTCTATCAGCGTTTCACTTAGTTTGTTCTAAATCTAAGATAACATAGCATAGACTTCCCACACGTAACTACCAGAATTTCATCGTCAGCGAATGTATGTTTACCTCCCAAGTAACAATTAAGTGTCGGTTGCAGGTAATTTTATAGCTTCGAGTGTCACTACTGATTTATAAGGGTTTCGATAGTCGCTAAAAGTGATAGGGATGAGTTATCAAAAAAGAATAAACTCCAAAGGTAGTATTAGAACTTTAAATAAACAAGTAGAAAAGCCTTTAGAGTTAGATTAGAAGTAGTGGCTGCTTATACACTTAGAACGTTACAGATTTAACCTACCTGTAACACTTAAAACTGTGTAAAGGTGTTCACACACTCCCTTTACCTCCTATTGCTATATATTTGTTATAATGCAGTGTATTATGTACCTTAAGGTTATATATCAACTTAAATGCCGTCATTGGTTTTATAACGGAAGTAATTGAGAGTGTAGTAACACAAAACTCAGGAAGTTTGGTATAACACTTCTAAATAGCTTAAGGCTGTTATACTAGGGATCAATGGAGAGTAGCAGTTTCGTTTGATCTTGATATTTAAAACTTAAAACGCTAAAGGTTTAACCTACATGTAGCACTTAAAGCTGTCTCAAGGCGCTTATAAACTTCCTTTCACTCCTATTGCTATATATTGGTTATAAAGAAGTATCTTATGTATCTTCAGGTTATATATCAACTTAAATACCGTCATCGGTTCTACAACAGAAGTAATTGAGAGTGTAGTAACACCAAACTCTACTGGTTTTGTATAACTCTTTTAAAAAGCTAATGGCTGTTGTACTAAGGATCAGTGAAGGGTTAAAGTGTTATAGGAGTTTCGTATGATCTAGATTTAAATGTTTTGGTGTAACAAAAATCATTAATAGCTCTTCAATAACACTATAAGATGTTTCTAACGCTTAGAACAGTTGTACTTATCTTATAACCTAACCTCAAATTGGTGAAGTGCAAGTGAAGTATGCTGAGCAACAGGGTTCCGTACTAGAATTTGAGGACGAAGAGTTGAATAATGATTTTTTCGATTTAATGCCAATAAGCAGCTCAGATGAAGAATATGGGTCTACTGATGAGTTAACAAAAAATAATGAACTCCGAAAAAAATTGAAAAATTGGTCTATATAAAACAATATTTCCCAAACAGCTTTAAAAAATTTGCTGTTAATATTAAATGAAAGTTTTGTCGATACAATTTCACTACCCTACTAGTTATTATCAAAAATATCTGTGGTGGAGAATATTGGCATCATGGTATTATCGACCCATTAACAAAACTTCTGAATAGTTGGGCATTAATTCCCAGTATTATTCATTTATTATTTTAACTTCGACGGTTTGCCAATATTTTAAAGCGCAAAAAAAGAATTTTGGCCTATTTTAGGTAAAGTGTTTGAAGGCGACAGTGATCCATTTATAATTGGTAAGTATTTATTATGGTACGGGCAAACCAAAAAAATTAGAAGAATATTTAAAAGACTTTGTCGATGAAATGAAAATTTTACGCGATAACGGAATTTGCATAAATAATAAGCATGTGTGTGTAAAAATCTCATGTTTTGTTTGCGATTCTCCAGCGAGAGCGTTCATCAAAGGTACTTTACTTATACTTGCCTGCTTGACATTAATTACATACTAGGCACCTAACCGTTTAAAATAAGCATGACATTGATGTTTTTGGCTTTTATTTATTTTCACTCGGTTGAATAGGGTCTGCGTTAAAAATACTGAGCCAAATTTACCGTAATTAGATAATTTCTAACGAAAAAATGTACTTACCTATTAAATGGTATTTGGATTTAAAAAAATTGCATGTATTTTCTCAAGGTCATGCACATTCATAAATTATACCTTTCAGAAAATCTCTGCCTTTCAGGAATAGGGGAACTGACATGAGTTGTCAAATGAAACCGTTTTTAGGGAATTTATCGGCACCTATCAATAAAATCGGCACGCTAAAAATTCAAGTTCTGTGTATAATTGTGAATCTAAAATAATTTAATGAAATAGTGTTAGTATGTTTCACAAAATTACCTACAATTTCACTTTAGATTCACAAATTATTCACAGAGCTCGAATATTTAGGTACCCGTTGATTGTGCCGACAAGTTCCCAAAACAGTACAATTGCCTCGCGTCACATAACTCTTTCTTTTCTTTTATACAGTGTGTTAGACCACCAGGGGTGGTTGTACCCATGAGACTGAACAACTTTCCCTAAGAAACCTGTAGGAAATTGTAGATTTTTTTTCAGACTTTTCATACAATCGTTTGATCAGCTGATTGCATTTAGTATGGAAAGTCCAAAAAAAAACCGAATGCCCTATAGGTTTCTCAGGGAAAGTCATTCAGTATTATGGGTACAGTAATCACCCCTTAAAGTAATGTAACGCTTTACCCTAACACCCTGTACAGTAGTGGTGCCGCTAGGTATTATATCAGCTATCAGTTCCTCTATTCCCTGGTATAATACCTCTGTGTGCACATTCTTATTTTATACTGATAGTTACTCGTATCATCTGAATTAATAATAGAATTAATAAGAATATGTTATTTTAATCGTATATTGTAACTGTTATGTACATCTATTCTTGCAGGTGTTTGCAATTTCAATGGGAAACACGGTTGCTTAAAGTGCACAACGATAGGCGAGTACTCAAACGTGTCGCATACGGTTGTTTTTTCTACAAAAGAAGACACTCCAAGAACAAATGAAAAATTCCGAACAAAAAGTTATGGAAATCACCATAAAGCAGATTCCCCATTACTCGAATTACCCATTGATATGATAGAAGACTTCCCCGTTTCCGACTCGTTACACCTTATCGATTTGGGAATAATGAAGAGACTCTTGGTTGGTTGGCGGGATGGTAATTTTGGCACATATTTAACGAAGCTGCGGGCTCAAGAAATTGAATATTTGGACACATTTTTAAAAAACTGTAAATTACCAAGTGAAATACATCGAGCAGTTAGAACTCTAGCACACTGGAAAGCTAGTGAATTTAAAACATTCTTTCATTATTTAAGTGTTGTTATATTGCCAGATATTCTTCGTAAGGAAGTTATCGAACATTTTTTGTCAATTTTTTGTTCCATTACTATTTGTTCTTCGTAAAGTTATCGTAATTTGCTACCGCTTGCCAGAGAAATGCTCAAACATTTTGTGGAAAAATATAAACATTTCTATGGTTCTCATTACATAACTAGTAATGTACATAATTTGCTCCATTTGGTAGACAAAGTCGAGAAATATGGACATCTCCAAACTTATAACGCTTATGCGTTCGAGAATCAATTATACTTCATTAAAAGGATGTTAAGACAGGGTAACAAACCGCTGTCACAGATAGCTAAAAGACTGTGTGAGAGAAATACGGGAAATCCTTCGGCAAATAAAAAAACAACAAATACTGTACCTCACGTAACTACCAATAGAAATATTTGTATAATACACTTTGAAAATTTCATACTTTCTTCAAAGCCCAAAGATAAATATTTCATGACTCACAGTGATAATATTGTTGAATTAAAAGATATTATATCGGGTGAGGAAAATAAGATCATCTTGTACGGTCAAAAAATTATGAACAAAAGTGTTATATTTGAAACACCTATTAAATCGTCATATTTAAACATGTATAAAGTTGAACAACCTGCAACAAATCTTTCGCCTGAAATTATTGAAATAAGCCCTAATTTAATTAAGTGCAAATTAGTTAGTGTAAGTTATGAAAATATACTTTACTTTCTGCCACTACTGCATACAGTATAGGTAGGTAAACAAATAAATAAGCATTTTTAAATTCGTAATTGTTTTATTTTTTGAAAATTACTCAAATCAAAATTTAAAAAATACAGTTTGGTTCGCTAGAGCGCAGCGCGACACTTCCACGGGCGGCGCGCGGCGGTTGTGAACTGTGAAGTTGTGAACAGTGTGAACTGGAGTGGAGACACTGACACCCCACGCCACGCAGCGCGATCTATTCAATTATTGAAGAAGTATTGCGCGAAGCTGTTTCCTACTACAGTATAACGCTAGGTGGCGCTACTTGAAGACTGAAAAAGAAAACAGGTTTATTCGAGTATGTTTTTACAGGTTTTTACGCTATGATGTTACCCTGTAGATAGGTACCCGGAGTGATATCTAGGAATAAAGGGTTTTCATTATTTCGTCGAAGGGACCCTAACCTAAACTGCAGGTATAGCTATAGCCAGTATTTTACTCTCCACTGCCGTGAATGTCTTCCGCTAAGTGCATTGTAACTCTGTTATATCCACCAAAGGCTGTACAATACTCTTGACTACCGATGTTGTAGTTCAGTGAGTGATTTAATAGAGTTACGAGAAGAGTTTACCTTTAAAATGAAGACGCCATATTTTTGCTTAATATAACCTAAAAAACTATTAATACAAATAAGTTTTCATCAATGAAAATCTTAGTTTATCATATTTATGTTACATATTTTGTAAATGGCACTCACAAATTCTGCTCAGCATTTAAGAATCAAGTTCTAAATACTATAGTTTAGGTTAATAGCACTTTCAATTGTCTTCAGTAGTTTTCTTTAAATCATTAATTATTGAAGGCGCATCAAAATTAAGATGAGAAACATGATACACATTCACATAAAATTTAAAAGTGCAGTAAGAATAAACCATACAAGAAAACATATCATCGTCAAAATAAGTATAGGTACTTACATTTTTAAGAATTAAACAAAATCTCCTCAGCCATTTTCTTGTGATAGCCGTTTCAAAAGCACTCAACTAGACTAAACAATAATAATGAAAATAATCTACTTTAAACCTTTTTTCTCCCTCTGACATCTAAATAAAACTAAACAATTGAGTTACAAGGTATCAAAATACCGATCAAAGATCTATCTGACTCCGTTATATATGCTTTGTATAACTTAAGGTTTCGATAAACTCCACTTTATAGATTTAATATGCAGCCTTATAAATATTGTTGCGGTATTTGAATCTTCCCTATTACCTTTGGTGTCCGTAAACTTCACTGTATAACTGTTATACCGCTTAAAGTAGTTAATGACGCTTTAATAACACTCTTATGCAGTACGAATACCACGTATATATAACTTTTGTAAAGGCTCTATACAGGTTTTACCTATAAAATCATGCGCCCAGATCGAGGATATAAAGGTGTTATAGCATGCTATAACTCTCTTATACCGACATGAGGTAACACTTTAAGATCTAAGTGGAACCAATACACAGCTCTACTACAGGCTTATCTTAACTCTATCATGTTAGTTGGGCTACTCACGATGTTTTCCTTCACCATTTCGAGCAATCACTATTACGCGTAGTAGGTTTATACCTACGTAACTTATGTTAGAAAAAACACATAGCCACAACTTTAAATTATCTGCGGTTGCCATTCTTAAGTTAAAAGGTCTTCTTTCGTTTGTCCCCAGGCGGCCTCGGCACGCGGCATTGGGTGACATTCATGCTGTTCCTCGGGATGGCGAACGCCTACATCATGAGGACTAACATGTCAGTCGCCATCGTGGCCATGGTGAACCACACAGCTCTGCCGGTGGTCTCCGAGCATGTGGACACGGAGTGCGGCAGTGCCATCAATAGAACAGCCGTAAGTTTTTGTTTTCTGTGAAGATGTGCTGGAACCAGGAGTGCCATTGAACTTGACATGTCATATTGGTGAAGAGATTTGTGAATTGGGATTAATAGTCCGAGATTCGACCGTGAAATTATGCACCTATTTCTCAGGCGAACGAAATGCGATTCTAGTGTATGTTTACACAGGGGTTAATTTAACGCCGCCAAGTTGCCTAGAAAAATCTTGGCGCAAGTACCTTTTCCATTATGATTTTTGGTATAACTTTTTCCACCTGTCTGTTTGGGAAGTAAATGAGGTGCCATCGAAAGGAGACTGATCTAAAGTACTGGAAAAACTAGGGTTGCCACCTCTCAATCTGCCGCAACGCCCGCAACTATAATAGGGTTGCCAGGTTCAAAGAAGTCATTTTTGAACTTGGCGGCGTCGAATTGACCCCTGTGTAAGACACACTAGAATCGCATTTCGTTCGCCTAAAAAATAGGTGCATAATTTTACGGTCGGATCTCGGACTATAAATACTTCCCAGACATGGCAAACCCCACCTTTGTGAAAATTATAAATGGCTCGAAGGACCATAGGCCAATAATCTTCAAACCCCCTTTAAGTTTATTCGTGTTATTCTCAAATGCAATCGTTTTTCTTTGCAGGACCCGTCACAGGACGGCCATTACGTTTGGACTTCCACACTGCAAGGTTACATCCTGTCGTCTTTCTTCTATGGATACGTTATCACACAGATACCCTTCGGAATTTTATCCAAAAGGTTTGTATTCATAAGGGCTTCCTTGTAGGGCTTGCTTCGTTCTATTAGGCACACCATACGACTGCAAAAGGTGTAAACTAAAATGATTCAACTTAAATGTTCTTCTCTTCGTACCTACAGACTCGAAAACTGAAGCGACTTATTGCAAAAAAGTCCTTGTTTTACGTAAGTATCCCAAATCGGAACGGTTTGCAGGTTTAACTTTCAGTGATGCCATAGGGATATCTATACCTTCTAGTAGTAGTTCGGTAAACCCTAAGAATATTAAACAAATGTGGGTCACAGTTTTGAGAGGTCACAGTTTTGTTATGGGTCACGCAGTTATAGCTACAAGAAATGTAGCTATATAACCGCGATAGAGTACAACCCGGGCGAATTAACTAGGCACCTGGCTCGCACGTGGGTCGGAATTTGACCTCTCCTACTACCCCCCCGCGGGACCCCGCCGTCGCTGTGCGAGGCCGTAGCATAGCATTTCAGTTACTGTTGCACGTATCCCTGCGCTTTAGCATTTTCGAGTTATTCTTCCGCGTTTTCAGAGTTTTTTATTCCGAGCCACGTGCGAGCCAGGTGCCAAGTTAATACGCCCGTGTTGTAGGTATATTTTTCTTTGGTAAAACCTTTATCATTGGAACCTACCAACATTATTTTAATGCGGTCTCATATGTTGCTGAATAGGCACTAAATTCAAGGGCAACAATATGACAACAATGCAAATGCAATAACGAACTTATTCTGCCCGTTGAACCGATGACATGAGACAGGTAGCGAACTAGCAAATGGATGAGGAAGGCCGTGCATAAAGTTTTATTCTGCTCCGATGGAAAAGATATTTTAAGCAGTGACGATGATAGGCTTATAACGAATTTGGTTCACAGGTATGGAGCACGTATGTTCCTCGGTGTTGGGATGCTGATCAACTCAGTGTTCGGGCTGTTGGTGCCCGTGGCTGCAGAAGCTGGCTACGGATGGTTGATCGTCGTGCGGTTCATTCAGGGTTTGGGCGAGGTTAGTAGATTTTGGATATTGTATAGGTACAGGATGTAACAAAACACCCTAGTAATAGTTGAGGGGGTGCTTCAGATCATCAAACTGAACAACTTCCACTATGGAGCCAACATCGAAATCGCGAAAAAAAAATCCGCTTTTTCATACAAAACTGCAGTACCGTCTCGACCTAAATGTATGGGACGGTAGATTTTTTATTTTTTCTCGACGTTGGCTCCGTAGTGAAAGTTGTTCAGTTTGATGGTCTAAAGCACGTTAAGTATTGCTAGGGTATTTTGTTACACCCTGCACAAGCAGGTACTAAAGTACATAAACTGTTATCCGTTAGTCCCTACCCATACAGCATGAGTGATTGTTATGCGATAAAGCTCATACCAGCAGCAGTAGTTGCAGTAGCAACTGAAACGAAAGAAGAAAGTAGTTCCCTTTCGCGATTTCAATGTTGATCCCTTGATAAAAAAATTGTTGCGTTTGATCGAAAGAATTTGGACTGCATTTGTTTAAAAAGAGCTATTGATTTTATCTAACATTTCTCATTTTGCAGGGACCTATCGTGCCATGCTCTCACGCTATGCTTGCAAAATGGATACCACCCAACGAGAGGAGTAGAATGGGTGCCGCTGTTTACGCAGGTTAGTATTTTAATTTATGACACCTGTCTTTTATTATGGCGATATTTACATATTTACTGGTGTGGACTTCCACATCACAAACATCCGTTCCGCTTCGGGTGACTGCAGCTACCGGTATGGATACTTGTACATAGCCATTTCTCATTTTCATCTTTTTTTTTTTAATTAACAATGGTTTTGCTCTTGACCTCAATCCAGTCCTCAGGACGAACATGGGGTCGTAGATGTAGCGAGCTTGCCCAGAAGATGCCTATTCACTCGTACTTTAAAGGAATTCGGGTTGTAAGTGCTCGGAAATACGGACGCAGGTAAGGTATTCCACTCCTTGGCTGTGCGCAGTATAAAAGATTCAGAAAGGCGCTTGGTGCGGATATGTGGGATGTCAACCAAGAAGGGGTGATATCCCGCGGTGCGTCTGGAAGTCCGATAGTAGAAAGGGGAAGGTGGGATGAGCTCATCTAGATCTTGCTCTGCGTTCCCCTTTACTGGGTCACTAGCAAACTAAGACAAGATTTGTATCCCCCGAATTACCCTAAGCCGTTTCGAGCTGGAAATCTCCCTGGTTGCCTATACGATTTATAAATGGATGCTCCCTAAGCAAGTGTTCCATGCAAAACAACCTACCTATCTGTGTATTCTCCAATCCATTAGTGTAGTGGGCGGTTCGTTCCTTATTCGTAGTGTAGTATTGTGGCCGTTCCTATCGCGGTTCACAGTTTACCAAACCATAATAGGAGATATCGATGCAGATAATCCCATATGACATTACTTTAGTAGATACGAACAACAGATAAGTGTTCATATCGCTTGAGAGCAGTCTGTTATCCTTGCTGTGATTTGAATGACAGGTTTGATGACCTATTAGTATTATGCAGCTTGATCAGAAACATTTAAAGGATGTACCTATATTATTTTAATTTTCTAAAAAAGCGAAGGTGCCTTTTGCCTAATATGCTTCAGAGGGATTGTGGTACATGCAACACCATCAAACTTTAGGATGTAAAAAGTTACTAGACAAGTACCATAATTCCACAATGCTCTTGAAAGGAAATTACACTTAAATTGAACATTTCTGTAACTAATGTACCGTAATGTATGTAATGTAACGTAAGGGACGTTGATTAGGTATTACTTGAATTCTTCATTTTGTCAATCTGATTATCTATCGAAAGAAATGTTTTTTAGTTTAATTTTATAATTTTAAGAAGTGGCTTGATCATACTATGCATCCAATTAGTTATGCATTCCTGGACTTCCTGACATCCTGGGATTTATTTTACCGAAAAAATAAAAAAGCATTTTTTTATTAATAGTTTTAAGAAGTTGCTTCCATACTATGCATCCGATTAGTTATACATTCCCGCATTTTTCTGGGATCCCGATAAATATTTAAAAAATATTATTTTAAGAAGCCGCTTCCATAATTTTATAGCCAAAAATGAAGTTTAGGTAAATATGCATCCGAATATCCGATCTCTAATCCCTACACACATTTTGCTTTGGTACTCTCTCTTTAATAAAAAAATCCTTTATTTATTATTTCAGGTGCACAATTCGGTACTGTGATCTCCATGCCGTTATCAGGTCTCCTGTCAGCATACGGATTCGCCGGCGGTTGGCCTTCCATCTTCTACGTGTTCGGTCTCATTGGGATAGTCTGGTCTCTTGGCTTCCTATTCTTTGTGTGTGAGGACCCAGAAAACTGCCCCAGTATAAAAGAACCAGAGAAAAAGTACATCTTGAGCTCTCTGTGGGGCGCCGCTGGTTCCAGTGTAAGTATTTTGTACTATGTTTTCTGGCATTTGATGTATTTATTGACATTGTTGTGGTGAGTGCCTTCCATACAGAGGTCGGTGGTTCCATCCTGGAGTGGTAATTTTAAAAGTCACGCGTCCAAATCAGCAGTACAAAATGGTAAAATTACTATGGTTATTATGGATCATTCTATGATGATTTTCAAAGTGTGAGTTTCAAAAATGGCACTTCTGGCCTGTATGAAACTCGTACCAATGCGTTTTTTGTTTGTTACATACAATAAATTGTGTTCGATTTGTAAAACCACTTGCTCATAGGTGAAGGAAAACATCTTGAGAAAACCTGCATAGTGTAGATTTTTAATTAAATTATTATTTTTCAGTCGCCGCCTATTCCATGGGGCAAGATCTTAACTTCGATGCCGTTCTGGGCTATCATGTTGGCTCACATGGGCCAAAATTACGGTTACGAGACCCTCATGACAGAGCTGCCAACTTTCATGAGACAAGTGTTGCATTTCTCCATCAAAGACGTAAGTGAAGAAGACATTAATTCTGAATGATCCTAAAATTATATTGTGATTGTGTAATTGTTGTAATTGATTGTGTTATTGTGTATTTGCACTGGCGGACTAAGGGGGGGGGGGGGGGCGGAGGGGCGGCCCGCCCCGGGCCCCCAGTCCTGGGGGGCCTCCGAATCTCGAGAAGAGAATCCCTTTTTAATCAAAACCAAAATAATGACGTTTATATAGCAAGTAAAGACACAGTTTAGAGTTGGAGGCCCGGCCCTCAGGAGGCCAGAAGCAGAACAGGTTCTGAGACTGCAGTTTGAAGTTGGAGGCCCCGTACGTTAGTCATTGAAAGTCAAGAAAAGAAATAGAGTCAAAAATACTGCGAATTTGCGAGCTCGCTTCGCTCGCTAAATCTTTTGTCAAGTTGTTATGCAGTTAGCATAATTATGAGTTCGCTTCGCTCGCTCCGGAGGCCCTGGCCTCCGGTACTGGGACTGCAGTTTGAAGTTGGAGGCCCCGTAAGTTAGTCATTGAAAGTCAAAGAAGGAAATGGAGTACAAAATATTGCGAAATTGCGAGCTCGCTTTGCTCGCTCAATTTTTTTCAAGTTGTTATGCAGTTAGCATAATTATGAGCTCGCTTCAGGCTCGCTTCTTGAAAGGTCAATGTGGTTGGAATTAGAATGTGTTTCGAAAATTTGAGCTTGCTTCGCTCGCTTGGTTTTTTTGATAGCTTTCTGTGCTTTGAGACTGAGTTCATGCTACAACCCAGTCATAATTATAGAATCGTTCGCTCCGGTTTTAATTTTATACGCCAATATACTCACCTACTCTATTTCAAGATGAGCTCTACAATCGAGTTATTATAAGCATTATATTATAAGCTCATTTCAGCTATTTGTTTAATACATCAATCGCCTCGATTTCGGCATGAGCTGAAAAAGTCGAGTTATAATGAAGCAAAATCTCGAGCTCACTACGCTCGCTCCTGGCTAGACACATTGCACTAAAATCTTGAGCTCACTTTGCTTGCTCCAGAATTCAGTGAAGTCTCGAGCTCGCTTCGCTCGCTCTTGGTTTTGGATGGTACCTATGTCTTTTCATAGTATACAGTTGCAGTTGCGCTGTTGGTGTGCAGTTAAATCTTGAGCTTACTTTGTTCGTTCCAGATTTTAAGGGTGCCTGTCCATTGAAGCTGTGCGAGCTGTGTAGCTGTGTTTTTTTAACCAATCAGGAGCTCGAGCGAGATCGGCCGCGCCTCGCCCGAGCTCCTGATTGGTTAAAAAAACACAGCTACACAGCTCGCACAGCTCGTACAGCTTCAATGGACAGGCAGCCTAAGTCGTAAAAAAACTCGGGCTCGCTTCGCTCGCTCAATGATTTAAATCTTATTCGACTGATCTCATTATATTGCTGTAAAATTTCACTTAGCTTTGCCCTCTCCAGAATTCAGTGAAATCTCGAGCTCGCTTCGCTCGCTCTAGGTTTTACATTGTACGAATGTCAGGTTCGCTTCGCTCGCTCCGTGTTGTAGGACCTGGATCTCCCTGGGACAAAATACTTCCTACCTATGCCTATGGAAGGAAGGGGCTCCGATGTTAAGTTTTTGCCACGGCTCGAAAGAATTGTAGATATCAATTTCTGCAAAGACCGGGGGCCTCATTTAGTTTTGCCGCCCCGGGCCTCCGGCGGGCTTAGTCCGCCGCTGTGTATTTGACTTGTGTTATTGTGTATAAGATTGATTTAACAACATAATTATCGCCACAGAATAAATACCTACTTGATATCGCGGACTTACCCACGTCATCTGTCATGCATGATTAGCCGTAATCCGCTTGATTTATTTATAGACAAAAAAACCTAGCTATTGTACACGTAGGGATCATAAATCATTAGTCGCACGAGCGTGGGCTCAGGTCAGGTCGGGTCAATTGGTCGGATGACATAGCGCCTCCAACTGAATTGCTAAACGAGACCGAAATTGATGGAGCCCGCAATAAACCGTCCTAACTAGGTTTCCGGTGACTTGACCGTGATTGTGATTTTGATGTGACAGATTTATTTTAGTAATCTACTCAAGTATCTAGCTTAGTTACTGAAACGTACTTATTATCAGTAGATGTCTCTTTTGTTGAAGATAATTTATTTCTAGGTATGTTGTCCTACATGACGCAAGTAGGTAGGTACAGTCACCAGCAGATATATCTATCGTAGCAAACAAGGTGGTCAAATATTTCTAAGCAGGTCCGCAGGTCTAATTTTCAATAATTTCTTTACTCATAATCTGTGACTCTACTGACAGCCAATATACGTTTATACGTTTACGTATAGCAAATAGACGTTTGAGCGATTTGTCAAAACGGCTCTAACGGCTGTCAAGAGCAGTACCGCGATTAGCGCAATACCAAATGTGTCAAAAGTTATGGTTCGTACGTAGTCCAATAACAGTTCAATCACCGAATATTTACCGCGATTGCAGCAGTTAGGGTTGGGAAATAAACGTTTCTTTTTATTTTATTTTATAAACCAAACAGACCTATCTTTCAAATCAATTAGACTATAACATTTCATTTCTAATTAAATTCAATATTAAAAAAATCTATCAATAGATATAAACATTCGCAATGAAAAGTAGGTAGTTTTTTTTCTAAATGATTTAACTAATACATTGTTTAAAACTTGTTTTAATCTGTTTTTTAAACACGTTATAAAAAACACAGTTTTAATTCAGACTGTTTTAAACACGTGTTTTAATCATGCCAATTCTGGGGGTCTACTCCGGGATTCGAACTTCGCAATTGCGAGCACATTTTTGTTCCAATTTCATCTCTATTTCAATAAAGTGCGGACCGAAACAATGGCGATATAGCGAACATCGAAAGTGCGGGTACAGGGCCTGGTGTGGATTCCTTTTAATGACTGTTTCTTTTCAGAACGGGTTCGTTTCTGCACTGCCGTATCTCTGCATGTGGCTTTTCTCGATGTTCATCGCGGTCGTCGCCGATTGGATGCTGTCCAGCGGCCGCTTCAATCACACGCAAGTCAGGAAAATCATCAACAGTATTGGTGAGATTCCATCTAAAATCTACTGTGTTTCTATCGTGCATAGTATCGTTTTAGCTAAAGCAATAAGGGGATGATCAGACCATCAAATTGAATAACATTCTCTATGAGACCAATATCGAAATCGCGAAAAAAAATCAGCTGTCCGATACATTTGAGTCGAAGTTATGTTTGCAGTTTTGTATGGGACAGCTGAATTTTTTTCGCCATTTCGATATTGGTGCCATAGAGAAAGTTGTTCAGTTTGATGGTCTGTTTGTTTCTTCGAGCGTCACGCAAAAACGAATGAACCAATTTTGGAAAACTATTTTTGTTTGAAAGCTTATGATTTGACTTAAAATCAGGAGTGCGATTTTTGAATCTCATTCGCTGAGTTCAGCAGTTATGAATTTCAAAATAACTATGGAGATATGCATCTTTCTACTGCTGATTTGTCTTTCAAAAATCATACTTCAGGAGTGCGATTTTTGAAAGACAATCAGCAGTAGAAAGATGCGTATCTCCATAGTTATTTTGAAATTTTTAACTGCTGATTTAAAAATCGCATTCCTGGTACAATAATTTGCGAGTAAAAAGTGGAAACCGTTTCTTCTAAATCGCCTTAAATTGGTTTTATCAATAATACTTGGTTACTTATCCGTTATGGGAAAAGCTTATCTCTGAAAAGATTTCTTCCTGCATCTCGAGTTTATTTAAAAAGTTTAGGCAACTTTGTACCTACTTAGGTTTTACCTTTAATTTTGCGGTAATTTCTTAACATGATGATCATCATTAGAGACAGGTTAAAGTGTATTTTGGTTTATTTCCAGGTGAATACGGTCCAGCGATAGGTCTCTTCATAGCTGCTAACACGGGTTGCAATCCAGCGGCTACAGTTGCCATCTTAGCCATTGGTGTTGGTTTGAACGGTGGTATCTACTCCGGTTTCAAGGTAATTTTAACATTACCTACTGCTGTTAGGCAATAATGCAGTAGCCATGGTATACTGCGCCTGGTATTCTCTTCCGACCACGTGACTGACACAAGCCTACGTCATCATACCCTTTTACCATGTTTAGCGGCCATTTTTTTGTGACGTAGGTTTGTGTCACTCTGGGAATAGAAGACCTTGTTTTTTTAGACTATGGCAGTAGCGTCGCGAGCAGGCGGGGAGGGGGAGAGGGAGGGGTGGCAAATGCATGGGTGGCACTTTACGAGAGGCGGCAAATTCGGGATTGATTGAGCTCTGTCTATAACCAATTCGTAGAGCAGAGAGAAGTCGAGCTCGCTCTATGTTTCTGTACCTACAAAATCCTGAAGAGTCCAGAAGTGCGATTTTTGAAAATCATACGAGCGAATTGGCAGTAGAAAGATGCATAATCTCCATAGTAATTTTGACATTTTCTACTGCCAAGTCGCTCGTATGATTTTCAAAAATCGCACTTCAGCTTGCTTCGCTCTATCCATAGCAAGTTACTTTGAACATGTTTTGTACGTTAAAAGCTCTGGTTCTAACCGATTCGTATTCGGGCGAAAGGTCGAACTCGCTTCGCTCGCTCTGTTTCATTTTTGCACGGTTAAACCAAAAGTTGTCTTCACCCGAATAGTTGTGATAAAAAATTTCGGACTCGCTTCGCTCGCTCCGTTATTTTTTGTGTAGGTCTTCTTATAAAGATAAGGGGGCGGGAATATAGATTTGTGCCCCGGGCGACAGAAAACCACGCTACGCCACTGTAATAATGTTTCCTATTATGTTCACCAGGTGAACCACTTGGACCTCTCGCCCCGGTTCGCTGGTATCCTGATGTCGTTCACCAATTGTCTGGCTAACTTGACCGGTCTTCTTGCTCCAATCATAGCTGGCTACATTATTGAGGGCAGGGTAAGTTCATTCTTATTTTTTAAAGGACATCTGGCACATAATACCCAAAAATGTATAACCGTCCTTCTATTTTTATTATGGACTATGGAACACTAGAAACTAACTGCAGGCATTAGTTTATTTTATAATGATTTATTAGTTTTTATCATTTTTATATAAAAAAAACATTGTGCTTGCAACACCTCCTACCTCCTCCTACTAAACAACATTGACAGCCATGTTGGGGTTGCTGCTTTTTTATAATTTATTAGTAATAAATGATTAAATAACTCGTTAAATAAAAATAAATGATAATATCTGAGTCGTTTTTATAAAACCTCATAATTTATTACACATTTGACTACAGTCAAAACTTCTATACATTTTAAGGTATTTTTTCAAGGGAGAGCGGCGGTTGTCCTTTATTCCCTCTAGAAGTAGGTATACTGGATGATTTTTTTACCGTTCCGACACTTTCAGGGGTGGCTCAGCCCATCAAACTGAATAACTTTTACTATGGGAGCAAACATAAAATCGGAAAAAAAAATCAACCGTCTCATACATTTGAGTCGAGTAGGCATTGCAGTTTAGTATGGAACAGCAGATTTTTTTTTTGTGATTTCAGGTTTGCTCCCATAATTAAAATTGTTCAGTTTGATAGTCTGAACAACCCCTGAAAGTTTCGGAACGGTAAAAAAATCATCCAGTATACCTATTGATTTAAATCATAATTGATACCATTTTGTTTTTGAACTAATTTCACAAGATGGCGGAATATTTTTCATTTTTAAATGACTGCTGCTGTTAGAAGAGTCACACTCTTCTAAACTCTTCTTTAAACATTTTCTTTGAATAAAGTTAATAATAAAGAAAATAAACATTTTTTCGTTTATTTCCACAGCCCACACAAGCGCAATGGAGGGTAGTGTTCTACATTGCTGCCTTTGTTTACATCTTCTGCGCTACTTTCTACAACGTTTTCGGTTCGGGCAGAAGGCAGGACTGGGACAACCCAGCCGACGATGAAGCGAACGCCAAGAAAGCTGCCGCAAAGAAGGCAGACAAGGAGGTTGCAAAGACTCCTATCCAAGTGGAAACTGTGCAATAACAAGTTTAAAACGATGAGAAGGCCAAACAAACAGTCACGATAACTTTACAATGTGAATGAAAAAAAAAAAACTGTTGAAAGATTTAAAACATTTCGCGCGTGTTCGACATGTGGTAATTAATTAGTACAGTGGTTGGCAAGTACCTACCTACAGCCTTCGACCCGATGCAATTTCGAATGATTTTGAGACGATATTTTGCAATTATAGTTTATTAATGAAGTCATTTAACTTTCTTATCACTTGATTCGATTTGATTGTCGCGATACCACCGGGTAGGTCTTGTTTTGCTCCATAATACAGACGAGAGGTTAATATTTTTGTTATATTTAGACTTGAGAAATCTAAAGAGACGCACATCAACAGGGCTGTGATATTATCTTGTGTGCAACACATTTTACGCGTCGGGTCATCTTTTTAAACTTGTTATTATTTCTAATGATTATTTATTATTTTTATAAACAACCATAAAAGTATTGTTAACGTAGGTAATTGCAGTTTAATAGAGAAGTGTGAAAGATGAAGAAAAATAGGGTCCAAGAATTTTCGAAGAAAATAAATTGTGCCGTCCGTCCTAATAAATAGTCCAGTGACATTTCGTAACCATTAAATACAATTTTCAATTTAACAGTGCCATTACAACAAAGCATTTTTGAGAATTTATAGTATTGAAGTACTCGAATAAAATAAAAATTAAACTACAACACTGCTTTTGCTAATCTCGTCATAGACTAAAGGACATTATTTGTTTCGATTAAAATCGAACTTATTCCCAAGAGACCTGGAATAAAAATTGGTTGAAACTGAGTTCGTCCTAGAACAAACATAGCTTCAGCCAGAAGACCTAGGTAATTGAAATAACCTCGTTAGTCTATGTCCTAGAATTAGTGCCAAACGGTAATTTAATTTAAAAATCCATTCGTTCTGTTCGCTCAAAGCGGACGCTGTTGCGTAAGTTAAGTGTATAACTCTAGATAAGATAATGTATTTATGTACGGTAGGGCCTGGAGTGCGATTTTTGAATCTCATTTGCTGAGTTCAGCAGTTGAAAATGTCAAAATTACTATGGAGATACGCATCTTTCTACTGCTGATTTGATTTTCAAAAATCGCACTCTTGATGTTTGATTTTTGAAAGTCCAATCAGCAGTAGAAAGATGCATAACTCCATACTAATTTTAACATTTTCAACTGCTGAACTCAGCGAATGAGATTCAAAAATGGCACTGCTGGTCCCAGCTTTAGTTATAGTTTGTGACGTTTAACGACGCCGCACGCCCAGAGCTAATGTGATCATTCTGTTATTAATTAGTATAAGATATTCTTTATATCAAGCATTCATTAGTTACCAACAAACTAATTGATATGTGATGTAATATACAATTTGAACGTAGATATTAACATTGTATAACAATAAAAAGTTAATTGATAGTTTACCAATTTGTAATAATACTGGCTTGTCTGTGACAAAGTTTGAGCGTGCCTTGTAGGAGTAAAAAAAATATTTTAAAATGTGTTTATCACATTCTTGTTATCTACATCAATGCTGTAAAAAAAATGTAGATTGATTTATTTTGTGTAAGCTCTAATTTGAACGTCTGAGTAATACAAAATTTCCACAAGATTTCTGTATTTTTATTTCTGATTCACAATTAATCCAATATTTAAAAAATAAGTATTCTGATAAAGCAAATCAATTCATAATAGTATATTTTTACTTAACTGGTAATTTCGGTGTAGTGCTGTAAGCTAAAGGATCCAGTGCCACTCCGGCACGGCTGACCCAGCATCAAACAGCTCGAAGCAGATCTAATATTATCCGTCTTCGAATTCAGAACAGCTTCCTTCAAGAATATCAAAGATGATTCAAACGACATCTGCTGTAAAGGCGACGTCGAAGACTCCATACCTTTTCTGCTCATTGGCTCGAAAATTCCGTTGTATGTCATGTAATCGGCGACAAGGCTTAAATGCCTAGGATCCACTGTAATTCCGTAAACGTTGAACACATTCTGAATCTCTTTAATTATCACTTTATTCGCTGCTTCAATTCCGTAAGTGTTAGCTATCGCGTGAATATCATTACTGTACAAGTTGTTCAAATCTAACAGATGATTGTATTTGAACATTTGTACAATGTTAATCCCTTCAGTTTTGAGGTAAAGAACATTTTTCTCCTTGTTCGTGATAGCTCGTTTTATGTTATTTACTTCATGGATGACCGATTTCATAGCAGCATCACGAAGTGCTTGAGATAGATCGACTCTGAGGAAAGAGATTGGAAAGAGCACTGTCAATTCGCACCATTGATGGTTTTTGGTGTCGAAAATATAGTTTGTAGCGTTGTGTAAGCTGTCTACAACGTTAGACATGATCCTGCTGTGCTCTTCCGTTATTTCGTCTGTTGTTACTTCGATGACTTCCTCTGATTCTTTGGGATCATCTAGATCTGCTTCGTCATCAGATTTCTCTTCCTCTCCCGATTCAGGATCCTCGTATTCTTGTTCTTCTGCTCTTTTCTTGCGAATTCTCACCTGAGAGTAAATAAAAGAACAATTATTTAACTACCTTCCTATTAGTTCCTACCATGGTACAATAAAATACTGCGCCTGGTATTCTCTTCCGATTACGTGACTGACCACGTGATTGACACAAGCCTACGTCATCATACCCTTTTACCATGTTTAGCGGCCATTTTGTTGTGACGTAGGCTTGTGTCACTCTGGGAATAGAAGACCTTGTTTTTTTAGACTATGGTTCCTACCATGGTACAGTCCCCAGCAGATATATCGTAGCAAACAAGGTGGTCAAATATTTCTAAGCAGTTCTAATTGTCAATAATTTCTTTACTCATAGTTAATCAAAATATAGGAACGCCGAGAACATCAAATATATCGACGCAGTCATGGTGGCCATAAACATCTGAACAGTTTCGGATAAAAACCTTACTCCGTTGTTTTACATGTTAATTTTAAATAACATTGTAAAGAAATTATTGAAAATTAGCTGTTCACATATTTATGACAAAATACACGTTTAGATATAATTGGTAACATTTACTGTAAAGAATTTAATGAAAATTAGCACTGCTCAGAAATATTTGGACACCTTGTATGCTACGATATATCTAATGGCGACTGTACAATAATAATGGTTCCTACCAACAAATAAACTCCATGAAAGCTAACGCAACAATGAAGTGCTCTTTGTTACTAAATTGTAAGAATAAATAAAATAGATGCGCATGATTCTTACGTCAGTATTGTCGTCGTCATCATTAGGCGCCTCGTCATCTGAACTGTCTCCATCCGCGTTAGCTGCTACTTCCTTGACCTCGGGAGCATCATCCCCATCGTCATCTTCGCTGTCTTTACCAGCACGTCGTTTCTTGTCTTTTTCTGCCGACCATAAAACCCCACAAGATGCTTTAGCCTGTTTGCGAACAGTCGCAAACATTTCATCAAAGAATTTCCTCTGCATATGCTTTATTATCTGAGAAGGTTTAACAGCATACTGGGTCTTGTACTGAGAGTGAGGTAAAAATACAAAACGCATTGTTGTCTTTAATTGCCTGTCTGGAGAAGTCACTATTTCGCATTGTACGTCTATCTTCTCCAAGACATCTCCTACAGTGACCCGATTAAGTTTTTGTCTTAGTTTTTCGGAACTTTTGTTTATATTAGGTATGTCGTCTCTGAACGGAATGTCCATGTTGGGCGTTTTAAGTTTGGCTGAAGCGGTCATGAGGATTTCCCGGAGACGTGGAATACCGAGTGTGACATTCATGTCACCACGACCAGCGAAATGGAAAGTGTTCAGTGTCATCTGAGTCGAAGGCTCTCCTATTGATTGGGCTGCCAATAAACCCACAGGTTCACCCGGCGCTGCCATAGACTCCAGATACTTCGCATTCATAACTTCTACAAATTTGTCTTTCTCCGCGTATTCAGAATAAATACTTTCTTGTCGATTTTTTAAATAGTTTTGGATTATCCCGTCTAAATGCTCGTTGATCACGCCGAATTTGTATTCTGGGGACATTTTACTTGGAATAGGGTCAGGGCAAGCTTTTCTTGAAAATTCCTTCCTTTCTTCTTCACCTAGATTGCGCCACATTTTCTCTAACTCCCAGTAATACGGATCTCTTGTCTCATCGGTAGGTTTCTCTTCGAGTATGATATCGTTTTTAGCTATAGCAGAAAACTGGGTGAAAGCACTAATTCGTATTTTGTTAAATGGATTCCCGTGTTTTTTCTTCCATTTCTTCAAAGACTTCTGTGATTTTGCGATTTCTTTCGAATTTCCCTGTTCTTTTAGTTTCTTTATAATTGATTTGTTAACTACAGCGGTAGAATTTTCATCGAGAAACTGAAATTGATCTTTCTTAAGGAACTGACATTTTAGGACGTCAAGGCCGTCTTCTCCATAAGCAAACTGAATAACGCTACTGTCAGCATCTCTCACAGTATGGTCGTAGGCGACACTGAGTCCTTCTAAATGTTTGATCAAGCATCTCTGCAAATAACCTGAACGACTGGTTTTGACAGCTGTATCGATAAGACCTTCACGACCAGCCATACAATGGAAGAAGAATTCTTGAGGCTGAATTCCTGTCATAAATCGCCCGTCAATAAAACCTCCAGCCCTGGGAGAAATATCGTATGGCGGGAAACTCGGTAGCGATCGTCCCGATATCATAAGTGGCGGCCTTTTACCTTCCAATTCAATTTGACCAAGAAGACAGGAAATCTGCATAGTGTTGACAGTTGATCCTTTAGCACCAGATTGAACCATCAGTTGCAAGTTGTTGTAAGGGAATTTTTCCAGCAAACCCTCTGATAAACAGACTTTGTTTATGTTATTTGTGTGTGAATCAAGCATAGTTTTGTACTGCCTGTCCAAATTGGCCCGGAATTTTGGGTCTTTGATAAGCATTTCTCCAATTGTATGCTTAAGTTTATTCTCATCAACATCCAATGGCAATTCAGTAGCTTTTGCTGCTGCAAGTTTCCCAGCCTGCCTAACCAAGCAAATGTAATCGTCTCGTTTAGTGTTAGCCTCTTCTACAACCAGAATGTCTTTGACACCAAGAGTGAATCCAATCCATTGCAAATAGAACGTAAAAACCTTTGAAAATGAGCTCAATAAGGCACTTGAACTGTCTCCTCCATACAACTCATACATGCAATGGACCAAACCATACGGAGTGGCACCGTAATGAGTCTTGTCCAATACTCCTGATAAAAGTTCTCCTTTCCTGATTACCACTTCTGCTTCTGACATTGTGTTTGGATTTGAGAATAGAGTGCCCCCAGCTTTCCAAGGTCGTTCCTGTTGTTTTTGCCAAGCCTTGGTGCTGATCTTGGCTTTGCCAGTCAAAGAGAGATATGGCTTCCCTTTTGGAATGCTGTTGATAATGATAGTAGACAATATTTGTTTGCCAGACCAAAGCATGATGGGCTTTAGTATTGTAGGAGGTAAGAGCTTGATTTCTCCTTTGTGGTTGGATAAAGCCTGGAAAATCAACTGTTGATAGTCTGTTTTAGTGAAAAATGCTCCTCTCAAAGACATTTTCACTCCTGATATGACATGATCTTGAATCAATCCACTCAAAGGAGTGCCATCTTTTGGAACAAGGTATTGTTTTGTGACAGACATAATGTTGTAAGCTTCACTTCTGGCTATTTCGTTTTGTGGAAAATGGGCATTCATTTCATCACCGTCAAAATCTGCATTGTAAGATTTACAGTTGGCATAGTGAAGTCGAAGGGTTTTTTCACCTTTGAGGATTCTAGCCCTGTGTGCCATCATACTGGGCTTGTGAAGGGAAGGCTGACGGTTCAAGATAAGAACATCACCATTTACCAAATGCCTGTGTACTATCTTCAATCCTGAAGACTTATACTCATCCGGAGTCAGCAACCTTTTGGCAAGACTTTTCCTTTTCTGTATTGAATCTGGAGGGATCCTAATAATCCTACCATTTTCTATTTCCAGTTTTTCAGCACCAGGATGTTTATTAGGACCATTTATAACCATTTTCCTAAGTTCATCAACATTCCATTCTGTGACAGGAACTGGGTATGTCAATTTTAAGGCAAAAGCATCAGGTATGCCTATTTCATCAATATCCACATTTGGATCAGGAGTGATGACAGACCGAGCTGCAAAGTTAACTCTTTTCCCCATCATATGCATTCTGATAACTCCAGTCTTTTTCTCAAGAATTTGTTTAAGTCCCTGACTGCTCAGACCTTGACCTTCACAACTTTGAAGTTGGTTTATGTGTTTTTGTAGTTCTTGCCACACTGAATGAAGTTTTTCTGGAGAACTTTTGCCCATGACACTTTCGTAAGCTTGTCTCGGTTGTTGTTCAAGACTGTCTACGGCTCTCTGTGGGTTTGAAGATGACAATACTTGCAAGACAGCTCGAGCAGCATATGCAGAGCCAAGAATAGTTTTGTAAACATTTGTCTGTGGGTGCTCTATTAATTCTCCCTGCAGAAAATTACATGGTCTGACGCATGGAGGCAGAACTGGAACTATTTCCAAAAAGAAGATGTTTGAAACTGGTTTTACGCTTGCATTTTTAAGGACTGGTAAGCAGTGCACTAAAATGTCCTCGTCATTTTCGATGATAGACGTGCAGTACCGTTTTATCTCATCAGGCATAAGAATTTTGACTCCTTTGCCTCCACCATCTAAAGTTATGTTGTACATGATTTTGTTGTCAGATGTTGTAACTTTTATAAGCTTGCTCCTACAATAGCGGCAAGTTTTTGCAACGTTGATAGCTTTAAAATAGGTATTTATTGCTTTGGATCGTAATTTGTCAACATTTTTATTTTGGAAAGTTTCTGTAACACCGTCCCTGTTTTTTAATAATTTTTGGCATTTCCTGATTACTTTGTTTGGTTTTTCCGGAGACGTTTCACTTTTGTAATCTTTGATGTCTCCTATGAAGTTTTCCAAATCTAACGCAGAAGTAACATGGCCAGCGTCAAGTAGCTGCAGTTGAAGTTTGAGAAGGAACTTCATTTTGTCGTCCATTTGAATTTTGCAGCATTTCAAGCAACTTATTCTGAACAACGTGTAAATGGTTTTCATGAATAGCGGGTTTACTACGACAAGCGGAAGTTCTATATGACCGAAATGTCCCGGACAATGGAGCATAGTGTTGTGACATGTCGCACAGGTGTCAAATTTGTCCCGAGCTGGACCTAAAGCGGAGTCATACAGACCTCCTTTCGTAGGGTTACCCATCGCGTCGAAGGACATCATGTTGGTTATTTTGGTAACACTCAGTTTTCTGATGTCCTCATCACTAAACATCAGGAACTGGACGGAGTCTGGTTCCGCGGATGTCAGCCCTCCTAGGGCCGACGTGAGAGACGACTTGAAGGCCATTTTCAATGTCTGTAACATAGGAAAACTAGGTATATTCGGCATGAATCTATCTATAACCTATAAAAACAAACAATTTAACAGTAAACAAGCGTTAAGGATCACATTATAAACTTTACATGGAATGCAGCTGAAACTTACCTTTATTTCTAGTTATTCTTATTAAATAACGGCCACATTATTAACAAGATTTGAGTATTTTCTTCCTGTTTTAGAAGATTTTCACACCGATCACAAGAAATGAACACCGACCATAGACAAAGCCAGTGTTACCAGATCCAATTTTCGAAATACGGGAGGTGTACCAATAAAAAATCGGGAGATGTATGGGCGACATTATGAAAAAATCGGGAGATAAATTTTTCCTTAAAATTAATCACACATGGTCTTTTAATAAATGTCATTTTTTTCGTGTGCAAGATCCCTGAATTTCCTAATTTGGCCGGTTAACCGAAGCAAAAACAGCAGTGCTAGCATGATACCCCGCGACTTCGAGTCTCTCTATACCATATGTCAATATCAGCGCGACTTCGCCTCTGTCTCTACAGTAGCTAACATGATGGCCGCGACTTACGATGACGCGAGCTCTCAACTGTCATTCGTAGACTCTAGTCTACAAATGCGAGCATGATCACCGTTCGGTAGAGTTTGTGACTCTACGTTTGGCGTTTGTCTTTAGAGATATATGTCTTGCACCGATGGGGTCCGCGACTGTTGTTTTATGTGCAATTTTAGGCAATTTTCAGCAATAATTCATGTTATTTGGCAGTGAGACTTATTTTTTTATGGTATTCATTACGGCGGCGGCTGAAATGACTTGGAAAACACATTAAATATAAAAGATTGCATTAATTAAAACAATGATAAAATCCGCAAGTAAACCTAAGTTTTGAAATAAAATATAGGTAGGTATTCAATATACAGTGTACAAGTGGTGTGGGGTTGTTAAGACTATCAAACTGAACAACTTTCATTGAGGGACCAACATCGAAATCGCGAAAAAAAAAATCTGCTGTCCCATACATTTAGCTCGAGTAAATTTGTAGTTTAGTATAAGGAACATCAGATTTTTTCCCCACGATGTTGTTCTGCTCCATCATCAAGCCCTCAGCAGTTCATGTACAGAAGCATCTCATCAAACACCATCAAATGAGCCCAAGCACGGTCTACTAGCTATGTGCCTTTGCAGAGTTCCCCACGATGTTGTTCTGCTCCATCATCAGGCCCTCAGCAGTTCATGTACAGAAGCATCTCATAAAACACTATCAAATGAGCCTAAGCACGGTCTATTAGCTATGTGCCTTCGCTGAGTTCCCCACGATGTTGTTCTGCTCCATCATCAGGCCCTCAGCAGTTCATGTACAGAAGCATTTCATCAAACACTATCAAATGAGCCCAAGCACGGTCTACTAGCTATGTGCCTTCGCAGAGTTCCGCACGATGAGTCTCACCAAACACTATCAAAAGACCCCAAGCACGGACTCAGGGCCGTAGCTAAGGTGGGTATCGTGGGGCAATGCCCTACCTTAAAATCTCAATGCCCTACCTTAAAAATTATCCAACCATTATTATAGTCTGTATAATATGGGCAAGTGGGGCAAATTGAATTGTATTTTGGGGATGGCATATTAATGGAACTCGTACCGACACCGTTTTGAGACTTGAAGTGTTAAATTTCGAGCTCGCTATGCTCGCTCCAGCCTATAATTTTATAAGGGTGCATAGGCTAATGGAACTCATACCAACACTGTTTAGAGTCTTGGACTGTGAAATTTCGAGCTCGCTCTAGCCTTCGAAATAATATTTTGAGTATAGGTAGGATAACGGAACTTGTACTAAACACCGTTTCGAGCTCGAAAGCGATTTCTAGCTCGCTTTACTCGCTCCAGCCTTTGAATGGTGTTTTGTAAGGATTGGTAGGTTATTGGAACTTATACCAACACCGTTTTGAGACTGGAAGTGTAAAATTTCGAGCTCGCTTCGCTCGCTCCAACCTATGACGTTATGAGAGAAGGTAGGATAAGGAATGAGATGCGGTGCTGCCAAATGAGGTCAAACCCTAACGGAACTCATACCGACACCATTTTGAATCTTAGAATGTGAAATTTCAAGCTCGCTTCAGCTTTTGAATGTTGTTTCGAGGGTAGGTAGGCTTATAACATTCAGCATCACCATCGTTTTGAGTCTTAGTCAATAGTGACCTCTTTTCTTTCCTAAAGAGAAACATTTCAAAGACATTGAATTATGTTACTCATCGTACTCATCCAAAAAACTGCTTTTTGCATCTGCCCTACCTTTAGGCTGCCTGTCCATTGAAGCCGTGCGAGCTGTGTAGCTGTGTTTTTTTAACCAATCAGGAGCTCGGGCGAGGCGCGGCCGCGCTCCTGATTGGTTAAAAAAACACAGCTACACAGCTCGCACAGCTTCAATGGACAGGCACCCTAAACCTCCTATGCCCTACCTTTAATCCAGTTCTAGCTACGGCCCTGAGCACGGTCTATCAGCTATGTGCCTTTGCAGAATTCCCCGCGATGTTGTTCTGCTCCATCATCAGGCCCTCAGCAGTTCATGTACAGAAGCATCTCATCAAACACTATCAAATGAGTCCAAACACAGTCTGCTAGCTAAGTGCCTTCGCAGAGTTCCCCACGATGTTGTTCTGTTCCATCATCAGTAATTCAGGAGACAGTGACAGAAAAGAAATTGGTTCTTCTCAGTAGTAAAATTTAAAGAATTCTACCATCACTGTTATATTTAATAAATAATAAAGCTATCGTCAAAGAAAAACTCACATTTTATTAAAATTTTTAATATCCCGGATCCAAATTCCAAAAAAAAATTCAATCATTACTTATTGCAAAGTTAGGTACAGATTGGGTACAGACACATAATATAGGTACTTTGATAAATCTATACAGTTTAAATTTTAACTTGCAAGAAATTTTACAATAAAAAAGATTAAATACAATTTAATAAAACTTACAACTAGGCACATGGTAAAATTGATATCATTAGCATCCTTTTAAACTAAGAGGTCTACTCATCAAACAGAACAACTTTTATTATGGGAGCAAACCGATCAGAGCAAAAAAAAACAGCCGTCCCATACTAAACTACAAACTGCTAAAATGCCTACTCGACTCAAATGCATGCACAGTTAATTTTTATTTTGCTTTGATCGGTTTGCTCCTACAGTAAAAGTTGTTCAGTTTGATGGGTAGACTCTTAGTTTAAAAAGATGCTAGAGATATAAATTTCACCCTGTATAATATCAACTTACAATAATTACCTTATAATATACTATAATATAATGATGAGCAACTACAACATCACAATAATGATTATCTAAATGTAGGTACTGATGAACAACAACTTCCTGCAACAAAAAAAAGATATAATTATTACAAATATGAGTAAATACAAGATTTATTACCTCAGAAGGTAATTTTAGGTATGGTTTAGAGCCATCACTACTAAACCCCATCGGATACCGTACCAAGTTATATCAACGGCTAATATTAAAGTGTTGTCATTCTAAAATTATTTGGTTTACTTTACTTTGATTTGCTCGTGTCCTACTGACCCGCCCCAGCCCTGCCCGGGTAGGGCTGCCATCCGTCCGGGTTTCCCCGGATTTGTCCTAGTTTTAAGGGCGTCCGGGCGGGGTCTTCACAAAAGTGTCCTTGGTACACGTGGACACTTATTGTGTCCGGGTAAAACTCGATTAAATATATAAATAATGGTAAAATTATTTTTGTTTCATACACGAATCAACTCGATTTCGGCATAACCTTTACAATATTGTTATGTAGCAAAATCATGAGCTCGTTTCGCTCGCTCCAGCTTTTATTACATACATAGTACGCCTCGATTTCGGTATAATATAATAATAATATAATAATAAATATCTTAGACAATGTCACACAAATTATCTAGCCACATTTAAAGTACCAGAATCTAGCCTGGATTTGTATTATGATGACTAGACAACGATATACAATACATATATAGATACAAACAGCCATGACTCGGGTACAAATATTCATATTCATCATACAAATGTTTGTCCCTTACGGGATTCGAACCCGCGACCCTCGGCACAGCAGGCAGGTTCACTACCGACCGTGCTACCGGGCCGTCGTATCCGTTTTATATTGTATGAACTGGAAATGCGCGATATTATGGCAAAATCTCGAGCTCGCTTTTGGTTTTCCATTGCATTGCATTGATCTAGTCGTATTGCAAAATCGCGAGCTCGCTTCGCTCGCTCCTGGTTTTATATTGTATTGAAACGATCTAGTTGTATTGCAAAATCTCGAGCTCGCTCCTTGTTTTATATTGTATTGAAACGACCTAGTCGTATTGCAAAATCTCGAGCTCGCTTCGCTTGCTCCTGGTTTTATATTGTTGTGAAACGATCTAATCGTATTGCAAAATCACGATCTTGCTTCGCACGCTCCTGTTTTTATATTGTATTGAAACTATCTAATTTCATGGTAGTCCGGGGAAAATTTCCGATTTTACTGAAATGTCCGGGGTTTTTAATGCCTTTTTCCGGCAACGGCGATTTTGGCGATGGCAGCCCTATGCCCGGGTATAAGTAAATAAACCTACTATACACATAAACCTTCCAGAAGAAAATCTCTGAATGCCAGTGAAAACTGTATCGAAATCCGTGGCATGGTTTAGAAGAATTAAGCGGAGAAATAGAAATAATGAGGATGCTCCGGATAGCGACTTTGTTTTATACTACTACCTGTTCGCTTCGAGTTGACCGTCGATGACCGTTACAAAATTTCGTCACAGGTACATTAACTGGTCCCAGAAGCGTAGCGAGGGGGGGGCAGGGGGGGCAAATGCCCCGGGCGGCACTTTACTAGGGGTGGGAAATTCGGGAAAAAAATAAAATTATAGATTGATTGAGCTCTGTCTAAAACCAATTTGTAGAGCAAAGTCGAGCTCGCTTCGCTCGCTCAAAGTTTTGGTTTTGATTATTGTCATACACAATGATCGTTCAGAGTTCTGATCACACAGCTAGGACTTGGTGCTAAAAATTTCGATCTTGCTTCGCTCGATCCATAGCTTTTACTTAGGCTTGTTTGCACATGTTTTGTACGTAAAGCTCTGGCTCTAAACCGATTCGTTTTGAGGAGCAAAGTCGAGCTCGCTTTGCTCGCTCTAAATTACTATTATTGTATAGATAAACCAAAAGATATCTGACCACAACCCGAATAGATGTGCAAAAAAATTTTGATCTCGCTTCGCTCGCTCTGTTATTTTTACTGTCGGTTAAATAAGGGGGCGGCAAAATGGGTCTGTGCCCCGGGCGGCAGAAGCCCACGCTACGCCACTGACTGGTCCCGTCGTAAAAAAATAATATAACAAGCAAATAAAAATTTAAAATTAAAAGCAATATTAGCGACCAAGACAGACGTGCCGTACGTGGTTGCGTTGCTAAAGGTTATAGGGTTGCGTTTAATAGGGTCTGTTAGGGGCGCAGTACGGTGAAGCGGGAAGGGTGGGTGCGGCCAACTCGAAGCAAACGTGTAGTATTATCGTTACAACAAAATACAACATATTACAATCTCTAGTATTCTTCTTCTTCTTGGTCGTAACCTCATGGCTGAGGGACGTGACCATCGTGGGTCGCTTGTGCCACCACAGCTCTCCAGGCCGCTCGATCTTGAGCCTGGTGTATGCTGGCCTGTAGTGTTGTCTCGGTCATTTCTTTCACCACATCGGTCCATCTCGTAGGCATGCGTCCTCTACCTCTCTTTCCCTCCATACGGCCGGTAATCATGAGTTTTTCCAAACTATCTGATCTCCTGACCGTATGCCCAAAGAATTTAAGGACTCGTTGCATACAGATGGTGGAGAGTCTCGTCTTGATGTTCAACTCATCGAGGATGGACTCATTTGTGCGGCGTTCAGTCCAGGATATTCGGAGCATTCTGCGCCAGCACCACATCTCTAGTATTTGGAACCCTTAATTTATAGATTTTACTAGTGTAGCGTAGCTAGAGAAAACTATGCATTCTAAAGAGGATACATACATACATACATATAAACTCACAACCATTATCCCTTGCGGGGTGGGCAAAATCCTTGTTTCAACTACCAACCATCTTTTGAAGCGTGAAGTTGTATAACCTCATTAATGCACATTTGAATGTGACAGCGATAGCTCTGGCAGTCGACTGCTGTAGCGGCTGTCATATTGCATCCTCAGCACATGGTAATATGTGGCAGCGATTACTATGGCATTTTAAAGCATCCGGTGACACAAAAAGGTACGGATGACGGATGGACGGTTTGAATGCTATGGTTTTCATATCCCTGAATGTGTTAATATTCGGGATGATCCTATTTGACTTCCTCTTGATTCATTCTATAGAAGAAGAGATAGATAGATATCCTAGAAGATAATTTAACACATTTTATTATACCTAATGTGTCCAATTATCTTGATCATACATTATCTCCTAAAATTTGTTGTTTTCTGGCAGATATACTTACATGGTACAAGGAATGTCCTAGATTTTATGACTTGAGTTGAGGTAAGATAAGACTGATTCTTCGCATCACAGCGCATCAATCTCGAGCCTTCATTTATAGCCAAGTATTCCCGTTTATCCGCCAATGGTGAAGACTTCAAATTGTCTGAAAGTTTATTTGCTCTCACTGTGCCTAGATTTCTGAAAGTGAAATAGAAGTAAAATGTAAATTTATTGTTTTAAACGTGAAATACTAGTTGGTATAAAGTGAACGAAAATTTTATATTTTACATCCAATAATACTTACTTAACATTGTTTTCTTTAGCAAACATGCTGACGTGACGATTGTTTACTGAAAACTAGCTATTTTATTTGTTTTAAAGTGGTTTTAAAATGATTATTTTCGATTTTCCCATAATAAAATCAAAGTTGACAACTGTCAACTAATGTCAAGTCAGAAAAATCCAATAGCTTCAATTTAAGAATAAAACAACGAGTAAGCGAGACATCGCTATACCAACTTGATACCAACATTATCTTCTTACTCGTCACTCAAAACGTAAGCACTCAAAGCACGCAACGAAATAGACAAATGGACCAATGAAATTGGGACAGCTCTAATTACCGATTCGGTGTTTCAATATATAAAAATGATAGTTTTAACCGTATGGTAACCCAACAAACCCGCGCTGCGACTTTGCTATCTCTCGGTAGAGTGGCTGGCGCGCTGTCAAATCATGCTCAGCATCGCGGGATAAATGACAGGCGCGGGTATGGTTTTCAAACTCGCAGGCGCGCGTCAAGCGAGTAATCATGCTAGCACTGCTGGTTTATTTCGCTACTTTGCAATGTTGCAAAATTAGTAAACTATAACTGCCAAACTTAGACTAATTATATCGGGACGCGTAACCACGTGTCATTCTACTTTTTTTTTTTTTTTTTTTGTGTGTTGTTCCTGCTCCGTGGCAATCTGTTTTTCTTTTAAACAATAAGCCACTACGATAAGTGAAAAATGTCTTCTACGAGGGCTTCCTTCATTGGTTTGTTCCAACGAGCTCTCTCTTTGTGTCATCGGAATCTGAAGCTCAGTCCCGGAATGTCCCTTTGCTTCCGCCTCACTCTCACATGCCGCAGGCCACCATCTCCACTCAGCTGGTATGCGAGATTATTAACATGCTGGGATAGTTTACGCTGGTATTTCACACTGTATTCTGCGATTTCTTGCTTGACTGTCTTTACGTTAAGATCAAGATACATATATTTATTGCTTATGCATTGTGGGATGTTGAACATACTTCGTAATGTCTTGCTCTAGAATCTCTCCAGTATCTCGATGTTGCTATTACTGGCTTGGCCCCACAATTGTATGCCGTATGTCCATATTGGTTTCAGAATTGTTTTGTATACTACCATTCTACTGTTATCGTTGAGTTGGGAATGGCGCCCGATTAGCCAGGATAGATTACGGACTTTTAGTCCTAGTTGTTTTCTCTTAGTCCATATGTGCTTTTGCCATGTCAGTCTTCTGTCCAGATGCATTCCCAAGTACTTAGCATGGTCGTCTTGGGGAATTTCCTCATTGTTCAGGCTGACTGGAGGACAGGTTCCTTTTCTAAGTGTGTCATTCTACTAACAAACTTTCTGCCACTTTTTGCGGGGGGCGAGGTAGCATGTTATCCGCAACTTTGGATTTTATTCCCTATGACTTTAGATTCTAATTTTGAATGTTCAAAATCATGAAAAGTAGTCTCGTGTAAACCCCAAACGTTTTAAGTTCAAAATTATTGTTTCGCTATTATAGGCTGTCTCGTTTAGTGATAAGGTATAAAATTGGGTGTAAATGCGCAAGATTAATTGATCTAATACCGTGGCAGAGGGGAAATGCTACCGCAAGGCCGGTCCGGATATAATTAGTCTAAGCTGCCAAAGCTTGCCATTGAATAGGTAGGTATTCAACTTTATGTTATTAAGTCAAAGTATAGTTTAGGCTACGCATTTTACAAAGTTATATACACATTTAACATAGCATTTCATAGCTTAGCATTGAATTTTGTTCCGTTTTACGCAGTTTTTTTGAAAAAAAAGGTGTTCTTAAAAAATCGGGAGATTTGAGTGGGAATCCGGGACATCGGGAGACATTGACAAAAATCGGGAGATATCCCGGAAAATCGGGAGACCTGGTAACAGTGGACAAAGCAAAGCACGATGAAACGTCAAAACAAAGCCACATGGTCGTAGTGATGTCAAAAACCGGTACCTAAACAGCTTGAATAAAAACGTTACGTTCTACGTCAACTTAATTTTCCACTATGGCAACAATTTACAATCAGTCAGTCAACATGGCGGCCCAAGATGAAGTTGACGTATGTGAAAGTTGGGAGGATATGGACGAAATTGGCGTAAGTGCGACAGCTAGAGTTATTCCCGTGTATCCCTAGCTTCGGACTTTGCAGCCGACAAGTCCTTCACCAGCACGTTTCTCTGTTTCAGTTCGCAGAACAGATCAAGCTGTCTAGTGATCCTCCGCCAGTGAACAGTGCCGCGCTAAAAGGTTGCAAGGTTAACGTAATTGTGGAAGAAAGCGCGTGTATCGGGTCTCAGTGCGTTATGCCGGAGCCAGCTATTCGTATCTTGAAGCGGCCGTCGTCATCGGCGAGCGGCCAGCTTAACGGAGAGAGTCGTGCTCGCCCGGTGAAAACTCTTGAACAAAGGCAGAAAGAGTACGAGGAAGCAAGACTCAGGATATTGGGCGAAGCTCGGAGCCCCGAAGACGTCATAGACGATAAGTACGATTAATTTCTAATACGTTAGCTGCATACTACAGGGTCATGGTTTTACATAACACATGAAAAATTCCACTGATATCTATTTGTATAGAAAACTAGCTTGCATTCGCGACTTTACATGCAAATAGATTTCTCAAAACATTCTCTACTTATATTTTTGATTGTCTCTCTCAGATAAGATAGAGTCAGGTTTGATACATAGTTCTTTTTCAATTTTTTTTTCAAGATACATTTTGTAAAAACCTGATCAGCTGATTTTTAATTGACATGAAAAACAAAAAAAAAATTTTAATTCATTTTTGTATCCCAAAGTAAAGCCTGACTAGAAAAATAAAAACCTGCTTTGGAGGTGCTACAATCAATTATAACCTTTAAGGCTGGGCCAGCTTCAAATGCAGCAGCAGATTTTTTCTTTGCTCCTATTGGTTTGCTTCCGATAGTAAAAGTTGTTCAGTTTTATAGACACATTGTGCCTCTTGGGAGATGAATATCCAAAACTGGGATATTACAGGTTTCTCCCCCGAATGATATTGCCACCCTTCAAAAACATAGTAAATGAGGGATCATTTACTATTAGGGATGCAACGATTATGAAGCGGTGCATCGTTTTGCATCTGTAATCATAATAATCACGATTAATAACGATGCAATGCACCGTAGTAAGAATCGTACGATTATTAAAATGAATTAAAAACGTCAATCAGATTGCATTTGTTCGCAAATACCAGACCTGAATACTAGATTCCAGAGCCGAAAAACAACTTTAGAAAAATCGGGTCTTTCGCTGCCATTTTAGCTCATTTTGAGCAAAATCTGACTTTTTTATTGGTCAGACTTGACTCTCTTTTTTTTATTCTACTGATGTCTTTGATTTGATTTTCGGTTTGAAGTATTACATACATTTTCGTTCTCGCGATATCTCATCCACATTAATTTCAAAAGATTAATCTCTCACGTACTGCCGAGAATAGTTTTGGGGATAAGGGGTCACCCTGTCTTACGCCTTTCTGTATGTTGAGACCATTTTTAGAAACCTCGAATGGGAAAAAGTTGGTATAAACATTGATGGCCGTAAACTATCACACCTAAGATTTGCTGATGACATTGTGCTGTTTGCTAGCTCGTCTCAAGAACTGAACAAGATGATAAATGATCTTGCATTGGAAAGCGGAAAAGTAGGACTAAAACTAAACCCGGAAAAGACAAAACTGATGACCAATGGAGAGAAAAAGACCATAACGGTGGAAGAGTCTCATATCGATTACACTGAGGATTACGTATACTTGGGTCAGCTGATGGCACCACAAGACAGCACTAGCAAAGAAATAGAGAGAAGGATATCAAACGGCTGGAAGAAATACTGGAGTATGAAAGAGGTCATGAAGGATAACACGCTACATATAGGTACCAAAAGCAAACTGTTTAACATCTGCATACTTCCCATACTTATGTATGGCTGCCAAACTTGGGCTTTGACACAAGACAACACAGAGAGACTTGCAGTCTGCCAAAGAGCGATGGAAAGAAGCATGCTAGGACTGAGAAGATCTGACAGACTAAGAAATTACACCATCAGAAACAAGACAAAAGTCCATGACATAAAACGAAAGATTAAAAGATTTAAATGGCGATGGGCAGGTCACATAGCGAGAGGCAAAGAGAAGTGGAGCAAAATAATCACCCAATGGTACCCAAGAGAAGGGCAGCGAAAGAGAGGTAGACCACCGAGACGATGGGTTGACGACATAAGTCAGGTTGCCGGAAACACATGGCACAGAGTGGCAGGCGACAGACAGGAATGGAGAAGGTTGGAGGAGGCCTTTGCCGATTGGCAAACAGACATGCAAAAAACGAACAAAGCACAACTACTAGAATAAAAAGAAATTAATATAGATGTCTGAATAAGGCTAATAATAATAATAATAACCCCGCGGGGGCAGCTTGTGGCGAGCTGACGGTGAGTGGCGACACCGCGGACCCCTATCCAGGGGGACCATACAGACATGCGCTCACACACACACACACACACACCCCCACACACACCCCCACACCCACACACACAGTAACACACCCCCCTACCTCTGGCTTGCCTTAATTGGCCGTCCAGAGTGGAATCGCAAGAGCAGAACCTATGCTCCAGGTTGGAAGTGTATTGCACGTAATGGCGTAATAACGGGGAAACCCGCTCACGGGGGTAAACCCCGCGATGGTGAAACCGGAGCCGCACCTCTCGACAACCTTCAGCCGCTCAATGAGATGTTGCCCCATTGTCGCACTTTGTGCGTGCGGCCGTTTTATGGGGCCCACTCGACGAGTCGGCGAGTCACCGCCTGCCTTATTTACAATTTTGAGACTAGTTGTCATGGCAGGCGTCCGTTAGTCTCCTCCCATAGCCCAGTATCCATCCATCCAACTTTCACCTCCATAGCCCAAGACCTTATTTTTCCATCGCGGCCATAGCGCCGTACTCCAATAGTCTTTACACAAATGGCGGGGACCATCCCCGTGGGTATCATGTTGTACGCTCGGAGATGGTATCCGCCATTTGTGTATCCCTTACATTTAGATTAACTTGTCTTTTGAACGGGCCTCTACATGTTGGCTTCGGCCCCATGCACGCCTTCCAAAGGTCCGGGACTTAATTGCCCGTGATTACGGAACGTAAGACATATAATAATAATAATAATAATCTCTCACGTAAATTCCGATTTACGTGTTTTTTTTAATTTTTTTTTCCGAGATATTGGTTTATTTAACGAGATTATACCTCAAAATCATGTTCAATATTGTTTTTTTTTTTCAAAGCAAATTAGCCTCCACGCATCAACGAATCAGAATCCTGGCCAAGTGTACCTTTGACTTTGATCTCAAATTAGTAGGGGAGAGCGGGGTTGATAGTTCCGATTTTCAAACAATCGAAAAAATGTGTATGAAAAATAAGTCGTATGTATATGAGTCTTACATGAGTTCAAGCGGCATTTATCGCTGCATATTAGTATGTCGATAATCTATCGTACGCTTTAGTACTTTTTAGCACAGGATCGATTTTCTAAGACAAGTCGGAAAGGAACAACGAACCCCAAAATGGGACTGGTTGTTCCCTTGTTAAGGCTGGTTGTTCCGTGTGTTTACTTGGTCTGTTTTCAGTTACTTAGTATGAAATAAGATACTGGTTTTATTGAATTTTAATAAGTTATTGTAAGTTTCACTTATCCTAATCAAATCAGTATATGAATGTAAAATAAAATGGTCTTAAAGACAGAAAAAATTCAAACTCATTAAGATATGCGAAATCAACACAAAATTATATCTGAAATCAGCATATCATCATCCTGTAGAATCCTTCATTTTATAGCTTCTTGAAAAAGCTATTTAATGATTACAGGGAAAAGTCTGTAAATGTCTTCATTTTGTTTGATGTTTGTATGTGTTCCTCTTGATTAGAAATCGATGGTACTGGATGATTGTCTACCTCCAAACAGTTCAAAATGTCCAGAATATCGGAAACTAAAAAATACAGTAATGTTGGGGTTGATTTTTCCGCGGCACAACCAGCCCCATAGCAACGGAACATTTAACCCCAAAATTCTTTTTTTAAAGTTTACCTAAAATTATGGCCAAGATATGGAATAATTCAAATAATGACATCAAAAACAATTCCCAAACGTTTTCTCTACAATCCACAGTCACACACTCATAAATAGATTAACTATTAATCGAGTTAGACCAAAAAGTATAAACTGGAAAATATTTACTCAGGTCGTGTCGCAGGGTCACTTGACATACATCCACTTCCTGGCCGGCGCAAATTCAACTAAAGTGGCTGCCATATCTGCGCAGGGGCCTATCAATGTCCACCACACTTCACGCATTTCGATATCTCTTTTCTTCTCGGCGCTATATCCATTGGAACAACTAACCTCGAATTCAACTTCCAGCCCCGCGCTCCCCTAGTTAAAAGTTACAAAATCTTGGAATATAAAAACAATTTTTTTTAATGATTTAACTTTCATTGGAATGCAAAGAAACACTATGAGAACTCATTCTGAGGATAATCTCCACTAAATTTGTTTAAATAATCGTAATGCATCGGTTATCGTAATAAATAACGATTAATATCATAATCGTAATCGTAATGGCCGAATCGTTGCATCCCTATTTACTATGTTTTTGAAGGGTGAAATAAATATGTATGGGTCAACAAAAAAGATTTCATTGGGTCAAAGTGTTGCTGGCTAACCAAGCCCCATAATAATATAAGATAATTTGATATGACTGTCGTGCATGGGGAGGAGAGAAGGATGCGAACATCAAACTAAAAAAATGATGATGTTCTCCGTACTCATTTCATTAAAATTATAATCATGCTTCTTTTAATAAAACCATGTCTGGACAGTTCCATACATTTTAGATTTAGTATAGTCTTGGCGCAAACAGATGTCGGGACTGGCCTGAACGAGAGATAAATCTTAATTAAACGTTATTAGATCACTATTATTTGAGTTTTGTTCTTCGGAAATAAATTATAACACTTATTATAACATTGCTGTAGCACCGGTTACTCACCACCGGCGCTGTACTTGCGCGAGTTTTCATATAAGAAAATGGCAACTTTCTTAGTATGGGCATTGACCCTCTGTTGTGTTTAATTTATTTACTCTATGATAAAACCAAATTAACTGTCCTATTTCAGCTTATCCCGTTTACAAGATAAACTCCAAGCCAACAATCTCAACGACACTCAGAACGTAAAAAAGAACTGCAACGACAATAATACCAAAGGGAAAGAAAAGAAAGTCCTAGCCCGGCTACCGCCGGGGGCCACCGCAGCGGGAATATTCCCCTCCCCACCCCCCCGAGGAGTCCTCGTAATACGCACTCCACGAGGACCTGACGGCACCAAAGGCTTCGTACGGAGGTAGCATCGCCGTCAAGCGTAAGCAACTAATATAAAATTCACTCACAAATCGTAATAAGTTCCATCCAAGCGACTCTTAAGACATTTAGTCGAAATTTTAAGTGAAAAGAAGTTTGTTACGTAACTTCTGATTTTTATGTTTCATGATTACTAATTATGGGTATCGGTACTATAGATTGTTTGAGGAAATATGTGATATAACCATATAAGTTGTGGGAAATCATAATTTTTATGACATAATCAAATTTTCCTGCAACAGGGAAGATTACCAATAAATGTGTAATGCAAAAAAATTCATTCGTTATTACCTCACAGTGTGCTGAAAGTTGAGTTTAAATCACACTTTTCCCTATACAGGAGGGCATTTTTTTTATAGATGCATAGACCAGGCAGATCAGATTTAATATAGATACAGATTTAACCTTTGTATCGATTGAAGAATAATGAGGGTAAAATAAAAAAAAATACGAAAATAATAGGCTACTTGACAACTAGTCAAATCAGCTACTCTTTATCGGACGTCAAAACATGCGCTTTGTATGAAGATTTGTACTAAATATTGAGTTGTGACGTCATCAACATTTTCATTACTTTTTATAGTTTATCTTGTTATTAAAAATAGTATTCAAGCTAAAAACTCAATGAAAATGGGAGTTTAGCGTTATTTTCTAACCCTTTTTTTATTGAGTAGATAAAAATAAAATATATTGAATGTAGTCAAATACCCAATTGATTGATTGATTAGGGACCCATAGTTCTTGGCATCAGAAAAGACAGTACCACTTGAGTGCAGGAGTGCGACCTAGTACACACGGCGACACATCAAGCTACGCAAAACCAAAATAAGCTGGCCGCGCGTAGGTAGAGTAATGTATAGCGTCGCGCGGCCAGCTTATGTTTATTTTGCATAGCTTGATGTGTCGCCGTGTGTACATCTTAAATCTGATAAATGCAGCAAGCAATCAGGCAAGCAACTAATGACATTTTTTCACCTAGTCAGTCCTAATACACCATGGAATTGCGGTTATTTTGAAATCGGGAAAGGGTGCTTAAGACCATCGAATTAAACAACTTTTACTATGGAACCTATATGGAAATTTGAAAAAAAAAATCAGTGGTTTCATACATATTTGTCGAGAAGCTAAATATTGAAATTTTCTATGGTACAGCAGATTTTTTGTCGCGAGTTCCATGTCTCCATAGTGAAATTTGTTCAGTTTCATAGTCTTAAGCACCCTGTTGGCTTCAAAACGACGGTACTGACTTTTTTAGTACAGGGAGATGTAAGGTGTATGCAGGTCTTGCTTCGTCTCAATAAAAAAATGCGTTTTGTACTCGATAAGTGTGATTTTAGGCATGCTACACACATGCTCGGGTCGGCACATTAGGCTTGGCTTTTCTCTAGCAAAACGACTTTAATATGTATGTAGCAAGCCGAAGGTGCCGTCCCTAATATGTAGCACGCCTTAGCGCTCTTACAGACGAGCGGCACTTTGTGGTCGCAGAAGGGTCGCGCGATCCACGGCGACCGTAAAGTCTAAAAGCGCGACCCTCTGCGACCCACGGCGACCGCAAAGTGTCGCTCGTCTGGAAGCGCCCTTACTCTTTTTGTCCAGATCCCTGATTCAGTAATCATGAAACTATTTCTAGAGAAAAAGTAAGAGTGCTCAGTTCAGGGAACAATGATATTTATTGTAATCTAATTATGATTCATAATTATAGACCTAGACATTGCTTTACAATCTAGGTATGGTGAGATTTATTGAAATGGACACTCTTTGACAAATTGATTGTATGCATGAATAATGTTTTGCTTGTATATTATTAAAGACATTTAAGTTATTAGGATGAGATGGACATATTTTGTCCACTATATTACTTTGTACAGTACAGGGCTGTGCTGGACAGTATTTTGTACAGTATGACAAATCTTTATTAGTTGCAAGGACAGAAAATTATAAGAGGGGTTAAAAGTGCAAAGTAGGCGTGAAACGCGTGCCACACGGTTATGCAATGATTTGCATATCACCGTAAGGCGCGCGGCGTGGTGCGAGCGAGAGGGCATAACTAGTTGTAGCAGCGTGAGTGGGAAGAGAAGTGGCGACAGCCGCCTCCGAAGCAAAAGCGCTACTTTGCACTTCTAACCCCTCTTATAATGTTCTGTGTTTGCAAGTAATCTGCCATTTAGATTTGTTCATACTTTTGGTCTCCGAACAAATAGACAAGGGTGGTATAAGTTAAAACGGTGTACTTCTACTAGAACATCTTTCTTTGACAACTTTCTGTTTATTTCTGAATTTTGTATGAAGAGTATCTTTAAAGCCTTTTTACACGTCCCGGTAGCGAGCGACGGGTACACGGCAGCTGATTATATGGGCATACCGAGTATATTTACCAGTTCATATCGGTTACATACGCATATGTTTCCCAGCAATGTGAAAAGGCTTACCAAAAGTTGGAGAACAAAGTCTTCTAAGTTTAATTAGTGGAATTCCCGTACAATAAACTCTTCATAATAATTGGTTCAGTAACTTTTGGACAAATAATGGAATATCTTTACGAAAACTAGAAACTTTATAACTAGTTTTCGTAAATAAGTGCATCACACTTTTTGAACTTGTACCACTGTTTATATGAATTTACACTTATTCGTAGTATTTGTTTCAAATTATTTGCATACAGTTGATAGAAATTTAAAGTAAAAAAAGTCAAAATTGTAACATATTGAATGTAACGTTTTTATATCCAGTTTTTCTACATAGTATATTTTTAGGTTAAGGTAGGTACTTGCTACATGTATATTTTTAGCATATTATTTGTTAATGTTAAGTTTTTTCTTGCTCTTTTGAATGTTTGTGTTGACTGTACCCTTGTGTGGACACGAGTTGACATTAGACCATTTTTGTATTGGCTTTCGTACATTGCTCTTAAGAGACCTATCGCACAAGCTATTTTTTTAAGCACAGGCGTTTACTGTTCACCACTGTAGTTGAACGCGCATTGCATTGTCGATTGCGATTTTTGAGCGTTCGCGTTTACAAAGCGTTATCGCCGCGACATTGATTAATATCAAAAATACCGCGGCGATATCTTTCCGTCAACGCTTATGCTTAAAAATCACTAGTATAATACTGCCTAGTTACACTAAAAACTGACTTTGACAACAAAATGCATGTTCAATTCAACTCCAGTAGTGAACTACATTTGCAACTTGTGGTAGGCCATTGATCTTGGTTCATCTTCAGTTATGGACTGAGCAATCCCGCCGCCTTTCACTGGTGTGCAACTCTTCTAGTATGATTTCTGTACTTGCGCGAGACTCTCGTTTTCTCCATAATACGTGTCGCAGTAAGCGCTGCTATCGCTCTCTGAAAAGCGCGAAAAGACGTCCTTTTGCATGCAGTGAAGGCGTGTCGCGCGCGAATGAAGAATATACTAGAGGGTCAGTTCGGTTCTCGAGTCTGCAAACATCTATGCCGCTCTCTTAAAGGACTGTACATTACTACCAAGCTACCATACTTACGGATATGCATGCGCAGTTGACTATGATCAAAACAGCGCGAACCAATCACGATACGCCACGGTTGCGCGCCAAAAATGATTACTTCTATTGGTCGATTGATTTCGCGCCATACGCATGACCGACGCGATCTACATTATCTTTAGCTTAAGGTTGATTTTATTATCAAATGGTTTCGAATACCGTCAGGAAATGATAGTCCATATCAGCGCGAAGATTGACGAGTGGAACTATTTTCCTAGTCGTAATATACATGTTTTATCTGACGCGAGGCATATCAATGACTGCCTGGTACGAGAGTTATGATACTAACCTTTTCACACCGTCTCCTGAAAGCAGTGATTAGAGAAAGCAAGAATGATGTCGCTACGTTGCGCTTCGCACGCTGTTTAGTAGATTAATCTGGGTTTAATTAATTTGCTTTGCATCTTGCTTCCACCAATGGGCCCGTGTATTGCCCGTCCCTCCTACTCTTATTCGTGAGAGACTCGTGTCCTGCAGTGTAATGATAATGTAATGAAATTGATCATGTGTTAGTAGTCAACACAAATATTCCAAAGTGACATTAAGAGTGACTGAGTGAATGTAAGAATCAGCCTGGATTCCATTTTGATTATAATACTTGCACCTTTTTATTAGGTACCAGTATACAGGGTCCTTAATATGCTGACAGTTTTTTTTTTCAGGGGATGATCAGACCATCAAACTGATCAACTTTCAGTATGGGACCAAGGAAGAAATCGCGAAAAAAACAGCTGTTCCTTATAAAACTGCAATCCTACTCGACCAAGTTGCGGGACAGCAGATTTTTTTTCGCGATTTTGATGTTGGTCCCATGGAGAAAGTTGTTCAGTTTGACGGTCTGATCATCCCCTTAAAAGGTGTCAGCATATTAAGTACGACCCTGTAGATAGATTTACATTATTAATAAATTATTATTAATTATTAAATTACCTACTGTTTATCGTTACATTACCTAGTGTTTTTACACGTATCAATGGGGATCGTTCATTTTGTTTTTACCATCTTTTTCAACTTGAAACTTTAATTTAAAGAAATGGTGTAAGTTTTATAATCAAAATAATAATCGCGGCTATGTTATACCAATACTAGCATAAGTTTACATGAAGTAACTCTTTGGATTGTGATATAGAATAATCGTCTTATTACAAGCCTTAACATCTGTTGAAAATATGTATAGAACTCTGGTAAACTCTTTTTATTAAACTAGTATTCGATTAAACCAATGTTAAACAGTCAATGTATGTTATATTCCAATGGAACAGTTCTAATGTGTAAACAAAACTGAAAACTTTGTTTTTTTTACAAATAAAATATTGATGGAAATCAAATAAAATCACATGAATTGTTTTGAGGTTAGATTTTAATAACTCTGTTCTTTTCTGCGTATAAGAAATGTTCTATTGGCATATTCGATAAATAGGCGTTCGAAATAATAGTGATTGTACCTAAAATTTACTTTTTCTAAATCCGCCTAAGAGCTATGACAAGTTACTAGGGATTGTCTTTTAAGCCCGGTGCAGACGAAACGCAATAAATTCAAAATGCTAAGCTGCAATGATCACAACCGAACTGAGTAATATGGTTTTCATATAGTGCAATATCTGCACCGGGCTTAAATTTAACATCTGGCACTACAAAATTTCATTCAAGACAGCTAGAAGACAGCATACGATAACACTGCAATTAAGAATCAATACACACTAGCGGTTTCCTAGCGAGGCGAAAGCACAGCGGAATACAAGAATCGCCGCGAAATCGCTAGTGTGAAAAAGCTGTAAGTTCGCTCTATGAGTCGATTCCCACTGAAAGAGCAGCGGCCGGCAGGGCGTGGCATTTCACCTAGCATATTGTACTTTATCTACAGTCAGATATGATAAAATTACGAGATAGAATTACGGTTCAATTGCCGCGGCGTGGCTACCCGTTCTGTCACCTCAACTGATAATTTATCTTATGTCAGAATAGATAAAGTTCAATATGGTAGGTAAAATACCGCGTATTGCCGGCCGCTGCCTCTTTCAGTAGCAATTGACCCTTAGAGACATGGCAATTGAAAGTGTATACCTACTATATGCAATGCTTACCATACGCGGTCTCTAGTTTCATTTAAAATGTAGGTAGGAGGTAAACTATGTAAAAAATGAAATGTTTCGTTAGGATAGCGACTGGACTGTAAGACTGAAACATTTTAGTTATTACCTTGTTATCAGTTATCACCGAGTTTTAAAACCAACAAGAGAAAGATTCGTAGCTAATAAAATAATAGAGAGCCATTGCGAGATCGTGAACAGGACTAGCGATTTCAAAGCTACTACTCGGGTCACATTATCTGTGCACCTGGCCACAGATTACTAATTACTTCGTAACACATACATCTCTTCCTTAGAAAACGATATATACTTCTCTTTAATTACCTACTGCTAGGCGGTACGCGCAAAAATTTACCTAGTGAAGCTTGTCACAGCGTTGTTACAACATCAGACAGCGCGCGACCGTCTGGAGTGGCAGAAATCAATCAAGCGCATCGTACGATGGCCTGACCCGACGTCGATAGGTTTTATCGACACCCTGGTACGGTGTGAAACCGTGTCTTCCAAATTATCGAGATGCATATCGGCAATGAAGATGCTAACCGTACTGACGTGATTATTAAGTCCGTAATGACGCAAAGGTGGAAGCATCGCATTCCAACGAGGTGCAGAGATAATGTGACCATGTGAGAAATCGTCGAGAAGTCGCCTAGGTGTAAAAAGGCCGTTAGATACCATATCGCAAAGATGCCATTTCTTCTTTTCTTGGTTTTTCTACGCACTAAACAAATCAGTCTCGACTGAATTTCGATCTTCTAAGTCTACATTGGGTAGTAAAATATGTATTATACCGTTCTATTAATTAGACATGGTTGTGTGAAATCTAGCAGGTCTTACAGAATTTACAATACTTAATGCTCTATGTAACAAAATGGTGTGTGAAACGTAGCGGCGAAGCGACCTTTTAGATGCCAATTAATAATCATCTTAATCGTCTTGTGTTGAATTGAGATTACGACTGTGGTCGTAATTTCAATAATAGCCTGTCGAAACGAAATCAGAACCATATAGCATTAGAAATTAGGGTGAATATTGATTGTCAATTAGATCACTTCGCCTCCATACATTTGCACTGAGCCTAAAACTATCAGAGCTTGAATAGAAGAGCTAGATTGAATGAAACCCCTATTTTTATAGTTGTAAAAATAAATATAGGATATTTTTAACTGTATGACGACTAACTATTTTATACATTACGACCGAAAAACCCCACGGTTTAATTATAGTGTACCATATTGTATTTTTAAGTTATTTATTCGGCTTGTTCTAAAATTCGAGTTTAATTTAAAAAATCTTTTTTGTTTCTTGAATCTTAATCGTGCTAATATTTACAAAATTGTAAATAAAGTTTCGTTCATTATTTTTGTATTTAGTGAACAAATTTTTAGTGCCAATTTAAAATTAATTTATTGCTTGAGCTAATGAAATGTATTGGCCAAGACATAGCAATAGATAAAAGGGATAGTTATAAAAATATACAATTAAGTTGTTTGGAATGAGACCAGGCGATGGATGTTGATGTGGTACATCGGGTATTCGGTTAAATTCTGTTTTGTATATTCCTGTCTTTATCTTTGGGGACTTGTCACATATGACAACACCCATAAGTTATATCAGATAAGCTAACAGATGGCGATATGGTCGCACTTGAAAATGTGCACGTAAGACAACTTACGAGATCTGCCACCAGGCTATGTGTGTAGCCTGGGGACCGGCCGTGGTCCAACAGTTCTTAGTTGGACCTTGTATACTATAATTATGTCGAATCTCTGTGATTATTTCTCTTGCGCGATTCATGTCTTGTATACGATTGTGAACCTTATGTGTAGCGGCTAACGGGCTACCAATGTGACGTCGCAAGTTATCTTACGTGCACATTTGCGAGTGCGACCGTAGCGCCATCTGTTAGCTTCTCTGCTATAACTTGTGGGTGTTGCCATCTGTGACAAGTCCCCACATGTCTATCCCATGTTAGCCGCACTCTTTACTCTGCGTAGATAACATCATTACCAAAATAATATAAGTAGGTAAGTTTTTATAAGCCGATGTCCTGTACCAAATGTGCCGGTAGTTGTATGAACTTAGGTATGAACTACATCGATTGTCAAGAACACCAAACGGTTTGTATATTTGAGTGCAATTTTTAGGTACTTACATAAAATTAAATAAAAATGGCGCCAAATTGTATAGGAACACGTATATGTTGTAGCGCTAGCAATCCACGCTAGACAAAACAAAAAAAACCGTCATTCGCGCTCACTTTGGCATGCTTAAACAAAGGCACTTGATATTTCGGGGGCCTGCATGCTAGGCCTATTGATAGGTCTAGGTAGGACAACAAATTGTGACTGATAGACACCATAAATATATTATTCTCGCTCGGTAAAGCCACAGTATAAGACAGTAATCCGTTTTCATACAATGGCAACAATGGTGTCAAACGCGGCATTCGCCTCGTAGCACGCACAACGATATCTCCGTGTAGCCCCGTCTGGCGCTGCCTTGGCTGCCTGAGATATCGTCGTACGTACTGGCGAGCACACAGACAAGCCACGTTTGGTACCTACGAAGATGGATTACTGTCTTATACTGTGGTAAAGGTGCAGCCGATCGACCGAAGTATGGAATGTAGAAAATCTATCCCTTTTTGAAGCGTTTAGGTTTTTTTTAACTTATTAATTACAAAAAAAACGGGCCTTATAAAAATTGTACGTGCGATTTTTTTTGCCCTAGGTAGGTACTCTCTTTGTTATTTTTAAGGAAATAGGTATTTTTAGTTTTTAAATTTATATTTTAACCGAAAACATTATTAAAATTGTTAAAAAATTTTGTTTTGTTTTTATTTTGCTCGTCGAAACTGTAACATAAAAATCTACGAATCGAGCGGCCTTCAGCCCCGAGACGATGGTGAAGTTTTAGGGTTAGCACACATCTAGCAGAATAATGCTCGAACAGTTTCCATCGAGGCCACGTTCAGACGACCCGCACCCGCCCCGCGCTCACCCCGCGTCCTAAAATGCATTGCTTGCAATTTGAGTCTTATGAGTATGACACGATAATAAATCTCGTATTGTATTTGGATATGCGGTCGCGGGGCGAGTGCGGGTGCTCCCATAAAATACAATATGAAATTTATTATCGTGTCATAAGCTTAGATCAAAGAAAAATTAATGGATAGGCCTCTTCCGATGCTAGCGGCCGACGCGTCTGACGCGCGCGGCTCGCGGCGGACGGCCGATGCGGCCATACTAGTTACTATGAAAACGTATGGCGCCGCTTCCGATGCCAGCGACTGACGCGCGCGTCAGACGCGCGCGGCCGATGTCTATCGCATCGGCCGCGGCCGCGCGCGGTTATGCTCTGACGTCACGCGGAACAAGAATGTTTGCCAGAAATATTACGAAGTTTTTACCGAAAATTTGCTTAATTTTTACTATTTTATTTGTATTTTATTATCTGCAAGGTCGCTCATCCACGTAGCGATAACACCATCTATCGAGCCACTTGAAACTACTTTTTCTTTTTTCGGAAAATCTCTTGCCTACATAATTATTAGCTAGAAAGCGATCCATGTAGGTACAGGTTAAAAAGCCAAGGGTCTCATTACTCCCAAAAATGTATTTTATCATACACCCTGTAAAAACAATGCATTCATATATTCTCTAAACCTATCAATCTGTCAATCAATCAAATATTATTTATTAAAATATGTATTGTTTTTTTTTGTTTGTGTTTTTATGTTTTTGTTTAAACATCAAAACATACCCTAAATTTCGGGGAAAATACCGTAAAGTGATAACACTCTGCACAATAGGCACGCGTCAGTCGCTGACATCGGAAGTGAGGTCTGTCGTTGGCCGCGCGCGTTAGACGCATCGGCCGCTGGCATCGGAAGTTCACCTTAACGCGCTTTAATCTGAAGCACGTCAATCTGATGAAGTCAGCAATCTGAAGAAGTCTGTCATCTCAGTACATATTCGAAGTAAAACCGTCAATTGTTTTGCCTCATTTTTATGGTTTGAAATGTTCGCGTAATCCCATAGATATATTATACTACAGTCTATGCGTAATCCATTAATTTTACTTTGATCTAAGGTCATAAGCATAGATAAGCTATGGTCATAAGACGAGGGGGTTGAGTGCGGGGCGGGTGCAGGTCGTCTGAACGCGGCCTTATAATTATAAATTAATAATGAACTTATAACAATTGAATTGAAATAGAGTTAAACAGAGAAAAATCCCTGTGTCGTTGCGTGTTTGTGTTATCTCTTGAACGCTATTTTCAACTCTATTCAAATTATCGTTGTATTCTTTATCAATGAAAACTGCTCGAGTTTTTTTCCGCTAGATGGGCGCTGACCACATCACCTAACTTTTCATAACGAGTAAAAATCACTCAGGGGATCTATCTCACTCCTATTTCTCTTTCGTATCGATACCCCGACTGATTTTCCCATTTATGAAACGGACTCGTGGTCTACAAAGAAATGTAGATAACTGCAAATAATTTGCTATGATACGAGTCCGCAGTAATAATCAGTCGAGGCCCCTGAGTACTTAAGGGTGAGCGCACCTCTGGCAAACAACTGCTCGAGCATTTTCCAGTGCCCAATGAAATGTCGTGCTTATCCAGTTGAAATAGAGTTGTAAATAAGTGTCATACTATAATTTTACCTAGCGAATGGCGGCGTTTGGTGGCGCACGCTGTTTACAACTCCATTTCATTGAGAACTGGGAAATGCTCGAACAGTTCTCTGCCAGATGTGCGCTGACCGACACTGACGCTATGTTAGTCATTTCCAAAAAAAAATTGTCATACGGTGTCATTACATTCTAAATTGGTTGACTGTACCTAAATAGAAGAACCAGAGTAGCTGACATAGCCTAAAGAATTGCTAATGTGGCAGTGGGCGGGGCACATTGCTCGCAGAACCGATGTCCGATGGGGCCAAAGAGTTCTCGAGTGGCGACCGCGTACCGGAAAGCGCAGCGTGGGTAGGCCCTTCACACGGTGGACCGATGACCTGGTGAAGGCGGCAGGAACCCGTTGGATGAGGGCAGCGCATGTTCGGTCGTTATGGCGATCCTTGGGGGAGGCCTATGTCCAGCAGTGGAGGTCCATCGGCTGAGATGATGATATTGATGACCAAAATAGACCGCTAAAACCATCATGCAAGTTGTCAACTTTGCTGTTCCGTAATGATTTTGATTTATGTGTGACCAAAGCCGTTATCGTAATCAAATCAAACGAATAGGTAGGTAATTGAGAAGCGGAAAAAACAAAAATTGCCTCAGATATTCAATAAAATTTCATTTCTAATATTTTATTGGATTGCTTTATCCATAAGACATAAAGATTGTCGGTTTGATTATCAGCTTATTTGTAACTTCATAATTGCGCAACTGTTCATTTTAAATACTGGACTTGTTAACCAGTTTATTAGGAATTTACGTAGTTTGTCAAATATTTGCAGTTGCGAAATATTTTTAAAGGTTTTGATTTTTTTAAACATGCAGTTTTGTAGCAAGCACTTCTTCTGTTGTTGCACTTCTACAGGGTCCTTCTTTAATACGCTGACACTTTTTTATGGGGATGATCAGACCTGATGATTAGTTATGCTACTATTTTAGACCATCAAACTGACTTTCTCTGTCAGCATATTTAAGAAAGACCCATAGAGACAGGAAGTACCTACTACGAAAGACCCTATACAGGGTGTTTGGTGCATCGTTGGCCAAATTGAAATGGTGGATAGGAGGGGTCGTTGACTATCTCGCCACGTCCCCGAAAAAATTCTCTCATCATGGATTTTTTTAGGTGAATTTTTTAGGGATTTTCTCAAAAAAGTCCGAAAGTCAACAAATCTTGCTCGAAATAGCAAATGTTAAGCAAGATTAATAATTTTAATTTTTTTTAAATAAAAATGTGATTAGGTATTAAGATTTTATTTTTATTTCAAGTCCTAGGTCCGTTAGAACCCTATAAAGGAAGAGATGGCAATCAGAGTTGTTTTAAGTTTTTATCCTGCATATCGAATATCGGCCAAAACGCTCCCCGACACGCAAAATGATTAAATAAACTAAGTTAGAGGACGGATTTCATGGCATATGGCATATCGTAAGAAAGAGACGAAATAGACTAGAGAAGTTTTCAAAAAATCAGAAGAACTCGAGCGCTTTTAGTTTTTTTAATTGTAATTCAAAGTTGAGTTTAAAAATTTTTCCTCTTTCAAAAAAAAGTTAAGGTCAATAAAAAAAAAACTAGAGGTCGCATCCATGTAATTTAAATTTTAGTAGAACCGTAAAACATTGTACATTCAAATAAAATAATGGGGTTTGTACCTACAACTTTTTTTTTATTCGAACTTAAATGCTGACTTTCGGACTTTTTTGAGAAAATCACTAAAAACTTCACCTAAAAAAATCTATGATGCGGGAATTTTTTTTGGGGACGTGGCGAGATAGCCAACGGCCCCTCCTATCCACCGTTTCAATTTGGCCAACGATGCACCAAACACCCTGTATATTGAAGGTTTCGTGATGGTATGACGTGTCGTGGTGGTTACAGAGGCCTTTCGCCCACAAAACACCTGTAAAATATAAAATAAAATGTCAAACTAGAAAAATAACTTTGCACTTTTTAACCGACTTCAAAAAAGAAGGAGGTTTCTCAATTCGACCGTATATATATTTTTTTTTTTTTTTTATGTGTGTTCGCGGATAACTTCATCGTTTATGAACCGATTTCGATGATTCTTTTTTTGTTGGAAAGGAGATATCCCAAGTGAGGTCCCATGATAAGGAAACCAGGATCTGATGATGGATCCCAGAGATATCGAGGGGAACCTTCGAAAATCGTAGTGCCGACTAGAGCGTTTGTTAATTTAAAGCACTACTATTAAATAGAACTAATGAATTTGCCACTGAAAATTGTGAAATAAACAAAATTTTAACAAAAAAATTAAAACCGCCTTCAAAAAACTAAAAAGTTAAAAAATAATATTGCAGCCGATGACTTTCCCGTTCGCATCATAAGAACATTAATTTGTTTTATAGAAGTCGGTGTCAAACCAAGCCAAAAAATGCAAGCCCTGTCGCGAATCGTACCGGCTTGACAGCGACTTCCATAAAACAAATTAATGTTCTTATGATGCGAACGGGAAAGTCATCGGCTGCAATATTATTTTTTAACTTTTTAGTTTTTTGAAGGCGGTTTTAATTCAGTAGGTAGGTAGTTAGGTACTTACCACCTATGATAGTGAATGAAATCAAACCCCTTGAATCAAATAAATCGATCTCATAATATTGAGGAGGCGAGTTTTCCCAATTTTATATCGAAACCGTGAAATTAAAAGAAAATTCTTTAATAAAAAGGTAACAATTGGTTTTACCAATAGAACTAGAAAGCTTTATCGTTGTAAAAAATTTGCCATCTCTTCAACCTTTTAGGAACCTTTTAGGAACCTTCTGGTATTGATAGAAACGGATTTTTTTATAACTTCTGTTTTTTAGTGCTGACTGGTTTGCTCCCATAAATTAGTAAAAGTTGTTCAGTTTGATGGGTAGAGTATGTGGTTTAAAGGTTAATGTTGAGTTAATGATACTATAATCCTTACACCCTGTATACGTCCCACTGCAGGGCACAGACCTACCCTCAGGGACCTTACTCCTATTTTAATAAGGCAGGGTTGCCAGACGTACGAGGTTCCTCGTACAAATACGAGATTTGGGGTCTCCCGTACGAGGCACGAGGATGATGTCAGCCTCGTACAAATATGTACGAGGTTTTGACTTTTAGGGAAATTATGACATTATTATCCATTGCAGGCGACTATTTGTTGAATAAATGAATATCTAAACCATCAAAGACTATCAGATGTTTATGGTTAGTTTGTAGTTTGCCGGGAAATCCACATGAAACCGATCATCACTTCGATTTTTTCCTCGGATTAGCTGCTCTTATCCTATTTTTTTCGTTGTAAACAACATAAAATTTTTATTTCTAACCAATTTTTTTTATTCTATGATAAGTCGAAAATTCAATTGTGTTTGATGCCTAAATCTTTGTTTTTTCACACTTTAGATAAATGTACGAGGTTTAATAGCTAAAGTACGAGGTTTTTCTTGCTTTTTGTACGAGGAAAAATTGTCAACGTCTGGCAACCCTGTAATAAGGGCACAGTCTGTGGCATAGTGCCCCAACAACATTCAATACTATCGACTGAATTAAATTGTGCACCAGTTTTTTTCCTGACTGGCACTATAACTGGCATTTAGGTAGGTAAGTACGTACGTTGTGGCATAGTATTGGTCATCGTTGGACGCAATTATATTCTTGATCTTAGAACTAGTTGAGATAAATTGAATAAATTATACGAGAAAACAAGTTTAACAACAAATTCATGTATCAGTTCATAACAAAACATCACTGGCTACGCGCTCATTGACCAAAGAGATTTTATTTTAGTTTTAAAAAGTAATTAAAAGTTTTTTTTTTAAAGTTATTATTTGGCTAGAAATGGCGGGATTAGAGAATCTATGTGAAAGGGATAGGGCTGTTTTGAGAAGTATTTTCGATCCGACGGCGACTATAGCTGATGTAGTCGATGATGGAGACACTTTTCCCGATGAACCAGAAGGTGCGTATAAGTTGCATTACAACCCGGGCGAATTAACTTGGCACCTGGCTCGCACGTGGCTCGGAATTTGCTACCCCCCGCGAGACCCCGCCGTCGCTGTGCGAGGCCGTAGCATAGCATTTCAGTTACCGTTGCACGTGTCCCTGCGCTTTAGCATTTTCGAGTTATTCTTTCCGAGTTTTTTATTCCGAGCCCCGTGCGAGCTAGGTGCCAAGTTAATTCGCCCGGGTTGTATGTAGGTAAATAACACTAGCGACCCACCCCGGCTTCGCACGGGTGCAATGCTGATATAAACCTTCCTCATGAATCTATTAAAAAAACGCATCAAAATCCGTTGCGTAGTTTTAAAGATTTAAGCATACATAGGGACAGACAGACAGACCGGAAGCGACTTTGTTTTATACTATGAAGTGATGTTATAGATATACCTATCATACAAATAATTTAAATACAGGGTGAGACAAAATAACACCCTAATAATACTAAAGGGGTGGTGTTTAGAGACCATCAAATTGAAAAACTTTTACTATGGAGCTAAAATCGAGAACAAATTAAAAAAATCTGCTGTCCCATACATTCAGCTAATTTTTTTTTCTCGATGTTGGTTCCATAGTGAAAGTTGTTCAGTTTGATGGTCTGAAGCATCCCCTTAAGTATTACTGGGATGTTTTGTTACACCCTGTATATTCTACGCTCTTCATGTTAGATGATTACCTAAGTTTGTAGTAGGCCTTTAGTAGGCATATTCAAATCTGCAGTGGGCCAATGTGGCAATCCTTGGGGAAGGATGAATTGGGGAGTTGACAGCCCCGGATCTAGGGGGGGGGGGGGGGGAGCAAACAGGGGCCCACGCCCCGGGCGCCCGGGTCTAGGGGGCGCCAAAATGAAGAGTTTGAAAAATAAAATATTGCAACGACTTGAAACTATTGTAAAAAATCTCGAGCTCGCTTCGCTCCCAACAATAAAAAATACAAAATTGCGATATCCAAGATGGCTACCATGGAAATTTCAAACGCTAATGCAGCTTTTAAGGGTTCCCCGAACCGACTGAAAATTTGTATCTGGGGGTTTTCGGGGCTGCTGATTAACAATATGAAATCATTTTGTTTTTATCTTCAACTTACATGTGGGTCGCCATACAAATTTCATAATTTTTGAAATGCTGTTACATTCTCGGCCCCGTAGCCCTCAAAGGTTAAGTCCTATGACAAAAATGTATACCACTTGTTTTGTAGGAAATTTTGTTAGGTTTAATTTGTCCATACAAAATATTTCGATACGACTTCCAGATTTCGAGAAATAAGCGAAAAACTGAAAAAAGTCACCTTTAGAGCCCCCCCCCCCTTCCTCGAGCTCAACCCCCCCTCACCAGGACTTTTTTTTTCTTCAATATTACGTACCAAAAGAACGTTTAAAAAATGTTCCAAAACTCCGGAAATTATTTCTTCTGATTTATCGATTTATCTAATTTTACTGGGTTATTAGATTGATCTACCCGGAAGTACGCTGTGCTGCCAAATAGATGGCGCTAGAAGATTATTAAATCGCGCTATTATTATATTCCTTGAGAATAGATTAATTCTATTCAAATTAATTAATTTGTGCTCGAAGGACCAAAATGTATTATTAGAAAATAATACTAATTTTTAAAAGAACACGCTTCCGTGTTTCTGATTATGATATTTCGATTAGTGATGTGAACCGATTATAATATTCAGCACCGATATTTTTAATTTCTTTTGAGGAAAAAAACGGTTTTTACCGATTACTTTCAGCTCTTTTCAGGTTTCAGGTATTTTTGATCTTTTTAAAAGACAATGATAATAAACTAAAATAAGTCCAAAGTAAGTAATTTTGGACCGTAAATTGTACTTAATCATAACAAAAAGGCATAGGCACAAATAGAGAAACACGAGTAATAAACATTACAAGAAATCATAATTTTGATGAACTAATTAAACAAATCTGTGATGGTCCAAAATGGTCCACAGCGTCCCCTTGCACTGCAGCCTGCTCCTTCTGGATGACATGAGTAGGTACCCCTTGGTAATAACTTTTATGTTTGTAAAATCATACAAAACTGCTGAACTCACCGAATGAGATTCAAAAATCGCACTCCTTGCTCGGAAGTACGCTGTTCTGCCAACTAGATGGCGCTAGATGTCTATTAAATCGCGCTATTATTATGTTCCTTGAATATCTACTTATTTTTGAAAGAACACTGTTCCGTCAGTGCTCCGTCACTCACGTCTGACAGCTGCGATAAAGTACCTACGTCACACCTACCTTGCAAGATGTTAATAACATAGGGCTATCACACGCTATCGCGATTGCGTACTTCCAGCACGGGTAGCATGCCATCCCGCGATAGCCGTGATACGGCTATATCACGTCTTTTATCTCCTTCGTTCGCGCACAAACGAAAGAGATAAAAGACGTGATATAGCTGTATCACAGCTATCGCGGGTTGGCATGCTACCCATGCTGTACTGGACGGTTTTCTTTTGGGAAAATATGCCTGCTAATAATTATTGTGATGTTTGGTAGACAATCTAACAAAATATGTCATTTTTCACATTGCCTACGGATGAAAAAAGGTACAGTACGACCGTAAAGTCTAGAAATTAAATAAATCGGAACTAAACTTTTTCATTATCATGACAACATTATGGAAAACGTCAAACTGTCAATCACCAAAATTCAAATGCAGTTTTATGCATTTCAAATAAAAATTTACCGTAAAATATTTGAATTTGTCCTAATTATTATTACTAATGGATAAAGTAACAAAAAGTGGTGCAAGTTTAGTAATTTACTACGTTATTTTCTGTTATGTTTGGAGGTATATCAAGCGGGGAAAATTGGAATAGATTGGATGTTGTTTACAAGCGATTTGCTGATATGGTAGGTATTTATTTACTCTCATGTTGCTTTTTAACAATAGTTTTCAGCGTAATTATATCAATATCGTCAGTTATCATCTGAAAAATAATCATTTAGGGCATTTTCTTTCGAGTTTGGTTCGTTTGGGGTTATGATCGTTTGTTGATAAAACTGACGTTATTGTATGCGTGGACCGCATAATTTTGATCCTTGCATGTAATTCCTGCATGTTTAGTTTATGTCCACTGCGACTAGTTAATATTTTATCGATTACCTACTTTTTTTTTATCGTTTTCAGGAAAACATTTATATCGCAAAATGTTTCTGTCCGGAATGCATCGATAAAAAAACTGCCATGCCTAGAAATAGAAATCTTAAATAGAAGGAATGTAAATATCAGATCTACGAAAATACGAAAATAGTAAACATCGTATTCAAAAACAAATAATTTGAAAGTACAATATAAAGTAATATGCGTTTTCATTATTTTCTTCTAGAACTAGAATACAGGAGGCGTACGTAGCATGTTACACGTGATATGGCTATATCATGCCTTTTATTTCGTTTGTTCGCGCGCAAATAGAAAGAGAGCGAAGGTGTGATAGCGCTATATCACGCTGCCATGATAGCCATATAGTTGCCGAAATTTAAAATGTATATTGGGTGTAAAATTTAGCTGCTGTCAGAGCCAAATTTAGCTAAACATAGATAACGTTTTGCATAAACTTTCGGAGTAAATACAGCAAGTATCAAAATAGTTTAGGTCGTAGTGTAGTGTTGCCGTGTAAAGCGACAGTAGCGCCCTCATTTAATTTCTACTCTTTCTGGTCGGGCTGTACTTACTTACGTAAATTTTAATTTAGTTTTATCCAAAAGCAAACTTTTGTGTTGCAAATAATATGTGCAAAAATACTTAGAATACCGGTATAACAACGCTATTGTTTTTATCGTTTGTACAAGATACAAACAAAATAATAAATAAAGATACAAATAAACGGAATAATTTTATCAATGTTGGTAACTAGTTGTTGGTTTAATTTTTTTTCGCAAAAAAAAAATTCCTTTCAGGAGAAGTAATTCCCGTAGTCTTCGAACTTGGTTTAAACGTTATTTTGGAAAATAAGATTGAAGAAAATAAATTCCTGGTGATGGAGGGTATTTTCTGACAATAAACAACCCTAGCGTTTCGGTAGTTACGTCAGAGGCGCGTGACGGACAATGTGATATCGACTCTAGGTTAATTGACATAAGACGCGTTTAAGTTCGTCGTTCGTCGCGGTGACAGATCGTAAGACTCGGTTGTCTGTAAAAGCGCGCGAAATCAGTGTTTTCTAAGAGAGTGCAGTATCTGTTACGGTAGTAACTATTAAATAATCTGTGGTTCCGTGTCTCTGATAAAATGATAAAATAAATCCCATCAAAAACATTTCATGTAAAAAACCTAGCAAAGACCCCCCCCCCCCCCCCCAGATCCCCCTTTTAGTGAAGTCGATGGAGATTTTCACCTCGGAACCCAATTACTTTGAATAAACTTTTATGAAACCTTCTGCATTATGTTAGTTACATTATAAACGAAAATGATTACCCACTTTTTTTTGCCGCCTCCATTATTCCGAGGGTTCCGTACCACCAAACATTACATAGTATTTTTTAACAAGGACAGTATGGGGAAGTCCACAACCGCAGGAGATACAGGGAAATTGTCTTAGGAACCCTTAGGTCTTTTTTTGTGAACACAATTTTGGCATAATAAATTTTTGGTCAAGCGTGAGTTGTCCATAAATGTGAAAAAAATTTACAACTTATTTTTTATGCTGTTCGACCCAGTTTTATGTAAGGATCATTTTATAGTATTGGAAGTAAAAAATCGGGACAGCATAAGTTGGTCAAATTTAATAAAATAATTTTTCACACAATTTAGCGCAAGCCCGACACACACGGGGACTATCAGGGCAGAAGGAAAGCAATTTGAACATTTACTATACTAATTAAATAATTTTCTACAATTTCTGCGACTTTTTCATTAATGTTACCCTCGTCGTCGTCATCGTCAGCCCGTATCCACCCACGACATAAGCCTCCTTCCCATTTCACCATCTTTGTCGATCCTGCATCGATTGTATCCAGGTCTTACCGACGCTTCTCTTGATGAAGTCAAAATTTCTGGCTGCCATACCACCCTCTCCTCATTAGCCTAATCTTGGCCATGACTCTATTAAGGCTTTACCCCACCTTCCAACATAATTTTCAAATCAATTACCGCCTTGTAAGTCTTAATTTTGAAAAACTCAGGTACTGCAAAAATAGCTCCATTTCAGTTTGAATAGCAGTATCTTTATTTTTAAACAAACAAATAGCATGTGCTGTACCATTTCAAAATCAGCACTAAATAGGGCATTTTTGGTAAAGTTGGCCACCCTGGTCGCCATACATTTTTTTTAGACTACACATGCTCAAACTTAGGTGAAGATTCGAGGAAAAGTTTAAAGTTGACTTTAAGATTCTTTTTTTAATAGAACAACCCTAGCTATACTAACTTTCTCATACACGTCTGATAGCACCACTCTTAGAAAATATTATGCAAAAAGTGGACTGTAAAAATCTCTTCTTTTGTGGCCATGGAGGTCAAAAGAGTAACAAAGGTACCAATCAATCAATTGAGGTCCTCTATCAGCCGGTGCAGGGTTATCCATTACTTACCGGACATCCTGTATAAGGTCAATTAATGTGTCGGGCGGGGACCACAAGTGGTCATTAATTTCATAGCGGTCCCCTACGAAGTTATTTTACTTCATTTCATCACCCTGATGAACTTGCTAATTTTCCCTTTCCAATTTTGATCCAGAACCTTCAACGGATGCAGAAAAAGAATCTGCGTTGCTCTGCCTGCAAGGGGTGAAGCTCGCCGATGCAGGGAAGTTGGAGGAAGCGCTGGCAGTGCTGAACAGAGGCGTGGCAGCGGCTGAGCGACCCGAGGCGTACAATGACAGAGCACAGCTGTTGAGACTCATGTTGAGAGACGACGGTAAGTCATCACATAACAAGACCTGAAGCTGGAGGAAGCACTGGAAGCGCTGAACAGAAGCGTGGCAGCGGCTGAGCGACCCGAGGCGTACAATGACAGAGCAAAGCTGTTGAGAGACGACGGTAAGTCATCACATAACAAGACCTGAAGCTGGAGGAAGCGCTGGAAGCGCTGAACAGAGGCGTGGCAGCGGCTGAGCGACCCGAGGCGTACAATGACAGAGCACAGCTGTTGAGAGACGACGGTAAGTCATCACATAACAAGACCTGAAGCTGGAGGAAGCGCTGGAAGCGCTGAACAGAGGCGTGGCAGCGGCTGAGCGACCCGAGGCGTACAATGACAGAGCACAGCTGTTGATACTCATGCTGAGAGACGATGGTAAGTCATCATATAACAAGACGTGAAGCTGGAGGAAGCGCTGGAAGCGCTGAACAGAGGCGAGGCAGCTGCTGAGCGACCCGAGGCGCACAATGACAGAGCACAGCTGTTGAGGCTCATGCTGAGAGACGATGGTAGTCATCATATAACAAGACGTAAAGCTGGATGAAGCGCTGGAAGCACTGAACAGAGGCGAGGCAGCGGCTGAGCGACCCGAGGCGTACAATGACAGAGCACAGCTGTTGAGACTCATGTGGAGAGATGATGGTAAGTCATCATATAACAAGACGTGAAGCTGGAGGAAGCGCTGGAAGCGCTGAACAGAGGCGTGGCAGCGGCTGGGCGACCCGAGGCGTACAATGACAGAGCACAGCTGTTGAGACTCATGCTGAGAGACGATGGTAAGTCATCATATAACAAGACGTGAAGCTGGAGGAAGCGCTGGAAGCGCTGAACAGAAGCGTGGCAGCGGCTGAGCGACGCCTCGGGTCGCTCAGCCGCTGCCACGCCTCTATTCAGCGCATCCAAGTACACTTCCTGTTTGTTATTATTTGTATTATTTGTGTTTTGTTTTGGTATTTGTAGATATTTGTGTTTTTGTATTGTGTTGTGTCCACAATGAATAAAATGATACTTTTTGCAGATGACTGCACAGTTGTATATAATAATGAAAATGAAATAAATAGTAGTCTCAAATCAATTATTGAATGGCTACAATGTAATAATTTAATTATTAATTCAAAGAAAACTAGTATAATGAACTTTAGACAAAGAAATAATAATCTGATAGCCACCAAAGTAGTATATGACGGTAGGTACTGAAGTAGACGAAACAGCTAGGTACGGCCAAATTTTTGGGGCTGTATATTGACAGTGATATGAGATGGCAATCGCATATTGACTTTGTCTGTACTAAAATAAGCCAATTTTCTTACGCTTTATTCATGCTAAAAAGGTGGTTAATCAAAAAGCTGTATTTACAGCATATCATGGGTATGTTGCTTCGAGACTGAGATATGGCATAATTTTCTGGGGGAATGCAACCAATAATGATCGTGTATTCTTGGCGCAAAAAAAGTGTATACGTGCAATATGTGGCATAAAAAGAAGGGATAGTTGCAAACCTCATTTCCAGAGTCATAAGATATTAACATTATGTTCAATGTATATATATGAAACAGCCTTGTTCATTAAACGCCACAGTAGTCTATTTAGTAATGTAACCAGTGCCCGCCGCTGTGATCAGTTGTGTACCAAAGGAGGCAAGACATCCGTGTACACACGGCGACAGATCAACCTACCCATAGTTGAACTCTATGTTCATGGACATAAGGCCGAACTATGGGTAGGTTGATCTGTCGCCGTGTGTACATGCATAGTGTCTTTGCAATGGCCCCCACAGTATACCTATAATAAATTACCACTTCAAGGAAGAATGAAGATATAATGACATTTAAGAGAAAACTATTACGACGACTACCTTACTGATAAGACATTTTACACTATTAATGAATTTTTGAATGATGTATAATTGATTTATTTATGACTTAACTATTATTTTGATTATGATTGATTGTATCGATTGACATTATGCCTATGATTACTTCAGATAAAGTCTATAGTATTGAATTAATTATTAATGTAATGATTATTTTATAAATATAAGTGTATAAATTCAATGTATATGTACTTAATACCAATTGTATGCCTTCTGGCGGATCACAGTGAACATAATAATATAATGTAACAACCTATCAACCTGTGTATCACAATAAAGAATTTATGAATATATGAATTACGAGCTTTTACCCGCGACTTCGTCCGCATAAATTATATACCAGATTTTAAGTCAGATGATGATAGCTATCAAACAAAAAAAGTTTCATCAAAATCGGTTCAGTAGTTTTTGCGTGATACTCGAACAAACAAACCCACAAACAAACAAACAAACAAACAAACGAACAAACAAACAAATAAACAAACAGACAGACAGACAAAAAATCAAAAAATTTGTGATTTGGAATCAGGGAGATCTAAAAACCATACCGTAATTTTTTTTTTTAAATATCTTCAATGTACAGACACACTTTTGTTACAGTTTTATAATAGTTTAGATGAACATCGAAATCGCGAAAAAAAAATCAGCTCGTCCATGGATACAAAACTGCAAACCTACTCGAGCCAAAAGTATGGGACAGCTGATTTTTCTTCGCGATTTCGATGTTGGTCCCATAGAGAAAGTTGTTCAGTTGATGGTCTGATCATCCCCTTAAAAAAGTGTCAGCATATTAAGTTGGATCCTGTATAGATTCAACATGGGTGCTGAAAAGGGGCAGCTGGTACTTACTACATGGTCTGGGGCCTAGGGCGGCCAAGACTGCAACTCCACTATAGTCCAGGTATACAACGGTATGAACGATCAAAGACATTACAACAACGACAACCACACGAAAACAATGAAGGGCATCCACTCTCTCATTCTCAGTCCTTCTCATCCGTTCTCGGCGAGAATTCCTTTGAAGTGAGACAGGTCACAGGAATGTAGGTCGAATGAGGTGTTGAATAAAACCACACATTGTAGGATAGGTGTTGTATTGTCAACGATCCGTACAAGAGAGAGAGAGCATAATCAATCTGGTATATAATTTATGCGGACGAAGTCGCGGGTAAAAGCTCGTCTAAACTATTATAAAACTGTAACAGAAGTGTGTCTGTACATTGAAGATATTTACAAAACAAAGATTACGATATGATTTTTGGATGTCCCTGATTCCAAATCACAAATTTTTGGATTTTTTGTCTGTCTGTTTGTTTGTTTGTTTGTTTGTTTGGGTGTTTGTTTGTTCGAGTATCACGCAAAAACTACTGAACCGATTTTGATGAAACTTTTTTTGTTTGATAGCTTATCATCTGACTTAAAATCTGGTATATAATTTATGTGGACGAAGTCGCGGGTAAAAGCTTGAATAATATAATTAACTTAAGTATAGCTTAGTCAGCTACGTTTGTCACAGTATTGCAGCGCGTAACGTTAAGTCGCGGTAAAAGGGTAAACTTCGGCATACACCACACCTTCCCCCAAAAGATATCCCTTCATAATGATATTCCTCTCCATCAACCAGACGCAATGGCGGACCTGGACCGCGCGCTCCAACTGACAGCCGGCAAGAAGTGCCGCGCGCGCGCACAAGCGCTCTGCCAGCGCGGAGTCCTGGAACGGAAGCGCGGCACCGACGATGAGGCGAGAGCTTCCTTCGCTGAGGCGGCTAAGCTTGGCAGCGGGTTCGCTAAGAAACAGGTTGGTTTTAATTCTGGACAAGAAAACCCAAAGAAATTACACTCAACGACACGCGGTCGCCAAAATCAAAATAAAACCGGTCAAGTGCGAGTCGGGCTACTCGCGCACCGAGGGTTCCGTACCACACCACCACAGAACATAACTTATTAACTTAGAAAAAAACTTTTTTAGTCTGGGACCTTTAGCGCGAGACCGACTCACACTTGGCCGGGTTTTTAGTATTTGTTGTTATTCTGTAGAGTTTTCTCTATAATTACCTACACTAAGTTTGACGCTTGTATGTATTACCGTTTTTACGATAGAGCGTGAAGAAAAAACGTTGATAAAAACTAGTTTCTTGTTGAGAGCTCCCTTAATTGTTAACTTTTGACATTTTTAGGGTTCCGTACCCAAAGGGTGAAAACGGGACCCTATTACTAAGCCTACGTTGTCCGTCCTTCCGTTCGTCTGTCCTAGCTATTAGGGCTGTAACTCTGGACGGAGCTCCGCTTATGAAAACGCTAGTCATTCCGCTTATGAAAACGCTAGTCGCTCCGCTTATGAAAACGCTAATCGCTCCGCTTATGAACACGCTCCGCTTATGAAAACGCTAGTCGCTCCGCTTATGAAAACGCTAGTCGCTCTGCTTATGAAAACGCTTGTCGCTCCGCTTAAGAAAACGCTTGTCGCTCCGCTTATGAATCCGCTAGTCGCTCCGCTTATGAATCCGCAAGTTGATCCGCTTATGAATCCACTACTCACTCCGCTTATCAAAACGCTACTCGCTCCGCTTATGAAAACGCGACTCACTCCGCTTATGAATCCGCTAGTCGCTCCGCTTATGAATCCGCTAGTCGATCCACTTATGAATCCGCTAGTCGCTCCGCTTATGAAAACGCTAGTCGCTCCGTGAGCGCGTAGTGATTAGCGGGCTTATAAGCGAAGTGACTAGCTGATTTATAAGTTGATCGACTACTGGATTCATAAGCGGAGCGACTAGCGGATTCATAAGCGGATCGACTAGCGGATTCATAACCGGAGCGACACTAGAGAATTAATAAGCAGAGCGACAAGCGGATTTTGTAGCGAACTTGTTTGAGCTAATGGGACTAATTAAGAATTGTTTTGTTTTCGGTATTTTATTTAAGACCCAATTTGAGCCTAGAAATATAAAAATATACAACGGATTAGAGATTGTCCCCGTGAAGTACCATTAGACCCTATTACCATACTAATAGGTACAAAGATACAAAGATTTTACTTATATGTATTATTTGGGTATTTTTTTTTTTTATTCATAATTCAGATTACAAATGATTCATGTGTTAGTAACAGGGTTTGACTTAAGAGCTATGTTAGTAGATACACAAAAAAAATAAAAATAAAAATACAACATAAAACAGTAAGGTACGAATTATATCATCACTTGCACGCAGTGTGTGATGATGGGGCAGTCAAACCTGCCAGCAATCATCTCCAGAATGCTGTTGTGGCTTGCACGCAATCGGCTGACGAGCGAGGCGGCTTTTTTCCGCATTATGGCATGGTATCCGTCCGTTCTCGCCTCTGCGAACATGGCGGACGCGCTACAATAGCATGGTAGCTCCAACAGCATCCTGAAGATGTTATTGTATTGGACGCGCAGGGCATTGAGCGAGCTGAGTGTGCAATTGACCCACAGGCTGCAAGAGTAAAATGACTGACAGTATGCCTTGAACAGTGTCACTTTTACTGACCTTGTACAGCCATTGAACCTGCGGAGCAGCATGTTGCCCCTGACTGCCAACGCCCTGCGCTCCCTTTCTACGTCGAGGTCGTCCTTATGGTCCTCAGAGACAATGTCGATTATTACTTGCATGCTTGCTTACTTGCTAATGTGGCCGAGGTATTTAAATTGAGGAACTCTCTTTAACGCTACACCATTCAGTTTGACTGGCGGCACATCTCTGCAATTACCTGCTGCTCTGAAAACCATAAACTCGCTCGGTATTATGTGGTATTATTTGGTATTATTATATTTAGTTCTGATTAGTATTATAAGATTTGCTGTTTATTGTATCAACGGGGCTCCTCAATAAATAAAAATAAAATAAAATAGCCTAATAATTTAATTCAAGTCAAGTTAGTCATAGATAATCAAAATCATTATAATTTCAAGAAAAAAACAATAATTATAAGTTCAAAACACCAGAGCGCACGAAAGCAAACAACTTGCCCACGAAATGTACTACGGACATGAGGCGGGCGGGCGCCCGCCCGCCGTGCCGTATGGATACGATGACGTCACGCGCTACTCGCGAACACTGACGAGATTTAAAAAACCTACGTCAACTTCCCACGCTTATAACTTCGGTAATATTGCACCGATCGATGTGAAATAAAAAAAACTAGAATAATGTGTACGGTCTAGACTTTTATTTTACGTGCTTAAAAGTGTAATGTTGTAACCTTGTTATCTTCTCCATTTAAGATTTATCAACCAAGAAAACTTGAAAGAGGATCCTCGATCTTAGTATGGGAAAAAGGCTAACAAAAAAATGTTAGCGTATTAGTTGACGTATAGTTATGGAACTCATGTCGATTTGTTTCTCATAATCTCTAGATTAATATGGTAACATCAGTAACATTAGCTATACCTCATCTAAACGGAGTCTCGCGTAATCGCAGTTGGCGCACATCTTGTCTTGGAAAGATATATGTTGGTTTTTTATTTTTATTTTCGTTTTAACATCTACAGGGTGAAATTGATATCATTAGCATCCTTTTAAACTAAGAGTCTACCCATCTAACTGAACAACTTTTACTATGGGAGCAAACTGATCGGAGCAAAAAAAAAATTTGCTGTTGCATACATTTGAGTCGAGTAGGCGTTGCAGTTTAGTATGGGACAGCTGATTTTTTAGTTGCTCTAATCTGTTTGCTCCCATAGTAAAAGTTGTTCAGTTTGATAGGTAGACTCTTAGTTTAAAAGGATGCTAATGATATCAATTTCACCCTGTATATACATCTATACAGGGTCCTTCTTAATATGCTGACACTTTTTTAAGGGGATGATCAGACCATTAAACTGAACAACTTTTTCTATGGGACCAACATCGAAATCGCGAAAAAAAATCTGCTCTTCCATACAAAACTGCAAACCTACTCGAGCCAAATGTATGGGACAGCAGATTTTTTTTTCGCGCTTTCGGTGTTGGTCCCATAGAGAAAGTTGTTCAGTTTGATGGTCTGATAATCTTCTTAAAAAAGTGTCAGCATATTAAGAAGGACCCTGTTAACATCGATCACGTATCGTACACGATCTATACACGTATTGTAAATGTGCCGTTTTAATAGGAATAAAAATCTTAGCAAAAAAAGTCAAAACGGTGTATTTTTTTAATTTATTTCATATTCCGTTTGTATTTTTAACTAATCTTTCGTCCGATTTACTATTGTAATATAGTAAATTAAATTAAATTTTAGAGTTTAATACCATCAATAAACGTCTACAATAAATTGACTCCTTTAAGTGAGATAGTAGTTATCTCCATAGTACCTATCTCACTTAAATACGTTTAGAAGTGACCTGTGTCGCTCTCACCCCTGTGATGTTACTAGGGCTGTAGCGCTTTCGCCTCCAAACATAGTAAAATGAAACATGATTTTCTCAAAATCCTCGAAGCCGATTTTGATGCGCCTTTCTGTGAGTAATGAGGAAAGGTCTTCCAACAAATATAACAAACTCGATGGGAGTTTATACCTATAGGTTCATAGGCCGCTCTCCATACAAAAGTTGCCCACTTTTTGTTCTGCATAGTTTTATTACCAAGTTGTGAAATGAAGTGAAACTGCCGGCTATTATAAAATTCAAGCTTACATCGATGCTTTATTATTTCTAGGTCGTGGAACTGAACCCGTACGCAGCTCTTTGCAACCAGATGCTAAGCCAAGTGATGAAAGGAGAAAAAGAAATAAAACTTTAAGGTGTGCAACCACCTTAAGGGGTCAATAATTGTATACAAAACTTTGACGCACAACGGAAAAATAGTTTAGAAAATCTAGATGCCGCGTCACAAATAAGGGTCAGCGCACACCCAGCGTAGAACTGCTCGCGCATGCTCGAGCATGTTCTTTGCAGTCGCGCACACCTAGCGGCAAAATCCGCCGGCGGCAGCGGCGGAGCATTATTGGGTTACTAGCAAAGGAAGAGGAGCAAGAAGAGCACATCAATAAGATGAAAAGAGGCAAGAAAGATGTACTTATATTTCGGAAATACTACGCCCTGTGCTGTGCTACGGTTTAAAGTTCTAGGGACAGTTATTTTATGGCTAGGAACTATAAAATGGAATATGAACAATTTGAAAACCTACTAAATCTGCTTCGACCTTTTAGATTTTCTTTGTATTTTCAAAAAGAGTTCGATTATTATATAATATTATCTGTAGTAAATTGCCCTTTTCGGGCTAAAGTAGTTAAAAAATATGCTAGATTTAGTCCGAAACCGGCCGAGGCGGCAACACTTACGACGGATCGCAAGCATCGACACGGGCGTATGCTCGAAAATGCTCGAGCATGCGCGAGCATGCTCGCGACTGCTCCCGTCGCCGCGAGGAGCATACGCGAGCATACGCGAACAGACGCTGAAGGGATTCACTTGCAAGCTATTTTCAACTTTATTTCAATGGGAATAGAGTTCATTATCAATTGAATCAATGAAAACTGCTCGCGCATGCTCGAACAGTTTTACGCTGGGTGTGCGCTGACCCTAACATTTGCAATTTATAATCATTATAAATAAATAAATAAATAAATATCTTGGACATTGTCACACAAATTGTCTAGTCACATTTAAAGTACCAGAATCTAGCCTGGACTTGTATTATGATGACTAGACAACGATATACAATACATATATAGATACAAACATCCATGACTCGGGTACAAATATTCATATTCACCATACAAATATTTGCCCCTTACGGGATTCGAACCCGCGACCCTCGGCACAGCAGGCAGGTTCACTACCGACTGAGCTACCGGGCCGTCATTATAATGACGAAGATATAAAGCTTTTAACATTTTGTATGAAAAATTACAAAGCTTTATATCTTCGTAATTATATTATAAATTGCAAATGTTATTTGTGCATCTAGATTTTCTGAAGTATTTTCCTTATACTTATAAAATATTACTTTTATTAATTCCGTCTACGCGTATTGTGCGTCAAACTTTTGTATGGACTGAAACCACCTTAAGTAAATAAAACAATGGAATCTAATGGATTAGAAATTTTTATTGTTGAGTACAATCGACATTCATCTCCAGAAAATTCCTTACACCAGACCTAAGATCAATAAGATCTACAGGTAACCCTTTCTACACATTCCGAAAACCTTGAAAATGACAATTTTACATTTTGAAAATGACGCATGTATTTCTACAAATCGAAATGCTTGTTACTACACTATAGATATTAATTATAGAATATGCAATAAAATATGGAAAGTAATAAAGATTGTGTGCAGAAATTTTGGTGTTCTTCATTATAAGCTATGTTTATTTAAAATTTCTACACAAAACCTGCAATTTGGTTAAAATTCAAAGTTTGATAATTTTATAAAATATTTTCTAAGTAAGAGGCGACAATGGCAGATATAACGAAATATGAAAGTGCACTTTTAATATTAACTTTATAAAATGCTACGTAGAAAAATTACACCAGCTATGGAAAAAAACAAAATAGTGTTGCCCGCTACTTTATCGATTTAGTCAAATATTTGGCACATTTGTTTTAAACATTTTAAAAGATTTTTTTAAAGAAAACAAAGGAATATGACTAAAAAATGTCGTCATATTTTTAGACTAAATTGCAGTAAAATTATTCTACGTAGCGTGTGAGAGGATGATTATCACAGAGACAAGAAAATACACAACAATATAAGATTAACAAGCATTAAATATATATACATACAATTTAAAATACATATTTCTAAATTTGTAGGGTAGGTACATAGCCTACTTCGAACATAAACTTTTGAATTACAAAATATTATGTAATTAAATTGTTTTTAAATGAAGCTACATCATATTCAATACAATTAGCTCTAAAAAGGAGTGAATTAAGTCATTATCAATTTAACGTGCAGTAATTTTATTTTTAAAACAGTGTGGTTTATTTTTCTGTATTTTACTAGTGATCTAAAAATACTTTTTATTAAAAACTTACAAGCAGTAACCCTGTTGTGTTAAAATTACGGTAACTTGATATTTGAACTAAAATACTTCTACACCTGTTTCATTTTGTTTATTCTACCAGTAGTAACTTACAGAAAAAATATTTGGTAACTACATAAAAATGTCTGTTTATAATATTCAATAGAATACGACTAATTAATGGAAAAAAATATTTACAAATACATTTTTGGCACAGGTGATGGTGCAAATCCGCCGACAACATCGTCAAAATTTAAAAATTTTTAATTTAATATTTTAATATTAAAATATTTTAATAAAAAGTATACTTATGTCCTGTATCAACTACGGGCTTATTCTATGTGAAGGTGATATTTAGGCCTATTTTTTATAAAATCTGAGAAATCAATTACAATATTTTGCACGTGTTTAATAAAAATATGCGCCATGTCTTTGCTGCTCTAAAAGTATCTTTAGTGCTGCGCAATAGCGAGTATTTGATGAGGTATATATCGCATGATATAAAATAAAAAAACAATAAAAAATAACAATAATAATATTTAAAAATCCATATTTTTACAAAACAAAATGACACAATAATTGTGTCATAAATAATTCAAAAATAATTATTATTTATGAAATTACAAATTATAATGTTTTTTTATGATATAATTCTATTTTACATCCTTGTAGTTATATTTTCTTCTTACTTTTCGATGAAGTAAGGCAATAAAAAAATGCTTATTAGTACTGCGCAGTTTTTCAGATAGCTTTTAGAGTGTTAAAGATAATATTATTTGGTAATAATTGTACAGACAGGTACCTAACTCAAACAAATAACTTTATCATTTTCCAGCAACTCTGTCGAAGTATAACAATACGATTTAGAAAATATTGACTTAGGAAGAGCAACTTATTTAACGCTATTTTAATAATATCTTGAATTAAATCTAATTTCTCACTGAACACATATTATAATATATTTTTTAAATAAAACTAAAAGTCAAAATATTCGGTATTTGAGGGAAAATTATTAACCGCAAAAATTACAACAAGATCTTTTTTTTAATCTGATAGTGAATCAGCTGATTAAAAAAAATATTCCAAAGCCTTTTTAAGCAATCAAGCAGACTTAAAAGCGTAGCATTTGTGAAATTTAAAACACGCGAATAACGTCCAAATTATAAGCGACTAGATTTGTAACACCTAGAGTTAATACGAATTTTATTGATTTCTATTCATATCTCATTCAAAGACAGCACGGAATAAACGATGCTAGGTACCTCCACACGCTTGCACTTTCTTACGCGAGCTTGCCGTAAATCGATTCTTCTATAATATAGGGTCCTACGATTAGACCAACATACTAAACAACGTTTTCTATGGGACCAACATCGAAATCACGAAAAAAACATCTGTTTCATACAAAACTGCAATCCTACTCGACCCAAATGTAGGTATGGGAAAGCAATTTTATTTTCGCAATTTCGATCTTGGTCCCATAGAGAAAGTTGTTCAGTTTGGTGGTCTGATCATCTTAAAAAACAGTCAGCATATTAAGAAGGACCCTGTATACTAAACTACTAACAATTACTTTATAGACGAATTAAATTCAACTAAAGTCAACATAGTATTTTTTATTTATTTATTATACATATATAGGCATGGACAGGGTGCCATTCAGCGTAACATAACAATCTAGTCACCTATAATATGGAAAGAAAAAAAAAACATTTTTTTTAAAAGCTTATTTGTAAATGACCAGTAATAAACGTGTAATTAACGCCTAAGCTTATTTACAAGTGAGATCTTATAGTATGATATTGTTATGGTTAAATACATTACGTAGCTATAAGTTTTATAAACTTTTAACTATTTTCATCTAATACTGACCAAGTCAGAGTAAAAGTAAGGGAAAAAGGCATAAGCTAGCAAACACTACATTACCTTCAAGTTTTGTTAAATAAATAAAAAATTTAAATGCTATTTAAATATAGATGGTTCGTGTTAAGGCGACACAAGAATGTTTTGGCAATTGAAATTGCGTTTATAACAAGAAATTCGGAAAAAAAAAATATGACAAAATTTTTCGCATTGAGAAAACAATAATTTATGTATTTTTTATTATTTCCATGTTAATTTTTCAAGGTACTATTTTTAAAAACTATTAAAAATAAACAAATGAATAGTAAATACCTAAATTTGTATATCGTATAGATTGGTAACACACTTATAAAAGCGATATCAACATCATTATTTTATTTTATTGATGTTGTCACTGTTATGTTTATAAATCATCATTTGCGTTAAGGCGGTTGCAGAGGGGTCAATTTTATACAAAACTTTGACGCACAATACGCGTAGACGGTATTAATATAAGTAACTTTGTATATATGGAAAAATAGTTTAGAAAATCTAGATGTCGCGTATCAAATAAAATTAGCAATTTATAATATAATTACGAAGATATAAAGCTTTGAAAATTTTGTATGAAAAATTTCAAAGCTTTATATCTTCGTAATTATATTATAAATTGCAAATGTTATTTGATACGCGACATCTAGATTTTCTAAACTATTTTTCCGTATATAAAATATTATTTTTATTAATTTCGTCTACGCGTATTGTGCGTCAAACGTTTGTTTGGACTGAAACCACCTTAAAGACTTTTCAGTACATAAAATCTTTTAATAATAAGTTGATTCAAATAACGATACGCCTTGTGTCGCCACATGAAATTACAATTTTATTGTTTAAAAAAGCAAAAGTTTTTAAAGTTAAGCCAAAATAGCTTGGTGGAGGGAAAGTTATTGTAAACACTGTAATAATGTATGGATATGGATCCTAGGGTCAACAACAATATTTTTTGGCATAATTATATGTATACCCGATAGAGACAACTAACTGCTGATTTTCACAACGATCAATTTCGTGCAGTTTGAATACATCAGCTCACTACAAAGATCACAGAGTTGCCAGTCCACCGTTGATCAATGTTCGGTAGTTTAGTTTTTTTAAAAATAAATAATAAATAAACATAAATGACCTTGATTTATTCAAATTACAAACAATATGTCAAAAATAATCGAATCTTCGTCAAACCTTAATCACATATATCCGCTACAAGCTTCGTCAAATAAAAGACTTTTGCAGCCGGATACTTTGTATCAAAAACCTATGTTAATTGTTCTAGGTCTGTTTCTTAATATAAAAAATAATAATCGTTATGGTGAGATGGAGTAAATATATTATACAGGTGAAATTGATATCATTAGCATCCTTTTAAACTAAGAGTCTACCCATCGAACTGAACAACTTTTACTATGGGAGCAAACCGATCGGAGCAACTAAAAAATCAGCTGTTGCATACATTTGAGTCGAGTAGGCACTGCAGTTTAGTATGGAACAGCGGATGTTTTTGTTGCTCCGATCGGTTTGCTCCCATAGTAAAAGTTGTTCATTTTGATGGGTAGACTCTTAGTTTAAAAGGATGCTAATGATATCAATTTCACCCTGAATACTTATTAGTCTTATTACCCATTATTATTATAGGGTACCCAATCTATCAAGATATAAAGCATTTCGCATTCGTAATTTTTATAAAAATTAAGATTGCGTAGAATGTTTTAGTCTAGGCGTTGCAAATTTTTTTTAGAGAAAACTCGCTCATTTAATACAGTGTTTACAATAAATGGATAATACTTTGGAATTAAAAGCACAGATCTCTTACAAAACAAGCGCAGATAATTTTATGTTGCCAATTTCAACGTTGATTTGGTGAATTCCGATAGAGGTATCTCATAATCTTTATCAACAGTAGCCCACGGCAAAGCAGGATTACAAGATCACAGGCACAGTATAAGATAGTATAACATCTTCATACAATGGTACCAAACGCGGCTTATATGTGTTCTCGCTAGTACGTATGCCTCGTAGCACGCACACACTGACCATATCTAAGGCAGCGCCAGACGGGGCGACGCGGAGTTATTGTCAGTGTGTGCTGTGTCACAGGCCTCTTCTCACCAATAAGAGTGAGAGGGATAGTTAATAGGTTCCAAGAGTTTTCCTAATGCCGCTATTTAAGATGGCCCTGTAGGCCTAGCATGCCACCCCCGAGAAAACGACAAAAATCGAGACGTGCCTCCATCTTTATTATTTTACGTATGCCAAAAAGAGCGCGCATGACGGTTTTCTCGTTTAAACGCTTTGTCGTGGGTGGCATGCTAGCCTTGCTGATCCTCGGAATGAAGTGAAATTTTGAAAACGTAAAATCTTTTGAACTTGTCTTCGAAATATTCGGTACCTAAGTTTTTTTTGCAAAATGCCTTTTCAAATTGAGTGTTTTTGTCTAATACGGGAGCAGGTGGGCTTGGGAAGCGCATCAGCGCCCTCTACTTTGTCTCCCTCACCAGCTGTAATTAATCTACAAATGCCGGCCCATTTTCTGACAAAATAATCATTTTAGATTAGTTAGCGTAAGGTAATGAAGTTAAACGTGATTAAACGAATATAGCTTTAACTGAATAGCTATAATAATTGTCAAGAGTGTAATTCATTACCATGATCTCCACATCAATCGTCCGTGAATGTAATTAGTTCACATTTAATCCGCAACATGGCGATATCTTTTTTGGTCAGTCAATTAAAAAAACGTTAATGTATGAAGTATGAAACAGATTAATAACTATTATAAAATATAACTACGTTATTTGGCAAATTATTGCTGAGTGTAGATTCATTTTAAAATTAAAATAGATTTTTAATCCTAAAATTAAATTATGGATAATATGACTTACATCAATTGCAATGAAAATGAGCCAGCGTGCTTATCCTTAAATTAATACTTAAGCCTAAAAAGAATTCAAATTAATTCCTACTAACGCCTAGTTTCAATATTACAAAGCCGTGTTTCTGAATTTTAGTAATTCAAGAATTAATACACGGTGTACATAATACAGAAATATTATTGAAAATAAATAGTAATTGAAACTAGTTTATTTTCAACATTATTTCCAAAAACAAAAAATTATGTTAGACTTATAAAATTAAAAACACCTAAAATGACATTTTAATACAATTTAGAATCAAATGCTTTTTCTCTTTTTTTAAATTCACATTCATTTAATCTAGCAAGAGTGTTATACAATTTTATTAAATGTATTTTTATTCAAGTATTATTTTTAAGTTAGTAAGGCTATTTAGTAGATGATTATGACAGCTATAGCTGCTATTTTGTGGTGTAATTAGTGTATTGAAATAAACATGGCTGTACAATAGCTGCATTTTGTGAAGTCATTTACTCATTCTAAATAATAGGCGCTAAAACATTCTCAGACTGGATAATATACAGCTTTTTGCTGATAAATGGGTCAAATAATATAAAATAATGCGCTTCATAAACTGCAGCTACTCTAAAAGCTTTTTAAGAAACGTTAATCTATTTTAAAAGTACTAGAAAAGTGTATAGGTACTAAATATTACTTCACCCTTCCATAGATAATGTAGAAAGCTATCTTTCTATCCTAATTACACCACAAACCATAGTCAAACCAAAATAGAATACGCATACACGCACACATGCTACAAAACATTCAATCACATACAAAAAACAAACATTAATTAGATCTTACAATCACAAAATGCAATCACGGTTGGTAATACGAACTTAATAAGTGTTATAATTAAAATAGTAAATGAAAACTTAATTTTACAGCCTATTTAGAGCCGCACTTTAAAATTAGAAAAACTAAAGTCAGTACAATAACAATGATTTAATGACATTGATCAACATGGCCAAAGTCAACATTAAAAATATTTGACTTTATAAAACTACAATAAGTTACTAGAAAAAGTAAAGAGATTCACTTGAAATGAGCTCTATTAATTAAAGGCTTCCGTTTCCGTCCAAATAAAATGCCTTCAATGACACGATACATGATTTTATAATATGCAGTTCCAACCATTGAGGTACCTACTAGAGGAGAAACCCAGACAATTTTTTTTGTACCACTTGTTTAAGCTAATCGGCTCAACCTTACTTAGTAGTGCTCGCCCCGCACTGCTGATCGTGGTGCACAGATTTTGTTCGCGTTGTCTGTTCTATACATAATTATTCAATGGTTTCAACTCTGAATTTATTGATGCTGGAAAATGGTTAGATAAAATGGTACATGTCATGTATTACATCTGTTCGAAAGATGTGCAGATAATCTCTCGAATCGAAACTACATAGGTACAAAACCCCCAATATGTTCGGGCACCACGGCCAATGACTAAGGGTTGATTGACCCTAATCTGGCAACACCGCATCGCATTTTTTCACGCTTTAACCTTTTCTGTCGCTCAGGAAAGTCATAGGTTAGAGCGAGAAAGGTCGCAGCACTGCCGGTGCTGCCGCGTGCGATCGCATTCCCGCTATCTTTCTCGCCCTAGCAAATGACGTTCCTGAGTGACAGAAAAGGATGGAGCGACGGAAAAATGCGATGCGGTGCTGCCAGATGAGGTTCAACCTTGAGCCTCAAAGTGTATCTCAATGTTGAATTGGAAAATTTCTTCTTCACTATAGAACGTCAAATTTAATGACATGACGATTTGACTGTTCAAATGCGCATGCGAACTTATAAATTGCGGTAGGTTAGGTTAGATTACCTTGATAATCATTAGTCATCGATTTCACGCGGCCGAATTACAACAACTAGATGCTATAATATAAAATCCGATAGTAAGGTAGCGCCTTAAAAAACGTGGTCAGGTTATGTTACGAATTTTATATCTAGTTATTACAAGATTACGTTACTAAATAATGCATATTATTTCATTTTAACTGCTTCCAAATACTAGTTGTGTATCGTGCCAAAAAGACTAAGCTAACAACAAAGAGCCATCCAATCCACACGACACGACAAAAATTATCCTATTCATTATCAAATAACACACAAACATTGATATGTGACGTATGTGAAATTATACTTGTGACTATATTGTAGCACGTCTAAAATATTTCAGTATTTTTGTACATTTCCCGACTATTGTGGCATGTCGGGGGCAAGAAAGTTATGTTCGGCGAAGATAGGCTATTTGCACAGCATTTGATATGTCAGCGATAGACAAAGACGGCGCTATGCAAAACCGAATATCTCTCTCGCACTTACGATACCAACAGCCGGGTAGATACTATGAGTAAATATCCCACAGACTTAAAGTTTTTATGGAGCGCACTAAATGATCACGTGACGCGTTTGCCCTTATAATTGTCCACGAGGCAGTTTGTTCACGGGTGGTGTGTAGGTGAACTCATCGGTGAAAGGTCACGCTCACACCGCCGCCCCTTGCAGTAGTGTATCTATAGTAGCGTGATTGAATAAAGCTTTATCTCTGAGGGTCATTTACTCATGTGATATAAAGAAGATAATCAGAAGAACTCTTATAAATACACAAGCATTTACAATACCGAGTGGCCCCAAGATCACGATATATTCTGATTTTATGTCACGAGATTCTAATGAGAATAAAATAAAATACTGAGATTGAAAAGCTCGCCTTATTCTACATCGACAATGAAATTAGAGAGCGAAATAGCGAAGAATGATTGTTAATTTCAATTGATATTGCTTTGACAAATTCGTTGAGATATTATGAATTACAATTTCAATTTATTATTGCATAATTACAATTAATTTAATTGCAGTCAAATAAATATTATTGCGTATTACACTTTTCGAATAACATAAGTTACTAATTTTCTAAGTCATGTCGTATTGGATGGAGAACAAATACTCAATTTCTTTTTCTTAAAAAAACGAAATAACAAAAAAGGGAATGAGCAAATTTTAACACTCCTAAGTCTCTCAATAACAACACCAAGAAAAAATGGTGCGAAAATTCTCTTTCCCGAATAATGTCTTACAACGAGATATAATTCTTTTAAATTACAGATAGATCTTACAAACTTAACATAATGTACAGTCAAGAATGAACGAGACAGCAAACGACGTGTGTCGTATGAGTGACAAAGACAGGCGACAGAGGAATAGCTTTGGCTCGCGTTTCGAAAACGATGCGACGAGAAATGCTGAATCAGCTTCAATGTGAGAAGAATCAAACCTGTAAAAGACATAATTATGACATTTAAATTTAGATTTCTCTAGATTTAGAAGTCTCTGACCATCCCGAAAGGGATATAGTCGTGATTTTATGTATGTTTTGCAACTGCTATTTTCTATGGAACACATTTTTTTGCAATTTCAATATTGGTCCCATAGTGAATGGTTCAGATTGATGATCTGGGCCCTGTTTGATAAACGTGACAAGTGACAATTGACTATAAAAATTCAGAGTACATTGCCGAGAATGCTAGGACACTGCAAGTTTAGCTTTAGGAATGAAGCACTGCAAGTTTAGCGTTATTAGTAACCAGCAATGTAAGTACTCTGAATTGTCATTGTCAAATTGTCATTGTCGCGTTTATTAAACAGGGTCCAGGGTCAGGGTCAGGGACAGGGTCAGCGTCCCTCTTTAATAATTCAGTATGTCAATTTCATTATTAAAAGTCAGTTCTAAATTCCATTCTTTTTATTTGTCTACTATAATTAGGTAAATAATATAAAATAAATAAAAAAAACTTGACATACTTACCAGATTTTATAGGAGAAGGTGTACAATGTTAGTCATGTCACCCACCTGTGTCATTCACACATGCTGCACGTACTCGGTGTGGAGGAATAAACCCTGGAACTCTTTCTGGTTTAGGTTCATCATGAACAACTTGTCCGTAGTCCGTAGGGGCCAGCTCGGTCGACTCCTGCGTGCCTAAAGGATCATTCCCGTATCGCCGCTTCCCATGACGCCGCCTTTGTAGATGTGCCTCGGTTTAGTACTAGTAATGTAACCTACCTGCGTCATTCACACATGCTGCACTCGTACTCGGAGTGGAGTAATAAGTCCAGGGACTCTATCCGGTCGAGGTTAATAATGAAAAACTTTGTCTTCTCCTGCGTGAAGACAATATTAGTCATGTAACCTACCTGCGTCATTCACACATGCTGCACGTACTCGGTGTTGAGGAATAAGCCCTGGAACTCGGTCTGGTCGAGGTTCATCATGAACAATTTGTCCATAGGGGCCAGGCCGGTCTACTCCTGTGTGTACCAAGTGTTAGGAATGTCACCTACCTGTGTCATTCACACATGCTGCACGTACTCGGGGTTGAGGAAGGAGAAGCCCTGGAACTCTGTCTGGTCGAGGTTCATCATGAACAGTTTGTCAGTGGGCGTCAGCTCGGTCTTCTCCTGCGTGAACTGCTTGTCGAAGTTCGACACGTCCTTGCGATGTTTCTGTTTGGAAACAAATAATGTTGAGTGTTGTTGATTTTGATATGAGAGACATCATCGTTATTAGATCATCCACTGCTAGACATAGGCATCCCCCCAAGGTTCGTCACTACGACCGATCCTGCGATGCTCTTGCCAGACGCGAAAGGACCGGGCGAAAACCACTATGTCACGTGGGCAATGTCTTTTGTATTTGCGGGTAAATTCAAATGCATGGCAGTCCTGAAATTGGGCAGTACCGCAATAATACCGAATACAAGGATTTTTTTTTTAAACTGTCGAATACTGCATAGCTCAGGGAGCTGCTACTGCTTAAAACTGCGGACGGACTACACGGTGACGGTGAAGCGCCCTGGTAGGTTTACCGAACCAGTGAATGAACTTGCAACCTGCCCAAGGGCACCCCTAAGGGGTACGGACCTCAGCAATGGGCGTTGCTAGGACTACGCGGCGGATTGGGTAGTGGGGATCGGTGAGAACCGATGTCTGTAGACACCAGAAGGAAAACGAGTGGGCAGATATCGCGACTGTCCCCCGCGGCGGGGATCTCGATTATTACAGCGACATGGAGATGATTGTGTTACCGGTCGTGTTAGGTGAGTTTATGTTGGTGTGTCGTGACTGTAAGGCCACCCCATCCTGGCAACCGTGATCGCATCGTCCAAGACATTCCGATGATTTCAGGGCTTATTATACCTATAGCGGTAGGTGGCATTCAAACTAAGTCTACAAGGAATACCTATGCTAAGTTTTAACGTAAATTGAATGTTGTACGTACGATCTTGGGCTTGAAGGGTGGCTGTACGTCGCGCGCCTCTATGCGCGCCCAGTCGATGCGCCTGAAGAAGGGATGCGTGCGCACGTCCTCCTCACCCCGCGCGCTGCACCCCAGCCGCTTCTGAGGGTTCTTCATGAGGAACGCTTTACACGCATCCTTCGCCTCCTGCAATTTGCATTCAACAAATCATTATCGTCAGCTTCTGTGGTCCCCACTGCAAGACACCCTGGACACTTAATAGAAACGCACTGTCAAGAGGCTATGAATGCTGAGTGAAAGCGACTGAGAAAGGACTACACGACTATTTTATAATTAGGTACCATAACAATTTTAAGGGCGTATTCAGATAATGAAACTAATCAACATTCCACAAAGATAATCGAGAAAAATTTTTGGACCTTCCATGCTTGGGTATTTAGCATTCTTTTGTACTGTACTGTGCTGTGACATAGGTTAACACTCATGGAAAGGTTGTATCGGCGCGGCGTAAGTCCACCAAGCTTGCCTAATATGACTACTTAATATGAAGTACTTCACATACGTATCAGAACTTTTCTTCAGCACCGCGTATAGTAAAAACTATACGCGTAAGACAGAAAAAAATATACATAGCTTCGTGCATACTATTGTCTTCTCTTATTCGCCTATAAGTTTGTCCCATTTCTTAAATTGTTTGTGCAGTATCTCAGTACACACCACAGCATTTTTATGCAGAGATAAATTTTTTTCAATGTAACTGCTACACGTGACCGCAGTGAGAGAGCGACTAAATGCCAGAGTACTATATCGCCGCAGTTGAATGGGACAACGTTAAGAAGCGCGATGTTCACTCTATACTTCCTTCCTCTATGGAAATAGTACTTAGGAATAGAAATAGTACAAAGGAAGGTGCGTGAAGCAAGCAATTTTCGCACTTCTAATGTTAACATAAGAGTCCTGTCAGAATCCTTCCAATGTGAAATGCAGTATAACTGAAAACTGTTCTTTTGTGCTTGGTGTAAATTAACGAACCTTATTGTCGTACTAATAAAGGTGAAAAATTTTAAACAACTATCATTATTGACTTTACCTCTAAAGGGTCTCAAAAGGGCATCAAGCACACCTTCCAACGGTTTTTCGCCCGTAAGTGCCTGTACTTAAGGTACATAATAAAAAACAAATTACCTTGCTCAACATCTTCGGATACGAAACACTGTTATCCGTGATAGCAGCAAACAGTTCCTCTTCATCCTCTCCATCAAACGGCGGTTGACCAATCAGCATCTCGTATAGCAACACCCCGTACGCCCACCAATCAACGCTCTTCCCGTACGGCTGGTATAAAATGATCTCCGGCGCGATATAATCAGGTGTGCCGCAGAAGGTCTTTGTAGTTTTGTCGCCTGTTATGCCTTCTTTGCACATGCCGAAGTCAGCGATCTTGATGTGGCCGTCTTGATCGAGGAGAACGTTGTCGAGTTTTAAGTCTCTGTAGACGATTCCGCGGGAGTGAAGGAAGAATAGACCGATCGCTATTTCTGACGCGTAGAAGCTGCAAAATTTAAAATAAGTTGTCAAATATTTGTATACAGGGTGTAAGTGACAGCCTAGCAAATACTGAAACGGTGAACTCAGACCATCAAACTGAACAACTTTCACTACCTCAGGAAACGCGAAAAAAAGTCAGCTGTCTCATACATTTTAGTCGGGTAGGTGCAGCAATTTTGTATGGAAGTGCTGATTTTTTTTCGCGTTTCCTGAGGTAGGCTCCATAGTGAAAGTTGTTGTCTGAGTTCACCGTTTTAGTATTTGCTAGGCTGTCACTTACACCCTGTCTGTATAGGGTCCTTCTTAATATGCTGACACTCTTTTAAGGGGATGATCAGTCCACCAAACTGAACAACTTTCTGTATGACAACAATATCGAAATCGCGAAAAAAAAATCAGATCGTCCATACAAAACTGCAAACCTACTCGAGCCAAATGTATGGGACAGCAGATTTTTTTTTCGCGATTTCGATGTTGGTCCCATAGAGAAAGTTGTTCAGTTTGATGGTATGATCATCCCAATGCGAATAATTATAAATTTTAACTATCAAAATAATTAAATCATTGTTTCAATCTAATTATTTTGTTATAAATCAGTTGGAGTGTATGAGGTTTTGCGCTTATTCATTAACACGTTGTATACCTATTCATGAACTAGTGACATTTATTTAAGCATTCTATACTTTTTTTTCTGTAGGTCGTGGGTATGGTTTCATACTAAGGTGCCCAGTGACGTAACTTAAATTGAACACCCAGTTGAAACTTACCAGGCGACGGGCTCCTTGAACTTGCCGCACTGCTGGATCTGGAACATCAGATCCCCGCCGTTGACGTACTCCATCACAAAGTACAACCGGTCCTGGAAATTGTATACAGCATGATGAGGAAGGGCCATAGCATCGCAACTTTTAAAATAAACAAATATCTTGGACATTGTCACACAAATTATCTAGTTACATTTGAAGTACTAGAACCTAGCCTGGACTTGTATTATGATGACTAGACAACGATATAGAATAATAATTCTTAAGGCGGTTGCAGATGGGTCAATTTTATACAAAACTTTGACGCACAATACGCGTAGACGGTATTAATACTTATAAGTAACTTTGTATATATGGAAAAATTGTTTAGAAAATCTAGATGTCGCGTATCATTATAACATTTGCAATTTTTTAGTATAATTACGAAGATATGAAGCTTTGAAATTTTTCATACTAAATTATAATTATAATCTTCATTATTATCTATACCTATAATAAAATCGTAAACGCAAAAAAGTCTGTACATTGAATATATTTGGAAAAAAACCAACCAGGGCGACTTAAAATTAGTAACTGAACATGGTAGAAAGGTTTTTAACTTTTTTGTTTGTTTGTTTGTTTGTTTGTTTGAACGCGCATCACGCAACAACCACTGAACGGATTTTGACGAAACTTTGTATAGTGACAGTTTATATCCCGGAATAACATAATATATAAAAAACATCTCGATAAATGGCCGAGAAATAGTAAACCAGCAACAAAAACCTCTGATATAGTATTGGGTACAGTGCAAAGTCAGTATGCCTCAGAGATCCACTATAACCAGCAAGGTTGATCTTTGTCGCTTTATATTTTTCATACCTGAAAAAGCTCAACGTATTTTTGAAAATTTGGGCTTTCTTTTTTTGTGTTGAAAATATGTCGAAAGCTTAGATTAAGAACTTTTCGCTTCCTATATCTATGGTCGAACCCTAGAATAAGAACTTCTTCAAGTCAAAAACCTCTCAAGGAAGTTGTATATCCCTACAAAGCCGTTGTGCCGTTGTTGTATGGTTACCATAATAAACAGCCTATAAATAGTGCTTTCTTGGGATCATTACAATGTATGTGCCTGTGAACGTTATTATTATTATTAAAGCAATGTTCAGGCTTGCGCAACTCTCTAACAAAAAAATGTTATATGAAACGTACACTGACGCCATTAATTCCCTTGAAGGTTAGCACACATTTCAATGATTCTGGATATCGGTCACGACCAGTTTGTAGTCTCGAAGACCCGACCCCTATAACGTCGTGAGTTGCATTCTCTTTGGCAATGTTGACAACTACGTTGACAAGTTTTTATTGTTATTGTTTGATGGAAATCAAAGAGTACTTTATTATAACCGGAAAATGGAAATAAAATTACAAATTACTATAAATAATTACATATTTAGATGGTTTGGTTTAATAACTGAAGGTATGTAAACCATGAAGTATATATTTCAAATGATTTCAAGATTACAAAAGGTACCGATACCTATGTAAAAATTACATCGGTACCTACTTTCAAACACGTAATTTTAATCCAAATTTTCTGAAAAGGGTTGCAACGGAAAGGCTTTCTTGATTTTTTCAAACGGAAACGGTGCACAAATTATTACCATACAATGCTTCTAGCGGAAATCAGACGACAAAGCAAGATTGCCCTCGCTGTAGCATCTTCAGGGATCGCTGCCACATTGCTTCCTGGCGGTAAAACGGCCCACCTTCAAGATTCTCCCATAGATTTAGACAGCACGGAAACGCCTGTGTGTGGTGTGTCACGTAACAGTGACAAAGCCCGAGTGATATTTGGGATGAGTGTAGGTACTATGGCGCACAAGAAAGCTGTAGAAACTGTAAACAGATTGCTCCAGTACATCCGAAGGGATAATCGTGCGATGGGTGGTATCGCGGATGGATTTTCGCCAGACGTTGTCAGAGTAGATGAGGTGAACGCCTGCCTCAAGCGCTGTGTGCTATGGCCGGGAGTACAGAAATTGCGCCTCACGCAAAATATGCGGGTCCATCTTGGTGACAAATCTCACGCTCAAGAGTTTGCCGACGTGCTGCTTAAGATTAAGGGACAATTACCAAATACCAACGGACCGGTACAATACAACTAACTAAATACACTGTTTGTTAATTCTGTAAAATCTAAATATAATTATAAAAGAAATCGTATCTTCTTACGATCCTCAATTATTCGTTACATAACATGAAATATAATTGATAAATATTATATAGGCCACAAAAAGAAACCCATAAACAAGTCCCAAGTCCACGCGTACGAAGTCGCGGGCAACAGCTAGTATATTATAAATTGCAAATGTTATTTGATACGCGACATCTAGATTTTCTAAACTATTTTTCCATATATAAAATATTACTTTTATTAATTCCGTGTGATTCCGTCTACGCGTATTGTGCGTCAAACTTTTGTATGGACTGAAACCACCTTAAGGGGATGATCAGACCATCAAATTGAGCAACTTTGGCTATGGAACCAATATCGAAATCGCAAAAGGAAATCAGCTGTCCCATACATTTTTCTCGAATAGGTTTGCAGTTTTGTATGGAAGAGCGGTTTTTTTTCGCAAGTTCGATGTTGGTAAGTTGTTCAGTTTGACGGTCTGATCATCCCCTTAAAAATGTGTCATCATATTAAGAAGGAGCGCACAGAACAAACATCCATGACTCGGGTACAAATATTCATATTCATCATAAAAGTATTTGTCCCTTACGGGATTCGAACCCGCGACCCTTGGCACAGCAGGCAGGTTCACTACCGACTGAGCTACCGGGCCGTTTTGCATCATTAGTAGCGATGCTGTCGATACTACACCCTCTCAGTCACAATTCTGTGCTACAGATCTAGCGCACGTTTGCATCGAAGCAGCATCGATAAAGGCACGATGCAGCATTGATAATCGCGAATCACGTGTTACAAATACGTGGAGCGCGTTTCTGAAGGATGTAGATTGTTGAAGCGCGTACACGAAACTACTGTATCGCTGCAAAAAAGTCGTCAAGAACCCAAACGGTGCGGTCGCCACAGACACGCGCTATAATAAGTATCTTTCCTGCGTATGAGTGAGAGGCAGCGATTCGCAACTTGCGTGCATTAGAAGAGTACAGCAACATATTATAGCGGCCGTTTATGATGAGCTTGAGAGTGAACCTTGTATCAACTGCACTGGTTACCAGCTATCTCTTTAAGAGTGTGTTTAACGTTCTGCTCGGCTAGCATGCCACCCACGACAAAAACGTCATGCGCGCTCTTTCTGGCCGTAAAATAATAAAGATGGAGGCACATCTCGCTCTTAGTGCTCTTAGTGTTTTAATGTGTGTCATTTTACTAAAATATGCCATTTAAATACAGTGGGGTTCCAATGGTATCAATGTACTATCGGGGACTTTTCCTCCTGACCACTTAAGAAAAAAATCGCATTATTTCGCCCAAAATTTATTGTTTGGAAACAATTATTAATTGGTCTATTCATCAATAGGGTGGGGTTAGGCAGCGATTTAATTTTTTAGTATGCAAGCAAAAATGAGCCTAGTGGTGGTCAGGCGGAAAAGTCCGCGATAGTACCTACATTGCAATGTCCTAAAGGTATAGGTACCTTTGTACAGAAATTTTTTTACTATATCATTTCATACCACTGCTGGGCAAAGGCCTCCACTTTCATCCTCCAACCATATCTGTCCTGGGCATGCTCTGGCTACGCGTCATCGAAATGATCCAGATCGTCCCGCCACCTCTTCCTAGGACGACCTGCACGCCGACGACTGTTTTCTGGGATTTCTTACAATTCTTGCCCACCATGTACTTCGTACACTTATAAAAGTTTTGACCACCCCGAAAATATGGTCGTGATACTTTTATTTAAAAGACTAGCGTTAACCCGCGACTTCGTCCGCACAAATTATATACCAGATCTTAAGTCAGATCATAAGATATCAAACAAAAAAGTTTCATCAAAATCGGTTCAGTAGTTTTCGCGTGATGCTCGAACAAACAAACAAAGCACAATTTTTTTTTTAATTTACAGTTTTATAATAGTACTAGCGTTAACCCGCGACTTCGTCATTGCACAAATTATACTATACCAGATTTTAAGTCAGATGATAAGCTATCAAACAAAAAAAAGTTTCATCAAAATCGGTTCAGTAGTTTTTGCGTGATGCTCGCACAAACACACAAAGCATAAAAATCCTTTTTTTAAATTTACAGTTTTATAATAGTACGAGCTTTTACCCGCGACTTCGTTTGCATAAATTATATACCAAATTTTAAGTCAGATGATAAGCTATCAAATAAAAAAAGTTTCATCAAAATCGGTTCAGTAGTTTTTGCGTGATACTCGAACAAACAAACACCCAAACAAACAGACAGACAAAAAATCCAAAAATTGGTTATTTGGAATCTGGGCAGGTAAAAACCAAGTCGTAATTTTTTTTTGTAAATATCTTCAATGTACAGACACATTTCTGTTACAGTTTTATAATAGTTTAGATAGATATAATCCTCACCATGGTCTGGAAGCAGGAATGCAGCTGCACAAGGAAGGGGGGCTTGGTGCTGAGTGCGAGGACTCGCTTCTCCACCATGGTGCACTCGACGTCGTCGTCCTGGATGATGATGTCCTTCTTCAAGATCTTGATGGCGTACAGCTCGTCCGTGCCTCGCCGCTCTGCCAGCATCACCTGCAATTTTATTTTACATGACGTTATTGGTATGTCTTACAGTAGATTTTTATTGTTTTTAGGGTTCCGTACCCAAAAGGTGAAAACGGGATTCATAAGCCTACACTGTCCGTCCGTCCGTACATCCGTCCGTCTGTCCTACCTATTTAGGATTGTAGCTTTTGAACCGTTATAGTTAGACAGTTAAAATTTTCACAGAATGTGCGTTGTAATGGCGGATTTGTTACCAACAAAAATATGTCAAAAAGCTAAATTTTAAAGGGAATCCTCATACTAGTTTTTATCAACGTTTTTCATCTCGCTCTATCGTAAAAACGGTAATACATACAAGCGTCAAAGGTTTGATTGTAGATCAAACTCACCGGTTTTTATTATTTGTTGTTATACTGTAGAATTTGCTCTAGAAAATAATACTTTTTTGTAAGTTAATAATTATGTTGAGTGGTGTTGTGGCACGGACCCTCGGTGCGCAAGTAGCTCGACTCGCACTTGACCGGTTTTATTAAAATATAATTGGCACGACAAATGCTGTGAATAAGTTAGGTTCAACTATAATGTGGAAGTTTTACGTCGAGTCAAGAAGTCCCGAAAGTTTTTGGAAACCATTAAAAGGAGGAAAGTTTGGTCTACCTTGGTCTTAATTTTGAAGAATGAGCGATACCAGCTGCTCCAGACTATAATAATGGACAAATTAAAAGGCAAAAGAAACGTCAGTAGGCCACGAATGTCGTGGCTCGCGAAAGAGTAGACAGGCATCATCAGCGTCGAAGAGCTGTTTCGTTTGTCGAGAGATAGACAAAGATATGCAGAGCTGACTGCCAATCTCCAGTAATGGAAAGCTAACCGAAGAAAAAATTAACAAAAGCACACAGCTTCCGCTGACTTGGCCACATAGTAAGAATGGGTGAGGATCGGCATATTAGGAGAGCATTATGTATGTCGACCTACTGATCAACGTCCTGTGTATCCAACGTATCGTTGGTAAGACATAATAGAGGTCAGCTTCAAGACAGCTATTGGCGAGAGGTAGTGCAGGATCGAGAAAAGTGGCGATGGCGTTCTCTCGTTTCGAAGACCACGAGTCCACGACCCAATTTGGGCCGCTGAGCCAGCGTAGTTAGTTAATTAATATACTTAGACGTTCACTTTATCTGACAAGTGTGATACGAAGTCTAATCGCTATCGCTAAAGTATGATTTAACCCCCTCATCTGTCGGTATTCCAGGACTGTGTGTGGACCAGGATCTGCGTCTCAACAGACAGAGGTTAAAGAAGGTCGCGTCTTTAAGCCCACGTGCAACCACATTTTTAAATCTTTAACTTGATACCGTCAGTTGATCCAAATACCGTCTAAAAACCCGGATACACATATTTTACTGGAACTGGGCTTTTTCTGGAAGCCGTAATGCAGCATGTCGCAGACAACATCGTCAACAACCTGTTCCATACGTATATGGTTCAAGCAGGCATTGAAATTGTTTAATGAAACTTGTATTTTCTCGTTAGGAACCCATCGTAAATAAACATCAAAATCACTCAAACATACCTTTCCAAACGACCCTTTCCCAAGCACCATAATAAAGTTGAAATCCGATGCTCTGATGACATCAGCCGCCGCCATATTATGGGGGACCTCTCTATCAGGTGGCGGGGGAGGCCTACGAGCTCCAACACTCGTGGCCCTCATCTGGTTCTTCAGCTGGGCTAAGTCAGCCCCCTCCTCAGGTACCGGCACGTTGTAGAACTCTCCTTCTTCCTGAGTGAGGAGTTTGAACCAGCCGACGGCGTTCGCCTTCATCAGCTCTGAGATACCGAACGATAGGGATCCCATGAAGTCGTTGCGAGATGTTCTGTCCCAATCCCAGATCTGGAATATAAAATTTAGTTATTAAGTTTAAGGGGCCATAGGTTCAGTCAGACGAATATTTTCTATGAGAAACGCGATTGCACAGCCCTCCAAAAAGTGCGTGCGCGTGCCGTATTTTCGATTAAAAAGAATTTAAAAAAGTACTTTTTACTGATTTTTTTTAAACACTAGTAAAACTAATGGTGAATATGTGAGTATAAATACCAAAAATCTGAAACTATTTTAAGTTCTTCTAACACGAGAAAAATGTTTAAAAATACAAGAAAATTTATACGTCATCTTTGTGACGATTTTCTATCGAGTTAAGTAATTTCAATCGTATTCAATTGATGATTTCACTAGATAAACTATCCAAGAAGACTGAGTTATGACTTTGGTTTCGGTAAATTGTATCAATCCAGTCGAAACATGAAAATAAAAGATGCCTCCAAGGTGTTTCGTCCTACCATAGGGCCTTAAATAGTTTAACTATAGTTTCATTAGTTTTAAGAGTTTCTGGCCGCATCTTCTCTACAGCGACAACACGTTCCGACGCGGTGGTAACTTCAATAAAAAGATTTGACGTTTAATACGAGAGCTTCAAGCTCCTATATTGAATAAATTATTTTGAGCTAGGAGTTGTTTTTTATACAAGTTGAAATTTATATCATTAGCATCCTTATAAACTAAGAGTCTACCCATCAAACTGAACAACTTTTACAATGGGAGCAAACCGATCGGAGCAAAAAAGAAATTGCTGTTGTATACTAAACTGTTATGCCTACTCGACTAAAATGTATGGAACAGCTGATCTTTTCTTGCTACGATCGGTTTGCTCCCATAGTAAAAGTTGTTCATTTTGATGGTTAGACTCTTAGGTTAAAGGGATGGTAATGATATCAATTTCACCCTGTAGTCGGTATTCTGGTATTGGGTAAAATGTGTGAGATTCAGTATGTTTTAGTTGAATAGGGTGGTTGTATTAGAGAAAGAGGGGCGTTGACTTTCCCGTGTTGAGAAAGAGGCTACATGAAATAGTTTAAAACTACTAAAATTTGAAAGAAATGTTGTTAAATCTTAAGATGTCTACACATTAAATTCACTGACATATCGCCGGGTACCCCACGCTAGTGCATGTCGCCGACAAGGCCATCCACCCCACCACAGTATCCACACAGAACCTGCCGACAGTGTCGGCGGGTCCGCGGCTTTTGATGTGTAGACACCTTAACACAGTCATTATATTAGATTGTCATATCTCAAATTAAAGTAAGGCTACTTGCGCCTTTTCCCAAATTAGTGTGGCTATTGTGTTAAGTTCCCGATTATATCGTTTACATTACAAGACCGGTAACGTACTATGACTCTACTAGGCAATTTTTAAGTAATAATTTATCGTTTCTGTGATTCACACACCCATTGTCTCTGAAATTAATTAAGTAGGTAAAGAAGCCTGCAAAAAACACCATGTCGATTTGATACCGATTATTGAATCAAGAAGTTACAAAATAAGACCAAAGAATAATTCTCATAAAATTTTACAGCCAATCGAATTAGTTGTCGATCATTTAAATTTTCCAATCTCTTCCTGCAGGAGTAAATTTAAATAAAAAATAAACTTAATCGATTTAAGCTCAATTCAAAACCACACAGAATAAATCTACAGCAGAATTTTAGAATTTCATTTGAATAACATTCGCCGTAGAAAGGATTAAAATAAAAGCATGACCGAAGCACAGCCACCATAAAAAAATTAAAAATCCACTGCCAACTGTTGATTCTATTGCATGGGGAAAACGGTTTGAGATGGCTTTTACGTGTCTCAGATAAGGTGTTGAGTTGGCATTTGATTGATAAGCACGAACAAATGGATGAAACTTCCGAAGGTGTATTTAAAGGTGTAGGTATACCCATACCTTGTAGTCTGTCTACAACGTGTTAATGAATTAACGCAAAACTAGAAAGTAGTTTGTTTAGAATCGAGAGCAGAATCGAATTATCATGGTTTCAACATAGGTAATTTTTTTCAAAATACTAAATAATTTTTTTGCAAAATTTAAAGTTTTCTGAACCCGATGTCAACCAACCGCACAGGAACACTCACCCTACTTACTACCAAAACAAGATTATAAAAATGTATCCATGAGTAAGTTAGCGCTTTCTTTCAGTGCTGAAATGATAACAAATCATTTTTGCGTCAAAACTTAAAATGCGAATAACTTTAAATTTTAACTATCAAAATAATGAAATTATTGTTTCAATCTAATTATTTTATTATAAATCAGTTGGGGTGTATGAGGTTTTGCGCTAATTCATTAACACGTTGTATAAAGTCGTGACCAAAAATGAGGGGGCTGCGTCCAGGCAAGAACGTCAAAATCAAGCATAACCTGGCAACACCAACGTACTAAAATGATTAGTTCCAAAAAAAAAGTTATTATCTCTCTTTTTAGCATAGTTCGATTTAACTGGCCATTTTGCTGCGAAAAAAGTTACAAAAGCTATTTAAATAATTAAAAAAAAAACATATTTTTTTAGGGTTCCGTACCCAAAGGGCGAAAACGGGACCCTATTACTAAGCCTACGTTGTCCGTCCGTCCGTCCGTACGTCCGTCCGTCTGTCCGTCTGTCCGTCCGTCCGTCCGTCTGTCCTACCTATTTAGGGCTGTAACTTTTGAACCGTAATAGCTAGATAGTTGAAATTTGGGTTCTCAACATGAAACTAGTTTTTATCAACGTTTTTTCTTCACGCTCTATCGTAAAAATAGTAATACATACAAGCGTCAAACTTAGTGTGATTATAGAGCAAACTCTACAGAATAACAACAAATACTAAAAACCGGCCAAGTGTGAGTCGGTCTTGCGCTAAAGGTCCCGGACAAAAAACGTTTTTTTTTTCTAAGTTAATAATGTTGTGTTCTGTGGTGGTGTGGTACGGAACCCTCGGTGCGCGAGTAGCCTGACTCGCACTTGACCGGTTTTTATTTAGTTTTTAGTTTTAATGTACTTTAAATGTGACTAGATAATTTGTGTGACATTGTCCAAGATATTTATTTATTATTTATTTATTTAATGTAATTTGTCAAAAAAAAACAGATTTAGGCCAGCATCTTTATAAAAAGAAGGACGTACGATCTCCTTTTACTTTGACATCTATAGTGTCTATTATAGCCAGAATTATAGCTAAAAGATTCTATACCATTTTTTTTAATCGTAGAAGAGAGATAAGTAATAAAGTTAGTAAAATTAAGCTTCGTATCGTACGACAGCAGGATGGGCGCGACAGAACTTACCTTATAGAAAGAAATAGTAATTAATTTTATAAACACACAGACATAAACTCACGCCATTGTCCCATTGGGGTAGGCAGATACCACGGACCTTCACACGCTATGCTACGACTCTGAAACACCTCTTAAGTCTCATTCACATTCATACATCTTTTCATGCACTTCCGTCGATTGATCCGACGCACTTGTCCTTTTTGGAAAAAATCATTGATTTGATTAATTTGATCATGGTATGTTTTCTTCGGACGGCCTCTCTCAACACTTCCACTCACCTTTGCTTGATATATTTCATTGGTAAGTCTTCGTAAATTTTATAAACAATCTATGAATCTCATTTGTCAACAAATTCTGGCACCAAGAACCGGTTCAGTACAAAGAAATTTAGATGCATATTTTCACACGCTCACGACAAAAGGTGCATAATTTACCTCAATAAGCAGCCTCCGATCCTTGTCCTCGGCTTTAAGGTCGAAGGTCAGGATCTCGTTCCACACGGGGTTTAGTGTGCTCTTGATGGTCTTGGTTTTTCTCTTCACGTTGTCAGAGTCTGAAGCTGGGATCAGCTTCATCTTGACGTAGGGGTCCGAAAGACCGTTGGGGTCCATTGGGATTAGGTTGCGGCCTTGTATCACTGTAATTGAAATTTATAAGATTTAGCTAAAATATGTGCATCTATTTTGAAAGGGCGATGGACGGGGCACATTGCTTGCAGAACAGATGGCCGATGGGGCCGAAGAGTTCTCAAATGGCGACCGCGTACCGGAAAGCGCAGCGCGGGCCCCCCAACGGGGACCGCCGACCTGGTGAAGGCGGCGGGAACCCGCTGGATGAGGGCAGCGCAGGACCGGACGTTGTGGCGATCGTTGGGTGAGGCCTATGTCCAGCAGTGGACGTCAATTGGCTGAGATGATGATGATGATTGTTAAAGGAAGCTCGAAGATGCACCTTATGAGAGACCTATGTTACACCTGGGACACATCATAAAAAAATTGTCCCATCTAATGGGCTCGCATTGACGAAAACAAATTAGCACATGTCAATGAGAGAGTGAGAGTAATACATCACTGCTTCTCGATGTTCACGTCCCGTACCATCGAGAGGGGGTGAGATCAAAATTGGTCGGAGGCAGAAAATACTCATAATTATAATATCGAATTTATTGATTTTACATTTATGCCATGTTAGCCCATGTTTGTTTAAATTTCGTCGCGGCCTGCGGGGCGGGCGCATGCCCCGGAAAGGCAGGTCGTGGATTCGAATCCCGCTCGCCGCCCGACTTTTTCAATCTTTAATTTTAATTATTATATGTCTGCAACCTTCAACTACGAGGTGGGTGCACAGAGTTTGGAAATTGCTAATGAATTGTGGACGTTCTAAATATGTTAGCAAAAAATATATTCGGTTACATACATACCTTCAACCGTAAGCTTGTTGTGGATACACGATATGGAGAGCTGGATGCGTCCGCGCCGCTCCGTGTGATCGCACCCGCAGAGATTCGGCACTGACTCCTCGCATCGTTTGTGAACGTTCATGTCGCATGCTGTATACATATGTTTATATATTAGACTATTTTATATAAATGGTCGGTTAGAAATTGTCACGTCTTGCCTTGACTTGCGCTGCGCGTTCAAAAGTGTTGTCTAACAATAGTGAAATATCGATAGTGTTTTCGATAGTACAGGTATTTTTGCTTTAGTACCTATCGATAGTTTTTTCATTATGACAAATTGATACTATCGATAGTATTGAGATGCAATAGTATCGATAATATTACAATACTATCAATAGTATCAATTTAACTTAAAATAAAAACTATCGAAAATACCGGTATTATCGATAGCACTATCGATATTTTACTATATTTCAAGGTCAGCTATTAGATGGTCAAACTATCGATAGGCAAGACTAGGTCAAGAATATCTTTAGGCACAAGGATCAGAAGGTAGAATTTTAGACTATGAAACTAATCATCTTTTACTATGGGTCCAACAGAAATCGTAAAAAAATTGTCCTTACCTGATATACCTACAGAAAAGAATAGAAAGCATAAAATATAATTTTAGGCGACAGAAAAGATTTTTTTTTCTTAGACACAGAATGTTCTTATCTACAAATACTCAATACCATGCAACATTCACACAGAGCGTATTAATACAACAAAAAATACAAAAAGAGTCTACATTGAAGGTACTTTATAGCCTAAAAAAAAGATGTAAAAGCGAAGCACAAGTTTACTAAAGTACAAGAAGTTTAAAAAACCTACTTTTTGCTAAAAAGTATCAAATTCTGACAGTTTGAGTAGAGCTTTTAAATTGTTTTCCGTTAGACCGTTTGTTTTAAACGTTGTAAGTATCTTTTTCTGATGAATAAATATCTTTTTTTTTTCCTTAATGTAAAAAAATTATGCCTAGTCTCGCCACTCTTTGCCGTACAAACCTCTTAGGCCTTAAAATAGAGCCAGTCTGGCTTTTATTTTATTTTTTATATTCTGTTTTTTTATTTTTATTGGAGCTTTTAACCCTGAGGTTATGTCAGCCCCATCGTGACTTAACCTTGACTCTACAAAAAAAAAAATGAAAACCAAACACTTCCTACCGAAAACACAACTAAACACTAGTACTATAAATAAAAAGGTACACCATTTTAGCCTCTCCCGACGAAGGGGCAGCTAAAATGGTGACGAATGGGCCTACAGTCACAATATTTAGATTCATAACTTAACCCCCCCCCCCCCCCCCCTGAACTTTCCATTCAACAAAATACATAGGTACTCAATGAATATTAAACTTTTTATGAAGAAAATAGTGTGTCTTGAAACCATGACTATATTGGTGAATAGACGAAGAATTTTTATTGGTGTCATTTTCAATTGTAAATTATTTTGACGCATTCTAATAATAATTGAGACTCTCTGCGCTATTAGATTCGTACTCTAGCTACATAAACATTAAATTGGATACTCCATTTTCATTAAAATTAAAATATTCCAATAAAACAAGCATCAGAATTACTGAAACCTTTTATTCAAAATTTAACAAGAGAAGAACAAAAAGGTGAAACAAAAGCTTTCACATTTCGTGTAATTACGAATTCTGAGAAAATAACTGTTTAAATTTGAACTCTGCGACCTTTAAAGTAAAGGTCAAAGTTGGAATGATTCCACTACCCCTATGATAATTTAAGGTGTGGGCGATTTTGCAACGCATTCAAACACTAGCCACCTACCAATGCTTTCAAGTTATTAACGTAATTTTGTTTTAAAATTCACAAAGCTAATTTGTGAAGCTGGTAAAGGAAATTGAAGCTAATTGAAACCTACAAGAAGTGCTATTTTGAAACGTTATTTAGTAAAGTAAATATGGATGCTTGTATTACTTATTCATCGCTTTAAATAATGTTATGTATGACAGAGATATAACAAAATAAAGATATTTATAAGAGCTTTTAAATTAAATTGTTGTTTTGCCTTGTTCATCAACATTTTAGAAACATATTTTTAAAAACATTTTATTAGTGTTCCGTACCATAATTATAAAAACGGAACACTTATGGAATCAGCTCGGTGTCTGTCCGTCCGTCCGTCTGTCACAGGCATTTTTCTCAGAGATCGTAAGACATAGGAAGTTGAAACTCGGTACAAATATAGCAATTGGTGGTCCAATATCATAAATGAAGTAAAAAAAGCTTAATTTTTATATTGAGGGGCAATTTGGGGAGTAAGAAAGAGTAAATTAAAAAAAAAAATTTTTCTTCCCTATGGTGTGGGGTATCAATTGAAAGCTTATGAAAATACGAGTCTAAAAATATACTTTTCAAAACTTTTGTTCAAACTTTGTTTTACAAAATTTTCAATTATATCCGCGAAATTGCTGTCCCCACCTCTATTTCAAAAAATAAAGCCGTATAAGATCTGAAAAAAATCATGAACATCAGAAATAGCGTGTAGATGGCGGGAAAATTATCAGGGTGGCTCTAACTTGGATAGTTTTTTTTCTAAACCCAAAAAACTAACACCAGAGAGACCGGTGTAAAATGATCTTCGGTTACTATGTGACCACATACTAAGTAAGTGTCAATTTATAGTACTTGCCTTCAACGACCCATGTTAAACAACTGGTAGTACGGAACACTAATTGCCCGAGTCCCGACTCGTACCTGGCCGGTTTTTTTTTTTCTTTTATTGAATTCTAATTTTAAACTATGGGTTCCTGGGGCCCAGTAACTAAAAAGAAGGTATGTCTCAAAGAGACCTCTGGGACCTTAGCACTGGCAGCTTCTTTGGATGTAACGAATTAGCTTAACTATTTAAAGAGACGCTGCCTGGGGACCATGTCTCGCGGAGAAATGGGATACCCTTTTTACCCGACTGCGCCAGAAGGAGGGTTATGTTTTTCGAGCGTATGTATGTATGTATGTTTGTATGTATAGTTCTTTGGCACGGCCTACAGCCCACACGGCTTGATGGATTTTAACGTATGAGGTGTCGTTAGATTCGTAAAAATCATGAGAGTGACATAGGCTATATGGCTATTATTTTAATAAGGGGGCTGCGAATTAAAAAAAAAAAGAGGGGGAAATCATTTTTTTTTTATAGAAATTACTATATGGGTATCAAATGAAAGCTTGTGAACAAACAATTCCAAAAATATATATATTGTAGTACTTTTATGCTACCGTTTCAACACAAGACTAAAAAGTAAGAAATAAACTAAATTATTAAGAAAAACAAAAAACCCGACTGCATAAAAAAACTATTAATATTAACTGAAAAGAGAAAAACAAGCTCTTATATTCACTAATCAGCTATAACAACTTGGTTCGAGCAAATATAATTTGAATGTTATTAGGTAGGTATTGCAGTCGGGGACAAACCAAGGAACATTCAAATTATATTTGCTCGAACCAAGTTGTTATAGCTGATTAGTGAATATAAGAGCTTGTTTTTCTCTTTTCAGTTAATATTAATAGTTTTTTTATACCTGTATGTATACAGGGTGTAAACTTACACAAGTTATACCTTTAGTCCATCAAACTGAACAGCTTTCAAAATTACAAAAACAATATTGAATTCCATAACTAGTGTAACATTTTCAAGACCAGACATTTTGGTCATTCATAAGCATCTAGTTTATAGTTACCTTTTTACAGATGACTTATGGGACTAAAACTTTTTGTCTGGCTAGTTTAGAATATCCTCTAGTATCTTACTCATATTCCCATAGGACCAACATTAAAATCGCGAAAATGAAATAGAATAGAATAGAACACATCAGTTGTTTTCATTTGAATCGAGTCACCATCACCATTGACGTTTTCTATGGAACAGCAGATTTTTTTATTCGCGATTTCAATGTTAGTCCCATTGTTTGTTTGTTGTCTCAGTTTGATGAAGTTGACCAATCATATTTTAGTGGACTTTTTGCTAAGTTGACCGACTGCGAACAAACGTTTTAAGCTCCCCGTAAAGTATGTAAAGCATTTAAGTTTACACCCTATATATTCATATTGACATAGTTTTTGTGTTAACAAATTAATAAATAGGAACAAAAACTTATTCAAATAAAGTAAATTCTAAAATATTTGTAAGCGTAAGATATCTTACGATGGGATCTTATCATGTAAGAGTACAAAAAAATCCTAAGAGAATGTGAATCATGTACAAAAGGGAACAATAAAAAAAACGGGAATTAAAAAACCATAATGGAAATGCATTGTCAGGTATCGATTGACCATTAATATTGCAGTGAGCGCACTGAGTGGCGACGCGACCACTAACTACCAATTCTGCATTTATAGCGATACCTAATTACGTACTTGATTACTATAGTCATCGTATTAATGTCTCAGTTTTATATATGGCAATTTGAAAAGCGTCTTCTTTCAAGTTAGTTACCTTCTGTTCTTTGAACTTAAATGTCAAAAAATTAACAATACCTAACTGTTTTGAATAAAGAACGCTATGCGGTTTTCTAGTCTACGCTTAATTTTAATTTGTCTCTGTAAAAATTAAATTTTCGGTACAATGCTTTCAATTCGTAGAGAAAAGTTTCAATGAATTTTTTTTTCGGTTAATTCTGTCTAAATTAGATTTTCCATAAAGTTGATACTTTCAAATACAATAGTAACCAATATAGTTTAAAAATACATTTTGATCGTAAATAATAAATTAATAAAATACCTCACTACTGCCACAAGGTTTTGTTAGGCAACATACCATTTTATTCACTCTCTATAATGATACTCAATTATAATTTGCATTATACCTATTATACAGGGTGAAATTGATATCATTGGCATCCTTTTAAACTAAGAGTCTACCCATCAAACTGAACAACTCTTACTATGGGAGCAAACCGATCAGAGCAACTAAAAAATCTGCTGTTGCATACATTTGAGTCGAGTAGGCATTGCAGTTTAGTATGGGACAGCAGATTTTTTTATTGCTCCAATTGGTTTGCTCCCATAGTGAAAGTTGTTCAGTTTGATGGGTAGACTCTTAGTTTAAAAGGATGCCAATGATATCAATTTCACCCTGTAGTATCTCCATACAGATAACGTAGATGATCCGCTACAGGATCCTAAACTATAAAATTTAAATGAAACTTTGAAATAAGATAAACTTCAAACCACGGTACCTTTTAAAGCTCTATTCAAACCATAATAGCTTCGAAACACTAACGTACCCACGTTTAAACTACGTGCTTTGTCACTGCAGGCAGCATTTACGTAGATTTCTACCGAGAAGTCCCCTGATATGTCTCTTAAGCTCACGTCTTAAGTGTGAAAATTACATGAATCTGGTGACTTAGTGGAAGGAACTACAGGTTGCTGCTGGTAAGTAAACAATAGTCAAGTTGAGCTGCGGAGTTAGTTTTCTAATTAAATAGCTGGAAACGTGCGAGAAAGTTTACAAGCTACTGGAGTAGGTGCTACAAGCGACGTTGTTGTACGTATTCATCATTCAATCTTATTTGATTCAATAATAGTCCACTAGAACGCAATTGCATATAAAATTTGAAACCTCGGCAACGACTGTTATGACTAGAATTGTAAAATTAGTAATTCAGTTGTGGAAAGATTTAAATATTTTTGCATTTGTGTTGCCAATAACTATATAGACAGGGTGTAAGTAAGTGACAGCCTAGCAAATACTGAAACGGTGAACTCAGACCATCAAACTGAAAAACTTTCACTATGGAGCCTAACTCTGGAAACGCGAAAAAATCCACTGTCCCATACATTTTTTGCGTTTCCTGAGGTAGGCTCCATAGTGAAAGTAGTTTCAGTTTGATGGTCTGAGTTCACCGTGAGTTACACCCTGTATAGGGTGTAAATGTTGACAGGTTCATCACTTTAAAGGGTGATTATACCTACTTAAGATATTGAACAAGGACGGTTCATTTATGCTCTTACATTTTTTTTTCGGAATATTCGTAAATTATATCATTTCAACTTAACATGACAAATCCAAATTGCCTATTTGTTCTTTTGGGAATGTCGTTCAGTATTATGTTTAAAGTGTTTAAACTGTCTACACTTACAATAGGTAGGTATAGAGCATCGAAATCGGCCCAAAAATCCTGGTCCATAAAACATTGAAAAAATAATAGAGACAAAAAAAAGATTTAATTTGTTCTCTTCCCGCAGAAGACTTCCAATATTAATGATTTAAATAGAAAGTGAATGATGAATTCAGTTATACATAACGTTACACATAGAAGGAACACACTACAACTCTACAATAATACACAAAAATGCCAAAAGGATTAAAAGAAAACATCTAAACTAAAAGAAAGCCAAGCGTGAACAGAACAAAAGCTAATAGAATTAGTTCAATAAAATGCCAGCTTCGAAAGGCAAAAGGATTAATTTCATATTAAAATAGGATAGCTGGAACGCCTTTCAATCAATTTATTCGCCAGACACTTCGTGCAAAGGGAATTCAATATTTTCATCTAATTTAATTGTTTTGTGAAAGGGACTATTGAATTTGAAGGGGTTGGACGACAAGTTTGATTAACTATTTCCAACTAAGTGCAAAGGATGTTCCGCTCCATTTTCAACACACCCAGGCATCATATTTATAATATCAAAGGTACAGTTGACCTATTACAACATTATCCATAATTAAAACCTTGCGACGTCTGAGAAATATACTGATTGGTATTTCTTAACACAATGTTTCAATTCTGATCAAGGTTTTCATAAGCCAACTGTACACACTAAAGGGCATTTTTTTCATAAGACATCTAAAGCACGTTCTTCCGTTGACCACTAAAGGGATGCCACGGAACTAATTTCCTTGTTTTCTTATAAATTCAGGAGTAATATTATACCTCCACATTTATATCCCTGGTGTGCGAGACCATGTAGCATCGTGCCACAATGATCGCAAAACGTAGGAGCAATGAACGTCCAGTTATTCCATTTGTGTGGAGCGTAGGCGGCCTTAAGAATAAATCATTGTTAAAAAGGATTATCTGCTTCAGTACATTTGAAGTTAAACTTTAAGTCAAAAGACTTCCGAAGAAGGAAAGACGAAAGCTTACTAAGTAAAAAGAAGAAACACTCTACAAGATAAAAAAGCATTAGCATAAAACCACCACCGAGATCTGTAAAACAAAGCTAGAAGACATAAAAAGCGCGTTAGTTGACAAAGCGAAAATGTATCGACAGATCCCCATGGACCGTGGAGGTCCAGTACCTTGACACTTCAGGCCTTGGTGGATGAGCCCGTAGAGCAGGGACCCGCAGTGGTCGCAGAAGGTTGGTGATGAGTATGTGTAATTGCGGAAGTTGTGCCGCGTTCGAGTATCCTGTTAAATTTATTTAGATGATGTCACTCTTTTTGTTGATGGAACATACTTTGATGATTTTGTATTTGACTTCAATTTTTATTTTAGTGTTTTATATTAGATTTTCAAGGATTATGTTAGTGCAAAGTTCAATACAAAAATAATATTATAAAAATTTTACACTCCTGGAATCATGTCAGTGTCTGACCGTCCGATTTTGAATTTATTTTAAGATTTTTTCGTAGTGTGATATAGTAATTTGCGAAGTTTGGTGTGAAGTTTTTGTAAACAGACACAGTTTTTTTTTGTCAAAGAGAAACAGACAGTATATCACTCTAAACTTTTATGTCCGTACAAATCGAACGTGACGGTAATTTCTGTTCGCGGACAAATAAAACGTCGGTTGCTCAGCACCTTTATGTAAACTTACATAATCTGCCACAGGAATTAAATTAATTTTGTAACGTGATGAAGCTGTTTTATTCCACGGAGGTTAATTAAATATTAATTTATGATCACAATTTGAAACGAGTGTTTGTTGTAGGTTTACTCCGTCTGGTTACAAATATTTGTTCGAGATTTATTCCAGGAAAGACCAGAATTTGCTCGGCGAAAGAGGGAATTTGAAATAAGCCTGTTTGGGAACTGCCTGCGTGTTTGTTTTGTGGAAAATTGTTATGAGAGTTTTATTAAACCTGCGTTAAGACTTATTATAACGTTTGTATTGTATTGTTTTACAGAAGGTAATTTTGGTGTATAATATTAAACGGTTATTTTAAACATTTCGACGTTTTGCAGTTGATAGCCCTAACATAATCTGCTAAAAAAGAAAAGAAAAGAAAAGAAATATGAGAAATGAGATCCTTCAAGTAATAATATTCTTAATCTGAAGTCTTTAATATAGTGTTGAAAAATTGAATATGTTTCTAAGTAGGTCCTGGAATATTTTGATTTCCATACAAATCAATTTTACAATGTTTTTAAGACAGTACGATATATTGAAAATCGCTAGTAATTTTCGTGGAATATTTTCTAAAAAAATACTTATCTAGGTTACGTTCGTATTTCTTAAAAAAAGACTTTGCCTTCTAAAAAATAATTACAATTATTAAAAGGAAGATAAAATGCAAAACTGTCTTCATTATAATTAATTAAAGCAATTCACTAATTATCATAATTATTTTTCGTCATACATAATAAATGGATGAAGGCAGCACAGGACCGGTCGTTATGGCCATCCTTGGGGGAGGCCTATGTAAAGCAGTGGTCGTCCATCGGCCGAGATGATGATGATGATGATAATAAATGAATATTTTGCCGCTCTATATTACTTAAAACTCAAAAGACCTGACATTTCAAAAGGAGAATGAAAAATTCCAAGCTGAAAAGAAAGAATTTCAAAAGACTATAGTGAGCTGTTGTAATTGACTGCCCTTTGCGTCGTGTCGTGGGCGAATGGGGTAAGAAGCCCGGTAATGGACATCGTAAAGATAAGTATTGCTTGTTCAGAAAATTGTTTACGTATCTAAATCACTATAGCAGGATTATTTCAAAGTGATTCCAATTGTCGAATGTAATGAGGATTTTCTGACAGTTACTTTAAACGTAGTTCAACATAGGTGGCGCTGACGTGACATGGCTCCGAAGATGATAATTTAGGCTAAAAAGTTAAAAAAAGCATGCATGTCACATCCGTTGACGAAATATCTTCGCATATTATGTTTATTGCCATTTGGAACTTTTTTCTTTATAATTGGCGGTCAGAAAATCAGCAATGACGTGATGTGATCTGAACGGAAAATGAAAAAGAAAAAAAATGTTTTCAACAGAAACTCGGTAATTTTACCGTCCTTCAGTTCATCATCTCTGATTCGGTAAAACCTAGTACTGTTACCACGTAATCTCATCCTGATACCTTCAGTCTTAGATAAAGTAATAATATGTCTAGATGAACAGTCGATGCTGTGAACGCGTCGAAAAAAATAGCAGCTAACTGTTTGCTGATAAATCCTTTCCCGCGCATAGTGTCAAATGTATAGGTATGTGTAAATGTATAAGTAGTAAGTATGTGTATAAGTTGTACATGACGCTGTCACGCACACCAACATTAGACAGCTGGCCTGTTTATTTTAGTACGGTAGAAGAGTGTATAGTTTATCTAAGCCTTCAGTACGCTATAAGTACACTTCAATTTTAAGCGAGCATTGCGGCTAGTTGTATATATCCTTTCTATCCCTATATATGAGCACAAATCTTCCGTTTTCTTGTATCTTTCTTCCTTATTAAAGTCATATACGAGACTTCATTGTACCTTTCTACTTTCAAATTTAAAAACTCGTGTAGCTAACAAAGCACGACGTAATTTAATGTTCAAGAAGTGCCATTAGATGCACTCAACGGCACTGCATTTACGAGACAGGTGCACTACATCCTTACATTGTATTTCAAAAGATTCCTTTTTCAAACACGAACGTGTCGCAAACTGGACGACTCGCCCTTTTTTCAATTCGCCTCTAAAAAACAATCAATTAGAGATTATATTTATTGCTCAGCTCTCTTATGTACCATCCTGAAATCATCATCATCATACGTCCCACTGCAGGGCACAGGCGTACCCTCAGGGAGGGTGTGGGAGGGTGTGGGTGTGGGAGGGTGTGGGTGTATGGGCGGTAGTCATAAACGCAATACCCAATGCGGAATGGTAGACTTCTCATACGCATAAGAATTTCTTCTTCAGTGTATGCATTCGTCACGATGTTTTTCCCCACCGTGAACGGTGAGGAAAGGTACGGTACGGTTGTAGGTAAACCTACAACTGCCTGCTTAATAAATATAGCCTGTAGGATGATCCCACTGCAGATCAAAGGCCTCCACTCACAAATAAGAGTGATATATTTATGGTATTGGGACAAGTATGAAAAGGGGAAGGCTTTTCAATTAAGTACCTAATTTCTGTCGGTGCGGTAATAGGTGATCGTTTTTATTCTGTGGTTGTGTTTAGAATGGTTAGATTTAAGTTTAGGGCTTAGGTTTAAAAAAAACCAAACCAAACTTAAATTGTATAAATTGTATTATTGTAATTTTATTGTAATTTATTATTATGAATTGTGTAATTTTTATTGTAATCACAATTGCTATTTAATCTATTAATGTAATATGGATCAAGTAATCCGATTTTTTTTTAGGGTAGGTAAGTAAGTAGTGTTTAATTTTATACTATTTAAATGCACCTTGAACGGATTACGAAGGTGAGTTTTTTTTACCTAAATAAAAATTAATTAACAATATTAGAGCAGTAAACAAAAACCTCATTTTAAAAGCCAATGTAAAATTGAATCGATGTTTCGTAAAATTAACTCAATTCAGAGAAAATGTGAATTTAATTTTGTAGAATGAAGTCCAATTTAAATTTTAAATTGGCTGTAACGTTGAATTCGTAATGCTGTTACAGATGGAGATCATCTTTTGATGGTAAAATAACGTGTCGGGCTGTCGGCCGCCATGTTGGTCTAATTACTGACTGTAAATTTCGGAGCCACAGATTATTTAATAGTTAGTTCCATAAATTGATGGTTATCGGTGTCCTTTTTAAGCTTGCCTGTGGTCGTTTGACGGATAGATAATTTCGCCCGGGGATTCTTCGCACCCCATGTTCCAGACTTGGTCTGTTTACCGTCGTCAACAGATTGGTGTATAAAAATGGGTGTAAGGCAAGGGGACCGAAACAAGATCATGGATATTAGCACAAATTTCTATAAAACCCTTTATTCAGATCCAAATAAACCATCATGCTCCATCCAATACATTTGTCATGATTCTGTTCCACTCATAACTGGAAATGAAGTCAAACTCGCACTGCGTAAGATGAAATATAGCAAGAGTCCAGGCGAGGATGGCATAACCACAGAGGCTCTGAAAGTCGGAAAATCTGTGTTGATACCCTATATTAGCCACCTGTTCAACTGCATTTTAAAGACTGGAGAACTACCTGATAGATTTTGTCATTCCAATATCATACTTTTGCACAAAAAGGGAGACAAATCTGACATCAACAACTACAGACCCATAAGTCTTGTGTCTCATCTTTACAAGGCCTTCATTAAAGTAATTGAAAATCGTATAACCGGACAGTTGGACAAACATCAACCACCCGAACAAGCTGGCTTCCGACGTGGACTCTCCACTATCGACCATTTGCATACCCTAAATCAAATAATTGAAAAACACCACGAATTCAACCTACCACTATATCTTGCGTTTGTGGATTACAGTAAAGCTTTCGATAGTATAACTCACTCCTCGATTTTCAAAGCATTAGAGAACCAAAATATTGAATCCGTTTATATAAATTTAATAAGGAACTTTTATAATACAAGTACAGCTGCAATTAAATTACAATCATCGGGTCCGGTCTTCTCGATCGAGAAAGGCGTAAAGCAGGGCGATCCTTTATCTCCAAAGCTGTTTACCAGCACTCTAGAGGAGATCTTTAGATGTGTTGCGCCGGAGTGGGAGGGGAGGGGAATCGATGTCGGTGGAAGAAAACTAACTAATCTTCGCTTCGCGGATGACATCGTTCTCTTCTCTTCATCGGCGACGGAACTGAGTCTCTTGCTACAAGATCTGAGCAAGGCGAGCCTTGAGGTGGGGCTTAAAATGAATATGTCAAAGACCAAGTTGATGACAAACAGCACAGAAAGTAGGATAGTAGTGGATAACGGAGGAATGGAATATGTTTGTGAATATATTTACTTGGGCCAAATTGTCTCTTTCCAGGCTAGACAAGAAAAAGAAGTTGCAAGACGCACCGAAAATGCCTGGAGGAGCTTTTGGTCCATGAAAGAACACATGAAAGGACATCTCCCATTGCCACTCAAACGCAAGCTCATGGACATGTGCATTCTTCCAATTCTCACCTACGGTGCCCAAACGTGGTCTTTGACTAAAGATCAGAAGTCAAGCCTCAAGGTTTGTCAAAGGGCTATGGAGCGCAGCATCCTTGGTTTGAAACTGATAGACCGGGTCAGAAATGAGATCATTCGCTCCAGAACCCAAGTGACAGACGTTGCCACCACCGCTGCCAATCTAAAGTGGGATTGGGCTGGACATGTCTGCCGCATGCCAGATGACCTGTGGGCCAAAACCACTACAAACTGGTCCCCAGCAAAAGGAAATCGGCGTCGAGGCAGACCAAGAAAAAGATGGCGAGACGAAATCGATAGTTTCTTAAAGAACTGGCCTATCGAAGCGCAAAACCGGGACGCATGGAGAGAACGGAGGGAGGCCTTTGCCCAACAATGGGACAACGACGGCTGATATAATAATAATAATAAAAGTTCCATAAAGGTATTATGCTACGGAAGAGAGGCATTGACAGCTGAGAGAGCGAGATGTACCTAGCGGCATCACTGTATAATAGAAAGAGATACGTGACGCGAGGCAATAGAACCGTTTTTGGGGATGTAGAGTCCTGGTAAAAATTCGGTTTCTGTGAATAATCGTGAACCTAAAGTGAAACCGTTGATAATTTTGTGAAATATACTAACACTATTTCATTAAATTATCCACGATTTTACGTTAAATTGAGAATTTATACACAAAAATCGAATTTTTACCGTACCGAGGACTCCTGTAAACGTCCAAAAACGGTTTCATTTGACAACTCATGTCACTTCCTCTATTCCGTAAGGCATAATATCTTTATGGTTAGTTCACTCAACCCGATTTTTCGAATTTCGAACGCTCGCGTCAGGAACGAAAAATAAAATGCGCCTTATGTCAATGAGCGACGATGCACCCCACGGTGGGGTCCGGCTGTCAAACATACCTGAGCCACAGTATAAGAAAGAGTATCTATTACTAGATACAGTACGGACACTTCCTTCCTCCCACCAACTTTTTACCTCACCCCCTCTATCGCCCTCTGGTTACTTCGCACTGGTTACTCGTTACCTACGAAGAAGGCTTAAGGTTCAATTTCTTTGGTTTCGCATGTGCTGACGTCATCTTGTCAATTTCACATTTTTGTATGCAATGTCCGGGCTGCGCCTGAGCTCTGGAGTGAGACAGGCCAGTGTTGTCGGCAATAGTGAAATCTAGAATGAGCCTCACGCTTGTAACAAAAGGGACCAACTTTCTTAGGTTGGTGTACGTGAGGCGTCATACAAATTATGTATGTGAGCGTGTATATGGATAGGGTTTAGAGGCCAGTACTGATTGCAATTTTTTTCAACGCTTTCGTATCTTGACATATAACTTATCCAAGAGTGAAATGTTACATTTTGAATATGAAATATACAGGATGTAACAAATAAATGAAGTAATATTTAAAGTGGTGGTATCAAACTGGACACCTTCCACAATGGAGACAAAGTTTAAAAAAAATGTTCCATATAATTATTTGAGTCGAGTAGGTACTACAATTTTGATTGTTACACCTTGTAGTTGCGATGTGAGTATGTTCTTTGCAACAAAATTAGGTACGTATATTATACGTATGGATTTTTTATTTTTAAATTCTGAAGTTGCCGACATGAACTTTTGCTACGAACGTTTTATTTTTTTATTTCTTTTGTTTTCGTTATTAGTTATTTTTTATTTAACTGTAGATTTTGTCAAACACCAAAATATTTTTTGTTTTCACACATTGTTTTATAAATAATTTACCTCATATTTTTTAAACGGTTTTATTATTTTATTTAACACTTTATTGTACACATAGACATACAATTACAGGTAACACAGTTAAAGTAAACATGTACAAAGAGCGAGCTTATCTCTTAAGAGATTTCTTCCAGCTGATCTGCAAAAAATTACTTTTCCATCGAACTTTTGATTTTACTTTATGATTACTTTTCCACTCCATATTTGTTAATGTATTTTTCATCCAAATAACCAATATTCTAACCACATTCTATTCGATCTATGTAGAAATAAATATAAAATAAATACGTACGTCTGAATCCGCCCCCTTGTCGGCCCCGGGACACGTGAAGGTGACATATTCGTGACATCTCTTGTGCACCACGAAGCTGCATACTGGGGGGAAAGAGAGAGACATATTTTGCGATTTTAAAGAGACCGTTGCATAACCTATGATATTATATTAAATGTCAGAGTTGAAAACTTGTTTACTACTTTTTACAGTTTCATTCGTTTTTTTTTTTCATTGTTTCTTTCATGGAAGAAATGTAATACGCAGACAAAAATCTTCAAAAGGCTTTCTGTGTTTTGGAGCGCAATGATATGTATGTATCTGACATGATGTATTCTTTTAACACTTTCGCTGCTAAGCTCGAAACCATGATCCTCGCAAAGCGCAGTGCTAAAATTGACCCCCCTCGTAGGTCGTGCGCACAGTCGTAACGGTCTAAACACCAAAGTGGCTCACCTTGAAGGTCACCTGCATAGGCGTAAGGTTAAGGTGACTCATGCTTTAGGTCATGAGCAAAGGCGAAATGCAATGAACTTGACCCCCCTCGTAGGTCGTGCGCACAGTCGAAACGATAAATGTGGCTCACGTCGTGGGTCATCCGCGCAGGCGTAAGGTTTTCGGTGGTCATGTGCACAGGCGAAACGCAATTGAACCGACTCGTTACGTGGGTTCTTCAGCACTGCGGCCCATTTGTCACCGACCTACAACGTAGGTCGTCAGCACCGAATGTATTAACGCCGTACTTCGCTCCATATCCATCACACTTTTTTTTTAAAGGTAAATAATTGTATGACACTCACCTTGACACTGGAATCCCTGTTTTCCAAAGCCCCTGTAACAAGAGAAAACAAATTCGACGTCAATTTAGAAAAAAACACATTTGTTACACGAAGTCAATTTATGAAGCCTACGCCGTAGCACGTGTGTGCTACGTGCGCTACGGCGTAGAGCTTTATCGTAGCTAATCTTAAGTTCAACAAAATATTTCTATAAATAATATATCTATGTATAAATAATACATTATGTTGTTCAAACGGTTTGAAACCATATTTCATATGATAATTAATCTTAAGATTAAGATTATAACAGACGATGTTTTGCTCGCGACTTCTTTCGCACCACATCGGTTCCCGCCATCGTAGTAGCGACATAAAATATATACCAGTTTTTAAGTCGAATCATAAGCTTTTGAACACAAAAAGTTTCATCAAAATCGGTCAAGTACTTTTTTATGATGCTCAAACAAACAGACTGACAAAAAATTTAAAAATCCGTGATTTGGAGTCATGATATCAGCCGATAGACGTCCACTGCTGGACATAGGCCTCCCCCAATATGGGGAGATTTGCCATAATCGCCACGCTTGGCAGGCGGGTTGGCGATCGCAGTTGGATTGAATGTGTGTACTCAGAGGATGCTGCTGCCCATCCTCCGGTAGATCCCTTAGTCGCCTTTTACGACACCCACGGGAGGAAATGGGACACGGATGAGACGTGATGAGTCCCGGACACCTAAACACCATTATTGTAACTTTTTTTGTAAATATCTTCAATTTACAGACACACTTATATTATGTTACAGTTTTATAATATCGTGGACTGATTCGAACGCTGAGTGTGCCCGTGGGGTGGTGGGTTGACATCAGCACTGGTAGCATGCACACCCGCGATAGCCGTGATACGGCTTTATCACGTCTTTTATCTCGATCGTTCGCGCGCAAAAGAACGAGATAAAAGACGTGATAAAGCCGTATCACGGCTATCGCGGGTGTGCATGCTACCAGTGCAGGTTCAGTAAATTTAAAATTCAACATAAAAAAATATTTAATATTTTGAAAAAAAAAAATCCTATGTTGAATAATTCGATTCTGCTCTCGATTATAAAAAAACTACTTTCTAGTTTTGCGTTAGGTAATTCATTAACACTTGTATACAAGCGTCAAACTTGGTGTGATTATGAGCATACTCTACAGTATAACAACAGATAATAAAAACCGGCCAAGTGTGAGTCGGACTTTTTTGAAAGTCCGTATGTTGTGTGGTTGGTGTGGTACGGAACCATCAGTGCGCGAGTAGCCCGACTCGCACTTGACCGGTTTTATTGTACCCTTTCGAAGTGAAGGTACCATAATATAGGGTGATTTTTAATAGGTCTGTATGGCTTAAAGGGGAAAGAGTACAGCCCATTAGAAGTCTAAAACTGTATGGGTTCCATAGTCCTGTTCCTGGTCGAAAATCACTGGTTTCGGAAATAATGGACACTTTAACTTCAAATTTTAAAGTTATGAGAGCTAAAAGTCGTAACATTACAAAAAAAAATACTTTATTGAAATTTCAATTAACTTTTGAGGAAAATATCTACAAGTGACTTGTCGTACAAACGATGTCAATAAATTCCATTTCCGAAACTTGATTTTGAAATTGATGAAATTTGATTTTCAACCAGGGGTTCCATACAGTTTTAGACTTCTAATGGGCTGTACTCTTTCCCCTTTAAGCCATACAGACCTATTAAAAATCACCCTGTATATTTTACAGTGAATTTTGAACCTCAACTTTACGGAGTTCAATTTTAATGCAAAACTCTCGGTAGCGCAAACCGACCGACTTGCACGGAATACGTTAAGATATTTCCCGCAGCTGGTGGAAACGTGCCGTGGAATTAGTCTTCCTAGATGTGGGAAAACATCCATATAAAATGGTATACACGTTGTAATTGAAGTCGTTATGAATCCGAAACTGGGTGCTTCAGACCATCAAACTGAACAACTTTCACTATTGAGCAAATATCGTGACCGCGAAAAAAAATCGGCTGTTCCATAAAAAATAAAATGGCCGTCGCTGGACGCCCGGCAGATGTGAAACAACGAAATGCCAAACTCTTACGATTTCATACGCTTTTTTCGAAAATTTGGAACGTAGCGTGAGAGCGTCAAATGCCAATTTTTCGTCACGAGTACGTCAAAGTCAAATTCAAAATAATTTGTTAAATATAGGAGCTTGACGCCCACTTATTTAATGTAAAATCTTTTTTTGAAGCTACCACCGCATCAATAGATGTTTCACATCAATAAAATTGTTTGCTTCTCGATGTCGAAGTTTGATAGTCTGAAGCACCCCCTTGATATTACTAGGGTGTTTTCTTACACCCTGTATATAATGTCCAAAACACAGTGATAGTAAAATTGTTTATGTTGAAACGATTCGAAAAAAACTGATTATGTATTAACGCTCACAGGCACATACATTGTAATGATCCCAAGGTAAGTCTTATTTGTTATGGGAATCATACAACATCGGCACAAACATATAACATCCATGACTGACCCGGAATTCGAACCCAGGACCCAGGTGGTTTGGCAGTCCGGCGTGGCAACTATCCAACCGGGTCGTAAGCCGGGTCGTATCTGATATTATAAATGCAAAGTCACTGTCTGTCTGTCGTATTTAACGATTTTGATGACTTTCTATTTCTATTGCTGATATTGCTTCAACTCTGAGAACGAGCATAGGCATAAAAGCAGACCAAGTCGCGGGTAGAAGCTTGTTCAATATTATTCGGTCATGTTACTCAACCGCACCACAAACAAAGAAAGATAAAGTTACAGCTGTTCACATCGGTACGTAATTAAAAATAAAACCGATCAAGTGCGAGTCGGACTACTACGACTACTTCGCGCACCGAGGGTTCCGTTCCGTAACACACCACCACACAAAATATTAACTTACACAAATGTTTTGTTTTCTCCGGGACCTTTAGCGCGAGACCGACTCACACTTGGCCGGTTTTTATTATATGCTGTTAAACTGTAGAAGTTTTTTCTATAATCACACCAAGTTTGACGCTTGTATTTATAACCGTTTTTACGATAGAGTGAGAAGAAAAAACGTTAGTAAAAATTTAGTTTTTTGTATGAGAAAACCCCCCCCCCCTTAATTGTTAACTTTTTGACCGTTTTTATTATTTTTTAGCAAATCCGCCGTAATAACGCATATTCTGTGATAATTTCAACTATCTAGCTCTTACGGTTCAAAAGTTACAGCCCTAAATAGGTAGGATAGACGGCGAATGGACGGAGAACGTAGGCTTAGAATAGGGCCCCGTTTTCATCCTTTAAGTACGGAACCCTAAAAAAAGGAATCGCTAAGCCCCATCCAGTCCATTTAAGCCAGCGCCCAGCTAAATCGGATGCGAATCGAAATTGCATCTCTCCTGCACCGTACCTCCAACGATATTACTTCAATTAGTGCATCCCGGCAATGCACCTGCATTCCGGAAAATTACTCGCTTTGTCCACATTTCTATGCTTTGCCCACAACGCTATTAGTTCGGGTAATTTTGCTTTAAGTCTGAATAGGAAATGTGCTGTTAATTAATGTTGACGATTACATAAACGTTTATGTATACGGCCCAATCAAAAGGGGCTTTATAGTCCGAGATCCGACCGTAAATGCACCTATTTCTTTTTTGAACGAAATTTGCGACTATATTCCCCGAGGGGGTGTCAGAGATATTCTGAAACTTCAGAACATCCACGTTTCACTAGTAGTACGGAAACTCTGTCCAGTGTGAAGGGGAGTGAGCCCGTCGCCACTTGTAATGGACAGTAGGTACGATACATGCCTCGAAATTGAACCATAGCCTCCTGCACGGCAGACAAGGAACGAAATTTGATTCTAGTCTATTCAAGCTTAAAGCAAAGGGGTTAATTTAACGCCGCCAAGTTGCCTAGAAAAATCTTGCCGCAAGCACATTTTCCATTATGATATTTGGTATAACTTTTTCCACCTATCTGTTTGGGAAGTAAATGAAGTGCAATCGGAAGGAGACTGATCTGTACTGGAAAAACTAGGGTTGCCACCTCTCAATCTACCGCAACTCTAGGATTGCCAGGTTCAAAGAAGACATTTTTGAACCTGGCAACCCTAGAGTTGCGGCAGACTAGTTTCAATAACGATAACTGTTTAAGTAAACATGATAATCTCACACGGAGACCGCGAATAAGGACGCCCGCTTCCCTTTCGGTTTGATATAATATCATTTAAGTCGTAACAATACAATGTCGGGGTGGTCAGAACTTTTCATCATCAGCCTATAAACGTCCCAGTGTAGGGCTCAGGCCTGCCTTGAGGAAGGGTATGAGGAGGTATGGGCGTGAGGCCACCACGCGTGTTCAATATATTGACGCTTTTGGTTTTTATTTATTTATTTTTTTTGTGTGTATTGGTGGACTATGCATACGCACCAGAATTTATTCTTCAGCGTATGCAGGTTTCCTCACGATGTTTTACGTCACCATTTGTGTTAACGCAAAATTAACATGTTTTCATTATTTCAATTTCTACGAAAGTTACGACTCACGCCATCTATTGAGATGGAGCAGAACTATCAATGTAATCAATAAACTCAATGATAATGAATGTTGCCAGTCAGTTAACTTTAATTTGTATTATATTATTCATGTATTCAGTAGCGATTACTGGCAACATCTCTCTCTCTTCCGACGCCACGCATGGCGGACGGTCAGATTTTTATTATATTCAGCAAAGCAAAATTCAGTGTACTGTATTCAATCTTCAATAAATCATTCAGCCAGAAGATTCAGGTGTTATCATTCGCCACCAAACCAAACCACTGTAGGAGAAGGAACAATCGCCCCGAACCCGCGATTTCTCCCACATTTTGGTGGCCCACGAGGGGACAGAAACGCCAACCGGCGATTCATCAGCGCAATCTAGTCGGAATCCAATCAGAAATCCGCTAGAATCAGACCCAGCTTCAGACATCAACGACTTTTCAGTGAAGATTCCAACTCAAATCAGCGAGTTGCACGGCCATCCGAGTCAATTTCAGCACGGAGGCCATTTTTACGTATTCTCCAAGACGTATTTACATCAGATCAGATTCATCCACAGGGAAGATACGAAACCCTAGTGACGTCAGATAATCAGATCATCAGGAATATCAGAACATCAGGATCCGAAGCAAAGAGTGCTTTATACCGGAAAATCCGAAGACAATCAGATCAGAAATTCGAATCGAAACTATTCAGGACCAGGATAGGATACTAGGATCAAGACGTTGCTGATCCAGGAATTCAGGAAGACTAGCCGCGCGGGCCGCAGCGGAATCATTCATCATTTCAGTTAGTTTCAGTGCGTAGGACAATATCAGTATACAAACAATATTGTGCGTTCATAATAACTTTTAGTTCAGTCAGTGCGCGATCGTTTATCCGAAGGAACGGTCTGTGTCATCAAGTGGACAGCATCAGGTCATCACAGCAAAGGTGAACATTTCATTTCGTGTCTGCGGCATTAGAGACATTATTACATATTTCAGGTTAGAATTTTATTTATTTTCATTGTGCAATTGTGTGTACGCCATCTTTGTTTATCAATTCAGTTTATCGATTATACATTCATTTTTGGTAAGTTTCAACCTAGCAACATTCACTCCATAGACAACTTTTCTCAGCCTAGCATGGTCTAGCGATATTTTGCTCGATTAAGACATCGACCAAGGTGCCAAGCCGAAAAAAGTTCAATATAAAAAGTTAAAGTCATCATCGACTGTCAGTTCAGATTATTTGTTTGTTTACATTTGGTTTACATTCCCTTTCGTTCAATTTGGTTGAATTACAAATAGATTTCAAGTAGATTTCAGTTAATATACTCAATATCAGTTAATCATGCCGCAATCTAAAGCTTTAATCACGGCCAAGGCCCAGTTCAAAGCAAAGGTGCGTATGTTAAATGACTTCTACGAAACTACTAAGACTTCAAAGTCACATATCGCCGCTTCAGTAGCTAGAAAGCATTTCAGCAAATACTACCCGGACTGCGTCGCTGCCTTTGAGACCATTCTCCAATTTGAAAGCGAGTTTGGAGATGACGATCAGCCCGAATTCAATTTCCTTCTCGAGCAGTTCTCGAAGGTAAATAACATACTTTCCATAATTCAGGAGGAAGCGGACGATGTTCAGTCAATTCAGGACCCTCAGGCAAGTACCTCTAGAGCAAAGCTCCCTCTCATCGAGTTACCCAAGTTCAGCGGGAATAAGATGGAGTGGCTGGGTTTTCACGACCTATTTCAGTCGTTGGTAGACAGTAGGTCCCAGCTATCAGATAGTGAGAAGTATTATTACTTGAGAGCATCTCTTTCTGGGGAGGCGCTCTCCATCATCAGTCACCTGTCCATGGATGCAACTAGTTATCCGGTCGCCATGGAGTTACTCAGGAAGCGTTATGACAACGCTAGGTTATTAACAGACTGCTACTTAACCAGTCTGATTAATTTACCGCCCATCACCGCCAATTCAGATCTGCGTCGCGACTTCTACGACCCGCTCAGAGAGTGTTATCAGGCTTTGGGAAAATTGAAATTACCCATCGATCAATGGTCCTACTTATTAGTTTTTATCACGCTTCAGAAGTTACCAATCAGAATCAGGCAAACGTACGAGGAAAGGTTCGGGAAGGATCCCAACCAACTCCCTACCTTTAATCAGTTACTGGAACTGCTGGATGAGCAGTGTAGGCTTCAGAGTGTGATTTCAGACAGGAGATCACCACGTCAGGCTCCAACGTCACCGATCAGACCAACACATTCAACGAGGCGGCCTTCAGGACAGTCTCACCCATGTGCGTTGGCGGTGCATCACGCTCGGGATAATTCAGGAAAATCTCAGTATCAGGTTATTTTATGCTCATACTGTAATCAGGACAATCACTCACTGTACAAGTGCGGTGAGTTTATCAAGCTACATCCCTATCAGCGGAGGGTGTGGGCTTCAAAGGAGAAGCGCTGTCAGAAGTGTTTGCGACTTCATCAGACTCAGGAGTGCACTCACGCGTCATGGTGCAAGCACTGTAATTCAGAGGCACATAACACGCTACTGTGTTTTGATGATGCAAACCCTCATCAGGCTACTGCTCAACGTCAGGCATATAGGAGACCTTCTCAACCCTATAATCAGAGTGGGGATCAAGTACCGCACCGTTCAGAAAGAGCTTCACTGGTTCACAGAGATCAGGGACCGACTCAGTCACGGGGACCCTCACCGCATCCGGTAGCAGTCTCACATCCATCATCATCAGCCACCCGGGATGATCAATCATCAGAACCACCATCAGTAAAGACTGAGAGTCCTCGGTATCAGTTCCACGCTGGTGTCAGGCGCCCAGGTCAGAGAGTACGTCAGGCTAACATTCAGTACGAGGACCTACGTTATGGCCATCCTTCAAAATGATGGTGTTCCACTGTCGATGTAACTTCACCAGCAGGTGGTGTGTGCCCCACTGCTCTGGTATGTATCAGAAATAAATATGGTCAGTATATTCAGGCACGAGCATTGCTAGACACAGGTGCTAGTGTTTCAGTCATAAAAGAATCATTAGTCAGTAAATTAAATCTACATCGACAGTTTAGTTCATGTAAAATACATGGCATAGGCAATCAGATAGTCAGCCAACCAGGTCAAACTACTAAGATAGTTATCAAACCAATTTATAAAGACCTATAATCAGTACCGATGCAGTCATTATGTATTCATTAACTTCAGAATTGCCTTCAATTAATGATAATAAATTTAATAACTTTATGAAAACAAATCAGATTCGCTTAGCTGATCACTCATTCAATCAGTCTCAGGAAATTGAGTTAATATTAGGAGCTGACATATTAAATTATGTCTATGATGGTACGAAAATACCTCTAACTTCAGGAATCGCAGCGTATGGCACCTGCTTTGGTCATGTGATAATGGGACCAGTTTCATCAAAGAATCATCATCAGACCTCAGATATTACCCATCATCATCAACACTCATCAGACAAAGTAGCACATCCAACTTCAGTTCAGCAGTATGGACTACGAATGACACGCCTAGAAGAGGCGGTGGAACGATTTTGGAAGTCAGAAGAACCACCTTCATCAGATAAGGTAGTAAACCCACATTATAAAGAGTGTGAGGAATTTTATGAGAAAACTACGGTCAGGACTCCAGATGGTAAATATATGGTACAACTTCCATTCTTATCAGACAGATCACTGTTAGGTGAAACAAAGGCCATTGCTATTCAACGATTTAAGGCGTTAGAAGGCAAATTGAATAGAAATAAATTGTTTGCTCAGAAATATATTGAATTCATGGATGAATATGAAAGGTTAGGACATATGTCTAAGTCCCGATTTCAGTTTGATTCAGAACATTACTTTATAGCTCATCATGGAATATTCAAAAGGGGTACAGATAAACTCAGAGTCGTATTTGATGGTAGCGGCAAATCATCCAATAATGTATCTCTTAACCAATGTCTTCACTCAGGACCTCCACTTCAGAATGACATAACAAAAATATTACTGAATTTCAGACGGCATCCAGTCGTATTTACCACTGATATCAAGATGATGTTCAGGATGACCTGGATACACCCCGAAGACAGGAAGTATCAGCTCATATTATGGAGAAAAGATCCATCTCAGAAGTTAGAAGTTTACGAGTTAAACACAAACACATATGGTCTCAGGTCCAGTCCATTTATCTCAATCAGGACATTACTTCAGTTAGCAGACGATTGGGAGGCTACTCACCCCAATTCGAAGGCATCAGCAGCTATAAGGAATAATAAGAGTCGGAGGACGACTTAAGCGTTCAGAGCTTAAATATGGCTCACGTCATCCATATTTACTACCAAAGGATAATCAATTCGTTCAGTTACTCATTGAATATTATCATAAAAGCTATTGTCATGCAGCAACCAATGCGTTAATCGCTATTCTAAGAAGAGAATACTGGATCACATCAGTGCGACGACAAGTGTCGCGTGTCATCAGAAAATGTATTGTATGTTTCAGATTCAGACCCTCAATTCAACCTCCATTCATGTCAGATTTACCAGCAGACAGGGTTATTGCTGCGCGGCCATTCTCAGGGACCGCGACGGACTTCGCAGGGCCGTATTTGGTAAAATCCAGCTTACTCAGAAACGCTAAATCAGTCAAAGCGTACTTATGTGTTTTTGTGTGCTTAGCATCAAAGGCAGTCCATTTAGAGGTGGTATCAAGTTTGTCAGTCGAAGGTTTCATTGCAGCCTTCACAAGATTTGTTAGTCGTAGAGGACTTCCATCACTCATCAGGTCAGACCGAGGCACCAACTTCGTGGGAGCCAACAACTACCTAAAGGAGGTAAATCAGTTTCTATTATCAAACGAGATCATACTCAAGGACGAGTTCCGTCGTCAGAACATTCATTGGGAATTCAACCCACCAGCCTCACCCCACATGGGAGGTTTGTTCGAGGCAGCTGTCAAGAGCGCCAAGAACCTACTCAGACGAGAAATAGGTGAGACTATACTAACTTTCGAAGAGCTCTCTACTCTATTTGCTAAAATAGAGTCAATAATGAACTCCAGACCTCTTGTCCCAATGTCAGAGGATCCAAGTGATTTGGAGGTTCTCACACCAGGTCATTTCATTATAGGTCAACCCTTAGTTGCCCTACCCGAGTCTCACTGGAAGGACACTAAAATATCACGATTATCTAGATTTCAAACTATTCAAAAAATGTACCAAACGATTTGGTCACGTTGGCACTCAGAATATTTATCTACACTTCAAGTTAGAAACAAATGGTTTAATCAGTCTGATAATCTAAAATTAAATGATTTAGTTCTTATCATTGATGTTAATACACCCCCATTACAATGGAGAAGGGGTAGAGTAATTGAATTGTATTCAGGTCAGGATTCAGTAATCAGGTCAGTTAAATTAAAAACTCAGCATGGCGAGTTAGTCAGACCTACTATCAAGTTATGTAAATTACCTATTGTAGATAGTGATAAGGACCTATGATAAGAATTGTATATTTCATAATTATATTTAGTTAGAATATAATATTTGTTAAGGACATTTCAACTCTGTTAATTAAGAAATCAGTATTTCAGTGTTCAATCAGATTTCATCTTTGGCCCCCGGCCAGGAATGTTAACGCAAAATTAACATGTTTTCATTATTTCAATTTCTACGAAAGTTACGACTCACGCCATCTATTGAGATGGAGCAGAACTATCAATGTAATCAATAAACTCTGTTAGCGACACGTTCTATCATATAAAAAAGTGTGTGAATTTGTTTGAGATTGTATTTATAATTTTTTGGTTTTTATTAAATGTAGGTATGTGCGAGTAGTAGCGGCCTGCATGCATGGCGACACAGGGGTAGGACGCGGGACGAGAGGGGGTCGCTGCAGAGGCAGCGCGCGCGGCTCATATAAAAAACAGGCATCATCTATCATCCGCTCTCGATGCACGTCGCGCTCTCGCACTTCCCTCACCTAGTTCAAAATCAGTGTTCATTTTCATCCCTCGCTTACAAGTTGGTCTTCGAGCCAGATCTTAATATTTTGAATGTTCCGGACGCCAAAGCGAAACATTATGGTGAATACAAGGAGCACTGTAAAGAAAAATGAAGAACACGAAAAGGAGGGTACCGGCACAGATGAGAAAGTTACGCCGATTGTTTATCTTCCCCCAAAGGTTATTTCACAGGAAACTAGTGAAATAAAAAGTGATGTTAAAAAGCAGGAAGATAACATGAAAGGTTTCGATCAGAAACTAGTGGAAAATGTGGATACCTACACATCAAATCCTGGTGTGTACCTGAATGCTCCTGGACCTTCTGGTCTACAAAATCTCCAGGACAAAGCAAAATCCTCATCAAATTCTCGATCGAAATCATCGTCATCATCTGGCAAGTCAGCTATGAGAGCAAGGCTGGAGCTGGAAGCAGCTGAAGCAAAAGCGCGAATACAAATGGAGCTAATTGATAAAAAATTAGCAACGGATTTAGCGGAATTAAATGATGAAGTATACAGTTCACAATCAGAGGAGCAAGAAGATCACACTAAGAGTATTGTAGAGGAGTGGTTAGAGCGCAATCAACAGGATCGGACAACACAGCACGTCCAGCACAATGTAACCTATAATAGGGACAAGCTGTGTCCGCCGCCGCAGGTCAAACCTGGCGGCAGCACCGACGGGACGGTCCAGTTGCTGGCTAGCGCACTTAAGGACCTGGCCGCTGCCACTGCTACTGGTGGGACCAACGCCAACATGCTGAGCCGCTTATGCACGCCGAGAGACTTACCTACGTTCTCCGGTAACCCGATGGAATGGCTCCACTTCAGGCAGGCGTACGAGGAGTCCACTCTTGTGTGTCACTTTACGGAAAAAGAAAACCTGTGGAGGCTAAGGAAATGTCTTCACGGACCGGCAAAGGAAGCCGTTACAGCTCTGTTAATTAGTGCTACGTCACCTGATATCGTGATGTCCACTTTGGAGCTACAGTTTGGAAACCCTGAAATAATTATATCACAAATAATTCAAGATATCAACAAACTTCCCACGATGTCTCAAGATTATCACAAGGAAATTATTATGTTCTCTGTGAAAGTGAAAAACTTTGTTGCAGCAGTGCAAGCTATTGGCCAGGATGAATACCTAAAAGGCATGAGCATAGCATCGGTAATTATAAACAAATTACCATCGGTTCTCATTTCGAAATGGGCCGACTACAGTTTTCCAATAATAAATGAAGGCGTGAAGTCAAAACTCGTCACTTTATCCGAGTTTTTGAACGAAGAAGCAGTAAAAATCTCGAAAACTGCAGTTTACATGACGTCTCAATATGAAGGTTCTACAAAGCGTAAACAAAGTGACCAAAACCGTTCGCATAATATATTATTTATGCAAAATAAGCTAAATAATAACGAAGAAAAGTGTCGGTTCTGTCGTGAGTCTAAACATAACCTGCCAGACTGTAAAAAGTTCAAGAAAGCGCTGCGTAAAGACCGATGGTACCACGTCAAACGTAACGGTATCTGCTTCAAGTGCCTAGTGTCGCGTCACAACAGAGAAACCTGCCCGGCGCCTGTGTGTGATAAGAATAAGTGCGGACAGTCACATCATCAATTATTGCACTACGAAACGAACGATAATAATAATCCACTGCAGCAAAACGAAGAACCAAAAAGTGAAAGCGGACCGATACCAGAGATTGTTACGCATGTACACAATAACTGTAAAGTGTTACTAAAAACTATACCTATTAATATTCACGGACCTAGTGGAGTGATTAGTGTTATCGCGCTGCTTGACGACGGGTCAACGGTATCATTGATAAGCGCTGCAGTTGCGATGCAGGTGGGACTACGCGGACATAAACAAACAATGCGCGTGTGTGGTGCGTGGAGCTCTAATGACCTAGTGTGCGACAGCGAGATAGTGGACTTATCTGTGTCAAACAAGGATGGAGCTTTGTTTACTATTAAGGCGCGTAGTGTAAATGAACTGAACTTACCTGTGCAAAACTCATCGTCAGTTAATCTCGCGAATTATGAACTTTCAAACGAAATTAAAAACAGTTTGTGCTACGAACAATATAAACCGCAAATATTAATAGGACAAGACAATTATGATTTGTTATTGCCTTTACAAATAATAAAGGGCAAACCTAACGAGCCTTATGTTACTCGGACCCCGTTAGGCTGGTGCATACATGGCCGTGTGCACTCGCCGCCTGATCGAGTACCTCATTCTACACTTTTCATCAATGAAGTAGATGACGTCATGCTGAAGACTTCAGAGAACGAACGCATGTTGCAGGATATTCACGAAGAAGTACGTCGCTCCTTCACTATAGAATCAATGGGAATATCTTGCCACCCTCGCCAGAACTCTGAAGACGTACGAGCATGGGACCATTTAGAACGAACGTCAGAGCTGATCAACGGTAGATGGTATGTTGGACTACCGTGGAAAGACGACAACTGTAAAATGCCTAATTCATACCCTAACGCTTTCACAAGGCTCCGAGGTGTTGAAAGGAAAATGAAAGTGAATGATGGCTACGCCTCAAGGTACGAGGACAGATTTAATCATTTAATCCAAAATGATTATGCTAAAGAGCTCACCAACCTGAAGACTGCTACAAAGACCTGGTATCTTCCCCATTTTGGCGTCGACAATCCAAATAAGAAAAAGCTGCGCCTTGTATTTGATGCTGCAGCTAAGAGTGAGGGGATGTGTCTGAACGACTACCTGCTGAAAGGCCCGGACCTACTTATGTCTCTCTATGGCATAATGTTACGGTTCAGAGAGAATAGAATAGCCGTGACGGGCGATATACAAGACATGTTCTTACGAATTAAAATCATACCTAAAGATCAAGATGCTCTGCGGTTTTTATGGAAAAACATACCTGAGGGGTCCACTATTCCTGAAGGTGATGTAAAAACATTCGTGATGACATCCCTAATTTTCGGAGCTAATTGTTCACCATTCATTGCACAATTCATTAAGAATAAAAACTCATTGCCGTATGAGTCATCGATGCCGGACGCCGTGCGAGCGATTTGTAAACAACATTATATGGACGATTATATAGATAGCGTAGAAGATGAAAAAACTGCAGTCGAGTTAGTGAAACAAATAACTTACATTCATGAACAAGGTGGATTTAACATTCGAAACTGGACGAGTAATAGCGAAACTGTAATCAAAAGTATACCTAAAGACAGTTTGGGGTCCACTGCTGTAAAATTCAAGATTGGACAACAAAACGAAGGCGAGAGGACGCTCGGCTTGATCTGGTTTCCAGAGGAAGACATGTTGGGCTTCGATGTTTCATTCAAACGAATTCCAGAAGCAATAATTAATGGGCAACAGCGACCTACTAAAAGGGAGGTTCTACGGGTCGTCATGTCTATATTTGATGTCTACGGATTCCTTTCACCTTTCACGATTAAAGGAAAAATTATGCTGCAAGATACGTGGAGGGCCGCCCTTAATTGGGACGATTCAATACCCGACCTTATATATGAAAAATGGACGGGCTGGTTGGAGCTACTGAATAATATCAATCGGATTCGCTTACCTAGACATTACAAAGCGAGTACGAGTGCGAGTGAGACAGGAAATGCACCGAGCGCACTGGATAGCAACGCGGGCCGGTCACCTGCACCCTCGCCGCCCGCGCCCGCGCCAGTGCCTGCGCATCCTCCTTCATTCATTCATAATAACAAGTCATTAGAGAACTCTGCAAGTTATATGAACCTACAGTTACACATATTTTGCGACGCTTCGACTAAAGCGATATGCGCCGTAGCTTATTGGTGTTGGACAAATGAAAACAAATGTAAACAAGTGGCATTCATATCAAGCAAATGTCGAGTGGCGCCTGTCAAACACACTTCGGTGCCACGCTTAGAACTACAAGCTGCTGTACTAGCTGCAAGGCTGGCAGAGACTATAAAAAAGGAACATAAAATGATCGCACAAAAAACATATTTTTGGTGTGATTCAACTACTGTATTACACTGGATAAAGAATACTGCGCGTAATTATAAAGCGTATGTTGCACATCGGCTCGGCGAGATTGACGAATTAACACAAATAAATGAATGGAGATATGTACCTACAAAGTTGAACGTGGCCGACATAGCAACAAGGGAAAACTGCGACCTGTCCGTGTTTGAAAATGAATGGTATCACGGCCCGGGATTTTTGTACACCGCAGAAGACTTCTGGCCTTTGGACAAGCCGATTCCAGCAGTTAGTGATGAGGACCTGGAATGCGTGACGATAGTTCAAACGCTCACTGAATGTTTGCCCGCCGTACCGGAACCTGAAAGATTTTCTTCGTGGCTTCGTCTGCTGAAATCGACCTGTATGGTTTTGTCGTTTGTAGAAAAATGTAAAAAGCGAACCGGAGATGTGGACGGTGACGTCATGGAGAGGGCTGAGCGCCTGCTTATTAAGTACTCGCAGGCTCAGTCGTTCGCCGAAGATCTTCAAAACCTGAAAAACAAAAAGGTATTAGATAAGAAAAGCAGACTACTTACCTTGTCACCGTTCCTGGACGACCATGGGATCCTGCGTGTTGGTGGACGTATCGACGCGGCTGCTGAAATATCTCCTGAAACAAAGCGACCTGTCATACTCGAAGGCCGCAACCACGTCGCTATGTTGATCGTGCGGCACTACCATATCAAGGCCGCTCACGGCAACCAGGAAACTGTCGTAAACAACCTGAAACAAAAATACTGGTTAACTCGCATCCGGCCAGCTGTTAAACATGTAGCAGTTAAATGCATGTACTGTAGAATCAAGAAATCTAATCCGCAACCGCCCAGAATGGGTGACTTACCTGGTGCTCGAATGGCTCATCATCACCGAGTCTTCAGTTTCTGTGGTTTGGATCTTTTTGGACCGATGGACGTGACAGTTGGAAGGCGTCGAGAGAAGAGGTACGGGGTAATATTCACCTGCCTGACTGTAAGAGCTGTACACATAGAAATTGTTACGAGACTTACCTCTGATGCACTGATTATGGCTCTTCGTCGCATGGCCGCGAGGCGCGGTTGGCCGTTACATCTATACTCAGACAACGGGACCAACATGAAGGGCGCTGATAACGAAATGAGGAAATCTATCCAGGAGTTGAACCAGGACGGTTTGAAGAGCGAGGCCATGAATAATGGCACTACATGGAATTTTATACCACCTGCAAGTCCACACTGGGGTGGGGCATGGGAGCGGCTGATACGAACTATAAAAAGCGCGCTTCGAGTCACACTGAACGAACGCGCGCCTAGAGAGGAAGTTCTTTCTACTCTGATGACCGAGGTGGAGCAAATTGTGAACAGCCGCCCCCTAACCCACGTAACCGTCGAACCTCAAAGTGATGAGACCTTAACACCTAATCATTTCCTAATCGGCTCCTCTTCAAACCTGCCAGTGATGGGAGTATTTGATAATTCCGATTTATACCTGCGTAAACAGTGGCGAACCTCACAAGCGTTGGCTGACGCCTACTGGAGACGATGGATACGAGAAGTACTGCCCGACATGCTCCCGAGAAGGAAATGGCAGCAAGAGCACATACGCTTACAAGTGGGAGATCTCGTGCTGGTCGTCGACCCTGACTCGCCTAGAAATGTTTGGCCCAAGGGGCGAGTACAAGCCGTGCTACCAGGCAAAGATGGCCGCGTCAGATTGGTAGACGTGAAGACGAAGTCTGGAGTGTTAAGGCGATCAGCTGCACGCGTCGCATTCATACCTACAGGGGATGAGTGCTGAGGCAGCACTAGGGTGGGGAATGTTAGCGACACGTTCTATCATATAAAAAAGTGTGTGAATTTGTTTGAGATTGTATTTATAATTTTTTGGTTTTTATTAAATGTAGGTATGTGCGAGTAGTAGCGGCCTGCATGCATGGCGACACAGGGGTAGGACGCGGGACGAGAGGGGGTCGCTGCAGAGGCAGCGCGCGCGGCTCATATAAAAAACAGGCATCATCTATCATCCGCTCTCGATGCACGTCGCGCTCTCGCACTTCCCTCACCTAGTTCAAAATCAGTGTTCATTTTCATCCCTCGCTTACAAACTCAATGATAATGAATGTTGCCAGTCAGTTAACTTTAATTTGTATTATATTATTCATGTATTCAGTAGCGATTACTGGCAACATCTCTCTCTCTTCCGACGCCACGCATGGCGGACGGTCAGATTTTTATTATATTCAGCAAAGCAAAATTCAGTGTACTGTATTCAATCTTCAATAAATCATTCAGCCAGAAGATTCAGGTGTTATCATTCGCCACCAAACCAAACCACTGTAGGAGAAGGAACAATCGCCCCGAACCCGCGATTTCTCCCACATTTTGAGAGTCTTCGGTATTACGTACAACCTTAAACGAACTTTAAAACGAATTTTAACGAAAATCTGACAACATACAAGCATAGAGATTAGTTTCTAGATTGTTTATGAATAAGGTTAGTATTGAAAATATAACCAGACTTCGTCTCCGAATTATATACTTTTAATAGAACGATCTCATGGTTGTTGAATAGTACTGCTATAGATACAAGATGGTATCTGCTTATTCCTCGGCACCTCTAAAATCACCCCTGAATTGCAGGGTGAGGTGCGGGGTGCGGTGTGGTGCTATATGCAGCCATTCTGTATGGAGTACTGGTACTAAGTACTAGCAGTACTAGGTATTTATTGTGGTTGGTACTGATAGTAGTACTATTATATATTCTGTGGCTTGAGTGGCTACAGTAATTGGGCCAGGCAGATGGTAAGCCCGAAGTTGAGGTTTATGACTAATAGTAGTCGGATCGTGTATTTATGCAAATTCTTGATGAAACTTTGATAGCGCGATGCAGGATTCATAATCTGATTGGTCGAAATCTCAGTTGAGACTTGCGGATATCTGACGTGGTAGTGGGAATTGTTAATATGCAATGACATTAGAAAACTTATACATGGCATAAAATTAAATAGGTACGTTACGATTGGAACCATTCTGTAAGGGTTAATATGGTCATAAATGTATTGGCTAAGTGCAAAGTTTATGACGGAATAGTGGATTTGATCGCAGCGCACGCTATACTATTAGTCTTAGTCGTTATGGAGAAATTTTAAGGAAAAGCTGCACTTTGGGATGGAAGCAAGCCGCTTTTCACAGTGATAGTAGGGACCAAAATAAGCGATTTGACCCGCAGCAGCGCCACTTTCATCCCTTAGGACAATAGATGGCGCCACTTCATTAAAAAAACTTTGAAAAATTCTACAAGCCGAACGGTTTCACCGATTTCTATTATTAATATGTCAATCGAAAGAAAATTTATTTGTTTATGATAAAAAAAATAAAAATGTCTATAATGGCTGCAAAAAGCCATGCATTTTTGTAAAAAAATTTATGTTATTTTTCAGTTCTTTTTAATAACTTTAAAAAAATGTATGAATTGGGTATATTTTTAATTATTCACATTGTTAATAAATCAATAACAAGTTTAATAAAAAAACTGCATGTCAATATCTTTAATAGTTAGGAAAATATTTAAGATTACATAAGCAGGTGAGGCGTGCCCCAGTCTTAGTAATTATGCAAAAATTACTCAATTTGGTACTGGAAGCAAGCCGCTTTGCACAGTGATAGAAGGGACTAAAATAAGCAATTTTACCCGCAGCAGCGAAACATTAATCGTTTAGGATAACAGATGGCGCCACATATTTAAACTAACTTCAAAAAATTATAGAAACTAAACGGCTACACCGATTTTAATTATTTAGGTGTCAAACGGTTCGACTTTTTATGTTTAAATTAAAATAAATAATAATAATCAATTATTTGTAGAAATATAAAGTGCAAAAATAATAAAATATATAAAATAGTCATGTATTCACTAAACTACGTTGAACAATGTATGAAGTGTGTTTTTTTCTTTGTCTAAAATTAGACAGATCTATTTCGAATCTAAAAGTGAAAACTGCATCGAAATCGGTTTAGTAGTTATGTAGATATTTCTAATTTCTGCCGATAAACGTCCACTGCTAGACGTAGGCCCCCTCAAGGATCGCCAAAACAACTGGTTCTGCACTACTCTCATCCAAAAGGTACCCACTATCATCACCGGATCGTCGGTTCACCTAGTGGAAGCCTACCCACGGTACGTTTTCCGGTACGCGACCTCGCGGTCGCCGGTCGAGAACTTTTCTGCCCCATCAGCATCGGCCAGCTGTTCTGCGAGCAATATGCCCAGCCCATTGCCACTTTAGTTAGCAATTCTTCGGGTTGTGTCGAATACATTTCTGATTTGATTTAGAAAGGGAAACTCCGAGCTTAGCCCTCTAGCCCATTGCACTTTGGTTGACTTGCAGCCTTCAAACTATGCCTTCATTTAGTATTATAATAATAATATTAGTATAGCCAGGTATTCTAGTTGGTGATTGGTATTGTAGTTGTGGTGTATGAGTTTAGATTCCGGTACTTTAAATGTGACTGGATAATTTGTGTGACAATGTCCAAGATATTTATTTATAGCATTTCGAAATTTTATAGGTAGGTACTTTACTTACGTTTGATTCCCACAGACGCTTTTGCAGAATATTTTACACTGCAAGGTGCAAGGTTGGTCGACGTGTCGGCAACTACAGCGTATTGTGTCCGTCGCAGCCTCATTTATAAGTACATTGGTCGGAGAATGTTTTCAATTTAATAGTTCCCATCCCATGCCTATCTTTTTATGATGATGTTACAAGACCTCCTAAGGTAAGATGGACTCCACAATGGTCGAAAGTTGCAATTTGTCAGAATTATCCCTCTTCGACTAATACGCTTGTAAATCAGGCTGCGCACAATGCACTGACCATTGTATATTTTAACTACTGTGAAGTCCATCCACCTTAGGAGCTCTTGTTACATCCCTAAAAAGATGGGCATGGGATGGGAACTATTAAACAGAAAATATTCTTCAACCAATTCGCTTAGAAATCAGGCTGTGACGGACACAATGCGCTGTGGTTGCCGACACGTCGACCTAGCTTGCACCCTGTCCTCTGCAGTGTAATAAAAATTCTGCAAGGGCGGCTGTGGAAATCATACGTAAGTAAATAGATATGATTTGAAATGATATACAAATATAATATAATAAATTATGCTATTACATGGTCGCTCACTAAATTAAAGCCAAGTAAAAATGTTGTAAGTCACCCAAAGGCAATGGAGATGGCTATATAGATTGTCCCTGCGAGATCGATTAAGAAATGAAGAGGTCCGTCCGCAAGAGAACCAGGGTAGCCGACAGCCCGACACAACCCGGAGAATTTCTAACTAAAGTAGGAATGGGCTTAGCACATTGCTCAACGTACGGATGGGCGATGGGGCTGAAGAGTTCTCGAGTGGCGACCTTGTTCAATCATCGAGGAGATTTCTTGTATGGACACCCTAACAATAAATCATCTCTTGCTGAAACTTTGCAGTGTGATAAAGTGAAGTTTAAAAATAACGGTTGACAAGTATCTAGGTTTTTTTTAAATTTGGAAGTTAGGTATTTATACCTAAACATAAAAATCACTTATAGTTCTCGGCGGAAAAAGTTTCTCTCCAAAATTCCTTTGGTATATGTTAGTATATACTAATTGCCATAGAGGTGATCGGTATCTAGGAATTTATCGATTTCACGAAGGGAGAAACATAAAAATACCGTTTTTAATCCATAACTACTTCAGGAATAATAGTCTCACAATTGTTGTCTTTTTGTGTGTATTAATTTCATTACATGTATCGTCTTGCACAAGAAGCTAGAATATTTTCGTTTCAATTATAGTTTTATGATTTTTGGGCAATAACTTACTTCGGAAAAGTATTCTCTTCCTCTTTTTCCATTTACAAGTTACAATACACTTTAATACAACAGGATTACTAAGAATCTATTAAAATTTCGCCCTCATTAGTATATTAACATTTTTTCAATAATATTCTTCCCGCGCTAGGCCCCGATCTACGAGCGCGGGGTGCGGAAGGGTTGAGGGGAGTGGGCGGCGGCGGGCACCGCATCATCGCACGTGCTCACTGCTCAGTGCTACCCGCCCGCGCCGCGCCGCTGATTTATAATAGTACCTACTGTAGCCCCGGGACTATTTAATTACAAAAAAGATTACCGATTGCCGTTTTGATATTGTTGTAGGGTACGAAATTACTAATATAAAAACCCTATTCCTGCGAAATTCACAATATAAAAAAAACTTTTTGTATACTGTCATGTTCTTTGCCTTAGTTCACTTTAGTTCAATACTGTAATAGTAAGACTGTCTAAAGTTGTCATACAAAGCTATGGGACTAGATGAAAACGTCTATTTTGATAGGTCTTATAGCTTTGTATGGCAACTTTAGACAGTCTTACTATTACGTATGGGTAGGTGTTGATATTGAACTAATAATTACTATAATTTACAGTGCATAATCACTTAATCACTGAGATAGAGACTCTTTACTAAAAAGTGCCATATTTAACCTCAAATTTTACGTAATTATTTTTGAAAATCCACTTTTTTGTCTGTAAGTTCTTAACATTTTTAGCCATTCTATTCTTTAGTCACTAGTCTAAAAATAGTATCTGCGAAAGATTTGTGTACCTGCATCTGTAGTTTAGCTTTTATTGATTATTCTCTGTTCTCCTGTTTTTTGATCATAACTTCGGACATAATTGTAAGAAATAGCTGAAAATCAGAATTTACATGTTTCAATTTATGCTCTATTTTAAAAGACTATAAAAATTTTTGGTGGAAAAAAAACAGAATAATCCGTCAGGGTTGCCTCTTGCCTCTCATTTTATTCAAAATTATTAGATTTTTTTTCTTTTTTTCAGTTTCTTTTAGTTCACTATACTATTACGTACATTCATTCAGCCTCTCGGCCGAATTCATATTTTAGCTTCATTTTTACGTAAATAATTTTCGAAAACCAACTTTTTTATTTATAGTTTTTAAATTTTTCCATCAATTTTATCGTGTTGCTGGGTACACAAAAATAGGCTCAGAGTCAAAATTTCTCTCACAGACCGTCACAGTTTTGGTTCTATAAGGGTTTTTATTTTCCACTTTTCAAATTCTAATTGTTTTATTCTCGCTGTACAACTTTGTAGGTTATCTATATGACCATAGATCCTTTAAATTTCAGAACGGTTGAGCATACTGAAAAAATATTCTAAATTATTCTTGTACTTTTATTCACTTTTATTATCATTTTCACGATCTTGTCTGTCTTGGCGTCAACCATAGCTTTATATCTCTTAGTTTAACAACTCACAAATTTTACTGAGCATCGAGAGTGCATAAGTTTATCCTACCACTATCCATCATCTCCATTCATCATTAGATCAGCTCTTGGCCACCCTAATATTACATTGTCATTAGATTTATCTATGTGTACCACATTGCAGTGAATACTTATAACGGGAACTGGTTTTTAAAACACAACAAATATTATCAAAATCGGTCAAGTAGTTTTTAGGTGATGCTATAACGAAAACAGGCATTTTCACTATTTTAATTAGTATTTGTATGACTGTCACGTAAAAACTACTGAATCGATTTTGATGAAATTTATTGTATCTTAAAGCATAAAATTTGACTTAAAACAAGGTTTATTTTTTATCTTGCTACAATAACGGGAACCGGTGCTGACGAAGTAGCAGGCAAAATCTAGTTTTCTACACTATTATAAAACTAGATATCTGTGTTTGTTCGAGCATCGCGTAAAAACTACTATTTGGAATCTCTAGACCCAGCGGTTTGGGCTGTGCGTTGATATGTCAGTGAGTCAGTCAGTCATTTTCTTCTTTTATATATTTCGATAAAGATATATAAAATTTAATCTATTCAGACAGATTTTCATGTCCACTTTGTTAAATTTTAAAATCGATGCTATTTTCGTAATTGACGTCCCAAAAAACCATAAAAACGACACCCATAATGATATTTAGACATTTCAACCCCATCGCACCCCCACAGGATGGTATTTCACGTCCGCCACGTTGGATTTTAAAATCATTGTTTTTTTCATAATCAGCCGATAAACCATACAAACAATAGCCATCTCGATTTTCAGACTTTGTCACCCCATTTCCCCCTTTCAGGGGTTGAATTCTGAAAAAACCTGAAACACTTGTTTACTCATTTATTAATAGGAGTACTCCTGTGAAGTTTCGAATTAAATAGTCTAACTAATCTTGTTTCCTCATACAAACTTCGGACCCCCGTTTCCCCCTCTGGGGATGAATTTTGAAAAATCCTTTCTTAGTGCACCCCTAGACCTCATAAAGAACATTATGTGCCAAATTTGAAATCTCTAGACCCAGCGGTTTGGGCTGTGCGTTGATATGTCAGTCAGTCAGTCATTCAGTCAGTTTCTTCTTTTATATATTTAGATATAAGTGAATTTATGGATTGCTTTCATTCTTGTAAAGACCATACAAGCTGCTGTTATTAGTTTGCTTGATAGATATCTTATAAAATGCTTCTGTAAGTGCAAAAGCATCGTAGTGACCTTGTGCACTACTTTTAAAAGAATAATTGGCCTTATGAAAAGCCTTTATATGGCATTGAATATTATACGGCTAAAAAGCAATGTAACTAGCTTCTAAAAGAAGAAAAAATTTTGAACCATTATTGTAGCGTCAAAAGGAGACTGTATTTACACTATAAATTGAAAAAACTCAACAAAGATGTATATCATAACTACTCACGAATTTTAAAAAAATGTATGACTTTAGCTCAAAGAAATTGTAACTCTAAATATATTGGTAATGCAAACAATAAATGTAAGGCCGTCTGGACCATTGTGAAGCAGTATTCTTCTTCAAATGTTTATGCCAGAGCAATTTCAAATATTGATGTAAACAATAACAAAGTCGATGATCCATTAACTATTGCCAATTATTTTAATGATCATTTTATAAGTACTGTAATTAATAACTGTTCACCAAACTTGGCCTTAACTGACATGAATCACATACAAATGACTGAGAATAGTCTGTTTATACGACCAGTAGATAGTAATGAACTTATAAAAACTGTACTGTCACTAAATAATTCTAATGCAGTAGGTTATGATGACCTTTGTACATATATAGTTAAGATGAGCATTGGCGTGATTGCGCACCCTTTTGCGCATGTGGTGAATCTATCGTTGTCTCAAGGTATCTTTCCAGAAGCTCTTAAAAAGTCTGTTGTCAAACCATTACATAAAACTGGAGATAAATGCTTGATGGATAACTATAGACCCATAACTCTGATACCCATCTTTTCCAAAATACTCGAAAAAATTATGTATAAGAGGCTAGTTTCTTTTTTGGATGCGAACAATGTTATCACAGATGATCAGCATGGTTTTCGCAAAAACCACAGTACATCTTTGGCTACATTTAAATTGTTAAAGCATGTAACTAATTGTCTCAATGAAAGAATACCAGTATCCGTGCTTTTCATGGATATGAGCAAAGCCTTTGATTGTGTAAGCCACGAGCGACTACTGGTTAAAATTTACAAATATGGAATCAGAGGGCCGGCTCATGAATGGATAAGGTCCTATTTGTCAAACAGAGAGCAATGCGTGGAGACTTTGAAGTACTGTTCAGAGACTGAAACTATACATTCTTACAGATCAGAATTCACCTGTAATCAATATGGCGTACCTCAAGGAAGTATATTAGGACCACTATTGTTTATATTATACATAAATGACCTTCCAAAGGTTTTGTCACATGATTGCATCATGTTTGCTGATGATACTTCAATCGTCATAAAGGCAAGAGATTTAAATAGTTACGAATATGAGATAAATGATTCTCTGGCTAAAACTATCAGTTGGCTCAGAGCCAATAATTTAAAGGTTAACATAAAGAAAACAAACTACATGCAATTCCACACAAACCAGGGAACTTCTTTGCCATTACGTATTTCTTTTGAGGGAGAACAAGTTGATGAAGTCTCCTATACTCGGTTTCTGGGAATCAATATCGATAAATTTTGTAACTGGAAGGAACACCTAAACCATATATGCACTAAAATTAATAAATTTGTATTCGCCTTAAAGCGAGTGAGCCAGGCTGTATCCAGGCAGGCAGCCATCACGGCTTACTACGGTTACATAAATTCTATATTACGCTATGGCATTATAATCTGGGGTAATTCAACGGATATAGACAAAGCTTTCGTAATGCAGAAGCGATGCATTCGTGCAATATTCGGTTTGTCCCGGATAGAATCATGTCAGCCTGTATTTCGTAAACACAAATTCTTAACTCTTCCATGCTTGTATATCATGGATGTGTGTCTGTTCGTTCACAAAAATGAAGGCCTCTTTCAGAAAGTTAGAAATATCTCTCGTCGTCATGTTCGAGCCCAGTACAAACATGAGCTATATCAACCACCATCAAAACTGACTGTTGTCTCGAAAAATAGTCATATCATGTGTGTGAAAATATATAATAAACTTCCAGACGAGTTTAAAGAACTCAAGTTTGACAAGTTTAAAAGAATGATAAGAAATTGGCTCGCTGAAAGATGTTTTTACAGTGTTCCAGAATATTTTAATTTTAACTGACTTTTATTATTGACTTTTTAAATGTAATTGCAATTTTAATGTATTTTTGACAATATAATTTGTTACATAGCTTTTATTATGGGTACTTATTAATGTTTTTTCCTTGACATTGTATTTTAATCGATTAAGAATGTAGCTTATTATTATTATTTTTTTTTTTTATGCCACTATTGTAGGTTAACTGAAATAGGTTCAATTAATTATTATTTATTTGATGGTAAATGTTTAAATGGCAACAAGTAGATATATATATATTTTTTTATATAACTTCCACTAGACAATTGTAAATGCCTGGAAAGGTAGGGTTGCATTGGCTCTAATTGTTAATTGTGTATATAAATTCTGCACATGTAAACCTGTGATTCATACAATAAATAAATACAATACAATACAATACAATATTAATCAGATTTATTAGCGTTTAACCAGCCAAGTTATAAGAATAAAGGTAATATTAGCTAAATCTTCTTATAATGTGCCTTTATAAGGTACATTGGCATAATAAATGCTTTTTTAAAACTACTAATAGAGTTTAGACCTTATAGATTCAATTTTATAAGGTTAACTTGTTAGTTGGGAAATTCCTATTATGTAAAGTATGTATTATCAATATCAATATTGTAAAATTACCACACCCAAAATGGGTAAAATTACGTTGAGACTGAATTATCAATGATATCTACCTATTGTAAACATGTATTTTATCGCAATAAATATAAATGAAATGAACTAACATAATAATATAAACTTAGGTACTAATAACTAACAAGACGTTAAATGAAAGCTTGTAAAAAAATGCACATGAACTGGAGATGGATTACGGGATATTAACGTATTTGGTGGAACTTGACTTGCTCAGTTCAACTTTGCCACAATTTCACTTGCGCCGGCGCGCCGGCCTCAGTGGTCGGCGCACCGGCGCAATAGACATCGTGGTGACGGTGGTGCGCTGGCGCGGCAAAAAAATCCTAGAAGTAGGTAAGAATCGTAGCGTGTGGCAAGTGGTAGTCTCTATCTACCCATTTTGTATGAGTTTTAGTGGCAAGGTACAGTTTTTAAAGAACAAATTTAGAACACGGTACAGTTTTTTTGGTCCTACTTTTTGAGCTTGATTTACATTTCTATACATTCTTATTCGTAGATTATTATTAGCGCTATTGCGCCAGTGCACCGACCACTGAGGCCGGCGTGCCGGCGTAAGTGAAATTGCGGCCGAATTGAACTGAGCAAGTCAAGTTACACATGTACATAAAAATGCACATGCACACGGAATATTAACATATCCCGTAATCCATCTCCAGTTCATGTGCATTTTTTTACAAGCTTTCATTTAACGTCTTGTTAGTTATTAGTAAGTTTATATTATGTTAGTTCATTTCATTTATATTTATTGCGACAAAATAAATGTTTACAATAGGTAGATGTAAGTGATAATAGAGTCTCAATGTAATTTTACCCATTTTGGGTGTGGCAATTTTACAATAGTGATATTGATAATACATACTTTACATTATAGGAATTTACCAAGTACAAAATAATTAAAACAATGTCCATTGAAATTTTTACATTAAAACACACGAAGAAAGAAAGAATAATAATTAAATGGATTTCATTTGGTATTCGCGATTATCGATATCAAAATCATCGATATCAGATTATCGACTACTTAGTAGTCGATGTGATTTTGATACGATAATCGCGAATACGTCAATGTTACATCACTAATTTATAGTAGTCACTACTACTATTATATTTTTATATTACGAAGTCTAAATCGGCTAGGCTTACAATCCATCTACCTACACTGTTATAAAACTGTTACTTAGGTCATAGGCCATAGGTCGACAAATATTTTCTATGAAAAACGCGATTGCCCAGCCTCACGAAAAGGGCGCGCATCACGTGCGTGTGCCGTTTTTTCGATTTAAAAGATACTACCGAGTAGACCAAGCCCTGTACCCGCACTTTCGATGTTCGCTATATTGCCACTGTTTCGGTCCGCGGTTCATTGTAATAGAGTTGAATTTGGAATGGAAATGTTCACGCAATTGCGAAGTTCGAATGTGCGGGTAGAGGCTCAAGTGACTCCTCATTATCGCATCACCGAAACCGAAATGACAGTATGTGCGAAATTGATATGTGTGTGAGTTTTAGTGATGTGACATTGACGTATCCGCCTTATTGATATCATAATCACACCGAATTATATAAGGTTTTAGTCTGCTGGGCTATAATTTATCTACATACACTACCGTACTTATTATAAAACTGAAATGTGTGTCTGAGCATTGAAAATATTTTGTAATAAAAGCATATGACTATAGTGTATAGGGGTCCCTGAATCAAAGATTTCTTTATTTTTGATATGGAATCCAATTTATGAAAATAATAAAAACCTGCTGTAGTAGCCAAAACTTAAAACATATCCTGTTTTTAACCGACTTCAAAAAAGGAGGAGGTTTCTCAAGTCGACCGTATATATATATTTTTTTTTTTTTATGTGTGTTCGCGGATAACTTCGTCGTTTATGAACCGATTTTGATGGTTCTTTTTTTGTTGGAAAGGAGATATCCCAAGTGAGGTCCCATGATAAGGAAACCAGGATCTGATGATGGATCCCAGAGATATCGAGGGGAACCTTCGAAAATCGTAGTGCCGACTAGTGCGTTTGTTAATTTAAAGCACTACTATTAAATCGAACTAATGAATTTGCCACTGAAAATTGTGAAATAAACAAAATTTTAACAAAAAAATTAAAACCGCCTTCAAAAAACTAAAAAGTTAAAAAATAATATTGCAGCCTATGACTTTCCCGTTCGCATCATAAGAACATTAATTTGTTTTATAGAAGTCGGTGTCAAGCCAAGCCAAAAAATGCAAGCCCTGTCGCGAATCGTACCGGCTTGACAGCGACTTCAATAAAACAAATTAATGTTCTTATGATGCGAACGGGAAAGTCATAGGCTGCAATATTATTTTTTAACTTTTTAGTTTTTTGAAGGCGGTTTTAATTTTTTTGTTATTTTCACAGAATGTACAGGTGCAATATAATTTCGAAGAATTTTGCGATACATAATTGAAACTAGCATAGCAGTGTTTCAAAGAGAAAGGAACCACGGTTCTCATGATTAAGTATAATAAATTATGCTGATTTTGATTCCATGCATTTACGTATATGTTCCGCCGTAGCACCTAAACTACTGAGCTGATGTTGATGAATGAGGTGGCAATCGATTCGTTATTTTATTATTTATGGTCTGGGTGACATAGAGGATACATTTTATACAAACAAAATCAATATGACGGATGTTACATCCGATTATGATGAAACTTATTGTGTGAAACCTATGTGTTGTTGAGTTTCTGGCCGCATCTTCTCTACAGCGAAACACTTCCGACGCGGTGGTACAGTCAAAAACATGACGTCAGAAAGCTATTAATTTGATATTGTTTTGAACAAAAAAACATGATTTTGAAAAAAGAAAATGGATTTGAGTTCGAGTTTAAAATCAAATAATTAGACCTAAAAAAACTGGTATGTATTTTATCTCGCTACGATGTCCCGTGTCGCGTGCGTGGTTCGTCCCCATACAAGAGGTTGGAAACATACGAATGAAAAAAAAACATATTTCGAAAACGCAGGTGCAGAATAGCTGAGTAATAAATAAAACAATATTAATAAATCACAATAATACTACTTTTAATAACTTAATGCATTTTCTGAAATAATAAGTTCGGTATATTCATTGGAAGGCTGAATCGAAAACCATTTCAGTAACAATATTTAAAAAAAAAAACAGAATCTGACGAGACATGAACGGAGGGAGCTAGGTGGTAGAAAAAACATATTTCAAAAATATCGACATATCGATAGATTTTGTGCAATCTCTATGCGAAACGGTTCCTTTTTCACGTACACAATAATTTTTTATCTAACACATAATTATTTAAAATTACATATTATTTAGAAAATAGGACGTTTACTGCATTTAATGAATGTATTACTAAATCATTTTAAGAGAAACATATGTGAAAACAAGCCTCATGAAAGTAGTATTGTACTGATCGTATTTACCTGTGAAACGTTTCTTTATTTGGGTTGTTGGTGTAAGTTACACTACATTCCAACACGGAACACGACACTATTATGATTTTTTATATTCGTCTTATAAAACACAAAATAAATTTAAATTAAATCAATAAAATAACGAGAGATAATTTTTGACAGGACTCCAAATAGTTTCAAAATGGTTTCACGGCAATTATATTATAATCTCTTTCGCACTCGTAGTTTTTTTCATTATGATCGGAATCTCATTCACACACTTACTTGGTCTACTCACGGTAGTAGAATAATAATGTCTATGCTTTGACCGCATTTATTTTTGTGCTTCGCTTGAAGAGTTACTAGTTAGAATGTTTTGTACAAATCATGTTCCATGTTAGCTACATGCAAGATTAAATTTTATGCTTTAAGATACAATAAATTTCATCAAAATCGATTCAGTAGTTTTTACGTGACAGTCATACAAATACTAATTAAAATAGTGAAAATGCCTGTTTTCGTTATAGCATCACCTAAAAACTACTTGACCGATTTTGATAATATTTGTTGTGTTTTAAAAACCAGTTCCCGTTATCAGAATTGACTGCAATGTGGTACACAAAGATAAACCTAATGACAATGTAATATTAGGGTGGCCAAGAGCTTATCTGATGATGAATGTAGATGATGGATAGTGGTAGGATAAACTTATGCACTCTCGATGCTCAGTAAAATTTGTGAGTTGTTAAACTAAGAGATATAAAGCTATGGTTGATGCCAAGACAGACTAGATCGTTAAAATGATAATAAAAGTGAATACAAGAATAATTTAGAATATTTTTTCAGTATGCTCAACCGTTCTGAAATTTAAAGGATCTATGGTCATATATAGGGTGTAACAAAACACCCTAGTAATACTTAAGGGGGTGCTTCAGACCATCAAACTGAACAACTTTCACTATGGGGCCAACATCGAGAAAAAATTAAAAAATCTGCTATCCCATACATTTTAGTCGAGTCGGTACTGCAGTTTTGTATGGGACAGCAGATTTTTTAATTTTTTCTCGATGTTGGCCCCATAGTGAAAGTTGTTCAGTTTGATGGTCTGAAGCACCCCCTTAAGTATTACTAGGGTGTTTTGTCACACCCTTGACCCTGTAGATAACCTACAAAGTTGTACAGTGAGAATAAAACAATTAGAATTTGAAAAGTGGAAAATAAAAACCCTTATAGAACCAAAACTGTGACGGTCTGTGAGAGAAATTTTGACTCTGAGCCTATTTTTGTGTACCCAGCAATACGATAAAATTGATGGAAAAATTTAAAAACTATAAATAATATAGTTGGTTTTCGAAAATTATTTACGTAAAAATGAAGCTAAAATATGAATTCGGCCGAGAGGCTGAATGAATGTACGTAATAGTATAGTGAACTAAAAGAAACTGAAAAAAAGAAAAAAAATCGAGTAATTTTGAATAAAATGAGAGGCAATAGGCAACCCTGACCGATTATTCTGTTTTTTTTTTCCACCAAAAATTTTTATCGTCTATTAAAATAGAGCATAAATTGAAACATGTAAATTCTGATTTTCAGCTATTTCTTACACTTATGTCCGAAGTTATGATCAAAAAACAGGAGAACAGAGAATAATCAATAAAAGCTAAACTACAGATGCAGGTACACAAATCTTTCGCAGAAACTATTTTTAGACTAGTGACTAAAGAATAGAATGGCTAAAAATGTTAAGAACTTACAGACAAAAAAGTGGATTTTCAAAAATAATTACGTAAAATTTGAGGTTAAATATGGCACTTTTTAGTAAAGAGTCTCTATCTCAGTGATTAAGTGATTATGCACTGTAAATTATAGTAATTATTAGTTCAATATCAACACCTACCCATACGTAATAGTAAGACTGTCTAAAGTTGCCATACAAAGCTATAAGACCTATCAAAATAGACGTTTTCATCTAGTCCCATAGCTTTGTATGACAACTTTAGACAGTCTTACTATTACAGTATTGAACTAAAGTGAACTAAGGCAAAGAACATGACAGTATACAAAAAGTTTTTTTTATATTGTGAAATTCGCAGGAATAGGGTTTTTATATTAGTAATTTCGTACCCTACAACAATATCAAAACGGCAATCGGTAATCTTTTTTGTAATTAAATAGTCCCGGGGCTACAGTAGGTACTATTATAAATCAGCGGCGCGGCGCGGGCGGGTAGCACTGAGCAGTGAGCACGTGCGATGATGCGGTGCCCGCCGCCGCCCACTCCCCTCAACCCTTCCGCACCCCGCGCTCGTAGATCGGGGCCTAGCGCGGGAAGAATATTATTGAAAAAATGTTAATATACTAATGAGGGCGAAATTTTAATAGATTCTTAGTAATCCTGTTGTATTAAAGTGTATTGTAACTTGTAAATGGAAAAAGAGGAAGAGAATACTTTTCCGAAGTAAGTTATTGCCCAAAAATCATAAAACTATAATTGAAACGAAAATATTCTAGCTTCTTGTGCAAGACGATACATGTAATGAAATTAATACACACAAAAAGACAACAATTGTGAGACTATTATTCCTGCAGTAGTTATGGATTAAAAACGGTATTTTTATGTTTCTCCCTTCGTGAAATCGATAAATTCCTAGATACCGATCACCTCTATGGTAATTAGTATATAATAACATATACCAAAGGAATTTTGGAGAGAAACTTTTTCCGCCGAGAGCTATAAGTGATTTTTATGTTTAGGTATAAATACCTAGCTTCCAAATAAAAAAAAACCTAGATACTTGTCAACCGTTATCTTTATACTTCACTTTATCACACTACAAAGTTTCAGCGAGAGACGATTTACTGTTAGGGTCGAACCCCTCCGGTGATCGGACTAACCGCGCAGTTGCGTACCGGAAAGCGTATCGTGGGTAGTCCACAAGGTGGACCGACGATCCGGTGAAGGTAGCGGGCACTCGTTGGATGAAGATAGTACAGGGCCGGTCCTGTTGTGGCGATCCTTGATTTGTGGACTTTTATCAGCAGAAATTAGAAATATTTACAAAACTACTAAACCGATTTCGAGGCAGTTTGCATCTTTAGATTCGAAATAAATCTGTCTAAAATAAAAATACACACTTCATACATTGTTCAACGTAGTTTAGTGAAAACATGACATTTTTAAATTTTTAGTATATGTTTTATTATTTTTGCACTTTCAATTTCAACAAATAATTGACTATTTTTATAAAGACAAACCGTTTGACACCTAAATAATTAAAATCGGTGTAGCCGTTTAGTTTCTATAATTTTTTGAAGTTTGTTAAAATATGTGGCGCCATCTGTGATCCTAAACGATTAATGTTTCGCTGCTGCGGGTAAAATTGCTTATTTTAGTCCCTTCTATCACTGTGCAAAGCGGCTTGCTTCCAGTACCAAACTGAGTAATTTTTGCATAATTACTAAGACTGGGGCGCGCCTTACCAGCTTATGTAATCTTAAATATTTTCCTAACTATTAAAGATATTGACATGCAGTTTTTTTTATTAAACTTGTTATTGATTTATTAACAACTAGCGACCCGCCCCGGCTTCGCACGGGTGCAATGCTGATACTAAATACACTACAGAAAAACTGTTTAAACTGTGTAAAAGCACGTTTTTATAATAAACGCGTCAGATCGCTGCTAAATTCAAAGTGCTATAGGGAAAACCGCGGCCTCAGACGCGCTATTTATAGGCACGCTCTTGCCGCACCGGGCGGCCGGCCGGTACCGCCGCAAACGCTACGTCCCGCAATTTTTAAATCTGTAATATCTTCGAAAATATTCACTTAAATTATACGGTGTAAAGGGCCATATAGATCTATATTAAATGAACAATGTATTCAAGGTATTTAATTGGTTAAGGATTAATGCTGTATTGGTTAAAATCGCTTCGAAAATTAGCCATTATTTGTCGTAAGAAGTAAATGACAAAAAAAAGTTATTGTGGGTTATCCATAAGAGATAGATATATACCATCATGGACTTTTCTGTAGACCTTTTCAATGTGTACAATACTTAGTACATTATTTTGATAAAACTCGTAGGGTTCAGCCTGCGTTTGCAATGTAAGCGGCAAAAATGTAATTATTTACGACATCACATTAGAAACCTCAAAAATAACAGTACTTCTCCACTATTTAATGGATGTTATTATACATATAAACCTTCCTCTTGAATCACTCTATCTATTAAAAAAAACCGCATCAAAATCCGTTGCGAAGTTTCAAAGATTTAAGCATACAAAGGGACATAGGGACAGAGAAAGCGACTTTGTTTTATACTATGTAGTGATGATGTGAATAATTAAAAATATACCCAATTCATACATAAAAGTGCAGCTTTGATTTCATAATTAGTATGACTATATGGCAGAAATGTGAACCATTTATGGGAAAGCTGTTTCCATAAATACAAAGCAGCTTTGTTACAATAAAAGATCTTTTTCCATTTTAATACTCGTGTAACATGGCGAAAATGAGTGTAACAATTAAAACTATAAGCATAAGCATATGCTCACGACTATATTCCCCGAGGGAGTAGTCAAAAGATATTTTGAAACCTCAGAACATCCACATTTCACTATGTATTCTGTGACAGGGAGTGAGCCCGCCGCCAATTAAAACTATGGAGTGTTTAAAATCCAAGAGATATCAATCAAGGAAGCGTTCAAATCTGCTCATTAATGAATTACTAGTTGGCAACCCTACCGGCGGAGACCCAATTAAATTAAGACGTTTCCTTAATCACCCCGGCAACTCATCGATTAGTAATGTTCATTAATTTAAAGCCTCATTTAACTGGCACTACAGTTCGTAACTTTGATTTATCTTTCGTTATTAGTATTGCATACTATTATAGTGCGTAGTACAGCCTATTTACAGCCCAGTCATTTTACGGTTTGAGCCGGGACAAATCAAGATTAAAAAATTTTTCCGTATAGTATTTAAGAGTCAATTTGAGACTAGAAATATACCAAAATAAAAATAAATCATGACAGCAACAGCTCCAAATAAAAAATTTAGCATTTATCTCGTTCTAAAAAATAGATGGTCATTTGCTTGCAAGTTTTTAAGGTTTTACCATTATACATTCTTCAAACATGGTGTTAACTGTCAATGTCAATATATTTTTATTTACATTTAAAATATAGGTACATAAACATAAACACTATACTATACCTACATAAACATAAACACTATAAAATGATGAGTGCATTGGTATTAATACTTAAAATTATAAAGTTACAAGCCTTCTGGGACATACAATTTTGATTTCTATGTTGCGTAACGATTTTTTTAAAATATATTTTCAGACAGTCTATTTGTCATTAAATGGTGCCGGGTACAGTTTAATAGTTCCATTCATAATTACTTCCCACCCCTCTTAACAAAACTCTGTAAAATGACTAGGCTAACACTACTATATTCCCCGAGGGGCTGTTAGGGATACTAAATACGTCATATTCAGAATATCCTTATTATATTAGTGGATACTTACCGTCTTTTAGTCTTTTCTTCTTCTTATCGTGTGGGCAGAGCCCTGGTGTCACAGTTTTTTCAGACCACATCACGGCCTCTGACGTGGTTTTAATTATTATATTTATTATTTATTTTATTTATTTCCTTTTTGGAGAACTTACAGCTAAATAACAGTTCGGTTTCTACAAAGACAGATTGATAGTCAGATGCTGACAACAAGTTCCCACATATAAAAATAAAGAGAAAGAAAAGTCTTATAAATAAAGCTAAAATTAAAAAATAAAAACTAAGGTAATACAAAATTATTATGGGCCATCAAAAAAGTCACTGTAACTTAATGTAACGACTACTACCACCAGAGATAGTAGCCGGGACCAAAGGCTGTGACGTGCCGAAGACGTGCCATCCGAAGCACCGAATCATCTTTCTTTTCAGACAATCAGGTGATTCAGCCTGCAATATCGTAACCAACTGGGGAAAAACGCACAAAGTGACATATCACTAGGTGTCCCCCGTGGGAATCGAACCCACGACCTCCGTGTCGAGAGCCCAATGCTCTTAACCATTAGACCACGGAGGCAGTTGTCTTTTAGTAAAATCCCATATTGCCCTCTACGCGTAGTGTATATTTTCTTTGCCTCTACATACACCAACCATGCTGTTACAATGTGAATGAGCTAACTATCGCTACGTCTCTATTCTCCTGCACGAGATCGTATCGTGCTGTCTCGCCTTCCGGCATCTGTCGTCTGTCTTTGAATGGACATCACGATGTGCCTTGCCATGATTTTTAATTTACTAAAAATATACTTTAATGTGTAGTAAATAGAGTTGGTTTTGCGGTAGCGTGCCCTGGATTAGCAAAGTTGTGGATGCAGTTTTTGTGGACTCTATTGTGTAGTGGTTAGGGTTGATTTTTCGGTGATTTTAACTATTCAGCTCGAGTTTCAATATTACAAATGAAACTATGTTACAGATCTTGTATCAAATCAAAATAATGAAAGACAATATTTTTCATACAAATTGATCTAGTCAGTTTTTGTGTTTTTATGGCAAAAATCGAAATTCAAAATATCACATATCCTTGAAGAAAAAAACGCCGAGTCAAGCTTCATTAGATACCATATACGGGGTGTAAAAAAACCCCCAGTAATAGTAAAAGGGGTGGTTTACACCATCACACTGAACAACTTTTACTATGGATATGGAGCCAACATGGAGAAAAAAATAAAAATTCTGTATCAAACCAACTCGACTCAAATGAATGGGACGACAGATTTTTTAGCTTTAAAGCTTTTGTAATAAGGAGTACCAATTTTTTTTTCTAGGATTTCTTGATTTAGAAATTCTTAAATATTTTGAATATTGTGGTGGCGGGATGACGTGGAAAAATCCGATGACCAATGGCCAGAGGTTGGCAATACAGAAACGAGTGGAAGAGTAAGGGCCTTTGCCCAGCAGGGGGATGGCATAGGCTAATAAATAAATAAATAATTGTGAACTGTAAAAGGACTCTTAAAAGTTTTAAAATACAAAGAGTTCCGAGAGTTTTAGCGGGATTTGGACAGCTACGTTTGTAGTCCTCATATTTCATCGAATTTTTATTGTTTATAGTGAGTTTTGGTTCGTAAAATCGGTGTTGTTTTGCGTAACAAAGTGTCGTGCAAGTGAACAATATACAGTTCAGTGAAATATGATGGTGTGGGTCGTGAACAGGAAAAGTGTTCCGTTCTTTTGTAGTGCGGCAAGCGGTCGGTTCACCTCTTTCCTGTGGACTTCTCTGCGTTTCCTGCGTTTCTCAATTGCCTCCAAAAACTCCAAAGAAGCGTTGAAATGTCGAACACCAACGTTTTATTTGCTATAAATGAGAGTATTAATTCAAGACATCGGTTGTATGCGATATTATAATCGCTTTACCTTGAAATGAACCAAAAAAAAATTAAAGAGTTCCACAGACAAGTGACTACGGCACCGCCTAAACATCTGAAGATAGAAATATGCAATTTGGAATGTAGGTATATTCTAAAGAGGATGTAGGGGTGCACTAAGAAAAGATGTTTCCAAAATCGATAATCCACGCGGACGAAGTCGCGGCGACTGTCGCGGGTCAGAAGCTCATACACACAATGTTTACAATTAATTACCCGAAGCGAATTTAATTTCCCTTTCCGCATTAAGAGAAAATGGAAAATTCTGAATGTTGATACATTTCCAATATACCTACGAACACATCAAACGTTTTTAAATCGGTTCTGATCAAACGGGTTTACAGGTTTTGCGTTAATTCATTGACACGTTGAAAATATATTTCAAATTATATTTCAGGCGTGTGTTTTGATTATTGAACCTTAAACATATCGGTAGGCACACAATGAAATTTATGAAAGGGTCAATAAACGTTATATTGTCTAATTTTAGTTTCTTGGTTTGTCGTACCTACCTATACCTACTTACTAAAGTTAATCCTGCACAGCCTATACAGGGTGTAAGAAAAAGTATCATTAATCTTTAAACCACATATTCTACCCATCAAACTGAACAACTTTTACTATGGGAGTATGCAAACCGATCGTTTCGTATTTGTATACTTATGCAAAGGCACACTTAGTTTCACTTCAACATAATATAGCTTAGGTAAGTATTTGTTATTCTTATAAAAGAACCTACAATGAGCTGCAATACAAAACCCAAGAATTTTAAGCAACAATTTCCACTTGCAAGATAAAATAGCGCACTCTATTTTGTCGAAGAACGTTTAATCATTCCTCCATAGTCATCAGTGCTTTCCAATCGGCTCTCTCGGCTCAGCGGGCCGTAAAATTGGCACCCCCGCTCCTGCGGCCCTCATTGGCGCTTCGGGATTTTTTAAATTGATAACACGTAAAAGGCGTAAATGACTTGAAGGTTTTTTAGTCGTATAGAGTTTACATTAATGTTGTTTTTGAGACGAAACTAGTGGGTATAGAAAAACACGTACTTATTTACTAACTCTTGAAAATAATGGAAAGAAAAAATCTACTGTTTCATACATTTGAGTCGGGTAGGTATAGAAGTTTTGTATGACACAGCAGATTTTTTTTCGCGTTTCCATTGGTAGGCTCCATAGTGAAAGTTGTTCAGTTTTCAGTTTGATAGTCTGAATTTACCATTTCAGTCTGCGGAAGGCTGTCTCTTACACCCTGTATAGTAGCTGTACAGTAGCTGAATAAAGGAAATTATCTTTATGGTTGGTACTACTAGCTTTTACCCGTGGCTTCGCTCGCATTGAAGCAATTTAAAAAATATTCTATGTTACTTCTAATACCTTCAAGAATATGTGTAGAAAGTTTCATGATGATCGGTTAAGTAGTTTTCGCGTGAAAGCCTAACAAACAAACTTACATTCACATTTATAATATTAGGGAGGATGTTAAGACCCATATTACAGTGATTTAACATAAGTAGAATAACATAGCATAATTTTATTATGCTCGCCACTACATTGCCCTAATGGATAGTCAGAGATATTCTAAATGGAACATATTCAAAATATTCACATTTCCCTAGCAGCGACCAAACTCTGTCCTCATTGGTAGTAACTAGTTGTCACTATTTAATTAACACAATACACGTCTAAATTGAAACATGTGGAAAAATCTTAGCATGTGGCTCACTACCCATCACTTACAGAGTGACGGGTAGTGAGCCTGTCACCACTTTTTATGGACGTGGACGCAATATACGCCTTGAAATTAAAGCATTTAGTTTCACTATATTTTCGTTCACCGAAAAGCCAGTGGTATTACAAAGTTATTTAACAAGTGTTATAAAATCTACAGAAGAAAATATTGTATCAGTAAATAAGGCACAAAGAGCTGCACAGTGGTACATAAGCTGTAATACCCACCGCTATTCAGCTCAGACTGTTGTAAGTAAAGGCGATTTGTCGCGTATTTTCACTTCTGCAAACCTTCTATAGAAACAGATCAGGTACGGCTTTCAAATGGCTCTACAGAATATTATACATCCCATAGAGAAAGTTGTTCAGTTTAATGGTCTGATCATCTCCTTAAAAAAGTATCAGCATGTTAAGGGGCATTAGGTTCAGACGAATATTTTCTATGAGAAACGCGATTGCTCAGCCCTCCGAAAAGTGCGTGCGCGTGCTATATTTTCGATTAAAAAGAGTTAACAAAAGTACTTTTTATAGATTTTTTTTATGATTTCACTAGATAAACTAATAGTGTATATGTGAGTATCTATACCTATAATAAAATCGTAAACGAAAAAAAGTCTGTACATTGAAAATATTCGAAAAAAAACCAACCAGGGCGACTTAAAATCAGTAACTAAACATGTTAGAAAGGTTTTTAATTTTCATGTTTGTTTGTTTGAACGCACATCACGCAAAAACCACTGAACGGATTTTGACGAAACTTTGTATAGTGACAGTTTATATCCCGGAATAACATAATACATAAAAAACATAACGAAAAATGGCCGAGAAATAGTAAACCAGCAACAAAAACCTCTGGTACATACAAAATTAGTATGCTTCGGAGATCCACTAAAACCAGTAGGGTTGATCTTTGTCGCTTTATATTTTTCATAGCTTAAAGAGCTCAAAGTATTTTTGACAGTAAGTAACAGATTCATTCCAGTGGTAAATAGTTGTTCTTTTTTCAACAGTTCTGACGACAGCTGTGTAGTGTAGTTGGCAGTTGCTTAGATTTTCGCGTATGAGGTGGAGGTTCTATTCTTGGTCGAGATTTTTTTTTCTATTTTTTTTAAATAAAAATACTTTCAACAGCTATTATCCATTTTTCACCAGATTTGACAGAAGCTGTTTGACTATTTTTTAAGGGTAATATCCTGAGATCAGATCACATCCAATATTAGCGCAGGACGTTTTCTATTGGTTTTTTTCTAATTTTAATCCTACTAACATTATGAACGTGAAAGGTTGTGACAATGTTTGGATGTTTGTAAGATTGTATGTTTGTGGTTCAATCATCAAGACGTCTCAGAATTCCGGTCTTACAGATTTGATTGTATACTGGGTGAATTGGAAAAATAAATACATAACGCTCACAGTCACGTCACATATACATTGTAATGATCTAAGGACTTTTTACTATAGAAACCATGCAATAACGGCACAAACGTATAACATCCATGACCGAACCAGGATTTGAACCCAGGACCCTGGTTTGGCAGTCCGGCGGGCGTGGTAACCATAACACCAATTTATGATTTGTTGAGGGTTTGTGTATCTTAACTGTAGAACATCATTCTGTTACAATCTATTAAAAGATACCTACATATCTAATAATGTCCTTATAACAACACAGATAGGTAATGAACCTACTTACATAATAGCTATGTAAGGTTAGAGATTTACAAAAGCGGCTTCAAGATCTGTTTAGCAAGGTGACCATTATAGCTTACTAGAATAGTATCGTTCTAGCTCTTGCATCGTAGCTTGCATCCACCACTGTGCACTAGCTCGCGTGGTAGAGTATCCTCTTTCCTCTAACGCTTATTCGTGAGTGGAGGTCTGTGACCGGCAGTGGGTCGTAAGATGATTATTATGCTGCTCGACATAAATATAAAAGTAATACTTACACGTCGAAGAGTAGGGAAATTCAAGTGATGGATTCAGTGAATGACTTTTTTCTGGTACCTACAAACCTACTTAGGTACTTTCTAATTTAGTTTAAGTTCATGATATTCTTATCTTATTATAGGGGCTGGCAAGCTAGCAACATTTCGATCCAATGGTATATTTTGTATTGACTCCTACATACCTATGTATTTTCTTCACCCAACAAAAACTTGGAAAATGAGGGAGGCAATAGCGTTCAGGGGAAGAAACCTGTAATCTCCCGGTTTAAGATAACCTCTTTCAGGAGACACATAGGTTTACACAGTATCAATGTTCCATGCTTTTCTCCTCATCTCCGCACGCTCTGCAACTGGGATCTAGAGTGAGCTTTATCGTACCTGTGGCGAAGTACCCGGTGAGGGCTTCGGCGAGTGCACGAGCTTTGCTTCTGTTGTCGTTCAGTATGAACTGTGGGATTCGTGGTGTTAGGTATATTGCTGATGAATTTCCAGCAGTGTTGCAGACCTGAGAGGCCAGACCATCTAGCCTGCGTCTTTTACCAGCCCATTCCTTAATGGAAATTCGAATGTTACATTACATGCCAGGATTTCTAGACTTGGTTCTGACCATGATCTTCATGACCATAGACGAGACATGAGACAAAATCACATGTCCACGCAGACGAAGTCGCGGGCAACAGCTAGTAAATACTAAAAATCTGAAACTATTTCAAGTTCTTCTCAGGTGAGAAAAATGATTAAAAATACATGAAAATACGTCATCTTTGTGACGTTTTGCTATCAATATATGATTTCACTCGATAAACTATCCAAGAATACTGAGGTATGATTTTGGTTTCGGTAAATTGTATAAATCTAGTCTAAATATGAAAAATAAAAGATGCCTCCAAGGCGTTTTGTCCTACCATAGCGTCTTAAGAAGGACCCTGTATAGGCTGGTGATAACGAAGTCGATGATAACGTCATTGACTGAACAAACACAAATAAACGTATATAAAAATATAAGCATATTTCATTCATTCATTCAATAAACAAACTCAATCTAAACAAAAGAAGACATCCCGAGCAATCAAAACGAAAATAACGAAAGAACAAGATATATCTGAACACATAACTTGTAGCTAGGGTTGCCAACCCTACTATATATAGTATCCTACTATATTAGGGGCCCTACTACTATATTTCTGAGAAAAATATATAATAGGCAAAACTACTATATTTTGAGGAGCAAATAATTTATATATATTGGTAGTTAGGTCCAATAAAAATGCCCAATAACTTAACATTATTTCCAAAAATTTCTCTCTCTTCATCGTATTTGTTCCATTTGATCTAGACTGGACGATGTAGATACTTCCTAAACAATTTTCTACTGAGTCAACTGCTGAAAATAGACAACAAGTTTTCTTATAGTCAGGTTTATCTAATTTAAAAAAAAGTTACATTATTTCTGTATCGACTCCAGCGACTTCTGCGTTTACAGGATGCATTATTTTCTATAACGAATACGAAATGGAGAAATCATTGTTCGTTAAGATTAAAAACTTGGCATTCAAAACAAAAAGTAGCAAAAAAAATCTTTTTAAAATTTTAAATTAACAAATTCGAAAAATACTATATATTTTCTTATTTTTCCTCGATCTACTATATTTTTTCCGGCTATATTTTTAGGCTCGAAATACTATATTTGGTCTAAAAAAGTTGGCAACCCTACTTGTAGCGTGCCCCACTTCTTACGGACAACCTCCAGACTCGGGTATAGGGTTGCCAGGTCTTAGAACCGAATAGCCGGACAGACCAGACCCCCTAGCATGATTTCTCTACTTGCGCGCGACTCGGCTTTTTTCCATAATAAAGGTCGCGGCAAGCGCGAGTTTCGCTCTCCGAAAAGCGCGGGAACAGGTTATTTTGTATGCAGCGAGGACGCGTCGCGCGCGCGTAGAGAAATCATACTAGACATGCAGCCAGTTTAGCCGGACATTTGAGTGAAAAGGCCGGACCGGACACCATTAATTATTGAGGATTTTTGTCTTACTATTAATATGACAACAACATTTTTATGCAAATTCAGGGTTTTTTGATCGTTTACTGTAATATCTTTTTAAATTCTAATGAAATTGAATCAGTTTTCTTGATTATTCATCATTCATTTCATTTCTAACTAATATTGCAATTTACAGCGTCGTTTTAAAGCGTCGATGGCGCGTTGCGGAGAGGTATGGACTCCCAATTATGGGGGTCCGGGTTCGAATCCGCACGGACAACATGCCATGTACCAATGAGTTTTTCTAACTTATGTACGTAAAACCGACTGCTCTCAAACGGTGAAGGAAAACATCGTGAGGAAACCTGCATACACTGAAGAAGAAATTCTGATGTGTATGTGAAGTCTACCAACCCGCATTGGGCACGCGTGGTGGACTAATACCCATACACCCTCCTTGAGGGTAGGCCTGTGCCCTGCAGTGGGACGTTTATAGGCTGATGATGATGATGATGATGATGATGATTGCAATTTACAATTGAAAACAAAATTAAACAAAGCCATGCCTGCTTCAAAAGCTCAGTTTCCTTCATAATGGAGTAGACTGGTCAAATGTAAAAGCCTAACAAAAGCCGGACAGGCCGGACACCGTCTAATTTGGCCTGACACACATCCAAAAAGCCTAACTATGTCCGGCTTTATCCGGACGCCTGGCCACGCTACTCGTGTAGGTAACAATACGAATGAATGATTGATCAAGAACCAGCACGTGATTGAGAAACTTTACGCGACAGAGGAGAGGGGAAACGATCGTTTGCAGAACAAGCACTGCAGTAAATAGGAGACTTTGGAGTTAGGACACACTACACTCCATCATGAGATTTCGAGAATTGATTGATTGAATTGATTTCGATTAATTTATTCATCCTCACGTTTCTAACTCATCGTCATAATACTGCCTCCGTGGTCTAATGGTTAAGAGCATTGGGCTCTCGACACGGAGGTCGTGGGTTCGATTCCCACAGGGGACACTTAGTGATATGTCACTTTGTGCGTTTTTCCTCAGTTGGTTAGGACATTGCAGGCTGAATCACCTGATTGTCTGAAAAGAAAAATGATTCCGTGCTTCGGATGATTCGTTGGTCCCGGCTACTATCTCTGGTGGTAGTAGTCGTTACATAAAAACCACGTCAGAGGCCGTAAGGCGGTCTGAAAAACCTCTGACACCAGGGCTCTGCCCACACGATAAGAAGAAGAAGAATACCGCCTTTATTCAAAAATGAAAAAAAAATATTGTAGGAATTTAGGTTACACACATATCCGTATTGAATCAGGATTTCGATTTCGTATGGATTTTCCCCCTCCACAATTGCGTTCGGAATTGCGCAGCTGTCAAATCCTATACAAAATCACAATCCTGGTTCGGAATTCCAGATCGGAATTCCGTCTGTGTGTAGCGGACCTTACTCTTTTTTTAGGATTCCAAACCTCAAAAAGGAAAAAACTGGCCAAGTGCGTGTCGGACCATGCGCAGGATAGGGTTCCGTAGTTGCCCGTCACAATAAAATATGTATTTAGAAGGAGGCTTTTTGTTTTATACTACGGCTTAATACTGATACGGATAAAGTCTAAAAAGTACATTTTATAAGTTGATCGACTATTACTCGTAAACTTGTAAAGCATACTTAGCGGTGATTGTTTTCCTTTTAATTTCGTTATATATACTACTGTTATGACTTTTTTTACAGATCCAGAAACAACCGTTTAGCTGGCAGGTGGGGGGACACTTGACTCTAACAAAAATTTTCACTTTAAAGCTTAATATTTTGCTTACGGATCCCTAAATCGAAAAATGGTTTTCCCACACCCATAATATTTTTAAATTACCTATCCAACGATACCCCACACCATGGGGTAGACGAGAAAAAAAAATTCCATTCCTACTTCGCGTGTATGGGAGGTACCCTAAAAAAATGTATACCCATGCCAAATTACAGCTTTCTAGTACTAAGCGTCTCTGAGCTAAGCCGCGGACGGACGGACAGACGGACAGACGGACAAGACTGACTCACACTTGGCCGGTTTTTAGTATTTGTTGTTATTCTGTAGAGTTTGCTCTATAATCACACTAAGTTTGTCGCTTGTATGTATTGCCGATTTTACGATACAGCGTGAAGAAAAAACGTTGATAAAAACTAGTTTCTTGATGAGAACCCCCCTTAATTTTTAACTTTTTGACATTTTTATTATTTGTTAACAAATCCGCCGTAATAACGCATAATCTGAGAAAATTTCAACTGTCTAGCTGTTACGGTTCAAAAGTTACAGCCCTAATTAGGTAGGACAGACGGACGGACGGACAGACGGACAGACGGACGGACGGACAGACAACGTAGGCTTAGTAATAGGGTCCCGTTTTCACCCTTTGGGTACAGAACCCTAAAAATTACCGACTTTCAAAAAAAAGTTTTCCAATCTAGCCGAGTTGGGTATCATTTGAAAAGACTTTGAACGTAATTTCGTGTCGTATTGGTAGTTCGTTTTTACTCTTATTACTAAATATCGAAACTGGCAGCATCTTCGTTTTTATCCGACTTCAAAAAGGAGGAGGTTCTCAATTCGACTGTTTTTTTTTTTAATGTTTGTTACCTTAAAACTTTCGACTGGGTGAACCGATTTTGATGATTTTTTTATATTTGAAAGCTGGTGCTTCCCGTGTGGTCCCATTTCAATTTGGTGAAGATCTGGTGAAGGGCTTCGGAGATAGACAATGGAACTCCTCAAAAATGTATAGCATATCATCGGCGATTGAAATAAATTATTTGTGTTGATGGTCCCCTTGCATGTACGCACGGCGACAGATCAACCTACCCATAGTTCGACCTTATGTCCATGAACATAGAGTTCAAGTGTGAGTAGGTTGATCTGTCGCCGTGTGTACAAACAACGGATATGTCAACCCAATATAATACAAACACTAAACATTTTTTTTAATAAGAAATTAAATCCGACTTCACACGTAAAAACGTACTAAAACCAGAATATTTTACATTCGCTTCTATAAGAACATTAATTTGTTTGATTGGAGTCGGTGTCAAGCTAAGCCCAAAAAATAGCTCTAAGCTTGGGCTTGGGCCAATCGCGAATCATACCGGCTTGACAGCGACTCCAATTATTATAGATGAGAATTTAAAATGCGCTGGTTTTAAGTACGTTTTTAGTTTTGAAGTCGGTTTTAATTTTCATATGGCGCGCTTTATCAGGAATATCCTCTTCAAACGAGCTAAAAGCATAGCACCTTCTACTTGTCTTATGATTATGAGGTAGTATAATAAACCATGTACAAATAGCTGAAATTACTGGAAGGGTATCATTAAATAAACGGTAACGTTATATTTCACGTAGCAGATTATCTTCTATGCCGTATTAATAGTAAATCTGGCTTCGAGCCAACTTTGCCCGTACTATGGAATTTGATATTGTGCGAATCCTTAAAGTTTCTATTACATTTTAGGCTTGGGTTGAAAGACTTTGTAGATCACGATTTACGCAAGTCAAGTTAGGCAGCAATGAAAAAAATATTGGCAAGAAAATAATTACTGGTACAAATAAATATACCACTAGTTTTTAATTACTATGTGGCGTCTCGCGGTCTCTTTAGATCTCTGGGCCTCTACCCGCACATTCGAACTTCACAATTGCGTGAACCTTTTCGTTCCAATGTCAACTCTATTACAATGAAGTGCGGACCGAAACAGTGGCGATATATCGAACATCGAAAGTCCAGGTACGGGGGCTGTTTTTTACTTTTCGCGTTTGACGTGTCGCGGTGACGTTTTCTATCTTCGACCGACAGGGCGTCACGTTTTACGTTGTGTAATTAAATTGTTCGTTACAATCCAAGGTTTTATTCTAGCGCGCCCCACAACTAACATAACTTTCAAGGGTGGTGTAGGTATTCAGACAATGAAACTACATAACTTGCTCTGAGGAACACGGGTTGGAAAACGACTTTTGGACCTCCCATACAAAATCGATCGACTGATCCTCACTTTTGTACAGAAAGTCCAAAAAAAAATCTCGTTTTTTGACCCATGTTACTTAGGAAAAGTTGTTTAGTTTCATCGTCTGAACCCTCAAAGCACACCCTTATAGTACTAGTAGCATATAATTTTTAAATATCAACACTGTGAATACAATGTGAATTCACTGTATGGCATCTGACAAGATATTTAGCGAGAAAAACTGAAATAACAGACACCAATTAAGACTTAAGTTAACATTGATTAAAGTTGGGGAGGCAAAAAACCTCATTCATTATGATCACTTTTCTGTTTTTGGGTTAGGTTTTTTTAATATTTTTTTTTATTTATAATGGAATTTGGCTTTAGCTCACCTGATGGAAAGTGTAGATGAAGCCGAGGATGTAGCGCGCTCGCCCAGAAAAAGCCTATTTACTCTTCTTTTAAAAATATCCTGATTGTATTTGCTTGGGAAAACAGACGCAGGGAGAGAGTTCCAAACCTTACCGGTTCTCATTATAAAAGAGGATGCGAACCTATTTGTGCGGATTGTTGGAATATCGACAACGTATGGATGCAGTCTCGCACTACGTCTTGTCGTACGTTGGTGGAATGGGGATGGTGGAATCAGGTCATGTAACTCCTGAGTCCTGAGAGTACAATATTATCTGTTTTCATGCAAATTGATGTTACAATAGGTGCACAAATGAGAGAGTAATTGAGGCGAGATAGAAAGACATACAGAATGGAAATGGACCAATCTTTGTCTGACTGAATGAATATTGAGTTTACATGCTCGAAATATGCGGAATGATCTATGGTGGTTCGTGGTTCGTTGATTCTATACTATTCTATTCTAATATTGCTTATTCCCAGCGACTTACAATCGAGAACATGTGTTAGCCACAGGTCTCCACAGGGCACTTAAGTCGAGGTTTCCGCAATTTATTAAGGCGGCGACTGTTTGGGCGTCAAGAGTTTCCTTTTAACATTTGTCGTGTGTAATGTTGTCTAGTTTACTTCTGTTTAGTCTAATAACGAATATTTGCCGTTGAGATTCCAGTCATTAAAATTCTTAATAATTTAGCGTGGATTAGGTAAACTAATTTGTTTAGAGTACGGCTTTGTGATTCCATTTGTTTATGTCAACAGTAGCAGAAATGAAATTAGCATCCGAATTTTCTCCAAATGTAAAAGCAAGTATACACGGTAGAGTATTTCATTTTTCAAAATTTTCGATTTTTCTATAAATTCACTCGAATTCTTGATCTGACTCATATACAAGGTTAATACGCCAGTACAATCGATTATCATCTAAAGGTTGCACAGTTTGATGAGTTCTATGTCACCTTGATATTGATGTAGTATAGGAGGGTAGCAAATATTTCAAGTTTATTATCTGAAGTGTAGGGTAGTAAGTTATTTAATTGTATCGTTTAACATTCAAGCATATTTTAATGTAAACATGAATAGTAGACGAGGAATTTGGTTTCTCGACAGGATCCAATTGAACATTCTGTGCAACCTCTAAATATGGTTCAATCCACATGAGATTTAGCAAATATACTATTAAGCGAAAACCGGGGGCCGAGCGAAGTCAGAAAAAATATTTTTTTTTTCTCATACAACAGTGAAACACCCTAATACACGGTGTTAGCGTAAACAGTTGCATTACTTTAAGGGGTGATTGTACCAGTGATACTAAACAACTTTCCCTAGGAAACCTATAGGACATTCGCAAAAGGAAGTTCAATCTCAGGTTTAATTGGTAATTTGATCCCGCTATCTTGATGTTTGAGTGAACAATGAGGGTTCGGGTAGAGTTCGACATTTTCTATGGACAAACCAATTTTCTTTTTCGCTTTCTTAATATAGGCTGTCCTAATTAAAAGAAGTTCAGTTTGATGGTTTGCTGCACCCCCTGAAAGTATGTAATACATATTGTTAGCGGAAATGTGGTTTTTGGCAGACCCCCCCCCCCCACCCCTGCGTGCTCTATGGGTCACCCCTTTGCCTACACCCGGAAGCTGTCAATACTGACAGCTGTCACCTCTCCCCGCGCTACGGACGAGTCGCATACGCCGATCCGATAGTTTTATATAATTACGAGCTTTTACCCGCGACTTCGTCCGCATAAATTATATATACCAGATTTTAAATCAGATGTTACGCTACCAAACAAAAAAAGTTTCATCAAAATCGGTTCAGTAGTTTTTGCGTGATACTCGAACAAACAAACACCCAAACAAACAAACAAACAAACTAAATTCTTTTTTCAAAAATTTACAGTTTTATAATAGTCAAGAAGATTCAGGAAAAGTCTATTAAAATGTGTATTTGCCATTATCCAGAGAGTTTCAGTCTAATAATATAAATTTACATCCTATATACTATTATTTATACGACGTGGTACTACCTATGTAAAGAAGTTTCTTTAGCTATAAAACTGACCTATTCAATATTTGAACATGATTTAGCTTTTCGTTCCTTTTTCGAGCTAGTTACACAAAACCTAAACGAAACTAAATATTGATAAATCATTTGGAGAGCTCTCCAGTCTGCACTAAACAATCAAGCCATATTATAAAGCGATCAAAAAACAACTCAGTTATTTTGTACCTTCATAATTGCCTGTAGTGATGCCTGTAGTTATGGCCAATTAGCGTCTCTTGTTAGATACTTAGGTTACATATAAACAATTGTTTAGAATATTAGATGAAACTGTTAAATATTGTACTAAATAGAAAACAATCCTTTCTTAGGTACTATTCAAAGTATTGCTTACTAAGTTAAGTACATTAATTCTTCTGTTAACGCGGCAACCACGGTAACTACCTACGTTTCCTATTCTTACATACACCCTGTAAGGAAAAGTATCATAAACCTTTAAACCACATACTCTACCCATCAAACTGAACAACTTTTACTACGTGAGGGAACCAATAAGAGCAAAAAAAAAGCTATCCCATACTAAACTCCAATAGGTACCTACTCGACTCAAATGTGTGCAACAGCAGATTTTTTTTGCTCCGATCGGTTTTCTCCCATAGTAAAAGTTGTTCAGATTGATGGGGAGAGTATGTGGTTTAAAGGTTAATGATACTTTTCCTTACACCCTGCATAGGACAGGGTTTAAAATTAAATGGGACACTTATTTAAAGGGGTGCTTCAGACCATCAAACTAAACAACTTTTACATTGGGACCAATACTGAAAGCGCGAAAAAAAATTAGGGGCGAAAATAAAAATTTTTTGCGTGTGTGTCAGACCATCAAACTGAAGAATTTTCGCCATAGAGCCAACATCGAAATCGAAAATATAGTATTTTTTCTCAAACATGCTTGGAAATGTGAGCATTATTTTGATAATCTTCTTCGAGATAAATCGAAATTGCAGTACTGGCCAAATACATGCGCGCAGCGGCCGGCAATGTTGTATGAAAATCCATATGTGTCGTGTTTAGCGACCAAATAAATTACATACTAAACTCATATCTGTCGTGTAATTTAAAAATGGAACGATCTTTTTCTCCGAAACATGGCAACCAAGGAGGTAACTTATCAAAGGTTTTATTTAAATTTCGAACTGGCTTGCAAATAGAAAGCTGTTTATTGAAAAAAAAAACTAATTGTTGTTCGATGTTCGTCAGATGTTCGTCATTGATTTTGAAAAGAGTTTTAATTTCCGCGAATTATTTGAGAAAATTTACTGTTTTAATTTCCGCCCATTATTTGAGAAAAGTACTATACAAGCCTTGGCCACAACTAGGCATTGATAGACTGACGTATGTGTGCCTCGGCTTCGCCTCGGCCCACATTTACACGTTCGTCCATCAATGCCTCTGTTGCTGGCCGCTGCAGTAATGTACTATTTCTTTTCGACATACTTACCATGTGGGGTATAAAAATGAAAGGGCTTTATGAGTAGATTACAAATATAAGTTTTAACAAAAATAACTGAAACTATTTTACTGGGATGATCAGACCGTCAAACTGAACAACTTTCTCTATAGGACCAAATTCGAAACCACGAAAAAAATCTGCTATCCCATATAAAACTGCAAACCTAACTCGACCCGAATGTATGGGAAGCTGATTTTTTTTTCTCGATAGAAATGGAAACACAAACGAAAAACTCTTTTTGTTGTCTATAGCGAGATTGAATTATGTTTACACAGACTTAAGAATATTGACTTAAGATATTGTTTTACAAGATGGGGTGGTTGGGGATCTACCTCCTAGCGGTCAACCCCGGGCAACGGCATCACAAGCTACCAAGTTTGTGGTATCGGGTGAACGATCCCCCACAGCGGTGTGGTAGGCTCCGCAAGGAGCCGCCTGGCTCGCGACCACCCTCCTGCCGGAGTCTGGCGCCAAGCAGCTTGCTGCGTTCCGTCAGTAGCCCAGTCATTTTACGGACTTTTGTTAGGAGAGGTGGGAAGTAATTATTAATTGGACTTTTAGTCTGCAACCGGTACTATTTAGTGACAAAAAGACTATCTGAACACAAATTTTAAAAAAAAATCGCTACGCAACATAGAAATCAGAATTGTGAGTCCCAGAAGGCTTTTTAATTAATAATATTAATACCATGCACTCATTTGAATAAGATTTTACAATATAAATTATTTTTAGCAATAAAATAGGCATTGAAATTGAGAAAAAAAAGAGGTTTTTATTAGAAAATACGAATGTATTTTTCAAAACCTTCTAAGTAGACAAAAATATGTATACCATGTTTGAAGTATGTATAATGATAATGCCTTAAATATGCGCAAAAAAAAATTACCTTCAGGTTTTTTTATAACGAGATAATACCAAAATTTTAAATTTGGAACTGTTGCTGACGAGATTTTTTTTTAATTTTGGTACATTTCTAAGCTCAAATCGGCTCTTAAATACTGTACCGAAAAAAAAATACCAATTAGTAATTAATCCCGGCTCAAACCGTAAAATGACTGGGCAACAGTGTGCAGGAGTGCCAGTGCTATGCTGGGTAAGCTCGCTACATCTTCGACCCCATCTTTGTCCTGTGGACTAGATTGAGGTCAAGAGCAAACCCATCGATAGTAAAAAAAAAAAACAAAAAAAGATAAAGTGTAACGTACTACAATAATTATGTCTTCAAAATATTTGTTTTTTCGGCGTCCGTTTTGTAGAGAATACAAGTATTTTAGTGGCAGTATAAATTACCATCAAGACTAGCATTATTAGGTAGCATTATAGACCGACCACTAAATCTTGGCACTTTCTAACTAAAATTAGTTATCGTCTGAAAGTAACAAAGAGCAGTCTTAGGCTGCCTTTCCACTGATGCGAGCTGGCTGGGCGAGCTGTGTAGCTGTGTAAATATTAACCAATCAGGAGCCCGGCCGATCTCGGCCGAGATCGGCCTTACGCCCGTATTAACTGTCAAAACCATAACTTATGAAAAACCAACACCACCTCATCGAACACGACCGTTACGATAACACAATCACATAATTATAGCGCATGGACCGCATAAATTGAGCCCCCATCGCCTAATTTACTAAGTCACAATACGAGCGGCATTGTGTGCTTGAGATACTTTTTTGATTTTAGGCGGAATAAAGGTACCACAATGCCTTCGTGCGCTTTTACTCGTTGTACATATCATTCAAAAAGAAAAATCTAATCACACGGCATTAGTTTTCACTCGTAAGTATGAAAAGCAGGTCCATTTTTCGAGTAGGTAATGCAAGAACGTCACCTATCTTCCGCTTGTTTAATTATTGCCGGCTGAAATATCTGCGATCTCTGCCCAATCCTATTTCTTCTGGGGTCTAAAGACAAGATTCTTGTGAGGCCGGTCCCCGATCCCCACTACCGAATCCGCTGCGTAGTCCCAGTAACGCCCTATGCCGAGGTCCGTACCCTTTCTGGGTGCCCTTAGCGCCACGGGACAGTGCGAACTGCGGCGCGAAAAGCGAATTTTCAATACACTGCCTACGCGCCGCTGCGTGCTTACGTAATAGCAGGGACACAACGCTCAGTGTATTGAAAAATCGCAATTTGCGCCGCAGTTCGCGCTGTCCCGTGGCCAGGCGGTAAAGCTGGATGCTCAAGTTCATTCACTGGTTCAGTTTGATGGTCTGATCATCCTCTTAAAAAACCTTCAGCATATAAAGAAGGACCCTGCATATCGATTGTCAAAACAACAAAAAAACATGTACAGTCAAGAGCACGTCAAGCTTGACACTTTGGACTTTGTACCGTTCTTATTTAGTGCGCCATAAGCGTTACCATTGAACTGCAAGTGTAAAGCTTGATGTGCTCTTGACTGTACCTGTGCATGTAGGTACTGTAAAAGCTGTAAAATGGTTGTACAAGGCTAGTTTTTGTGTTTTTAGTTCAAACTGAAACGTTGTGACGATTAACATAAAATATCTGCGTGCTGACACTAAACCAACCGTAAGCCGGAAGTGACAAAGTTTATTTTAAAATGAACTTTTGCCTTTAAATGTAAACCAAGGACTACACTTACATTCGAGGTTGGTCTTTGAAAGTAGTTCGCTTTAATTATAACTGTCTCTTTTGATCTCACAGAGACGAAAGCTTCAAAGCGAGAAACGTACACAATATTATTATTTTATTACACTGTTACACAAACGACTTCCGATAGCAAAATATGATATAGATAAAGACACATCGTTACATGATTTAGGCAAAGGTCTAAAATTGCATATAAGGTATCCCTTAAGATCTCAAAAAACTCAAAAGATCCCACTGGGTCGAAGTGTTGCTGGCTTGCCAGCCCCTACAACAAAGACGCTTTCTCCTGAAAACCTAATTGGACATTGTAATTTTTTTGTATTTGTAAAATGAATAATGACAAAGTATAAAAAATCTCTCCTAGTATAAAAATGGCAAAAATTGTGATATTTCATTAGATGGGTATCAATTTAAACTAGTCTACACAAAATAGTGAACAACTTTTATCAAGGAAGCAAACTAGAAATCGCAAAAAAAAAGTTTTTCCTTAGAAAAAATTGTGGCTATTCGACTCAAGTGTAGCTGATTTGATTTTTTTTAGTAACCTTTAGTTGGATGTGTAATCACTAATCATAGTTTTAATGAATGTCAACGACTATACTTTCACCCTGTATAGTTTTAATTAATAATATGGTATATTAAAAATATTTCTAACTAGTCTAACTTCCCACTCGGGGAATATAGTCGTAAGCATAATATGCTAAGCTACATTTTAACAGACATAAAAACTAATTCAAACATTTTTGACTCTATCCAGTAAGTACCAACACATACTATTCGGTGTATAGCTCATTCCAGCGCGGTGCCAACTGGTGAGGTGGGTTGGCGTCTGTCCAGAACTGTTATTCAATATATCTTGCAGAATTCAAAGACACCTACTCAATTATATTGCGATGGAGTGTGAATGACGAACTTTGAAACGTTTTTGAACACAGTAATTGGACACAGTTACAAGTTAAGTGTGATATTTAACGAGCTCACGTGTTTAAGCGCAGTTAGAATTGAGATCATCATCAGAAATTAGAAAAAGTATAACAACGTGTTAATGAATAAGCGCAAAACCTCTCATACACCCCAACTGATTTATAACAAAATAATTAGATTGAAACAATAATTTCATTATTTTTATACTTAAAATTTAAACTTATTCTCATTTTAAGTTTTGAGGCGAAAATGATTTGTTATCATTTCAGCAATGAATGAAAGCGCTAACGTGTGAGTACGTTAGCGTTGATACATTTTAAGAATCTTGTTTTAGCAGTAAGTAGAGTGAGTGTGCCCGTGCGGTGGGTTGACATCGGGTTCAATAAAATTAAATTTTTGCAAACAAATTATTTAATATTTTGAAAACAATTACCTATGTTGAAACCAAGATAATTCGATTCTCCTCTCGATTCTAAACAAACTACTTTCTAGTTTTGCGTTAATTCATTAACACGTTGTATGTCTAGAAAATGAGCCTCATGCTTCTACCGTATAAAACAAAAGGGACCAACTTTCTTAGGTTAGTGTGCGTGAGGCGTCATACAAATAATGTCTGTGTGCGTGTATATGGATATGGTTTAGAGGCAAGTACTGGTTGCAATCCGGCCTTCCGAGCGGTGGTGGTAGTGGTTCAATCCCAACCTGTATCAATCAGAATTGTACCACAGAGTATGCTTGTACCATCTCTGAGGTTCGGTACTATAAACGTCCCACTGCAGGGCACAGGCTTACACTCAAGAAGGTGTATGGGCGTCGTCATTCTACCACGCGTGCCCAATGCGGATTGGTAGACTTCACATACGCATCAGAATTTCTTCTTCAGCGTATGCAGGTTTCCTCACGATGTTTTCCTTCACCGTTTGTGAGCAGTCTGTATTACGAACATAAGTTAGAAAAACTCATTGGTATGTGATCCGTGTGAATTCGAACCCGGACCTAAGGGTCCGGGTATCTGGTTATGATTGAGTGTCCATACCTCTCCACAACGCGGTGCAAAACTATTAGCATAGTGTAAATAAAATAATTGATGAAGCTCAGCGATCGCGGCGGGTCTATGCCCACGCGGCGTGCGGGGTACGGCGAGGGACGGGCGTACCCTAACTCATTTCGCTATTAGGGTACGCGCGCAGGCAGCGTGGGCCGGGACGCACTCCTCCCGGCCCCCGCACGCCCCGCACGATTGGCCTGCCGCGACTATTAGCTTCACCACTAATTCATTGATACGATATCCAGTATCCATATCTATCTTTAAGAGGACATGCCAACGAGTGCTTTCCATACAAAAGAAGAAACTAAAGCGTTAAATTTTGACATCGCAAAACTATTGTGTATAGAATAGGTTGTATCAGAATAAAATATTTTACGAGATTTGAACAAAGAAGAGTAATTTTTTAAATTAGATTTTTCCTAAAAACTTTAGACCGTATGATCGAATTTTCGAGTTCGATTCTGTTTAATTATACAAATGTATTATTAAACGTAGGTACGTAAACGTATCAAATCTAGGAAATAAGCAGTACCTATGTTAATTTTAAGAGATCACTACTTATACAAAACTTTACCCTCCTTCATAGGCATTCGGGTGATGATTAAATTTTTAATTATGTCTGTCAAAAAATCTACGAACATTCATAGCAATTTCACTACTGTTATTTCTTAACCTTAACAGGGCAAACGGGGACAGTAAATTAAATAAAAAATAATCAATACTAACTCAAACCCTAAGCCATCGACTCAAGTGGTACTTAAAATGATAAAACAGATTTATTGTTATCACATTGTTATCTGCTTAATTAATAGTTTTTAATTAAACACTTGTACGCCATTTAGGATTATGATATGTATTTTATAAATAAGATAAACGTTTTATAAAACGAAACAAACAAAAAATCCTTTTTTTTTATTACAAAAATCATTTAGACATTATTTCAATAAAAACAACTTAAAAAGTGAATTATTGAAAGGATGATCCAAAATTTGCGATTTTTAACAAAAAAAAAAAGTAGTAACAAATAATGCGAAACCACGCGAAACGAAACATAACTAACACCTATCAGCGAACTGTGAACAATATGTGAAAAAACATGTTCACTGTCCGGTATCAGAATCATTTTGAGAAAAATGAAATCACAAAATAATGAACACAACAGCAAAATGCATAACAAATAAGATATCGCACACATAAATTTACTTAATTTCTTATTTCCCACAGCTATTTCGGTTTCTCTGAAAACGATTAACTATAAACACTAAAGAATAAAAGCTTATAAATTAACAACACCACGCATACTAAACACAATGTGTAAATTCAATTTTATTATTGTTGTAAAAACGGCATGATTTAGAGTGGCACCGTTGCCAAGAAACATAGAATTAGGACACGATATAATATACTTTGTAGCAATTAATGTTTGAACTGTGACAGCTCAAATAGATGGAAGCCCAGTTCACAATCGCGAGGACCTTGGACGACGTTCCAAATTATCGACGACCATCCCATCCCGCAAACATCAGGTCAAACGAAGAATTCAAGTTGCCATCCGATGTCAGTTTTCGGTTGCTCTCCGCGTGGCAATAAGAAGCGCAGGCACTGATCTGGTCTCCAATTTCCAAAAAACGGCTTCCCGGCTTTCAACTTAAGGAGCGAATGTTTTCTATGAGAAACGCGATTGCCCAACACCCTCCAAAAAGTGCGTGCGTGTGCCTTTTATTGATTTCACTAGAAAAATATGTGAGTAAAATTCCAGCAATTGTAGACGGTTCTTTTAACACGAGAAAAATGTTTAAAAATACAAGAAAATTCAAGTTTGAGAAAATAAAATTCTATCGTAAGAAGTAGTTTCAATCGTGTAATCAATTGATGATTTCATTCACTAGATAAACTATCTAAAAATACTATGTCATTTTGTTCGTTCCGGTAACTTAAAAAAAAACCGCTATAAATCGTGTCGAAAAACGAAAATAGAGACCCCTTCTCAGGTAATTCCGGGACATAATTATAGCCCCTTAACCAAAAATCTTGGGCTAGCCTGAACAGAATTAGAACAGGAGTCGTTCGGTGTAACTACCATCTTCACAAGAAGGATGTTCGTGATAAACCGTTGCGAAATTGTGGTGCTAAGTACAGTTACTGTGTTACCTACTAATACAATAAATTTTAGTTCTAAGTAGGGTCGAGGCAATGAAGGTGGATAAACAAGGTAAACGTGTAAGTAAAGTAAGTAATTGTGATTTACGTAAGAGAAAAGCGGCATAATATATTATTGGATTCTACAGGGTGTAATAAAACACCCTAGTAATACTTAAGGGGGTGCTTCAGATCATCAATCTGAACAACTTTCACTATGGAGGCAACGTCGAGAAAAAATAAAAAAAATCTGCCGTCCCATACATTTGAGTCGAGACGGTACTGCAGTTTTGTATGAAAGAGCGGATTTTTTTTTTTACGATTTCGACATTGGCTCCGTAGTGAAAGTTGTTCAGTTTGATGGTCTGAAGCACTACTAGGTATTACTAGGGTGTTTCGTTACACCCTGTATACAGGGTTGTTAACTTAATCAGTCTATCAAATATTATTTATTTTACACCAAAAAATAAACAGTAAAATACAGAGGAAAAGAATTCTAGTGGCGTAAAATAAGGCGGGCTTATCGCTAAGAAGCGATTTCTTCAACAACCTTAGGGTAGAGTGAACAGTGAATGAAGAAAGGTAAAATGCGTTTCTGTAACTTGATGGTCTGATGCACCACCTTAAGTATGTTACATACTTAGGGGGTGCTTCAGACCATGAAACTGAACAACTTACATTAAGGGGCTATGTAAAAAAAATAGGATTCTTCAAAGCTCCATATATCATGAAGTACTAACAGTAGGAGTATGATTTGCGGATATGTGTAAATTGAACATATAATTGAAGTTTTGATTTAGAGCCAAAACACGATTAAGACACATTTTCTCGATACAAAAACAAACCAAAGTAGCCTCCGTTTTTGTCTATAAACGCTTGTAACTGCTAAACGGTGAATAATAGAAACATCAGACTTTATTTAAAAAAAAGAGATTGCTATTATCTATGTTTTGATTAGAGCAGAATTGAACTAACATAAATAGTACAATCACAATTAAATAAAGTTTGTTTTTTCGCTTGATTCGTTCCAGGCGCGCGCGCCGCCCCATCTCTTTCTCTCGCATCTGGCAGTAATATAAGCTATCACACGTCCGTTCCGCTAAAATTATTTTTCGACATAGGCTCTTAAGGGACCAGCCAGCGATTTTATTTGGTCGCCAGCGAATACCAACTTCTAAGGGGCGCACAAAATGATCACGTCACACGCTCGCCCATAGATTGTCCACTGGCCGTGCCGGTTTTTCTACGGGCAGCATGTAGGTGAACTCGTCAATTGGACGCACACACCGCCACGCTTTGTAGCGTACAGACCTATCGACTCATCATCATCATATCAGCCGATAGACGTCCACTGCTGGACATAGGCCTCCCCCAAAATGGGGGGATTTGCCATAATCGCCACGCTTGGCAGGCAGGTTGGCGATCGCAGTTGGATTGAATGTGTGTACTCAGAGGATGCTGCTGCCCATCCTCCGGTAGACCCCTCAGTCGCCTTTTACGATACCCACGGGAAGAAATGGGGTGGTGCTATTCTTAGCCGACACCACACGGACCTATCGACTATCGTAGCGCAATTGTACGAAGCTTTGTTTCCGTGGGGTCGGGTATTTATTCAAGTACCACTAGTAAGCAATCAAGTTGTCCAGCTCTCTATGCACTATGTATGGCTTCACTTATTGCTCTAAGGTTGTTAGTATTTGCTCCCCGTTTCCAATAAATTCCGTATTTCCCCGCGCTCTTTTCATCGGTGTAATAAAGTTCTTTCAATTACGCAATAGATTGAACACGGTCCCTACACAAACGTTATGAGTTTCTCTGTGTTTTCTTCAATTTACTCTCTTTACTAGACGAAATGTTTGGAAATGAAATGGCTACTTTCCTACTATGCATCACCAAACACGAACGTTATGAGTTTCTCTGCTATGTTTACTCTCTTTACTAGACGAAAGGGTTGGAAATGAAATGGCTATATACAAGCTATATACTTACCTACTATGTATATACGTACACCACTAGTTTTTAGGGTTCCGTACCCAAAGGGTGGAAACGGGACCCTATTACTAAGCCTACGTTGTCCGTCCGTCGGTCCGTCCGTCCGTCCGTCGGTCCGTCCGTCCGTCCGTCTGTCCTACCTATTTAGGGCTGTAACTTTTGAACCGTAACAGCTAGACAGTTGAAATTTTCGCAGATTATGCGTTACTACGGCGGATTTGTTAACAAATAATAAAAATGTCAAAAAGTTAAAAAATTAAGGGGGGTTCTCAACAAGAAACTAATTTTATTAACGTTTTTTCTTCACGCTCTATCGTAAAAACGGTAATACATACAAGCGTTAAACTTTGTGTGATTACCGAGCAAACTTGTAGAGTTTGCTCGGTAATCACACAAAGGTTTTAATTACAAAAAATACTAAAAACCGCCCAAGTGTGAGTCGGTCTCGCGCTAAAGATCCCGGACAAAAAAAGTTCTTTTTTCTAAGTTAATAATGTTGTGTGTGTTCTGTGGTGGTGTGGAACGGAACCCTCGGTGCGACTCGCACTTGACCGGTTTTATTAAATAAAGTATACCAACAATATTTTAAGGATGTATTCAGATAATTAAACTAAACATGGTTCAAAAAACGAGAAAATCATTTAGTTAGACCTCCCATGGAAAATAGATCTTCACTTTTGTATGGAAAATCCAAAAAAATCTTGTTCTTGGACCCACGTACCTTAGGGTAAGTTTTTTATTTGACGACCCGGTTGGTGTTGGTTATTATTTCATTATCTCAATGGACCCAAACTAGTGGTGTATATTTTTATCCTAGACAATGTAGATTGCTGCAGAAACACTTCTGAATACCCGATATCAGGTGAAGTCCGACGTTGGAAATCAACTGTTGATACAATTGAAATGAGAAATAAATAAGGCAAGACCGGCCCCTGGGGGACACCCTGTTGAAACAACATCAAAACTGTAAATTGAATTTTCCAATAGGAAAGGGTATTTCATTGGCATGATTGTCGAAACCCCACTGTATGTAACTAAAAGAATGACAAATTTCTCCCTGCTGCGTTCATACTGGGTGTTAACTTAAATCAAGACTATCGATTGCCTCTGTGGTCTAATGGTTGAGAATGAGAACATTGGGCTCTAAATACGGAGGCCGTGGATTCGATTCCCACGGGGGACACCTAGTGATATGTCACTTTTTGCGCTATTTCCCAGTTAGTTAGGACATTTCAGGCTGAATCACCTGATTGTCTGACAAGAAAAATATTTCCGTGCTTCGGATGGCACGTTAAGCCGTTAGTCCCAGCTACTATCTCAGGTGTAGTAGTCGTTACATAAAAACCACGTCAGAGGCTGTAAGCCGATGTTGGTGCCATAGAAAAAGTTGTTCAGTTTGATGGTCTGATCATCCCCTTAAAAATTGTCAGCATGAAGGATCCTGTACCTATATTTGACTGGAGTAGGTTCTGGTAGGTTCTGGTAGGTTTTCTATGGAACAGCAATTTTTTTTCGAGTTTTCGTAGTTTGCTCCATAGTGTAAGTTGTTCAGTTTGACAAGTAGAATGCATGTTTAAAGTTACTGGCAAAAAAGTGGTTGCGTATGCAAAAATTACCCTCTATCCTAAAACCACGATCGATTCAGCTATTCTAGGGTTGACACTACTGCAAAATGCGGTTGCATCTCGACCACATTTTACAGTCAATTCAACTGCATGCGGTAGCTCGTAGCGCATCCCAAAATGTGGTCAGTGCAATCCATTACACATTTAGGCGCTGGATAAAGTATTGAATATAATGTTTTCTTTACTATTCATTTTAATAGCAATTCAAAATCAAAAATATTCGGTGCCTCGAGAAAAGTGTTCTGTGTTTTTTTATGGACGGGTGTTAATATTCCGTGGACAGTTTTATATATGACGGATTATACAGGGTGTAAATAAAATTCGTTGCTTACATACTTAAGGGAGTGCTTCAGACCATCAAACTGAACAACTTTCACTGAACTTCGACATTGAAAGTGCCAAAAAAATCTGCTGTTTCATAGAAAATGTCAATGGCTAATCGACCCACATGCATGGAAAAGTAGATTTTTTCGCGAATTCGATGTTGGCTTCACAGGGAAAGTTGTTCAATTTGATGCTCTTTAGCCCCCATTTGATATGTAACGCATTTAATTTTACACCCTGTATAATTTTGATTAACTTTTTAACTATAAATATTGATATCTAAATGACGACGAGTGGCGACGGGCTCACTCCCCGTCACACTGGACAGAGTTTCGGTACTACTAGTGAAACGTGGATGTTCTGAAGTTTCAGAATATCTTTGACTACCCGAGGGGGCCCTCGGGGAATATAGTCGTGAGCATATGCTTATGATATCTAAATGTTTCTGCAAAAATTTACATAATTGTTATTCAAGAAACTCAATACTTTTACGTGCTTTTTACTATTTTGTTTTTAATTTTGCATGTCTAGCTAGCTAGATATAAGGCATACAGAATATACTAAGCTGCCCCACCACTCAAGAGCTATGTTGTAACTAACACACACCATGTTGCACCATGTTTTGGCACGATCGAATTTCATAATAAGTCTAAAGTCATAGAGAAACACGTACTCCTTGACAGGAAGGAGCGGAATTTCCCATACTTCCCCCTCTGTCAAAGCCTCACCCCCGCGACGACCCCGTAGTAGACCCGGCTACTTAATTCGATACGTTTTACTGTTATTGTCATAGCAACGGTCCCTCCCCCCCCCCCCCCCCCCCCCCCCCCCGCAAAAAATGGCAGAAAAATGTTCTATTGAGAAATAAACAATTCTTACTCCTCTCCGGGCGTTGACAGGAGACACGTTTTTCTCTATGTCTAAGGTAATCAAAATTCTAATAACATTTTCTTTATCATCAATTCAACACCGAAACAACATCATCAAACGCATTGGCATAATAACGTAACATAACAAAGTACTTCTCAAGCCAGTCATTTCACGAAGTGCCTACACCGAGCAGCTTGCCGAATAGCTTATTACGTTAAGTAGCTATTATACTAAGTAGCTGGCGTTTGCTATAATGTTATACTTTTATCGTAACGTTCTTGAAAGGTCTAGGACGTATGGTGAAAATGTTTTTTTTTTGTTATTTCTTAAACATAGAAGTGACGTGGCGCGGACGTGGCGCGGGCGGGGTGCGGCAATATAAACCTTATAGTACACGTAGCATAGCGTCGTTTGGAGAATTACGCCCGCGCGTGAAGTCGCCTTGTGATTTTCCTTCACGACAAAAACGACGCTATGCTGCGTATTATAAGGTTTATATTGGTGTTACTTTGACTATCCGCCAGCGGCACGTCTCTTCTGTATAAACAGCACCTTATATCCATGGAAGCGCAATACAGGGTGTTAGGGTTAACAGTTGGATTACTTTAGGGGTGATTGTCATAGTCATAGTCATCCCTTAATATTATAAATGTGAATGAAAGTTTGTTTGTTAGGCTTTCACGCGAAAACTACTTAACCGATCATCATGAAACTTTGTACACATATTCTTAGAGGTATTAGAAGTAACGTAGGATACTTGGGGTTTTCCAACGCGGACGAAGTCGCGGGCAAAAGCTAGTAGTCATATAATTTATTGCAACCATGGGTTTAAAAGATGTTACATAATATTGATTCCAATACACATGGACCCTGTTAGGGCACTGCAAAACTTAAATCTAGAATTCGAATTAAAATTGAATTAGAATTAAAATTGAATTTGAACTAAAATTACTTCATTACATTATAATTTGTTAATAAATTTGTACTCATGATACTGTACAACTTTCCCTAAGAAATAAGCAAAATCGAAAAAAAGGGATTTCGACATTTCATACAAACGTTCGATCAGCTGATTGCATTTGTGATTTAGTATGGAAAGTCGTTTTTTTTTTTTTTGCCTATTACCTATAGGTTTCTTAGGGAAAGTTGTTCAGCATCATGGGTACAATCATCCCTTAAAGTAGTGCAACTGTTTACCCTAACACCCTGTATAAAAGGTGGTGACGAGTGTGGTGTAGTGGTGGTTGTGTGTGATACTGGTGATAGTCTCTCTACGGTCTTATACTTCATTCGCAATCGCTTCACAAAACGATTTTCTGATTCCTATTTAGCTTTCTGGGCATTTCTAATCAACAAATATAATTTATTTATCAGAAAATTTTCTAGTGAGAGTAAGTGTTTCAAATGTCTATTTCAAAATAGCCTTATTTCATTCCATTATTTCGAAAACTTCAAAAACTTAGTTCAAAACAGGTAAAAACATGAGATAATACAAAGTACTAAAAAACCTCATAAAATAATAAAAAAATAAAACCGGTCAAGTGCGAGTCCCTACCACACCACCACATGACAACATTATTAACTTAGAAAAAAAACTTTTTTGTCCGGGACCTTTAGCGCGAGACCGACTCACTAATTGTTGTTATTCTGTAGAGTTTGCTCTATAATCACACTAAGTTTGACGCTTGTATGTATTACCGTTTTTACTATAGAGCGTGAAGAAAAAACGTTGATAAAAACGTTTCTTGTTGAAAACCCCCCTTATAACCCAGTAAAATTAGATAAATCAGAAGAAATAATTTCCGGAGTTTTGGAACTTTCCTTAAACGTTCCTTTGGTACGCAATATTGAAGAAAAAAAAAAGTCCTGGTGAGGGGGGGGTGAGCTCGAGGAAGGGGGGGGCTCTAAAGGTGACTTTTTTCAGTTTTTCGCTTATTTCTTGAAATCTAAAAGTCGTATCGAAATACTTTGTATGGACAAATTATACCTAACAAAATTTCCTACAAAACATGTGGTTTGCATTTTTGTCATAGGACTTAACCTTTGAGGGCTACGGGGTCGAGAATGTAACGGCATTTCAAAAATTATGAAATTTGTATGGCGACCCTCATGAAAGTTGAAGATAAAAACAAAATGATTTCATATTCTTAATCAGCAGCCCCGAAAACCCCCAGATACAAATTTTCAGTCGGTTCGGGGAACCCTTAAAAGCTGCATTGGCGTTTGAAATTTCCATGGTAGCCATCTTGGATATCGCAATTTTGGATTTTTTTCACCGCCACCCAAATCTGACCAGGGTCCTCTATGACATTTGTTCGAGGTCCATAACCCTATCTGTCATAGTTTCCGCGGGCCGTTGACCTCATCCATCAGGAGTCGACCTTCCGAGGAAGTCAAAGTTTTCCCTGTATCACCAAGGCATCCATATGATGATCCCCAAATGTCATCCTTGTACCGTAAGGGGAACCCGGAGATAAATTGGAGGTATCTGGTTGACCCCCCCTCCCCCCCCCCCCCACATAGATATTAGATAAATACCCGTATAATTGTTCACCGGGTTTCCCCCATTCAACGTATAGTAAAATGATTTTAGGGATCATCATAAAGATGCCCTGGCGATAAAAATAATATTTCGACTTCCTCAGAAGGTCGACTCCTGACGGATGAGGTCAACGGCCCGCGGAAACTATGACAGATTGGGTTATGGACCTTGAACAATTGTCATAGAGGATCTTGGTCAGATTTGGTTGGCGGTGAAAAAAATCCAAAATTGCGATATCCAAGATGGCTGCTATGGAAATTTCAAAAGCCAATGCAGCTCTTAAGGGTTCTCCGAACCGACAGAAAATTTGTATCTGGGGGTTTTCGGGGTTGCTGATTAAGAATATGAAATCATTTTGTTTTTATCTTCAACTTTCATGAGGGTCGCCATACAAATTTCATAATTTTTGAAATGCCGTTACATTCTCGACCCCGTAGCCCTCAAAGGTTAAGTCCTATGACAAAAATGCATACCACTTGTTTTGTAGGAAATTTTGTTAGGTATAATTTGTCTATACAAAGTATTTCCATACGACTTTTAGATTTCAAGAAATAAGCGAAAAACTAAAAAAAGTCACCTTTAGAGCCGCCCCCTTCCTCGAGCTCACCCCCCCCTCACCAGGACTTTTTTTTTTCTTCAATATTACGTATCAAAGGAACGTTTACAAAAAGTTTTAGAACTCCGGAAATTACTTCTCCTGATTGGTATATTTCAGCTTAATTTTACTGGGTTATTAATTTTTAACTTTCTGTCATTTTTATTATTTGTTAACAAATCCGCCGTAATAACGCATAATCTGATAAAATTTCAAGTATCTAGATATTACGGTTCAAAAGTTACAGGCCTGAATAGGTAGGACAGATGGACGGACGGACGGGCAGACGGACAGACGGACAGACGGACAGACGGACAGACGGACAGACGGACAGACAGACGGACGGACGGACGGACGGACGGACGGACAACGTAGGCTTAGTAATAGGGTCCCGTTTTCACCCTTTGGGAACAGAACGGAACCCTAATAAATTAAAACATCTATTCTGTAGTAAAGTAGCAAAAAACTTTTCTTTATGTAAAATATTTAAAAGAGTGGAGTTTTCGCATAGGAATCACTCGGGGAGTTTGATTGGCCCGTCAAAGTTAAATAAAGTACCGAGAGACGTTTATCTGCTGATGACAGACTCTCTCGCCCTAACTGTCGAGTACACTCTTATCGAATATCACATGTTAACACTTCATTCATTTCAGTAACACCTATGGGACAAATTATTTAGTATCGGAAACAAAATCACAAAATATTAAACCATTATACAGGGTGTACAATAAAATGGGACAGCTACTTAAAGGGGTGCTTCAGACCATCAAACTGAACAACTTTCTCTATGGGACCAATATCGAAATCGCGAAAAAAAATTCCGCTCTCCCATACAAAACTGCAAAGATAACTCGACTGAAATGTATGGGACAGCAGATTTTTTTTTCGCGATTTCGATATTGGTCCCATAGAGAAAGTTGTTCAGTTTGATGGTCTGAAGCACCTCTTTAAGTAGCTGTCCTATTTTAATTTACACCCTGTATATTTAATTAAATTGGCAACATACCTCGTTCAAAAGGATGTACAGTCAAATATCCACGACAAGCTTCGTCACAAGAAAGTATACATAAAAATCCACAACACGTTACCTACGTCAGCAAAACAACAAAAATTCGGCCCTTTCCTCAATAATCGTACCCGGCACAAAGGATCTCATCACACTAGCTGCGTTCCCGCGCTGGATAGCCAATGAAATCCTCTGCACCAGATACGACCCTGAGCGGAACCCGTTTTCCACCATCCTCCTGTCCAGATCTCTCATACCTATTTACCATGTTTGTCTTACCGAGATGCAGTTGACTAAAATAGCGCGCGAAATAATATTGGAAAATCAGGGTATGCCACGTTCGCGCGCTTAAAATCCAGCATACTTTCACAAATAGATAGCTGGACTTCCTAGCAAAAAGATCGTCACAGCACTACATACTAAAATTATGAAGATTGGTTGAACTATTCAGACGTGATAGTGAAACCTTTGAGAACGTCGATTCTGAAAAGTATGTCATGGCTAACGTACCCCCCCAGTCACCCCCGAGAAAACGAAACGAAAAAATCAAGATGTGCCTCTGTGTGTGCGATGTGTGTGTGTGTGTGTGTGTGTGTGTGTGTGTGTGTGTGTGATCTTTGTTATTTTGCGTATGCCACAAAGAGTGCGGAAGACGTTTTTCTCGTTTTGTCGCTTTGTCTTGGTAGAGAGAACCAGGGTAGCTGACATAGCCCGAAGAATTGATAAACTAAAGTGGCAATGGGCTGGGCACATTGCTCCCAGAACAGATGGCCGATGGCGCCGAAGAGTTGTCGAGTAGTGACCGCGTACCAGAAAGCGCAGCGTGGGTAGACCCCCCACACGGTGGACCGACGACCTGGTGAAGGCGGCAGGGACCCGTTGGATGAGGGTAGTGAAGGACCGGTCGATCTTTGGAGGAGATTATGTCCAGCTGTGGACGTTTATCGGCTGAGATGATGCTGAGCCGACTATCAACCTCCAGTAATGGCGAGGAATCCAAGGAAGAAGAATCCTGTTCGAGAACATTTTTTATTGCTATACCTGCCTTACGCCTGTTATTCCAGTGTTTCATTACCTTTACTAAAAGTAACGTTAAATTTTGATGTAGACTGTACACATACCTTAGAGGGTTTATTTAACTTTGAGTGATGAAATTAGTTCAACTTTTGTCAGAAGTTAGGAACATGTTAAAAGATTTAATCGGGTTGGTTCCTAGATAAAACTCAGGGACGAAGACTCCTTTTCCTTTATTAGTTATGTGCCGCACTGCGCTACTGTAAAGCGGCTAGCTCTCTCACTCGCAAGGCTTTTCGAGTCAATTAAACTGCCTGATCAGGACATCCTAAAATATTAATGATTTTTTTTTTAAATTATATTGGCATGCATAACACTGCGCTGCGCTGCTGCTGCTGCGCTGCTGCTGCTTGCTTTGTACTGGCTGGCTGGCATTCTATCGAATGCCGTAGGTGAAGGAGTAGGACATTTCAGAGTGTAAGTAATTAGGTAATTAAAATGTCATATTACAAATCTAAATCTTGCTACAATTAAATCAAAAGTGAAGAAACTAGAAAATGTTGGGGATTTCTATGATTTATTGTTCGGCGAAAAGTTCATTGGGGCTGGAGCTTTATTATAGAATAAACTAGTTTTTTTTTTGCGTCTTCGTTCCCGTGAGACTAGGAAATCGAAAAATACGTAGTCTATATTCCTTTCATGTTTCTTTCTTCAGCGATTTAGGCTGTGCGTTATCTAAAATGTGCGTTATGTAAAATGTGTGGATGAATAAAGTTCTTTTTATTATTTTTTATTATATATTATCTGTCAGTCAGTCAGTCACGGAACTATTTTATAAGTAAGTATACTTAGATATACAACGTGTTAATGAATTAACGCAAAACCTCATACACCCCAACTGATTTATAACGAAATAATTAGATTGCAACACTAATTTCATTATTTTGATAGTTAAAATTTAAAGTTATTCGCATTTCAAGTTTTGAGGCAAAAATGATTTTTTATCATTTCAGCACTGAAAGAAAGCGCTAACGTAATCATGGATACATTTTTATAATCTTGTTTTGATGGTAAGTAGGGTGAATGTGCCCGTGCGGTGGGTTGTCATCGGGTTCAGTAAATTTAAAATTTTGCAAAAAAAAAAAAAATGAAAAAGATTTCCTATGTTGAAACCATGATAATTCGATTCTGCTCTCGATTCTAAACAAACTACTTTCTAGTTTTGCATTAATTCATTAACATGTTGTATAGAAATTAAACTTTTAGGAAACTTTTAGTTGGCAATGTTGTTTTAAAAAATGTCGATACCCTACTATCCTGTAATTAGTCCGTAAGTTTTCCTAAAATGAATAAAATAAAAAATAAATAGTGGGGGCCTCGTAGATGAAGTGTAATTAGATGAAACAAGTTCTGGTATTACATAGAGAACCCTCGTAGAATAGCTTATGTCCTGAAATTCTGATGGCATTCAAAATCGATGCTCTTCATGGAATACCTAACATGGATGAATGATGATAAAACAGTGAATATGTTATGAAGAGAACGTTAGTATTCAACGGTTAGGTAAATTGAATACTGAACGAGCCGCAGCATAATGTGAAGGGCAAAATGTAAACGTGTGGTCGACTGAATTCTATTGAACGGTTTTGGACGATATTTTGGTCACCTATATACAGACAGGCCATAGGATCCGAGATAAGTACCTACACTTTGCGATGCTCATGTAATAATTCTGCCACTCGCTCCAGGGACCTGTTTAATAAACGCGACAATGACAAATTGACAATGACAATTCAGATTACATTGCTGAGAATGCTAGGACACATGAAGCACTGCAAGTTTAGCGTCATTAACTCATTAGTAACCAGCAATGTACTCTGAATTGTCATTGTCAAATTGTCATTGTCGCGTTCCTAGACAAAGTGCACACGCTTTCTATTCTACAAAAGCTAACGCCGCAGCGTTATCGACGATAGAAAACAAAATTTTAACAAAAAATTAAAACCGCCTTCAAAAAAACTAAAAAGTTAAAAAATAATATTGCAGCCTATGACTTTTTCGTTCGCATCATAAGAACATTAATTTGTTTTATTGAAGTCGCTGTCAAGCCGGTACGATTCGCGACATGGCTTGCATTTTTTGGCTTGGCTTGACACCGACTTCTATAAAACAAATTAATGTTCTTATGATGCGAACGAAAAAGTCATAGGCTGCAATATTATTTTTTAACTTTTTAGTTTTTTTGAAGGCGGTTTTAATTTTTTGTTAAAATTTTGTTTATTTCACAATTTTCAGTGGTGAATTCATTAGTTCGACTAAGATATTAGTTATACACGCAAATGGTACATCGATATGAAGCGTATTTTTCAATCGCCGATGATTTGCCGTCAATTTTTGAGGAGTTCTATTGTGTAGCTCCGGGATGCATCATCAGATCCTAGTTTCCTTATCATGGTACCACCGTCATTTCATTAGTTCGATTTAATAGGAGTGCTTTAAATTAAAAAACGCACTAGTCGGCAGTACGATTTTCGAAGGTTCCCCTCGATTTCTCTGGGATGCCATCATCAGATCCTGGTTTCCTTATCATGGTACCACCCTCGGGACATCTCCTTTCCAACAAAAAAAGAATCATCAAAATCGGTTCATAAACGACGAAGTTATCCGCGAACACACATAAAAAAAAAAAATATATATATACGGTCGAACTGAGAAACCTCCTCCTTTTTTGAAGTCGGTTAAAAAACGACAGAATGCTAGACAATGTCACAAATTATTGACAATCGCTAAAAGCTGAATCTGCTCTATGGTTAGCGTTCAGTTCACTCAATCACACTCTTTTTTCATTTTTAAATGCAAAACCGTGTTCGATTTAAAAAAAAAAAAAAATTTGAAATTTCTGTCAAATTCCGACGTCATTTTCTAGCGTTATCTACAAGGTCTGGTCGATCGCCAGGAAGCGTTCAAAACGAAACGCTCACTGTCGACAGCAACTGTCAAAAACTGCATGTTGTCTAGGCTTTTTCTATTCGTTTTCATTCTTTTCTACAGTCCCATACATTTTTTATCGTTTCTACTGGCGTTAACGCTAATCGAAAGACAATTTGTCTAGGGGCACAGGGCCCCAGAAAGTAACGTCGCACACGTCACGCGCTGTACGGAGTAACAACGCTGAGTCAAGTGCCATAAGATACATTGTCGCGCGTACCGTCTGGCAGTAAATGATTAAAGCGTGAGAACTTATCGTTTTCTAAGGAAGTGATGTATCTGTTACGAAGTAACTAGTAATCGGAACACTGTCCTCCAAAAGACAAATTACCTTGGATTCAAGGTAATCTAGCTTGGAGAACAGAGGTCCCTCAATTTCACATCCAACTTGCGCTCATTACAAAATAATGTTTAAGTAACCGTGGTATCCTTCTGTTGGTATTTTGGTGTCAATAAAACATTTTTTTTTTTTATTAATCTGTGGTTCCGATATACAGGGTCCTTCTTAAAATGCTGACGGTTTTTAAAGGGGATAATCAGACCGTCACACTGGACAATTTTCTATATGGGACAAAGGTCGAAATTGGGAAAAATAAATCTGCTGGTCCATATTAAACTGCAATTCTACTCGACTAAAATGTATGGAAGAGCTGATTTTTATTTCGCGATTTCATTGTTGGTCCCATAGAGAAAGTTGTTCAGTTTGATCGTCTGATTATCCTCTTGAAGAAGCCGTCATCATATTAAGTTGGACCCTGTATACACCATCGATGATATTGATAAGAAATGTTGGTATCTTAAGTAATGATAGAACAAAAACTTACCAATATATTTATAAGGATCAGGATGACTTTTTTTTTTAAAAACGTACCTGAAAAAAAAGGAAAAGTTAAGTATTTAATAGGACAATATTTAGCAAAATTCACGGACAACAGAAGCAACGCTCAAATTGTCATAAATAAATAAAATGTTTTGTCACCAAAATTGTCACCACGACAGTAAACTCCATAGGTAACACGCCTCGGTCACAAAGAATTTTTCCCATATAATCAAAAGAATGTAATGAACGTAAAATATAAGCAAATTGGCTATTCTCCTTTTCTCTGGGGAGATACCCACACCAACTTAACCAGTTCAAATTTACGACACAATTGTGTTACAGGAAAGGAGAGTCGAACACACAAATGATGAGGGTTCCGCTCCGTATACCATTTTGAAGCTATTGCTTCAAAACGGCGCAAACGTCGCAAAAAATAAAATTATTCATTTCATGTTACATTCCTACCACGAACAACCGAAATAATACAAATTTTTGAATGATGATACCAGAATCAACCTATGCAATATTGATCTGGGTCCTTGATCCTGGTTTAAAGAGCCTACAGTGTAGTAAATGTGAGACATATGCCCGAAAAATTAGTTTATTCAAAACAGAATATCACCACGTTAGGTGTTGTCTTAGTAACGGGAAGTGAGTCTAAAGAATTATTCCAAAAATATGTCTCTTACTCATCTCCGTAGAATATTAAAATAAATATACAAAACAATGGCTTGTGGGGTAGAAACCCTAGGTCCATGGGGACCACAAGCAAAACTGCTCATTAAAGAGCTGTCCGCGCGCCTGTAGGCCTAGCATGCCACCCCCGAGAAAACGACAAAAATCGAGACGTGCCTCCATCTTTATTATTTTACGTATGCGAAAAAGAGCGCGCATGACGGTTTTCTCGTTTAAACGCTTTGTCGTGGGTGGCATGCTAGCCGTGCTGGTCGAGTGCACGGGCGACATGAGAGCTGGCAGTTTCCTCTGGCAGCGAATAAGCCTAGCAATCCAGAGGGGGAATGATGCCAGCCTCCTGGGTACGGCGGTTCAAAGGTGTTTAGTTTATAAGGGGTTTTACTTATTTTATTCATTGTTTTTTTAAACTATATTAATATTTTATGTACCTCACATTTATATTGAATAAAAGATAGTACAGATAAATGTTAAAACGAAAATTGGAAAACCAATTGCTTAAAAGATTGCAAGTACCTATAAAAACATATTTCATGAGTTTCCGATACCCTATAATTCTTCTAAAAAAAAATTATTTACCTACAATTCCACCCAGACTGTAGGATGAACCGTTCATTCCTGGAAATATTTAATATGGTTTATCCGAACCCTATCGCAAACGGAATCCTAAAATGGTCCCAATCAGCACCCAGTAGCTTACTCCGCAAGAAACAAAATAAAATGCAAATAAATCTAAACATTTCTCCGCGCCCACGCATTCGCGCCGCGTGAAAAAGGCCCGTCTAAATCTAAAAGGGTTTGTACAAAATTGGTTTGTTTCAATCTCTCTGTGGGAAAAAGTTCACGGATCGTATCGAGTGAGTTCATTTTTAACTAACTTCTAAATATAAAGGTTCTCTGTTTGATTTATAATACCCACGTTCATTTGTCGTCAATCTTCGTTCGCGCAGACAGGGATATACAATAGGGTATTTGACTACATACAATATATTTTATTTTTACCTTCTCAATAAAGAAAAGGATAGAAAATAACGCTAAATTCTAATTTTCATTGAGTTTTTAGCTTGAATACTATTTTTAATAACAAGATAAACATTAAAAAGTAATGAAATGTTGATGACGTCACAACTCATTATGTACTATCGGTTTAAAATAACAATGTGCATGACCTTGAAGGGCCGTTCGATAACTTCACTCGGTTGTAAAGGAATATAGACTCTATGTAAAGGAAATAATCATTTGAATGACTCGAGTGAAGTTCGTGCGATTGAGTGACGTCACATTTGCAGGCGAGGTCATGCACATTGTTATTTTAAACTGATAGTAATACAAATGTTCATACAAAGCGCACGTTTTGACGTCCAATAAAGAGTAGCTGATTTGACTAGTTGTCAAATAGCCTATTCCCGATGATACTCCATAAGACTCCATTCCATACCAGTGTTTCCCAAACATTGTTCTGCCATGGCCCGGTAATTTTCACACTGCCCCTTCGTGACCCACTTAATACTTTTAAGGGGCTATGTGAAAAAAATAGGATTCTTCAAAGCTTCATATATCATGAAGTACTAACAGTAGGAGTATGATTTTCGGATATGTGTAAATTGAACATATAATTGAAGTTTTGATTAGAGCCAAAACACGATTAAGACAAATTTTCTCGATAGAAAAACAAGCCAAAGTAGCCTCCATTTTTATCTATAAACGCTTGTAACTGCTAAACGGTGAATAATAGAAACACAAGACTTGATTTAAAAAAAAGAGATTGATATTTTCTAAATTTTGATTAGAGCAGAATTGAAGTTACATAAATAGTACAATCACAATTAAATAAAGTTTGATTTGGCGCTCGATTCGTTTCAGGCGCGCGCGCCGCCCCATCTCTTTCTTTCGCATCAGGTCGTAATATAAGCTATCCCACGCCTGTTTCGCTAAAAAAAAATTCGACATAGGCCCTTAATCTTAAAATACTACACATTTATTATTAATAAAAATGTTTTATTAATACCGCTTACGAATATTTACGATTCGTTGATCGATAGCAGGTATTATTTTTAAAACAAGCCGGGAATGTTGCGACCCGGTATTTTATTTTGATGGCCCGGTACCGGGTCGCGACCCGGCTAATGGGAAACACTGTTCTTTACCATTTATGAAATAGTCAACATTGTGTTTAGTGGCAGTGTAATGGCCGAATGTCAATGTTATCAAATAGCCTATTATAATAAATAACTGGCCAAGTGCGAGTCGGACCACGCGCAGGATAGGGTTCCGTAGTTGCCCATCACAATATAATGTGGACTTACAGGGAGGCTTTTTGTTTTATACTACGGTTTAACGGCTAATAAAGTCTAAAAAGTACATTTTATAAGTTCATCGACTATTACTCGTAAACTTGAAGCCTACTTAGCGGTGATAGTTTTCCTTTTAAATTCGTTACTGGGAGAGGGGGGGGGGGGGGGGGGGGGGATACTTACTCTAACCAAAATTTTCGCTTTAAAGCTTAATATTTTGCTAACAGATCCCTAAATCGAAAAATGGTTTTAGCAAACCTACAAGATTTTTAAAAGACCTATCCAACGATACCCCACAACATGGGATAGACGAGAAAAAAAAATTCATCCCCACTTCACGTGTAGGGTGTAAACCCAAAAAAAAAATTTTCAAGATTTTATTTTACCACTTTGTCGGCGTGATGAATATGTATACATATGTCAAATTACAGCTTACTAGTATTAAGCGTCAGAGACTAAGCCGCGGACAGACGGACGGACAGACAGACGGAACCCTAAAAAGTGAGCTGGCAGTCCTAGACGTTGACCTATATTCTCCTTGCGACGAATAATAAAATATTGCGAACACAAACAGGCCGACTACATTGTTTGCTTTACATTGCCTTTTGTTTGTTACCCGTAGGCTACCGCTACTGGCGACTGTCGAGCCGACTGGGAGCCGAAAAATAAGGGTTGTGTGTTTGTGTGTAACAAACGTATCAATTCTCTGTAATAAGAGAGTTAAGCTCGCCTTTGTACATAACTACTTATTTTTCATAATATGTAGGTATTTTTTGTATAATAAAGAATCTAAAAATATTTAAAAAAATACGTACGTACGTATTATACAATGCTGTAAAGTTTAGTTATAAAAATAATTATAGGTAAATAGAAAGTATCTATAGAATTATATGGAATGTGTATCTGTATGTCTGTTACGTTTTCACTGCTTTTTCACTGTTCAAAAGCCTGTACAAGTAGACAATTTTATTTCAGATAATCGTAGAATGGAATCACTTTTATAAAAATATATTTTGATATGTACCAACTTTTTGTACTTTACCTGGTTGTATCAATAAACTAAATAAAGAACAATAAGCGGCTGCTAATAAGGATTAAAAGCCTTCATGCCCATTGTTCTCCAAAACGGACAAAACTTTCTACAAACAAATTATAATCAACGTTCACATTATTCAACAAACGGTCAAACGTCTCACAAATATATAGTTTGCTTTATTTTATTACCCGACTGCGCCAGAAGCAGGGTTATGTTTTTTTTATATTGTAGTTTTAAGTTCAGAATATCTCTGACTACCCACCCCCTCGGGGAATATAGTCGTGAGCATATGCTATGCTAGTTTTAAGTTTCTTTTAAATATTAAACTGTATACATCTTTATCTTCTTCATGTCCTGTTCACTATTGTATTTGTTATAAATAAAATAATTTAAGTACTTATTACGAAATATATTTCAATATTTCTCGTAAAAACCCCGTTTAGTTACTTTCACTTCTTAACCCAACAAACAACACAGTACATTTATTTATTGCTACTCGATCCTGTTTAGACAAATACAGAGTGTTCACGATCAATGTAGAAGGGATCCCATCACAAGGGATCAACATTCAACCCTACGGATGCGGGGCAAGGTCACGAGACGCTAGGGTTGGTCACGAAACGCTAGGGTTGGTCAAGAAACGCTAGGGTTGCCGATACGTTATTTAAAGGACGAGCAAGGAATGCTAAGATACTCCTTAGAATTCATCCCTTTGGGCATCAATCACGAGTAATAGATAAATAGCGGGGTACATGCGATGTTTTCTAGTTCCTATAATTTCTGCTTGTGGAGAAAATAAATGATTTTTGTATTGTATTTATTTATTAAACCGGTTTGGAAACTTTAGGCATAGTCCCGATTGATTTATATTTTCAAAATCGTGTCGCAAAATGAAACATAATTATTTGGATTGGGGACTTACAGACGAACAAAAATGACGTATAATGTCCTAAAGTGTCACGTTGTAGAGATAATTGGGCATATGGATACAAAATGACTCCTTATTTATATTTTATGATTAAGGGTCTATGCCAGACAAAAACATCTTGTTGGGTACAAATACCTTTTGAGGTTTGTGGAATTGTTAAGTCGGAATTATTACGTTAAATATTGTTATTTTATATATTACTAGCGGCCCGTCCCGGCTTCGCACGGGTGGACGTCTAATCTTTTCTAGCAATAAATATAGCCCATGTTACTCAGGGTGAATGTAGCTTTCTAATGGTGAAAATTTTTTTTAAATCGGCCCAGTACTCTTTGAGCCTATTCATTACAAACATACAAACATACAAAAATAGGTACAAATCTTTCCTCTTTATAATATTAGTGTAGATATTCTCGTCGTTGAAAAATATCACGAGATATAACTATAAAAACAAACTCTCTGCCATATTGTAAAAAAAGACAACACAAAACTTTTTTTCAATGTTCTGTTCAGTCAGATTATTCACACTATTCAATTGTGGGCACGAAACGTTCATAATTTTCGGGACATATTCACATATTCCGGGACAACCATTCAGGCGGACGACCGACGCACATTCCGCTTACGGGGTATGGTACACACGAATGGTAGAGATGTTATATTCAATCAGAATTCAGGTGACAGTGTGCATTAGCCAACGAGTTTCAGACTTAGCTTGCCATATTAGAAGGCAACACATTCCACTAGACGGCTTACAGACAAGCTTGCGGCGTGGATCTGAGACACAACGATTGTTAGTCAAAACAACCGGAATTATAGAACAGGATAACCTGTGAACCCCTGCTGTGGAATGAGAACAATTTCATTTAGCTAGGTACATACTATACAGGGGTGTTTAAGATGCATTAAGGGGATATAATTCGAAGCACGCTCCATACAAACGCAGTCTGGTTATATTTTCAATTACTAACCAAATAAGTAAATGCAAAATTTTTAGACACGATCTATATAGAAACCAATCTGTGCTTTTAATGTGTAAGATTTTAATTTAAATATTTAGTTCTAATGTTATCGTGGCTCGAAGTTTTCCATACAAATCTTAAATTAATCCTAGCTTTGAAACTAATTACTTAAAAGGAAATATTACACATTATAAGCGCTGATATTGGTTTCTAATCATGTTTAAAAAATTTCACTGACTTTAATTGGTTACTATAGAAAATAGGACGGAATTTCGTTTGTACGCAGCGTGCTCGGGAGATTGCGGAATAAAATTTTCTTAAACTGAACAACTGTCACTATGGAGCGAAAATCTAAATCGCGTTAAAAACAGTTTGATGGTCTGAAGCACCCCTTAGATATGTACCAAACATCGTCACGAAAGTTCACTTTTCTAATATTAGTAGTATGATGACATTGATGAACATGGCAGGAAATAATTAAAATTGTCAATGTTCTTTGGTGGTGTGGCACACCGTACCACACCACCAAAGAACACAACATTATTAACTTGGAAAAAAAACTTTTTTGTGCGGGATCTTTAGCGCGAGACCAACTCACACTTGGCCGGTTTTTAGTATTTGTTGTTATTCTGTGGAGTCTGCTCTATAATCACACTAAGTTTGACGCTTGTATTACTGTTTTTACGATAGAGCGTGAAGAAAAAACGTTGATAAAAACTAGTTTCTTGTTGAGAATTAATTTTTTTAATTTTTAACTTTTTAACATTTTTGTTATTTGTTAACAAATTCGCCGTAATAATGCATAATCTGAGAAAATTTCAACTATCTAGCTATTACGGTTCAAAAGTTACAGCCCTAAATAGGTAGGACCGACGGACGGATGGACGGACAATGTAGGCTTAGTAATAGGGTCGGTACGGAACCCTAAAAAGCCAAAAGAGCTCAACCAGCTTTCAAAATCATTCTAGAACTCGATCATTCTAGAACTCGCAAAATATATCCGTGTGTACAACATACTGTAAAAGACATCAAAGTGGTCAACCCAGGTATTCGGGACATGTGCCCAGACGCGGGACAACCTGTGTCCCGGGGCACTAGCGTCGAACGACCCACATTCCACTAGGAGGTTAACAGACCACCGCCACCGTGCAGGCCGGGCGGATCGATGTGCGCACGCCGCAACAGGTGTACGCCAGAAACTAAGATATAGCTGTTATGGAAACCGTTTGAAATTAGAATGGGTTTCTATTGTTTTCTTTTTTTTTTACTGTTTTATAGGCGGCCAGCACCGGGGGACGAAAGAGTTTTTAGTTTTCAGTAACGATGGAGTTTTTTTCGAATTGATTTGTTTTTGTTTATGTTTGATGTCAATGTTGGCAAGTAAATAAACGAGAAATAAATAACTAATGTATCTATCATTGAAGTTTCTAAATGAATAAAAATGTTAAAAAGTTTTGTACAATTTTTTTTTCTATTTGCAGAAATAACTTTTCTACTAAAACATTTTTTATTGATCCGATATTGGTGAGCAATTTTTAAAACTTTAGGTAGCGTATGTATAGAACAGACAACGTGAACAAAATCTGTGCACTACGATCAGTGGGGGGCGCGCACTATGGGCGTCGCGGTGTAGCACGCGCACGTGCTAAGGTTGAGGAAATCGCTTTTTAGCGATAAGACCGCCTTATTTGTACCTACTTGTAATTCTTTGTCTTTATTCAAATGTATGTTTTGTTTTGGTGTGCAATAAAGTATAATTGAATTGAATTGTTGAGCCAGGTTAGTTTATTAAGGAAATTTAAAAAGAAATTAGTCTGGGTGTCGCCTCTAGTAGGTAGCTCAATGGGTAGCCATCAAATAAAAAAAAAAGTTGCCAGTCGTAAAGACATAAGATAGAAGTGAAACTTCCGCAGATGTCAAATTTAAATTTCGAACTTCCGTCAAGAAAGGTTCCTCATGAAAAGGTTGCCGAACCGAATTTCAAAGCCCTCCCATAAAAAGTTTAACTTCAAATACACCAAAATTCCTCCGCTTTACCAGAAAGCTACTTTAGATAAAGCTGAGATTAAAAACTTTTCGCAACTCTGAAAGATGGAATTTCTGTCAAGTTGTCTTTACATTTCAGGAAGTGGTTGTCTTTATATTTCAGGAAACGAAATATAAGTAAAGAAAAGAACATCCGCAGCTCAAATTTAAATTTCGAACTTCCGTTACACGAAAAGGTTGCGGATCCAAATTTCAAAGCCCTCGCATAAAAAGTGTTTCACTTCAAAAACATTGAAGAAAAATATTAGAATAAAAAATTATGTCCAACATATTTTATTGTTCTTTTGCGATATAATTTCTTAATAACTTGTAGAGCACGATCTATAAAGCCACGTTGCACTTCCCATTATAAATAGGTACCTCTTTATAATCCTATGAAATTGCAACAGTTCTAAGAAATCCAATAAGGATACGAAATGAGATGAAAGCAATAAAACTTTCGCAAGGACTCAAAGGTACGGGACCTTTGAGTCTAGAAAATTATTTTCGTTATTTTCATACAGGTTTTTTTCAGACATAATTTTAAGAAAGTGATTTCTTTTGTTTTGCGATTCATCGGTTCTTTTTAGGGTTCCGTACCCAAAGGGTGAAAACGGGACCCTATTACTATGCCTACGCTGTCCGTCCGTCCGTCCGTCCGTCTATCCGTCTGTCCGTCTGTCCGTCTGTCAGTCTGTCCGTCTGTCAGTCTGTCCGTCTGTCCGTCTGTCCGTCTGTCCGTCTGTCCGTCTGTCCGTCTGTCCGTCTGTCCGTCTGTCCGTCTGTCCGTCTGTCCGTCTGTCCGTCTGTCCGTCTGTCCGTCTGTCCGTCTGTCCGTCTGTCCGTCTGTCCGTCTGTCCGTCTGTCCGTCTGTCCGTCTGTCCGTCTGTCCGTCTGTCCGTCTGTCCGTCTGTCCGTCTGTCCGTCTGTCCGTCTGTCCGTCTGTCCGTCTGTCCGTCTGTCCGTCTGTCCGTCTGTCCGTCTGTCCGTCTGTCCGTCTGTCCGTCTGTCCGTCTGTCCGTCTGTCCGTCTGTCCGTCTGTCCGTCTGTCCGTCTGTCCGTCTGTCCGTCTGTCCGTCTGTCCGTCTGTCCGTCCGTCCGTCCGTCCGTCCGTCCGTCCGTCCGTCCGTCCGTCTGTCCTACCTATTTAGGGCTTTAACTTTTGAACCGTAATAGCTAGATAGTTGAAAATTTCTCAGATTATGCGTTATTACGGCGGATTTGTTAACAAATAATAAAAATGTCAAAAAGTTAAAAATTAAGGGGGTTCTCGACAAGAAACTAGTTTTTATCAACGTTTTTTCTTCACGCTCTATCGTGAAAACGGTAATACATACAAGCGTCAAACTTAGTGTGATTATAGAACAAACTCTACAGAATAACAACAAATACTAAAAACAGGCCAAGTGTGAGTCGGTCTTGCGCTAAAGGTCCTGGACAAAAAAAATTTTTTTTTTTCAGTTAATAATGTTGTGCTCTGTGGTGGTGTGGTACGGAACCCTCGGTGCGCGAGTAGCCCGACTCGCACTTGACCGGTTTTATTCTAAGTATTCTTATTTGTACGGAATCTTCAGCGCGTGGTTTTGTGGCTTTTCCTTATATCCTAATCGTATTCTATGCCCGCCATAAAATAAAAACACAATCATCTTTCCCTTAGAAAACGATTAATATTGTCAATGTAACGATTCAACCTTATTGTCCTTATAATACGGTTCATAACTCAACGACCTACTATACGACGTAGTAACATTGTGAAAATAATAAATATTGAATGTGTCATCACAATGAGAGCGACCATGCGAAGTTCACGCTTGTGCGGATGCAAAAAGAAACACTCTTGTGTTACTGTTAAGGTATATTGTCGTATGTTTTTGAAGCTGGCGTTTTCAGATCGTTTTGACTTACACTGCATACAAAAATTCGAAATTGACAAGATGACGTCAGCACATGCGAAACCAAAGAAATTGAACCTTAAGTCTTCTTCGTAGGTAACGAGTAACCAGTGCGCGGTAACCAGAGGGCGATAGAGGGGGTGAGGTAAAAAGTTGGTGGGAGGAAGGAAGTGTCCGTACTGCATCTAGTAATAGATACTCTTTCTTATACTGTGCTATAGCGCATCGACTGCATAAATTGAGCCCCCATCGCCTAATTTACTTACTCGCAATACGAGCGGCATTGCGTGATGGAGATAGTTTTTTGATTTCAGGCGAAATAAAGATGCCTTCGTGTGCTTTTACTCGTTGCACAAATCATTCAAAAAGAAAAAAAATACAAATCACACGGCATTAGTTTTCACTCGTAAGTACATGAAAAGCAGATCCGTTGTTCGAGTAGGTACGTAATTGAAGAACGTCACATATCTTCCGTTATTTTAATTAAATCAAAGGTATCTTGGGCGAATGCTACACGTAACATCCATATTGTGATCCGTCAATATAAACTGTCGGATTACGATATTTATTGACGTGTAGGGTACTGTATTGACGGATCACAATATTTATCGCTGGATGTCTGGAAATCATGTGATCTGATCCCAGATCCTGGATCTTGATATTTATCTTGCGCGTAGTGTCGCGCGTCAATATTTATTGCGTCAGTACGCAGCGAAACGGCAGCGATGGAGGACGTCGATAGCGCAATGTCAATGCCAATTTTTCTCTAGGCGACATCGATTTCCTCATCACCCTATCCTGTTTACTCAAAAATGGCGTCACCAATTCCAAAATGTTATCAAAATAGACATCGGGCATCCGAAAGTAATTTTCGTAGTCGTCCATTTCAACATCAAGGCGAATTTCGTCCAATAAATTCAGATGTGTATACTTTTCTCTCTTTTGTGGCCAATTCTTCATCCATCGCTTTCTTTTTACTCGTTTGTTTAAAAAAAGGGCTACAATTATTGCCACACAAGCTCTCATTTTCCTCCGTGTAGGGTCCATCACGTCTGCTTCGTACAAAGAACGCTTCAGTACTGACGCGATCCGTATTGATGGTGTAGGGTGTGCTGTGATCCGGCCCAAGATATATAATAAATATCGTGATAATTATCACAATATTTACTGACGTGTAGCGTTCGCCTTAGAATTGTATCGTATATTCCATCAATTAAAATTATTATCATCGATCGCATCTATCTTAGATAAATAAAATCGTAAACTGGGCGTATTAAGTACATTGAAGATATTTGCAAGAATATTAATTGGGGGCGTTTAGGACACGTAAATGGAATGCGCTTTCCGCGACAAGAAGTATGAAAGAAAAACAGAGTAGCGCGCAAGTAGAGAAATCATGCAAGGGGGGCTGGTCTGTGTTCTAAGCTCACCCATATTTTACACAAATACCTCCGTACCTATGGTATTTTGTTTTCATTCTCGGATATGCAGGTTTCCTCGCGATGTGTTCCTTCACCCATTAGATACCCAATAGGCTTCGATTTCGTTGAACTCATAAAATAGTACCTATAGTTACATAAAATACTTTATGATTTTGCCAACCACACAAGTTGTAAAAGCTGTATAAAAGCTAAAAAACATACAAAAGCTATACAACGTGGTAATGAATTAACGCAAAACTAGAAAGTAGTTTGTTTAGAATCGAGAGCAGAGTCGAATTATCATGGTTTCAACATAGGTAAGTTAAAAAAAAATATTAATTAAGTAATTTGTTTGTAAAATTTTAAGTTTACCGAAGCCGATGTCAAACCACCGCAAAGGCACACTCACCCTACTTACTACCAAAACAAGATTATTAAAATGTATCCATGAGTACGTTAGCGCTTAGTTAGTGCATTCATTGCTGAAATGATAACAAATCATTTTAGCCTCAAAACTTAAAATGCGAATAACTTTAAATTTTAACCATCAAAATAATGAAATTATTGTTCCAATCTATTTATTTTGTTATAAATCAGTTGGGATGTATGAGGTTTTGCGCTAATTTATTAACACGTTGTATATAGACCACTGATAGTTACATAAAATTCTATTGTTTTTCATAAATATATTTGTGTAATTATCCTACATAAAATAATATGAAGGAAATTTACTACGGCACAGATTTTACTTTGTACAATTTTATTCATGTAAAATGTGGCATCTTCCTTGTTTTGTTTTTGTCGGTAACGAGTAATGCACGATTTATGGAGTCTACCCAAAATATTTATGTTTTCGCATAAATATGATTTACTTTTTTCCCCAATTTGTGTCATCATTTTCCGCTAAGGGTTTCCTAAACCAACCTCTCAAGTGTTCTGATGTTTAAAAAAAACAATCCATCCCAAGCCTTACTGGGACGAGTTCTGATTCATATACGAAAAAAATACATACATTCTCGAAAAATTTTCTTATTCAATTTGATTGTTTTGAACTTCTAAAGGCGCTTATTCTGTCATGCGAGCATGGATATCTTTTATACTAGATTCACAATCAACGCTCCAAAAATGGCAAACCAAAACAACTCTTTTTTGTACTAGCTTACAACAAACATACCAAATACGACAAAGTTTATGAAACAAATACAAAGTATTATCGCCTAGCCACGGGACAGGGCGAACGGTGGCGCGAATTTCGATTTTAGAATACACTGAGCATTGTGAACTCTACTATTACGCAAGCACGCAGTGGCTCGTAGGCAGTGTATTCTAAAATCGCAATTCGCGCCTCAGTTCGCCCTTTACCGTGGCCAGGCCGGTTAGTGGCACCAACAGCATGCATACTGACTTAATTTGTTTGGGTTATTGTGTCAATTCGGACAAAAATTTGCACAGATTTTATATGAGACTGGGGAGATCCCCAGTTTTTTTTTTTGAAATGACCATTACAGCTCTGCTCTGGGAGCAATTACTGCTTTTTACTGCGGACTATTGGAGGGACCCCGGAGGGTCTACCGGGCCAAAATGAATGAAATTAAGCAACCGACCTAGGGGCACCCAGAGGGGTACGGACCTCGGCATAGGACGTTACTGGGGCTACGCGGCGGATTGGGTAGCGGGGATCGGTGAGATGATCCGCAGTACAAGAGGTCAGCATGCAATTATCAAAGACAGTCATATATCGCAGTGAGAGGCAAATGACGGTCAAACGTCCGTGAAAATATTTTCCAAAGTCAACGGCTCAAAAAATTTTACGCTTCTAGAAAAACCAGATCTAAAGAAACGAAAGTTGAGTAATTAAGAAGTTCGCTAATGAATGTGCCGTCCTAAAAAGTTGTACACCTTGGCAACACTATTTGTCTGTCACGACCCTCAACGTACTTTTAGTAGAGGATTCTCTTCATACATTTTGGCTATAATTGTGCGCTTCGGGTTAAAAGCATCAAATTTCTACCATGGATAGGGTGTTCTTCGGTGATCATTTTCAGATGTGGAGGGAAGTCTGATTCGTCCCCTGTGCGCGGGGGGAGGGGGGTGAAGTACGTCTCTGGATCATTGTTTTCATTATTATTTTACTGATCAGTTAATGCTACTAGGGCTTGTGTGGTATCGTTTTTGAGTAAAACAGATACAAGGAATTCATTTTTACTGCATAATAGGCATGTTTCCATACAATAAAATAATGTTTTTCACGAAAAAGAAAAAACCATTGCCTTGATTTTTTTTACAAACATTTATATCTTTGGAAATCTTGATAAATATAAGAAAAAAAAATTAACCTAATAAAGTTTATTTAATCTAGTTTATAAAAACATATAGTTGTTGGACACTTATCATACAACAACTACAAGAAAAAAATTCATTTACGCGTCGAGGTAAAGCAGCATAATTCGTTTACTGCGGATTACGAGTGATGGTTTGGAGGTAAACATAGTTTGTAACTTTATAATTTCGATAGCAAACGATTATTTGTTGAAAATTAAATGGAAAAACTAATTAGGCATAGTCTTAATTGGATATAATAAGGAGCGGCAACAATTTTAAAGGGATATAATTCGGAGCGCGCTCCATACAAACGAAGTCTGGTTATATTTCTAATACTATCCAATTAAAATCAATGAAATTTTACAGAAACAGTCTACAAACTAATATCTATGCCCGCTCTTGAAATACATACATACATAAATTCACGACCATGATCCCTTATGGGGTGGAAGCTTTGCTACAACGACCAACAACAATGTTAAGCGTGCAGTGCGTTGTAGCAAGGCTCACTTTGACCGTATTGAAGGTTTCACGATGAAATGACGTGTCAGGTGATGACAGGGGGTTAATCTCTCGCCCACAAAAACACTGCGAAAAACTTTATCACTTAGTCGCCTCGTACGACACCCACGTGAAGAAATTGGGTAGTCCATCCTAAGCCGGTACCACGCAGTTAAATAGACAGTCAAAGCTTTAACTAATGCGGTCATACATCAACACTACAAATCTTTCTATTAGGAATTGAGTTCTCACTTATTTCATTTGAGTTCTTCAAAGGCCCTATTTACTTCAGGTTTAGTGTAAAGATTTCCAAGTGTCCCAAGCCGTTCTTTTTCCCTTGCCTGAAAAGAACCACAGACTGTATCACACCGGTTAAAGCGATACTTAGTTTTGCAGGCCAGTGTATAAGCCGATACCTGCATTGTGTCAAATTCATTGACACCACCAATTCGTGAATACCCTACCTTGTTATTTATCGGAAGCTTGGAACCAAAACCGAAAGCGAACCCATAACTCAGAGAGAGCTAATTTACTGAAAAAACCCACAACTAGTAGGTTACTAGTACGATACATCAGTGTCTGCGGTTGCGTATGATGACTCTTCTACGTCCTTTTTGCACTGAATCTTCCAAGTGTAAAAAGTTACTAGTGTCAGCCTCCTCGGGCGAACATGGGGCCAAATGACTCAAATCTGAGGCAGCGACAGAACAAAGAATTTTACTCCCATTCGTTGCGTAGAGATTTCTTTTTCTGTTGCCTCTAGACTAGAAGAACTGGTTGTTGTGACAGGAATGAGAAAAATTCGGTTCTATTTTCATTTACTCGAAGAAATAAAATTTCTCTCTTTCTTTCCCTATATACCTACATTTTTTTGGGCATTGCATCCGTAGGAGGTACAAGGAAAAGTGTAGCATCTATCTGCTCTCTCATGGCAATTTTGACGCGACAAATGGCAATAAAGTTGTTTGTTCTGCCTCTGCCTCAGATTTGTGTCATTTTGTCCCATGATCACCCGAGGAGGCTGACACTCGTATATTTTTACATTTTAACAGATGTTGCGTGCAAGGTGCTTAGAAGAATTCACACCTCAGTCAAAAAGCCACAGCTAGCTGCTAGCTGTGGCTTTTTTCAGTAAATTAGCTCTCTCTAAGTTGCTTTTGGTTATAGTTAAAGCTTCCGCTAAATAGCTAGGTATTCATTTCATTTCATTAGGGATGGACGGACGAATACAGTCGAATACAGTCGAATACAGTCGAATGGCACTCAATTTAGATTAGACTACTCTTTCCGAGGCAGAAACTACATCTGCAGTGTTAATAATATCGTGCTGCTTTACAAAAGATGTTGGTAGGTACTGGACGGTGCATTTACACCGCAGCTGCACTCCAAATGCTCATTGCGCTATGATTTTGAGCCGGCAATAATTGCCGATTTTTCTATATACTTAACAATTATTAAATGTTTTTTTTGAGGAGCTCCTCGAGCGCGCTCCATAAAAAACCGAAGTCTGGTTATACAGGGTGAAATTGATATCATTGGCATCCTTTTCAACTAAGAGTCTACCCATCAAACTGAACAACTTTTACTATGGGAGCAAACCGATCGGAGCAACTAAAAAATCAGCTGTTCCATACTAAACTGCAATGCCTACTCGACTCAAATGTATGCAACAGCTGATTTTGTTTTTGCTCCGATCGGTTTGCTCCCGTAGTAAAAGTTGTTCATTTTGATGGGTAGACTCTTAGTTTTAAAGGATGCCGATGATATCAATTTCACCCTGTATATTCAATACTAAACAATTAAAGTTAATGACATTTTTCAGAAACAATCTAGAAACTAATCTCTATGCTTGTATTATGCCCGATTTTCTTTAAAATATACAGTTTCAATGCGAGGGTTAATTTAAGATTTGTATGGAAATCTTTGAGGCACTGTAACCTCGAATTATTTTTTATTGATTTTAATTGGATAATATTAGAAATATAACCAGACTTCGTTTGTATGGAGCGCGCTCCGAATTATATCCCTTTAAAATTGTTGCCGCTCCTTATTATATCCAATTAAGACTATGACTAATTTTTTTTTCTATTTAATTTTCAAAAAATAATCATTTGCTATCGAAATTATAAAGTTACAAACTATGTTTACCTCCAAACCATCACTCGTAATCCGCAGTAAACGAATTATGCTGCTTTACCTCGATGCGTAAATGAATTTTTTTCTTGTAGTTGTTGTATGATAAATGTCCAACAACTATATGTTTTTATAAACTAGACTAAATAACCTTTATTCGGTTAATTTTGTTTTCTTATATTTATCAAGTTTTTTAAAGATATAGATGTTTAAAAAAAAAATCAAGACAATGGTTTTTACTTTTTCGTGAAAAACATTATTTTATTGTATGGAAACATGCCTATTATGCAGTAAAAATGAATTCCTTGTATCTGTTTTACTCAAAAACGATACCACACAACCCCTAGTAGCATTAACTGATCAGTAAAATAATAATGAAAACAATGATCCAGAGACGTACTTCACCCCCCTCCCCCCGCGCACAGGGGACAAATCAGACTTCCCTCCACATCTGAAAATGATCACCAAGGAGCACCCTATCCATGGTAGAAATTTGATGCTTTTAACCCGAAGCGCACAATTATCACGGGAAATAGCTCTACTATTTGGCCTCGAAGTTTGTCCAAGTCCTTGAGAAAGTTTTTCACTTCTCTTCGGACTGAGTCCTTTAAACGGCCGCTTCCATTAGTCCGTAAGGACCGGGAATGTTAGTTTGATTTTTAAATTGGATTGCGGGTTTCACATCGTTGATGATTGTTTACAAATACAAACTCACAACCAATACCTATCATCATCATCAACCTATTCAAAGTTCTACTTAATATGCTGAAGTGTTTTATATAGTTGAGTTTGATGGTCAGGAGTGCGATTTTTGAATCTCATTTGCAGAGTTCAGCAGTTGAAAATGTCAAAATTACTGTGGAGATACGCATCTTTCTACTGCTGATTTGACTTTCAAAAATGTCACTCTTGAAGTATGATTTTTGAAACTCAAATCAGCAGTAGAAAGATGCGTATCTCCATAGTAATTTGGACATTTTCCACTGCTGAACTCAGCGAATGAGATTCAAAAATCGCACTCCTGACCATCAAACTCAACTATATTCACTATGGGACCAACATCGAAATCGCGAAAAAAATACTGTTCCATACAAAAGTGTAAACTGACTTCTTTCGCGATTTCGATATTGGTCCATAGAGAAAGTTGTTCAGTTTGATGGGCTTAAAAAGCATCCTCTTAAGTATGTAACACATTTAATATACACCTTGCACACAAGGAGACCTACAGGAGAGCATTCGTAATAGCAGCACGCTTTAAAAAAATGTTAAAATCCCTTAAAAAACCGTCAGCATATTAAGAAGGACACTATATCAGGATATACCTTCTCTCATGAATATGCAAAACCACACGCATCCAGTGCTAATAGGTGTATGCAAAATATTCGCTTTTTGTACGGTCAGCATCAGAGAAACCTGACCCCTCTATCTTAATCTTTGTTATTATTTATTGTCACTATCTTAATCTTAATATTGATAGCAAAACTATTTGGTGGTTTTATATTTTTGTAGGAGGATGGAAAAGTATTCAATCGCAACTGGTTTCGTAGAAGGATGAATTTGTCTTCGATCGCAACTGGTTACGAAGCTCCAGTTTCGTACGCGGCCGAAACGAACTAAACAATGAAAGCCTACTAGATTAATAAGCAAATACGATTATACGATAAATGAGAGCGTTTTCCTCTTTTCGTTTAATCTAAAACTCAGGTCTAAATTACAAAACTGTTTTTGCCCTCTTTATTCCAAATTCAAAATGTTTTTTATAATATTAAACAGTATCTCTTTGAATTTAGAATACCTTGTACCAACATTTTGCACACGTGAAATCTAATATTATAATCAGATTGTCTGTGATCTCATCACAATTACGCCCCGTACACACTGTCGTGTCGATTGTTGTGCTAACGTTCAGTACACACTCGACGCTGAATTAACTGCTATTTAATTAACGAGAGACGGGGTTATGTACCTACAGTCTGCTACGAATATTCATTTAAATAATTAAATACACGAACATCGAAATTGCGAAAACAAATCTGCTGTTCTCATTGACTTACCAAGTACCTGGACGACGGGTCCGCGCTCAAAAGTGTCCGGGCCAAAAGAGTTACAAAACGTATAAAGAGTTACAATTGCGAGGCAGTCTTCGTTGGATCGACCGAGTCCGCGCACGTCTATAGTGCCATGCCGCTGTTACGTAAACTACGCTAACAAAAATAAAAAATAATTTCAACAGTTTCATTGTTTTTAGTTTGTTTACATTACTTTAACGTACTTTCGTTTATGTAAGTTAGTCTGGGACACTTTTTTCGAGAATTTTGTATGAGGCCCGGCGTCCATTAGTTTGTAAGTCAATGGCTGTTCCATACCAAACTGCAAACCTACTCGAGCTAAATGTGTTGGTTTCAAAGAGAGAGTTGTTCGGTTTGATGGTCTGAGCATCCCCTAATGAACCGTCAGCATATTAAGTTGGACCCTGTATATCTGTAGAGTATTTTGTTTGTTGATATTGCACAGGCTTTGCTGTGCTGACTGTACGTATAAAATGTTAGAGAGACACAGAGCTTGAAGGCAAAAAGATTAAGTACGAAGTAATTGGCAACGACAGCCGGGAACTCGGCGAGTATTTATAGTTACACGTGTTTGTTTCACATCGCTTTATACAGGGTGTAAGTGCAAACAGTTTCATTACTTTTAATGGTGATTGTACTCATGATACTGAACAGCTTTCCCGAGGAACTTAAGGGAAATCTATATTTCTAAATTATATAAAAAGAATCCCTATTTCCCTTGGTCACGACATCACTCGAGAACGGCTGGACCGATTTCGATGAAACTTTGGTGGGTTGTTGTGCACGTGCCAGCAGGTTTATAAATAAAAAACGGCCAAGTGTGTGTCGGGTAAACTGATTCTGAGGCTGTTCGAAGTTCATCGGGTCAGCTAGTTAACAATAAATCTTCATTTTCATGAGGCTGTTCGAAGTTCGCCGGGTCACTAGTTCACAATAAATGTTTCATCTTTTCACACAAATGTTCGATCAGCTCACAGAACAGAGAGCCCGGTTTCGCCTTAATAGAAATTAGACACTGAATTCGCGAAAAAAAATATCCTTTGTCCCATAGATTTGCAGTTTTGTATGGAACAGCAGATTTTTGATTGTTTGATGGTCTGCGGCCGTTATTGCGCCTTCGCTCTCTTCCTATTTGCGCGCGAACGAACGAGATATAAGGCGTGATATAGCCGTATTAAGCGCAACATGCTACGGCTTCTTATCATCCTTTTAAAATACCGTCAGCAAATTAAGCATGACCCTTTATGTAGGGTACTTAAGTTAAGCCACTCTATATCATTAAGGTACCGATGTCACAAACCAATCCTTATTTAATAAATACCTAATTAACGTCAGCAAAATGTTTATTAAAATCTATTTGAACCTTATAAAGGGTACCAAATGAACAGACTTAGTTCAAAAGGAGTTCAAAACGCTACGGGGGTTATACGAGTAGCTAAAACTGCCTATTTAGTCAAATTACCCTATGGACACCACATTAGGTAGGCAAGGCGGGTCGTTTCATATAAACCGCTTTTTAGGGTTCCGTAGTCAAACAAGGAACCCTTATGGTATATCGTCCATTCTCTCTGTACGTCCCACCTCACTTTACTCTCTCCTTTTTGCACAAAATCAATAAAAAAATAAAAAATGTGATATTAACAAAAAAACCGTGGTGGTCCAGTGGAAAAAGCCGTGGTGGTCCAGTGGCGATGGTTCGATTAGGTTTGCAGTTTTGTATTGGAGAGCTGATTTGTATTTTGGTGCCATAGAGAAAGTTGTTCAGTTTGACGGTCTGATCATCGTCTTAAAAAAGTGTCAGCATATTAAGAAGGACCCTATATATCATTTTTCACACAATCCGTCTTTTCTTCGGTCGTCTTCTCTTACTACAGCATTCACATAAACAAACCAATTTTTTTATACATACATAGACTCACGACCGTGTTCCATTCCAAGGGTGGTTAGAAACAGAGTCCCTAGCAATGTTCATTGTTACCATTTTTAAGGTTCCAGATTGGTATGACGTGCCCTTATCTTCTTGCCCAATAATACACTGCATACGATAGCTTAACCCTTAGTTGCCACGTAGGGCATCCACGGAAATAAATAGGGTGCTCCATTCTAGGCAGGAACCTTATTTCTTAATAAAATTATTTTAATGCAAATTATGAAGACAAAGGTTGCCTTGGACGAGACAATTTATGAAGATTAATTAAGTGAGAGACTACTTTACTTTTATTTAATTGCTCCGTCTTGAAGTTTTAATTTTAATTTATATTCTACTCTAACAGGTAAGTTTACTATGAGCGGAAAATTGGGGGAAAAATTGAACTCTATCTACAGGGTGTAACAAAACACCCTAGTAATACCTAAAGGGGTGCTTCAGACCACTCAACTGAACAACTTTTACTATAGAGCCAACATCCAAATCGTGAAAAAAAAAATCCGCTGTCCCATACAAAACTGCAGTACCGACTCGACTAAAATGTATGGGATAGCTGATTTTTTTTTCGCGATTTCGAAATTGGGGCTCCATAGTGAAAGGTGTTCAGTTTCATGGTCTGAAGCACCCCGTTCAGTATTACTAGGATGTTTTGTTACACCCTGTATAACCAATTCGAAGAGTAGAAAAAAATTCGAGCTCGCTTCGCTCGTTTCAATTACTGAACCTACCTACACATCATTCCAAAGAGTGAGAACAACGTGGTGCTAAAAATGTCGAGCTTACTTAGCTCGATCCATAGCTTTTACTCAGGTTACGTTGCACATGTTTTGTAGGTAAACAGGTCTGGCTCCAACCGAGGAGAAAATTTCGCTCTTCTACTTTTTTGCATGCATGGATAAACCAAAAGATGTCTGACCATACGAATAGTTGTGCTAAAAAATGTCGAGCTCGCTTCACGCGCTCCGTTATTTTGTGTGTTGGACTTCTTAAAGATAAGAGGGCGGCAGAATTTTTCTTTGCCCCGGGCGACAGAATCCCACGCTACGCCACTGATTTGGCTAAAAGCTTTTACGACCCGGTTGGTGTAATTTTGCAGACTGCCCAACCAGGGTCCTGGGATCGAATCCCGGTTCATGGTTGCCATAATAAAAACCCTATGTAACTTACGTTTGGGATCATTACAATGTATGTGTCAGTGAGAGTTATTTATTTATTTTAAAGCGAGCCTTACTACAATTGCGCACTCATTATAAGATAGTTGGTAGTTGTAGCAAAGTTTCTGACCACTGAATTATGGTCGTGAGTTTATGTATGTATGATGATATCAAATCTTTACCTCTATAATCTCTCTTGGCATCTATAATGCGATAAATTATTATGAACTAGCTGTTGCCCACGACTTCATCTGCGTTACCCGGATAAAAAGTAACCTATGTGTTAATCCAGGCCATGGTCTATCTGTATACCAAATTTCAACAAAATCCGTTCAGCAGATTTTGCGTGAAAGTGGAACAAACATCCATCCATACTTACAAACTTTCGCGTTTATAATATTATATAAGTAGGATTACTGTAACTAATACAGTAATATAAGCCAATAAGAATCAGAATCGATTGACCCGTCGCCACTGGTGCCTACAATTTTTTATGTTTATCAATAACGATTTCAAGTAGTTTGTCTTGCTCACTGAAATTGACATGTGGACAGACATTGATTTGACAGTAAATGCTTTCCAAAAATGGATAAACAAGATATTTTTTGTTCCTTCTACTTATTCGTTAGATATAAACACAAGGTGTTTGGACGACAACCATCAACTGGTTTGATAAATCTTTGGACACAGTGTGGACACAGTGGATCTTCGGTACTCGGCTACTCCAAAATAAAACACTGAATGTTTTGAAAAGGACGTCATTATGTTAAAAACTGCCCGGTCAAACGCAGCCGCAATCGACGGGAATGTATGACTAGATGTATGGACCTAGAGGAAGCAAGAGCGTTGTAACAGAATCATCCAAAATGGAGATCAATAGTGTCTGCCTACCCCTCTGGGAAAAAGGCGTACAGTCAACAGCAATAAGTTGGATACACTTTTGTTCTACGTCGAACTACTAAAGTGTATATTATAACTTATTGCTGCTGACTTTCGGTTTCTTTCTTTTGCTTTCTTTCTTTTCTTTCTTTTTCTTTCTTTCTTTGCTTTTCTTTCTTTCAGAGTTCCGGTACTACTAGTGAAACGTGGATGTTCTGATGTTTCAGAATATCTCTGACTACCCCCTCGGGGAATATAGTCGTGAGCATATGCTTGCTGCTGACTGTAAGTACATATGTATGTTTTGAACAATTTTGTTCTTCACATGTTAATATAGTACAAGTAGTATGTAAGTAATTGATACAAAATAAAATCATGAAAGAGGCTCTGGTGTAAAATGAATTAGTACGTATTCATTGTTTTTTTTAAACGATTATAGTATTTTAGACCTGCGAATATTCGTTCGACCGTGTTAATTTTGTTTTCGAGTGGACGCCCGATCGATATCATGAGTTTGGAAACCAAGAGGTACCTTCTTCGAAACTGATAATCGAAATAAAGCAGCGGCAACAAATGATCCTTTGGTGGGTGATTTTCCTTGTGATAATTCCACTCGTTCGTCTTCATGTTTCTAGGAGGTGCAAAATCTTGTAAAGCAATTCAGCAAGTAATGGGTCCTGACAGCAACTTTAATCTGCACTGAAACCTTGAGGTCTAAGCGTGACTTGGTGACACTTACGTTTGTGTCAAGTAGGTACTGCAGCTTTGTATGGAATAGCCGATGTTTTCTCGCGATTTCAAAGTGGACTATGGAGCCAATAGAGAAAGTTGTTCAGTTTGACGAGTAGAATGCATGGTTAAAGTTTTCGCACTGACTAAAAATGTATCCTGCATAAGCTCAGTTAATGAAGCTAAAAATAAGGCAACCTTCTAATTAATGTAGGTAACCCACTAACATTATAATTTCCATTGTGTCAACGTATGACGTCAAAAACACCTTTAAACGCATTAATTCAAATTGCTCATCGAAGCTCACACATTAAACTCAACCTTCATCCCACATCCTGTCAAAAAATCAGGACTTATTAGTGCACCTTAACGATTCTCACATCACAATCTGAATATTCATAATTTCATTGACTATAAAAGGTGTTACAATCAAGATTTCAGCACATTCCACCGACGAAGTCAAACACGGTCACAATGAAGCTACAGACAGTTCTCATTCTCGCCTTCCTTGTTACTCTTGCTAACATGGTCCAATCTCAAGAGACCCCTCAAGTTTACTGCGGGAGACGACTTGCCATGACATTGGCCCTGTTGTGCGACAATGGCTTGCTGATAAAGCGGTCTCAGCCGTCGATGTATGGGTACAGGAACGAGAAAATGGCGTGGCCGTGGATGGCTCCCCACTTGGCTAGAAGTCTGGACAGGGGAAAGAGGCAGGTGGTGTCGGAGTGCTGTGATAAACCTTGCACCTTGGACGAGCTGATGAGCTACTGCAACTGAAGATTTGAAGACTCACCCGCAACTGTCAACACGGTAACGAACTTTTTATTGTAAAATGTAGTTCTTTAAGGTATAGATAGCTCAACCAATAGTGTGCAAGCAATTGGAATTGATTTTTCAAGATCTTTTAACGCCTTTGAATTTGAATACTTTCGATGCCAACTAGGAGTATTTTTTTATGGAAAAGTAGATTGCTTTCAGAAGATATAGTTTAGCGCATAGTACATAACTTTCTTTTAAACGCTGTATAAATTTTCAATTATTTCTTGTACTTGAATATTATTCCAGAATATTAATGTTATGTTAATAATGTAACCTGTAGAAACAATGAGAGTAAAAAATTTATTTAATTGTTGAGGTGTGTTAATGTTGAAAAGAGACATACACTTACCACACTACCGTTACTTCGATGTATCACTAACGTTAGTTCTTTGTATTCCTAACGTCACTTCGATGTATCAATAACGTTAGTTCTTTGCATTCCTAACGTCACTTCAATGTATAACTAACGTTAGTTCTTTGTATTCCTAACGTCACTTCGATGTATCACTAACGTTAGTTCAATACATTTCTAACGTCACTTTGATGTATCACTAACGTTATATCGAAGTATCATATTAAAGTGACGCGACGTTAGTGTTAATAGATTTTGTTTTCGTGGCAGCACATTTCTATTTTAAAATCTGTAATTCGCTATTGTTAGTTATGCTTATGATTTATGAATTTAATTTATTTTCTTCTAAGTAATAAGTATGTCGTTCTTAGTAGAGTAGCAGCATTTATTATTGTGACACGTAGTGACAAATAATTAATTAACATAGTTACCAAAGTTTTATTTAGTTCTTACATTTGTTATTTATTTTTAAATTATGAAGATATAATAATTAACATTTTATTTTCATGAGGCGATTTTAGTATTTCATGTTCGTACTTAATCAAATAAAGTTAATAGATATTCATTTGAAAATTATATTTTCTTTTTAACATTATTTATGTATTCATCAAAATATAGCTGTGATGTGGCACTATCTGTCTTTCAATTGAAAATTATCAAACTGAACCAATTTCTCTATGAGAACAACATCGAAACCGCGAAAAAAAATATTGTTTTTTCAATATAAAGGTGTAAATCTACTCAACCCAAATGTATGGCTGCATTTTTTTCGCAATTTCGATGTTGGTTTCATACATCAAGTTGTTCAGTTTGATGGTCTGATCATCCCCTCAAAAAACCCTGTATTTCGGACATACATCATAGAATTTGGTAGATTATGACAACACAGATTTTAGACATTCACAGTCAGGGCTCGATGACTTATGTATGATTTTCAATCGTAGCATTCGTAGCGCTCGCAGATATACAGGGTGTAACAAAACACCCTAGTAATACTTAAGGGGGTGCTTCAGACCATCAAACCGAACAACTTTCACTATGGAGCCAACATCGAAATCGCGAAAAAAAAATCCGCTCTTTCATACAAAACTGTAGTAACGTCTCGGCTCAAATGTATGGGACGAACGATTTTTTTTATTTTTTCTCGACGTTGGCTCCATAGTGAAAGTTGTTCAGGTTGATGGTCTGAAGCATCCCCTTAAGCATTACTAGGGTGTTTTGTTACACCCTTTATGCGATGCGATGCGAATTCACAGTTATGTTCCCACACATAACTGTGAATTCGCATAACCTAACATAATACATTTGTCCCTAAATCTCTGAGCCTAAAATTCAATAAAGAATTCTTTGAAAGTTATTCCTTGAATTCCACGAAAAACCATTTTACGTAAAAATAACACGCGGAGAAAAAACATTAAAACAAGGTTAGATGTTATATAAATATTTATGAACTTTACTCATTTTTCGTTTCATACATAAATCAACATAAACAAAATTTTTCTCTTAAGTTGGTGTTTACAAGTTTTCTTAGAATTTATTAAGAAAATACTGAAACAATTTCAATAATACTTACGGTAGTAATTATAGTACTCGGTGATAAATTGATAATATGCACGCACAGTAAGTGTAAGTGAACTAAAATGTACAAAACATAAATAAATGTGTTGGCACAATATTCATTGAAATAAATCTAACCTATTATAAAACTGTAACAGAAGTGTGTCTGTACATTGAAGATATTTACAAAAAAAAGATTACGATATTGTTTTTAGATGATTCCAAATAACCAATTTTTGGATTTTTTGTCTGTCTGTTTGTTTGTTTGTTCGTTTGTTTGTGTGTTTGTTTGTTCGAGCATCACGCAAAAACTACTGAACCGATTTTGATGATTTTTTTTTGTTTGATAGCTTATGATCTGACTTAAAATTTGGTATATAATTTATGAAGACGGGTAAATGCTCATAACATAAGGTATAAAAATAGAACTAGGTAATGAAATAATAAAACTTACTTGTCATAATTTCCTCAAACTCTTTCCTTTATAAGAAAAGAGTTTGAAAATACTACATTTTTAACTTGTAGAAAATTATTAGACAATGTATCCAAATTAATTGTTAAACGTTTAAATAAGAAGGTTAGTCTTGGGTCGCATACTTCTCTACAGCCTTCAACACTTTTCAAAGCAGAAAAAAAAAAATCACTTTATCATTCATTCATTAATGGAGGAAGTTAAAGAGGTTTGTCAGGAACATAGCATGTGGCGTTCCGTTGTCTCTGCTTACCCCAGTGGGAGACAGGCGTGAGAATATGTATATAGTATTTATGTAAAAACTTCACAGATTTGGAATTTTTATAATTAGGAAATGCTTGTTCTTTCTCATGCATTTAATGCAAAATAAATATAATTATTTAGAATTTTCGAATTAAAAAAAAACATTAAAATTAAACACATTCCTTCAATGATTTTTATTTAAAAAAACACAAATCTTTCTAATCTATAATCTAAACCGTTAAAGCAATAAACATTCTATATCCATGTGCGATTGTGTCAAGTACATTTTATTGGGCGCCATATTTGTAAGGTAAACGCGCCATTAGTATACCCATAAATGTAGAACATCGTGAGAAACGATCGGACTAATTATTTGTAATGATTTCTATTCGCCTTTTAAAATGATAGCAAAAAAGATAAGTCTAGGTAATTAGCAAGTTAGATGTAATGAGATCTGTTGATGTTTAAAAGGAGCTTTACAGTTTAGGATTGATAGATTAAAAGGATTATCATTACTGACATAAATAGGTATAAGAAAATACAGCATTGGGGAATGATTCATTTTTAGGGTTCCGTAACCAAAGGGTGAAAACGGGACCCTATTACTAAGCCTACGTTGACCGTCCTTCCGTCCGTCTGTCCGACTTATTTAGGGCTGTAACTTTGGAACCGTAATAGCTAGATAGTCGAAATTTTCACAGTATGTGCGTTATTATGGCGGATTTGCTGGCAAACAAAAATGACAGAAAGTTAAAAATTAAGGGGGGTCCTCATACAAGAAACTAGTTTTTATCAACGTTTTTTCTTCTTGCTCTATCGTAAAAACGATAATACATAAAAGTATGATTATGGAGCAAACTCTACAGTGTGACAACAAATAATAAAAACTGGCCAAGTGTGAGTCGGTCTCTAGTCGGTCCCGGGGTTTTTTTTTTGTAAATTAATACTATGTTGTGTGTATGGTACGGAACCCTCGGTACGAGAGAAGCCCGACTCGCACTTGACCGGTTTTTTTAAACTAATAGGAGTCGCGTTTTGTAAATCCCGAATCTATTTTTGTTCAAAAAACCACATAAAACGATCCTTATAAGATTAACTGCAGTGCTAGACACAGCAACCGACATATAAAAAAAATTACGGAATGAAAACCATTATAATACAATACAATACAAAATCATTTATTTTCTCCACAAGCAGAAATTATAGTAACTTACATTACAATAAACAGCAATAGCGCTAATGTTAACACTCTGATGTTCTTAAATTGCATCTGATTTGAAATTACACAAAAAACATATACAAAACGGAAATTTTTACTAATTTACCTACAAAGAAACATTATCATAAAAGCTTTTTAACAAAAAAATTCAACCGCCGAAAAAACTGAAAAGCAAAAAATAATAATTAATTTTACCTTAATAACTAAATTCTTAAACTAATGTAAGTAAGTATATCAAAGTATACAGGGTGGCCGGGGAGTTGACGTTCAAACGTAAAATTTAGGTCCGGTATGTCGTGGGGTATCCGAATCACCCCCATGTATGTTCCGCGATTTTTTATAGTTTTCGAGGTATGATGATTTTTCCGATTTTTTGAGGAAACTCGACATGACCGGCTTGAACAACTTCTAAAAAAAAAAGTGTAAGACTTTTTAGAGATTCTTTTTTTGCAACTTAATCTTCATGAATTGTGCCTTTATTCATAACATCATCAGCATCGTAACTTTGATAAAAGTTATGAAAATATTGATCTAAAGTTAAAAATTTGCGATCCGTGAATTATGACTAAATTTTCAACTTTAAATTAAAACTCCAAGCAGGTGACCTTATGATTTTTTAGCCAATCCCAAAAATGCGCCCAACTCTCAGCTTTCATAATCATAAATAAAAAGTAGTACTTAAGAGGGCTAATTTGGCTAGAATTGATCTTCAAAGACAACAAGGCGGAAAATTCTTAAATTTAAAAATATTTTTTTTTGCCATAACTACCACGCCTAAGGCTAAATAATGATTAAAGAATGCTGGAAACCGAAACGGCGACGGGTTATGCCGGACTCTTACCGGCTAAAACCCCACCGTGTTCCACCTCATCCCATATTGCCGTAGAGCCTGAGGGCCCGTGAGGAATCTTCCACACTCTACGGCGCAGCGATCGACCTTACCAGGTCTCATCTCTGTTGGCCTTGACAAGCCTACAGGCCTTTAGGTGGTGCGTGGGAACACGCACACAACCACCTCGAGTCCCTATGATCGGACGCCGGACCCCCAGCCCGACGCCCAGAGACTCAAAAATTACGGGGGAGGCAGACCGCGAGCAAACGCAGCCCGTCTGCGCCCCGTGCGTCTTTGGCGGATCGGGAGTTCAGAAGTCGACTCCCTCTCCCTCTCCGCCGTCTCCTTCTGGAGCATTACCGCCTCACAGAAGGAGAGAACCGCGCGCCAAGACGCCTCACTGTCGACCATAGCGCGAACCATGGCCGGCAGCGAGAGGTCTGAAAATACCTGGGAGAGCTCACTGCGCTCTCCCGCCCACGCAGGGCACTCCTGCAGCACGTGCTGCGCCGTCTCGTCGAGACAGCCGTCGCAGTGGTGGCACCCGGCTGTCGGCTCCCTCCTCCTAGGTTAGGTTAGGTTAGGTTATCTACTTTTTACTTAAAACTTTCCTTATTCCACCAACACGATAGGTTTCCAGCATTCTTTAATCATTATTGATGAGACCTGGTAAGGTCGGTCGCTGCGCCGTAGAGTGTGGAAGATTCCTCACGGGCCCTCAGGCTCTACGGAAATATGCGATGAGGTGGAACACGGTGGGGTTTTAGCCGGTAAGAGTCCAGCATAACCCGTCGCCGTTTCGGTTTCCAGCATTCTTTAATCATTATTTAGCCTTAGGCGTGGTAGTTATGGCAAAAAAAAAATTTTTAAATTTAAGAATTTTCCGCCTTGTTGTCTTTGAAGATCAATTATAGCCAAATTAGCCCTCTTAAGTACTACTTTTTATTTATGATTATGAAAGCTGAGAGTTGGGCGCATTTTTGGGATTGGCTAAAAAATCATAAGGTCACCTGCTTGGAGTTTTAATTTAAAGTTGAAAATTTAGTCATAATTCACGGATCGCAAATTTTTAACTTTAGATCAATATTTTCATAACTTTTATCAAAGTTACGATGCTGATGATGTTATGAATAAAGGCACAATTCATGAAGATTAAGTTGCAAAAAAAGAATCTCTAAAAAGTCTTACACTTTTTTTATTAGAAGTTGTTCAAGCCGGTCATGTCGAGTTTCCTCAAAAAATCTGAAAAATCATCATAACTCGAAAACTATAAAAAATCGCGGAACATACATGGGGGTGATTCGGATACCCCACGACATACCGGACCTAAATTTTACGTTTGAACGTCAACTCCCCGGCCACCCTGTATAATATTATTTTGCAATTATTTTGAGTTTTTAATTAACCTTAATAACTAAGTTCTTAAACGAATGCAAGTATACCTAAGTAATTTTGAGTCGGCGCCAAACAAGAAAATTAATTAATTGCGTGATGGGCGCCAGCAACCCGAACGGGCACACACCACGTAACGTAACCAATATAACATCACTATCCACACAGGCCCTGTACCCGGACTTTCGATTTTCGATATATCGCGACTGTTTCGGTCCGGACTTCATTGTAATAGAGTTGACATTGGAACGAAAACGTTCACGTAATCGTGAAGTTCGAATGTCCGAGTAGAGGCCCAGGTGCATACGTCCCGTCTCGTTGCTAGTGGTCGTGCGGAGAGCTTGCATTGTTAATTTCATTTTGGTAATTTCTTTAAATTTAAGGTTATTTAGTGATCTTTGTTCATGGATTGTTTGGCGCCGACTCAAAATTACTTAGGTATACTTGCATTCGTTTAAGAACTTAGTTATTAAGGTTAATTAAAAACTCAAAATAATTGCAAAATAATATTATATACTTTGATATACTTACTTACATTAGTTTAAGAATTTAGTTATTAAGGTAAAATTAATTATTATTTTTTGCTTTTCAGTTTTTTCGGCGGTTGAATTTTTTTGTTAAAAAGCTTTTATTTTATAATTTTTTGTGGCTATAATCTTCTAATTACTACATGCATAATTTTCGATTACTTTTAAAATAGCTACCTACCTTTTAACCACAGTATAAGAAAGAGTATATATTACTACATACAGTATTGTCCATAGCCTCCCTGCCTCCCACCAACTTTTTACCTCACCGCCTCTGGTTACCTCGGCAATTACCTGTGTTTTGTTACAACCTTTTTTTTTTTGACGCTGGGAAAAAATGCATTATGTATCCCCTCCCGTTGGGGGATGGGAGGGGTATGTGGGACTCCCCGGTGCGTGTCACCGGTATACCCACTAAAATAACCCAGCGGCACTCCATCTTCGCCCGGATGGCAGGGGACTGGGAGACCAGCAGAGTCTTTACGTCCTGTCCCCCGCCGGCGAGTTTTGTTACACCCTGTGTTGAGGCCTGATGAGCTAGAAAATATAAGTCTGGCAGAATTTGCTGTGCGATACGAAACGATTCCAAATAGTATGTGGAGTGAGGAAGATGGTGATATCGAACTGAGAGAACCTGATGATGAGCCTATAAGAATTAGATATATACGATTGAGGGACGGTTCACGCATGCGAGTAAGAAGTTTAGTTGAATATTTTTTCCTCCTATCCTCCACTTGTGATCCACTTATCCATGTGCTTATAAAGTGATCCCAAGACGTAAGTCGTAGGGCTGGATAAGTGGGTGCACATAAACATTTTATTATAATTATTTTGTCACACGTATTCATCCAACCCCTGCCTACACACACCCACAAACACACACACACACTCACACACACCCCCACACACACAAACACAAACACATCCAAACACACCAACACATGAGCGCGCTTTAGCGTGCACTGTGCACTCATATGCAGCAGATCTCTGCGTACCCTCTGGCCTTATGGCAAAGTATGTAACTATATAAGGAAGCTGATGCTTTAATCACAGTTTTACTTTTTAAGCATCAGCAGCTGAGTAAGATTGAGTAAAATTAAAATACAAAACTAAAAATTGTTTTGTTAACTTGTAAGAACAAAATGTATTAATGTAACTTTATTAGCAAATTATAAACAAACACACCAACACACGAGCGCGCTTTAGCGTGCACTGTGCACTCATATGCAACAAATCTCTGCGTACCCTCTGGCCTTATGGCAAATTATGTAACTATACATAAGGAAGTTGTTTTGTTAACTTGTAAGAACAAAATGTATTAATGTAACTTTATTAGCAAATTATAAAAATTCTGTAATTTACGTGTAAAATTTGGTAGCCTACCTACCAAATAAAACAATAAAATTTCGTAAAAAATATGTTTTTTCTTTAAAAATTACAGTAATTTATTGTTTCAGAATCCAAAAAACAAATAAATGTTCTGATAGATGTGAATTTAAAATACGCTGGTTATATTATTATTTAGTAGGTACTTTTTAGTTTTGAAGTAAATTTTTTATTTCAAAATTTTCAGTGTTGGTGTTATATTGGGTTAACATATTCATTGTAAATGTAAAGGGAGCATGAACACGAATCATTTATTTCAATCGCCGATGATATGCTATAGATTTTTGAGGAGTTCTATTGTATATCTCCCTTTACCAGATCTTCACCAAATTAGAATGGGACCACCTCTGAAGTATGACCTAAAATGGAACATGAACACGAATCATTTCTTTCAATAGTCGATGATATGCTCTAGATCTTTGAGGAGTTCTATTGTCTATCTCCGAAGCCCTTTACCAGATCTTCACCAAATTAAAATGGGACCACCTCTGAAGTATGACCTAAAAGGGAACATGAACACGAATCATTTCTTTCAATAGTCGATGATATGCTCTAGATCTTTGAGGAGTTCTATTGTAGCAGAAATCGCGGGTTCGGGGCGATTGTTCCTTCTCCTACAGTGGTTTGGTTTGGTGGCGAATGATAACACCTGAATCTTCTGGCTGAATGATTTATTGAAGATTGAATACAGTACACTGAATTTTGCTTTGCTGAATATAATAAAAATCTGACCGGCCGCCGTTGATGGCGTCGGAAGAGAGAGAGATGTTGCCAGTAATCGCTACTGAATACATGAATAATATAATACAAATTAAAGTTAACTGACTGGCAACATTCATTATCATTGAGTTTATTGATTACATTGATAGTTCTGCTCCATCTCAATAGATGGCGTGAGTCGTAACTTTCGTAGAAATTGAAATAATGAAAACATGTTAATTTTGCGTTAACATTCCTGGCCGGGGGCCAAAGATGAAATCTGATTGAACACTGAAATACTGATTTCTTAATTAACAGAGTTGAAATGTCCTTAACAAATATTATATTCTAACTAAATATAATTATGAAATATACAATTCTTATCATAGGTCCTTATCAGTATCTACAATAGGTAATTTACATAACTTGATAGTAGGTCTGACTAACTCGCCATGCTGAGTTTTTAATTTAACTGACCTGATTACTGAATCCTGACCTGAATACAATTCAATTACTCTACCCCTTCTCCATTGTAATGGGGGTGTATTAACATCAATGATAAGAACTAAATCATTTAATTTTAGATTATCAGACTGATTAAACCATTTGTTTCTAATTTGAAGTGTAGATAAATATTCTGAATGCCAACGTGACCAAATCGTTTGGTACATTTTTTGAATAGTTTGATATCTAGATAATCGTGATATTTTAGTGTCCTTCCAGTGAGACTCGGGTAGGGCAACTAAAGGTTGACCTATAATGAAATGACCTGGTGTGAGAACCTCCAAATCACTTGGATCCTCTGACATTGGGACAAGAGGTCTGGAGTTCATTATTGACTCTATTTTAGCAAATAGAGTAGAGAGCTCTTCGAAAGTTAGTATAGTCTCACCTATTTCTCGTCTGAGTAGGTTCTTGGCGCTCTTGACAGCTGCCTCGAACAAACCTCCCATGTGGGGTGAGGCTGGTGGGTTGAATTCCCAATGAATGTTCTGACGACGGAACTCGTCCTTGAGTATGATCTCGTTTGATAATAGAAACTGATTTACCTCCTTTAGGTAGTTGTTGGCTCCCACGAAGTTGGTGCCTCGGTCTGACCTGATGAGTGATGGAAGTCCTCTACGACTAACAAATCTTGTGAAGGCTGCAATGAAACCTTCGACTGACAAACTTGATACCACCTCTAAGTGGACTGCCTTTGATGCTAAGCACACAAAAACACATAAGTACGCTTTGACTGATTTAGCGTTTCTGAGTAAGCTGGATTTTACCAAATACGGCCCTGCGAAGTCCGTCGCGGTCCCTGAGAATGGCCGCGCAGCAATAACCCTGTCTGCTGGTAAATCTGACATGAATGGAGGTTGAATTGAGGGTCTGAATCTGAAACATACAATACATTTTCTGATGACACGCGACACTTGTCGTCGCACTGATGTGATCCAGTATTCTCTCCTTAGAATAGCGATTAACGCATTGGTTGCTGCATGACAATAGCTTTTATGATAATATTCAATGAGTAACTGAACGAATTGATTATCCTTTGGTAGTAAATATGGATGACGTGAGCCATATTTAAGCTCTGAACGCTTAAGTCGTCCTCCGACTCTTATTATTCCTTATAGCTGCTGATGCCTTCGAATTGGGGTGAGTAGCCTCCCAATCGTCTGCTAACTGAAGTAATGTCCTGATTGAGATAAATGGACTGGACCTGAGACCATATGTGTTTGTGTTTAACTCGTAAACTTCTAACTTCTGAGATGGATCTTTTCTCCATAATATGAGCTGATACTTCCTGTCTTCGGGGTGTATCCAGGTCATCCTGAACATCATCTTGATATCAGTGGTAAATACGACTGGATGCCGTCTGAAATTCAGTAATATTTTTGTTATGTCATTCTGAAGTGGAGGTCCTGAGTGAAGACATTGGTTAAGAGATACATTATTGGATGATTTGCCGCTACCATCAAATACGACTCTGAGTTTATCTGTACCCCTTTTGAATATTCCATGATGAGCTATAAAGTAATGTTCTGAATCAAACTGAAATCGGGACTTAGACATATGTCCTAACCTTTCATATTCATCCATGAATTCAATATATTTCTGAGCAAACAATTTATTTCTATTCAATTTGCCTTCTAACGCCTTAAATCGTTGAATAGCAATGGCCTTTGTTTCACCTAACAGTGATCTGTCTGATAAGAATGGAAGTTGTACCATATATTTACCATCTGGAGTCCTGATCGTAGTTTTCTCATAAAATTCCTCACACTCTTTATAATGTGGGTTTACTACCTTATCTGATGAAGGTGGTTCTTCTGACTTCCAAAATCGTTCCACCGCCTCTTCTAGGCGTGTCATTCGTAGTCCATACTGCTGAACTGAAGTTGGATGTGCTACTTTGTCTGATGAGTGTTGATGATGATGGGTAATATCTGAGGTCTGATGATGATTCTTTGATGAAACTGGTCCCATTATCACATGACCAAAGCAGGTGCCATACGCTGCGATTCCTGAAGTTAGAGGTATTTTCGTACCATCATAGACATAATTTAATATGTCAGCTCCTAATTTTAACTCAATTTCCTGAGACTGATTGAATGAGTGATCAGCTAAGCGAATCTGATTTGTTTTCATAAAGTTATTAAATTTATTATCATTAATTGAAGGCAATTCTGAAGTTAATGAATACATAATGACTGCATCGGTACTGATTATAGGTAGGTCTTTATAAATTGGTTTGATAACTATCTTAGTAGTTTGACCTGGTTGGCTGACTATCTGATTGCCTATGCCATGTATTTTACATGAACTAAACTGTCGATGTAGATTTAATTTACTGACTAATGATTCTTTTATGACTGAAACACTAGCACCTGTGTCTAGCAATGCTCGTGCCTGAATATACTGACCATATTTAGTTCTGATACATACCAGAGCAGTGGGGCACACACCACCTGCTGGTGAAGTTACATCGACAGTGGAACACCATCATTGTGAAGGATGGCCATAACGTAGGTCCTCGTACTGAATGTTAGCCTGACGTACTCTCTGACCTGGGCGCCTGACACCAGCGTGGAACTGATACCGAGGACTCTCAGTCTTTACTGATGGTGGTTCTGATGATTGATCATCCCGGGTGGCTGATGATGATGGATGTGAGACTGCTACCGGATGCGGTGAGGGTCCCCGTGACTGAGTCGGTCCCTGATCTCTGTGAACCAGTGAAGCTCTTTCTGAACGGTGCGGTACTTGATCCCCACTCTGATTATAGGGTTGAGAAGGTCTCCTATATGCCTGACGTTGAGCAGTAGCCTGATGAGGGTTTGCATCATCAAAACACAGTAGCGTGTTATGTGCCTCTGAATTACAGTGCTTGCACCATGACGCGTGAGTGCACTCCTGAGTCTGATGAAGTCGCAAACACTTCTGACAGCGCTTCTCCTTTGAAGCCCACACCCTCCGCTGATAGGGATGTAGCTTGATAAACTCACCGCACTTGTACAGTGAGTGATTGTCCTGATTACAGTATGAGCATAAAATAACCTGATACTGAGATTTTCCTGAATTATCCCGAGCGTGATGCACCGCCAACGCACGTGGGTGAGACTGTCCTGAAGGCCGCCTCGTTGAATGTGTTGGTCTGATCGGTGACGTTGGAGCCTGACGTGGTGATCTCCTGTCTGAAATCACACTCTGAAGCCTACACTGCTCATCCAGCAGTTCCAGTAACTGATTAAAGGTAGGGAGTTGGTTGGGATCCTTCCCGAACCTTTCCTCGTACGTTTGCCTGATTCTGATTGGTAACTTCTGAAGCGTGATAAAAACGAATAAGTAGGACCATTGATCGATGGGTAATTTCAATTTTCCCAAAGCCTGATAACACTCTCTGAGCGGGTCGTAGAAGTCGCGACGCAGATCTGAATTTGCGGTGACGGGCGGTAAATTAATCAGACTGGTTAAGTAGCAGTCTGTTAATAACCTAGCGTTGTCATAACGCTTCCTGAGTAACTCCATGGCGACCGGATAACTAGTTGCATCCATGGACAGGTGACTGATGATGGAGAGCGCCTCCCCAGAAAGAGATGCTCTCAAGTAATAATACTTCTCACTATCTGATAGCTGGGACCTACTGTCTACCAACGACTGAAATAGGTCATGAAAACCCAGCCACTCCATCTTATTCCCGCTGAACTTGGGTAACTCGATGAGAGGGAGCTTTGCTCTAGAGGTACTTGCCTGAGGGTCCTGAATTGACTGAACATCGTCCGCTTCCTCCTGAATTATGGAAAGTATGTTATTTACCTTCGAGAACTGCTCGAGAAGGAAATTGAATTCGGGCTGATCGTCATCTCCAAACTCGCTTTCAAATTGGAGAATGGTCTCAAAGGCAGCGACGCAGTCCGGGTAGTATTTGCTGAAATGCTTTCTAGCTACTGAAGCGGCGATATGTGACTTTGAAGTCTTAGTAGTTTCGTAGAAGTCATTTAACATACGCACCTTTGCTTTGAACTGGGCCTTGGCCGTGATTAAAGCCTTAGATTGCGGCATGATTAACTGATATTGAGTATATTAACTGAAATCTACTTGAAATCTATTTGTAATTCAACCAAATTGAACAAAAGGGAATGTAAACAAACAAATAATCTGAACTGACAGTCGACGATGACTTTAACTTTTTATATTGAACTTTTTTCGGCTTGGCACCTTGGTCGATGTCTTAATCGAGCAAAATATCGCTAGACCATGCTAGGCTGAGAAAAGTTGTCTATGGAGTGAATGTTGCTAGGTTGAAACTTACCAAAAATTAATGTATAATCGATAAACTGAATTGATAAACAAAGATGGCGTACACACAATTGCACAATGAAAATGAATAAAATTCTAACCTGAAATATGTAATAATGTCTCTAATGCCGCAGACACGAAATGAAATGTTCACCTTTGCTGTGATGACCTGATGCTGTCCATTTGATAACACAGACCGTTCCTTCGGATAAACGATCGCGCACTGACTGAACTAAAAGTTATTATGAACGCACAATATTGTTTGTATACTGATATTGTCCTACGCACTGAAACTAACTGAAATGATGAATGATTCCGCTGCGGCCCGCGCGGCTAGTCTTCCTGAATACCTGGATCAGCAACGTCTTGATCCTAGTATCCTAGTCCTGGTCCTGAATAGTTTCGATTCGAATTTCTGATCTGATTGTCTTCGGATTTTCCGGTATAAAGCACTCTTTGCTTCGGATCCTGATGTTCTGATATTCCTGATGATCTGATTATCTGACGTCACTAGGGTTTCGTATCTTCCCTGTGGATGAATCTGATCTGATGTAAATACGTCTTGGAGAATACGTAAAAATGGCCTCCGTGCTGAAATTGACTCGGATGGCCGTGCAACTCGCTGATTTGAGTTGGAATCCTCACTGAAAAGTCGTTGATGTCTGAAGCTGGGTCTGATTCTAGCGGATTTCTGATTGGATTCCGACTAGATTGCGCTGATGAATCGCCGGTTGGCGTTTCTGTCCCCTCGTGGGCCACCAAAATGTAGCAGAAATCGCGGGTTCGGGGCGATTGTTCCTTCTCCTACAGTGGTTTGGTTTGGTGGCGAATGATAACACCTGAATCTTCTGGCTGAATGATTTATTGAAGATTGAATACAGTACACTGAATTTTGCTTTGCTGAATATAATAAAAATCTGACCGGCCGCCGTTGATGGCGTCGGAAGAGAGAGAGATGTTGCCAGTAATCGCTACTGAATACATGAATAATATAATACAAATTAAAGTTAACTGACTGGCAACATTCATTATCATTGAGTTTATTGATTACATTGATAGTTCTGCTCCATCTCAATAGATGGCGTGAGTCGTAACTTTCGTAGAAATTGAAATAATGAAAACATGTTAATTTTGCGTTAACATCTATTGTCTATCTCCGAAGCCCTTTACCAGATCTTCACCAAATTAAAATTGGACCAGCTCTGAAGTATGACCTAAAAGGGAACATGAACACGAATCATTTATTTCCATAGTCGATGATATGCTATAGATCTTAGGGGAGTTCTATTGTCTATCGCCGAATCCCTTTACCAGATCTTTACCAAATTGAAATGGGACCACCTCTGAAGTACGACCTACCAATCAAAAAAAAAATTATTAATATCGGACTACTCTGTAAGAAGTTATCGGATCATTTATTTCAATCGTCGATGATATGCCATAGATTTTTTGCGGAGTTTTATTGTCTTTCTCCGAAGCCCTTTACCAGATCTTCACCAAATTAAAATGGGACCACCTCTGAAGTATGACCTACTAAACAAAAAAAAATTATCAAAATCGGACTACTCTGTACAAAGTTATGCGTGTTCATACATAAAAAAAAACAAATATACGCGTCGACTTGAGAACCTCCTCCGTCTTTTGTTTTTTCGTCGGTTAAAAAAATTATGTTTGTATAAATATATAAAATATTTTAATAATTAAGTTTTCTATGTTTAGAAATACCAACACGCCCCGCCGCACCGTAAAAGTGGAATCTAACGTAATTAAAAATTCCTCAACATTTTCGTGAATCATCAGGTAAATGTTATATTATCCAGGCGGTTTCATCTCACAAAATACTACAAATCTAAATTCAAATAAAAAAAAAAAATATAGATTTAGTGCCTTTAGAAAATACAGAAAGGTAGAGTTTCAGTTAAAATAAAAGTATTCAATTATAATGTACTTTAAGAGTATAATGATAATTAATTCTCCATAATCCACTTTTATATTAGGAGCTCTCTCCCTACGTCTGTTTTTCCAAGAAAATAGGATGTTTTCAAAAGAAGAGCTAAATAGGCTTTTTCTATGTAAACGCGATACATCGTCGCCTTTATCTACATTTTCCATCAAGTGAGCTGAAGCCAAGCGTAGCAAAATCCCATTTCAAATAAAAAAGAACAATATTGAACATTCCAAAATCAATAACAAACATTTTTTTTATTTAAGTAATTTAATTTATCTTTTTTTTTTTATTCAGGTTAAAATTGTATTTACAACAATATACATACATAAAACAATCTAACCCTACAAATAAACATTATATTATATTTATCTTTATTGGTTATCAAACAGCAAATTACTTAATTTAAAGCACACTGGTACAAAATGAAATAAAATAAAAGCTTTTTAACAAAAAAATTCAACCGCCGAAAAAACTGAAAAGTAAAAAATAATAATTAATTTTACCTTAATAACTAAATTCTTAAACTAATGTAAGTAAGTATATCAAAGTATATAATATTATTTTGCAATTATTTTGAGTTTTTAATTAACCTTAATAACTAAGTTCTTAAACGAACCTACCTTATACCTAAGTAATTTTGAGTCGGCGCCAAACAAGAAAATTAATTAATTGCGTGATGCGCGCCAGCAACCCGAACGGGCACACACCACGTAACGTAACCAATATAACATCACTATCCACACAGGCCCTGTACCCGGACTTTCGATTTTCGATATATCGCGACTGTTTCGGTCCGGACTTCATTGTAATAGAGTTGACATTGGAACGAAAACGTTCACGTAATCGTGAAGTTCGAATGTCCGAGTAGAGGCCCAGGTGCATACGTCCCGTCTCGTTGCTAGTGGTCGTGCGGAGAGCTTGCATTGTTAATTTCATTTTGGTAATTTCTTTAAATTTAAGGTTATTTCGTGATCTTTGTTCATGGATTGTTTGGCGCCGACTCAAAATTACTTAGGTATACTTGCATTCGTTTAAGAACTTAGTTATTAAGGTTAATTAAAAACTAAAAATAATTGCAAAATAATATTATATACTTTGATATACTTACTTACATTAGTTTAAGAATTTAGTTATTAAGGTAAAATTAATTATTATTTTTTGCTTTTCAGTTTTTTCGGCGGTTGAATTTTTTTGTTAAAAAGCTTTTATTTTATAATTTTTTGTGGCTATAATCTTCTAATTACTACATGCATAATTTTCGATTACTTTTAAAATAGCTACCTACCTTTTAACCACAGTATAAGAAAGAGTATATATTACTACATACAGTATTGTCCATAGCCTCCCTGCCTCCCACCAACTTTTTACCTCACCGCCTCTGGTTACCTCGGCAATTACCTGTGTTTTGTTACAACCTTTTTTTTTTGACGCTGGGAAAAAATGCATTATGTATCCCCTCCCGTTGGGGGATGGGAGGGGTATGTGGGACTCCCCGGTGCGTGTCACCGGTATACCCACTAAAATAACCCAGCGGCACTCCATCTTCGCCCGGATGGCAGGGGACTGGGAGACCAGCAGAGTCTTTACGTCCTGTCCCCCGCCGGCGAGTTTTGTTACCACCTGAACCTGATGATGAGCCTATAAGAATAAGATATATACGATTGAGGGACGGTTGGTTCACGCATGCGAGTAAGAAGTTTAGTTGAATATTTTTTCCTCCTATCCTCCACTTGTGATCCACTTATCCATGTGCTTATAAAGTGATCCCAAGACGTAAGTCGTAGGGCTGGATAAGTGGGTGGTGCACATAAACATTTTATTATAATTATTTTGTCACACGTATTCATCCAACCCCTGCCTACACACACCCACAAACACACACACACACTCACACACACCCCCACACACACAAACACAAACACATCCAAACACACCAACACATGAGCGCGCTTTAGCGTGCACTGTGCACTCATATGCAGCAGATCTCTGCGTACCCTCTGGCCTTATGGCAAAGTATGTAACTATATAAGGAAGCTGATGCTTTAATCACAGTTTTATTTTTTAAGCATCAGCAGCTGAGTAAGATTGAGTAAAATTAAAATACAAAACTAAAAATTGTTTTGTTAACTTGTAAGAACAAAATGTATTAATGTAACTTTATTAGCAAATTATAAACAAACACACCAACACACGAGCGCGCTTTAGCGTGCACTGTGCACTCATATGCAACAAATCTCTGCGTACCCTCTGGCCTTATGGCAAATTATGTAACTATATAAGGAAGTTGTTTTGTTAACTTGTAAGAACAAAATGTATTAATGTAACTTTATTAGCAAATTATAAAAATTCTGTAATTTACGTGTAAAATTTGGTAGCCTACCTACCAAATAAAACAATAAAATTTCGTAAAAAATATGTTTTTTCTTTAAAAATTACAGTAATTTATTGTTTCAGAATCCAAAAAACAAATAAATGTTCTGATAGATGTGAATTTAAAATACGCTGGTTATATTATTATTTAGTAGGTACTTTTTAGTTTTGAAGTAAATTTTTTATTTCAAAATTTTCAGTGTTGGTGTTATATTGGGTTAACATATTCATTGTAAATGTAAAGGGAGCATGAACACGAATCATTTATTTCAATCGCCGATGATATGCTATAGATTTTTGAGGAGTTCTATTGTATATCTCCCTTTACCAGATCTTCACCAAATTAGAATGGGACCACCTCTGAAGTATGAACTAAAATGGAACATGAACACGAATCATTTCTTTCAATAGTCGATGATATGCTCTAGATCTTTGAGGAGTTCTATTGTCTATCTCCGAAGCCCTTTACCAGATCTTCACCAAATTAAAATGGGACCACCTCTGAAGTATGTCCTAAAAGGGAACATGAACACGAATCATTTCTTTCAATAGTCGATGATATGCTCTAGATCTTTGAGGAGTTCTATTGTCTATCTCCGAAGCCCTTTACCAGATCTTCACCAAATTAAAATTGGACCAGCTCTGAAGTATGACCTAAAAGGGAACATGAACACGAATCATTTATTTCCATAGTCGATGATATGCTATAGATCTTAGGGGAGTTCTATTGTCTATCTCCGAATCCCTTTACCAGATCTTTACCAAATTGAAATGGGACCACCTCTGAAGTACGACCTACCAAACAAAAAAAAAAAAATCAATATCGGACTACTCTGTAAGAAGTTATCGGATCATTTATTTCAATCGTCGATGATATGCCATAGATTTTTTGCGGAGTTTTATTGTCTATCTCCGAAGCCCTTTACCAGATCTTCACCAAATTAAAATGGGACCACCTCTGAAGTATGACCTACTAAACAAAAAAAAAATTATCAAAATCGGACTACTCTGTACAAAGTTATGCGTGTTCATACATAAAAAAAAAAACAAATATACGCGTCGACTTGAGAACCTCCTCCGTCTTTTGTTTTTCGTCGGTTAAAAAATTACTGTAATATAACTTCTATAAATCTCAATAGTCGTATAAATGGTGGACTATACGACCAAATCGTTTTTTTAAAGAGAATGATTTGAATGTTCCCAAAAAGTTATGATTCTAAAGGTAAGTCTGGAGTGCGATTTTTGAAAGTCAAATCAGCAGTAGAAAGATGCGTAATTTAATTAAATTTAATTAAAGTAAATTTAAAATTGTAAGACACAGTAATTTTGACATTTTCAACTGCTGAACTCAGCGAATGAGATTCAAAAATCGCACTCCTGGACGAACACTTACAGTACCTACTCGATACATACACACACAAATATCTCAATTCTTTTATCAGAGAAATCAACCACTTCTTTATACTGAAAATTTGTCTTTTTTCGCATTTAGGAATCTAATCAAGAGGCACTTGTGCCTAGGTTATTATCAACGTACCTTATTCTTATATTCATACAATAGGCCTTATCCTCCACCCACCTGTATTCTATTGAGGCATACCCACATGAGTTAAGCTGGTACGATGGAATTCAATATGAAGAAACCTTTATGAAATCGCTTGCTATTGTGATGCCATTGTGTAAACTGCTGCTTTCTTGTCCGAGTGCCTATAAGTATAATAGAAAATAAACTAATATCCCATCTCGCATAATATAACACATAGCATAATAGATAGGACCAGGGGGTCAATCGCGCTAATTTTCAACGATACTACCAAAACAAAACCACAACCAAAAACGTTACGTTATGCACAATTCGTATCGCGCAAATTATATTAACGGTAACGATTTAGCTTTATTTCGGAAGATACGTTGGGTTGGCGTAACGTTTGATGTCCGTTCGATCGAATTTTCTGTATTGTGCGATTTAACCGTTCAGAAAAAAATAACGCGATAGCATTTTTACATCAGCTAAACCAAATCTAAACCAAAACTAAACTAAAACCAAACGTTCCGTCCGAACTGTAAAACCGTATAAAATAGCGCAATTGAGGCCCTGAAGGCCGGCTCCATACAACGAGCGATACAGGCGCACGTATAGGGTCCTTCTTAATATGCTGACACTTTTTTGAGGGGATGATCTAATCATCAAACTAAACAACTTTCTCTATGGGACCAATATCGAAATCGCGAAAAAAAAATCTGCTCGTCCATTAAAAACTGCAAACCTACTGGAGCCAAATGTATAGGACATTTTTTCGCGATTTCGATGTTGGTCCCATGAAGAAAGTTGTTCAGTTTGATGGTCTGATCATCCCCTCAAAAAAGTGTCAGCATATTAAGAAGGACCCTGTATACAACGTGTTAATGAATTAACGCAAAACTAGAAAGTAGTTTGTTTAGAATCGAGAGCAGAATCAAATTATCATGGTTTCAATATAGGTAAATTTTTTCAAAATATTAAATAATTAGATTGCAAAATCTAAAATTTTCTGAACCCGATGTTAACCCACCGCATGGGCACATTCACCCTACTTACTACCAAAACAAGATTATAAAAATGTATCCTTGAGTACGTTAGCGCTTTCTTTCAGTGCTGAAATGATAACAAATCATTTTTGCCTCAAAACTTAAAATGCGAATAACTTGAAATTTTAAGCATCAAAATATTAGAGAAAATTTACTGTTTTAATTTCCGCGCATTGTTTGAGAAAAGTACTATACAAGCCTTGGCCACAAGGCTTGAATTGTATAGTGCTGGCCGCTGCAGTAATGTACTATATTTTAAACAAAAAATTCGGAATTTTGAATCATGTTCCAAACAACTTTCGTACTATTTCTCTCTCTCAATGTTCCGACATAAAAGACCAAAATTAATTAATTTCTAACCCTAAAATGCTAAGCGTCACAAATCAATCCATTCTAACTCGTACCCCTTAGCCATAAGGACTATATTCAAAGAATTCCTAACTGGAACGAACGGCTCCATTAGCACCGTCAAAGTTTTCTATTTAAACCAGAGACAAGTTTATGCTGCGTACCTACTTACTGAAGGCATTAGCGTAATTAGAAACATCTACCAACTACCATATAACAGCGCAGTTACACTTTGGAACTGTTAGCTTCGTTTTGAAATTATTACTGAGTCAGCATGTTTGTGTAAGTTATACAGGGTGTAAATTAAAATAGGACAGCTACTTAAAGAGGTGCTTCAGACCATCAAACTGAACAACTTTCTCTATGGGACCAATATCGAAATCGCGAAAAAAAAATCTGCTGTCCCATACATTTCAGTCGAGTTATGTTTGCAGTTTTGTATGGGAGAGCGGAATTTTTTTTCGTGATTTTGATATTGGTCCCATCGAGAAAGTTGTTCAGTTTGATGGTCTGAAGCACCCCTTTAAGTAGCTGTCCCATTTTATTGTACACCCTGTATATACAGGGCTTTGATTAAATTTAAATAGCGGAAGATAGGTGACGTTCTTGCATTAGAAAAATGGACCTGCTTTTCATGTAGGGTAAGGGGAGGTATTTCCGTGATACACCAAACATTTTTTGTTATAACTCAAATAAGGATTAACTAATTTATATGGGATATTGTTTAAAGTTTTGTGCATATATTTTATCTTACTTTATGAAACACACAGTTTGATACTAGATTCGTCACTTATAAATTTATAATCTTTTCTTGGTGGTAAAGTGACATAAATTCGTGATAAGGTATGTCAATTTCGTGATAGTGGATAGGTAATATCGTGATAGACCAAACTCATAGGATTTCAACATAATAATTAATGAGAGAGGTTTTAAAAAAATTATATATATTCTACATAACCATTTGCTTATGAATCTTATATGTATTTCTACACAATCATAAAATTGAATATAGTATAGGTCATCTTCATCAGGAGCAATGCTGTACAAGCATTAATGAAACGGTCGACAGCGATAGTTTGGATTTCAGAATACATTGAGGTACCTACTAGAGGCGACACCCAGAAGACTACATTTTTTGTAACACACGTTTAAGCTAATTGGCTCAACCTTACTTAGCATGTGCCGGGCGCGTGCTGCACCGCGATGCCCCCAGTGCGCGCTCCGTACTGCTGATCGTAGTGGACAGATTTTTTTCGCTTTGTCTGTTCTATACCTATCCTAATTAATAAAAAAATATATTCAATGTCTGAATATGCTACTTCACAATATACAAGGTGTTAGGGTAAAAAGTTGCACTACTTTAACGGCTGGTTGTACCCATGATACTGAACAACTTTCTCAAAGAAACCTAAAAGAAATTAACCAAAAAAAAAACTAGTTTCCATACTAAATGCAATCAGCTGATCGAACGTTTGTATGAAAAATTTTTTTTTGCGAATTTACTATTCGGTTCTTAGTGAAAGTGGTTCAGTATCATGGGTACAATCACCCCTTAAAGTAATGCAACTGTTTACCCTAACACCTTGTATACAACAAATCCAAACATATAATTTTTTCTCAATTTCTTGCCTGATTTTTTATTTTCTTTTTTCTTTTATAGCTTTATTCTCTTCTTCTGTGTAGGTTCTTCAACTTTCGGTTCTTCTCTTGGCTTAGATGAGCCAGTGAAGTTGGTAAATAGTTAATGTCATGATAAAAAAAACTACGTCATTCAGGCATAGCATAGACTAAAATACAAGATTAAAGATGTATATAAGTCCATACAATCAAAATAACCCCTAAAATTTTACTTTAAGATGATTAAAATTAATTGACAAAATACCTCGACAAAATCACAAAAAAAATTTGCAAAATCACTTAAAATTTTGCACACCTAACACAAGGATATTTGAATGAAAAATTCTTGAAATCCAATGCACAATTTACGTCAATCTGTTCGTAAAACATTTAGCTATCAGTTTAATACCACATTCTGTAATATATTACTTATTTACTAATTAAAACTTCATTTCATTGTCTACCGTCGTCATTTGTCACAGATGATTGCGATTTTGCCCCTCGTTCTGAGAAAAAATCTCATAGCAAGCTTGTTTCAAAAGCTACTGAGCTGAGAATCATACTACTATCTCAAGCACACTTTAATGCATGTACATACGCGGTTTTGAAACAATCCCTTTACAGGAAAGGCCACGGCAGACGTTTAAAAAATTATCACGAAATTACCTATATCGCGATATAACCTCCCCTTACCCTACTTACGAGTGAAAAGTAATGCTGTGTAATTTGTTTTTTCTTCTTGAATGATTTGTAATACGAGTTTTAAGCACGCTAAAGGCATTGTTATATCTTTATCCCGCCTAAAATAAAAAAAAGTATCTGAATCACGCAATGCCGCTCTATGTAAATTAGGCGACAACGGGGCCTAATTTATGAGGTTCATGCGCTATGGGCTAGTCACTCATCTTGCTTTTTTAATGTAATTTGATCATTATTATTAATCTACGAGCTTTAACCCGCGACTTCGTCCGCATAAATTATATACCAGATTTTAAGTCAGATGATAAGCTATCAAATAAAAAAAGTTTCATCAAAATCGGTTCAGTAGTTTTTGCGTGATACTCGAACAAACAAACACCCAAACAAACAAACAAATAAACAAACAAACAAACAGACAGACAAAAAATCCAAAAATATGTGATTTGGAATTAGGGACAGGAAAAAACCATGTCGTAATTTATTTTTTGTTAATATCTTCAATGTACAGACAAATTTCTGTTACAGTTTTATAATAGTTTAGATGACAGGAGTTAGAATTAAGAGGACATCCCATATAAAGCGCTCCATACAAAACGAAATTTACGTCCTAGTTTGAACATTTAGTCATTCAAGTAAAAATAAAAATTATGTAATGTTATAATAGAAACCAATATTTCCGTTCCGTTAAAATATTTAGTGTTAAAGTTACCGTGGCTCAAAGGTTTTCATACAAATCTTAAATTAATCCTAGCACTGAAATTTGGTATATATTATAATTATAACAGAAATCTGACTAAATACCGACACAGAGATTCGATTCTGTATCGTGTTTAAAAAATTAAAACCGCCTTCAAAAAACTAAAAAGTTAAAAAATAATATTGCAGCCGATGACTTTCCCATTCGCATCATAAGAACATTAATTTGTTTTATTGAAGTCGCTGTCAAGCCGGTACGATTCGCGACAGGGCTTGCATTTTTTGGCTTGGCTTGACACCGACTTCTATAAAACAAATTAATGTTCTTATGATGCGAATGGGAAAGTCATCGGCTGCAATATTATTTTTTAACTTTTTAGTTTTTTGAAGGCGGTTTTAATTTTTTTGTTAAAATTTTGTTTATTTCACAATTTTCAGTGGCAAATTCATTAGTTCGATTTAATAGTAGTGCTTTGAATTAACAAACGCACTAGTCGGCACTACGATTTTCGAAGGTTCCCCTCGATATCTCTGGGATCCATCATCAGATCCTGGTTTCCTTATCATGGGACCTCACTTGGGATATCTCCTTTCCAACAAAAAAAGAATCATCGAAATCGGTTCATAAACGACGAAGTTATCCGCGAACACACATAAAAAAAAAATATATATACGGTCGAATTGAGAAACCTCCTCCTTTTTTGAAGTCGGTTAAAAATGGCATTGACTTTAATTGGTTAATATTGATAATAGGACTAAACTTGGTTTGTATGCAGCACGCTCAAGCATTTTCGGAGTTATATTCTTATATAACTCCGAAAATGCTTACGTTACATAGGTACACACGGCGACACATCAAGCTATACAAAACCAACATAAGCTGGCCGCGCGTAGGTCGAGTAACGTATAATGCTCGCGGCCAGCTTATGTTGGTTTTGTATAGCTTGATGTGTCGTCGTGCGTACATCAAACTGAATCTTTCACTGGTACCAACACTTAAAACCGGAAAAAATTAGCTGTCCCCGTGGTTGTCCCATAGAAAATGTTAATGGCGACCCAAATTTTTTTTATTCGCGATTCGGGGTGTGGAATCATAAATAAAACCGGTCAAGTACGAGTCGGGCTACTCGCGCACCGAGGGTTCCGTACCACCACAGAACACAACATTATTAACTTTAAAAAAAAACTTTTTTTGTCCGGGATCTTTAGCGCGAGACCGACTCTCACTTGGCCGGTTTTTAGTATTTGTTGTTATTCTGTAGAGTTTGCTCTATAATCACACTAAGTTTGACGCTTGTATGTATTACCGTTTTTACGATAGAGGCGTGAAGAAAAAACGTTGATAAAAACTAGTTTCTTGTTGAGAACACCCCTTAATTTTTAACTTTTTGTGATTTTTATTATTTTTTAACAAATACGCCGTAATAACGCAAAAACTGAGAAAATTTCATTTTTCTAGCTATTACGGTTCAAAAGTTACAGCCCTAAATAGGTAGGACACACGGACGGACGGACGGACGGACGGACGAACGAACGGTCGATGTTACCACTTTTCTTTAAAAAAAAATCGGGGTGGACAAATCTGACCCATCCCCCTTGATACGTGCTTGGACGAAAGATACGAAAGATAGTTTCGACAAATTCTCAGGTCCTAATCCCCTTTAAGAATCATCGGGGTACCTAAAACACGACCTCTTAAAACTTAGAGTCGACCGCGTCCAAAACATACACTGATGCGTACTTAGATATCTTCAAACTTTCATAAACTTCTCCTAACTCCTCGAATGGGACTGGCGAAACGAGGTATAGAGGGTGTAAAGAAAAGTATCATTAACCTTTAAACCACATACTTTACCCATCAAACTGAACAACTTTTATCATGGGAGCAAACCTGTCAGAACAAAAAAAATATCTGCTGTCCCATACGTTTGAATCGAGTAGATATTGCGTAGTAGTTGTTGTGTATATTTCGAGTAGATATTCCGTTAGTATTGGGACAACTGATATCTTTTTTGCTCTGACGGGTTTGCTCCCATAGTAAAAGTTGTTCAGTTTGATGGGTAGACTATGTGGTTTAAAGATTAATGATACTTTTCCTTACACTCTGTATAGACGGATAAAGAAGGTATTCTACGTTGAACAATTTTTAAGAATAATACCAGAATAGGAATGATGACTGATCCTGGAAATTCATATCCTGTAACGAATTCAAAAAAAAAAGGCAAAAATAAAATAAAAAATCTAATGAAATTAGAATCGAATAGAAAACAAAAAAGTTATGAGCGATTGAAATACGTTTTTTAATCATAATCACTTAGGGATATTTCGGTTGTGAATGATTAGAGTTCAATGTGAATTTGGATATTTGAAATCTATGTTACATAACCATACAGGGTGTAACAAAACACCCTAGTAATAATTAAAGCAGTAGCGGACCATCATCAAACTGAACAACTTTCACTATGGAGCTAACAGCAACATCGAGAAAAGATTTGAAAAATCATCTGTTTCATACAAAACTGCAGTAGGTACCTGCTCGATTCAAATGTATGGGACCGCGGATTTTCATTTCCGACGTTGTCTCCGACCATCAAACTGAACAACTGGAGCCAAACACCGAGAAAAAAAATTGCGTAAATTCGTCTATAGGCCAAACTCGTGAAACATAATTATATTTTTTTATTTTACACCAAACACATAACGATGGACCGACGACCTGGTGATGGCGGCGGGAACCCGTTGGATGAGGGCAGCGCGGGACCGGTCGTTATAGCGATCCTTGGGGGAGGCCTATGTCCAGAGCAGTGGAATTCCATCGGCTGAGATGATGATGATGACATAAGCAGCAAAAATACAGAGAGAAAATACACGAGGTACGATAAGCGCTCTTACAGACGAGCGACACTTTGCGGTCGCCGTGTGTCGCAGAGGGTAAAATCTATGAGCGCCACCCCTCTGCGACCAACAGCGACAGCAAAGTGTCGCTCGTCTGTAAGAGCCCTAACTCGCATAAAACCAAAACCAACAAACAATCTTCTTCCCTTTGTTATATCTCAGGCTTACGTAGTAAGTGTAATTGGTTGCTGGTTGCTAAGTCCTTCCTGCGGCTATTTCATAAAGACTGGAGTCTTAGCTGTTTTTAATTTAAATACAAAGTTTATTCAAACAATTCTTTATTCTTTCTTCTATAAAGTAGATCGCATGCATGACTTTACTAGGGGCGGTAAATTCGGGAAAAATATACAAAGTGTTAATGAATTAGCGCAAAACCTCATACACCCCAACTGATTTATAACAAAATAATTAGATTGCAACGATAATTTCATTATTTTGATAGTTAAAATTTAAAGTTATTCGCATTTTAAGTTTTGAGGCAAAAATGATTTGTTATCATTTCAGCACTGAAAGAAAGCTCTAACGTACTCATGGATACATTTTTATAATCTTGTTTTGGTAGTAAGTAGGGTGAGTTTGCCCGTGCGGTGGGTTGTCATCGGGTTCAGTAAATTTTAAATTTTGCAAAAAAAAAATATTTAATATTTTGAAAAAAATTACCTATGTTGAAACCATGATAATTCGATTCTGCTCTCGATTCTAAACAAACTACTTTCTAGTTTTGCGTTAATTCACTAACACGTTGTAGATTAATTGAGCTCTGTCTATAAGCAATTCGAATATAAGCAGCTCGCTTCGCTCGCTTTAAGTTTCTATTTTAATTACTGTGCCTATCTTAAAGAGTTTTCACTCTCACAGCTAAGACGTGGTGCTAAAAATTTCGAGCTTGCTTGGCTCGATCCGTAGCTTTGACTTCGGTTACTTTGCATATGTTTTGTACGTAAAAACCTCTGGCTCTAACCGTTTCATATTGAAGAGAAAAGTCGAGCTCGCTTCGCTCGCGCTAAGTTTCTGTTTTTGCATGGATAAACCAAAAGATGTCTGACCACAACCCGACACAAAAAATTTCGGTCTCGCTTCGCTCGCTCCCTTATTTTTACCCGACTGCGCGACGCAAAGGTAGGGTAATGTGTTTATTTATGTCGGTAAGATAAGGGGCGGCAAAATCGGTCTGTGCCCGGGCGGCAGAAACCCATGCAACGCCACTGATGGGAACACGATGGCAAACCTTATTTTTCGACGATGTATTTAGGGCGGCCATCAATCAAACTTGAACATTTTAATTCAGAATAAAGTTACAAACAAAACTTGTTATTACATTTATATCCCTAAACTGAGTCTGAACGGAGATATAAAGGCTTGAAGTTGAAAATATCGTCATTACGTTGACTTCAAGCCTTTATATCTCCGTTCGGACTGAGTTTATATATATACTTGTCATATAGTTTTGTTCGTAACTTTATTCTGAAAAAATAATATTCAAGTTTGATTAACGGCCGCGCTAAAAAAAGACGAAAAACTAAAATATCCACTTGAATACGCATATAAGCATTGATGCTCACGTATCCTCACGGCTATATTTCCCGAGGATAATTTTCATTCCACCTACAGCTGAAACCCAAAACGTTGCTCAATTTGCTCATCGTTGAAGTAATGCTTCTGTTTACCCTGAAAGTGAATACGGTGGAGTTGTGTTATACCTATCTGTTCATACACAGGATTACAAGTTGTAGTACCCTTAAGAAATAACGGTAATTTGTTACCTACTACAACTGGTTCTAATGTAAAATTTTAAATTAAGATTGAGGCAAGAGCCTAAATTTATTATGCTAATACCAAATTGTAATAAACAATTTATCCCAAGCTACACGTTCCACGTTATTTTCCCTAAGCGCACAGCAGGGCGCTAGCCAAGTTCTTACGTATAGCTTCATAATCATAAGTCATAACATAACATGCCGAAATTACACGACCAAAGTTCAGTTACTAATACAACTTATGAATGCTGCCGGTATGGATAGCACATCCATGTGGCTTGAAAAATATAGAATGATATGCCTTCGACTCCACAGAAGTAGCGGTAATGCAGCGTCTCATTTTTCATAGACTACTAGTACTACCATGGTTTCATCTGAAAATGAACACACTTGTTTAGGGCAAGGCCTATGTTCAGCTAGGACCTATTTGCTGCTGAAGCATACAATACAATAAATTACATGCTGCGCTTTTGGTGTTGTGTTGTGTTATATTCTAGTTTAGTGGACTTGTATGTAAAGTAAAATGTGTTTTACTGTCACCCTATGAGTAAGTCTAGTCTTACTAACATGCGAATAAATCGTTTACCTATCGATCTAAATATTTTTCAATACAGCGACATAATTTTGAGCCAAGTGCGTAAGGGCTTGGATAAACAAAAATAACACTGGCCTTCAAAACTTAGTACCACACTTTTAAAATTGCAATAACCTTTAAAGTGCACAAGATTTATTTCCGAAACAAAAACAAAATTTTTTTTTATATAAAAACTTCATAGTATATTATCTTCTTTTAAGAAATTTTCAAATAGTCGTCTAACTAAAGTGTGATACTTAGTTTTGCAGGCCAGTGTATTTGTCTAATAATTGTAGCGAAAGGAAATACCTGTAATCGCATTAATTTCTGTTTTTAGCGAGGTTGCCCCTCAGACTATGGCCCACCTCATATCTTGCCCTTCCTCCCCGCAAACTTGCACGCGAATAAAGCTTATGGACGCTGCCGGTAATGCTATCCGTGTGGCAAAATACTGGGCTGAAAAATATAAAATGACATGCCATCGACTCGATAGAAGAAGAAGCGAGGTTTCAATTTGTCATTAGTGACTTGAAATTAATGTTACCATGTGACAGTTTATAAAATTTCATTAAATTCACAGAAATATAAATGTTGACAAAAAAATATTGATGATAAAATTGGCAACATGCCTCGTCCATAAAGAAGTACAGTCAAAAAGTCAGTCATGTTACCATGTTGTTATGTTTTTAAGTATGTGGTTTTAGAATCAGAGCTTAAACTTATATATAATTTTGCCATAATTTCAAAACTTGGCTTTTATCTCTAAACGGTTGTCAGCTCACAACAGTTTAGAGATCCTAACATTCCCGTTTTGGGTGGAATTACATCTACAAAATTAAGTATTACTACCGAAATTAGCTAAACATTATTTAAACAATAATGAGGAAGACGATACAACTAACGGCAATGGAAAATAAAATTAATCCCAAAGCCTAGGGCTTAGTCTTAGATAAAATCAAAAGAAGAAGACGCGGCGCTGACTTTCAAAAGATTCTGTAATATTTTTGGTTAAGTTAAAAAAAATTACGTGTCTTTTAAAGAAGAGACCTTGTGCACTAGATGAGCACGATCACGACCCGACCAAGTAAACTATAGAAATTGGTTGTGGATATTAATTGGATTGCAATGTGCTTAGAACTGGATTAGGATGGAACTTGGATGTTTTAAATTAGCGCCATCGCCTCCAGCACTATGTTTTTTATTCTTTAACGCATCTTCCACTTTTTTGTTTGATCTAAGGGTAAAGTTAAGTTAATTAAATCTGTTGGCTGGTGGCGGGACTCGCCCCATTTGCAGCGCAAGGTTTTTGCCTACAAAGAGTTTTTGCAAATTGTTTACAAGTTGCTGGCTATAAGCGGGTTCACTTACGAAGATTTAGAGTCTATTCGCACTTGAATTATCAAATGATTACTATCTGCCGTGTGTGAAAGGTAGCCTGGTTTCTTCTTCTTCTTATCGTGTGGGCAGAGCCCTGGTGTCAGAGTTTTTTCAGACCGCCTTACTGCCTCTGACGTGGTTTTTATGTAACTACTACTACCACAAGAGATAGTATCCGGGACCTACGGCTTGCTCCTTTAACGTGCCATCCGAAGCACGGAATCATATTTCTTTTCAGACAATCAGGTGATTCAGCCTGTAATGTCCTAACCAACTGGGGAAAAACGCACAAAGTGACATATCATATCACTAGTCCCCCGTGGGAATCGAACCCACGACCTCCGTGTCGAGAGCTAATGCTCTTAACCATTAGACCACGGAGGCAGTCTTGTTTGGTTTCTTAATAACGATGGATATATATATTTTTTTATTATGAGTAAGTAGGTTTGTCCTATTGAAGGGAAAAAACATACTAAATTATTAGGCCAAGAAGGCTCGAGGCTAAAAGTGTGAAATAACTACAAAAGAAGACAACAATAAAAAAAAGGCCTCCCGTTTTTAATAAGTCTACGACTTACTCCATAATGGGGTAGTCAGATATTCTAAAAATACTCAGTATATCCACATTTCAATAGCATTAGTAGTGCTCGTTTGCTCAAAAAGTTTTTTTCCAGTGTGAGAGACAGTTGCCGTTGTTTTTAAGAGAATTTCTATATTTTAATAAATCGTTAATTCTTCTTAAGGGCCTATGTCGAAAAATTATTTAAGCGAAACGGACGTGTGATAGCTTATATTACTGCCAGATGCGAGAGAAAGAGATGGGGCGGCGCGCGCGCCTGGAACGAATCAAGCGAAAAAACAAACTTTATTTAATTGTGATTGTACTATTTATGTAAGTTCAATTCTGCTCTAATCAAAACTTAGATAATAGCAATCCCTTTTTTTTTAAATCAAATCTCATGTTTCTATTATTCACCGTTTAGCAGTTACAAGCGTTTATAGACAAAAACGGAGGCTACTTTGGCTTGTTTTTCTATCGAGAAAATTTATCTTAATCGTGTTTTGGCTCTAATCAAAACTTCAATTATATGTTCAATTTACACATATCCGCAAATCATACTCCTACTGTTAGTACTTCATGATATATGGAGCTTTGAAGAATCCTATTTTTTTTACATAGCCCCTTAAAGTTTTGGGCCGCCATTCGTTGCGTTTCATTTCAACAAACCCATTTGTGTTGTACTGGCCATACTTAATAAAAACAAAATGTTCTTATCATCACATAATAGACGATATCACACAGATCTATCTCTCATTGGATGGTAGGGACAAAAACCGCGTGCTGCTATCTATCTATCTATAACGTCACGCCTCTTTCCCAGTGGGGTAGGCAGAGACCAGGGCGCGCCAATTACTACGATCTTTACATACCTCTTTTGCCTCATGCACATCCATACATCTCTTCATACATGCCCGTCGGTTTCGAGTACTCCGCACCTCCCCTTTTTGTAGGACGCAACTGATTTGATCAGCATACGTCCTACGAGGGCGCCCTCTGCCGACACTTCCACTCACATTAGCAACATATATCTCTTTCGTACATCTGCTGTCACTCATCCTTTCCACATGACCAAACCAACGAAGCATACCTTTCTCTATTCTTGTCACAACATCTTCTTTCAATTTACATCGATCTCTTATTACACAATTTCTCACTCTATCTCTCATCGTGACACCGACCGCGTGCTGCTACGATTCCTAAACACAACCTTCGCCTTTTCATTGCTCATTAGTCCATTATCTTTAATTTCAGGTAGAATAAAGGTACATACCCAACCACTTCCTCCAATCACTTGAACCACAAAACCCAATATTGTAGAATTTGCAGCTCGCAAAGTTGCCTACAGAACATTTTCAGTCCCTGTCGGTTTCGCTTACCTGAAAAATAATACAAAATAGGTTAAAACATTGTCATGTTAATCGAATTTATAATTGCATGCTCCTAACGTAATATAAAAGGTTACAAGCAAGTTACAAGAATCATGTAATTATACAGGGTGAAATTGATATCATTAGCATCCTTTTAAACTAAGAGTCTACCCATCAAACTGAACCACTTTCACTATGGGAGCAAACCGAACGGAGCAACAAAAAAATCAGTTGTTCCATACTAAACTGCAATGCCTACGCGACATAAATGTATGCAACAGCTGATTTTTTTGCTCCGTTTCCTTTTATATTACGCCAATTTACCAATACAATTCTGTGAAAAAATCAACTGGTACCGAATACTCATTACGGTTCAGAAGATACTGTCCTATGAAGCTAGGACGGACGGACGGAAGGACAGCATGGGCTTCCGTTTTCACCCTTTAGGTACGGAACCTTAAAAAGAGGAAAGATGGACGAAACCGTAGGTGGTCCACCTAGTGGCTATAGTTAACGTGAATGGAGGGTAAAAACTGGCAGTAGCCCGGGGCAAACAATAAGCGATGCAATCGAACTAGGTTGCCAACTTTGTTCCTGGCCGCCCGCTCTTTATGCTAATACTGGGGCTTTTGAATAAAACTGTGTGGCACATCATTTGAAATTTTAAAAATTCTTAAAATAACGAAACTAAAAAAAGTATAACGTAGCCGTACGTAATGTAATGTATGTGTGTAATAAAACTACGAATTTGAACCTAAATAATTAAACATACGTTTGTCACTCGAGTTTTTCAACATATATGTTTTGGAGAAAGTTGTTCAGTTGGTCTGATCATCACCTTAAAATAGTTTCAGCTAATTTTGTTAGACCTTATATCTACTTTTTAGGGTTCCGTACCCAAAGGGTGAAAATGGGACCCTATTACTAAGCCTACGTTGTCTGTCCGTCCGTCCGTCCGTCCGTCCGTCTGTCCTACCTATTTAGGGCTGTAACTTTTGAACCGTAATAGCTAGATAGTTGAAAATTTCTCAGATTATGCGTTATTGCGGCGGATTTGTTAACAAATAATAAAAATTAAGGGGGGTTTTCAACAAGAAACTAGTTTTTATCAACGTTTTTTCTTCACGCTCTATAGTAAAAACGGTAATACATACAAGCGTCAAACTTAGTGTGATTATAGACCAAACTCTACAGAATAACAACAAATACTAAAAACCGGTCAAGTGTGAGTCGGTCTCGCGCTAAAGGTCCCGGACAAAAAAAGTTTTTTTTCTATGTTAATAATATTGTGTTCTGTGGTGGTGTGGTACGGAACCCTCGGTGCGCGTTTCTCTATGGGACCAATATCGAAATCGCGAATAAAAAATCTGCTGTCCCATACATTTCAGTCGAGTTATGTTTGCAGTTTTTTATGTGAGAGCGGATATGTTTAATGGTCTGAAGCACCCCTTTGAGTAGCTGTCCCATTTTACTGTACACCCTGTATATCTCGTAGACATCAATTTCAAACGCTTCAAAGACTTTGAAACCACTGTATTTAAATACGTATTGAATCAATACTTCGTTCTCTAACAATAAGTTAGTAGATAAGTTAAACAAACTGTTTGACAACAACTTAGAACGAAACTTAGTGCTATTAAGTAACTTTGGACACTTAGATGACTTATAAAACAGATCCTTAGAACGATTTCGTAGCGGGATGCCTACTATCGCACTTAGCCTATTTATTCAATATTTTCATAGAACCTGTTACGCAAAGACTACATTATTAAAATGTCATACTTCAGATCGCACCATGCCTACTTTCGTATAAAGACAACTAATATTTACTTAAGTACATTTAGTCGCGGCATGCCCACTTTTATGATTTTTGATTTTGATATGTGGATTGCCTACAATTTGTACAGTCAAAAAATAAAACTCTAAATATACTTAGTAGGTAATTATTTAAGTACTTATTTAAAATAAAATAATACGTGTGTATGGTAGTAATGCCGTTTAGTTCCAGTAAGAAGATAAATAAAAATAACATTATATTTATCTTCCCGTACTTAAATAAAAATCCATATATAAAATAAATATCAACAGCATAGACTGGGTTTCTTGTTTGACCGCAAATTAACAAAAATTTTGCATTATTTAAAGGACTTTATTGAATTTTTGAAGTTAAAACATCTTTAGCGGCGTTGTGAACTTTTTGGAATGGGTAAAAAATGTTAAACTCTCGTCAGGACCGTACGTCAACCTGATCCTGATCGAAAATTGGTCAGATATATCCCTCTCTTTCTACCGCGCGGCGAAAATGTATGCCTGTTCCTGCTGTTTCGTTTAAGCGGCATAAATATTATTGTAATGTTTGTGTACGATACCGCAATAAATGAATATTGTATTTTACCACATAAATGATAGTACTTTGAAATTATTCCCAAACCTTTCCAAAATATCAAAAATGCTCAACGTTAATGTTCAAGTTTTCACTTCTGCCGGCACTCCCGGAGTGCAACCCGTTGTTTTTAGTGTTTTTTTAAGGTTGATGGTGACAGATCGAGACTTGTTATTCCCAGTCGTCGCCAGTGGTGACTTATTTTATTTATTAGGCTAAAGAGAAGTGGGTCGTCCGGCAGCCAGGTGGGTTGACGACATCTGGAAAAGTATCGGCAAGACCTGGATGCTACTGGCACAGGACCGCGAAGGATGGCAAAATAGGGAGGAGGCTTATGCCCTGCAGTGGGCAGATACGGGCTGAAAATGATAATGATGATGATTCGGCTACAGCAACCGCGTTACTAGAAGACAGTCATGTACGCAGGACATTTTTAAAGCGCATTTGTGTGTGTCCCATCCTCTAACGACAACCGTCTGAGTTGATGCTATTCACAGACGGACACAACACGGCAACCAAATTGTCTACAGCTGAAATTATGCTCGATAACACTTCCTTGTTTTGTTGTTCTCAAACAAAAATAAACACAAACTTCGAAACTCCCGAAAACAAAAGTTGTTTCGTAACTTTAACACTCTCCGGAGATTAAAATGCCCTTCCGTATTAAAGTGCCTAAACACACCCTACTAACTCCTGCTATCCCTTATAATGAAACCCTTTTGCGACAAATAGGGAAAAAACAGAATGTCTACCAGGGTGAAATTGATATCAACAAAGACAAAGCTGTCTATTACACTTTGTTTTACATCAAAATATAATAAACAGGGGAAATGTTAAGTAATTGCCTGTAGGATCCCAGATTCCCCATGAAGGACAAAGGCGACCTTTCAAGAATTAGGGCAAAGAAGAAGGCAAAACTGCAACATGCGTGCCCGATGTGGATCACTAAACTATACAGGGTGTAACAAAACACCCTAGTAATACTTAAGCGGGTGCTTCAGACCATCAAACTGAACAACTTTCACTATGGAGCCAACATCGAGAAAAAAAAAATCACCTGTCCCATACAAAACTGCAGTACCGATTCGACTAAAATGTATGGGACAGCAGATTTTATTTATTTTTTCTCGATGTTGGCTCCATAGTGAAAGTTGCTCAGTTTGATGGTCTGAAGTACCCCCTTAAGTATTACTAGGGTGTATTGTTACACCCTGTACATATAAAAAGTCTAAAAAAATTAGCTGAACTATTTTAAGGCGATGATCAGACCATCCAACTGAACAACATTCTCTATAGGACCAAATCGAAATCACGAAAAAAATCAGCTATCCCATATACTGCAAATCATATAACTCGACTCAAATGTATGGGACAGCTGATTTTTTTTCGCCATTTAGATATTGGTCTCATAGAAAAAGTTGTTCAGTTTGATGGTCTGATCATCCCCTTAAAATAGTTTCAGCTAATTTTGTTAGACTTTATAAATATAAAAGCATCAGAATTTCTTCTTCAGCGTAATGCAGGTTTCCTTACGATGTTTTCCTTCATAGTTTGAGTTGATATTACGTAAATAAGTAAGAAAAACTCATTGGTAGGTACGTGACATGTCGTCCGAGTGTATTCGAACCTGAACCATCATGAATGAGTGTCCATACTTCTTCGCTTCTATAAGCTCGGATTTTCGAGATCGAATCAGAAATGAAGAGATCCGCAGAAGAACCAGGGTAGCTGACATAGACCAAAGAATTTCTTAACTAAAGTGGCAGTGGGTGGCGCACATTGCTCGCAGAACCGATGGCCGATGGGGCCGAAAAGTTCTCGAATGGCGACCGCGTACCGGAAAGCGCAGCGTGGGTAGGCCGCACACGGTGGACCGAGGACCTGGTGAAGATGGCGGGAACGCGTTGTATGAGGGCAGCGCAGGACAGGTCGTTGTGGTGATCCTTGGGGGAGATCTATGTCCAGCAGTGGACGTCCATCGGCTGTGATGATGATGACCTCTTCGCAACGCGCCACCGACGCTCACGCTCGCTTTTATAATAGTGTAGAAGAAACTCGCCCCAATTTAAAGTCTATTAGCATATTAGGTTAATTTGTCTTTGGTGAGACGGTCGTGATGGATATGAAATTACTCCTGTAAACATAGTTTCTGTCAGTTTAGTGGGAACTATGACAGTTTGATTGAAAGTTATACAAGGGCCCTGTCAGGCACGGAAATGTATGGACGGAAGTTTAACCCTAAAAGCGGCAATACAATATCTTTCTTTGCATTTCCATAACAAATGAGACAAAGTGAGAAGTAAATGTAGACCGGCACAAAATATACAGCATGTAAACAGAATTTCAAAGAAAACAGAAACATTAACAATCATAAAGGTTTTTTTTTAAATAGCAATTAATTTCGTCCTTAGTTGCCTCCAGTGTTGCCACCTTAGGATATTTTAGAAAGTTATAGTTGATTTATTCATGTCTAGCTAATGTTAAGAGATTTTTTTTAATAAGATATATTTGGTACTAGCTGTTGCCCGCGACTTCGTCTGCGTGGACATGTGATTTTGTCTCATGTCTCGTCTAAGGGTCATGAAGGTCATGGTCAGAACCAAGTCTAGAAACCCTGGCATGTAACATTAAAATGGCCATTAAGGAATGGGCTGATAAAATACACATGCTAGAATGCTCTGGCTTCTTGGGTCTGCAACATTGCAGGAAATTCATCAGCAATATAACACCACGAATCCCACAGTTCATACTGAACAACAGCAGGAACAAAGCTCGTGCTATCGTCGGAGCTCTCACCGGGTACTACGCCTCACAGGCATGATAAAGCTCACCCTAGATCCCAGTTGCCGAGCGTGCGGAGAGGAGGAGGAAACCATGGAACATTTATACTGTGTGACTGCGATGTCTTGGTGGCTAAACGTATGTGTCCTGAGACTGAGAGATGGTTATTCAAAACTGGGAGATTACAGGTTTCTTCCCCTGAACACTATTGCCTCTCTCATTTTCCACGTTTTTCAATGGAAAAAAATAAATATTAAGTAGGAGTCAACACAAAAGATAGGTACCATTGGGTTGATGTGTTGCTGGCTTGCCAGCCCCCATAATAGGATAAGAATAGGATAATAGTCATGAAATTGAGCTGAATCAAAATCAGAAAGTACCTACATTAAGTAAGTATGTAGGTATAAAAAAAGGCATTCACAGATCCTTCACTTGAATTTTTCTACTGTTCGTCGGTTATTAGTGTTTTATTTATGTCGAGCAGCATAATAATCATCTTACGACCCACTGCGGATCACAGACTTCCACTCACAAATAAACGTTAGAGGATAGAGGATAAGCGGAAAGCGCAGCGTGGGTAGGCCCCTCACACGGTGGACCGACGACCTGGTGAAGGCGGCGGGAAAACGTTGGATGAGGGCAGCGCAGGACCGGTCGTTATGGCGATCCTTGGGGGAGGCCTATGTCCAGCAGTGGACGTCCATCGGCTGAGATGATGATGATGATAGAGGATACTCCACCACGCGGGCTAGTGCACAATGGTGTAGGCAAGAGCTAGAACGATAATATTCTAGCAAGCAAAATGGTCAACTTGTTAAAAGAATTATTTTCAAGCCACATTTGTAAATCTCTAACCTTACTTAGCTATTATGAAAGTACTTAGGCACAATACCAAACTGTGGTGTTATAAGGACTTTTTAGATAAGTAGGTACCTATCTTTTCATAGATTGTGGTCGATTGATGTTCTATAGTTAAGCTACACAAATCCTCAAGAAATCATAATAGAACCGAAAATCAAACAAAACGAACATTTGGCAAAATTTTCTGCAACAAAATTATTATACCGTAGAATTGGCTCAGATTGGGCTCAAACTACCACCATTATACTTACATACAAAGATGTATTCAATCAATTTGTAAGCTCCTGCTAGAGTTAAAAATACGCCTAACGATATCTATGAAGATTAAAACGATACTACAATAACTTTAGAAAAGGTTAAAAGAAAGAAAAATATTTGACGACACGTTTGGTGTAATGGTTACCACGCCGGACTGCCAAACCAGGGAATCCCGGTTCGGTCATGGATGTAATATGTTTGTGCCGTTGTTGTATGGTTTCTATAATAAAAAGCCTATACTGCTTGCTTCGGATCATTACAATGTATGTGACTGTGAGCATTATTTATTTAATTATTTTTCAATTCACCCGGTAAGTTACTTTACAATCAAATCTGTAAGACCAAATTTCTGAGACGCCTTGAGCGTGAGTTACGAGTAAGTGCAAGTATTGTCGAAATGTATGAACTTTGAGATCAGGGATTTATCAACTAAATTAAGCTCCTGCTAGCCTTTGCTGCTAGCTAGGTTTTGGAATAAATAATTCTATTGTTGCACACTTGCATTTAAAAAACGCCTCACGCCATCTATTAACATGAAAACGTACTACAATAACTTTAAAAAAGGTTAATAGAAAGAGTATTTTTTTATATTTGACGACCCGTTTTGTGCAATAGTTACCACTCCGGACTGCCAAACCAGGGTCCTGCGCTCGAATCCCGGTTCGGTCATGGACATTATTATGTTTGTGCCGTTGTTGTAATGTTTCCATAATAAAAAGCCGTGCTTGCTTGGGATCACTACAACGTATGTATTAAAATAAGAAAAAAGCCAAAGAAAACGTACTTTCCTAAAATTGGATCTGATCTAATCTCAGGATATTATTAAGGTCAGCAAATTGCTTCTGTCAAATCCGTTGAAAAATGGATAAAAGTTTTTAAAAAAAAAATCTCACCCAAGAATCGAACCTCCAACCTCTTGCGCGAAAATCTGACCATTTCCCAACTACGCTACACAGCTCTTGAGAGAAGTGTTGAAAAAAGCAACCACTATTTACTACTGGAATCTACCCAAATACATCTGTCAGCGTCAAGTCGGCGCTAGTGAGCATGATAAAACATTGGAAATTATCCCACAGACTCCCACAGTAACCCATTGCTGGGATAAAAAGTATCCTATGTGTTAATCCAGAACACATTCTATCTGCATGCCAAATTTCATCTAAATCTGTTCAGCCGTTTAGGCGTGATTGAGCCACAAACACACAAACATCCAAACATCCAAACATCGTCACAAACTTTCGCATTTATAATATTAGTGAGATGAATGTAAAATTGTGTAAAGAGAAATTTCTGAAAGGTCTAGGGGAAAATCTTTAAAGTTGGCAACACTGATAGCCTCTTTCCACACCCATACAAGAAATGAGGTGGTGTGTTGAGCCAAAACCTCCCGGAGAAACGATTATTAATTTACATAGTTTCAGAAAGTTCTATCAACATTAGCCACTCTAAATTTGACCCGAGAGCGCAAATGCGCACCGCATACTAACGAAGTCTGGTGATATTTTTAATACTATCCAATTAAAGTCAATTAACTTTCTCAGAAACAATCTAGAAACTAATCTCTATGTTTGTATGAAGTCAGATTTTCGTTAAAATATACAGTTTTAATGCTAGGACTAATTTAAGATTTGTATGGAAATCTTTGAGGCACTGTAACTTTTAAACAAACTATACATTTTAACGAAAATCTGACTACATAAAAACAGAGATAAGTTTCTAGATTGTTTCTGAATAATTTCATTTACTTTAATTGGTTAGTATTGAAAACATACCAGACTTCGTTTGTATGGAGCCCGCTCCGAATTATATTCCCTTACTTATACAGGGTGTAACAAAACACCCTAGTAATACTTATATGGGACCAACATCGAGAAAAAATTAAAAAATCTGCTGTCCCATACAAAACTGCAGTACCGACTCGACTAAAATGTATTGGGACAGCAGATTTTTTTTTTTCTCGATTTTGGCCTCACAGTGAAAGTTGTTCAGTTTGATGATCTGAAGCACCCCCTTAAGTATTACTAGGGTGTTTTCTTACACCCTGTATAAATAACTCTACATCACAAAAAGCAAACCTGTAACTTGTCAACAGTAAACAGAACTCTAAATTATCAACGATAAAGTATTATTTCCACAGAACGTTGAAGTGGGCAAATATCTGAAAGTATGACAGTTTTATTACTTCCCTGCTAGGAGCGGAAAGTATTGATATTGAATGCTTGTACGTGACCCTACTCAACTCACTCATGAAGTACCCAATAATGTTCTTTGTTGAAAAGGATCTACTTTCCTTAAAAACTAATAAATTCGAATAATTTTATAGAGCCCTTCTTAATATGATGACGGTTTTTTCAGAAGATAACGAAACAACTTTCTCTATGCGCCAAAACCGAAATCATGAAAAAAATAACGTGTTGGCTGCTGTATCAGGGAGCAGTGCAGTACGTATAACGATTTGGTATAAAGTAATCGCTTCTATCCTCTTAATATATTGTTTTTATTAAGACTGTTTGTGTCCAAAATTAAAAAAAATAAATAAATAAAATAAATAAATAATGGTAATGAAATAATGCGAGTAGGTGCTATACTTTCAAAGTAATACGCGATCTTTTCATAAAATATTTCGTTACATATCTATCTATATCTATCTATAATATCACGCCTTTTTCCCAGAGGGGTAGGCAGAGACCAGGGCGCGCTATTTACTACGATCCTTAGATACCTCTTTTGCCTCAAGCACATCCATACATATGGTTTTTGTAATTCCAAGTGACCCCCTACTGACCAAAATGCGAAAGACGTTTCACGTCAAAATATCAGCCGAGCGCGTTTTAGGTCTGCTAGTGGGTAGTCGCGTTGCGTTCCTGTCGTCGGTTGCCCCCTCCCCGGCCTACAACGAAGCTTCAGCGGTGGCTCAAGATATAGTGTTCTTTTCGAAAAACACCCCTTGAAGTCACTAAAATACCTATACAGGGTGTAACAAAACACCCTAGTAATACTTAAGGGGGTGCTTCAGACCATCAATCTGAACAACTTTCACTATGGAGCCAACGTCGAGAAAAAATAAAAAAATCTGCCGTCCCATACATTTGAGTCGAGACGGTGTATTGCAGTTTTGTATGTAAAGTGAAAGTCGTGAAAGTTGTTTAGTTTGATGGTCTGCAGCACCCCCTTAAGTATTACTAGGGTGTTTTGTTACACCCTGTATAAACGTACAACGTCAAGCACTTTTTCGACAAATACTAAACATTGGCAAAATAATTTTAAATTAGAATGGAAAACCTACTCAACTCAAATGTATGGGACAGTCTCAGATATCAACTGATTTCAGATTTGCGTTAAAACATTATACCTACCAAGTAAGTTTAACCTCATTACTAAGAAAGTTCTCGAAATAATCCCAAAGGTCACAACGGGGGCTGGAGCAAAGGTCTCTTGGACCCTTGGACCCTTTCCCTTCGCTCTTTCTTCACTAACGAGGGTGTTGTGTTCACTTCTAGGAATACATCCTTCAGAAAAGATCGTAACAAGGTTAACGTTGTCAAAATTATATGGTGTTTATTTGTAAGGTAATTTTTGTATCGCTAGCCACGGTGAAAGGTCACGTATATACCGCCGTGCTTTTAGTATAAGAGATAGACGTACTTCAAAGGTCCGACCTTTGAACGGCTGTATCTCGTAAACCGACAGACAGACCATGTCAGTTTTTATGGTTCCGTACCCAAAGGGTGAAAACGGGACCCTATTACTAAGCCTACGTTGTCCGTCCGTTCGTCCGTCCGTCTGTCCGTCTGTCCATCTGTCCGTCTGTCCGTCTGTCCGTCTGTCCGTCCGTCCGTCTGTCCTACCTATTTAGGGCTGTAACTTTTGAACCGTAATAGCTGGATAGTTGAAATTTTCTCAGATTATGCGTTATTACGGCGGATTTGTTAACAAATAATAAAAATTTCAAAAAGCTTAAAATTAAGGGGGGTTCTCAACAAGAAACTAGTTTTTATCAACGTTTTTTCTTTACGCTCTATCGTAAAAACGGTAATCAAGCGGATAAGCGGACAAGCGTCAAACTTAGTGTGATTATAGAGCAAACTCTACAGAATAACAACAAATACTAAAAACGGGCCAAGTGTGAGTCGTTCTTGCGCTAAAGGTCCCGGACAAAAAAACTTTTTTTTTCTAAGTTAATAATAAATAAATAAATAATAAATAACGCTCACAGGCACATTCATTGTAATGATCCCAAGTTAAGCACTATAGGCTTGTTTTTTTAAATATGGAAACCATACTAACTATTAAATAATCTGTGACCATACAACAACGGCACGAACATATAACATCCATGACCGAACCGGGATTCGAACCCAGGGCCCTGGTTTGGCAGCCAACCGGGTCGTCAATAATGTTGTGTTCTGTGGTGGTGTGGTACGGAACCCTCGGTGCGCGAGTAGCCCGACTCGCACTTGACCGGTTTTTTACGACCGAACCGGGATTCGAACCCAGGGCCCTGGTTTGGCAGTCCGGCGTGGTAACCATTACACCAACCGGGTCGTCAATAATGTTGTGTTCTGTGGTGGTGTGGTACGGAACCCTCGGTGCGCGAGTAGCCCGACTCGCACTTGACCGGTTTTTTATTATACTGTTCGCATAGCTACAGTGCATACATATTGCAATAATAAATACTAGCATATTCATTTTTTGCAACCATAACTGACATTTGAACGGATGTAACTCCTTGACTGGAGTTATGCAGGCAGACCTGGTCCATCCCCATCACAGAGATACTCTTCACCTTATGAATACTAAATCAGTCTTATACTATTTGTAGTAGTTTACATATCATAGCGTGATTGTATAAAGCTTTGTCTCTGTGAGGTGTTCATAACTAAACAAAAGAAGTTAATTATTTATAACTAACTAGCGACCCGCCCGGCTTCGCACGGTGCAACCGTGCTGATACTAAAATATACATATAAACATTTCTCTTGAATCTCTCTATCTATTTAAAAAAACCGCATCAAAATCCGTTGCGTAGTTTTAAAGATCTAAGCATACATAGGGACAGACAGCGGGAAGCGACTTTGTTTTATACTATGTAGTGATGATAACAATGAACCACTCATAATACAGGCTGTAAAGTTGAATGCGTGCTTCAGACCATCTGCAGCAGCCCTTTATTTATGTAACGGATTTAAGTTTAACCCAAGGTGTTAGGAATTTAGGATACATTTTAAGGCGTGATTCTACTCATGATACTGAAAAACTTTCCCTAAGTAACCTATATGAAATTTGCAAAAACTAAATGCAATCTGCTGATCGATCGTTTGTGTGAAAAACTGATTAGTTTTGCTTATTTCCCCTTTATGTTCCTTTGAAAAAGCGGTTCAGTGTCATTAGTAAAAACTTCCATTTAAGTTATGCAACTGTTTACCCTAACATCCTGTAGATACTAACGGTTTCCCAGTTTCGCGTTGCATACTACAAATGAAAAGAAAAAAAAATCATAAGGTTCTGAAACAAATTTGACGAGAAATTAATTAATTTTTCAGTTCATCAAGCGCGTCACTTCGAAAAATTGAATACCAGTTATCGGTATTTTGATGCCGAAAACTTTGGCATTTTGCAGAGCGAATTTCAAATTAACTTTATAAACAAACTTAATTTAGCACGAGTAACTTTTGTATGGGGAGTTGTTTATAATTAAAACATTTTGGGTGGATATACTTTTTTATAGAAATTAGGTCAATCAAATCAAATCCGCCGACATTTTCCCACTGCTGGGCATAGGCCTCCTTTTTTGCGCAATAGGGGATCGGACAGTCCGGGACAATTAGTCAAATTAGCAACTTTTAATCGAACGTCAAAACGCGCGCGATGTATGAAGAATTTTACTAAATACCCACAAGTGACGTCATCAACATTTCATTACTTTTGATAGTTCATCATGTTATTAATAATAGTATTCTAGCTTAAAAAAATAAAAATGTGAGTATAGCGTTATTTTCAAATGTTTTTTTAACTAAGAAGATAAAACTAAAATATGTTTTATGCAGTCCGCTCCCCTATTCTGCAGGGTCCTGTGCTATTTCTGATCAATTTCTGAATGATTTCTGACCATAGTTGCCTAATGCATGTGGTTACAAAAGGTCGTAGACATAAGGTTGGACACTTGAATTAACTTTTTGATTAATTTATTTCTTTTTGTTTAAAGCTACTCGTATTAATCCGATATTTTTTTCCCGCTGAAAACAACCAGGATTATTTTATCAGATTACAACTGGGGACCATTTCCGCTCACAATACACATCTTCAATATTTTTTTTTTATTGGAATCGATTAAATGAGCGGGGATCTAGTACTTCTGCAAATAATACTGTCTGTGTTCCAAAAAAAATGTCCAATTCGCCATTAAACAAAAAAGAAGAATTTAATTTATTTCTTTTTGTCTAATGGTAAGTAATCCGATTTTTATAATTGGGTATTTGACTACATTCAATATATTTTATTTTTATCTACTCAATAAAAAAAGGGTTAGAAAATAACGCTAAACTCCCATTTTCATTGGTTTTTAGCTTGAATACTATTTTTAATAACAAGATAAACTATAAAAAGTAATGAAAATGTTGATGACGTCACAACTCAATATTTAGTACAAATCTTCATACAAAGCGCATGTTTTGACGTCTGATAAAGAGTAGCTGATTTGACTAGTTGTCAAGTAGCCAATTGAAAACGACCATCCTGGTCGTTTTCAATTATAAAAATTTATCAGATTACAACTGAGGACGATTTTAGCTCATATAAACATCGATAATTTTTTTTTCTCAAACATGCTTGGAAATGTGAGCATTATTTTGACAACCTTCTTCGAGATAAATCGAAATTGCAGTACTGGCCAAATACATGCGCGCAGCGGCCGGCAATGTTGTATGAAAATCCATATCTGTCGTGTTTAGCGGCCAAGTAAATTACATAGTAAACTCATATCTGTCGTGTAATTTAAAAATGGAACGCTCTTTTTCTCCGAAACATGGCGACCAAGGAGGTAACTCATCAAAGGTTTTATTTAAATCTCGAACTGGCTTGCAAATAGAAAGCTGTTTATTGAAAAAAAAAGCAAATTGTTGAAAAGCGTTTTAATTTCCGCGAATTATTTGAGAAAATTTACTGTTTTAATTTCCGCGCATTGTTTGAGAAAAGTACTATACAAGCCTTGGCCCCAACTAGGCATTGATGGACTAACGTATGTTATGTATGCCTCGGCTTCGCCTCGGCCCACATTTACACGTTCGTCCATCAATGCCTCTGTTGCTGGCCGCTGCAGTAATGTACTATTGCTTATTAGTTTAATAAAATGAGCGGGGGGATCTATCTATTGTAAAACTTTAAATTAATACTCGACGAGTTGCTCAAAAAAAAGTTTCAATCGCCGTTAAACAAAAAATAATAAATTGTTAAAAAGCTAAAAAAAAAAAACATATTGATCTGTTTTACGTGAAAAATGGTCAGTGTTTCTTATTTCTTTAAGAATAAAAACTTCATTCAATGTTTAAAAAATATATACTTACAACGTGTTAATGAATAAGCGCAAAACCTCATACACCAACTGATTTATAACAAAATAATTCGATTGAAACAATAATTCCATTATTTTGACAGATAAAATTGAAAGTTATTAGCATTTAAAATTTTGAGGCGAAAATGAATTATCATTTCGTGAATGAAAGCGTTAACGTGCTCATGGATACATATTAATAATCTTGTTTTGGTAGTATGTAGGGTGAGTGTGCCCGTGCGGTGGGTTGACATCGAGATCATAAAATTTTACAAACAATTAAATAAATATTTTAAAATAAGGGGGCTATTTGATTAATGTGTTGATTATTAGTTGCATTGTTGTAAATAAATAAATTTTTAAAATAAAATTCTATGTTGAAACCATGATAATTCGATTCTGCTCTTGATTCTAAACAAACTACTTTCTAGTTTTGCGTTAATTCATTAACACGTTGTATAATTATCTTAATAAATTAATAATAATACAGGGTGTACAATAAAATGGGACAGCTACTCAAAGGGGTGCTTCAGACCATCAAACTGAACAACTTTCTCTATGGGACCAATATCGAAATCGCGAAAAAAAAATCCGCTCTCCCATACAAAACTGCAAACATAACTCGACTGAAATGTATGGGACAGCAGTTTTTTTTTTTCGCGATTTCGATATTGGTCCCATAGAGAAAGTTGTTCAGTTTGATGGTCTGAAGCACCCCTTTAAGTAGCTGTCCCATTTTATTTTACACCCTGTATAATATCGAAAAATCCCGGGATACCGCCAACATTCCGGAATAAAAAGTATAGCTATACCACAGAATAGGTAATAGTATATAGTTCTACATACAGAACGGCCACTCCTCGCCCCCCTCTGACTTCAGATACCTCACCTCCCCTCACACTCTCTGTGGTAACTTGAGGGAAGCCGAGCAAGGGAAGGCAGTCAGGCGCGCGCACCCGTTGGCTTTGACTACATAAAATATATTTTATTTTTCTTCACAGTAAAAATAAACGTTGGAAAATAACGCTAAATTCACATTTTCTGCGATTCTTTAGCTTAAAAACTATTTTAATAACAGAATGAACTATAAAAAGTAACGAAATGTATAATGTAGTTCATACGATGCGTGTTAAGTCAACCCTACACATATGTCATGCACAATTTTCGCAAAGTGCGCATGTGCGAACGTCATCATGTCAAATCTAAAACGTTGTTTGAAGTGCCGGACCTGTGGCTATACCACGCTATAAGTACCTAGCATATTTTAAGTCGGGTTACACTTTCACACTGTCGCGTTGGAATAACCAAAAAAAAAAAAACAAAAAAAATATTCGTAGACGTGCCGGGGATTTTTTCTGGTATTTCGTATTTTATTCCTATTTCTTTTATATCGCTGATAAAACAATCACAGTACATTGAAGATATTTAAAAAAAAAAGTTTACGATAAGGTTTTTACTTTTTACCTGTTCCTGTTTCCAAATCACCAATTTTTGTATTTTTTGTCTGTCTGTCTGTTTGTTTGTTTGGGTGTTTATTTGTTCGAGTATCACGCAAAAACTACTGAACCGATTTTGATGAAACTTTTTTGTTTGATAGCTTATCATCTGACTTAAAATCTGGTATATAATTTATGCGGACGAAGTCGCGGGTAAAAGCTCGTGTTTAGATAAACTCAATAGGTAACTATTTTCTTCATTGCCAACCTTATGCCAACCTGAAATCTAAAGAACATGCAATACAAAGCTAATGGAAGTGCGAAGCTTTTGAATTTACATCTGAATAACGAATTCCTACTGAATCGGGAACACTAATAGTACATGCTAAGTCCCTCCATCCAAACCATATTCGTCCTTATTTCTGCTCAATAAGAATTCTACCAGGAGACGTAAAAATCTATTGTAAGTCGTAGCAAAGACCCGTCAATCAAGATATTCTCATTCTTATTCCGTAGTCGTAAAGCTTATGTCAGGGGACAGCTTTGTTATATACTGTTTACGGTAAACGAAGCATTCATAGCGCCAAAGAATTTTGTCACTTACAAAATACCCTAGAGCTCAAGTAAGAGGAATTTTTGGAAGCAATTTGTATTGAAAGCTTTACGTGTTCTGAATAGTATATTGGTTAGGTATTGAGGAATTCCTAAAGTTCTACTCTCATACAAGGTGTAAACTTAAAACTATTCTACCGTTGGCGCGCTCCATACAAACGTAGTACGGTGATATTTTCAATACTATCTAATTAAAGGCAATGAAATTTTTCAAAAACAATCAAGTAACTAATCTCTATGTCGGTATGAAGTCAGATTTTCGTTAAAATATACAGTTTCAATGCTAGGATTAATTTAAGATTTGTATGGAAATATTTGTGGCACTGTAACTTTAAAACTATAAATTTTATCGAAAATCTGACTTCATACCGACATAGAAATTAGTTAATAGATTATTTTTGAAAACTTTCATTGACTTTAATTGGATAGTATTGAAAATATCACCATACTACGTTTGTATGGAGCGCGCCAACGGTAGAATAGCCTTAAATGCGTTACATACTTCAGACCACCAAACTGAACAACTTTAACTGTGGGACCAATTCTTCCCAAGCGGCGGCGTTCGCCTTTTGAATAGTCAAACTAAATCGTTTTTTTTTTTAGTTTGGCACCACAGAATATTATAAGAGGGGTTAGAAATGCAAAGTAGCGCTTTTACTTCGGAGACGACTGTCGCTACTTGTCTTCCCACTCACGCTGCTACAATTACTCATGCCCTCTCGCTCGCACCACGCCGCGCGCCTTATGGTGTTACGCAAATCATTGCATAACCTGTGGCGACATGTTCCACGCCTACTTTGCACTTCTAACCCTTCATAAATAAAATGTTCTGTGTTTGGCACCATGGCACAGGTCCGGCACTTCAAACAACGTTTTAGATTTGATATGATGACGTTCGCACATGCGCACTTTGCGAAAATCGTGCATGACATATGTGTAGGGTTGACTTAACACGCATCGTATGAACTACATTATACATTTCGTTACTTTTTATAGTTCATTCTGTTATTAAAAATAGTTTTTAAGCTAATGAATCACATAAAATGTGAATTTAGCGTTATTTTCCAACGTTTATTTTTACTGTGAGGAGAAAAAGAAAATATATTTTATGTAGTCAAATCCAACGGGTGCGCGCGCCTGACTGCATTCCCTTGCTCGGCTTCCCTCAAGTTACCACAGAGATTGTGAGGGGGGGTGGGGTATCTGAAGTCAGAGGGGGGCGGAGAGTGGCCGTTCTGTATGTAGAACTAATACTATTACCTATTCTGTGACCATGGTCTTAATTTTGGTTTAGTAACTGTTTAATCCTTCTAATGTTTTGTGTACACACGAATCTACAACCATAATAAACAACAGAACACTTGATATTAATAATACCAGTCTGAAAAACATCCTTCTGAAATGCCTAATAACTTTAAAATTCGAAATAATTTCAATCTCAAACAAAAGTTATTAAAATTAAGACGGTTCTTCAAAAGAGCGGCATTAATGAAGCGATCTCTCGATCAATCTCAGTGTAAACGACAATCGGGACCATTTTGTCTTTTAAACTTGACAAACTCTTGCAAACTTCACAGCCGTTTCTTGAAAAGGTACCTAATGATCGAATAGTTAGGTATATAGCAGTATAGATATTAAGCCTACGATATTGGGAAACCCACACTCAATGACGGGAAATCATTCGGAAACTCCCTAAACTCCATCGGTTATTATTATTATTGTATCTCTTACGGCATTTCACGGGCCGTCGCCCGGACCTTTGGAAGGTTTGCCTGGGGACACAGGTCCAACAGGTAGAGGCCCCTTTGAGACACTTTTATCTAAATGCGATGGGATGCACCAATCGTGGTCTATCCCTGAATGCATTATGCAAATGCACCAGAAGACAAGTCTCTGCACCGAACGTGGTATACGTTTACAGAGACTATTGTGAAAAGGACAAAAAATTACCCGGGTTATGGGGGTGAACTTGGTGGGCCGGAAATCTGGGTTATGAGAGACTCGGGACGCCTGCCGTAACCAGGGCTGCCAGTGGATTTCGCGAAATTATACAAAATTGCCTTGCAGGATACAATCAGGGGTAAAAAAATCCGAAGCATTTATAAAATGTATTTTTTATCATTTATCGAATAACTAGTTTTTTTTTTTCGAAAAGGCATTTTTTCACCAATTTTTTAAAAATAATTTATTGGTTCAACCTAAGTAAGATAACATTCTATTCTATGCACAACAATAAGGTCGAGATTCATGGTGAGGTTCAGAGACTTGTTTTGAATGAAAACTTGGTCTCAGTAAAATAGAAAACTTGGTCTAAGTAAAATCGAAAATAGGTATATGTATGATTGTGACCGAGTAGCGGCTTTTAGGTTACTGGTCTGTGTGCTTGTTAATTAGTTAAATGCTTGTTTTGTATCCAATTATACATGAGTGTACAGGATACATAGAGGATACAATCTTTCACCCAATTATACAGTTTTTGTATCCAATTATACAATCTGGCAGCCCTGGCCGTAACTCTCAAGTTTGTCCAAAATGGCGGACGGCGAATTGTGAGTTTGCGCCTATGCTATTTTGTGAACGCCCCTTTTATAGTTTCCTACTGATTCTCACTGCAGTCAGGAACCGCAGTAGTTTCCTGTCAGTGAGGGTTTGTATCTCATCTCGCGCTAATACCTGTCTACTTAGATGGGTACTTAGTTTTGACATCAATGGGCCACATTCACAAAGAAGATACAAAGGAGCTTTCAACTTCTCCTTGCAAAATCTGCAGCTGGTCAGGTCATTTAATTTCAGCGTGTGCATAATGTTTGTTCAATATTTATTTATTAAGTTTGTTTAATATAATTGTGGTCTCTGTGTGATCTCACTATTAAAGAGGCTGTTTTCAAGTTTGCCAATATAACCTTTGATGAGCTTTGATTAAATTAAAATAGTGGAAGATAGGTGACGTTCTTGTATTACGCACTCGAAAAATGGACATGCTTTTTATGTACTTACGAGTGAATATTAATGCCACAGTAGGCAGGCAGTAATCTATCTTCATACAATCATACCAAACGCGGCTTGTTTGTGTGCTCGCCAGTACGTACGCCTCGTAGCACGCACACACTGAAAATATGACTGACAAGAATGCGCCAGACGGGGCTACGCGGAGATATTGTCAGTGTGTGCGTGCTACGAGGCATACGCCGCGTTTGGCACCTTTGTATGAAGATAGAAGACTGTCTTATACTGTATTAATGCCGTGTGATTTTTTTTATTATCTTTTTGAATTATTTGTACAACGAGTTTCAAGCACGCAAAAGCATTGTGGTACCTTTAGGCTGCCTGCGAGCTGGCTGCGCCAGCTGTGTAGCTGTGTAAATATTAGGAGCTCGGCCGAGATCCTGATTGGTTAATATTTACACAGCTACACAGCTCGCGCAGCCAGCTCGCGTCAATGGACTGGCAGCCTAATCCCGCCTAAAATAAATAAAGTATCTCAATGCAATACCGCTCTAAGTAAATTATGCGACTAATCAATGTTGATGAGTGCTTTAGAGCTTTGGAGTGATTCAAAGGCTAAGTGCATTGTGCACCGATGGGAATATCGAGAAATTAAGTCTGACCACGAGAACAGTACAACATTTATATTTTTACCCGACTGCGCCAGAAGGAGGGTTATGTTTTTCGAGCGTATGTATGTATGTATGTATGTATGTATGTATGTATGTTTGTATGTCTATTTCTTTGGCACGGCCTACAGCCTAAACGGCTTGATGGATTTTGACGTATGAGGTGTCGTTAGATTCGTAAAAATAGTGAGAGTGATATAGGCTATATTATTTTATTATGGCGTCTGCGAATTAAAAAAAAAAGAGGGGGAATAAAATTTTTTTTTTGTAAAAAATTACAATATGAGTATCAAATCAAAGCTAGTAAACAGACGATTCCAAATATATATACTTTTATGCTTCCATTTTGACACAAGACTAAAAAGTATGAAATAAACTAAATTATTACGAAAAACAAAAAACCCGACTGCATAAAACTTATACTATATTTACTTAATGTTGTTATAGCTGATTAGGATTATAGAGCTTGTTTTTCTCTTTTCAGTTAAAACAGTTTTTTTATGCAGTCGGGTTTTTTGTTTTTCGTAATTTACACTGGCTTTGGTTCAGAGCATTAATTATCAACATCGTCATAATTTCACCCGATAGAAGTCCACTCCTGGACGGACACGTGTACCTCCCTCAAGGAGTCACAACTGCCACATCTCCCACAACCACCGGTCCTACGCTGCCCTCGTCCGACGGGGTTCCCGCAGTAAACATTAACATATTATACAAAGCAAGACCATAAATACAAAGTACAAAATAAATGCAAATATTCTTTCCCCCAAGGTGTCGTGGATACACAACGCAGCCGTAAATTCTATGTATCTAATGGTTATTTACTATCTACTCTATTTCATCGTACATTTTTACCGTAGACATTTCAAGACATATTTTTTGATGAACAAAATTTGTGAAGAAAAATTGCGAATGTTTTTTGGCTTGCGTATAGTAACTAATAACGCAGGTGATACGTACAAGTAAAGTTAAGTAATTTATCTCACTTGTAACGTGTTAATTCGAAAGAAATATTACATAGGCCACAAAAAGAACCCCATAAACAAGTCCCAAGTCCACGCGTACGAAGTCGCAGGCAACAGCTAGTAGTAACTAATAACGTAGGGAATACGTACAAGTAAAGTTAAGTAATTTATCTCACTTGTAACGTGTTAATTCGAAAGAATACTTGTAAAGATAACAAAGACATACGTGACCGTTAAAAAGTTCTTCAACGCCTAGATAATATAACACCCTTCCAGAAATACTTTGTAAATAGATCAAACGAAAGTTCAAACTATCTAACACGGTACTAATCCCAAAGGGAGTGAGTTCAAACTGTCTTAAAGTTGTGCACACGTCACGTAGAAGGAGTTAAGTGAAAAGAGTCACGTTCGTATACAGTGGCTGGGCGATAAATCAGGAGTGAGGGTAAACGGGCGCGAACTAAGAGCAACTATCTCCTTTATTCTAAAGGCATAGAGGGAGTACAAGACCATACCATACCATACCATTACCATACCACCATACCATATACCGTATACCATTGCAAGAATCTCCACTTTTTGACGTTTGTGTTTGAGTGTGTGGTGTCAAGTAGTATGGACAAAAGAGACCAATTAGACCAAAGTGACAACTGCCCTAATGTTTACAGTCACTTTTCACACACACTAGCACAAAAGTGACAAGTGAAAAGTGGACAGCCGCATAAACAAAGATCTATAGTTCCGACTCCTTCTACTATTAAAGGTATGTCATAAGACAAAAGAGACTAACTACAATCGTAAATTAATGCGGTATCTATGCTTTAGAATAAAGGAGATCCTTGCTCTTAGGGTGCGAAACATTTTGTCTCTATGGTGTACTTGAAATGAGAATGGGTAAGGTTGTATTGAGAAAAATTGTCTTTTTTTTTCGGGTCGTTTCGCAGCTGGCGAATGTGTATGATCAAATAACACATACAAATAGTATGATGGCTGAAATTATACACAGGATAGAAGGAACATCATGCATCCCAAGGAAATGAAAATTATCCTTTTCTATCGTGGCATCTCTAATCTCTAAACTATTATAAAAATGTAACAGAAGTGTGTCTGTACATTGAAGATATTTACTAAAAAAAGATAACGATATGATTTTTAGATGTCCCTGATTCCAAATCACCAATTTTTTGATTTTTTGTCTGTCTGTTTGTTTGTTTGTTTGTTTGTTTGTATGTTTGTTTGTTTGTTTGTTTGTTTGTTTGTTTGTTTGTTTGGGTGTTTGTTTGTTCAAGTATCACGCAAAAACTACTGAACCGATTTTGATGAAACTTTTTTTGTTTGATAGCTTATGATCTGACTTAAAATCTGGTATATAATTTATGCGGACGAAGTCGCCGGTAGCTGCTCGTTTATTATAAAAATCAAATTCAAAACCAGTTTTGTAGGTGAAACGGGATAGGGCGTTCTCTTTTTCGTTTGAATGCATTTCCGAAGTAAAAACTGAAATCTGAAACTCTCATAGTTCTCTGTCTATCCATGAAACTCCCTAGTTTTATTCAGTAACCAAGATAACACTTTATCTACAAATAGGTATGAGATACTCGCCCGTCAGAATTTATTTTCCTAACACGCAATAAAACTTCGCGCACTACAACATAAAATGAAATCCAACCGCACGTAGGGCTGTCCTGAGGAGGTAAGACATCTTTTGAGGACTCTACAAGAAGATAATGTAGTATTTTATTATAATTTTTGACACCTTATACATTTCTAGGTCAAGAATGTCAACCGACTTCGGTTCTACCGGGAAAATGGCGTAGAATGAACTCATTTACTAAGGTTTGCTGAGTACTGGATAATCCAGGTTCTTTCTGAATAAATGCTGACAGTTTTTTAAGAGGATAATCAGACCATCATACTGAACAAAATACTCTATGGGACCAAGATCGAAATCACGTAAATAAAATCAGCTGTGCCATGCAAAACTGCAATCCGATCCGATTCGACACAAAATGTTTAGGACAGCCGATACTCCGGGAAATCTACGGATTTTTGTATGTGAGTAGGTTGCATTAATTGCACTTCAGGTGATAATTTGGAATATCGTAGATATATACCTGAAAAACATAAATTCTCAATAATCCCCGATTTTGTATTGTGTATTATTGAATAATTAAGACATTTACAAAACATTTAATTTATTTATGAACAAAAAATGGGAAACTGGTGATTTTATACAGGACGGCTTCGTTCAATACGTTTTACTTATAACAATAATAAGCCCCGGTTAATATCGTAAATTTAAGAAGATACTTATTATTTTGTAAGTATTCAAAAATTATAACCTCAAAACTAAATTATTTACTGTTTGTTTGTACGCATTGCAATTTGCCTTGTGATAATTAACTGTCTCTTTTGCTGGTATGCTGGCAGAAATATCTTTAGAAATAAGCTTGCCCTTTGTACATTTATAACGATTTTAAGGTATTTCTCAGGGTCCTCAGCCTATAAAACCACTAAATCTCAACAAAAGTGTTAGAAACGAACAGTCATATTAGTTCAAATACAATTAACTAAAGTGTTTTTAATGCAATCTCAACCCGTATTTTTCCTAGACTAAGATTTTTTTTTGCGATTTCGATGTTGTTTTCGATAAAGAATGTTATTCAGTTTGATGGTCTGATCATCCCCTTAAGAAAACGTTAGCATATTATAGGAAAGACCCTATCGATAGAAAAGTGAATGCATATACACTCGTAATAGTACCTACATCATCATCATCATCATCATGGACCTGTCCATCTGTTACAGACACGTTACAGATTATTTAAGTAGTGTCATAGGAGAAGCACTTTCTTAAATACTAGTATAAATTTTTAAGCACAAGTAATAGTATAGTACCTACAAGTGTAACTATAAACCACAATTTCATTCTTTGTGAAAATCCGATTCCGACTTTTGCTAGCGACAGAACACCTGTAAAATAAAAATTCACTTTCTCCAACAGGGTTGTCCCATCGTCCACACTGCCAGGGTTGCCGCGTAATATTGTGTCGGTGACAAACAGCAATTTCTTCATCTCGTTGGAACCCTGCGTCTGGCTAGAAGGACGAGATTTATTGCCAGTTGCTTTGGACAAACGTAGCCGGCGCAAACTGTAATGATTGGGTAGACATATTGTTTTTTGACCAGCGACTGTGTACGTTTATAACGTCTAAAAGGCTACTAATAAGAATGTATCGAAATGTAAGTAAATCAAGCTCAAAAAGTGGCACCAAAAAAACTATACCGTGTTCTAAATTTGTTCCTTAAAAACTCTACCTTGCCGCCAAAACTCATACAAAATGTCATTTTTCATTAGGTGTGCCAAAAATTATGATGCTTTTGTTTAGAGAAGCTGATCAAACAACTTTCACTATGGAGACAACGTTAAAAAAAATTAGGCGTCCCATACATTGGAGTCGAGTACCTACCGTATTGCAATTTTGTATGAAACAATTGTTTCGTGATTTCGAAGTTGGCTACATTGTGAAAGTTGTTCAGTTTGATGATCTACTAGGGTGTGTTGTTACATCCTGTAGAAGTTGAATTTGTGGTTTCTATATTGTTGGGGACTGTGGTTGATACCAACTTCAGTACATATAGGGTGTAGGTGTAAAACTAACCAACTTTCCACATGAAACCAAAGGGCATTCAGCAAGAAAAAAAAACGTTTTACTAACCTTAAAGGCCTTTTGTTTTTGTGAAACACTGTACCTACAGTTAAACAAATACAGGGTGTAACAAAACACCCTAGTAATACTTAAGGGGGTGCTTCAGACCATCAAACTGAACAACTTTCACTATGGAGCCAACGTCGAGAAAAAATAAAAAAAATCTACCGTCCCATACATTTGAGTCGAGACGGTACTGCAGTTTTGTATGAAAGAGCGGATTTTTTTTTCACGATTTCGATGTTGGCTCCATAGTGAAAGTTGTTCTGTTTGATGGTCTGAAGCACCCCCTTAAGTATTACTAGGGTGTTTTGTTACACCCTGTAGAATTATGTATGTACCTGTGCTCAAAAAAATAGGCATAGCTTTTTCTGAAGATTTTCTTAGCACATAAATTTAGCGTTTTTAATAAAGTCCTATCACAATATAGGTTTTGGTTTTCATAACCAGACACCGAAAAGCACGATAAATAACGGTATATCCTAACCCAAAACGTGAATTGAAGCCGCACCATATGGTACAGTCTACTTCAGCCCAATGTAACTGATTTATTAACACAATCATTTACAAATGTTGCCGTTAGAGCTTTGATTAAAATAGCGAGATAGGTGACTAGCCTAGGTATAGCGCATGGAACACATAAATTGAGCCCCCGTAGCCTAATTTACTTAGAGCGGCATTGCGTGATAAAGATACATTTTTTATTTTAGGCGGGTTAGAGGTGCCACAATGGCTTCGCGTAATTAAAAATCGTTATACAAATCATTCAAAAAAAGAAAAAAACAAATCACACGGCATCACTTTTCACTCGTAAAAGTGCAAGAAAAGCAGATCCATTTTTCGAGTGCAAATAATAATGCAAGAACATCACCTACCTTCCGCTATTTTAACTTAATCAAAGCGTTAGAGGTTATTATTTGTTACGTAACTCTCTATTCAAGCTGTTGTCTAACTATAAAGAGCGGATAATGGCCTCGATTCGGACTGTACCACGACTTAACTAAACTAAATTTATTCCTGTCACTTTCTAAAATAAGATTAAGAAAAGAGACAGAAAACCAACAGCTGACTTTAGTGCTGTCAAAGTGACGTTAAACGCCCAAAAACGCTTTAAATAAGATGGCGTACATTATGATGACATCTTATTTTGCGCATTTAACGTCACTTTGACAGCACTAAAGTCAGCTGTTGGTTTTCTGTCTCTTTTCTTAATCTTATTTTAGAAAGTGACAGGAATAAGTTTAGTTAAGTCGTGGTACACTCCAAATCGAGGCCAATACCATCTAACTGAATAGTTATGATACTTTGGACCTGTTTCACCACTTCCTGGTAAGACAGCTATATGGCAAATAAATGACAGGATTCTGGAGTCTTTATCTGCGGCATAGGCTATCTGACACTTACCAGGAAGGGGTGAAACAGGCTCTAAGCATAAGTAAATTATAATTTTCTTCTTTAGGATCGTTCAACAATTACGTGATCATTTTTGGCCGTTTTTTAACCCCCCTTACGTGATCACAGCGTAATCTTTTGTTCTTAACCCCCCCCCCCCCCCTCCCTCGCCTCGATTACGTAATCTTCGTCCGTGCTTAAAATTTTTGCTGTTTATTAGCACTGACACCTATGTCGTATGTTTCTATAGGTCTTAAATGACCTAAATTTGGGAAGAGGGTGTGTATAATTCATAAGGTAAGAACTATAAAGTTAATAAACTTCAAAATTGGACGTAAATATTTAAATATAATTTATTTTCAGAAACGAAGCGCAGATGACGTAATCATGGATTCTTCCCTTTCTTCCCTTTTCTTCCCCCCCCAAATAATCCGATGTATATACAAGCACCCGACCCCCCCCCCCCCCCTTCCGGTGATCACGTAATTGTTCAATGATCCCTTTTCGTAACGATGTGAATTTCGACTATATATTCCCAGAAGGAAGTAAGAAGTAGGTATCAGTTAGTTTCATATTCTTAATATTTTTATTAGCACGGGTGGAGCCACAATAGTGACATAAAATTGAAAAAGACGGCCCGGCCGACACGAGGCTCGAACCATAGTTCCCGAATCGTGAGCCGGTTGTCTAGACCACTAGACCAACAAGACATTGATTGATACGGGCGAAATCTCTCACTAGTTCTTAATATTTTTATTTATTTTTAATGTACTTACATGCCTTTATTTGTCTTATCTATTAAAATGTTGCCCGGTATTATAGTAGTTTTAATTTTCGAAAGTAAAACCCAGTGTAACACCTTTCAAAAATAAATACAGGTTTGAGTAACGGGGTGCTTCAAACCATAAAACTGAACAACTTTCAAATCTGATGTTACGTACGGGTTGAAATTTTGTATGGAAAAACTTCTTTTCGCGAGAAGTTAGTATAGATAAAAGCTTATTGTGAGTACGTGTGATACTTAAGGGGCTATGTAAAAAAAATAGGATTCTTCAAAGCTCCATATATCATGAAGTACTAACAGTAGGAGTATGATTTGCGGATATGTGTAAATTGAACATACAACGTGTTAATGAATTAGCGCAAAACCTCATACACCCCAACTGATTTATAACAAAATAATCATATAGAAACAATAATTTAATTATTTTGATAGTTAAAATTGAAAGTTATTCGCATTTTAAGTTTTGAGGCAAAAATGATTTGTTATCATTTCAGCACTGAAAGAAAGCGCTAACGTTCTCATGGATACATTTTTATAATATTGTTTTGGTAGTAAGTAGGGTGAGTGTGCCCGTGCGGTGGGTTGACATCGGGTTCAGAAAATTTTAAATTTTGCAAGCAAATTATTTAATATTTTGAAAAAAATTACCTATGTTGAAACCATGATAATTCGACTCTGCTCTCGATTCTAAACAAACTACTTTCTAGTTTTGCGTTAATTCATTAACACGTTGTATAATTGAAGTTTTGATTAGAGCCAAAACACGATTAAGACAAATTTTCTCGATAGAAAAACAAGCCAAAGTAGCCTCCGTTTTTGTCTAGAAACGCTTGTAACTGCTAAACGGTGAATAATAGAAACATGAGACTTGATTTAAAAAAAAGAGATTGCTATTATCTAAGTTTTGATTAGAGCAGAATTGAACTTACATAAATAGTACAATCACAATTAAATAAAGTATGTTTTTTCGCTTGATTCGTTCCAGGCGCGCGCGCCGCCCCATCTCTTTCTCTCGCATCTGGCAGTAATATAAGCTATCACACGCCCATTTCGCTTAAATTATTTTTCGACATAGGCCCTTAAATACGAATTTCGGAAAACGTGCATATTTTACACGGACGACGCTGCGATAAAACGCTCGAGGTATTATTAGGAAGTAAAATGTTGAATTCAAAGAAAAAGTAAGCTAAGCTTTTCGCTAAGTCTCTCTAAGACTATGGAACATGCTTTCTCCATTAATGCATGGGGCGTAAGAACTCCAAGTTAATATTATTGAACATTTTCAATTTCATATCGCTGAGATCTCGTCTGATCTTTGGTAGGAATGCTGCTATTATGTATTGCTATACAAGCATATTATGCATAGCACATGCTCACGACCATATACCCCGAGGGGGTAGTCAGAGATATTCTGAAACTGCAGAACATCCACGTTTCACTAGTAGTACCGAAACTCTGTCCAGTGTGACGGGGAGTAAGCCCGTCGCCACTTGTTATGGACAGTAGATACAATACATGCCTCGAAATTGAAGCATACAGGTTTCCTCACGATGTTTTCCTTCACTGAAAAGCCATGTGGTGTTATAAATCGTACATAAATTCCGAAAAACTCATTGGTACGAGTCGGCCTGGACGGGGATCGAACCATCGCCTCCTGCACGGCAGGCAAAGGTTAGTCGCCACTGGACCACCACGGCTTCTACTATATATACAGGGTGAAAATTAAATGCGTTACTAAAGGGGGCGCTACAGACCATCAAACTTTACAACTTTACTATGGGAATAATGGGACCAAATGTGAAGACGCGAAAAAATATAAGCCGTTTCATAAAAAATCTTAACGTTGTTCTGTTTGATGGTCTGATCATCCCCTTAAAAACCGTCAGCATATTAAGTTGGACCCTATACAGGGTGTTACAAAAATAAAAATAAACTTTTAGGGGGTTGTTTAGATTATACCATCAAACTGAACAACTTTCACTATGTGGCCAATATGGAAATCGCAAAAAAAAAAACGGATGTTCCATACTCTACTACAAATTTACCTAACTCGAGCTAAATGTATGGGATAGACATTTCGATGGTGGTCCCATAGTGAAAGTTGTTCAGTTTGATGGTCTAAACAACCCCCTTAAAAGTTTTAAATGTTTTTTTTACTTTTGTAACAATCTGTATACATATATTCTACGGAGGATGTCTCGTAGATGTAGAGGTGCATTATGAAAGGATATTTCGATATTCTAATTTCACGCGCACGAAGTCGCGGGCAAAAGTTATACTAAGATAAAACTTCAATCCCTTACCCTCAGTATAAAGAACTTCAATATCGATACTATAAATAAACAGAAAAGTGGAGACAATTCCCAAAGTTTTCTTTTGAATCCAACTGCGAACTTGGCAAAAATTCATCCTCTACAACCTTAGATTCAATCGAGAGAGGAAGATGTGAAATAACATCACATATTTACCGCTTGAGTACCCACAAATTTGTACCAACGATTGTTAATATACACCAACTTAAGATTTGAATAAAAATACCTAACTGAAAATACTGATTTCACAAATTACACTAAACTACCTACATAACATCACAAAACCTTACTTTGGAATGTCCTACCATATAAATAAAGTAATTGACGATATAACAGACAATAGGTACTATAGGTAGGTAATCAATTATTTGGAAAGAGTCTTGAAGAAAAAACTTTCTTGTAAGAAAAAACCCTCTTAAAATTAAAATAATAAAGAGTAAATAAAAGCAGTCCTAAATTAAAAGACAGTGATTAACCTCATAATTATGAGGAAATGAAATGAAATGTCTTTATTTGGTATACCTGGCTAACTAAATTATTGTATACCTGGAATATAATATAAGTAATAGAACAATTATGGATAGTCACTACTATCCATAATTGTTTAAATTTAATAATTAAACGTCATTACAGTATAACTTCATTGAGTCAGAACCGGCAAATACTCACTACTACTATGGATTTATTTCTAAATTCGTAACATTTCCTTTCATACCACGTATGAACAAACGAACAATGCAGCTTCTTCCTCTTTTAGGTTTCATCTGAACCTCAAACTTTTCCTCCATCATTCGTCACAAGAACGAGGGTTCTTGTAATAAGTTTCATTCCCCGCGATTTTGCGTATTTTATACGGGATATTGGAGCCTTATTGAGAGGTTTTTAGAATTTTTCGACACCGTGTTCCGAGTCGGATTAGAAATACCTACTAAGAAAGTAAGCCATACTATCTAGTAATAGATACTCTTTCTTATACTGTGGCCATACATAGGTACATAAATGATTGAAATTCGTATTTCAGTGGTCTGCGCGTAAGCGTCACAGGCGTCACTAGTTTAGAAGCTTAAAAGCATAAGTAGGTGTACTTATAGGGTCTTTCTTAATATGCTGACACTTTTTAAGGGGATGATCAGACCGTTAAAGTGAACAACTTTCTCTATGGCACCAACATCGAAATCAACTTTCTCTATGGCACCAAAAAAAAAATCTGCTCGTCCATACAAACTGCAAACTTACTCAAGCCAAATGCATGGGACAGCAGATTTTTTTTCGCTATTTCGATGTTGGTGCCATAGAGAAAGTTGTTCAGTTTGATGGTCTGATTATCCTCTTAAAAAAGTGTCAGCATATTAAGAAGGGCCCAGAGATATTATTCTGAAAACTCTGAACATCCACGATTCTCCAATAGTTCCGAAACTCTGTCCAATGCAGTGTTGCAAGATCCAATTTTTAGAAATCCGTAGGTCAAGGTTGAAAAATACGGAGAAATCCGTAGATGACCTCTTGAAAAATCCGTAGATCTACAGACTTTTTTTAATGCTTTATCTGACTATTTTGAACTGGCCTGATCCAAAACATTGAAAATTTATATGTGTCAGTCCTTTTGTCATACATGCTCCAGTTAAATACTTCTGTCGTGTCTGTAAAGCGACAGAAGGTAGAAGGAAGGAGATCGAACAGAGTACGGACGACCGGATGATTATTATTTTGGTTGTAAGGGCTTGGTCAATGACCAATAGCTACTGCGACCTGAATAGATCTATTGTAGCTGTCACCCTAGACCTAAAGGTCGTTTCCTAGGCCCACGGACTTCATGAACCGTGTTATGCTCTTGGAGGGGAGGTCCCTAATGTCATTAGGTGTTATTACGTATCCACCTAGATGGCGACTCCTGCTGTGAATGAGCACTTCGCATTCGCAGAGGAGGTGTATGGACGACCGGATGAGCCATATTTTACGAAACACAATATATTCAGATCCAATGCGAAAGGTTGCGACCGATAAAAAAACACGTAAGTAGAGAGAAATGACAAAACATGGTAGGTATATCTGCCAGTCGATGACCTAAAAATTTTTATATTTGGAGTGCAAATCCGGTCCTGTCCCCATTCCCGTCCGGAATCCGGATAACAACGCCCTTCATTCAACACACGATCCGGAACAAGTAATTTATGCGTTGATAACGGCAATTTATAGCTTTATAACGCAAATCAGAGCAACTATTTCTATGCTGATTATCGACCGATACAATACATTGCATAAACTCAACATTTCGGATACTAAATTTTTTTTTTCTGCTTTTAATATAATATTGGTGTCATCATCATCTTCATCTCAGCTGATGGATGTCCACTTCTGGACATAGGCCTCCGCCAAGGATCGCTATAACGACCGGTCCTGCGCTGCCCTCATCCAACAGGTTCCCGCCGCCTTCACCAGGTCATTGGTTCACCGGTACCCACGCTGCCCTTTCCGGTACCCGGTCGCCACTCGATAACTTTTCGGCCCCATCGGCCATCGGTTCTTCGAGCAATATCGCCGTGGTTGTCTTTAATTGATGGTTCCTTTTGTCATTCTATGTAATTGTTATAATATTGTGTTCACCTTGTCGGCGATTAAAGAGATAAAATATCACAATCGGACGAAAAACAACCAATTTGAAAAGTAACACGTCTCACGATGACCTTTTTTGATTTAAATATGAATTCGGGTTTGCTGGAAGAAATCTCTTTAGAGATAAGCTCGCCCTTTGTAATTGTCTATTATGTTGTTTTCATGTATATTTCCGTGTGTACAATAAAGCGTTAAAATAAATAAATAAAATAAATGAAATATTATGGAACATCTTTCCTTTTCTACTGAAATAAGTATTTAAATAAAATTTACAAAAGATCTTGCAAAAGATCTTTTAATAATTTTCATTGTTGCTGGTCTGCTGGACGTAATCTCTTAAGAGATAAGCTCACCCTTTGTACTTGTCTTTTCTATTGTCTGTATCAATGTGTCTGTGTGTACTGTGTACAATAAAGTGTTATAATGATCTTCCCTTTTCTAATGAATTTATACACCTAGCTCTCTCCATTAGTTCTTACCTATATATTTTTTCTTAATATAGCGTAAAATTAAACGGTCGAGAGCGACGCTTTCATACATTTAAGCGATGTCCCTAAATATCTCACACATCATAAAGTTTGCTGAAATGTTCGCGCCGAAATACCTTTGCTTATTGCGTATAAGCTTGGACAATGGGCTGTGGCAAAATACCGTAGCTGTTGTGCTTGTGTCGATTACAGTGAACATTTTTATGATTTTCTAAGATGCCTTTTTATAAATACATTGCCTAGCTTAACCCTATTTTTATGAGCTATTTTTGCTTGCCAGTTTAGTACTATTATGTAGAACTATACAGGGTGTAAGGAAAAATATAATTAACCTTTAAACCAAATACTCTACCCATCACACTGAAAAACTTTTACTATGGGAGCAAAACGATCAGGAGTGCGATTTTTGAAACTCATTCGCTGAGTTCAGCAGTTGAAAATGTCAATATTTCAATGGAGATACGCATCTTTCTACTGTTGATTTGACATTAAAAAAACATACTCGAGGGGTGCGATTTTTGAAAGTCAAATCAGCAGCAGAAAGATGCGTATCTCCATAGTAATTTTGACATTTTTAACTGCTGAACTCAGCGAATGAGATTCAAAAATCGCACTCCAGAACAAAAAAAAATCAGGTCACTACTGTTACTACTACGATTTTTTTTTATTCGCAGTTTTGTATCGAAGAACTGATTTTTATTTCACGATTTTGATGTTGGTGCCATAGAGAAAGTTGTTCAGTTTGACGGTCTGATCATTCCCTTTAAAAAGTGTCAGCATATTAAGTAGGACCCTGTAGATTTTACCTTAATTTTGTTAACATAGCATTGCATAGCATATGCTCACGACTATATTCTGAAACTTCAGAACACCATTCATTCATTTTGTTAACACCGCGAAGAAACAAAAGCTCCAAAACCTTTCCAAAGAAAAAAAAATGTGCGACATTCTGCCAAGAAAAGAGGTAATCGATCACTTTGCAATGAAATTAGTGCCCCGACAGGCAGAAGCGTCGCTTATTAGGGTCCCATTAACTAAACTTACGTAAAACGTTATTTATCTCTACAAGACACGATAACCTACTCTCATTATTACACTTTAAGGCTCATTATTGAAAATTGCTGTTACACGAGCGCCAGATAGAATGAAAAATTATTTATAGAGCCTTTGGCATGGAACAAAAATAAAAAAACCCGACTGCGTAAAAACTGAAAAGAAAAAAATAAGTTCAGTAGTTCAGTTCACACATAAAACAACAAATATTAAACTCTTATGTGGAACATCTTGGCTTTAACAGTCGGGACCCATTAAAAATTCTAGACCTAGTTTTCCCAATAATGGGTCCCGACTGTTAAAGCCAAGATGTTCCACATAAGAGTTTAATATTTGTTGTTTTATGTGTGAACTGAACTACTGAACTTATTTTTTTCTTTTCAGTTTTTACGCAGTCGGGTTTTTTTATTTTTTAAATTAATTTTTTTATTTTACACTTTTTAGTTACGATTATCTTGACTATTATAAAACTGTAAATTTGAAAAAAGAATTTAGTTTGTTTGTTTGGGTGTTTGTTTGTTCGAGTATCACGCAAAAACTACTTTTTTCGGTTTTTGACCATAATCATGTCTTCTTTTCTACTGATATATCTACCTGCATGTAATTTATATAGTCTAGTTAGACTTTTCCAATATAAATGTCATGTTTTGATTATGTTCATGTTGATGAACATAATCAAAACATGACATGTTTAGTAGTCGGAAAAACTCGAATGATTTCATTAACATCGTTTACGTCTACTCGTCGGCTATCTAATATAATATCTCCAGGTGCTGCATTATCATTATCAGTTGTCTGACTCTAAGAATTTTTAATATATCCGCAAATGTAGTGTTATGTCCTTGTCTCATATTTTGTGGTAATTCACAGAAATCAAATAGATGCCAGAGGTTGACTTCACCTGCCAAGGCCAGGTATCCCTTCAATATCTTTTCTCTTGGGTGTTTGGGGTAAAAACCATCGGGTAGAATCGCTGTTATAATTAATTACCTTTCAAATGATGGTATATTCAGAAGAAATGGTGAATGGTGATTCTTGTAAAACTGGTTATAAATCTGAAATCGAACTCACTTTGGTCACAGCCTGGACAATGCAAAAATTGAAATTGACGAGATGCCGTCAGAGCACATGCGAAACCAAAGAAACCAAAGAAACTGATCAACTTTCTCTATGGCACCAACATCAAAATCGCGAAAAAAATATCAGCTGTCCCACACAGAACTGCAATCCTACTCGAAACTCCAAATGTATGGGATAGCTAATATTTTTTTTGCGATTTCGATATTGGTCCCATAGAGAAAGTTGTTCAGTTTTGACGGTCCGATCATCCCCTTAAAAAAGTGTCAGTATATTAAGAAGGACCCATCAAAAACCGGTTTGAAAACCGATAAAATAGGTTCCACCCCCCTTTAAAGTATACATAATGGGCAGGCAGATTGATCCCGGAGACCAAGTCCACCAGGTTCCAGGGGGGACGCTTCGGAGCTTCGCTCCTACGCGTAGCTCGGCCTTCGGCCTCGCGCACGGCTCGGCCTGCGGCCGCGCAAATATTACACGGGGAAAGGGAGACGAGAGGTGACGGAGATGTTCAGGCAGTATAAATGAAATATTGTGGATAACATTTATTAATAATAATTACCCCTAAATAAAATCACTACGTACAATCAGCTTAAAACTACACGAACAGGAAATACCTACTAACCAATCTTTTGACTTAATGAACCGATTGCGATGAAATAAAATCCATATGTTAATCCAAACTTAGCTCTACGCATTTGTGAAAACTCCATTTAAATAGGTTTAGTCGTTATTAAGTAAGTTTTGAAAATTTAACTTAGAATGATTGTTAACCAACTTTAAATCGTTATAGATCCTAAATGGTCATTCAAAATGAAAAATATTAAGAGAAACCTAAAGATGATTTTTAAATACCTATTCAATGATACCCCACTTAACATAGTGGGTCAAATTTTTTTTTATTTTTTTTTACAGTATGGCGTCTGGTTGTCGCCATACCTGATTGTGATTACTGTCATGTCTTTAGTGACACTCGCAGGATTAAGACAAATCGATTGACGTAAGAATCATTAAAATCGGCCCACGCGTTTGGTCTCTAGTGTGCCACAAAGGAACAAACTTACATACATACATAGATACATACATACATACATAGGCTGATAAACACATTACCCTTCCTTTGCGTCGCGCAGTCGGGTAAAAAGGGACGAGAGGTCTGATGGTGATTTTGACACGAGGCTTGAAAAGATAGTACATTATACGGTGTAAAATTAAATGCGTTACTTTAGGGGTGATTCACACCATCAAACTGAACAACTTTCAGTATGGGACCAAATTTGAATTCACGAAAAAAAAATCGCTGATTTAAAAAAAATTCTGTTAGCTAGTAGCTACTCAACCAAAATGTATGAAAAGCCAGATTTTTCTTTCGGGATTTAAATGTTGGTCCCATATTAAAATCACAGAGTACTATAATTACGTAAAAGTTTTTTCAGTTCGATGCATATGCGTATGTAACGCATTTAATTTTACACCCTGTATCCTTTTTAATATGCTGATACTTTTTTAAGGGGATGATCAGACCGTCAATTTGAACAACTTTCTCTATGGCACAAACATCGAAATCGCGAAAAAAAAGTCTACTGTTGCATAAAAAACTGAAAACTTACTCGAGCAAAATTGTATGGGACAGCACATTTTTTTCGCGATTTCGGTGTTGGTCCCATAGAGAAAGTTGTTCAGTTTGATGGTCTGATAGTCCTAAACTGTATATCATGTAGAAAATGGTTAGAAGCTTTGTTTCAACTATTCACCAAATTGTTTTTGGTAAATTGTGTTTGCCAATGTTCTTACTAAAAGCAGGAGATTTTTTTTTACGGACATATAAGACAACCTGGAAGCGAATTTTGAACTTTAAATAGTATATAGTGACAGATGTATCTGATATCTTTACCTACCCCTGCATGAAATAAGCATGAGTGTATTGCACGGAATTTGGCGTATGCACAAAAACTCATAAGCACAATCCTGTTCAGATAGTACAGAAACTTTTCTGCAACTACTCTGGGGCCTGTGGTGTTAATTGTTCACTACGAAACCAAGTAAAGCGAATTAGGGAAGTTCATGCTATAATCAAGTAGTATTTAAGTCGTTAATGTTTGCGAAGTAACCATCAGAGGTCCACAGGGGCGGGCTTCGAACATCACCCTTCTGATGGTGCAAACGATGAACGGAGAGCGGAATCATTTCATTCGATGTGACTTGTTGACTTGCACTTAGATGAGAAACGCTCATTAGAGTTAATCGTCCATTAAATCTCTTGCTAGCTTTAACTACGTCAACAAGACAAAAAGTGACAGCAAGAGATTTAATGGAGGATTAACTTTAATGTGCGTTTCTGCAACTGAACGTTAAGGATGTAGACGTGGCAAAATGGATGTTGCAGGTTGCAGGATAAATTATTTCGGGCCCTTCTAATGGGAAGTAATCGTCAGTATTTGTATGCACCTTTGTCTTGCTACTTGTGAATGCTGTACCTAATAAATTCCGGATTTCGACCAGATTTTTCGGGTATAGTCACTACAGCACAGACAAACAAGTCAGTCGCAGTGTCAACCTATCGCATAAAATAATAATAATGACGATTAGATGAAAATCGAGTTTTGAACTTACAATAGTAGATTGTTAACCAAGGGATGAAAGTGACCCATTTCACACGAGATGTTTGGCGCCCCGAACGAACGTGAGGGGCGCCCATAGTTCGAGTGTGAAATGGGTACTTTCACCCGAGTTAAACACTCTGCTTTTCATCACGATTACGAGGAAATTAACCAAAACCAGATAATGCAAAATCAATTTCTGAATTGATATTCGCTCGATGAATTCATTTTAGGCTACGTTTCAAAACGTTTGAAAATCACTCGGGGACCAATAGGAAGTAGAAAAAAACATACGAAGATTGTGGATGCTAGAGTGACACAGATATACTTCCCTAGTGATTTTTACACGTTTTGAAAAAGATCCGCAGAATTTGCAACATGTGGCTTTCCCTCCGTTTTTTTTTTCAAGTTTTTTTCTTTTTCGCGCAAGGCTGCATTCCGAACCTACGCCCCAGGTGCACCCCGACCGCAAATTTTCGCACCAACGCCGTTCAGGAGTGCGATTTTTGAACATTATACGAGCGACTCGGCAGTCGAAAATGTCATAATTACTACGAGATTATGCATCTTTCTACTGCCGATTCGCTCATATGATGTTCAAAAATCGCACTTCAGAGCCTCAGTGAAAAACGTTCTACCATAGTGCGAGTTGAAAAAACAACCGCACCCAAAGGTCCTGAACGCAGTCTTGCGAAAAAAAGAAAAACCTTTTTTTTTAAACTAGCCTGTTTTTTAAATTAGGTACTTTTTCTTCACCTGTTTCTTCACGCAGAAAACAAAATGCATATAACTTATACAAAAGTATCGAAATGTTACAAATTATTGTTATTATTACTAAATTCAAATGTTTCTGTTTATAATAATTATAAAAATTAATAATTTTAATATAATGTTATCGAAGTGTGGCTGTATAGGTTTCTGCCTTTGCTCAGTATAGACGTAAATTTTTTTTTAATTACTTTTCCGCCCTAGGGAAGAAATGTATCACTTTCAACCCGCTTCTTAGATAAACAATAACCTACTTTCAGAGTATGAGTGATGAAAAATGTTTTTTATTTTGCTAATCGCATGTTTACCTGGGGAAAAAAAATTAGTAAGTAAAGCGTAGGTGTATACATAAGCTCGCGGCCATATTCCCTTTCAGGGTGTACAGAAACAATCTATTAACTATTGTTCTTGTTGTTGTTGTTAATGACAGCGGAGAACTTTACTGTTTTACGTGCGATCAGACCTTTAGGTCGAAATTTGGGTTCGCTAGTCACATCCTACTAGGTGAAGCCCAGGGTGTCGCCGTTGACGGATACGTCAAGGAGGACATCATCATCTCATCATCATCATTAACTATTGTTAAGTGAAACTAATGATGAAATCGAGGATAAACAAAAGAATTTTCCGGAAAAGTCTGTAACTTGGACGTAAGCTTAACAGAATTACGTCCTGACTGATCCCTCAAAGGGCTGAACAATAGAGTTTAATGCCACGAACAAGTGGACTTGCTAAATAATGACGTCATTGTGTCGTTTCCGACCATCGACTAAATTAGAGGACCAGAATTACGGAACCCGTTTCAGAAGACTAAACTTGGATACAGTTTCCTGGACTAAGGCTTTTATCAGAATAATAAAGAATCTTGTACTAAATATAGTTTTTTCTTTTTCTTTCAAAATTTTTACGAAGTGTTATGCTCTATGGACAGGAGTGCGATTTTTGAACATCACACGTTCAAAACGAGCAGTAGAAAATGACGTAAAATCGGTGATTTGCCATTTTTGAATTCCACATTCTAGAACTTGCAAAGAGTGCTCCGAACCACTCGTATCCAATTCTACCACTCGAATGTTTGACGTTTGTAATGTTGTCAGACGTCAACAGATTTTACTTTTTTTCTACGTTCCGTTATTCCGTAATTTTGGCGGTAAAGTCCGATTTGAAAAGTTACTATGAAACCATTCATTCGTTCGTTCAATTGAAACGTTTTCTGTGTGAAACAAAACGGTTATTGCACATCCGAACGATCTCAAAAATACAGAAAAACGTAACCACTCGAAATGAAAATCTCTATTCGTAGAGAAGTATCTATCTATCTCTAGGCGAAAGTCAATATCACCGGTGATGTTCAAAAATCGCACTCCTGGGCTTAGGCGTTCTGCACCTCTTATTTCCCCTCATTTAAAACGGGCAAAACTTTTTCACGGGGAAATTACGGCCAGTAATGGGTTGAGATCGCGTTCGAACGAATTTGTTGGGTATATCCATGAAATGAACAGCGATGCAAACCACGGCGATAGACACAATGTAAACATAACGTAACTATGCTAACTACACAGGACATCACAAGATGTCATCCCAATTAGTTGAAACTACGTGACTTTTGTGTTAGGACCACTGTTATTACTAACCTGTTTCCATTAGATTAAAGTCGTGATGGTACAATATGTCAAACGGATGTCAATACCGCACACAATGCTTACATCTTTTGTTAGTACGCAGTAGCGTAGCGAGGGGGGGGGGGGGGGGGGGGGCAGGGGGGCAAATGCCCCGGGCGGCACTTTACTAGGGGCGGCAAATTCGGGAAAATATTGATTAATTGAGCTCTGTCTATTACCTATTCGCAGAACAGAGAAAAGTCGAGCACGCTTCGCTCGCTCTAAGTTTCTGTTAAAATTATTGTACCTACACATACCGAATCCAAAAGAGTTCTGACCACACATGGTGCTAAAAATTTCGAGTTTGCTGAGCTCGATCCGTATCTTTTACTTAGGTTACTTTGCACATTGTTTTGTACGTAAAAAGCTCTAGCTCCAACTGTATTTAGGAAAAAAGTCGAGCACGCTTCGCTCGCTTGGGTCTCTATTTTTACATTTATAAACCAAAAGATGTCTGACCACTACCTAAATAGTTGTGTTAAAAATGTCGAGCTCGCTTCGCTCGCTCCGTTAGTTTTTGTGTAGGACAAGGGGGCGGCAAAATCGGTTTGTGCCCCGGGCGGCAGAAACCCACGCTACGCCACTGTTAGTACGAGTCCATAACATCGTCCGTTATTCCCATTGTTGGGCAAAGGTCTCCCCCAAGCATTTCCAGCCTACCCTATGCCGTGCCATGAAATAGTAACTTATTATTAATCTGTGGTAAAATGTGGATATTTTGAAATTCTATACAGGTTGTTACAAAAATACAAATAAACATTTTAGGGGTGGTTGAGACCATCAAACTGAACAACTTTCACTATGGGACCAATTCGCGAAAAAAAAATCGGATGTTCCATCATCATCATATCAGCCGATAAACGTCCACTGCTGGACATAGGCCTCCCCTAAAATGGGGAGAATTGCCATTATCGCCAAGATGCCATGCGTTTGCGATGTTTCATACTAAACTACAGATCTACTCGAGCTAAATGCATGGGACAACAATTTTTTTTCGCGATTTCGATATTGGTCCCATAGTGAAAGTTGTTCAGTTTGATGGTCTCAACAATCCCCATAAAAGATTGAAATGTTTATTTTTACTGTTGTAACATCCTTTACTTATTTAGAATATCTCTGACTACATCATTACGGGTTAAAGTCGTAGTAGGCATAATTATTTCGGCGTAAACTTTTAGATCAGCCGCCATTGTTGGAGTTGTGAGAAATTCTAAAATTAATTTAAGTTATAAAGCCGGGATCGCACCGAAAAGTTTTTAGACTCAAACTTAGGTATTTAGTGAACGCTCCGTCTCTCTCACTACTCATACTGATGGCAGCGACAGCATCATTATTTGAAAAGTAGTTTAGAACATGTTTAAGCCTAAATGAGAGAGAGAGCTAAATGAGAAACTCAATCTTGAGGTCCAGGTTCAAATCTGATGTACGATCGACTGCTCTCAAACGGTGAATGAGAACATCGTGAGGAAACCTGCATACGCTGAAGAAGGAATTCCGTGTAAGTCTAACAATCGTATTGGGCACGCGTGGTGGACTAACGCCTATACACCCTCCCTGAGGGTAGGCCTGTGCCCTGCAGTGGGACGTATAATAGGCTGTGGTGATGATGATGAATCCTAAATACTTTATAGTGCAAGCCAGCCTTATTGTGTATACCCAGGAACCTGGAAAAGGTATAGGTAGGTATACCTAACTCTAAACATGTTTCATACATACATATATAAACTCACGACCGTAATCCCATTTCGGGGTGGTCAGAAACATTGATGCAACTACCAACTTTTTAATTTAGCAATTTAAGTTTCAGGATGAATGATGAACATGTTTTATATTCCAACCAAAAACCTCCGTCCGCATCCTCATCATCATCTCAGCCGATGGAGGTCCACGGCTGGACATAGGCCTCCCCCAAGGACCGCCGTAACGACCGGTCCTGCTTTGCCCTCATCCAACGGGTTCCCGCCGCCTTCACCATGTCGTCGGTCCACCGTGTGAGGGGCCTACCCACGCTGCTCTTTCCGGTACGCGGTCGCCACTCGAGAACTTTTCGGCCCGGTCATCGGTTCTGCGAGCAATGTGCCCCGCCCACTGCCACCTTAGTTTAGCAATTCTTTGAGCTATGTCAGCTACTCTGGTTCTTCATTACTGATTTCAACATTTTCGCCACCCCTAGAAATAAGTATTAATACCGACTAAAGACCTTCCCTTCCTCTACTAGGCTGCCTACCTAATAATTTTCACAACTGAAACAAAGTATGCTACTTCAAATATTTCTCCGCTGGGCTTTCTTCCCTAAGAATTTCTACGACTGAAGTGTACTCTTCCCTCCATATAATTCACAAGCGCCGCAATTTGTCCCACTAATTGGACATTAGGGGAGGAAATTAATTTTTATTACTTACTCTTTATTACAATTTTCTTTACAAGTGAAATGATGGGGCAATTAAAATAGGAACAGCGGTTAAAATTTAAGTAAACGGATACTTTAGTTCGGAGGAAACGGTCTCTCCATAAAATACGAACGTAATGGGCCGTGATTGCAGTTAGCGATTGGGAAGATCGTAGGATAGTATTTTTAACCCACTTCGAAATAGGGAGGTTCTCTATTTGACCCTGTCTGGATCTGAAGGTATGTATGTTCGAATACGCACACCCACAAACACATCGAGTAGCCCAATCATTTTACGGTTTGAGCCGGGACTAATTACTAATAGCATTTTTTTTTTAGCTATAATATTGAAGAGCCAATTTGAGCTTAAGAAAGTACCAAAATTAAAAAAAAATTACGTCAGCAACAGTTCCAATTTTAAAATATAGATATTATCTCGTTCCAAAAAACCTGATGATACATTTTTTTTCACATGTTTAAGGCTTTACCATCATACATACTTCAAACATGGTGTAAATATTTTTGTCTACTTAGAAGGTTTTGAAAAATACATTCGTATTTTCTAATAAATACCTCATTTTTAAAAATTGTATGCCTATTTTAGTGATCAAAAATAATGTATATTGTTAAATCTAATTCAAATGAGTGTATTGGGTATTAATATTATTAATTTAAAAGCCTTCTGGGACACACAATTTTGATTTCTATGTTGCGTAGCAATTTTTTTTTTTAAATATGGTTTAGGATAGTATTTTTGTCACTAAATGGTGCCGGTAACAGTTTAAAAGTCCAATTAATAATTACTCCCTACCCCGCCTAAAAAAACTCCGTAAAATGACTGGCCTAGAGAATGACAATTTGCGAGCGATATTTTGAGAACGTTAACTTTTTATAATGTGACATTTTGCAAAAAAAATTTACTACAATTTTGCGAGTGTTACATTTCTTTCTTACTCCTTAATACTAAACATAAAAAAACAATAACTTATGAGTAAAATAGTGAAACAATTTGTGAAGGTGATTCAGCGCGGCAGGCTGTCTCTTTTTATTGGACCTCCTTTATGTTTTATTGTCATTACGTTTCCGTGTCCCTCGAGGATTCCCGGGAGCAAAGGAGAAAGCCTCGGTTTTATTTATAGCTTTTATTTACTAAAATAAACTTGACATATAATTCTATTTCGTAGACGTTGGCCCCGATTCGGACTGTGCCACGACTTAACTAAATTTATTCCTGTCACTTTCTAAAATAAGATTAAGAAAAGAGACAGAAAACCAACAGCTGACTTTAGTGCTGTCAAAGTGACGTTACACGCCCAAAAACGTTTTAAATAAGATGGCGTACATTATGATGGCATCTTATTTTGGGCGTGTAACGTCACTTTGACAGCACTAAAGTCAGCTGTTGGTTTTCTGTCTCTTTTCTTAATCTTATTTTAGAAAGTGACAGGAATAAATTTAGTTAAGTTAAGTCGTGGCACAGTCCGAATCGGGGCCAATACCTACCTAGAATGTCAGCTTCCGCATTCGCACACAAAGACACCTTTGTTCTAACACAAGGATTCATATCCTTGTGTTAGAACAAAGGTGTCTTTGTAAACGCAAAACAGTTTCAGTTTAGTCTTATAATATATTTACTTCATAAATGTGTTGACAGCTGTCACTCAACTGACGACATTCTTTTTTAGGGTTCCGTACCCAAAGGGTGAAAACGGGACCCTATTACTAAGCCTACATTATCCGTCCGTCCGTCTGTCTGTCCTAACTAACACTAACTAGCCCTAAAGGGCTGTAACTTTTGAACCGAACAACGGCAAGCATGTGTGCTGTTTTCTACATGCTTGACATTGGCAAAATCATCATGATGGAGCAAAGATGGAGCCACGATCGAATAAGAATCAGAATTAGATTCTAAATATAAACATAAACCTCTGCTAATCATCTGCGAACACCCTTAACATATCACCTTCATTATTCTAGAAGGAACTCGAACTACATACCTACATCTACACTAATATTATAAACTGGAAAGATTTGTATTTTTGGGTGTGTGTATATTTGTAACAGGCGGAGGACATTTGCCTTTTGGTGGGTTTTCCGATTCAGTTTGCATAGAATGTGCTGTCATCTGTTAAATATATCTTTTACTATGAAAAAAAAAGATTATATTGTCTATGTCAATGTCAAATTGACAAATTTACAAAATGGCCACCTACCTTGCGTAATGTGCGTGTTGTTTGTAGTTTTTGTTCAATTTTGTGCCGATTTAGTGATGTTCTGGAGTTTCAGTTGTTCTCTTACCAATGTACAGATTACAGGAATAGTAAGGATACTGGAATTTCACTCGATCGGTGCGGGATTGAACGAAAACTAGCATTCAAACAACGGTATGAGTATATAAGTATATATATAAGTAGGTATGTATAGTATAGGTAGAATTATTTTCAGAGAAACACAGATGGCGCTAGCTAGCCTTCAATTTGACATAATGTGGATGCATAATGTTGCCACGAGTGGGTTCTCTTTTCTAATATACTTATATTACTCTTTGATTTGTAATGAATAAACTCAAAATTATGTAAATTGCCCTCGTCAATCTGATCTCATCCATTCTCTCCAACGACCATCTCAACAAAGAATGCATTACCGTATCGCAAAATACGCACGTAAAACTCTCATCAACAAATATTTTAAAACTGTACGGAATTTTCAGGCGGAAATCCGGTTTGCACGCTTTCGATGAGAACGCTGGTAACCCTGCCACGTTTAATATTAAACGAGAGAAGTTTGAAACACTGAGGTTGTTAGGGAAAAATGTGAAACTAGTGAAAAAGCTTGCTTGTTCAAGTCCGACGGCATTTTATAATTTTTAATGATCTGGGTTTGTAACTAGGCGTTTTATTCATAATAGAGTTTACCTGCGACTTCCTGCACACAAATTATATACCAGATTTTAAGTCAGATCATAAGCTATCAAAGAATCAAATTTTCATCTAAATTGGTTAAGTAGTTTTCGCGTGATGCTCAATCAAATAAACAAACAAACTTATTTTTTTAATTTACTGTTTTATAATAGTACGAGCATTTACCCGCTACTTTATATAGGTATCAGATTTTAAGTCAGATTATAAGCTATCAAAAAAAAAAGTTCCATTAAAATCGGTTCAGTAGTTTTTGCGTGATGCTCGAACAAACAAACACAAAAACAAAAAAACAGACAAAAAATTCAAAAATTGGTGATTTGGAATCAGGGACACCAAAAAACCATATCGTAATCTTTTTCTTGTAAATATCTTCAATGTACAGACACACTTCTGTTCTGTTAAAGTTTTATAATAGTTTAGATTAGATAGATTTATGTTTGAAGAACCGGTTGGTGTAATGGTCACCACGTCAGACTGCCAAACCAGGGTCCTGGGTTCTAATCCCGGTTAGGTCATGGATGCTATATAATTATGTTTGTGCCATGTTGTTGTATGGTTTCCAATATAAATAGCCTAGTATACCTCGCGGCAAGAAACTCTAGCGCTCGAATGAGTGTATTTAGGCGAAAATAGTGCATAGTGTCTTGTACATACGGTCAACACATTCAAGGTCAGCGCTAGAGATTCGTGCCGCGACTTATAGCTTGCTTAGGATATTACAATATTATTATGTGCCTATGAAAGGCCTGTGAGCGTTATTTATTTATTATATTTCATAGTGAATTTATTTAGGGGTTAAAAACATCCCTCTTGAGAGATTTTATTTTCCTAAGAACCATCGAATCCAACTCGGCAGGGCAGCGTTCGGGAAGCTACGTATACGTAGCGTACCGAAGTCTTCGATCAGTGTGTGTTGCCAGTGATGATGATGACACATGGAACAGACGTGGTCGTTCACTCAAGGCCTCATAAAAAGGCTGAAAGTCACCCAATGGGCAATAGAGGAGGGCTATGCTCGGTGTTTCCCTACGAGATCGAATCAGAAATGAAGAGATCCGCAGAAGAACCAGAGTAGCTGACATAGACCAAAGAATTGCTAAACTAAAGTAACAGTGGGCGGGGCACATTGCTCGCAGAACCGATGGCCGATTTGGCCGGAAAGTTCTCGAGTGGCGACCGCGTACGGGAAATCGCAGCGTGGGTAGGCCCCTCACACGGTGGACCGACGACCTGGTGAAGGCGGAGGGAACCCGTTGGATGAGGGCAGCGCTGGACCGGTCATTATAACGATCCTTGGGGGAGGTCTATGTCCAGTAGTCGATGTCCATCGGCTGAGATGATGATGATGATGATAGGTACTATTATATCTTTATTTTACCTAGAATTACAACCACAAGATCTATCATCTAGGCCTAGACCTCTAGATGATCCTCTGTGCCCCTAGCCCACCGACTGGCGGCGACGCCCTTGATCAGCGGTCACCCAATAAAATATTGACCACACTAAACATTAACCCACGTAATTTATTTACGCCCACTATATCTTCTCAAGTATCCCATTTGACCTGTTAAATTACACCGTTTGTACTAAGATCACTTTAGTACCTCACTTTATGTTACATCGCAGGGTTGTTACATTTATTATGTACGAACCCTTCGCACGTCAGGGTTGACAGCACGGCTGTTTCACTAATTAACCATTCAGATATTTACTGTCAAAACAATACTTAAGCTCCAGGATCAAAGCAGATTAAACGAGAGTGGAGAAACCTTTGATTACATTAAAATAGCGGAAGATACGGTACTAGCATCTAGCGCATGGACCGCTTAAATTGAGTCCACGTCGCCTAATTTGACTCAGTCACAATCCGAGCGGCAGATGACAGGGAGTGAGCCCGTTGCCTAATCTTCGATGAAGTTCTGTTACATTCATCGAAGCTTGTAATGGACAGTGGGTACGAGGCTCGAAATTAAAGCATGCAAGTTTCCTCACGATGTTTACCTTGTTTTCCTTCAACTAAAAGCCAGATATGTCATAGATTTATACAACGTGTTAATGAATTAACGCAAAACTAGAAAGTAGTTTGTTTAGAATCAAGAGCAGAGTCGAATTATCATGGTTTCAATACAGGTAATTTTTTTCAAAATATTAAATAATTTGTTTGCAATATTTAAAATTTTCTGAACCCGATGTCAACCCACCGCACGGGCACACTCAACCTACTTACTACCAAAACAAGATTATAAAAATGTATCCATGAGTACGTTAGCGCTTTCATTCATTGCTGAAATGATAACAAATCATTTTTGCCTCAAAACTTAAAATGCGAATAATTTTAAATTTTAACTATCAAAATAATGAAATTATTGTTTCAATCTAATTATTTTGTTATAAATCAATCGGGGTGTATGAGGTTTTGCGCTAATTCATTAACACGTTGTATATACGCTAGTAATATTGTCTTTGAGATATGTACATAATTTTCGAATTTATCTATTCTAACAGCTGAACCGCGCTTCTAGCCATTCCAACACCCTGTGCATTCCTTTTTTCCACAAAACAACTCAGCATATACTTATGAAACCCTAATTCCGACCTTGCTTTTGTTAAATAGTATCAAACCATAGCACCCCTACAAAATGTTCAAAAGGTGTGGTATATTCAGAGAACGAGGTATTATTCAGAGAGCACGAAGGCCACTAGAGTTTGCGCATTGAAATAATAATGTGTCGTGTTACTGGCAAAGAATTGAAGCTAACACTCGTTATACGGTTCATGTCACTGCTATTATACGTACATCGTGTTAAAAATTTACAAATGAAACACGAATTTCAGTTCAGCAAGAGCTAAACGTTGAAGGAAAACATCGTGAGGAAACCTGCACACGTTGATGAAGAAATTCTGATGCGTTTGTGAAGTCTAACAATCCGCAATGTGCGCGCGTGGTGAACTAACGCCCATACCACAGTATAAGAAAGAGTATCTATTACTAGATACAGTACGGACACTCCCTTCCTCCCACCAACTTTTTACCTCACCCCCTCTATCGCCCGCTGGTTACTTCGCACTGATTACTCGTTACCTAAGAAGACTTAAGGTTCAATTTCTTTGGTTTCGCATGTGCTGACGTCATCTTGTCAAATTAAATTTTTTGTATGCAGTGTCCGGGCTGTGGTATGAGTTTAGTTATAATTATAAGACAATCCTATGAGTCATTTTTGTAGCGAAGGTCACGCAATACAAGTCGCATACCTAGTTTGTAATAAAAATAAATTTAATTACTATAACGATGTACCTCCCTACATATTTCCACAAACATCTCAACATTCTCAACCCTCCGCCTCTCTCATTCCTTCTGTAATAAAGAAAGACAAAAGACAACAAAATTGTCAATTAAACAGTTAACGAGATACGTTACGTACGATTACGATGCGGATCGATCGTTTTCTTCATGTCACTTGTGTATTTTGCTTTTCGCAACGTTTCATTACAGGAGTGCAATTATCTAAGCGCAAACATCGGTTGTAACATCGGCGAGCTGTCAATTCGGTATGCGTTGTGAAAGGCCGCTCCTCCCTAGTGCAAGACTCTCTTTCTTACAAACAAACTTTTGCAATTAGCCATCCCGCTTCAATTGCGTGGCTCCGGTCAGAATTTTTCGTTTATGATTTTTTACGAATTTTCAAAAATTAAGAAAACCACATCTTCTTCTTATCGTGTGGGCAGAGCCCTGGTGTCAGAGTTTTTTCAGACCGCCTTACGGCCTCTGACGTGGTTTTTATGTAACGACTGCTATCACCAGAGATATAGTAACCAACCAGCCGGGACCAACGGCTTAACGTGCCATCCGAAGCACGGGATAATTTTTATTTTCAGACAATAAGGTGATTCAGCCTGCAATGTCCTAACCAACTGGGGAAAAATTTACAAAGCGACATATCACTAGGTGTCCTACGTGGGAATCGAACCCACGACCTCCGTATCGAGAGCCAATGCTCTTACCCACTAGACCACGGAGGCAGAAGAAAACCACATCATTCCGTATTATATTGTGAAGAATATTGTAAATTTTCATATTCTTCTGATCAACAATGTAAGAGTAAAACAGTTACAACTGGAAAAAAAGGGGTGACTCTGGATTCGTTTTTCTTTAGTTTTATTAATTAAAATAGATTTCGAGAAAAACCACATCACTTCTCACATCCTGTAGATTGTTCAGTTTTGTTTTCTGCTTAAAAAGTGCCATAGTTAATGTATAAAATGGTTACAAAGTTACTCAAAACCGGGCGGACGCCCCTAAATCTCTGACGATCTAAAGGATGCGACGATGTGTGCGCTTAGTGAATTGCACTGCTGGGACTTAGACACACCTTGGACACTTCGCTGTCATTTCATACAAATGAGAAAAATTGACGAGAAGAGGTAAGCATGTGCGATACTGAAAGAGTGCGCACAGTCAGGGAAGGTGTAAAGGCTACTACACACATGCCGGCAGCAATGCCCGCCGGGCAAGCCGCCGGCCAGGCAATGCCCGCCGGGCAAGCCGCCGGCCAAGCCGCCGATCACCCGGCGGCATACAAAGCCGCCGGCTTTGCCGCACAAAAGAGCCGCCGGCGTGGCCGCCGGGGTGTGCCGGCGGGTTACGCGGCTTCTCGGCGTCTCAGTTCGTGCCCGGCATTCGAGCGGTAGTGGTGGTGTGCGGTTCTATGTGACTGTCACAACCGGAATGATGCTTTGTGCGGCTTGTGCCGGCGGCTTGTATTGCCGGCGGCATAGCCGTTCGGCATGAACCCGGCGGCATTGCCGCCGGCATGTGTGTAGTAGCGTTTAGGGAATGCCCCCCACAGACTGAAAATAGGGGAGCGGGCTGCATAAAATATGTATAATTGTATATTTTAGTTTTATCTTCTTAGTAAAAAAACATTTGAAAATAACGCTATACTCACATTTTTAGCTTTTTTTAGCTAGAATACTATTTTTAATAACATGAACTATAAAAAGTAATTAAATGTTGATGACGTCACTTGTGGGTATTTAGTACAATTTTTCATACATCGCGCGCGTTTTGACGTTCAATTAAAAGTTGCTAATTTGTCTAATTGTCCCGGACTGTCCGATCCCCTATTGAACTTTAGACCTTCAAACTGTTCAAGTTTTACTATAGAGTCCTCAGGAAATGCGAAATCAGCTGTTACATACAAAACTGCTGTACCTGTACCTGACTCAAATGTATGGGACAGCTGATTTTTTTTATAGGGTAACTTGTTTAGTTTGATGGTCTGAGTTCACCGTTTTAGTCTGCGAAGGGCTGTCCCTTACATCCTGTACTTTCTTTGGCAAAGAAAATATACGCTGACAGTGCTGGCGTCATGCCATAATTTGTCGTCATTTCACATCAAAAAAAGATTTATAAAAACATAAATTACTTACCTGTGGAATTCCTAATTTAACTGTTTGTCACAGGAATATAAAATGTGCTTCTTTTTCAATCTTCGCGCTCCACAATCCCCCATAAAATTGTATGTTGTCGACGCTCTTAAGCTGTGTTTACATTGGCACAAGGGTAAAATGGGGGTCAAATCGTAAAACGATGCGTAACAAGGGTAAAGCTAATAATTAGCATAGGATGTATTTAATGCTGAAGTTACGATGGTGACATGACATTACGTGAAGATTAAAATACAGAGTCCTTCATTAAAATAGGTATTGCGGTTGTGTCATGGAATAAAATGTTAGTCAAATCTCATCCTTTAATTGATTAATATGAGCATTCATCATCATCATCATCTCAGCCGATGGACGTCCACTGCTGGAAATAGGCCTCCCCCAAGGATCGCCATAACGACCGGTTCTGCGCTGCCCTCATCCAAAGTTTTCCCGCCGCTTTCACCAGGTCGTCAGTCCACTTAATTCTTATATAGAAAGTTGGTAGTTTTAGCAATGTTTCTGACCAACCGGAAAGGGATTACGATCCTGAGTTTATAAAGGGTCCTTCTTAATATGCCTCCCCCAAGGATCGCTACACTTTCATGCCAAAGTACCTTGGTGTGACCATCGACAGATCGCTCAGCTACAAGCAACATTGTATCAACACTAAGCAGAAAGTGGCAGCAAGAAACAACTTCTGGCTCCACATGGGGTGCCAAACCCCATACTCTGCGGACAACTGCCCTGGCTCTGTGCTACTCAGCAGCGGAATACGCGTGCCCGGTTTGGAGTAACTCCTCGCACTCCGGTCAAGTAGACGTAGCTTTGAACGAATCCTGTAGACTCCTGACGGGCTGTTTAAAACCAACTCCAGTCCATTACCTGTACCAGATTGCTGGAGTTGCTCCCCCATCGGTACGTAGACAAATAGCTGTCGCAACAAAGCGCTGGAAACAAGTCAACGACGGACGACACCCGCTTCATAGTCACATGCCCGTACCAAGTCGCTTAAAATCAAGGAAAAGCTTCATTACTAATCCAGCTCTCGACCGCATAACACCCCAGGATGCACGTACTGACGTATGGAAACAAGGAATTAATGACAGCGAATCCCTTATTACACCATCTGAAAAGATCTCTGCTGGAAGCCGTGAAGATTGGGCGACATGGAAGGCACTCAATAGATTGCGAACGGGAGTTGGTCGATCCAAAGATAATCTGAGGAGATGGGACATATTGCCGGCCGATGCGTCTGTGGAGTGTGGGTGTGGTCAGGTGCAAACCACTCGACATCTATCGCAGTGTAGCCTGTGCCCTGTGTCTTGCTCCCTCCAGGACCTAATAGAGGCTTCCCCTCGAGGAATAGAGGTGGCCAAGTATTGGAAGGACAAAGTGTGATCACCTTCACACGAGAAAGAAGAAGAATATGCTGACACTTTTTAAAGGGGATGATCAGACCGTCAAACTGAACAACTTTCTCTATCAAACCAACATCGGAATAGCGAAAAAAAAATCTGCTGAAGGCCTTAGGCGGTGTCCTATTGCCATCGCACGCGCGATGGTGCGATGCGATGTGATCATACTGATGGGTAATTCTCCGAAATTTTACAAATCGTTGAAATTTTTCCATAGAAAAATTTGAAAATTTGAAAAATTGCGATGGCAATAGGACACCGCCTTAAAGTTGGTATGTAACGCATTTAAGTTTACAATCTGTATATGCGTTTACCGTTCAGTCCCTTCTAAAGTAAAATATAAAATACCTACATGATTAGCGGGAAAATGTTATTATTCAAGGACAATGTAAACCAGTTTTACTGACAATGCCAATCTTTGTCCCATTGTCCCCCTTTACTTCACGATGACATGTACAGTTAACTACAGTTTACATTTTAGGCAGATAATGCATGATCATCCTAATGTTATCATAATATCCGCACCATACCGCTAATCCAACTAAATCGAAATATTCGAACTGAAATAATAGGAAATGCGAGAAGAACCCGTTACAATGTTTGTTTTAAGAGTTGTCTTATTATTCTATCCGAGATTAATGACTGTGGTATGAATGTTACCCCACGAGCAATATGTCACGGCGGTAAAAGAAAGCGCTCGCTCGTGTAAACACAGCTTTGCGTGCCGCTGACGTATTTATTTGTTCAATTTTTATTTTCGTTCCGCAGCGCGTCTCTTGAATTTATGTACGTCTGAAAATCAGCGGATTTTAACCAACTGTGCGAGACCTCTCTTTTAGAAAAGAGGTTCAGGTGCAACAGCGACCGTCATCTATTTCTCTGTTACCATCAGCATCATTTGTATGAATGACAGTAAAATCTAAAACGAAATCGAGAACTTCATTTAATTTGTATTTGTTACACAGATTAACTCTCAGAGACCAAGAGGACGTCCGAAGACTAGATGGATGAACACAGTTCGTAGTGATTTGACCGAGTGCAATGTCTCCGAAGACGATGTCAGAAATAGGGCAAGGTGGAGAGAACAGACACGGAAGGCTGACCCCACCACCATATGAGATTAAAAGCTAGGAAGAGAGAGAGAGAGACACAAATTAACTCTCGCTTTTTTTCTCAGAAGGGTAGGCAAAAACTACGGATCTCTACTTCTGTTGGTTCTGATGTAGTCCCTCTCCCGCTTCCTTTACATACATACATTTTCGTTACCTTTTTAATTTAATTTAATTTTAATCTTTTTTTACATTCTCGTTAATTCCGGCTACTGCTTGTCAAATCACAGGTATAAAGGTGGGTCAAATGAGACCCACCCTTAACCCTTTGGGGTTTAGGCATTTCTAATCCCGTCCCCAATATATTTTTTTAGTTTGTAGAAAAACGTATGCATCCCACTGCAGGGCCTCCTGAAAAGTGTGAGTATGGGAGTGGGCAAAACTCCATCAAGCAGCCTTCAATAAAGATTGGTGGAGGCTTAGTAAGTGGTCATCTTGTTGTTAGAGCATATTATTTTAAAGTAGAATAAATAAAGATGGCAATCTCTTTTTCTTAAGGTAATAATTGCCTATGGACAAAGATATTATAATATGTAAGTAGATGAGAATGTAGACCTTCATTTGCACCTGTAATTTACGAGGACACCTGTATTATAATCAAACGTACCATATGTAGCCCCACGATCTAACAAACGCGATCTACGGTTGCGGTAACGAACTTCTTTCACTTTAGATATTTCCTTTAGCAGTGTCTTAAAACGAAAGTTTGACCAGTGTATTCTACTGAGATTACATACGAAATAAAGACGTGGTTGCTCACTCAAGGCGTCATAAAAAGGCTGAAAGTCACCCAAAGAGCAATGGAGAGGGCTGCGCACGGAGTTTCCCTGCGAGATGGAATCAGAAAAGAATTTCTGAAAAACCAGAGTAGCCGACATAGCCCAGAGGATTGCTAAACTAAACAGGCAATGGGCGGGGCAGATTGCTCGCAGAACCGATGGTCGAAGAGTTGGTGACCGCGTAGCGGAAAGCGCAGCGTGAGTATATAGGCCCCCCAAGGTGGACCGACGACCTGGTGCAGGCGGCGGAAACTCGTTGGATGAAGGCAGTTCAGGACCGGTCGTTGTAGCGATCCTTAAGGGAGGCCTATGTCCAGCAGTGAACGTCCATCGACTGAGATGATGATGATATTTCCTTTAATTTAACTGAAAATGTTGAAAAAAAATTATATTATCAAGTTCAGAAGTTCATTACAAAAGCAAGTGTTTATTTAACACTTTATTGTTCAAACGGAAATGAAGATTACAGCATATTAATCAACAAGGTACCTACAAAGGGCGAGCTTAACTTAATTTTCTTCAGTTTGAATCGTTGAGGTCTGAATTTAGAACTTAGGTACATTGGTTTATACGTAATAAAATAACCTAGAGTTTTAGAGCGACCGAATCGTGACCGGTGATCGCTGACCGCACTGCTTTAACTTTAACTTAAAAGTAAAAGATCAAGTAAGACTGGTTGGTGGAAGGCTGAACAAATTATTTGCTACAGGGATGAGACGAGAATTCTCGTATTTTCACGTAAAATACACGTAATTTGAAGCTTGAAGGTCTCATAAATATTTTTATCTCGAATAGAATTTGTTTATTATACTTGAGGTTAGTTATTTTGTTATTCTGACTTAAATTTAAGTTGTTTCAGTAAATAAACACTAATGTTTTCTAAGAAAGGATATAAGGCTTAGAATTTAAGCCTTAGATCAAAGTAAACAGTAAATATAGGTATTCCTAGTATTCTTCTTCTTATCGTGTGGGCAGAGCCCTGGTGTCAGAGTTTTTTCAGACCGCCTTTCGGCAAAAAATTTCTAGGCAGCTTGGCGGCGATAAATTAACCCCTGTGTAAACATACACTAGAATCACATTTCGTTCAAAAAAGAAATAAGTGCTAATTTTACGGTCGGATCTCGGACTATTACGGCCTCTGACGAGCCCTGTCTCCTTTTGAAATAGATGTATGAAGACAAACAATACTTATACACAAACAGAAATGTGATAGTTACTGGAGAAGATAATATAATAGCAGCTTTGCAATAGCATACAAAGAACAACAAGGATTAATTCGTGTGCTAATAATAAATAGAAATCAAATAATTGGTCATTATTTTCCCCTATAATACGTCGTTTGAGCACGTGTAGAATCCCGAGCTTTACCGTATTAATATCGGAGCTGTCCGATACTTATCCGTTTATCCGTCGGATTTACCGTATGTTGTCGATATCCGGACTTTACGGTAATCAGATATCGTTATGATCGTTCCATATAGGGACTTAATGATAGACGTCATGATGAAATTACTGGAAATGTCATCAAATAAACTCGTTAGCATTTAGTTCGGCTTTGTAGGAAAGATTAAATATAGTTTTTTGCGTTATATGTATGACAGTACAGCGTTTGTACAGTCACCAGCAGATATATTGTAGCAAACAAGGTGGTCAAATATTTCTAAGCAGTTCTAATTTTCAATAATTTTTTTACTCATAACGAATCAAAAATATAGGAACGCCTAGAACATCAAATATATCGACGCAGTGATCATAAACGTCTGAACAGTTTCGGAAAAAACCTTACTCCGTTGTTTTACATTTTAATTTTAAATAACATTGTAAAGAAATTATTGAAAATTCGCTGTTCAGATATTTATGACAAAATTCGCGTTTAGATATAATTGGTAATATTTACTGTGAAGAATTTAATGAAAATTAGCACTGCACAGAAATATTTGGACACGTTGTATGCTACGATATATCTGATGGCGACTGTACACGTAAGGGACAGCCCTTCGCAGACTGAAACGGTGAACTCAGACCATCAAACTGAACAACTTTCAGTATAGAGCATAAAGTTATTATACCTGTCGGAATAGAGCCTACCTCAGGAAACGCGAAAATAATTCAAGTAACAAGGACTACGACTATGAGTACATTCATTTATTTCCTTTTAGTCTCAGACCAGACGAAAATAAATGATTAGTTCGGTAGACAAAAAACTACTTTTGCTCTAAAAACTGGGTTGGTAACTCTACTTAGGTATCCAGTAATAAGAATGCAAATATGATTTTAAGTTTTAAAATGACGTTCCATTAGACTAAAATCACAGAATATAATAATGGTTCCTAGAAGAACGTAGTCGCTAGCAAAATAAAAGGCGAGCCATCTAATTGAAATGAACCCCTTTCTACCATTACTTATTCCGCAACTGAATCGATTTTCTATTCAATGTTCCAGAAAGAAATTCTTTGTCCATTTTCCTTGACACTGTCACTCCTTATTAATGAACAATTTTAAGGTTCCGTGCTAAAAATAATCGAAGGAAAACGGCCCGATGGAAGAAGGAAAATGTCATTGGTTGAAAAAAGTTCCGGAGTGGACCATAATCGTTACAGAACAAGTTTATTTTGACTTGGGACAATTTATATCTTATAAATAACTGAACTAGATTCACAATCAACGTTCCAAAAATGGCAGAACCAAAAGAGCTCCTAAAAGCTCTTTTTTGCACTATATAGCTGACAGTAAACATACGAGATACGAAAAAGTTTATGAATAAAATAAAACGTATTAGTGCCACTAAACAGTATGCATAATTGATTTGTGTGGGTTATTGTGTCAATTTGGCTAAATATATTCATAGTCTAAGCTAAATATTATATGAGAGAGAGAGAGAGGAGTCTATGGTATTTATGTCAATGCTAGGGACATATCGAGATGGGTTCGCGAAGCTAACGACCAATGATGACCAAGATACTTTTAAAGAAGTACTTAAAAACGTCATATTATATATTCAATTTGTATCGATCCAGTTACTCCAGCTATACACACGTCAAATAAGATTCGTCTGTGAAGGAAATTTAATTGTATACACAGAGTATAATTCCAAAAATAAAGGTATCTCAGTTTGGTGTCAAAACCTGTAATTTTATTTTATATGTAAGAAAGAAAACAGTCAAACCAGTCGCCACCCTCGCCTTACCTCCGGGAAAACTCCATGCGCCAAAACTATAATAAATTGTAGCGTACGGAACCCTACGTAAACTAAACAGACTCGCTCTATACAGTTTTTTCTATCCACTTGTTTCAATGGACGAGACATTTCATAAAAGTTTCAAGATTGTAACGTTGATATTGTTCATTTTACGGCCGCACGGTGAAATTTTAAAATGTATTTCTCCTGTCATCGTACCATCCATCAGAAACCTTATACTTGAGGAAAACTCGTGAAATATTATGCAAAAATTCATAGAAGAGCGGCCAGCTCTTGCTAACTAAGTGTTTTTATTACAAAGATATTGTATTTTACTCTACTTTATTTAAATAAAACCGGTCAAGTGCGAGTCGGGCTACTCGCGCACCGAGGGTTCCGTGCCACACCACCACAGAACACAACATTATTAACTATAAAAAAACCTTTAATTGTCCGGGACCTTTAGCGCGAGACCGACTCACACTTGGCCGGTTTTTAGTATTTGTTGTTATTCTGTAGAGTTTGCTCTATTATGTATTACCGTTTTTACGATAGAGCGTGAAGAAAAAACGTTGATAAAAACTAGTTTCTTGTTGAGAACCCCCCTTGATTTTTAACTTTTTGTTATTTTTATTATTTGTTTACAAATCCGCCGTAATAACGCACATTCTGAAAAATTCAATTATCTAGCTCTTACAGTTCAAAAGTTACAGCCCTAAATAGGTCGGACAGACGGACGGACAGACGGAGAGACGGACAGACGGACGGTCGGACGGACGGACGGACGGACAACGTAGGCGTAGTAATAGGGTCCCGTTTTCACTCTTTGGGTACGGAACCCTAAAAACTAGCATTTGCCAGCGACTTTATTCGCGTGGAACACTGAAAAACTGAAAAGATAGATATTCGTGTCGCTGACTTTTAGATCTACTCGCATTGGTGACAAATATTTTGTAGTACATTATTTTCTCGTACATCTAGCCATGAGGTCAGAGCACGCCAATAAATCAGACAACCGGCGGTTTTTTGTACCACTTGATTTACAAATACTGAGATTTCGAACTGAAAACTTATATTTATTCATAATAAAATATAACCTATGTTACTCAAGAATATTGTAGCTTTCTATTAGCGTCAGAATTTTTAAAATCGTTCAGCACTTCCAGAGACTACCCCCTACATAAAAACAAACAAATACCTCTTTGTAAATACTGTAGATCTAGACAAACTAAAACACAAGGTAAAAACAAAGAACTAGATTAATTATAATAAAGGCGGAGCATTGTTAACTTTGCTTTTAGACTAGTTTGTTCTGAATATTCTGCATTAGTAGAGCTTGAAAAGGAACGAGAAAGAAGGAAAATACAAAGGTAATTTGTAATTACAGAATTATGTTAAATTAAATTTCCGCACTGACTGTAATAACACTAATAACACGACGAAGAGGAAGAGGAAGAAGAAGAGGAAGAGGTTTGGTGACCAGTATAACATCCACTATGACAATAATAATAACAATACTCGTAACACCCATTACAGGCACCAGTCTCCCACAGACATCATTATACCCATGTAGCCAATTATGTACTCGTTTGTGGTAGACAATGGCCTCGATTCGGAGTGTACCACGACTAAACTAAACTAAATGTATTCCTGTCACTTTATAAAATAAGATTAAGAAAAGAGACAGAAAACCAACAGCTGACTTTAGTGCTGTCAAAGTGACGTTAAATGCGCAAAATAAGTTGCCATCATAATGTACGCCATCTTATTTAAGTCGTTTTTGGGCGTTTAACGTCACTTTGACAGCACTAAAGTCAGCTGTTGGTTTTCTGTCTCTTTTCTTAATCTTATTTTAGAAAGTGACAGGAATACATTTAGTTTAGTTTAGTCGTGGTACACTCCGAATCGAGGCCAATAAACATTACAAAGTCATATTATGGTTATATGGGGTCCTTCTTAATATGCTGACACTTTTTTAAGAGGATGATCAGACCACAAACTGAACAACTTTCTCCAACATCGAAATCGCGAAAAAGAAATCTGCATAAGCATAATTATGCTCAAGACTATATTCCCCGAGGGGGTAGTCAGAGATATTCTGAAACTTCAGAACATCCACATTTAAAAAAAACAGTAAAAAAAAAATCTAAATTGATAAGAAATCAGCTGCCCCATATACAACGTATTAATGAATTAACGCAAAACTTTAAGGTATAATATCTTTATGGGTTATACAGGGTCCTTCTCAATATGCTGACACTTTTTTAAGAGGATGATCAGACCACAAACTGAACAACTTTCTCCAACATCGAAATCGCGAAAAAGAAATCTGCATAAGCATAATTATGCTCACGACTACATTCCCCGAGGGGGTAGTCAGAGATATTCTGAAACTTCAGAACATCTACATTTAAAAAAAACAGTAAAAAAAAAAAATACAGCATTGATAACAAATCAGCTGCCCCATATACAACGTGTTAATGAATTAACGCAAAACCTCATACACCCCAACTGATTTATAACAAAATTGAAACAATAATTTCATTATTTTGATAGTTAAAATTTAAAGTTATTCGCATTTTAAGTTTTGATGCAAAAATGATTTGTTATCATTTCAGCAATGAATGAAAGCGCTAACGTACTCATGGATATATTTTAAGAATCTTGTTTTGGTAGTAAGTAGGGTGTGTGCGCCCGTGCGGTGGGTTGACATTGGGTTCAGTAAATTTTAAATTTTACAATTAAATGTTTTAATATTTTGAACAAAATTACCTATGTTGAAACCATGATGATTCGACTCTACTCTCGATTCTAAACAAACTACTTTCTACACTGACCTGCAATACTAAGTACTACACTTTTAATATTTAAATTTTTACTAAAGTATAGAAATTAGAGATTTAAAATAAAAAACATTTTATAGCAAATGTTATCAGCTTTCTTTGTAACTATAGTAAACTATACACTCTTTTACGAGTCCTTTTTATTTCGAAATTATACCTTGTGGACTTAAAAAGTCATTGCAATTTTAAAAGTGTGATACTTAGTTTTGCAGGCCAGTACACTGGCCCACAAAACTACAGTTTTGCGTTAATTCATTAACACGTTGTATATTTATTACTAAAGTTTTCTCGAACATTTTACAAACTCTACCAAAGAACGTGGCTCAAACACTTAAGAAATTACAGGGAAAATAATCGGTGCTTAAGCTGAAAATTTAAACTCAATAGCAGTAATAAATAAAAACACAATAATAACGAAAGCTCAAAGCTGTTATAACGTTACCATGTTCAACCGCCCTGTTAATAAAATATGCATTATGCTAATAGAGCTATTGTTGAACGAATGGTGTTATTATGGCTTGGTTTTTGTTACGAGCGTTGAGCGGGAAAAATATTATTATAAATACTTAGCATATATTCACGACTATATTCCCCGAGGGGGTACACTGAAAAAAATGATCAACCAAACTAGTGTTCAATATAATCAAACTTTATCCTGTGTCTTTTATTAAATTACATGCCAGAATTTCTAGACTTGGTTCTGACCATGACCTTCATGACCTTAGACGAGACATGAGACAAAATCACATGTCCACGCAGACGAAGTCGCGGGCAACAGCTAGTTTATAACTAAATGTTTGATTATGTGCTACAAAACAGTTTGGAAGTCACTAAAGTTTGGTTATATTTAACAATAGTTTGGTTGATAATTATTTTCAGTGTAGTCAGAGATATTCTGAAACTTCAGAACATCCACGTTTCACTAGTAGTACCGAAACTCCGTCCAGTGTGAAGGGGAGTGAGCCCGTCGCCACTTGTAATGGACAGTGGGTACAATACAATACATGACTCGAAATTGAAGAATGCATGTTTCCTTACGATGTTTTCCTTCATCGAAAAGCCAGTGGTGTTACAAATCGTACATAAATTTCGGAAAACTCATTGGTACGAGTCGGCCTGGACGGGGATCGAACCATCCAATAAAATTGAACCTCTATGAATCTTATGATTTTTTCATATTACAGGGTCCAACGTAATAATAATATGCTGACAGTTTTTTAAGAGGATGATCAGACCGTCAAACTGAACAACTTTCTCTATGGGACCAACATCGAAATCGCGAAAAAAAAATCTGCTGTCCCATACATTTGGCTCGAGTAGGTTTGCACTTTTGTATGGATCACCTGTTTTTTTTCACGATTTCGATGTTGGACTTTTGTTGCCATAGAGAAAGTTGTTCAGTTTGATGGTCTAAACCATAAAATAGTTTCAGCTAATTTTGTTAGACCTTATATTTCATCAAAATAGGTTCAGCGCTTTAGCCGCGAAAATGTAACAAACAAACAAAGAGTCATTCACATTTATAATACCTTTTAGTATGGATAAAGTAACATAGGTCTATCTACGTTCTCGAAAAAATAGACAAAGACCGCTTCTCGTTTTTAAATGAAACCAATCACGAAAATTGGTCTATTGGGAACTGACTTTTGTCATGCGGAATTAATATAATTGAGAACCTACCACGTGAGTTTAGAAGTGTATCATCAAGTTAGAAGACTTTTTATTGGTGCAATAAAATCCTGAGTGATTGTTTGTGAGTGCTTGTCTTTTTTATCCACTCCATGAAAGCGATTTCGCATCACAAGGTAGGTATTATTAACAAATGTGCGCAAAGCAGAAAATTGTTTCCATGACGGAACAACAAATTATATTTGTAATTTTATTAATTCACGAAATATTACCGACCACGGAGGAAAAAAGGAGCGGAGGTGTCTGTCGCCATTATATTAGGTCATGCATGACGTCACAGTGGGCATGCCTATGATGCTCACTACGAAACGGACCGCCACTCCTTTTGCTGAGAGAAGTTTTGTTAATAACATACATCTAAAACGATGAGGTGCGCTTGTCCTGGATTAGGTTTTAGGGGCGGAACCTGCGCACCCGTCTTGTCTTCGTCCCTGCATTTTGACGACACTTAGGTAGGTACTTAGATTGAAATATTGCTTTGCGGCACCTCCGCTCCTTTCTGTCATCCATGGTACCGACTTCTCATACAAATAGACCGCGTCGATTAGAGTTAAATAGTCCTGTCAATATGATACTCATTTAATTAATTGAATCAGGCGTTACTTTGCGGAAATCCATCACTAATAGGTAGATGACACGATTGTATCAAGACCATACTCATTTAATATACCTAAGGGAGAACTAACTCTCAAATGAAGACCACGAAATGGCAGACGCAGTTCTCTGAACCATCGACCTGAGACCGATAGCTGGTACCGGCAGGATGAGGAAGGCCAATGACAGAGTTTTGCGATGGAGAAAGAACGTTTTTTTTATTAAGCTTCTTGGTAGAGACGTAACAGGACCAGGAAAATAAATCTTCGTTCGTGCAGACAGGGAATAAAACTTCCCGAAGGAACTCAAAACCGTTTGTAATTGATTGCCGTGCAGTCTAATGACCTAATGTAGATGGCGGCGGTCATGCGTTAGGCGCGAAAGCAATCGACCAATAGAAACAGATAATTTTTTTCGCGTAACCGTAGAGTTCACGCGGTCTTAATAATAGTCAACTGCGCAGGTACATCCGTAAGCATTATAATAAAGAGGAAGGAAACTAAAGCACATTATAAACATGGTACTACTGCACGTCTAGTATGATTTCTCTGCGCTGCACCTCTTCCCGCGCGAAGTGCGAAAGCCGAGCTTGCCGCGACTTATACAGGATGAAATTGATATCATTAGCATCCTTTTAAACTAAGAGTCTACCCATCAAACTGAACAACTTTCACTATGGGAGCAAACCGATCCGAGCAAAAAAAAATCTGCTGTTCCATACTAAACTGCAATGCCTACTCAACTCAAACGTATGCAACAGCAGATTTTTTTTGCTCGGATCGGTTTGCTCCCATAGTGAAAGTTGTTCAGTTTGATGGGTAGACTCTTAATTTAAAAAGATGCTAATGATATCAATTTCACCCTAGTATTGAAAAAAGACGAGTCGCGCCCGAGTAGAGAAATCATACTATACACGTGCTGCTCCTTCAAAAAGACATTCCCGAGCTTTTCGGAGAGCGAAAGCCGCGCTTGCCGCGACAACTAGTATGAAATAAGGCCGAGTCGCGCGCAAGAAGAGAAATCATGCTAGACTTGCAGTCTGTATAAGCAGTTGACGACAGGCTTTTGATAAGGCTACATATTCGTGTCGTTTACGTGTAGTAATTTATAATAATGCGACCGTGTCTTGTAGCGTGCCACTTCGCAAAATCCCAGCGGAATAGCATGACATTTTAAATGAATTGATAATGCAAAGTACACGCACAGTAAATACGGTTTACCTAATGCAGTAGAAGCACGTAAGTTCGGTTAGTTTCATGTTTAATATTACAAATTGTGACTATTTTTTACTCATAGACGAGTGATAATTATAACTTATAAAGATAATGATTTTTAGCACTAAGCGGACTCATTGTCACACTTGTACTAGTGAATAGTGGCAAAAACGATTAAAAAAACTTAATATTATTTACACAAGTAATATCAAGTTTATGGAATATAGCATATCATATAGTTAATGGAACTAATTGTTGCCCGCGACTTCGTCTGCATTAATACGTGTTAATACAGAACATATTCTTTCTGTGTGCCAAAGGAGTCAATATATTGCCCACAAACGGTTACGTTTATCGATGGTATTATATTCTAAAAACATAATTTACTTTAGTAATCGGACGAAAGATTAGGTAAAAATGCAAACGGAATTATGAAATAAATATAAAAAATGAACCGTTTTAACTTTTTTTGCTAAGATTCTTTTTTCCTGTTAAAACGGCACATTTAAAGCAATGCGTGTATAGGAACATCTTAGATACGAAAATAAAAATAAAAAACCAAAATATCTTACTAAGACAAGATGTGCGCCCACAGCGATTACGCGACACTCCGTTCAGATGAGGTATAACTAATATTACCACTACAATATGAGTTCCATTACTATACGCCAACTATACTAAGATTGAGGATCTTTTTTTTTTCTTCCAAATCCGTTCAGCCGTTTGCGTGATGCGTGATTGCGCAACAAACTTCAACACATTTTTATGATATTAGTGAGATGAGAATAAGATGAGATGAGATGATATTTAGAATAATAATAACACACTGGTTATCAACTCTTCGGGGAATGATCACTGATCATTATAATGCTCGTTATATAATAGGACTATTCTCGTTGTGTCTGAGAAATCGTTATTTTTAGGGTTCCGTACCCAAAGGGTAAAAACAGCGGATCCTATTACTAAGCCTACGTTGTCCGCCGTCCGTCCGTCCGTCCGTCAGTCCTACCTATTTAGGGCTGTAGGTAACTTTTGAACCGTAAGAGCTAGATAGTTGAAATTTTCACAGAATGTGCGTTATTGCAGCGAATTTGCTAACAAATAATAAAAATGTCAAAGAGTTAAAAATTAAGGGGGGTCCTCATACAAGGAACTAGTTTTTATCAACGTTTTTTCTTCTCGCTCTATGGTAAAAACGATAATACATACAAGCGAGAAAATTTTTGTGATTATAGAGCAAACTCTACAGTATAACAACAAATAATAAAAACTGGCCAAGTGTGAGTCGGTGTCATGCTAAAGGTCCCGAAGAAAAAAAATTATTTTTTGTTCGTTAACATGTTGTGGTGGTGTGGTACGGATCCCTCGGTGCGCGAGTAGCCCGACTCGCACTTTAACGATTTTATTATATTATCCTTTTCCTAATTGAATGTAAATGTAGACAGACCTTTAGAAACAAACAAAATTGCTGCTGCCAATTTATTAGTCATCTTAATGGAATCTCTCTTCTATCACTCTAAGAAAATCCAAGAAAAATACTTACCTAAAATCCTACTTAACAAAAAAATATTTAAACGCAAAAAAAATACGAAGTACGTTGAAAAAAAAACGGGAGCCTCCCTAAGGCGATGGCATGAATAATGAATAGGACCCTTGTTAATATTCTATGCCAATTACGAAGCTTCGGCGCGGCTCCTGCTTAGGGATCATTGGGTTAATGGAAGAAAAACCCTTGCGGTCTTAATTGATTATGACGAAACAAAGTTTGGCACTGCGAGGAAAAGTGGAAACAAACATTGTAAATCATTGCGAACATTAAAATAAGGGATACTTAGGGTGTTTTGTGGTAGGACATGGTCTAAAAAAACAAGGTCTTCTATTCCCAGAGTGACACAAGCCTACGTCACAAAAAAATGGCCGCTAAACATGGTAAAAGGGTATGATGACGTAGGCTTGTGTCAGTCACATGGTCAGTCACGTGGTCGGAAGAGAATACCAGGCGCAGTATATTATTGTACCATGGTGGTAGGACTACCCGAAACTGCCTCCGTGGTCTAATGGTTAAGAGCATTGGGCTCTCGACACGGAGGTCGTGGGTTCGACTCCCACGGTGACACTTAGTGATATGTCGCTTTTTGCATTTTTCCCCAGTTGGTTAGGACATTGCAGGCTGAATCACCTTATTGTCTGAAAAGAAAAATTATCCCGTACTTCGGATGGCACGTTAAGCCGTTAGTCCCGGCTACTATATCTCTGGTGATAGCAGTCGTCACATAAAAACCACGTCAGAGGCCGCAAGGCGGTCTGAAAAAACTCTGAAACCAGAGCTCTGCCCACACGATAAGGACTTTCTAGTCATATCCTGGGGGTCAATCGCGCTAATTTTGAACGAAACAAACCCACAACCAAAAACGTTACGTTATGCACAATTCGCATCGCGCTAATTATATTAACGATAACGATTTCAGTTTTTTTTTTGGTAGATACGTCCGCGTAACGTTCGATGTCCGTTCGATCGAATTTTGTGGCGTGGTAGGTGCGTGGTAGGTGTATGGTAGGTGTATGGTGGTAATCAAACTTGAAACGTTTACGACTTCAACGTTTCGAGTTTGGTTTTGCTTTGGTAATGTCAAGGATTGAACCGTCCAAAAAAAAATTGCGCGATAGCTTTTTTACATCAGCTAAACCAAAACCAAAAACGTTCCGTCCGAACGGTAAAACCGTATAAAATAGCGCAATTGAGGCCCTGGACGTAACAAGGACCCTTCAGGGTAGGTTTGTGCCCTGAAGTGGGACGTCTGTTGATCTTCTTATCGTGAGTCAGAGTTTTTTCAGACCGCCTTACGGCTTCTGACTCTAACGTAGTGCCATTAAATAAATAAATAATTACTAACTTTTTTAATGTAAAATAATTAAAGAACCATTGAGAGACATCCGACTCGACCTTAACCACGTGTCTGACAAGAATTCTACTCAAAAAGCGGAGAACGTAGGTATTAGAGTGCTATACTTATTTGGAATACACCAATTTGGCTTTAATTTTCTTTTCAATTTAGTTGTCAACAGGTTAAAATACATCGATCCTTATACAGGGTGAAATTGATATCATTGGCATCCTTTTAAACTAAGAGTCTACCCATCAAACTGAACAACTTTTACTATGGAAGCAAACCGATCGGGGCAAAAAAAAATCAGCTGTTGCATACATTTGAGTCGAGTAGGCATTGCAGTTTATTATGGGACAGCTGATTTTTTAATTGCTCCGATCGGTTTGCTCCCATAGTAAAAGTTGTTCAGTTGATGGGTAGACTCTTAGTTTAAAAGGATGCTAATGATATCAATTTCACCCTGTAGATAGATAGACGGTTGACGTTATAAATTAGCACTAATTTTATTATGGTTAAAGTTTTCTGTCCAGAAAGTAGCCTACATCCTTAAAATTCAGTCTACACTCTTAAAAAATGTACAGCGTTCCAATTCAATTGTAGAGGCTTGAAAGTGAGAGTAGCACTTTTCATTTTGGGTTTTCATTATTGAGAAATCTCTAATAATTATTGTGACGTCACTGAGCGGTAAAATGCCACTTAAGTATGATTTATCTTATGTTCGTCTTCATAAAAGATTCATGGCGTGGAAGGAAAACAAACTTGTCAGTTTAGGTTGAACGAGAAACGAGTAAACGGTGAACTCAGACCATCAAACTGAACAACTTTCACTAGGGAGCCTACCTCACGAAAAGCGAAAAAAAATCAGTTGTCCCATACAAAACTGCTGTACCGTTTTAGTTTAGAAATAATGTTAACGACCCAACTTCTTCTGAAACCGGGTGGGAACTGGGAAGGAATCACGTCCAAAAGTTTCTTCGTACCAGTAGCACTTCATCTAAAGCAATTAAAAGTTGTCCGGATGTCATTAGACTAAAAGACTGACAACTGTTATATTACAAACTAGCTTTCGCCCGCGACTTCGTCCGCGTGAAATTAAAAAAATCCTTTTTTTATTTTGGACTGTGTCACACAAATTATCCAGTCACATTTAAAGTACCAGGATCTTGGACTTGTATTATGATAACTAGACAACGATACAAACATCCATGACTCGGGTACAAATATTCATATTCCTCACACAAATATTTGTCCCTTACGGGATTCGAACCCGCGACCCTCGGCATAGCAGACAGGTTCACTATCGACTGAGCTACCGGCCCGTCTTTTCTTAGTGCACCCCTACATCCTCGCTAGAATCGCATAGTATTAGGGTAAAGAGTTGCATTACTTTAAGGGGTTGTATGTTGATACTGAACAACATACCTATGGGAAATTAGCAAAAAAAAAACTCGGCTCTTCATACAAACTTTCGATCTTTCAATCAATTTTTTTGGCGTATTTCGTTTCTTAGGGAAAGTTGTTCAGTATCATGCATGGGTACAATCACTCCTCAAAGTAATGCAACCGTTTACTCTAACTAACATTGCATATTGCCCTGAAGTGCGATTTTTGAAAATCATACGAGCGACTTGGCAGTAGAAAGATGCATAATCTCCATAGTAATTTTGACATTTTCTACTGCCAAGTCGCTCGTATGATTTTCAAAAATCGCACTTCTGTATATTGCAAATGCAATGACCTTTGCAAATGTAATTTTTCTGTCTTCAGGCGTTTAGGCTGTGTGTTGTCTGTTAGTCAGACACGGAACTGTTTTATAAGGGTTAGGATAAACTGTTTATTTGCCTGTAAAAAATTAAAAAATCTGCTGTCCCATACATTTGGCTCGAGTAGGTTAGGAACCGTGGTTAGGTAGTGCAGTTTTGTATAAAACAGCAGACCATTTTCTCGCGATTTCGAAGTTGGCTCCATAGTGAAAGTTGTTTAGTAATAAACTTTAAATACTAATAAGGTGTTTTGTTACACCCTGTATGAGAGTCGGAATTCTTTTTAGAATATTTTTTTTTTCTATAATTTACCTACTCAATCGAAAGAAAGGATTACTCAGAAACAATAAATAAATCAAATGATTTGATATTAATGCAGCTTTAAAAATATGCAAAGCAAATTCTAACTATTCAGACATGCAAATACTTACCTATTTAATTAATTAAAACCGTAAAATATACGATTTCTATATAACCTACTTTAAACTTTAGTTGAAAAACTACTTAAGAATTTTCTATATTTTTCCATTTCAATTCGCAGACAAAACATAATTTTTATCATATTTTCAGGAGGTTTTTCCAACACAATTTGCAGATATTTCAAACTGTATTTTGAAAGTTAGGTAACAAGTGCGAGATTTAGGGACTACCTACCGAACAGAAATTTAGTTTTTTTTAAAATCTAATTTAAAGAACAATTTTGAAGTCTCGAACCTCAGTGCCTCGAACTGGCTTGAACTCATTCAAGCGAAAAACTGAAACGAATTTTATCAAATCAAAAGTTTCGACCGTTTGGAAACTTTTAGGAGGAAAGGAACCGTTTCAATTCGTGAAATGTCTTCGAAAAACTTTCAGATATTCAAACTTTTGTTATCAAGTTCATAGATAAAGACTTTTAAATCGGAGGTACCAAAAATACACACACCATAACATCAGCTCTCGCAGTGTACATATATTTTGCTATACAGGGTGTAAGGAAAAGTATCATTAACTTTTAAACCGCATACTCTACCCATCAGACTGAACAACTTTTACTATGGGAGCAAATCTGTCAGCGCCAAAAAAAAACAACTGGTTGCACTCCGGGAGTGCCGGCAGAAGTGAAAACTGAGAGATCTTACGTATTACGAATTGTCACGTGACGTCACGGTCCTGGCGCGAGTTTAACATTTTTTACCCATCCCAAAAAGTGCACAACGCCGCTAAAGAAGTTTTCCCTTCAAAATTCTTCTATATTCCATACTAAACTGCAATGCCTACACGACTGAAATACATGAGACAGCTCATTTTGTTTTGGTTCTGACAGGTTTGCTCCCATAGTAAAAGTTGTTAATTTCCAAGTATTTCTTAAAACTTACCATTAGACTTCAGCTAGACAATTCTTTAAACACATACCTGAAAAAGATAACAGAAATTATTAAGTAACAGAAGCTATTACTTCATCTGTTGATATAAAGGGTGTAACAAAACACCCTAGTAATACTTAAGGGGGTGCTTCAGACCATCATCAAACTGAACAACTTTCTCGATGGGGCCAACATCGAAATCGTGAAAAAAAACAGCTGTCCCATACATTTAATTAATTATTTACACAATACAACGGTTTTCCTATATCCTGTTACTTTGTTTTGTAAATTAACTTTAGCTTAAACTTTTTTATAAATGTACTTCTTACTCCTGGCGGGAGAAGACCTGGTGACTTGAAGTACAGGTATGTGTACGCAAGTACACATACTTACCAAGCACCAGTCTCCACCCACAAACTCTTGTACTTCATTTAATATTTAATATTTTTATTGTTTTTATTAATTTTGTGTTTGTGGTGAGAAAAATAAAGAATTTTGTATTGTATTGTATTGTATTTCGCTCGAGTTGTTTTGCAGTTTTGTATGGGACAGCAGTTTTTTTTTCGCGATTTCGATGTTGGCCCCATTGAGAAAGTTGTTCAGTTTGATGGTCTGAAGCACCCACTTAATTATTACTAGGGTGTTTTGTTACACCCTGTATAGGGTCCTTCTTTATATGCTGACACTTTTACAGGGGGATGATCAGACCATCAAACTGAACAACTTTCTCTATGGGACCACCATCGAAATGGCGAAAAAAAAATCTGCTATCCCATACAAAACTGCAAACCTACAAGAGCAAAATGTATGGGACAGCTGAATTTTTTTTCGCGGTTTCTATGTTGGTCCCATACAGAAAGTTGTTCAGTTTGATGGTCTGATCATCCCCTTAAAAAAGTGTCAGCATTTATTAAGAAGGATCCTGTATACAGGGTGTTACAAAAATACAAATAAACATTTTAGGGGGTGGTTAAGACCATCAAACTGAACAACTTTCACTATGGGACCAATATCGAAATCGCGAAAAAAAAAATCTGATTCCCATCATCATCATCATATCAGCCGATAGACGTCCACTGCTAGACATAGGCCTCCCCCAAAATGGGGAGATTTGCCATAATCGCCAAGATGCGATACGTTTGCGATGTTCCATACTAAACTAAGATCTACTCGATCTAAATGTATGGGAATTTTTTTTTTTTTTCGCGATTTCGATGTTGGTCCCATACCATAGTGAAAGTTGTTTAGTTTGATGGTCTCAACAACCCCCATAAAAGATTGAAATGTTTATTTTTACTTTTGTAACACCCTGTAGATCTAAAGCCATAAGAAAATTACGTAAATATTATAAGCATTTTTCATGTAGAGCATTATCAGTTTCTAATCTGTCGAATGCTTTAGGCTTACATTGAAACATTATTATTCAAAGCACAACAAATTCATTGCAATTTCAACTCTAATACCTATTAAGACAGAGTTCATAAGATCCTGTAATTTTCTAAGAGCAGTAAATCTCTTCGTTATAAATGAGAGGCTCGTATTCAATTCTTGCGATCTCGTTGACATCCAGGAAGACAAATTATTTGAGCGTGCAGACAATTATTTACTGTTCACCTCTCCGGGCGGAAAGCGTCAACTTTTGTCCCGCTTTTTTTTTTTTTTTTTTAATCTTTATTTAACCCGGCGGTACTCGCTAGGTCTTTACAAACATGAATACTCGCTACCGGGTAAAAAATACCACGAGAGTTTAATTGGCATTATTTAAGAAAAGAAGTTTGTGTTTGAATGTTTGACAATGCATTTGTGTTATTGGTATTATTGTCCATAAATAAAACAACAAATCCAAGTTGTAATGTTCATGTATTTAAAATAAAAGCTCATCCAAAAAAATCAACATAATATTTAGTTTTTACTTAGTAACCTCAGAAAAATCAACAAAATTATTGTTTTTTCATAAATTATACAAAATTGAGATCAAAATCGAAAATAAATTTAGTACACTAGTAAACTAACAAAAAATAATTATCCCTTTATAATAAATGAACACAGACATAATCAACATCCAACATTCTGTTCTCGATTTACATGTACGTCGTCAACAAACGCTGCGCACAAACGGAATGCCCCGTGGGGTGCGGGTGTGCTATCTACTGGTTCGAAGGTACTGAGAACCTTGGGTTGCCAGAAGGCTTAGAAAAAAAAATACAACCAAATTTAGGTACTCTGTGGTATTTTTTACCCAGTAGCGAGTGCCGCCGGGTTAAAGAGCTTAGTCTTTTGTCCCGCTTTGCTAAACGAAGTTGCCGCTTTCCGCCTCCGTCCAGGAGAAAAATATTATACTAACCTGAAAAGCCTCAGATTCTCCAGAGACCTCGGTGTTTAATCTACTATTCCTGCATTTAGCTAGGTTTTGATTTAATATACAGGGTGGATCAAAACACCCTAGTAGGTAATAATTAAGGGGGTGCTTCAGACAATCAAACTGAACCACTTTCACTATGGAGCCAATAGTGGCGATATATCGAACATCGAAAGTCCGGGTACAGGGCCAGGAGGGCAATTGCGGTAATTAAATCGCAACAGAACCATGGTTGGACCGCGTGCGAGGCTTAGCTTTTTACACATTTGATATTGCACTAATCGCGGTACAGCTCGTGACAGCCGTTAGAGCCGTTATTGCTCTTTGCGAGAGCGATGATAGCCCATACGGAAGAGAGCTAGCGCCTCAATCCTGAGGCCGCGGTTCGATTCCTGGCCTGTACCACTAAGTTCTTCGAAATTTATGTACGGTTGTATTTATCATTTACTAGCTCGGCGGTGAAGGAAAACATCGTGAGGAAACCTGTATTCCCGAGAATGAAAAGAAAATACCATAAGTTCGGAGGTATGGGTAAATATGGGTGAGCTTGGGACGAACACAAAGGACCAGCGCTGGTCTCAGTGTTACAACGACCCATGCTTGCAATCTTAAAGTTAATGGATAGGCCTTACGCGAACATTTCAAACCAGAAAAATGAGGCAAAACAATTGACAGTTTTACTTCGAATTTGTATCGAGATGACAGACCAAGTACCCTAGTTTGTATTGAAGTGCCCTAGTTTTGCGTGCTTCAACTTAAAGCGCTTTGGGCCTATCCATTCCTTGCAATAGCCCAACCACAAATAATCAATAATAGAGCCGTTTTGACAGACGGATCAAACGTTAAAGGCTGTCAGTCACATAGTAAATAAGTCAAGTTTAGCGCGATACGGAATTAACACAGTTGAATAGTAATTGGATTGCAATATGATTAGAACTGAAATTGGATTAGGATTCTACTTGGATGTTCTACTTTGGAAGATAGCGCTCCTGTTTCGAACGTTCGTCAGTCTAGCTCCTGAGGATGCTCCTTGGTTGAGCAAAACACGTACCTATAGAGTAGAAATTGTTTTGTGGGCAGGTTGTATTGCATAACTTATATTTAGTATCGATTCTCTCAATACAATCGTGTTATCTCCCTATTAGGCTGCCTGTACATAGACGCGAGCTGGCTGTGCGAGCTGTGTAGCTGTGTAAATATTAACAAATCAGAGATCCGACAGAGATCGGCCGAGCTCCTGATTGGTTAATATTTACACAGCTACACAGCTCGCACAGCCAGCTCGCGCCAATGGACAGGCAGCCTTAGTCATGGATTCCCGCAATGTAACGCCTGATTCAATTATTTATAATATAATACCTTGGCCGCAATAAAATTTAAAATTAAAACTGTCAAATACAATAGAAAAGCCAAGCAGGCAAAGGAATAAAATCTCATTCAACCTCTATTATATTTTTCTGTATTTTTCAAATAACTCGAGAAAAATCGAAAAATCTTATAATTTTGATATAAGCTTTGAATCACATAATCTCCAAATGGTTTTCTTATTTTGGTACCATCCTTAAAATTAAATGTTGTCATTTAACTAGCTGGGATATGACAGTATTCTACCGCGGTCCGCACTGTAGACAGCTTCACAAAATTAAATCTCTTAAGAGGAAAGGCGGTATGCAAGAAATTTTAAGAATAGGATGTCCCGCTGTTCCCGAGCTACCAGTGCGAAAGTAACAACTGAAGCTCGGATAGATCTTACCTAAAATGAAGGAAATCACGATTTCGTATTCCTACTGTTTCGTACTCCAAAACTAAACCGATTTTAACAATACAGGCATATGCTCACGACTATATTCCCCGAGGGGGTAATCAGAGATATTCTGAAACTTCAGAGCATCCACGTTTCACAAACAATACTTTGAAGAATAAAATAAAAAAGGCTTTGGCTGTGTCTGTAAGTTTTCCTTGTATTGTTAATATTCGTCAAAGCTTGCTGGAAGTCGGAACAAAAACGTCGAAACGGTAAAATTGAGCAATTTTTCGTCATTTTCGAAGGCTCCGCGTTCAGCTAATTAATTTATGAAAAAAAAAACAAAACTAAAGGACATGGCAGAGGTAACACAGATTATATGGTAAAAAAAATATTTACTCTTAGTTTCATTATCCAGGGAGTAAACAAGGGAATATGTTTGTATGGACTAAACGGATCCCGCCATTCCTCTTAATTTTGTACCAAGAAAACTTTCTATCTCCGACCCACAAATTTTAATTCTAAGTGAATAATTTAACGTGTAATAGACTTTTAGCTTCACAAAGTGTACCACGAACACCTATACAGATGAAGGTTATGGGCCAAGTTACCGTAATTTTTGTCTAACTTTGTCTTACGCGGTACAAAATAAAAGTTAAAATCCAGCTTGAAGTTAGGTTAATTCATTTTAACTCTCAAGAGTGAATCGTCACGGTTCGTGCTCTATACAACATCGAAATGATACTTTCATGAAAATTATCCCATCTTATTTTTTTGACTTCGTTAAAAAAGAATTTTTAACGAATATTTCGATAATATTATTACAACTGGATACATTTTTTTGAAATCTATACTCTCAGGTCCCATTCATACCCTTTGGAATGCAAAAATCCCGGCAAATTTTTTAAATGGCGACTTCGTACGCGCAGACTACTGAATTCTATCCTTAAAACACCCAATAATTTTTTTGCATATTTTATTTGAAATGTACCTACCTAATAAATAATCCAGTATTGGAAATAAAATATACAAAAAAATTACGAAATTTTTGCCAATCCAGGTTAATATTTTTATTATAATGCACTTATAGATTATTAGTATATACTACTAGCTATCAACATTATATCGTTTATTTAATGAGCATGAACACGCCCTCACTCAAGCAGCCGTTTAGTTACGTTCTCTTTGTTGAAATACTTCAATATAAATTAACACCTATGAAATATTCAAATAAAGCCCCAAATGACCGAAGAAACGCAAAAAACAGCATTCAATACAAAATAATAAAGCTCTACTTTTAAACGCAAACAGTCTTTCTAAACCACTCTAAGATCTAATCTCGCCCTCGTCGCAAACAATAAAAATTAATTTATTAGCCCGAAGCGAGGGGCGAACGTTTTTCATCCACGTTCAAAAACTGTAATTAAATCTAGGGTTGTTACGAGAATTTTTGGAAGTCAAATTAAGTTGGAGAAGTTATGCAACAAAATGTTTCTGAATAATATTATACAGGGTGTAAAATTTAATGGCACACTTACGTAAAGGGGTGCTTCAGACCATCAAACTGAACAACTTTTACAATGGGAGCAAAACTGAAATCGCGAAAAAAATTCAGCTGTCCCATACAAACTGCAAACATAAAGTCGACTGAAATGTATGATGAGATGATTTGTATAAAATGTTGTATTTAGATAATGTTTGTCTCAAAAGTTATTCTAGATAGGTTTCATCCATGGACTTAGAATGATAAAGGATACCAATCCTCCTTCCAAGCATGGAAACACGAGAATTGGCCATGGCGGACCGTAATGTTCGACCTACTTTCGTACGTCTCCGTAGTCCGTAGTCGATATTTCCAACGTTTTTGTATCCCTTTCTATCAGAACAGAACAAAAATTAAATAAAAACTTTTATCTTTATTTTTGTCATTGGATTAGAAAGTGAAAAAGTAACGTCGAAAACAAAGACGGGAATTTATTTACGAAAGAAGAACGATCATTACCGACCACCAAGGAGTATTATATCATGTTTCACCGCTTGTTAAGCAGTCTGCGCTCCAAGGTATAGAAAATACCTGGTTTCATCCCATTATTTATCATCATTATCATTAGGTATCAGATATTATTTTGTACTTTCTGCCTAATATTTTTATGTTACGATATTGTGATTGAGAAATCAAGGGAAAACGACATTTTGGAAATCCAAAAAGATTTTATTTCTCGTCTACATATTATTTTTCATACCACCAAAGAGATCAGAAATACAGAACTGGCAGCTATCTGTCAGAAAAAAATACGGTAAGCCAAATACTACAATTAAAAAGAAGAAAGTTTTTTTTCCTTTTTAGTATCTTGCCTTTTGATATTTTGTTTCCAAGACATCTTGCCAGTTTGAACAAAAAAAAATTGAATCAATAAAAAGTTTTTATTCCCGAACCCCAAATAATCCTAATAATGTGTCTTTGGTGCCTATTTTTAAACAAAAAACAAACCTGATATGCGCGTTTCTTTAATTAGTGTCCACCCACGAGACGAAATGGTGTGATCACACCAAAGTTAGAAATCACACAGAGAAACAGAAGTATGAATAATGTCCCAAACCCAAACACAATTACGAACAGTGTCGTTCAATTTACCGAAAATCGTCGCAAACTCTTTATAGACTGTACCTGTAGCTATATACTCTTTCTTATACTATGCCTGTAGTAATATCCCGCAGAAGCAATTAGTCAACATTGTTAAAATTAAGTGAGTTTTCGATTTCATACCGTAAAGCCTTTACTGTGATTGTAGTGGTAGGTGGTAGCACACAGCTTTATGCAAATATTTTAAACTAACCAGCAGATGTACGTGTTAATAAATTAACGCAAAACTAGAAAGTAGTTTGTTTAGAATCGAGAGCAGAATCGAATTATCATGTGTCTAAAGACAGATATGTAGTTCGGGGCGCGTAATGCAGATGGCGCCTCTTTAGTACAGGGGCACATCTGCAGACGGCGCCACCGTCTGGATCCTTTTTTGACCGCACCGACTGACCTCTCTAGGTGCACAAAACCGACAGAGGATTCGGTCATTTTCTCAATATACGATACGAACAAACCACACGTCGTCTTATTTTACTCCACCCGGGGGTCCACCAGCTACACGAGCCAACATCATGGTTTCAACATAGGTAATTTTTTTCAAAATATTAAATATTTTTTTTATAAAAGTTTTAAATTTACTGAACCCGATGTCAACCCACCGCACGGGCACATTCACCCTACTACTACCGAAACAAGGTTCATAAAATGTATTCAAGGGTACGTTAGCGCTTTCATTCATGGCTGAAATGATACCAAATCATTTTAACCTCAAAACTTAAAATGCGAATAACTTTAAATTTTAACTATCAAAATAATGAAATTATTGTTTCAATCTAATTATTTTGTTATAAATCAGTTGGGGTGTATGAGGTTTTGCGCTAATTTATTAACACGTTGTATGTTGCTAATGTGAGTGGAAGTGTCGGCAGAGGGCGCCCTCGTAGGACGTATGCTGATCAAATCAGTTGCGTCCTACAAAAAGGGGAGGTGCGGAGTACTCGAAACCGACGGGCATGTATGAAGAGATGTATGGATGTGCATGAGGCAAAAGAGGTATGTAAGGATCGTAGTAAGTGGCGCGCCCTGGTCTCTGCCTACCCCACTGGGAAAGAGGCGTGACGTTATAGATAGATAGATAGATAGATTTAAACTAACAAGATGTTTTAAAAGCTAAAATTGGGCAGTGTTATCGAGTAAAGAAAAAACCGGCCAAAATGTTTTGGACCTCCCATAGAAAATGGATCGGCTAATTTGGTTTGGAAGGTCCAAAAATTATTTCGTTTTTCGACCCAAGGTAAAGATGTTTAGTTTCATTATCTGAATAATACCCTTAACATTTTTCGAGTATTAAAAAAATAGTGGTGTGTATTTTCGCGCATATTATAACTTATTATATTTCGTAGCTTCACGTTTGTGCATAACCCGAGACAATCCACCTTAAATTCAATCATTTGTACAAGCGCTATAAAAGTGCCTTTTACACCCCTAATCTTGATTGAAAACAAGGAATTAAAATAATTTTATCGGCTATTACACGCATTATAGCGAAATGAAATGATCCGAAATAACCCAATTCATCTAAAACCGAAGAACAGACATTTTACATAGAACGGTATATTTTGTATAGATAATGGCAGACATTTTTTCCATACAAACGTATTCCATACAATCTATGTTTCCTCTGCTATGTCCCTATGTTTTGTTGCATGAATTAATTACCGTAAAAAGGTCACTAGGACCTTCGAAAATGACAAATTTTACCGGCCGTTTTTAGACATCCTGACACAAAAAAAGTACAGCAAAAAAAAACGACACGAAGCCTTTCTCATATTATTCTTTAAAAATCGGTTTAGTATCGCATTTACGTAATGGAATGGCATTAAGACTAATTGATTGAGACCATTTTCTTTAGAATTTTTGTCTGTTTGTCTGTCTGTCTGTTTGTTTGTGAACGCATCACTTAAGATCTTCTTGTTTCTATGTTTTGTTTGTTTGTTTTCTGTTAAGTTTTGCAGCAAGAGACTCGACTTTAGACTAAGCTCACGTTGGAATGACGACTGAATCTTGGCTTATAAGCGCAACAACCAGTCTACTCTAGTTCAAAACTGTATGTGTTCAACAAGTGAACACATTTCAATTACCAACATAGTTAACGTTGGTTTTAACTCGTAATAACGTTACATAAATTTTGCGATTACCATCAACATTGGAATTGGTACCATAACGATTTAGTTAACGAATCGACGGAGCGTATAATTTCTTAATTAATATTACAAGCTTAGGAGTAGATAATAGTATATTTAACAGTTTAATTGCTTTTAGAGAAGCCAGAGAAGGTATTCGAGAACCGTCAGATTGTAAACATTCTTTGCAATATTCTAATTGTAATTTTGCATAGCATATACTTTGTAGATACTGTCCGCGACTTCGCCGTATTCTATATTATTTACTGACATATCTTGAATGTAACATACAAACATATGCTCACGCCTATGTCCTACTGGAGAATGAACTTACAGCTCTTTTAAAAATTTATTTTTATAAGCCTACCTACGAGCATTTGCCCATGCCCGCACCGGCTTCCGTCAGCGTAGAAACATAAAATATAATATAACAGTTTTTAAGTCTAATCAAAAGCTATTGAACACAAAAAGTTTCATCAAAATCGGTTCAGTAGTTTTTAGGTAATTCTCGAACATACAAACAGACACAAAAAACAAAAATCTGTGATTTGGAGTCAGGGACACCTAAACTTTGTAGTACTAGAAACTCTTGAATTTTTATAAAATTTATAATTAATGGACTCTTGGTTGTGCGTTAGCACTGCATTTCCGATTGCTTCTGATCAAGAACAAGAAGAGATTGAGGATTGCGGAGCGACGCGCTAACACCACACGAGACAAACGTGTCAGAAGCTGCAACGTGACACTACTAATTTTTGTGTTGTAAATACTTATTAAATTGAAGAAATTACAACGTTACAGTTTTATAATAGTGGAAAAAGAACAAATGAGTACAACAAAAAAACAATAATTATTACTTTATTAAAACATGAGAAATCTGTGTAATAATGACATTATAATCAGTATTAATTATTAGTACATTACTGCAGCGGCCAGCAACAGAGGCATTTGATGGACGAACGTGTAAATGTGGGCCGTTTGCAAGCCAGTTCGAAATTTAAATAAAACCTTTGATGAGTTACCTCCTTGGTCGCCATGTTTCGGAGTAAAAGATAGTTCCATTTTTTTAAATTACACGACAGATATGAGTTTAGTATGTAATTTATTTGGCCGCTAAACACGACAGATATGGATTTTCATACAACATTGCCGGCCGCTGCGCGCATGTATTTGGCCAGTACTGCAATGTCGATTTATCTCGAAGAAGGTTGTCAAAATAATGCTCACATTTCCAAGCATGTTTGAGAAAACGTCTTTTTGTGTTGCAAGTCGTATAGTTGTTAAAGAATGGTGGATTTCTTTAAAGCAATCGAGTAGCGATATTAAAAACGCTTACATTTCATTTTACGAGGCCAACAAATTGGCTATTTCGACGCTCGATCTAGATTTAAACACCGATTTTCAGGGATAACGGTGGAAATTAGCTATTTAAATAAAGGAAGTTTTAAGATAAGATGGTTCAAGAAATTCGGTGGAAATGCCGATTAGATTTTTTGCCTTTAAAAACTTAAGTCTTTGAGTTTTTAAGTAATTGGATTTATATTCGACTAACTTATTCTGATTGGATGGCTAAAATGAATAGGTAATTAAGGTAAGTAATAGAGATTCAGATAGGTCTTTTTAGCGTGAGTAGGGCCGAAAAATGGATTTTGTTGACATTTTGTTTCCAAATCTCAGCTTAAATGTTCGTATCAATCGATTGAATAAAACGGTCAACAAAAAATTACAAAAATCTGTTACCGGCGACTTTTGTCTGCGTGGAATTTTTATTTCTACAGGGTCACAGAATAGGTAAAATAGTGTATAGGGTCCAACTTAATATGGTGACAGTTTTTATTGAGGATGATCAGACCATCGAACTAAACATCTTCATTCTCCATGGGACCAACATCGAAATCGCGAATAAAAATGTGTTGTCCCATACATTTGGCTCGAGGAGGTTTGCAGTTTAGCCGATTTTTTTGTCGCGCTTTCGATGTTGGTGCCATAGAGTAAGTTGTTCAGTTTTACGGTCTGATCATCCTCTTAAAAAATTTTCAGCATATTGAGAAGGATGTTCCACTTACCAGGGTGTAAAATTTAATGCGTTACAATATATTAAACAGAACATCTAATTAAACAACATTCATTATGGAGGCAAGTTCGAAATCGCGAAAAAAAAAAAAACAGCTTTTCCATTCATTTGGATCGTGGAGACAATGGCATTTTACATGGAACAGCTGTTTTTTTCACGTTTTTAATGTTGGCTCAATACTGAAAGATGTTCAGTTTGATAGTCTAAGGCACCCCGTTTAATCTATCTATACATATAATAAAAATCTAAACTTGGCGATGATGTACATTGAAGATATTTGCAAAAAAATTAAGTTCAGAATACGTAATGGAATAAATTAAGACGATATTTAGAATTTTTGTCTGTTTGTCTGTTTGTTTGTTCGCGCATCACTTGAAAACGACTGAACCGATTTGGATAGGGTTTCATAAAAATATGGGGCGTAGATTTGAGCAGATTATAGGCTTTATTTCATCGCAATCGGTTAATTCAATCAAAAGTTATGAGTATTTAAAGACAAAGACTCGCGATCGCCACTGATTTTAATTTAATGCATGTATCATTTAAAAACGACTGAACGATTTAGATAGAAGTATTCAAAAAAATATAGGTCTTAGTTTGGATTAATATATAATTCATAATTCATAATCGTATAAGCTTTATTTCATCGCAATCGGCTTCTCTGCGCGCACAAAGTCGCGGGCACAGCTAGTATGTAATAAAATTTATACCACTGCAGGACAAAAAAAGCGTGACCGTTGTCAAATTCAGTAATGTACCAAACGGATTGTGCTCTTGTTCCCAGTGTACTAAAAATGCTGCTGTAGGTATACAAAATCGGTTTAGCCATGAAAACGTAATAGAAAAAGACACTATCGTATTCAATATGTAATTTGTATGCAAGTATTGTTTCTATTTTAAGAGACGGTGCGAACAACACTCACGGTTCTCGCTCTGGTACGGTTAGGAAACGTAAGGAGGTACCGGGATGGAATATTCATGTTAGGGAGGCTCACCGGTTGTACAGACTGCATTTCAATTATTGGATGTCGTTTGGCAAGCCATCCACAGGCGAACTCTATGAAAAAATGATTGAAAGCCGAAAACAATTTAAAAACAAACTGAAATGGTGTCAGAACAATGAACAAAAAATTAAATTAGATATTTTAGCAACGAGTAGAAAGGAGAAAAAATTTGCGTCATGCCTAGGGGCTTTAAATACAAGGATTAAACATTTATACATACTAGATTAGTCTGTACAACAAGTCGTGAACCACGTTGTATGTAGACTTAGGGTTTACAATGAGTGAGTACTTATTATAGCCAATACGATCGAATTTATACCACTGCAGGACAAAAACAGTGTGACCGTTGTCAAATTCAGTAATGTACCAAACGGATTGTGATCTTGCTCCCAGTGTACTAAAAATACTAAAGGAAAGAGATGAACAGTAATTGTAATTTTGTTAATAATATTTAGGCCTCCTCCTCCTCTTCTACTTGTTTGCAGTGTCCAGGGTCCATAATGATCTCTTAGCTTTTAAGTTTACCATCTCATGTAAATGGAAAGCAAAAAAAATTGAGTACCTACCTATTGAGAAATAAGACTAAAAATGTACTAACTTATTATATTGCCTAATGACTTTGAATCTTGAATTTTAACAAATTGTAGGCCCTTTATGGTGCTTATGATAAAAAATACTGCAATATTTAAAATTATACCTACTAAGATTGTACTGGATTTTGTACTAGAATTATGCTGAATTCATTTTACAGAGCCTTAATTTATACCAATTTAATAGGTACTGAGAATACCTAAAACGCTCACATTGGACAAAAGCTTCCTTTTACACGAGTAGGGGTGAGATGGAGTGGGCCATATTCCAGCAATTTTGGGCAATGTGAGATTGGGCACGGTCCGAATTAGTGGAGGTCACAAACATTGGTTGGTTCATCATGGCAAAAAGTTTTCATATTGCTATTTATAACTTAATAATAGGAAAACATTAATGAGTTTACTTATTTATTAATGGTTAAATTTTGTGCTTTCTAAGGGCTTCATCATTTAGGAATTCGTTGCGGTTATAGTAGCATTTCTCTAGTAATACTTTTTTTTTATTTTATTGATGAAAGTAACTTAGTTACTTGCTTAAATTGCTCAGGTAATTTGTTGTATATCTTAATAGACAACAAATGGGCTTTATGAATGAATTGTTAGTTGCAATGTTGGCAGCATTAATCTGTTCTTGTGTCCGAAAAAGTAATTTGTTGGTAGTTCGGGCTTTGTATAAAAATGTGGATACTTTTGAACGAATTTGCAAATCTCAAGGATGTAAATTGAGGTTAAGGTATCTTAAATTCTTTAAAAAAGGGTTCACAACTTCATCTATGTTGACTATTATTCTGATTTAAATTTGTTTTGTAAAGTAAATATGGTAGGCGCGTTAGTAGGTACTATTTCCCCATAATATTACATATTAGACTACCTAATCAACAAGTCTATAGTTTTCGTGTACACAGGCGAACTTGGGCGAAATTTGAGTGTTCTTGTCGGAACAATGGACTTTCAACCCCAATGGTTAAATATTAAAACATTGTTTCCATTGAACCCGTTGAACAATACTTTATCTAACGTAATTTATCAACTGAATTGCGAATATTCGATGTTTTGTTAAAGAAAATGTATAACATGAAAACGCTTTTAGCGCTGGGCAGCCTACATTTTGGGTTTTGCCTGAAAATTTATTGAAAAACCTGTTTTTGTTTCTTAGGTCCTTTTTCCCACGCAGCGCTTCCAGCATCGCGCAACACGGTTCTTTGTCATTTCATATTTCTACATTTTTATGTATGTCTGTACATTAAAGATATTTACAAAAAGTTACAATATGAAATGAAATTAATGTTTATTCGCTAAAACAATTCAGGATGTAAATTTAAATGCGTTACAAACTTAAAGGGGTGCTTCAGAACATTAAATTGAGCAACTTTCACTATGGAACCAACATCAAAATCATCATCATCAGCCCGGTAAAAAAATGAAGAGGCCTATACCCAGCAGTTACTGCTGGGTATAGGCCTCTTCATTTTCACGCCAACCAGAACGGCCACCACGCCTCATTCACTATTTCCCGGCTACTCTACATTTATGACTACCTGGCTGCTGCACGCCTAGTATGATTTCTCTACACGCGCTCGACGCACCTTCGCTGCAAACAAAATGACCTGTTCGCGCTTTTCGGAGAGCGAAAGCCGCGCTTGCCACGACATGTAGTATGGAAAATAGGCTCGTCGCGCGCGTGTAGAAAAATCATACTATTAGAGGGTCTAGTCTGCGCACTAACCAGTCTCTCCCACGGGTGCCACTCTCCGAAACAGTGAAAAAAAAATTGGTTGTTTCATAGAAACTGTAAATGGCCACTAGACTCAAATGTATGAAGCAGTTCATTTCTATTTCGCGATTTCAGTGTTGGTCCCTTAGCACCCATTGAAGTATTTTATTTTTACACCCTGTATGAAATCTCTCAAAACCTTGTAAACACGATTTCTAGGAAAAGTTATAAAACATTTTTTTCCTTTTATAAAACTTCTTTCGTAAAACGTTATGAATAATGTAAAAAAGAGAAATTATTTCTTTGAAGTCAAACAAATGTTAAATCTTAAATTGAAATAGGTAAAGTTAATTAAGAATAAACGGTAAAAAGCACAGATTAAACTCAAATTATATTCGCCGAAAATGCTCGTGTTATGTCGTAGGTACAGTCGCCATCAGATATATCGTAGCATACAAGGTGTCCAAATATTTCTGAGCAGTGCTAATTTTCATTAAATTATTTACAGTAAATTTTACCAATTATATCTAAACATGTATTTTGTCATAAATATCTGGACAGCGAATTTTCAATAATTTCTTTACAATGTTATTTAAAATTAAAATGTAAAACAATGGAGTAGGGTAAGGGGAGATTATTTCGCGATATAGGCAATTTCGTGATAATTTTTTAAACGTCTGCCGTGGCCTTTCCTGTAAAGGGATTGATTCAAAACCGCGTATGTAGATGCATTAAAGTGTGCTTGAGATAGTAGTATGATTCTCAGCTCAGTAGCTTTTGAAACAAGCTTGCTATGAGTTTTTTTCTCAGAACGAGGGGTGAAATCGCAATCAGCTGTGACAAATGACGACGGTAGACAATGAAATGAAGTTTTAATTAGTAAATAAGTAAAATATTATAGAATGTGGTATTAAACTGATAGCTAAATGTTTTACGAACAGATTGACGTAAATTGTGAATTGGATTTCAAGAATTTTTCATTCAAATATCCTTGTGTTAGGAGTGCAATATTTTAAGTGATTTAGCAAATTTTTTTTGTGATTTGGTCGAGGTATTTTGTCAATTAATTTTAATCATCTTAAAGTACAATTTTAGGGGTTATTTTGATTGTATGGACTTATACACATCTTTAATCTTGTATTTTAGTCTATGCTATGCCTGAATGACGTAGTTTTTTTTATCATGACATTAACTATTTACCAACTTCACTGGCCCATCTAAGCCAAGAGAAGAACCGAAAGTTGAAGAACCTACACAGAAGAAGAGAATAAAGCTAGAAAAGAAAAAAGAAAATAAAAAATCAGGAAAGAAGTTGAGAAAAAATGATATGTTTGGATTTGTTGTATATAGAGTGTTAGGGTAAACAGTTGCATTACTTTAAGGGGTGATTGTACCCATGATACTGAATAAATTTCCCTAAGAACCGTATAGCATATTCGCAAAAAAAAACTTTTCATACAAACGGTCGATCAACAGATTGCATTTAGTATGGAAACTCATTTTTTTTTTGTTAATTTCTGATAGGTTTCTTTGGGAAAGTTGATCAGTATCAAGGGTACGTTCTGTTCCTAAAAAGGATTTTTTGTATTACCTATTTCATTATTTATTATTTCGATATCCTATGAATTTGGTCTATCACGATATTACCTATCCACTATCACGAAATTAACATACCCTATCACGAATTTACCTATATCACTTTATCACCAAGAAAACATTATAAATTTATGAATGAAGGATCTAGTATCAAACTGTGTGTTTCATAAAGTAAGATCAAATATATGCACAAAACTTTAAACAATATCCCATATAAATTAGTTAATCTTTATTTGAGTTATAACAAAAATTGTTTGGTGTATCACGGAATTACCTCCCCTTACCCTAAGGTTTTTTCGAAACTGTTCATATGTTTGTGTCTACCCTGACTGCTATATTTTTGATTGATTATGAGTAAAAAAATTATTGAAAATTAGAACTGCTTAGAACTATTTGACCACCTTGTTTGCTACGATATATCTGCTGGTGACTGTACGTAACGTAGTCCGACGTTAGTCCGACTATACAGGGTAAAATTGATATCATTAACATCCTTTTAAACTATGAGTCTACCCATCAAACTGAACAACTTTTACTATGGGAGCAAACCGATCGGAGCAAAAAAGTAATCAGCTGTTCCATATTAAATTCCAAATTCCATTTAGCTGCTCGAGACAACGCTTTAAAAACCAAATATTGAAAAAGTTTGATGTATAAATGCAAGACAATAAAATAAAATTAAATATAGTCGAGCGGGGCGGCGTGGTTGCCCTGCTAACGGAGTTGCCCCGCTCAACTATATATATATATATATATATATATATATATATATATATATATATATATATATATATATATATATATATATATATATATATATCCCCCCTCCCATCCCCCCCACACACACCACACACACACAAACACACACACACACACACAATAATATACCTCACAACAGACAAATACTTAAGTGCCTACTTACTATTTATTTATACTTACTTAAAAGTGACTATAATATACTTTATTTACACTGAACCGCACGATAGTTGATAGATACATTAAACTTTTAGATTTAATGAGGAAACCTGTAATTGGTCATATTTTAAGTTGAATATTACTATGTTTAAATTATCATGTAACACTGTTGGTTTTCCAATAAAGAAATTAAATTAAATTAAATATTAAACTGCAGTTTATTTATATTATTTTATTTTTATTATTTGCTACAACGACCTTTTCCTAATTAGGCTTACTGCTGATTAGACGTTTCGCGCTGTTGGACGTTTTGCTGCTTAGACCTTCTGATCGTGAGGCACTCAAATGTATGCAACAGCTGATTTTATTCTTGCTCCGATCGGTTTGCTCCCATAGTAAAAGTTGTTCAGCTTGATGGGTAGACTCTTAGTTTAAAAGGACGCTAATGATTTCAATTTCACCCTGAACGATATAGTATTAACTCTGAATATGTACACAGTTAGACGTAGCAACAGGCACGGGAAACAACGAGGTTAAAGCCAGTAAGTGGATAACGCGGGCTTCCGAAGCCTCACCTGAACACACGTTCTAATACTTTACAATGTGTTACGTGTCGCTGATCTAGTTGCGATGACATGTTGACCAGCGGCCGTAGCATAGCCGTGATATAGCGCTTTCGCGACCTTCGCTCTCTTTCTATTTGCACGCGAACGAATGAGATAACAGGCGTGATTATAGACTTAACTCGCGCATCATTCTACGGCCTCTGGGGTGCTATTTAATATACACTATTGTAAAACTGTAACAGAAGTCTGTCGATTAAAGATATGTACAAAAAAAACTACGATACGGTTTTTAGGTGTCCCCGAGTTTGTATAAGTATATAAGCGTGTCCCTGACACCAAATCACAATATTTTTTCTGTTTTTTTTTTGTTTGTTTGTTCAAGCATCGCACAAAAACTACTACACCGATTTCGATGAAACTTTTTGAGTTTGAAAGCTTATGATTAGACTTTAAAACTGGTATATATTTTATCTCGTATACGATGACTGGTGCCTGTGCGAACGAAGTCGCGAGATAACTCTAGTAAAAGTTTCAAAGATAACCTAGATAATTACCTAACAATTAACCTAGATAATTTTGTTCAAATTTCAGTTTTCTCCTCAAATTGGATTTCAAGGGAGATTTTTATTTTTGGAATATGTTTTTTTTTCTAGTTACCTAATATCCAGGAGAGATAATTCATTTCAGCACACTGCTTGACATAGGCCTCCCCCAAAAGGGAAGGCTTTGCCATAATCGCCACGCTTTGCAGGCGGGTTGGCGATTGGAGTTGGGTGTTAATATACTGTCAATCTTCAGGTTTAATCCCTTTAGTCGTCTTTTACGACACCCACGGGATGGACTGGGGTGGTGCAATATTCTTGGCTGGCACCACACGGCGCAGAGAACTATACAGGGTGAAATTGATATTATTGGCATCCTTTTAAACTAAGAGTCTACCCATTAAACTGAACAACTTTTACTATGGGAGCAAACCGATCGGAGCAACTAAAAAATCTGCTGTTGCAGTTGGACATTTGAGTCGAGCAGGCACTGCAGTTTAGTATGCAACAGCTGATTTTTTTTTTGCTCCGATCGGTTTGCTCGCATAGTAAAAATTGTTCAGTTTGATGGGTAGACTCTTAGTTTAAAAGGATGTCAATTTCACCCTGTATATACTATTACCTATTCTGTGACTCTGTTTGTGTGGCTGTGTTGGCACAGAATAGGTAATAGTGTATAGGTACTGTGTACAGTCACAGTATAAGACAGTAATCCATCTTCATACAATGGAACCAAACGCGGCTTGTATGTGTGCTCGTCAGTACGTACGCCTCGTAGCACGCACACACTGAAAATATGTCAGGCGTACGTACTGGCGAGCACACATACAAGCCGCGTTTGGTACCATTGTATGAAGATAGATTACTGTCTTATACTGTTGTATAGTTCTACGTCTTGGCCAACAGGCCATCTCCGTCTACTGTCAAATTTATTAAATACAGTAAGGATAGTAGGATTGAATCAAAACAATGGCACACTTTTGTCCTTATGCCAAAATACAACAGCGTAAATTTAAAAACGCCCATCTATTCCTCACCGAACAGGGTACCTTCCGGACCAGCGAACAGCATCAAAGCACGACTGATATAGATCATCTATAAACGTTTACTATGACGTCGCGCTCGCGTCGCCGTCGGATCGCTCCACACTTGTCATAAGTTTAATGAGAAAAATAAATAATAATCGGAAGTCTACGAGTATTTTTAGTGCTCTTAATTTATCTGAGGCTATTATTGAATAGTGGCTGTGATAGTAAACGCTTGTGGTGTTATTAAGGGGCGTCCGCCCGGTTTTGAGTAACTTTGTAACCATTTTATACATTAACTATAGCACTTTTTAAGCAGAAAACAAAACTGAACAATCTACAGGATATGAGAAGTGATGTGGTTTTTCTCGAAAACTATTTTAATTATTAAAACTGAAGAAAAACGACTCCAAAGTCACCTCTTTTTTTCCAATTGTAACCGTTTTACTCTTACATTGTTGATCAGAAGAAAATGAAAATTTACAACATTCTTCACAATACAATATAAAATGATGTGGTTTTCTTATTTTTTGAAAATTCATAAAAAATCATACAGGTTTTCAAAGACAACGGAAAATTCTGACCGGGGCCGCGCAATTGAAGCGGGATGGCTAATTGTAAAAGTTTGCTTGTAAGAAAGAGAGCCTTGCAGATGGGAGGAGTAGCCTTAATAATTATTTGTAAGGTGTAATAAAGCCGCGCGTATAACTAGTTCTAACCGCACATACCATCTTTTTTCATCGGCCGGCACTTTCAGAATTTTTCATTTCTCGATGTTGGCTTCATAGTGAAAGCTGTTCAATTTGATGGTCTAATAACCACCCCCTTAAGAAGGGTATTTTGTTACACCCTATACAGGGCGTAAGTAAGGAAAAGTATCATTACCCTTTAAACCACATACTCTACCGATCAAACTGAACAACTTTTATTATGGGCGTAAACATGACAGTCAGAACAAAAAAAATATTAGCCGTCCCATACTACACTGCAATACCTACTCGCTTCTAACGTATGGGACAGCTGATTCTTTTTCGTTCGTTCATGGGCACAAAGCCCATAGTAAAAGTTGTTCAGTTTGATGGGTAGAGTATATACTTAAAGGTTTAATGATACTTTTTTTAAACACCCTGTATAGTGCTTTAGTGACTAAAGCACTTTCACAACATCAACCAAAATTCAAAATTTTTTATTCAAAATAATATCTTATAGATAGCTTTATGACGTCATTTTTTGACTCTACCACCGCGCCGGAAGGTGTTCCGTTGAGAGAAGATGCGGCCAGAAACTCTACAACACTCATCTTTTAAACAAAACAAAATGTACAAAGTACAATTAAAATACAATATTGCATTACATAGTGTAAAATTGTCAAGACCAGACATTTTGGTCATTCAAATAATCATCGAGTTTATAGTAACCTTTTTTACAGAGGACTTGTTTAACATGGGACTTAAACTTTTTGTCTGGTAAGTTTAGAATATCCTCTGGTATCTTATTATAAAAGCGTATACAGTGCCCCATGAAAGATGTGTTGACTTTACCGAGTCGAAAGTGTGGGAATACTAATTTCCCATTTAACATTGAACACACATCATGGCAACTAACTCGAAAATCATTCAAAATAGCAATATAACATTATAAATACGAAATAGAGCTACTATACCACTGTCATCAACGAGGCAACTACATTCGAGAGTCATTAAAACTCAAAGTTGGCTCCGAATGTACAGTTTCAACATTTTACGTTCCTCAAGCGCGACTGCACCTACCTCCCTCCGCCTCCGTATGAGGCTTGTGTAATTTTCGCGTGAAGCTTCATACTAAGTTCATTTCTTCATGCAATTTAAGCACTGGGTTTTCGAGAGCAAGGGCAGATTTTACTTGTTATTTGATGGCATTCAAGATTAAGTCGAACTTAATGGGATGCCATCGAATGGAAGGAAAATTAATAGTCGATAAGTGATCATTTAATAAACCATGACAAAGTCTTGTCCAAATCGTTTGAAATCAGGCTTACCCTCAAAGCATTCTCCTTAAGGGTAAGCACATCTACGCGGCTTATAGATTCACCCACCTGCAGATTCTGCTGTGAAGCAGAGGAAACACCCATACACCTCCTCTGCGAATGCGAAGTGATCATTCACAGCAGGAGTCGCCATCTAGGTGGAAACGTCATAACACCTACTGCCATTAGGGACCTCCCCTCCAATAGCATAACACGGTACATGAAGTCCGTGGGCCTAGGAAACGACCTTTAGCTTTATATAGGGTGACAGCTACAGTAGATCTATTCAGGTCACAGTAGCTATTGGTCAGTGACCTAGCCCTTACAACCAAATATTAATAAATACATGTCATGTCCTCTATGTGGATTCAAACCCGGACCTTCATGACTAAGTGTCCATATAATAATTATAGTATGGTAATAATTTTATAGTCCCCTAATATCTACAACATATTTAAATCTATCTATTATATTATTTATTATTGTTAATAGTTTCCTGTGTAGTATGTTATTCTGTTATAAACATGTATACCAAGTCAACCCACCTCTAAAAAGCGGTCAGAATCAAAGTGTAGTCCGAAAGCACTGCGATTCTGATTATGACGTTTAAAACATAAATTGAATGTATACAGGGTGTACAATAAAATGGGACAGCTACTTAAAGGGGTGCTTCAGACCATCGAACTGAACAACTTTCTCTATGGGACCAATATCGAAATCGCGAAAAAAAAATCTGCTGTCCCATACATTTCAGTCGAGTTATGTTTGCAGTTTTGTATGGAAGAGCGAATTTTTTTTTCGCGTTTTCGATATTGGTCCCATAGAGAAAGTTGTTCAGTTTGATGGTCTGAAGCACCCCTTTGAGTAGCTGTCCCATTTTATTGTACACCCTGTATATATTACTTACTAAAAAAAAAAAAAAAAAAAAAAAAAAACCCCAGAACGCGTCACCGACGCTCGCAGTGGACATAATACACGCCTCAAAATTGAAGCATATAGGTTTCCCCTTTTATTCACTGATTAGTGACACCACCATGCTTTTATTTCTAGGCGATTGAAATAATCGTTTCTCCCGATCAAAATGCTGAAATCCAGGCAAACACACAACACAATCGAGCTAAACCCGACAAAGCTCTTAACCGTGTCAAGCCCACAGCAATCGCTTCAAATGCGGACTAATAGACAAACGACGCCAAATGCAGTTCTGTCGATTTCGCCGGGCCAGCAGTGTTACTGCAGGTAACTCAACTCACTAGGTTGTCACCTGTAAGCCTACCATGGGTTTACACTATAGTATACAGCTGTTACTACATCTATTAGTACTACTAGGTACATGGCTGTATAAGTGGATGTCCGAAGAGGAGACTAATTCCATCAGGGATCGCCAACATCTCTGAGGGCTGCCAGATTGTAGAATTGGATACAAAAACGGTGTCCAAATCATACAGTATCCTCTATGTACCCTGGACCTTCATGTATAATTGGATACAAAACGAATATTTTCAACAGAAAAGTTTTGCTTGAGTCGGTAAATCACAGAAGAATGTGATAATCGATAATCGATTGCATCGATCGAGCAAAAACGCAGTTTCAGCGTAAGTTCAACCGGGGTCCAATTAGATGCTTGTTTTGGAGGTTTTGAAGCACCCCCTACGTAAGGGGAAAAGTTCGGGAATATTATGCCCGTTGGGGGAAATGGCCGTTCGGGTAAATGTCCGTTCGGGGAAAAGGCCGATCGGGGAAATGGACGAAACCGGGAAGTGGACGTTCGGGTCCATAGTGGACGTTCGGGGAAAAGGTCGTAACTGACCTGATCCTTTTAAACCTGTACATGTCATGTATCCTGCGAGTTTTGTATAATTTCGGTAACCTGGGCCTTGTTTAATAAACGTTACAATTGTAATTTACAATTACAATTCAGGGTACATTGCTGGTTACTATTGATGCTAAACATGTAGTAGGTAATGTGTCACTAGCATTATCAGCAATGTACCCTGAAATGTAATTGTAAATGACAATTGTAACGTTTATTAAATAGGAACCTGGCTGAATAATTATAAAAAATCGACTGGCAATACATATTGATATTGTTTTAAACACTTCAAAATGTACTGAGGAGACTATCTTATCCCAGTATCCCGTTTTGTATTTCCATTTCGTAAAAAATTCATTAAAATAAAAATAAAACAGCATAGAACAAACAAATGTAATTTAGTAGTAAGTCCTACTAAAAAGAAAATAAATCATCACTATCACTACATAGTATAAAACAAAGTCGCTTCCCACTGTTCCTATGTATGTCCCTTTAAAACTATGCAACGGATTTTGATGCGGTTTTTTTTAATAGATAGAGTGATTCAAGAGGAAGGTTTATATCAGCATTGCACCCGTGCGAAGCCGGGGCGGGTAGCTACTTAAAAATAAATAAAACTAAGTTCGCCCAGTTGCCCACAACTCACGTACCTAACTTATCTAGGAGCTGAAAGGTGTTCCCACAGTGAAATAAAATTGCGAGTTACAAAACTTGCGAAAGCGTCGAAACGAAACAGCTCTCCGACTTACATTTAGAAGACATTATTTTGAAACTCTAACCAGATTGTCTGTCTCACTGTAACAAACAACTATTTATAAGGGTTGAGTAGGATGGATAGTGTTTTAAGAGTTTTGCTTGGACGTTGACAGGTTGTTCGGTAATATCACTAATTACCTCTAATTTACCGTCTAATGGTAATGAATCATTAGATTCGTCTCGGGCGTCTCCGTGCTTTGAAATGTCTGAGAAATGGGAAAGTAACTAACTATACGTCAAGCCAGATCAGAGGCCTAAATTCTCTGACAGCAAGCTGACCACTTAACCTAGCCATGTCCCGGAAATACCTTGGAAGGGGTTTCTTATTTTTAGTTTTTCTACAAGATGTATACCAGTTACCATGATACAATAATATACTGCGCCTGGTATTCTCTTCCGATCACGTGACTGACCACGTGACTGACACAAGCCTACGTCATCATACCCTTTTACCATGTTTAGTGGCCATTTTTTTGTGACGTAGGCTTGTGTCACTCTGGGAATAGAAGACCTTGTTTTTTTAGACTATGCCAGTTACCGAAACGAAAAAATACACAATATTCTTGGATAGAACTTCCCGGATTAGGAAGAGTGCGGATTCTTATATATTATGGAATCTTTAATTTGATTCTTGGATAGTTTATCTATTGAATCATAAAAAAAAAGTTTATAAATTGAATACACGATTGAAATTACTTCACTCACACGATAGAATTTCTTTTCGAAAAGTTAAGAACATAACGAATTTTTAACAACATTTTCTCAAAATAGAATAACTTGCAACCGTTTATGATTACTGGAATTTTACTCGCATATTCACCATTAGTTTATCTAGTGAAATCGTATAAAAGTACTTTTATTAATTCTTTTTTAATCGAAAATACGGCACATGCACGCACTTTTCGGAGGCTGGGCAGTAGCATTTCTAATAGAAAATATTCGCTTGAACCCATGACCCCTTGATTGCCTCCACCAATCCGCACTGGGACCGCGTAGCTACGCGGCTAATTGGGCCATATTACACTACTACGCGTAGTAGTGTAATATGGCCCAATTCTTTTCACCATTATTCAAGAAGAGGGATAGTTCGAAGGGATAATTATCACGATAATAATCATGATAATTATAAAATTATTGAAAAAACAAAAAGCTTGCGCTACAAATGTCACACCATGTCCTCGTATATCCGAACACGATTCGCGAAAAAAGAAGCTGACAATCACGAAATAATTTTTCTCACTGTTTTCTGTTATTTTTCTCAATTATCTATTGTGATTGTGATACAAAACGAAAATGCCGAAGACTATGAGCCTGCGGTCTCGATACGAGTGTATTAAAACAAAAACAGAAATTTTAGAACTTTTAGTTAGAAATTATACTCAAAGGTGTCGTACGGGAGGATGGCAAGAGACCAGACGGGATGTATCTCGTCCCCTGGAAGATAGGTCGGGTGCTGGTGTGGGATGCCACCTGTGTGGACACTCTGGCGCCATCCCATCTACGGGGAACGAGCAAAAGAGTTGGCTCTGCGGCGGAATCTGCCGAAAAGGTAAAAGAGGGAAAATACAAGGGTATCTGCACCCAATACAAATTCATAACATTCGGTGTCGAAACCCTTGGTCCGTGGAGTCCCGGCGCCCAGGCGCTTTTTAAAGATCTGGCAAAGCGCCTGGTAGACTCGACCGGGGATCCAAGGGCTGGCGCTTTCCTCGCTCAACGGATCAGTTTAGCCGTTCAGCGAGGAAATGCTGCCAGCATCTTGGCTACCCTCCCAGCGCGGTTCAAACCTGCACCATATTTTAGGTTAAGTTAGTTTTAGGTTCTCAATATTTTTATTTATTTTTAATGTACTTACCCACTTTTATTTGTTTTACCAATAAATTCACAAGAATTAGCTTGGATAATTTTTATCCGATGATTATCTGATCTCTGTCTTGAGCGGTTGGAGGTTGAAAGGGTGTGCCAGCAGTGGGATGAAATTGGCTAGTAAAAAAAAATCTGATAATTAACCGATAATTATCATGATAATTATCAAAGATAATAATTTTCTTAATAATTTCGAACCCCGCTTTGCCCTGCAGTGGGATCCTACAACTTACTTGAAGCGCTTTCTCTCGTTCGGATAGATCTCATTCGAGCGAGTTAGGACCAAAGCACATAGTAATCCTGTCGTCAAATAACACATTTATAAAAGCCTTTGGGACCGAACAATATTTGGTATTTGGGAGGGAACGCAAATCGCTCAATTGTTCTGGACCTCGTTAAGTATTCGGGTTTGCTGTTCATGTATTGCGGAGTTCAGATCTAAACGAGTTTGTGATTCGAATTTATGTTTGATTCGGCCTTTTGTTCAATGTATAGTGTACGTAAGTGAATTTCATCATAGGAATACATTTATAGAAGGCATTCTATCCTTATTCATACTGGAAAGTGACAAAAATTATATTTCGAGAACGGAGGTAAACATTTTTTTTTTACATTTTACCTCCTACGACGGTATGGACGGTATGGCCTCCTCCAACGATCGCCTCAACACAACGGGTTCCCGCCGCCTTCAACATGTCCGTCAGTCCACCTTGTGAGGGGGCCTAACTCACTGCGCCGCGCCTTCCGGTACTTGGTCTCCAGTCGAGAACTATTCTTTGGTCTATGTCAGCTACTGTGGTTCCTCTGCGGATCTATTCATTTCTGATTCAATCTCGCAGGGAAACTTTGAGCATAGCCGTCTCCATTGCCCTTTGGGTGATTTTAAAGTTATTGTGTTTAGATATAATGATCCACCTAACCTTCCGAAATTCAACAAGTAGCGACGGGCTCACTCCCCGTCACACTGGACAGAGTTTCGGTACTACTAGTGAAACGTGGATGTTCTGAAGTTTCAGAATATCTCTGACTACCCCCTTTGGGGAATATAGTCGTGAGCATATGCTATGCTATGCTACTAATGTAAAATCCATGTTGCATTAAGCTTGATTATTATAATTGTAAATGTAAGTATCTCTTATTTTGTTTGTAACTTGTAAAACTTTTGTATGCCTTCTGGCGGAACACAATGGAACCAACAATTTTTTAACATCTTTATAACCTGTGATTCACAAATAAATAAATTGAAATTGAAATAAAATAAAACGCTTGACCGAAACAAATAGGGTACATTATTGTTTGGCAACAATCTGTCCACAGGATTCGACCGTTCAACAATATGACCGTTATTTATAAAGTGTCGACCAGATTGAACTATGACAGACAGAATGCGTCTGATGTATGCCGGTTGAAACTAATCCGTCACTTTTATTGGGTAACTATTGGACACAACACTTTAATCTAGCAGTATCGGCACCACGAGTGTGACATAAACATAAATGAAGCGTGGAGAGAGTACCGATTTTGAAGTGAAACTTTTTATGGGAGAGCTTTGAGATTCGGAACCGCAACGTTTTCGAATGATTAAAGTTCAAAATTTTAATTTGACAACTAAAAAAAAAAATTTGACAGCTACGGAAGTTTCACTTCTGCCGGGCGTCCCGTGACGGCAAACTTTTTTTAGTTTTTAGGTGCCAACGGGACCTTATTACTAAGGCTACACCGTCGTCAGTCAGTGCGTCCGTCCATCTCATGGTTAGCCGGTTGAAAGATTTCATTTCACAGAATATGATTTATTATGCCGGATTTGCTAACAAATAAAAAAAATACAAAAAGAAACAAAATTAAGGGGTCCAAATTCAAGCGGTGACCATCCTTGAATCCTGGGCATTACTAGTTTTGCCCCCTTTTCCCTGTGCATTCGACAGATAGACCTGGCCGGACCAATTCCATTTCTATCTTGCGACGTATTTCACAAAAACCGATTCTTAAAAAACTTTTTCCTTTTTTTGTTAAAATTGTACGATACAAATGTACAAGCTAAATAACTGCGCATCAGAAATTATCTCTTCCCATAATCCCAAACCATATAATGACCTCTAAAAACGGTACACTATTCAAATACAGAAACAATAGAGAAAATTACCCAATTTCCATCGCCATAGCTCACGGCCCAGTGGGCTGGAAACGTGTCTCTAATGCGATATCTGCCGTCCACCCGTTTGCCCATATTCCATAGGGGCCTAATATTATACCTACATTCAATATAATAGAAGCTGGACATTAGTTTTATAAGGGTCAATTCCCACTGTAAGAACAGCGGCCGACAGAGCCACAGATTACTAGTTAAGATGCGCCAAAGTGTAGGTATCTATCGTAATACTTATATCGGTTCCTACGGCTGTACGGAAACCTAGCAGCAGCGTGCGGCATTTTACCTAATAGAACTTTATATAAAGTGAGATAAGATTACGATCGAAGACGGGATAGAATGACAGTTCAACCGCCGCAACAGATCAGAATAGATAAAGTTCAATATGCTAGGATTTCTAGGTAAATAACGAGCGCTGCCGGCCGCTGCTCTTGAGTGGGAATATACCCTAAGGGTAATTAACCTACCGCCTTTATATGCTAGCGGTTTTGTTAGGAGATTATCAACCCTCAAACAAATTGATCATATATTCACGAAATAAATCAGCTGTCCCATACATTTGGATCAAGGCGGTTTTTAAACCGACTTCAAAAAAAGGAGGAGGTTTCTCAATTCGACCGTATATATATATATTTTTTATGTTTGTTCGCGGATAACTTCGTCGTTTATGAACCGATTTTGATGATTCTTTTTTTGTTGGAAAGGAGATATCCCATGTGTGGTACCATGATAAGGAAACCAGGATCTGATGATGGATCCCAGAGAAATCGAGGGAAACCTTCGAAAATTGTAGTCGACTAGTGCGTTTGTTAATTTAAAGCACTACTATTAAATCGAACTAATGAATTCACCACTGAAAATTGTGATATAAACAAAATTTTAACAAAAAATTTAAATCGCCTTCAAAAAAACTAAAAAGTTAAAAAATAATATTGCAGCCGATGACTTTTTCGTTTGCATCATAAGAACATTAATTTGTTTTATAGAAGTCGGTGTCAAGCCAAGCCAAAAAATGCAAGCCCTGTCGCGAATCGTACCGGCTTGACAGCGACTTCAATGAAACAAATTAATGTTCTTATGATGCGAACGAAAAAGTCATTGGCTGCAATATTATTTTTTTACTTTTTAGTTTTTCTGTTTTGTTCCTCGCTAAGCCTGGCACGCTGAACTTCATTGTGAAGTGTTGCGAGGGGTCGCCCGCCACTGTTGATCCTATACTAGTTTAACACTTGAACTGCTGACGACCTACACGGTAGGTCAGCGACAAATGGGCCGCAGTGCGCACGACTCAAACGTTGAGTCATAGAATTGTATAGCATTCTACAGTGTTACACTGCGCGAATATCATTGTTTTGAGTGGCAATGTGTGGAATTGAATGGCTATGCCCGAAAAAAAAACAACTATGGTCATCATATATTTTACATGACATGTTTAAGCTTAAATACGTTTAAATATTATATCGCGTTGCGAAAGTTGACCTAAAGCTCAAGCTATCTTAAATTATCGTGTCTCCGATTAAATTCCTTAGACTTATTAATTATCAGATCAGTGAATGGTATTCAAGTATATACCGTCTAATTGCCATCCTTTGACGACGTTTAATGAAATTCTTAACGATTCTATTAACGGTCCTATAATTCCAATGTTATAGTCAACCAATTTAAAACACACTCTACCTTAGAACCGTGTCACAATCACCTGTATTAGCGTCATCACACTTCAGCCAGACTTGGCTGTCACTTCATACAAATGGAAAACATTTTACAGAGGTAAGCATGTGCGATACTGAGACTGAGTGAGTGGGAGCGAGACAAGAATTATGCAATTGCCTACATTTTACGCCACGCTTCCTACTAGAGGGGGTGAGGTTAAAATTGGTGGGGGGGCAAGGGGTGTCCTTACTGTATGTAATATTTACTTCTAGGGACGCGTGCAGGAAGCTGACATAGGTATTGTCTATGAAGCGTGTTATTTCTCTGTGGTAGTAAGGTTAGTACTAGATACTCGTCCATTGACGCGAGCTGGCTGGCGGAGCGGAGTAGCGAGGAAATATTAACCAATTAAGATTGCATAAAATCTCGGCCGAGATTTTGATTGCAATCTTATTGGTTAGTAAAACTCCGCTTCCCCGCTCCGCCAGCCAGCTCCGCGTCAATGGACAGGCAGCCTTTATACTGTGAAAATAGTTTGCTGTGAGGTTAAGGTGGCCTATATTTCAAACAGTACCTACAATAGTCGATATTAAGAGCCGTTAGTATAACTTGAAAAATTATTAGAAAATCGGAAAGTATTCAAAAAAAAATTACGAAAAAAAAACCGACTTCAGAAGTAAAAAAGTACAAAATAATATTTCAGCCTATGAATTTTACGTTCGAATCTATAAGAAAATTAATTTGATTTGTCGATGTCGCTGTCAAGCCGGTAGGTGAGTACGATTCGCGACTGGGCTTGCAGTAATTTTTTGGCTTGGCTTGACACCGACTCCAACAAAACAAATAAATTTTCTTATAGATTCAAACGTAAAATGAAAGTTTATTTCTCTAAAAGTATACAATAATTTAATGACATCTTAAAGATAAAAAAGGTCGTCGGATGCGTCCTCGCGAGACATGGTGCCAAGCATGCTGGCAGCGTTCCCCCTTTGAACAGCCAGGCTGAGTCGTTGGCCAAGGAAGCTGCCAGCTCTACGGTCACCGGTGGTCTCGCGGAGACGCATCGACAACTCTTTTATGAATTTCTTTGCTTCTGGGCCCCAAGGACCCAACGTTTCGAAGCCAATCGGTGCAAACATGAAGCATCCTGAGATTTCGTCATACTTCCGCACCTTGGCAATCTCAGCCCCCATGGCCGCGGCACCCGCACGCGCGCATGTAGCTCGGATATGGGATGGGGCTAGTGTGTCTACGCAGGTCGCGTCCCACACCAGGCACCTGCCCTGTTGCCAGGGAATGAGTGTCACCCCGTCGGGTCTCCTGCCATCAGTGCGAACGATTCCGTTTGGCTCCGATCGTACCGGAACGTTCACTGAAACAAGAGCCCGACGAATGACATCATTCAGGGCCGAATGACGAGGGTTGCGACCGGCGCTTTTGCGGCAACACAGACCATGGTGGCCAAGCTCGTCGACGTCTGCGCCGCAACCGCCGCATGTGTGAGGCTGATTGGTCCTAACACCCAAACGGAGGCCGATTGCAAGTGATAAAGTGCAGCCGTCTAAGAGTGTGCCGATATTGGACGATGGTATAGCATTTAGCCACAGCCCTGATTCCTTCTCGAAAACGGCAAGAAAGCGTGCGCGTTCCGCAGAGGATGTGCTGGAATTCAGCAGATCTTGCTGTGTCCTCTTACACAGCGGCTCGTCCCAGAGCCTTTGTAAGTATGGAGATGCAGGGACTTCGCAGCTACACAATGACTTCCACTTCGCAGTAGCCTCCGGCAGATGAACAACGTCGGCATGCCCCAGAGAAGGGCCAGTGATTTGGTGGAAAAGTTCATTGCAGCTGGAAGCCGAGGCCAGAAAAGCTGGCAGTGAGACTGACGAAACTCCGCGTATTCCAATACCCCCGAATCGGACAGGTAGGGAAGCCTGAGACCACGCCCTTGCCGTTAGATTGCAGTTAAGGATCTTAGACAAGAGCGCACATATCCGGTCGTCGACGGTACACAGCAAGGTCTGGAACCTCCAAAAGTGGCAGCATCGAAGGACGTACGTAAACTTCGGGACAAAGAGGCAAAACTTTACAATGGTGAGGGCAATGTGGGGATTGATCTTTAATAGGCGCTCGAGGGTGTCATCGAATTTTTCAATCTGCTCCTGGAGGAAACATGGAATGGCGTCATCAAGTAAAGGAGCCCCCAGCAAGCGTAAGGATGTATTAGTTGCAACCTGGATATCGGGAGCGATCTCATTAAATTTGGAAAGGATGTCGCGCCTGGTATCCGGCAAGATGGAGGGATTCAGGTATAGTTCGCACTTTCCAAAGTTTAGCTCCAAACCAATTTCGGCGAAACGGTTTATTAGGGTTTTAAGGTCATCTAGAACGACTTCGTGTTGATCTCCGAAAGTGCCGTCGTCCAGATACCATACATTGAGTTTGGAACGCAAGGACGAGATTACAGGATGGATACCGAGACTAAATATTGCTGGTCCAAGTGGGTCGCCTTGCTGGCAGCCTACGGACGAGTGCAGCAGATGTTCCTTATACATTAACTTGGAAGGCTTGCTATAACACTGCCAGAGGTACGGAAAGACAGCGGGAATTTGCTCTTTCACTTGGGACAAAAGAGCTCCCCGGTCGATGGAGTTAAAGGCGTTTTTAACGTCAACCTTCAGTAGCACCTGCTCTGCGCCGCACTCCAGCACCGCGCGCGTCGCATGCACTGCTGCCTCGCAGCCACCCTTGGAGCCGAAACCTACCTGGATTGGTTGAAATTTATCCGCTAGAGATTGCGAAATGTGCTTGCAGGAGATTTTTGAGACTAAACGCCTAAGCGTTGTTCCCACTGCAATGGGCCTAATGCCACCATCCTTCTTTTTCAGTGCACACAGATTAGCCCCGTACAGTGTATCTGTAACCTCCTGGTTTACCTTGCCCGATAGCATTAGCTCCGCAAGAGACGCTAGACTAGACGCCAGGCTTCTACCAACGTCACCTGCCGAAAATGCACATAAGGTCCTTTAAATGTTGTGGGGAAAGTCCATCCAAGCCACCACACGAGCCATTTTTGAAAGACATGACAGCCGCGGTAATATCATCAGTTGATACACGAGGTGGGGTGGTGTCCCCCTGAGGGGAGTCGGGAAGCTGACTGTCGGTTGAAGCTGATGGATGTTTTGCATGTAGGGCTTGGAGGGTTTCCTCATTATCTGGAGCGATTACGTCATTTGAAAACAACAGTTGACTGGCTCCCCTTAAGTCACCGTCGCTCACCTTTTCCTCGACCTTCTTAAAGGCGTTGCGGCTCCGAGGTAACCGGGAATCGGGGTGTTTGGGGCTAATGCCGCTCATCGATGGTTGTGTACAGTTATTTTTGACTTTTTGCGTTAAACTTAACGTTTTGTTATCATCACTGTTCACATGTAAGATGCGATAAGCAAAACAAAGTAATTGCTCCCAAGTCTCCCTACTGTTGGACGAAACGACCCTATCAACGCAGGACTTGAGGGTGGAAGCCACACTAGTCCGAGCGCCGCGGGGAAACGTAAAATTCATAGGCTGAAATATTATTTTGTACTTTTTTACTTCTGAAGTCGGTTTTTTATTTTTTTTTTTATTTCATAATTTTTATTTATTAATTATGTTATTTCGACTCAGATATCAGTTATACACGCAAAGGGTACATTGAAAAGAAGCAAATGGTTCAATCGCAGACGATTTGCTGTCAACTTTTGAGGAGTTAGGTATATCATGTAGTTCCGAAGTGCGTCATCAGATCATCACAATATTAAAATGGGACCACCTCGGCAGTACACCCTTTCAAACAAAAAAAGAAATTTTTAAAATTGGTTCACAATTGACGAAAATATCGGTGAACATACATAAAAAAAAAATACATACAGCCGAACATAGAACCTCCTCCTTTTTTTGAAGTCGGTTAATAAACTCATTTATAAAAGAAGACGCGTCATCCTGCTCGCACGCGCATCCTGATGTAACTGTTTTTGTGTAAGTGTGTTACGGGGTCTTCTTCTTTTCGAGTTATATTTATATCGCATGACAATCACTCATGCTGTAGTGTAAAGATTAGCCAGTCAGCATTGATCGTATCGAGGCTGACTGCCCAGGGTGCTACAGACAAAATCAGGTTCTTTGCACCCCTTTTTTCAACAGCTTGGCTTAGGTGCGGTATCTGAAGTTAGAGAGAGGCTGGGATGGGAGTGGCCATTATGTATATAGAACTATTAATATATTCTGTAACAATACCCTTAAACAACCGGGCTCGTAGCATAAAGGATCGATTCCTTCCTTTGTGAGGTATCGTACCATAAAATTTTAGTGCACACCGGTCCCGTGTCACTCATAAAATTTAACGCGAACACGAACGTGGAAAAAAAACATTTATACACTAAATAACGGTTAGTTCGTTCTTCTTTCATTCTGCTATTATGATGTCCAGCTTAGCCCGGCTTAGAATAGCACCATTTCAAAGAGGTGTAGTTAGAAGTGATTGATTCCTTCTTCAGGGATTTTACAAACAGATACACACTTTTTTAGCCTTAATTACTTAGACCATTTATATATGGACGAGTTACGCGTGTAATTCTACTAACAAACTTTTCTGTCACTTTTTGCGGGGGACAAGGTAGCATGAAATATGCAACTTTGGATTTTATTCCGTTATTTTAGAGTCTAATATTTAATGTCGAAAATCATGACAAATAGTCTCGTGTGAACCCCAAACAAGACTAGTTGTTCCGCAATTATAGGCTGTCTCGTATCTAAACTATTATAAAACTGTAACAGAAGTGTGTCTGTACATTGAAGATATTTACAAAAAAAAAATTACGGTATGGTTTTTAGATGTCCCTGATTCCAAATCACAAATTTTTGGATTTTTTGTCTGTCTGTTTGTTTGTTTGTTTGTTTGTTTGTCTGTTTGTTTGTTTGTTTATTTGTTTGTTTGTTTGGGTGTTTGTTTGTTCGAGTATCACGCAAAAACTACTGAACCGATTTTGATGAAACTTTTTTTGTTTGATAGCTTATCATCTGACTTAAAATCTGGTATATAATTTATGCGGACGAAGTCGCGGGTAAAAGCTCGTATGGTATAAAACTGTATGCACATGTACATTATCATTTGATCTTGTACCTTTGTTGAGGGGAATGCTAACGTAAAGCAGGTCCCTATTTAAATGATCTAAGCGTAATTATCATCTTCGGACCCAGGTAACGACAACGCCATGTATCGAGGCATGTTGAACTACCCTTTCAGGAAACTCCCCATTGCAGCATTGTCGTCAAACCATACCGAAGGCATAAGTATTATATGCCGAGGCCGAAGGTATATTTAAGGGGCGTCCGTCCGGTTTTGAGTAACTTTGTAACCATTTTATACATTAACTATGGCACTTTTTAAGCAGAAAACAAAACTGAACAATCTACAGGATATGAGAAGTGATGTGGTTTTTCTCGAAATCTATTTTAATTAATAAAACTGAAGAAAAACGACTCCGAAGTCACCTCTTTTTTCCCAGTTGTAACCGTTTTACTCTTACATTGTAGATCAGAAGAATATGAAAAGTTACAATATTCTTCACAATACAATATAAAATGATGTGGTTTTCTTATTTTTTGAAAATTCATTTAAAATCATAGAGGTTTTCGAAGAAAACGGAAAATTCTGATCGGAGCCGCGTAATTGAAGCAGGATGGCTAATTGCAAAAGTTTGCTTGTAAGAAAGAGAGCCTTGCAGATGGGAGGAGTAGCCTTAATGTTTTTTCATAAATTCCACAACCAGCATCATTTCATCTTGTTTACCGTCTTCCCACATATTGTGTACATATCTCCTTTTATATTACTACAGAAATATTCCGACCAAACTACTGCTAGGGTTATTCACTCAATTCTGTTTTTCATCCAAGGTAATATATTTAAGGTATCAAAGGAATTTTGGGTTCGTTTCATATTTTTATGTGTCAATGTTTTAGGTGTATCAAATATTTTTTTTGCTCTGTTTGTTTGCAAATAACGTATTCAATCAATCAAATATACTTTATTGCGTAATGTGATATGAAACAGTAGCTCAAGGGTTTTCCTTTAGAGCTCTTATTTTAATGCTCTTTAAAGTTGAGTGTAATAAAGATAGAAAGAAAGAGGCACTTCTAGATTTTTGTCGTTTTCTCGGGAATGGCAAGCTAGGCTCCCAGCACGGCTAGCATGCCACCCACGACAAAGCGTTTAAACGAGAAAAACGTCATGCGCGCTCTATCTGGCATACGTAAAATAATAAAGATGGAGGCACATATCGATTTTTATCGTTATCTCGAGGATGGCATGCTAGAGGGGCAGGAGACTAACCGCGCTAATTTAAAATATAGAATTTCAGCAAATGTTTAAAAATGACGCCTTTTACTTTGCCTAGTTTTTGGCGCGGCCGTCAACCAAACTTGAATTTTTAACCGGCTTCAAAAAAGGAGGAGTTTTCTCAATTCGACTTTATTTTGCCTGTATTGTATATCTCTGATCTCGGACTAAGTTTAAAGATATACATTTGTAATTACAAGTTTTGTTTGTTACTTTATTATGAACTAAGATATTTAAGTTCGATTGAGGGACGCGCCAAAAAAAAATTGACGATAAAAAATGCATTCCATACAGGAAGCTGGCATAGGTATTGGGTATTCCATACAAAAAAAACACATTGTCTTTTCAGTTTCAGTTCTAAACAAATTAAAAATCAATTACTATTCAAGTCTGTTGAATTCCATATCGCGCTAATAACTTATTTACTATGCGAATCTGTCAAACGGCTGTCATGAGCTGTCAAATGATTAGCGCGATACCGAATGTCGCACGCGGTCCAATGACGTTTCAGTGGAGGTTTATTCAGCACGATCTGGCCCCAGGCTTTAGAGTTAACATTCTAAATGTAAAACAAACACATTTGAACGCCAAGTTACCTACGGCTAAAACAACAAAGGTTTGTTTTAGTGAATGTTCCACCAAGATGGTAGCCGCTTCCGGGGCGGGAAATTAACCGGAACAAAGGCTGTCGCGGCGGTGTGACGTCACGTCTCGCTGACGCAATGGAAATATATATTGTTTAAATCTCAGACCTTGTGAAGCTAGTAGTCTGGACAGTTCCATACATTTTAGATTTAGTATAGTCTTGGCGCAAACAGATGTCACTACTGGCGTGAACGAGAGATAAATCTTAATTAAACGTTATTAGATCACTATTATTTGAGTTTTGTTCCACGGAAATAAATTATATAGATTAATTTCTTAAAAATTTTAATAACAAATGTGTTTTACACCTATTTAATGTAATTAAACATTGCTGTAGTACCGGTTACTCACCACCGTCATTTTCATATAAGAAGGTGGCAACTTTCTTAGTATGGGCATTGACCCTCTGTTGTGTATAATTTATTTACTCTATAGCTAGGGTCTGATAGTGCTGAACTGCGTTAATAGATTTGAAGTCTCTAAAAACCTTTCGATGCGGTGGTAGAGTCAACAAAATGACGTCAAAAAGCTATGTGATATTGTTTACATATTTTTAGGGTTATTATTTTTTTCAACCAACACCGTCCTTCCTTCCTTCGTTTTTATTTTATTGTTTGTTTTTTTTTTGTTTTTTTGGTATACTAATCCGCATTGGGCACGCGTGGTGGACTAATGCCCATACACCCTGAGGGTAGGCCTGTGCCCTGCCAGTGGGACGTTTATAGGCTGATGATGATGAATTTTTTTCAGGGTACCTCCCCACATGAAGAGAGGATGCATTTTTGAAGTGAAAACTTCTTTAGCGGCGTTGTGCACTTTCTGGAATGGGTAACAAATGTTAAACTCGCGTCAGGACCGTGACGTCACCCTGATCCTATTCGAAAATTGTTCTACTAACAAACTTTTCTGCCACTTTTTGCGGGGGACGAGGTAGCATGAAATACGCAACTTTGGATTTTATTCCGTTACTTTAGTTTAGATTCTAATTTGGAATGTCAAAAATCATGACAAATAGTCTCGTGTGAACCCCAAACAAGACTAGTTGTTCCGCAATTATAGGCTTTCTCGTTTAGAGATAAGGTATAAAATTTTATGCACATGTACATGATTATTTGATCTTGTACCTTGGCAGAGGGGAATGCTAACGTAAGGCAGGTCCCTATTTAAATGGTCTAAGACTTCTGTTTTTCTCGTTATCGATAAAAAACGATACCCCTCTCTAAAGCTGCACCGTAAACGGATATAAAAGACCAACTTTTTAAAACGAAGAAAAGATTGTTATACTAATCTATTCATGGAGCGAACTTGCTCCTTATTGATCTCGTAAATAAGGTTCCTAATGCCTTCAAAAGGAAATTGATTCCGTTTAGAAAGAAATGCAAAATAGGAGGGACGAGATACCGAATACGAATGACCATTTACAGTTTGAACCTTGTGTCGATCGGTAATAAGGTCAATATTGCTTGAATATTGGCTGGCACTTTATGGAATCGAGATGGGACAGGATTGAAAACATTGTAGATGCAAACTGCACTGATAATGATGAAATTGATCAATCTTCTGATACTGGTGTAATTTATCTTTATCTACAGGGTGAAATTGATATCATTAGCATCCTTTTAAACTAAGATTCTACCCATAGAGAATTCACACGCTTTACTCCATGATTCTACCCGTCAAACTGAACAACTTTCATTATGGGAGCAAACCGATCGGAGCAAAAAAAATAATCAGCTGTTCCATACTAAACTGCAATGCCTACTCGACTCAAAATATGTATGCAACAGCCGATTATTTTTTTGCTCCGATCTGTTTGCTCCCATAGTGAAAGTTGTTCAGTTTGATGGGTAGACTCTTAGTTTAAAAGGATGCCAATGATAATAATTTCACCCTGTATACATACAGGGTGTAAGTGACAGCGTAGCAAATACTGGAACGGTGAACTCAGACCATCAAACTGAACAACTTTCACTATGGAGTATGGAGCCTACCTCAGGAAACGCGAAAAGAATCAGCTGTCCCATACATTTGAGTCGGGTAGGTACGGCAGTTTTGTATGGGACAGCTGATATCAGTTCCGTGACTGACTGACATACAACGCCTAAATCTAAATCGATGCTGTTGATAAACTCGATGAATCGCAATATAAAATGAAATTACTTTCTCTATTCGTAAAAAATAAAAAAATAAAGACCCAAAAAGAGAGTTACGAAGTAAAACATACATTTGCTTAGGTACATCAAAAATAACAGGTGACCGAATTATTTTATACTTTTTTAAATGTTTTTTTTTTGGCGTGGTAACTTAATGTTATTTCATAATTTTTAAAGTTACATGAAAACTACTGAACCGATTTTCATGAAACAAAGCTAAGAACACTGTCGCAAAAATTAGCTTTCTATTAAAAAAACCGCATCGAAATCGGGCATCTCGTTTGGGAGCTACGATGCCACAGACAGACAGACCGACATAGGCTTAAACCTTATAATACTCCTCTTTTTGCGTCGGGGGTTAAAAACTTGACATAGGTAACGAATTGACGTATAAATACGAGTATAGGTGAAAATCAATAGTGAAAATTATCAATTTTTGAAGTCGGATAAAAAGTCCCAGTCGCACCCAGTGACGTAATCTCCTAAGGGCAAAATGGGCAAGTGCTAAGGGCGGCCGGGTCAAGGGGGGCGGCCCGTAGGGCCATACATATGGCGAGGAAATTGTTGCCCAAAGAAATACAGTAGTAGCCAGACATCAGTGTGAAAAAATTTCGAGCTCGCTTCGCTCGCTCTGGTTTATCTTTTTATTTTGTCGGTACTACATGCATGCTAGACCAACAGAGTTACAATCATAGCCAAATCCATCGGCGTATCTAGTGGACGCACACCTCAGAACAACTCTATTTTATTCAAAATTTTCAAGCTCGCTTCGCTGGCTCTGGTCTCTATTTTTACTATTGCACTGCATACCATACATAGATTGATACGAGTTCAAACACAGCCAAGTCGTATAACGGAAAAAAGTCGAGCTCGCTTCGCTCGTTCCATCATTATGTCTTGCTACTACTTTCGCAAAATACAATTTGGATGTAGCTTGTGACAGCATTTGTCGGTCAATTCTTAAATATTTCAAAACCTTAGAACTTTAGCTGGCACAAATCTTGGCTACAGGCCCACCGCCGTCGAACTGCAGTTATGGGGGGGCGGCCAAATATATTTGCCCAAGGGCGCAATATTTGTAAATACATCCCTGGTCGCACCAAGTGTAAACCTTATACTTTTAGCATATTTAGGGTCTCTAAAACGATCTGTCAAGTGCTGATAAGTGCCTTTAACCCAGAAAAACGTAAGAGAAATGTTATATGTTATCCTTGAGACGCCTCGAACGGCACCCGTGGGACGAAAAGGGACGGCCTATCTATCATTCACTTGTTTAGACGGTTTAACAGGTTCTTATAATAAAACTGGTCAAGTGCGAGTCGGGCTACTCGCGCACCGAGGGTCCGTACCACACCACCACACACATATTAACTTTAAAAAATCTCCGGCACCTTTAGCACGAGACGGACTCACACTTCGCCCGTTTTTATTATTTTTTCTTATACTGTAGAGTTTGCTCTATAATCACACCAAGTTTGACGCTTGTATGTATTTTACGATGGAGCGAGAAGAAAAAACGTTGATAAAAACTAGTTTCTTGTTGAGAACCTCACTTAAATTTTAACTTTTTGTAATTTACCCGACTGCGCCAGAAGGAGGGTTATGTTTTTTTTATTATTTGTTAACAAATCCGCCGTAATGACGCATATTCCGTGAAAATTTCAACCGTCTAGCTATTACAGTTCAAAAGTTACAGCCCTTAATAGGTAGGACAGACAGACGGTCGGACGGGCGGACGGACGGACGGACAGACGGACGGACGGACGGACAACGTAGGCTTAGTAATAGGGTCCCATTTTCACCCTTTGGGTACGGAACCCTAAAAAGTGTTAAAAAGTTTCTTGGAATAAATTATGATGATTGAATCAGTCAGGATCTTAGACACAGGGTGTTACAAAAATAAAAATAAACATTTAAGGGGGTGGTTTAGGCCATCAAACTGAACAACTTTCACTATGAGACCAATATGGAAATCGCAAATCTAATGTTCCATACTAAACTACAAAATCTACTCGAGCTAAATGATGCAAATGAGCGAGAAGAAAAAACGTTGATAAAAACTAGTTTCTTGTTGAGAACCTCACTTAAATTTTAACTTTTTGTAATTTACCCGACTGCGCCAGAAGGAGGGTTATGTTTTTTTTATTATTTGTTAACAAATCCGCCGTAATGACGCATATTCCGTGAAAATTTCAACCGTCTAGCTATTACAGTTCAAAAGTTACAGCCCTTAATAGGTAGGACAGACAGACGGTCGGACGGGCGGACGGACGGACGGACAGACGGACGGACGGACGGACAACGTAGGCTTAGTAATAGGGTCCCATTTTCACCCTTTGGGTACGGAACCCTAAAAAGTGTTAAAAAGTTTCTTGGAATAAATTATGATGATTGAATCAGTCAGGATCTTAGACACAGGGTGTTACAAAAATAAAAATAAACATTTAAGGGGGTGGTTTAGGCCATCAAACTGAACAACTTTCACTATGAGACCAATATGGAAATCGCAAATCTAATGTTCCATACTAAACTACAAAATCTACTCGAGCTAAATGGGACAGAATTTTTTTTTTTCTCGGTTTTGATGTTGGTAATGAAAGTTGTTCAGTTTGATGGTCTAAACAACCCCCTAAAAGTTTCAAATGTTTATTTTTACTTTTGTAACACTTTGTATAACTATGAACACAGGTTCACTTTTCTGTAGGCCTCAGTTAGAACAATTTTATATGTATCTTAGTCTTACCTACAACAAGTTGTTGATGTTGGGGTTCTTTATAGGTATTTACGTCTCTGTACATACCTGAAAAAGAAATATAATTGTTAATGTTATATTAAAGTAACATTACAGCTAAACGATTAACTTGTAGAGGCATTTAAAAAGGGATTTGATATATTTTATTACGTTTTAAGAGGATATAATCGAAGCGCAGTCCATACAAAAGAAGATTGGTCGTATTTTCAATGCACAAGTAAAATCTATGAAATTTTTCAGAAACAGTCTAGAAACTAATCTCTATGCTTGTATATTTTGAGATTTTCGTTAAAATGTAAAGTTTCAAAGTTACAGTGCCTGAAAGATTTCCATTTCCATACAAATCTTAATTTTTTTTTTTTTTTTTTTTTTTTATCTTGGACAATGTCACACAAATTATCTAGTCACATTTAAAGTACCAGAATCTAGCCTGGACTTGTATTATGATGACTAGACAACGATATAGAATACATATATAGATACAAACATCCATGACTCGGGTACAAATATTCATATTCATCATACAAATATTTGTCCCTTACGGGATTCGAACCCGCGACCCTCGGCACAGCAGGCAGGTTCACTACCGACTGTGCTACTGGGCCGTCTTACCTTAAATTAATCGTAGCATTGAAACTGTATATTTTAACGAAAATCTGAAAACATACAAGTACTTATATCTAGATTGTTTCTGAAAAATTTCATTGACTTTAATAGGTTAGTATAGAAAATATAACCAGACTTCGTTTGTATGGAGCGCGCTCCGAATTATATCCCACTATAGGTCGCTAGGACCCGCCCGGCTTCGCACAGGTGCAATGCTGATATAAATAAACCTTCCTCTTGAATCACTCTATCTATTTAAAAAAAACCGCATAAAAATCCGTTGCGTAGTTTTAAAGATCTAAGCATACATAGGGACAGACAGACAGCGGGAAGCGAATTTGATTTATACTATGTAGTGATTAAGAGAAAGTCCTTCCGGGGTGGTTAGAAACTATAGACAAAAGTCACAGTGGTATTCGCATCAAAGTTTATCGTTGCGTTGAAGAAAAACGTTTATTTAAACAAAGACGTTTAGAAGACTAAATATTATCTGGTATAATTATGTATATCCTAAAACCACAAGTATTTCAGTGAAGAACAGTTTTCATTATTGATTCGCCCATTTCCCATCTTAATGGCCGTTTCCTATTGGACCGGAAGTTAAGAACGAGTCCCTTATATACTCGTAGGTGAATTATAGTGGAATGATCGGTCAGTAGAGAATTGATCTCTACAGGGTGTAACGTTATACAGGTGTAAGGAAAAGTATAATTAACCTTGTATCTTTAACTTTTATACCATATACGCTACCCATCAAACTGAACAACTTTTACTATGGGTACCGATCGGAGCAACAAAAAAAACTTAACATTTGAGTCGAGTAGGTCTAGGTATTGGAGTTTAGTATAGCTGACTTTCTTTTGCTCCGAACGGTTTGCTCCCATAATAAAATTTCTTCAGTTTGATGTATGTAAGTATGTGGTTTAAAGGCTAATGATACTTTTCCTTACACCCTGTATAAAACATGTTAACACAATTATGCAACTAAAACATGAAAACAGTTTGCGCAGAATCAAATTGCTGATGTAACAGCAACAAATAATTATGTAACTTTGTGATAGGTGCAAAAAATTCCACAATTTACAATGTAAATAGTTAAATAGTCGATTTTTTTATAATTTTTAGGGTTCCGAAGTCGACAAGGAACCCTTATAGTTTCGCCATGTCCGTCCGTTTGTCCGTCCGTCCGTCCGTCTGTCCGTGGCTTAGCTCAGAGACGCTTAGTACTAGAAAGCTATAATTTGGCATGGGTATACATATTAATTACAAAGTGGTAAAATTAAATCTTTTAAAATATTTTTTTAAGGGTACACGCGAAGTGTGGATGAAATTTTTTTCTCGTCTATCCCATGTTGTGGGGTATCATTGATAGGTCTTTTAAAAATATTATGGGTTTGGGAAAACCATTTTTCGATTTAGGGATTCGTTAGCGAAATATTAAGCTTTAAAGCGAAAATTTTAGTTAGAGTCAAGTGTCCCCCCCCCCTCTCCCAGCTAAACGGTTCTAGTTGGAGATGTAAAAAAAATCACGGCAATAGTATATATAACGAATTTAAAAGGAAAACTATCACCGCTAAGTAGGCTTTACAAGTTTACGAGTAATAGTCGATCAACTTATAAAATGTACTTTTTAGACTTTATTACCCGTTAAACCTTATAGCATAAAACATTAAAAGCCCCCTTCTAAGTCCATATTATATTGTGACGGGCAACTACGGAACCCTACCCTGCGCGTGGCCCGACACGCACTAGGCCAGTTTTGTTTGTTTGTTTGTATGAATCAAAAATGTAAAAAATTGGTTTTGCTAATTTCAAAACCTTGCATAATATCATTCATATCTTAAATATAAAATGTTTTGTTTTGTTATGGATTTAACGACTGCTATAATAAATTATAATTATTCCTCCGTCAGACTTGGCTGTATGGGCTGTGTCCCTTACCTTTCCGCAAGAATACAATTTAACAACATACTCGTTACTATTATTGTACCAGGTATTAGTAGCAGTTCCGTCCAATGATAGTGACTCACGTCACAATTATCCCGTATCTAGGATAACGACAGGATACGGGGGACTAACGCCCATTCACCATTAGAACTCTCCTTACAGAACCCTTAGTCCTTTGGCGGAAGGTTTAAAATCGTTTGTTTTGTGCGACTTGGGAATACAGTGCAGACAATAAACATTTATTTTTATAGGTACAGTCTGGTGCATTTATGTCTGAAGTACCTACTCTAAAGTGTCGTGTGTTTGTAGTTTTAACGAAGGTAACTATTATTAGGTGGGGCAAGTTGCAAGTTTGGCTACGAACGGTTGTGTTATTTACACGGTGTTCGCGCGGTTTGAGCTTGCCACGAGGCTCCGCCATCTCTTTTCTCAAATGTGATTTTGATCAAAAAACTATCCTTGAGATTCGAATAAATAGATATTCCTACAAACTACTTGATATTGGAAGAAATCTCTCTTCCTAAGAGCGTCTTACGAGGCGACTATGGGATAAGGGTCAGCGCCATAAAGGTATCATATAGAAGAACTGACAGCTAAGAGAGCGAGATGTACCTAGCGACGCCACTGTATAATAGAAAGAGATACGTGACGCGAGGCAATAGAACCGTTTTTGGGAACTTGTCAGCACAATCGACTGGGTAAATATTCGTGCTCTGTGAATAATTAGTGAATCTAAAGTGAAGTCGTAGATTATTTTGTGAAATATACTAACACTATTTCATTAAATACAGGCATGCACCTATCTAACTTTCTGTTTTCCTATAAGTTAATTAAGTAAGAAATTGTAATTGTAATTCTAAGTCCTTCTGTACACAACTATGTCCTTATATTATACTGGAGGGAGTGGGTAGACCTGGTGACTTGAAGTACAGGTATGTGTGTGCAAACATGCATACTTACCAAGCACCAGTCTCCACCTTCAATCCTATATATATTGTGCAACGTACATGTAAACCTTTTGTGGAGAAAATAAAGTTTTTGTATTTGTATTTGTATTAAATTACCTACGATTTCACGTTAGATTCACAATTATACACAGAACTCGAAGTTTTAGGGTGCCGATAAGTGCCGACAAATGCACAAAAATCGGTTTCATTTGACAACTCATGTCAGTTACTCTATTCCGACAGGTATAATAACTTTATGGTCAGCGCACATCTAGCGGAAAAACGCTGAAGCAGCTTTCATTGAAAAATTTATAATGAATCTCTACAGTATAACAAATAATAAAACCGGCAAAGTGTGAGTCGGTCTTGCGCTAAAGGTCACGGAGAAAGCAACACTTTTTTAGGGTTCCGTACCCAAAGGGTGAAAACGGGACCCTATTACTAAGCCTACGTTGTCCGTCCGTCCGTCCGTCCGTCTGTCCGTCTGTCCTACCTATTTAGGGCTGTAACTTTTCAACCGTAACAGCTAGATAGTTGAAATTTTCTTAGATTGTGCGTTATTAGTGTTATTACGGCGGATTTGTTAACAAATAATAAAAATGTCAAAAAGTTAAAAATTAAGGGGGGTTCTCAACAAGAAACTAGTTTTTATCAACGATTTTTCTTCACGCTCTATCGTAAAAACGGTAATACATACAAGCGTCAAACTTAGTGTGATTATAGAGTAAACTCTACAGAATAACAACAAATACTAAAAACCGGCCAAGTGTGAGTTGGTCTTGCGCTAAAGGTCCCGGACAAAAAAAGTTTTTTTTTCTAAGTTAATCATGTTGTGTTCTGTAATGGTGTGGGACGGAACCCTCGGTGCGCGAGTAGCCCGACTCGCACTTGACCGATTTTATTTGACAGTTAATAATGGTGTGTGCTGCTATGGTACGAAACCCTCGGTGCGCGAGTAGCCGATTTGCACTTGACCGGTTTCATTCTTGACTGAAATCTAAAAGCTAACCTTGCCACAATGTGGTTCAAGCAAGCTGCTTAATAACCCCCTAAACTTTAGGGTTACAACAACATTTCAAGTTAAGTATCATAAACCGCAGTTAAACATTAAAGCTCTGAGGTAGTAACAGGTATAACAATAGTTACTTTTACAATAACCATTTCCCCGCTATTAGCACGTACAAACAGTCAAAACCGTTTTAAATATTTACCTACTTCTAATTTCCTTTCTTCGTAATACAGATAATGTTACCTTGAAATCTCGCAATAAAGTTCATTGTTCAAAACAATCGTTTTCAAGCCCCGTGAAAAACTTTGATTTCATAATTGCGTAACCTTTTTATGTCCTAACCAGTGCGCTTAGCATGCCACCCCCGAGAAAACTCGAGACGTGCCTATCTGTCTTTGTTACTTAATTCGCATATCGTGCGTGGCATGCTAGCCCTACAGGAAAGATAACGTTTATTCATATTTACGACTAAAGCAGGCCGTCGTCACTCAGCCGTAGGAAACGAGAAGAGAACGTACATTTTGGCGCATCGTAAGCGATGCGCTTGCTTAATTTCTGCCACTTGCTCCAAACCGGCAACGTCGCGCGCTATACGAAGTGATAACAACACTGAGTCAAGCCGGTAGTAACTATTAAATAATCTGTGGTCAAGCTTTATTAGGTACATTTTTGCGCGTAACGTCTGGCAGTTCAGGGTTGGTCCAGACCATCAATCTGAACAACTATTTCTGTAGGAGTAAACCTGAAATCAAAAAGATAATATGGTGTTGCAAACTGACATGCCTACTCGACTCAAATGTATGAACATAAATTTTTTTTGCTCGATTCATTTTAATTACATCCTGTAGTACCACCGTTTGGGAGATGGTACCAAACGCAATTTTTTGTTTATTTGGGAACAAAAGGTTCATCACAAACACTGGACCTCTGTCTATAGCTGTCTTCTTTAAAAGCATTTTCTTGTCTGTATTGGCAATTTGGCAGTTCAATACCGATTCCTTGCACTTTAATTAACGGCCACAATTGGTCTCACACTGCCAAATCAGGCGATTCAATCTGCAGGCAGCTAATTCCAGTAATTACCGGATAAAAGCGGCCGGACCCCGCTAATGGCTACGGTCCGCTTTGAACCGGTTCGCGCTGGATCTAACGGCATCGATCTTGATTTTCTGTACATTAACGCGGGTGTTTTAGGGTTGTTTCTTGAGATAAGGATTTAGTATGTAGGATTCTGTGTGTTCCGATTTTTTTGGATGGCGATTTTGCCATTATTTGCAACATACAGGGTCCTTCTTAATATGCTGACACTTTTTTTAACGGGATGATCAGACCGTCAAACTGAACAACTTTCTCTATGGGAGCAACATCGAAATCGCGAAAAAAATCTGCTGTCCATACATTTGGCTCGAGTAGGTTTGAAGTTAAGTAAGGAACAGCAGATTTATTTTTTGACCCTATTTGGTCCTCAGCAGTTTTTTTAAGACCATCAAACTAAACAATTTTATCTACTTGAAATCGTGAAAAAAATAATCTTTTGTTCAACACAAAACTGCAAACCTACTAGAGCTAAATGTATGACGTATGGGACAGCAGATTTTGGTTTCGCGATTTTGATATTGGTGCCATGAGAAAGTTGTTTAGTTAAATGACCAACATGGGTAGCATGAGAACCCGCGATAGCCGTGATACGGCTTTATCACGTCTTTTATCTCTTTCGTTTGCGCGATAACGAATGTGATAAAAGACGTGATAAAGCCGTATCACGGCTATCGCGGGTTGTCATGCTACCCGTGCTGGAGTGCAATTCGCTAAGCGTCACATCGCTGTCAAAAACATCGACGAGCTCGCATCCTTCAGATCGTCTGAGGTTTTATATGAGTTTGACACATGAAATTGAAAGCTCGTCGATGTTTCAACGACGAATTTAAGGTTGTGATGATGTTTGCGCTGAGAGAATTGGATTGCTGAACCCCTTAAAAAACCGTCAGCATACTTATTAAGAAAGGAAGATGTATACAGGGTGTTAGGGTAAACAGTTGCATTACTTTAAAAGGGTGATTGTACCCATGATACTGAACAACTTTCCCAAAGAAACGGACAGGAAATTCGCAAAAATATAAATTGACTTTTCATACAAAAGTTTGATCAGCTGATTGCATTTAGTATGGGAAGCCCAAAATTTTCTTTACGAATTTCCTGTAGGTTTCTTTGTTGTTTACTATCATGGGTACAATCACCCCTTGAAGTAATGCAACTGTTTACCCTAACACCCTGTAGAAACAGTTTACAGATCTTACGTTTACCTATGTTGTCTTGCACATTGACAATCCCACTCGATAATATTGACGCGAACTTGAAAGAAGAACACTTTATCCGTTAAGTAAACATTCAAGTGAAACGAAAGAAAGCGTCGGCAAAACTCTACGTAAGCTTCTTTACAGATTCTTTAAAGATTTTCACAAGAACTAGCACAAGTTCATACGAATACCTTCTCTGCAGCATTAGAGTTTCATAATATCCTATATCCTTTTAACCGACATCAGGTTATTAAATTTTGGCAATGATTTATAATTGTTAAGAAATTAAAAATACGATTGGAGGCAGCACTGGGGGCTCGGCGCTATAATTAATTTCATTGTTTGGAGAAAAATAAAACAAATATAAAGGTATTTTGACGACCCGGTTGGTGTAATGGTTACCACGCAGGACTGCCAAACCAGGGTCCTGGGTTCGTATCCCGGTTCGGTCATGGTTTTTTTTTTTTTTGAAATGACATTTACAGCTCTGCTTTGGGAGCAATTACTGCTTTTTACTGCGGACTATTGGAGGGACCACGAAGGGTCTACCGGGCCAAAATGAATGAACTTAAGCAACCGACCTAGGCCGAAAGGCGGTCTGAAAAAACTCTGACACCAGGGCTCTGCCCACACGATAAGAAGAAGAACCGACCTAGGGGCACCCAGAGGACGTACCCTGGGGTACGGACCTCGGCATAGGACGTTGCTGGGGCTACGCGGCGGATTGGGTAGCGGGGATCGGTGAGAAGCGGCCTGCGATGTGCCTGTAGCGTCTGTAGGCGCCAGAAGTGAAAGGAGAGGGCAGAGGTCGCGGCTGTCCCCGCCGGCGGGGCCGTCGATTACGGTGTCGACGATTTGATATCGTGTTACCTGTTGTCGTGTGTTGTGAGTTTGCGATTGTTAGTCGTGTCTGTTGGGCCGGCCGCCTGTACGGCGACCGTGATCTCATCATCTGGATCATCGACTACGTTACGGGGTCGACGTCTATTCGTCCTAATCAGTCCTACAGAGGTAGGTGGAGTTTGCCTTGATTAAAGGGTTATAGAGATGAGATGAGAGAGGTTATAATAGAGTGATGGTTCGGTCATGGATATTATATGTTCGTGCCGTTGTTGTATGGTTTCCATAACAAAAAGCCTATAGTGCTTGCTTGGGATCATTACAATTTGTATGTGCCTGTGAGCGTTATTTATTTATTTATTACTAGCTGTTGCCCGCGACTTCGTACGCGTGGAAATTAATTTTCCAATGTTTTTATTAATAGTTATTCTGCTATTCGGGACGGAGAAAAATACAACAAATCAAAAATCATGAAAATCGGTCCAGCCGTGCTCGAGTTAAAAGTGTTCGAACAAACCCGACTTTGTTTTATAATATATATATAGATTTATTTATTTCCCAAATATTGTATAAGAAAGGTAAATGTCTACTAAAGTAAACAGTTTATAAATGAAATAATAATAGTTGGAGTGTGCACATATTTTATAAATAATATACCGGGTCCTTCTTAATATGCTGACACTTTTTTTAAGGGGATGATCAGCCCGTCAAACTGAACAACTTTCTCTATGGGACCCACATAGAAATAGGGTGTTAGGGTAAACAGTTGCATTACTTGTACCCATGATACTGAACAACTTTCCCAAAGAAACCTATAGGATATTCGTAAAAAAAATTTGACTTCCCATACTAAATTTAATGCAAACAGCTGATCGAACTTTTGTATGAAAAGTCGATTTTTTTTTTGCGAATTTTTTATAGGTTTCTTTGGGAAAGTTGTTCAGTATCATGGGTAACCCCTTAATAAATACAACTGTTTACGCTAACACCCTGTATAAAGGTATGTCAAACAGTATATTAAAGAGTATTGTTAAGAGGGCTATTCGAGCTCAGTGGCGCCCTCGTCACAATAATAAAGATTTCTCAATAAAGAAAGCCTAAATTTAAAAAGTGCCCACTACATAAACTACAAAAGCATACAAGCTATTTTCATAGAATACTTTTATAGGTTTTTTAAAGGTCTAAACATACAAATTTTGAAAAAAGAAAAAAAACGACCGGTTTTGTTTTTAGTCGAAATTATCTAAAAGTGGAATGTTTAGAACCTATAAAAGTATTGTATAACAATGGCTTGAAGGCTTTTGTAGTTTATCTAGTGGGCATTTTTTTAATTTAGGCTTTCTTTATTGAGAAACCTTTATTATTGTGACGAGGGCGCCACTGAGCTCGAATAGCCCTAAAACGAGTAAGTAACTATTTAGATATAACTAGGAGATATAAGACACACCTTGAGGGGTGAGAGCCTGGTGACCCGGTACCACAGGTTTTAACAAACCAGCCATGGGCACCAGTCTTTCACTCATCAGTTAATTGAACACTAAAATGTAATTTTGTACTCTATGGCATAGCAATTCCTTGTTATAACTTGTTTAGTTTAAGAGCCTATGTCGACAAATAATTTAAGCGAAACAGGCGTGGGATAGCTTATATTACGGGCTGATGCGAGAGAAAGAGATGGGGCGGCGCGCGCGCCTGAAGCGAATCGAGCGCCAAATCAAACTTTATTTAATTGTGATTGTACTATTTATGTTATTTCAATTCTGCTCTAATCAAAATTTAGAAAATATCAATCTCTTTTTTTAAATCAAGTCTCGTGTTTCTATTATTCACCGTTTAGCAGTTCCAAGCGTTTATAGATAACGATGGAGGCTACTTTGGCTTGTTTTTCTATCGAGAAAATTTGTCTTAATCGTGTTTTGGCTCTAATCAAAACTTCAATTATATGTTCAACTAGCGGCCCGTCCCGGCTTCGCACGGGTGGACGTCTAATCTTTTCTAGCAATAAATATAGCCTATGTTACTCAGGGTGAATGCAGCTTTCTAACGGTGAAAGAATTTTTTAAATCGGCCCAGTACTTTTTGAGCCTATTCATTACAAACATACAAACATACAAAAATAGGTACAAATCTTTCCTCTTTATAATATTAGTATAGATTTACACATATCCGAAAATCATACTCCTACTGTTAGTACTTCATGATATATGAAGCTTTGAAGAATCCTATTTTATTCACATAGCCCCTTAAGTACCTACAAAATTGTTTTCTTGTGTGGAAGAAGAATAAATAAAGATTATTATTATTTAGTTTATTATACCTTCCTATATTGTACACTCGGGAACAAAAGTTATTTGAACCCCATGACAAATTACTATTGATATATTAATAACATAATTATCTGGTACTGGTTGTCTGGAAGAAATCACTTTTAGTTATAAGGCCGCCTTTTGTACCCTTCTTGATAAGACAAGATAAGATAAATATTCTATCATTCTTTTGACACTTAGGGCTCTTACAGACGAGCGACACTTTGCTGTCGCGGTGGGTAGCAGAGCGCCGCGCTCATACATTTTACGGTCGCGCAACCCTCCGCGACACCCGGCGACCGCAAAGTGTCGCTCATCTGTGAGAGCGCTAAATGGTGCCGGTGACAGTTTAAAATTCTAATTAATAATTACTTCCCACCTATCCTAACAAAACCCCGTAAAATGTCTAGGCTATGACAATGCCGCTCTACGGACTTTATTAACAATAAAGCTAAATCGCTAGCTAGCTTTATTAACACAATAAAAATGTGATTCAGTTATCTCAGGTAAAAAAATAGAAAGACTATCATTGCAAACATAAAACTATTATTTTTCTTTCACCCTCGTTTAAAAGGTACTTCTGCAGCTACCTGTACCTTTTTTCCGTCCCAAAGCAAATGTTAGTTTTGCCTGTTTCGCTTGTTTGAATTCGGAATATTTTTAATGCTCTATCTCTTATTTTTTGTAACGTTAGCAAATATTGCGATCTTTCACAAAAAGAGGAGTTGTATTAGGTATTTTGATATATTCATGGATAATAATTATAAATAGTACATTACTGCAGCGGCCAGCAACAGAGGCATTGATGGACGAACGTGTAAATGTGGGCCGAGGCGAAGCCGAGGCACACATACGTAAGTCCATCAATGCCTAGTTGTGGCCAAGGCTTGTATAGTACTTTTCTCAAACAATGCGCGGAAATTAAAACACTAAATTTTCTCAAAAAATTCGCGGAAATTAAAACTCTTCAAAATCAATGACGAACAACGAACAACAATTTTTTTTTTTCAATAAGCATCTTTCTATTTGCAAGTCAGTTCGAAATTTAAATAAAACCTTTGATGAGTTACCTCCTTGGTCGCCATGTTTCGGAGAAAAAGATCGTTCCATTTTTAAATTACACGACAGATATGAGTTTAGTATGTAATTTATTTGGCCGCTAAACACGACAGATATGGATTTTCATACAAACATTCCCGGCCGCTGCGCGCATGTATTTGGCCAGTACAGCAATTTCGATTTATCTCGAAGAAGGTTGTCAAAATAATGCTCACATTTCCAAGCATGTTTGAGAAAAGATAATATACCTTCTACTTATGGATATATTACAAAAACAGAGATGCCAAGATTGCCAAGCATTCTGAAAGAAAGAGATATCCTGTAAATCTGAAATTCCGGTTCAAAATTGAATTTTAAAGTCTTCTGATTCTGTGATTCAGTGTCATAATTTATAGAATTGGTTGAACTCTGGTCAGAGTGTTTTCAGACCACCTTACGGCCTCTGACATGGGTTTTGGCCGGGACCAACGGCTTACCGGGCCATCCGAACCACGGAATATTCTTTCTTTGAATATGTTAAAAGTTTTGGTTCACACGCGGTCCAATCATGGTTCAGTCACACACATTGGACACAGTCAGCTGATAGCTGTGATATCATACAAATGGGAAAAATTGAAAAGAAGAGTTAAACATGTACGATACTGTTGCGTGCGTGTGAGACAGGAATACGCATTTTCTTAAGAGGTAACCACGAAGTAACCAGATAGTATAAGAGATAAGTGTACTTTTTGCAACCATCAGCAGCAAGGCTGATTCAGTGTTTATGGGGTTTAGAGCATCTCGGTTATGGGGATGGACCAGGTCTGCCTGCATAGCTACAGTCGGTTTAGGAGTAACTTATGATTAAAGGTCTGTAAAAAATTAACGATCAGCTGCAAGGCTGATCGTATGATATTGTTGTAGTATGCACTGTAGCTATGTGAACAGTACAAAAACCGTCTAGTTCTGTCTGTCGGTTTAGGAGATACAGCCAGTCAAAGTTCCGACCTTTGAACGGCTGTATCTCCTAAACCGACTGATGAACCATGCCAATTTTTGTACTGTTCACATAGCTACAGTGCATACTAAACAATATCATACGATCAGCCTTGCAGCTGATCGTTAATTTTTTACAGACCTTTAATCATAAGTTACTCCTAAACCGACTGTAGTTATGCAGGCAGACCTGGTCCATCTCCATAACCAAGATGCTCTACACCCCATAAACACTGAATCAGCCTTGCTGCTGATGGTTGCAAAAAGTACACTTATCTCTCGGAATAAGAGGGGGTGAGGTAAAAAGTCGGTGGAGGGCAGGGAGTGTCCGTACGATATGTAGTACTTTTAGTAGTTTTTTTACTTTTAGTGGTTTCTTATAGTATGGTTCAGCTGTGATTTATTTAGTGCGATTGAGATCTGTTTTTCCCACCGAGATAACATCAAATTCTATAGAGTTCTCGATATAATATCATAAACTAATTTATCTTAATACCAATTTCAATCGTTATAAATAATATGTATTTTTCCTGTAAAAAAATCTACTCTGCTCAAAACCACCCACGATATAAGAACGTAAACCCGATGTTAACTAAGTAATATGGACGTAATTACCGTTATTCTGGTAGCAACCCTCGTTTTGTTCGTAACGTTTCCTTCTTCAAAATCGTATTCACTTTACATAATGCGGTGGGGTGTTTTCTAAAAATAACCATATTCTTACTTAATACTTTGGGTGTATATTTCCAATATTTTTATGGTTTGGGTAGCTTTGGGATTAGTACATAATATACAGGGTGTAAGTGACAGCCTAGCAAATACTGAAACGGTGAACTCAGACCATCAAACTGAACAATTTTCACTATGGAGCCTACCTTAGGAAACGCGAACACGAAATCAGCTGTCGTACAAAACCTACCCGACTAAAATGTATGGGACTGCTGATTTTTTTTCGGGTTTCCTGATATAGGCTCCATAGTGAAAGTTGTTCAGGTCGATGGTCTGAGTTCACCGTTTCAGTATTTGCTAGGCTGTCACTTGCATGTCGTATATTATGTTTGTTGGCTTCGCGGTGCGTGGGGGTTGACGATTCTTTTCGAGGATTTCGTATTGATGATAGGCTCTATTGATAATAGATTTCGACTACATCGATTGTTTTAAAACACAAGGGTATTTTCGTCATGTTCCATACAACAGATAGGTACCCAGGTAGCACAAACGCTGTGTAAGATTTATCTTATACAACGTGTTAATGAATTAACGCAAAACTAGAAAGTAGTTTGTTTAGAATCGAGAGCAGAATCGAATTATCATGGTTTCAACATAGGTAATTTTTTTCAAAATATTAAATAATTTTTTAGCAAAATTAAAAATTTTCGGAACCCGCTGTCAACCCACCGCACGAGCACACTCCACCTACTTACTACCAAAACAAGATTATAAAAATGTATCCATGAGTACGTTAGCTTAGCGCTTTCTTTTAGTGCTGAAATGATAACAAATAATTTTTGCCTCAAAACTTAAAATGCGAATAACTTTTAATTTTAACTATAAAAATAATGAAATTATTGTTTTAATCTAATTATTTTGTTATAAATCAGTTGGGGTGTATAAGGTTTTGCGCTAATTCATTAACACGTTGTATAGCTAGCCGTAATTTATAACACACGCAATCGAATAGAGGCATATTAATATGATTAATATCTTTCTATCATTATAAGCTTAATAAAACAGCGGTGTAAACGATTAAACAGCGTTTTTAAGTTGCAGTTATTTAACAGAGTTTGAAAGAAGCCATGTAAATAAACGTTCTTATGTCACTGTTGAAAAGCTATCGTAAAAGAACTTCTTACGCAGGCATTAAGTTGTTATTTTCTATATAAGCGTCGAGTAATTTACTTTTATAGTGCTTTAAGTACATATAACAGTGTTGATAATCACGGATACTCAGCATCATACAATTATCATAAAAAAGCTTTACAAGTTTACGAGTAAGAGTTGACCAACTTATAAACGGTACTTTTTAGACCTTATTTGCCGTTTAACCGTAATATAAGACAAAAAACCCCTTCTAAGTTCGTATATTGTGACGGGTAACTACGGAACCCTACCCTGCACGTGGCCCGATACGCACTTGGCCGTTTTTATTTGTTTTAATCGGTAAAACAATAGAGTTTATGCTTATAAAGTTTCCTTCATAAGCATATGCTCTATTCTTTTATGTCTTCTATGTGCCGACACATAAAATAAGAAATAATAGTTGATGTAAATACAGGGTGTTAGGGTAAACAGTTGCATTACTTTAAGGGGTTATTGTCCCCATGATACTGAACAACTTTCCCTAAGAAACATATAGGAAATTCCCAAAAAAACGACTTTTCATACATACTTGCATTTCGTATGGAAAGTGCACATTCTTTTGAGAATTTCCTTTAGCTTTCTTGGGGAAAGTTGGTCAGTATCATGGGTACAATCAACTGTTTACCCTTACACCTTATACATTATAGACAAAATACCAAGCTTTATTTCAACAATAATATTTTGAGATATTTATGTAGGAACATAAGACCTCCAAATCTTGTGGGTCCCGGGGTTTGAGTACCGCACTTTATCAAATCGCTAGTGATTTCGAAGCACGGGTTCCCGTGTCCCGGGATCCTTTGAAGTGCCCTTCACTAAGTTCTTGATTGTCCCGATTGATATATGTGATACGCATGTTATTCACAGTCGGGTAAAGAGGGGTTGTGTGTGACAGTTTTATTATTCATTAGGATAGTTATATATATTAGGACGTGCTATAAATAAATTAAATTAAGGAGGATTTTATTTTAGAGTATCCCTTCTGCCTAGTAGTAGGCATTATGAGTATGCATGGAAAAGTTATTATTATTAAGGAGGTAGTCACCGGAAAGCGCAGCATGGGTTGGCCCCCAACAAGGTGGACCGACGACATGGTGAAGGCGGTGGGAACCCGCTGGATGAGGACCGGTCGTTATGTCGATCCTTGGGGGAGGCCTATGTCCAGCAGTGGACGTCCATCGACTAAAATAATGAGGTGGTCACCATTAAGATACAAAAGACACAATCAAGGCTTTTCTACACAATTATTAAAGAGAAAAGATTTGATTGTTTGTTTTTAATAGGCTCCGAAACTACTGGACCGATCTGAATAATTCTTTCACCATTAGAGTGCTACATTATACATGATGAACATAGGCTATGTGGCCAAGTGTGTGTCGGGAAAAAAGGGGCATTGCAATGCCCCTAGTATGCCGCTAGTTCAAAAGTTAGTTCTAATCTTATTTTAAAATTGTGGCATCCATCTTGGTGTTGATGATTTTGCCAATGTCACCATACAATTGGAGATTCGTTGCCGGCCGGAGAGGGGGCAACGGGACGCGCGACCACCCAATTGCAGACCCACAACACGACTGCAATCAACGTTTCAAAAATGGCCGAGACAAAAGTGCACTTCAACGATAATCTATTCTGAGTAAACATGTTAGTTTGGACAACAATTTGCAAGATTATACAGGTGCATTTTATTTTTAATAGAAAATCGAAGGAAACTACAAAAGCTCGATTTTAGCTTTGCTTGGCGTTGATGGACTACGAGAACGCCTTTGATTTGATCGAGATATGGGCTGTTTCGCAGTCTCTCCAGCGATGACAAGTTGACTGAAATGCTTGCACAAAATGGCTGATATGACGATGATAAGGATTATAGGATCCCATTGTAAGGCAAAGAAAAAGCCCAGCCCGGGGGAATGAGGGGAGAGAGGGGGGTATATTCACGAATTCTTAGGGGTTAGGCCACACTCCACCATGCGTCCCCTGCGCGGATTGGTACCTACTTAGTTTTGCTGTCAGAGTATTTTCAAGCTGCCTCAAATAGTTATTTTTCCAAACGAAACCTTTTCGAAATAACCCAAAAAGCGTGTGAAGTGTCTTAACCCATTATTAGACAGATAAAAAAGAAGAAACGTTTTAAGTCAAACAGAAAGACTTGCGCCAAAAAGTCTATAAACGTAAAAAAAAGGTCAAACAACACATCAGGGAGTAATTTCAGAGGATTTTGTCGAAATAATTTGAGAAGCCTAGACGGACTGGAATGTTCAAATTGCGCGAGATAAATGCCTAGGTAGAATAAAAGTTGAGATCATTATCTCTGTACAAGGTGTTACAAAAAATAAACATTTAAGGGGTTGGTTTAGACCATCATGCTGAACAACTTTCACTTTGGGACCAATATCGAAATCGCAAAAAAAAACTGATGTTCCATACTACACTACAAATCTACTCGAGCTAAATGCATAGAACAGCAGATTTTTTTTTCGCGATTTCGATGTTGGTCCCATAGTGAAATTTGTTGGTGAAATTTGTTGGTGGTTTTTGATGGTCTAAACAAGGATTAAAGGATTTAAATGTTTATTTTTACTTTTGTAACACCTTGTATATTTAAAACGTTTAACTATTTTTTTTCGTGGGTTTCATATTATAAGGTGAAAAAAGATAAGGGTTTCATAAGTGCAGTGAATCAAAGTCAACATAATTTATTCAATTAGGAGCTTGAAGCCCACTTATTAAACGTCAAATCTTTTTTTGAAGCTACCACCGCGTCGGAACGTGTTGTCGCTGTAGAGATGATGCGGCCAGAAACTCTACAACGTAACACGACTTAATAACTAAACAGGATCTATAGGCGAAATATATCGCCATTTTAGACTGAAAATGACTGACGTATCATGGTCAAGGTCATTCCAGTCTGAAATTCTCAATATGATTCATTGAGAGTGTAAGAGAGAATTTATAAGACTGCATGCTTCAAAAGATAGTTGTATTACAAAGATTGTTGTAGCAAATCTTCTGATCACCCCGACAGACTACATTATTGTGGTCGTGAGATTACGTATGTAAAAAAATGTACAAATACAAAATACAAAATACAAAATACGTTTATTTTTAAATGCATAATGCTAACAATAACATTTTCGGGGCTTCCTTTTAAATATCTAAAAGACATTTGTTCCAGAAGGCTCCGCTCTTCCATATCTATAAGTGTATACATTATAAAAACAAACTAAAATTAAAAGTTTAACAAAAGTTTTGATATAGTTTTCATATCCAGTAAACAGAGTTTAAGTTTCTAGCAACAATAGTATTATAAAATAAAAGTTATAAAAAGTAATAGGAAAAAGCATGCGTAGAAGTGTAGAAGTGCATGTGTGTGTATGTGTGTGAGTGTGTGTGTGTGTGTGTGTGTTTGTGTGTGCGTGTGTGTGTGCGTCTGCATGTGTGTGTGTGTGTGCATTTTGGTAAATGAGTGTGCGGAGGATTCAAATATCATGTTTTATTATTGTATTTATTTAAACACAGACATTACACATTTGTGTACAAAATGTTGTGTAGGTTACCTTTAACACATATTGGGGATGTAGGTAGGTACGACAGTCGAATAAAATTTTAAAAGAGTTTTTGAAATATTATACAGAGTGTAAGTGACATCCTAGCAAATACTGAAACGGTACATGCAACATACATTTTAGTCGGGTAGGTACAACAGTTTTGTATGGGACAGCAGATTTTTTTCGCGTTTCCTGAGGTAGGCTCCATAGTGAAAGTTGTTCAGTTTGATGGTCTGAGTTCACCGTTTCAGTATTTGCTAGGCTGTCACTTACACCCTGTATAGGAGATTAATGTAAAATGTAGAACTGAAAAAAAAAACATTATACTTATGTATATTTAGTGTCAAAGAAAAAAAAAAGCTAATTAATTTTAAAATCACCGTGTTTCCAATATCGACAATGAATCATTCATTCTTCCTAGTAGAATTGATGTCTCTTAAAAATCGGAAAAAACCTAAAATAATACTCGTGCGAACCCCGAAACCCATTAAACAAAATACGTAGCAAAAACAAAGTGCTTGCTTGCAAAGTAAGAACAATTGTTCAGAGGAATATTTCGCAGCCTGTTTCGCAGGTGATACAGCGCGCGACCTAAATGCTATAAATGTGTTGACCTGGATACCTCAGACTCATAGAATCTTAGCACTTTCGAGAAGAAGAATAGAAACTAATCAACACAAATCTTTTAAACAAAGTACCATAGATGTGGGAAAGAGAGGTAAGACAGTGATGACGTAAGGAAGGTGATGCGAGAGAGTAGTATGAAGGACGTACAGGTGTGAGCGGGACGGGGAGAGGATGGGGGATGGCGTTCGGGTTGAGAGAAAGCAAAGTGTGCCGTGTGCTAAAATATTGAAGAAAATAGTAAAAAGTGAATTAAAAAGTATAATTGGCGTTTCCTTGCGACCCCTTTCCCCTTACATAGGTATACTGGGTGTAAGTGACAGCCTAGCAAATACTGAAACGTTGAAATCTGACCATCAAACTGAACAACTTTCACTATGGAGCCTACCTCGGGAAACGCTAAAAATCTGCTGTCCCATACAAAAGCTGTACCTACCCGACTAAAATATAATTATGGGACAGCTGTTTTTTTTTTCGCGTTTCAAAGTTGTTCAGTTTGATGGCCTGAGTTCACCATTTCATTATTTGCTAGGCTGTCACTAACATCATGTAATTTTTAAAAAAACTCTTTAGTTCAAAAAGTAGGAGAGTTTAAAAGTTTCTTCAGAGACGTTTTTTAAGTCGTAGTTCGAACTCCCGTATGACAAAATACAAACATTTTTGACCCTACTTAGACTAAACTTACGCTCAAAAGACTTCTCTGAATCTCGGCCTTATACCGTCCTTTTACATTATAATTCTACTGTTTCAGAGCTATTTTGAAAATTTCAAAAGACAAGTATCTCAAAAATTATGTAAACGATCTCTACTGAATTCAGACTGAAATCTACACTTTACAAATAAAAGGACTTTAAAAGCATAAAGTTCTAACCCTTTTAAAACGAAGTTCTTAATTAGACATTTACTAAATTTACGTTAAGAGTTTTAATTAAGTTTGTTTTTAAAATTGCCTCAGAAAGAGAGATCTTCGTAGCAAAAGTGCTACGAAATCGACGCTACGCCGCTACGAGCGTAGTAAGAGTGCTACGAAGTGCATAATTTAAAGCTATGACAATCGATACATTCAATTTCACTTTAGGTCTTTCTATGAATACGTTTTTCTTTTTCTTTTAGAAGTGGAAGTTCTACGAAAAAAGTAATATTGCCGTTTCAATTTATCTCCTCTATACTCTAACTCTACAGGGTTTTAGGGTAAACCGTTGCATTACTTTAAGGGGTGATTGTACCCTTGATACTGAAAACTTTCCCTAAGAAGCGTATTAGATATTCGCGAAATTTTTTGTCGACTTTTCATACTAAACGGGAAGTCCAATTTTGTTTTTGAGAATTTCCTTTATGTTTATTAGGGAAAGTTGTTCAATACCGTGGGTACAATCACCCCTCAAAGTAATGCAACTTTCTACAGGGTGAAATTGATATCATTGGCATCCTTTTAAACTAAGAGTCTACCCATCAAACTGAACAACTTTTACTATGGGAGCAAACCAATCGGAGCAACTAAAAAGTCTGCTGTCCCATACTAAACTGCAATGCGTACTCGACTCAAATGTAAACAACAGCTGATTATTTTTTCCTTCGATCGGTTTGCTCCCATAGTAAAGGTTGTTCAATTTGATGAGTAGAATCTTAGTTTAAAAGGATGCCAATGATATCAATTTCACCCTGTACATGGGACCAATATCGAAATCGCGAAAAAAAAAACCGATGTTCCTTACGAAACTACAAATCTACTCGAGCGGAATGTATGGAAAAGCAAAGCATTGCATTGAAACGGCAACCAATCAAATCAATACATACAACGATGCACGTACCTAGGGTAGGCGCACGAATCTAGAATTAGTTTTGAATATTTGAAACGTACTCAGTCGATTGGCAACGAACACACGAACGTGAGCGGCGAACCAAATCGTCACGAGGACTCGCTGTTAGTATAGCTTCCGATATAATTGTGTTATTTGTGTACAAGGTATCATCATCATCATCATTTTTAGCCCGTATCTACCCACTTTGTCCAGGGGGTATTCTTTTCTACTATCTGTCTGGCTGAAAGTCACCCAAAGGGCAATGGAGAGGGCTATGCTCGGAGTTTCCCTGCGAGATCTAATGCAGAAATGAAGAGATCCGCAGAAGAACCAGAGTAACTGACATAGACCAAAGAATTGCTAAACTTAAGCGACAGTGGGCGGGGCACATTGCTCGCAGAACCGATGGCCGGTGGGGCCGAAAATTTCTCGAGTGGCGACCGCGTACCGGAAAGCGCAGCGTGGGTAGGTCCCTCACACGGTGGACCGACGACTTGGTTGCGGGAAAACGTTAGATGAGGGCAGCGCAGGACCGGTCGTTATGGCGATCCTTGGGGGAGGCCTATGTCCAGCAGTGGACGTCCATCGGCTGAGATGATGATCTGTCTGGTAGATGAACAAGAATATACGAGTATGCGACCCCGGATTCCTCGAGCTACTATTTTTGCATGTATTTTTTTACTACCTGCATGTATTTTCTACTACAAACTGTATAAAAAGTTAAGCGATCAGAATCAGAATCATTTATTGCCATAAACCATAGGTATAAAGTACAGAAGGAGAGTGATTATATCATAGGACCAATACAGTTTGCCCTTTTCGGCGTGCAACATTTTAAAATATATCCCTATAGTAGTAATTAATAATTATTAATTAATTATTACATCAAACTATACAATTATAAAAATATCATTCACATTTTAAATTCATTTAATTTTAATCAAGGGAAAAAAAAATTATATGTCAAAATATTAATGGATTTAATAATTGAATTACAATAACATAACTTATTCAAAGACAGAAACAAATACACAGGTCAATTTTAATAATATACATCACAAAAAAAGCAAATAGGTAAACAAACAAAAAACAAAAAAATATTAATAGTACATATCAAAACAAAACAATCAACGATCGACATGGAAGTCGCAGCCGGCTAACTATGACAACTTCAGTCTTCTAATAAGTTATATTCCACATAATAATATCTAAACTATTATAAAACTGTAACGGAAGTGTGTCTGTACATTTAAGATAATTGCAAAAAAAAAGATTTCGATATGGTTTTTAGATGTCCCTGATTCCAAATCACCAATTTTTGGATTTTTTGTCTGTCTGTTTGTTTGTTTGTTTGATTGTTTATTTGTTTGTTTGGGTGTTTGGGTGTTTGTTTGTTCGAGTATCACGCAAAAACTACTATACCGATTTTGATGAAACTTTTTTTGTTTGATAGCTTATGATCTGACTTAAAATCTGGTATATAATTTATGCGGACGAAGTCGCGGGTAAAAGCTCGTTATAAATCTGAACTATTATAAAACTGTAACAGAAGTGTGTCTGTACATTGAAGATATTTACAAAAAAAAAATTACGACATGGGTTTTACCTGTCCCTGATTCTAAATCACCAATTTTTGGATTTTTGTCTGTCTGTTTGTTCGTTTGTTTGTTTGTTTGTTTGTTTGTTTGTCTGTTTGTTTGTTTGTTTAGGTGTTTGTTTGTTCGAGTATCACGCAAAAACTACTGAACCGATTTTGATGAAACTTTTTTTGTTTGATAGATTATCATCTGACTTAAAATCTGGTATATAATTTATGCGGACGAAGTCGCGGGTAAAAGCTCGTTCCACATAAAGTTATCCATAAACACTAAACGTGAAAACAAGAAAATAATTAAAACCGTTGTTTGCACTATCTATATCTATTTCACCCTCGCCAGATTCCCAAGCTTGGCAAACTGATTGTTTGCTCATCATACCCGGGGGTAATGGAAAGCAAACTATAGCTTCCTACCTACTAGTTATAAGTACTCTGTGCTAACATAACTACTTAGTTTCACTTTTCAGAATACTGGTGACGAGACTTACTATACCAGTCACTGCTATAGAAAATTAGTCTAAGTATAGAAAAGACAATGCGGCTTTTGTATGGATGGTTGGCGCCTTATTTTCCGCCGTTGTTTTTGGCGCGGCCATCAGCCAAACTTGACATTTGAATATTATAGTTCAGAATAAATTAACAAACAAAACTTGTTAAAATTATAACTTGTATATCACTACGTCCGAACGGAGATATAAAGGCTTGAAGTTGATAATAATATATTAATTACGGTTACTTCAAGTCTTTATGTCTCCATTCGGACTGAGTTTACGATCCTTGTCATAACAAGTTTTGTTTGTAACATTATTCTGAACTATAATATTCAAGTTTGATTGATAGCCGCGCTAAAAAAATATCCGAAAAGAAATAAAATAAGTAAAAAAAACTTTTTAAGTAAAACGATTTTATTTTAATAAAACTGCACTAAACGGTAAAAAATAATTTTGTAAAATTTTCCTACCAAGTTGCACCATACTGTTAGCTGGAAATTTGTGAGTATAACCTATGTCAACCTATCTTCATAATACTTATAACGAAAAAACGTATTACAATAGGGATCCATATTTTTGATTAATACTTTGTTAATTAATTTTGATTATAAAATCGTGGGCGCTTGCTAGTAAAATATAAAACTTTCCTAGCAATTTGCTATCATTCTTAATACAGGTACGACAGCCTTCATAGCTCGATACCATAAAACAATGAAAATCACAATCGATATCACATTAGCCGTACTACTTTGAAAATGTTTGAAAAGTTAATATGTGTAACTATTGAGTTATTCCTACTACTATGCAAGCGCCCACGATTTTATAATCAAAATTAATTAACAAAGTATTAATCAAAAATATGGATCCCTATTGTAATACGTTTTTTCGTTATAAGTATTATGAAGATAGGTTGACATAGGTTATACTCACAAATTTCCAGCTAACAGTATGGTGCAACTTGGTAGGAAAATTTTACAAAATTATTTTTTACCGTTTAGTGCAGTTTTATTAAAATAAAATCGTTTTACTTAAAAAGTTTTTTTTACTTATTTTATTTTTGACTTTTTTGTTTCTGAGTAAAGATCTGCTACAATTAGTCGAGATCCCTTTACCACCTCCTGTCCCTATCATCAGACGCTCAATCTTACCGAGACTAAAAAAGTATTCATCGAAACAAATTAAATGATACCAAACATGAGTGTTCTGCTACAATTAGTTGTAAGTATAGATCCTTTGACAACCTTCCATCTCCATTATCAGACACTCAATCTTACCAGTACCTATCATTAAGTTCTCATCGACAAAAATTATATGATACCAATGACGAATGTTGTGCAACAGTTTAATAGTCACCTTCCGTCTGAATCATACCGGGACTATAAGGTCGTTATCAAAACCAATTAAATATTATCAAACACGACTGTACTGCTACAATTTACTGAAGTGTACCCTTGATCACCTTTTGTCTCCATTATCAGACCCTCAATCTAACCGAGACTATAGAATCCTCATCAAAATCAATTAATTGTGACCAAACACGAGTGTTCTACTTCAATTAACTGAGGAATTCCCTTGACGACCTTCCGTCTCCATCATCAGATCCTCAATCTTACTGACACTACAAAGTTCTTATCGAAGCAATTGAAACGTGATCAAACCCGAATGATTTGCTACACTTGTAGAGGAGATTGCTCGTCCACCATCCGTCTCCATTATCAAACCCTCAATTTTACTGGTACCATAAAGTTCTCATCGAAACAATCGAAATTACAACAAACAGAGTGCTCTGCCATAATTCGCGGATGAGATCCCTTGACCACCCTCCTTCTTCATCATCTGACCCACAATCTTACTGGTAAGTACCACAAAGTTCACATCGCAACAATTTAAATTACATCAAACACGAATGTTCTTCTATAATTCATCCCGAAGATACATTGACCGTCTTCCATATCCATTATCACTCCCTCAATCTTACTGGTAAGTATCACAAAGTTCTCATCGCAACATTTGAAATTTGACAAAACACAAGTTTTCTTCTATAATTCATCGAGGAGATCCCTTTACCATCTTCCATATCCAACATCACAGATCCTCTCAGTCTTACCCGGACTAAAAAGTCCTTATCAAAACAAATGAAATGATATCAAACACGGATGTACTGCTACAATTTACTGAGGAGATCCCTTGAACAACTTTCGTCTCCATTATAACACCCTCAATCTTAACGAGACTATAGAATCCTCACCAACACCAATTAAATGATTGTGTCCAAACACGAGTGTTCTACTTCAATTAACTGAGGAGATCCTTTGACCACCTTCGTCTCCATCATCAAATCCTAAATGTTACTATTACCACAAAGTTCTCATCGCAACAATTGAAGTTAGACCAAACACGACTGTTTTTCTATAATTCATTGAGGAGATCATTTGACCACCTTCCGTCTCCATCATCAGATCCTCAATCTTACTGGTACCACAAAGATCTCATCGCTACAATTGAAGTAAGACCAAACCCGACTGTTTTACTTTCATTTATCTTGGAGATCCCTTGACCACCTTCCGTCTCCATCATCAGATCCTCAATGTTACTGGTACCACAAAGATCTCATCTCTACAACTGAAGTAAGACCGAACACAACTGTTTGGCTTTCATTTATCTTGGAGATCCCTTGGCCACCTTCCGTCTCCATCATCAGATCCTCAATTTTACTGGTACCACAAAGTTCTCATCTCTACAAATCTCTACAATTGAAGTAATACCAAACACGACTGTTTTGCTTTCATTCATCTTGGAGATCCCTTGACCACCTTCCGTCTCCATCATCAGATCCTCAATCTTACTGGTACCACAAAGTTCTCATAGCAACAATTGAAATGAACCCAAACACGAGTGTTTTGCTACAATTCATCGAGGAGATCCCTTGACCACCTTCCGTCTCCATCATCAGATCCTCAATGTTACCGGTACCACAATGTTCTCATCTCTACAATTGAAGTAAGACCAAACATGACTGTTTTGCTTTCATTCATCTTGGAGATCCCTTGACCACCTTCCGTCTCCATCATCAGATCCTCAATCTTACTGGTACCACAAAGTTCTCATCTCTACAAATCTCTACAATTGAAGTAAGACCAAACATGACTGTTTTGCTTTCATTCATCTTGGAGATCCCTTGGCCACCTTCCGTCTCCATCATCAGATCCTCAATTTTACTGGTACCACAAAGTTCTCATCTCTACAAATCTCTACAATTGAAGTAATACCAAACACGACTGTTTTGCTTTCATTCATCTTGGAGATCCCTTGACCACCTTCCGTCTCCATCATCAGATCCTCAATCTTACTGGTACCACAAAGTTCTCATAGCAACAATTGAAATGAGCCCAAACACGAGTGTTTTGCTACAATTCATCGAAGAGATCCCTTGACCACCTTCCGTCTCCATCATCAGATCCTCAATGTTACCGGTACCACAAAGTTCTCATAGCAACAATTGAAATGAACCCAAACACGAGTGTTTTGCTACAATTCATCGAAGAGATCCCTTGACCACCTTCCGTCTCCATCATCAGATCCTCAATGTTACTGGTACCACAAAGTTCTCATAGCAACAATTGAAATGAACCCAAACACGAGTGTTTTGCTACAATTCATCGAGGAGATCCCTTGACCACCTTCCGTCTCCATCATCAGATCCTCAATCTTTCCGGTATCATAAAGTACTCATCGAAACAATTTAAATGATATCAAACACGAGTCCTCTGCTGCAATTCATCGAGGAGATCCCTTGACCACCTTCCGTCTCCATCATCAGATCAACTCCATGTTACCATCATATTGTATTGTCATCAGAACTATACGTGTGTGTAAAGTTTCAACTTAATCGGTTGATAGGAAATGGGTGAGAATTCGTTTACAAGAATCCATTGTTAGTTAGATAGTTAGACAGCTTCGAAGTTAAATAAAATCGTTTAAAAAGGAGCCATTTTTAGACATTGGCTAAATGGAAATACTTATACAAGGAACAGAGTCCAACATAATATGCTGACGGTTTTTTAAGAGGATGATCAGACCATCAAACTGAACAACATTCTCAGTGGGACCAACATCGAAATCACGAAAAAGAAATCTGTTGTCCCATTTTTGGTCGAGTAGGCGCTACATTTCAGTATTGTAACATACTAGAATATTAAGAGTACATAATGAGAATGAGAATGAATGAAGAAAATGGAGATGTCATGTGGAGAATTGTGTCTCTGTTGCACAGTATTATAGGTGAAGCAACACCCTAGTAAGAAAGAGATAAAATTACCTGATGTGCTATCCGCTATCTTCTTCCCGCTATCTTCTTCTTATGGTGTGGGCAGAGCCCTGGTGTCAGAGTTTTTTCAGGGCCGATGTGGTTTTTATGTAACGACTTAATAGTCGTAGTGGTAGTCCACCAGAGATAGTAGCCGGGACCAACGGCTTAACGTGCCATCCGAAGCACGGAATCATCTTTCTTTTCAGACTATCAGGGGCCATGCACGTGCCATTCAGCCTGCAATGTCCTAACCAACACCATACAGATTTTTCTTTCTTTCTTTCTTTCTTTAACCAACTCGGAAAAAACACTAGGTGTCTCCCGCGGGAATCGAACCCACGACCTCCGTGTCGAGAGCCCAGTGCTCTTAACCATTAGACCACGGAGGCAGTCCCGCTAGCATTCGACACAAAAATCAGTCCCTTTTTAATAAGTTCATGGCGCTACATCCTATTTCTTTTCCATTTATTTTCCTTTACAAATTTTATAATTAATTTACACTTATCCCAAATTCCCAATCAACTAAAAAAAACATCGAGTCTACCTGCGTCCTTTCGAATCACTGCCCCAAATATCCAATAATAACCAAAAAATACTGGCCGTCAATTTTCCCCTGCGAAATTCGGAGCGCCAAAAAAACATGGCCTGTATTTAATTAAGGTAGTACATTCAGGATAACAGTAATACCCATAGAGTACATAGGATACAGACGGGAGATTAATTTAGTAGGGGAGACGAGATAAAGAAGCTATGTCATATAAATGGCGTTCCCAGCATGTGGTAACTGAAAATATGCGCAAAATTGGCAGGGGATCAGGAGTGCGATTTTTTTAAGTACATGTGCAATTTTATAACTTATCTCTTAACGAGACAGTCTACAGGGTGTTAGGGTAAACAGTTGCATTACTTTAAGGGGTGATTTTCCCCATGATACTGAACAACTTTCCCTAAGAAACCTATAGGAAATTCGCAAAAAAAATTGTTGACTTGTTTGGGGTTCTACGAGTAAGACTATTTTCATTTAAAATTAGACTCTAAAGTAACGGAATCCTAAGTTGCGTATTTCATGCTACGTCTCGTCCCCCGCAAAAAGTGACAGAAAAGTTTGTTAGTAGAATTACACGCGTAACTCGTCCATATTTCTAAGTAAAAAGCATCGCGGTCTAAGTAAAAAACATAAAGAATTAAGTAACTTACAATATAAATTTTTATTTCATCGAAATCGGCTCTTAAATCAAAAGATACATAAATGATATATTCAGGGTAATACGGCATCGTACATATTAAGTTTTTCACGTACAAACACGTGAAGAACCTGTAGCCTCTAGCTCTAGCACCATACAACTCCATAGGCATTGTTAATCCGGCAGGCGCTTCTGTTCTCTGTCTATTATGTGATATAAGGAAGTTAATTAAGGGAGTAACTGATACTGTGTTGCTAGGTGAGAGATATATGAACTAGGGTCAAATTGTATTGCCTTTCGAAGCACGGAGACGTTCGAGATGATGTTGATATCGATGGGGTTCTTAGGATGGGGTACTTTCACCCCCTATGAGGTTATCGGAAGAGGTCTTATTCTCCTGTATATACTAGTCTACCTAATTTCGATAACTACAGGGTAAAATTGATATCATTAGCATCCTTTTAAACTAAGAGTCTACCCATCAAACTGAACAACTTTTACAATGGGAGTAAACCGATCGAAACAACTAAAAAACTGCTGTCTCATACTAAACTGCAATGCTACTCGACTCAAATGTATGCAAGAGCAAATTTTTTTTTTGCTCCGATCGTTTTGCTGCTCAATTGTTGTTCAGTTTGATGGTTAGACTCTTAGTTTAAAAGGATGCCAATGATATCAATTTCACCCTGTATATTATTAAGAGTTATGACTCTTATGACAGTATTATCTCATCATTTAACGTCGTAATTCGACATAGTCTGCAGCCTCCTCGTCCATCGAATCAGCCGAACATTCGGCTCGGTGAAGCATGAAGGTTGCCTGCCCTTTGTGTTCACTTTACTCACTCTAACGATTGTATTTGTTATAACAGCTTTTTTAGTCATTTCATCTTTGAAAAGGTGCTTATTGAGTGGATCTTCGGTATAAGAAACGATACTCGAAGTTACGACACGTCAGGTGCGGTCTGTCTTTGGATGGGTGACCATTTAGTGGTATTTCATCTTGACCGTCTTCGTGCTTCGTAAGCAACAGAAACTCTTCGTTAAACCAGACCTTCTAGCATGATTTCTCTACTTGGGCCCGACTCGGCTTTTTTCCATACTACAAGTCGCGGCAAACGCGGCTTTCGCTCTCTGAAAAGCGGGTTATTTTGTATGCAGCGAAGGCGCGCCGCGCGCGTGTAGAGAAATCATACTAGACCTGCAGGTCAGAGGCCTATTAAGGCGGTTTGAACATTATTTAACAGCTAATTGACCGCTACAGGGTGAAGAGTAAACAGTAGCACTCATGATACTGAATAACTTTCCTTAATTTTTGAAGTGAATACCTCTTTAGCGGCGTTGTGCATTTTTTGGGATGGGTAAAAAATGCTAAACTCGCGTCAGAACCGTGACATCACGTAACCTGATCGAAAATTCGTAAGCATAGATGTAGTAAGACCCGTCACGTGACGTAAGATCTCTTAGTTTTCACTTCTGCCGGCACTCCCGGAGTGCAACCCATTGTTTTTTTTCGACTTTTCATACTAACGTTCAATCAGCAGATTGCATTTAGTATGGAAAGTCAAAAAATGTTTTGCGAATTTCTTATTATTTTGTCGCTTTGGGAAAGTTGTTCAGTATCATGGGTACAATAACCCCTTAAAGTAGTGCAACTGTTTACCTTAACACCCTGTATATTGTGTCCAAGATAGCTCCGTGATTTTGACACATCGTTTTGACACAAAAAAAAAACAAAAAAAAATGTGTTTTTAGTGTACGGCTTTAAAAAATCAACAAAATCGGCCCACGCGTTTGGTCTCTAGTGTGCCACAAAGGACGAAACATACATATATAGGCTGATAAACACATTACCCTTCCTTTGCGTCGCGCAGTCGGGTAAAAAGACAATATTTTTCCACAACAAAGCAGGGTACACTAGTACAACTGAACAACTAAAGCAATACAAATATAGTACAACTCGACAGCTACAGTGATACAGATACAATGGAGATTGGTAGCGGGTGGAGTGCTTTCTAGTAAATTGTGTTTTAAATGAAAACTGTTTTGAATATTTCTGTTTCTGACTGTCTAGTATTTTTGTATTATTGAATTTAGGTTGATATCAGAAACACAGATACTACATTTATTATTCATAATGGGCTATTTTTAGGGTTTCGTCAGTTAAACAAGAAACCCTTAATACCTTCGTCCATTCTGTCTGTCTGTATGTATGCCTCGCCTCAATTACTCCCTCATTTTTGCACCTTTTGAATTGAACCTTTGATTAAATTAAAATTGCGGAAGATGGGTGAAGTTCTTGTATTACGTAGGTACTCGAAAAATTGATCAGATTTTCATAAATTTACGATTGAAAAGTAATGCCGTGTGATTTGTTTTTTCTTTTTGAATGATTTGTAGAAGCACGCGAAGGCATTATGGTACCTTTATTTCGCCTAAAATCAACAAAATATCTCAATCACGCAATGCCGCTTGGATTGCCACGAAGTAAATTAGGCGACGGGGGTTCAATTTATGCGGTCCATGCGCTATAGGCTTGTCACCTATCTTGCTATTTTAATTTAATCAATGATTAAGACTTATAACAATAACCCAAAATCAATATGTCACTATACTTCATTCCATATAAGGCTCTGGTTAGCAAATATAATTTATTTATTAGAAAGATACACTATCCAACATATCTTAGACGTTACTAATACTTTTGTAAGAATACGTGAGATAAGAGTTTCAAATCTGTTTTTGTTATTTTAAAATTGCATTAAAATTTTGTTGCTATGTGGAATTGACACAATACACATAATACTGCTACGAGCTACGCGCTACGAGGCTACGCGGCTAAGCGAGGATAAAAGTTTAGAGTCCGGCAACGGATCACGTGATCAGAGTGGACTAACAACCCGTTTTGATTTTGAACTGGTTGTTTAGCAGTAAGTATATGAATTTCGAATTTAATGACCGATTTGGGGAGTTGACTACATAACATATATTTTAGTTTTAACTACTCAGTAAATAAACCGTTTGAAAATAACGCTAAACTCACATTTTCAGTAATTCTGTTGCTTGAATACTATTTTTAATAACTGGATAAACTATAAAAAAAATTAAAACCGCCTTCAAAAAACTAAAAAGTTAAAAAATAATATTGCAGCCGATGACTATCCCGTTCGCATCATAAGAACATTAATTTGTTTTATTGAAGTCGCTGTCAAGCCGGTACGATTCGCGACAGGGCTTGCATTTTTTGGCTTGGCTTGACACCGACTTCTATAAAACAAATTAATGTTCTTATGATGCGAACGGGATAGTCATCGGCTGCAATATTATTTTTTAACTTTTTAGTTTTTTGAAGGCGGTTTTAATTTTTTTGTTAAAATTTTGTTTATTTCACAATTTTCAGTGTCATTTTCATTAGTTCGATTTAATAGTAGTGCTTTAAATTAACAAACGCACTAGTCGGCACTACGATTTTCGAAGGTTCCCCTCGATATCTCTGGGATCCATCATCAGATCCTGGTTTCCTTATCATGGGACCTCACTTGGGATATCTCCTTTCCAACAAAAAAAGAATCATCGAAATCGGTTCATAAACGACGAAGTTATCCGCGAACACACATAAAAAAAAAAAAAAAATATATACGGTCGAATTGAGAAACCTCCTCCTTTTTTGAAGTCGGTTAAAAAGTATCAAAACGACGACGAAAAACAATGACGTCACTCTCCAAATTTTAGTACAATATTTCGTACAAAGCACGCGTTTTTTAACGTTATTTGACTAGTTGGAAACTTGCGGATTGTTTGTTGAGTATGTCAATGTATCCCGTACAAGCACATAGATTAAATTTTAGGTAGTATTTTAATTTTTCCTAATTTTCATATTTTGTACGTTTTGTTCTTTGTACGAGTACATACCTCAAACAATTTTTGAAACGGGATAATTTCCTATAGGTTTCTTTGGAAAAGTTGTTCAGTATCATGGGTACCATCACCCCTTAAAGTAATGCTACTGTTTACCCTAACACCCTGTATAAAAGTATTGTATAAAAATAGCTTTAAGGCTTTTCTATACTAATATTATAAAGAGGAAAGATTTGTTTGTTTGTTTGTAATGAATAGGCTCCGAAACTACTGGACCGATCTGAATAACTCTTTCACCATTAGAATGCTACATTATCCGTGATGAGCATAGGCTGAAAAAACGGCCAAGTGTATGTCGGGAAGATTCTAAGGCGGTACGAAGATCGCCGCGGTCATCTAGTGTAGTATATTGGAGTAGCACATTAATTTAGGCTTTCTTCATTGAGAAATCTTAAATATTGTGAAGAGGGCGCCACTGAACTAAAAAAGACCCATAAGCAATGTTTATCAATTAACAAACCCGAAAAAATAAACATTTTAACATTGATTACCTCAACTTTTATCATGTAAACGTCAGAACGAATGAACCGTATCGAACGTGATACAGCAGAAAATATATTAAGGCGCTACCACATTAGAATTCGGTACCTATCGGAAAATATTTCACATTTTTGTTAAAGCAACGAGTTTTGGTTATGTGTCACCTGTCAGTTGTACTTATTTTCAAATGAATAGTTTTCCTTTACATTACGCAAACTGTATCTTATCTCACTAGGAATTTTGGTAGTAGTAGACATCGGAGTTACAGTACAGGGTGTAACAAAACACCCTAGTAATACTTAAGGGGGTACTTCAGACCATCAAACTGAACAACTTTCACTATGGGGCCAACATCGAGAAAAAATAAATTTCTGATCACATTTATCAGATTTAGTCGAGTCGGTACTGCAGTTTGGGAAAGCAGATTTTTTTATTTTTTCTCGATGTTGGCCCCAAAGTTGTTCAATTTGATGGTCTGAAGCACTCCCTTAAGTATTACTAGGGTGTTTTGTTACACCCTGTATAAGAGATAAGAGGAATTTTGGTAACCATTAGCTGCAAGGTTGATTCAGTATTCGAAGGGTGTAGAGCGTCTCTGTGATGGGGATGGATCAGGTCTGCCTGCATAACTCCAGTCGGTTTAGGAGTTACAGCCGTTCAACGGTCTGTATCAAATGAACGATCAGCTGCAAGGCTGATCATAGGATATTATTGTAATATGCACTGTAGCTATGTGAACAGTACAAAAACTGTCATTTTCTGTAAGTCTGTTTAGGAGATACAGCCATTCAAAATTCCGACCTTTGAACAGCTGTCACTTCTAAACCAACTGGAGTTACGCAGGCAGACCTGGTCCATCCCCATCACAGAGATGCTCTACACCCTATGAATACTGAATCAGCCGTGCTGCAGATGGTTACTAACATTCCTCTCATCTCTAAGACTAAAAAAAGTGTTTATTTCAGTAACTTAATCTACGATACAAATCAGGTTACGGAATCTCCTTTTTAGCAAAAAAATTTGCTTGTGTGGGGATATTCCGCTCTTCTATAACAATTACAAATGGTAGATCAAGTTAACAATGCTCTACACCCTGCAGCTGAAGGTTACTAACATTCCTCTTATCTCTTAGACTAACTTTATAAGAAAGAGTCTAGTACTACATACAGTACGAACACCCCCTGCCCCTCCCCCCCCCATCAATTTTAACCTCACCCCCGCTTGCTAGGAATCGTGGCGTAAAATGTAATCAATGCATGGCGTATTTCTGTTTCGCTCGCACATGCTTACCTCTTCATGTAAATTGTACCCATTTGTATGAAATGACAGAGTTCTCTAAATTCGTAAGAAAATATACTCTAGATTCATTCACCTTGCCATAAATTTTTCCTGAATAATAAGTAAGGGAAATGCGCAAAAAAAAAGCATCTTTTCAGTCATTGCATTAATTCAAACGGAATGAAAATATCGATCTGCTGACAGCATTTAGTAATGACAAGTCCAGTATTTTTTTGCAAATTTTCTATAGGTTCCTCAGGTCAGGATTGTTTCATCATCATCATCATCAGCCTATCATCGTCCACTGCTGAACATAGGCCTCTCCCAAGGCGCGCCACAAAACTCTGTCCTCGGCCTTCCTCATCCAGTCGCTCGCCGCTACCTTTTTTAGGTCGTCTCTCCAGCGGGCAGCAGGGCGTCCCACACTACGCCTACCAGTTCGCGGTCTCCACTCTAGAACTCTGACACCCCACCGGTTGTCAGTTCTTCGGCAGATATGACCAACCCATTGCCACTTCAGCTTGCTAATTTTCTGAGCTATGACAACCACTTTAGTTCTCTGACGTATCACTTCATTCTTCAGAATTGTTTAGTACTTACCATGAATTCATGAGTACAATCACCCTTTAAATTAACGAAACTGTGCACTAACATCCTGTATATATTTTCTATTTCACAAAACACAAAATTGCATTCTAAATGCAACACATTATAAACAACATGAAACTGTTCTCTCACAAAGCGAAAGCTATTTAATTTGTTAAATTAATTTTGTTGTGTACCCTGCTCTATGCGGTTTAGCAAATCTCTAGTAGGTTGGGTGTTATTCGGAATACTAGGGGTGTTACGAGGTTTCGGATATTCGGATTTTTATTTTCGACCATTATTTAAAAAAAAAATTGTTCGGAAAAAAAAAACAAAGTGCGTTTCCACAACAGGCTTGATATCAATCAGATCCACAACTCGTTTTGTCAATAAAAGCTAAAGCATTGCCTGTGCCTCCGTAGTCTAATGGTTAAGAGCATTGGCAAAGAAAATATACACTACGGCTCTTGACACGGAGGTCGTGGGTTCGATTCCCGCGGGGGACACCTAGTGATATGTCACTTTGTGCGTTTTTCCCCAGTTGGTTAGGACATTGCAGGCTGAATCACCTGATTGTCTGAAAAGAAAAATGATTCCGTGCTTCGGATTGCACGTTAAGCCGTTGGTTCCGGCTACTATCTCTGGTGGTAGTTAGTCTTTACATAAAAACCACGTCAGAGGCCGTAAGGCGGTCTGAAAAACTCTGACACCAGGGCTCTGCCCACACGATAAGAATAAGAAGAATTAAATTATTACAGACACAGGTAAATACCAAATATTTTGCACGGTTTTAAATTAAGTAAGGATTACGCCCCTTAAACATTACCATCGCTGTAATGCAGCGATTACATTGCCCTACATTTAGGGCCGATTTCGGCATACATTGCCTGGTTTGTTCTCTCTATTTTAAAGTGCAATCAAAGCAAGCAATTAATGCCATAATCGGACCTAAATGTAGAGTAATGTAATGGCTGCTTAACTCCTGTAAACCAAGTTCTACAGCGGTCACCACTCAGAACCGAAAACGGTCCTGAGTTCATGTAATTATTTCTTTTTTTTAATACAGTTTTTGCCTATGCTTAAATAATTAGTGGGTAACTATCAAATTCAATTCATTTTCTGATGACAAAGTAAATATATGAATGGCGTGCTTTATTGTATAACTCCAATCCCACTTCGGATTCTTGACCCAAGGCAGAAAACAAGTAGGTAGTTTCGGTAATTTTTCTTTTTCGGATATCCATTACTTTCGGTAACGGATCTCGTACATCCCTAACGTGGACTGCATTTGGCTGCACACTCCAAACTTTCTCAATGGGAGGCCGAAACTGCAAAACTGCAGATATTGCCGCTGTCTGTTGAACTACACATTTCTGCACATTTCGTCGGAAAATCCGGACAAAATGCTTTGTCGGAACACACAATGCATTAGGTTTTAGTGCTGATTTTAATTTCTTGTAAAAGGAGTGTTAGAAGCACTTAAGTTTCTGTGTCGGCTAAGAAAAATATCCTACTATAGGTATAGGGTGTACTACATTTAAATTGTGTTACAACGAAAGGGGGTGAGACCTAAAAACTGACCAACTTGCTAACATAGAAAACCCGTAAAAAACATCAGCTGTTCCATACATTGGGGTCGAGTAGCCATTGACGTTTACTATGGAACAATAAAACATGAAAGCTGAAGCACTCCGTTTAAAAGCCGTTGTAACGCATTTTATTATTTTGACTAAATTTGGCGTTGTGCACTTTTTGGAATGGGTAAAAAACTAAAAAATGTTAAACTCGCGTCAGGACCGTGACGTCACGTGACAATTCGTAAGACGTAAAATCTCTTCTGCCAGCACTCCCGGAGTGCAACCCGTTGTTTTTTTTTTTTAATAATATGTTATACAAAAATTAACAAAAAGTTAAGGCAGTCTAATTGACAACCTCCTCCGTTTGTTGAAGACGGTTAAACATTAGTAAATAAATGATTTTAAATGGGCAGATGCTAATATAAAATATTAGTATAACGTCAGTATAACCAACTAGTTAAAAATAAGTAAAATTAAATAAAAATTACTACTTAAAATCTCTCTTGGAATTAAAATTTAATTTCTCATTTCAATGCGCTAGCGTTCTTAAGTAATTAGTTGAAAACTTTGTGTTAGCCCTGATGAAGTTTTGTTTCGAGGGTTTTATACAGGGTGTTCAAAAAGTTAGTTAAAATTCTTGATAAAAGATTCAATATAAAATAGTTAATAGACATAAACTTTTTTCTCATTTTTATTATAAATGTACATCAAAAAACAGCTTTAAGCCGACAAAACTGCTTCTCAGATCTAAAGCCTGCATATTGACCTGTAATTAATTGCCCTTAAGTATTGAAGCATTACAAAAAGTCCCGTTTAGTCCATACAAACGTATTCCCCTGTTTCCTCCCAGGATAATGATTAATGACACTAGAGCAATTTTTTTTTCCATACGATCTATGTTACCTCTTCCATATTGTTTTTCATAAATTACTTACTATATTTATATAAGAACTAGGAACCTTCGAAAGTGACGTAAAACTACTCAATTTTAGCGCTGTGTTCAGACTCTCAGAAAGCAAATCTGACGAATAGGAACAATATATATAAGGAAAACATACAGACATAATGTAGCGGAAATCGTTCTCATTCTTGAAAGAATTATTCAAATCGGTCAGAGTTGCAGACGTCATGTCACCACAGCCCGGACACTGCATACAAAAATTTGAAATTGACAAGATGAAGTCAGCACATGCGAACCCAAAGAAATTGAACCTTAATTCTTCTTCGTAGGTAACGAGTAACCAGTGCGAAATAACGAGAGGGCGATAGAGGGGGTGAGGTAAAAATTTGGTGGGAGGAAGGGAGTGTCCGTACTGTATCTAGTAATAGATAGTCTTTCTTATACTGTGACGTCACTTTCGCAATGGTAGCTCGGTTGCTCAGGAACAGGAGTGCAATTCTCTAAGCGCAAACATCGGTTGTATTTAGGTTTTCTACGAAACAGCTGACTTTTTTTCCACCATTTCAATTTTGGCCCCATAGCAAAAGTTGTTCAGTTTGATGGTCTGAAGCACCCCCTTCAATATGTAACACATTTACGTTTACACCCTGTATACATTTACTAGTTCCATTTCATAAGTTTACATCATCGTTTGTTGAAATTATTCAATGAATTTTATTGTGAAGTCTTTATTGTGATAATTAAAATTGAAATTCCTTTGGCATTGTTTGCGTAGTTTTATGATGTAATTAAATTATTCATTTTTATTTAACAATGGACTTTATTTAGTAGTTTTCTAAATGGATTAATTTTCTAAGCAATTTTGTTTAACTACATATTTTATTATTGAACTAGCTGTTGCCCGCGACTTCGTCTGCAACGTGTAAATAGACAAATGTTAACAAAACACTGAGCTTTATAAGCTCTGCACTCGTTATACAACGTGTTAATGAATAAGCGCATAAGGCTAGGCGCAAACGGGCCACCGACCACAGCCACCGGTGGCCAGCGACCGCGACTTAACACACTTTTTCATATATTTGTTAGACGCGCCCGCACACGTGTAGCCGGTGGCCGCCACTCGCTACAGTAGTGTCCGCGACTCGCCACTAGTGGTCGCTACGTGACACACAAAACGCTGACACCCGCCACTGTCGCACTGATCCACCCCCCGCGCAGTTAACCGTCCGACCTTCTACGTATCGCACGCGTACCATCATGGAGCACGACGCCTCAATGGATGTTGATACATTCATATCGGAAATCCATTGCGCGAGCAAACTTTCCGTGTCAGAATCCATCTTCACACTGCGCGCAACGAGAAGTCGAGAAGGTTAAAAATTGTGGCGGTTTCCAGACACCGGTGGCTGTCGCTCGCTTCTGACACTAAGCTTAATGTGGCGGTGGCGCGCTACAGCCACCGGTGGCTGTGGTCGGTGGCCCGTTTGCGCCTAGCCTTACCTCATACACCCCAACAGATTTATAACGAAATAATTAGATTGAAACAATAATTTCATTATTTTTATAGTTTTTAAAGTTATTCACATTTTAAGTTTTGAGGCAAAAAATGAAAGCACTAACGTACTCATGGATACATTTTAATAATAATCTTGTTTTGTTAGTAAGCAGGGTTAGGGCACTTTAGGGTGAGTGTGCCCGTGCGGTCGGTTAACATCGGGTTCAGGAAATTTAAATTTTACAAACTAATTATTTAATATTTTGAAAAAAATTACCTATGTTGAAACCATGATAATTCGATTCTGCTCTCGATTCTAAACCAACTACTTTCTAGTTTTGCGTTAATTCATTAACACGTATATGAAAAGAATCACGTAACTCAACGCCGAAGGGTTTAATATCGTTTGACACGTGAAAGGATACAGGTTGGGCATAAAGGAACCTAATTTGTATGCGGGACCAAACAGAGAATAAAGATGAGTACCTATTGAAAAGGGCTTACGTGAAAATTGAAAAGCCGAGAGGAAAATGCACTGTTTAGTCACGGACCTGAAAAAAAGACAGACGTAATCTCACACAAAAAAGAGGTGAAGCATGAAGCCTACAATTTCGATTGTTCTACTATAAGGGACCTACACTCACACAGACGCACCACTTCTAGGCGCAGGTCCGACAAACCACCACCATTATGTACCGCGCAACAGGGCGACAGCACGCACACTCATATAAATGGGTGCTTCACTTTTGATTAGACAAGATTCCGTCCGACTTTTTTTCAGGTCCGTGTGTTTAGTTTCCTGCATGTGATGTAATCATAATGTACCTTAACCATAGACCTAGGATTTTCGCTTGCACTAGTGGACCTAACTTCAGCCACAGTATAAGACAAAACTGGCCAAGCGCGAGTCGGATTTCCACACCGAGGGTTCCGTACCAAAATAATTTAAAAAAATATTCCTTGATCTTAAGCGCGAGAACGACTCAAACTTGACCAGTTTTTTAGAGTAGCTGTATGCACTATAATCACAATCAGTTTGACGTTTATTTGTATTACCCATTTTTACGATTATATAGACCAAAAACAAAAAGAACAAAAAAAAACGTGTCTTGTAAGTAATTAAGTATTTTATTATTTTTCAGCATATCCGCCATAGTAACATTCTGCAAAAATTTCAACCTTCTAGCTAGTATAGTTAAAAAGATACAACGCTTTATAGGTAGGGGAGACAGACAGACGGACGAACAGAGTAGGCTTGTGAATAGAGTCTTAATGGCATCCTTTGTATACTATATCATTCTATTAACTACTAATTTACACATAAACCTTAATACTACAATAATACACATAAACCTGAAGCACTCCTTGGACACTAAACTGTGGTTTCATATAGGTACAAATGTTTAAAAGAAGAGACAAGCATGTGCGATAGGTACTGAGTGAGTGCGAGTGAGACAGGAATACGCCATAGCTTACATTTTCCGCCACGCTTCCTGCTAGAGGGGGTGAGGTTAAATATGGTGAGGGGCAGGCAGGGTCCTTACTGTATTGTAGTACCTACAAGACATATTCTTTCTTATACAACAGAATATAGATGCAGTACGGACACTCCCTTCCTCCCACCAACTTTTTACCTCACACCCCCTCTATTGCCCTCTGGTTACACTCGTTACCTATTTATTTGGTTACGCATGTGCTGACGTCATCTTGTCAATTTCAAATTTTTGTATGCAGTGTCCGGGCTGTGCTTATACTGACTGTGCCTAAAGTCACAAAATCAAAGAAAGATAATAAATTCATTCATAGAAAAGCGACTCGGAAGTGAAATAGGATTTGAACACAAATCGAGTTAGAGATATAAATTGACAGTTGCGTGAGATGAAGGCTGTCGACAGGCAGAAGTTTCGCGTGAGTTTCGCTAACTTTACTGCGGAATAGGGTTGCCATTGCCACCGGTGATTCGATTCAGTGAGTCGACTCGGAGTCCATTGAGATGAGTTCACTAAATTAGTTACGCTGTAAGTTTTAATTGGGTGGTAATAGAAGCTGTTCAACGTTCACAAGACGACTTAGAGCTGGTGCACACTTGGCAAAGCGCAGCGAAGAAAATGTTTCACTGCCAAACCATTATTGAATTTGTTTTCGTTAAATTAAGCGTTTGGCAGTGAAAAATGTGCGTTCCACTAGCTGTGCCCTTAGAAGATTTTTCTCTGTTGTTTTATGTTATGATTGATTTCTTATGTCCACCATCTTACTTTGTAAACATTATTCTATCAGGGGTCTGCTGGAAAAAACCTGGTCAGAGATAAGATAACCAAACCCTTTGTACTTATCTAATATTCGGTAGGTATTCAAACGTATTCCCCTGTGTAGAAAGTACTTAAATAAAGAAAGTCTTTCGTTGCCCGATAAATATGCATTTGTGTAAGCTGGGAACAGATTTTTCTGAAGTGTTCGAATTTCTTTGAAATCGCTACTGAACTGATTCATATCATCATATCTCAAATAAACCAATTATTAAATGAACCCCATCTCTAACGATTTGCGACGAATCGAGCATTTAATACCGTGTTAAACATTTATGAATTTAATGAACTAGTTCGTTTTTGCGGTACCATTCAAAAATATTTTACGTCTATTCTGAATAGAGTGATTGATCGGAAATTCTGCTATCTGTAAAATATGGGAGCGAAAATATTTTGCTCTGCTATCGAAAAACACCTTATTCGTCGAATAGAGGAGTCTTTATGAATTGATGATGTGTCTAGCGAAATGGACAACATTTCATTTTATGAAAGGTACCAAAATTCGAAAACCTTTTGGAGAATAAGTGATTTAAAGCTTACGTTAGAATTATCAGATTTTTCTATCCATTATTTCTCGAGTTATTTGAAAAATACAGAAAAATAAAGGTTTGGAAGTTATTCCTTTGCGCGCTTGTCTTTCTATTGAATATGAGAATATTTATTTCCATTGCGGCCAAAAACAACAATTTTTTTCAGAAAACTCGAGTTTACAATAATCTATCATAAATGAAATCTGAAAAATATGTAGGTATCTTCTTTTAATAAATAATTGCTAGAAGTGTATCTCTTATTTTTTTAACCTATGTTTATATGTATACAGTTTTTGAGACGGTTATTATTTAATCTAGAATTAAACATTTTAACGGGTTCTTACCGCGTTTTGGTATTTGTGAGTTGTTATTTTTATATTTTTTTAATAAAAGCGGATTTAAAAAATAATTAAAGCAGGTGGTTGGTTGAAAAATTTTATATCGTCAATTCCTCCGTTCTTATGAAGGTCCTAGACATAGAAGAATGTATGGTCGTATGTATGGCCAAGAAATTGCTCGAGCAGTCGAGTGTCGTTTTATCAAGGAATTTTTTTTTCGCTTGAAATCATATTATGGCATATTGTTTTGAATTTTAATCTAGGTAAAACAATGCCAATCTGATGCTACGCATCATTTAACAGATCGTTGTTCTCCAGTGAACGTAAATATTGCGTTAAGTTATGTAGTACTCATTCATTCATTGTTCATATTATGAGGAATGAGCGATACCAACTGCTCCAGATTATAATAATGGGCAAAGTAGAGGGCAAAAGAAGCGTCGGTAGGCCACGAATGTCATGGCTCGCGAACCTGAAAGAGTGTACAGACATCACCAGCGTCGAAGAGCTGTTTCGTTTGGCGAGAGATAGACAGGGATGTGTAGAGCTGACTGCCAACCTCCAGTAATGTAGAGGAACCCGGAGAAGAAGATACTCTTTCTTATACTGTGGTTCAGTGTTGTTCTCTTATCAACGACTGGAAGGTATTAAATTAAACACAAAGAGACGCTTAACTAAGCATCGTGAGATGTATGACCACATAATCATCGTCATCCAATGACGGTTTTACAAAGAGACGCGTCATACGCTAACATCACTGCACTTTAAAATGGCGCGATACAGTATCGTGTAGCCCGTACACTAGACGGCGCATGACTATGTGAAAACCGGGCAATTACCTTGCTTTTTTGTTGCCATTTTGGAGCGCAGGCAACGCATCTACATATAAAAACATCTTAGTCGTCATCAGCCTATATACGTCCCACTGCAGGGCACAGGCCTACCTCAGGGACTGTGTATGAGCGTTAGTCCACCACGCGTGCCCAATGCGGATTGGTGGACTTAACATAGGCATCAGAATTTCTTCTTCAGTGTATGCAGGTTTCCTCACGAGACGTTTTCCTTTAAAACCAGTAAGTAGGTACGTACATAAGTTTGAAAAACTCATTGGTACATGGCATGTCGTCCTTGCGAATTCGAACCCGGACCCCCATTGAGTATCCATACCTTTCCTCCAATACAAAGTCAAAAATATAACTAATAAAGCTATGTTGGTGAAAATACTACAGGGTGTTAGGGTAAACAGTTGCATTATTTTAAGGGGTTATTCTGCCCATGATACTGAACAACTTTCCCTATTAAATATAAAGGAAATTCGCAAAAAAAAACGACTTTTCATACAAAATGTTCGATCAGCGGATTGCATTAAGTATGCGATTGCATATTTTTGCGAATTTCATATAGGTTTCTTAGGGTTAGGGATAGTTGTTCAGTATCATGGGTACAATCACCCCTTAAAGTAATGCAACTGTTTACCGTAACACCCTGTATGTTAGTATTGACTGGCAAAAATAAATTATATTCCGACTATACCTACACTACATCGCTTAGCATAACATAGAGAGCTAAAGAATTAATATGAAAACTGATAAACTTTTTTCTTGTCCGACTGTCTATATCGCCCATTTCTACCGATATACTACCTCCGTGGTCTAATGGTTAAGAGCATTGGGCTTCCGACACGGAGGTCGTGGGTTCGATTCTCACGAGGGACACCTAGTGATATGTCGCTTTGTGCGTTTTTCCCCAGTTGGTTTGGACATTGCAGGCTGAATCACCTGATTGTCTGAAAAGAAAAATGATTTCGTGCTTTGGATGGCACGTTAAGCTGTTGGTCCCGGCCACTATCTCTGGTGGTAGTAGTCGTTGCATAAAAACCACGTCAGAGGCCGTAAGGCGGTCTGAAAAAACTCTGACAACAGGGTTCTGCCCACACGATAAGAAGAAGAACCGATTACGTAATAAAGTTTTATCATCGAGTAGGTAGGTAGGTAGGTAGGAGAGTATACAATAGAATTTTATTACGGCCGCCACGTGGCCTCACGGTTGTTATTGCTTTTGGCTGGCAACACCGTCTCGCTGTCTCGGCTGCTTGATCACTTTGTTGGCATTGCGCTTTCAGTTTGGTATATTGGGGGAAATCTGGTAGGCTTATTGGTTTTATAATCTTTAATGGTCGATTCGGATGTGTATTGTATTATTATTATTAATACAACGTGTTAATGAATTAACGCAAAACCTCATACGGGGTGTATGAGGTATAACAAAATAATTAGATTGAAACAATAATTTCATTATTTTTATAGTTAAAATTTTATGTTTCGCTTTTCAAGTTTTGAGGCAAAAATGATTTGTTACCATTTCAGCAATTAATGAAAGCGTTAACGTACTCATGGATACATTTTAAGAATCGTGTTTGGGTAGTAAGTAGGGTGAGTGTGCCCGTGCGGTGGGTTGACATTGACAACGAGTTCAGTAAATTTTAAATTTTACAAACAAATTAATTAATATTTTGAAAAAAATTACCTATGTTGAAACCATGATAATTCGATTCTGCTCTCGATTCTAAACAAACTACTTTCTAGTTTTGCGTTAATTTATTAACACGTTTTATATACAGGGTGTAACAAAACACCCTAGTAATACTTACGGGGGTGCTTCAGACCATCAAACAGAACAACTTTCACTATGGAGCCAACGTCGAAACCGCGAAAAAAAAATCCGCTCTTTCATACAAAACTGCAGTACCGTCTCGACTCAAATGTATGGGACGACAGATTTTTTTTATTTTTACTTGACTTTGTCTCCATAGTGAAAGATGTTCAGTTTGATGGTCTGAAGCACCCCCTTAAGTATTACTAGGGTGTTTTGTTACACCCTGTATTTTATGTAAACTCGGAAATTTCAGTTGGTACCCGAGAACTCCGAGAAGTGACAAATACATCTGGACAAAATAAACAATATTAATGTGAAAGCGTTAATTACATTGAGATCTACTTATGAATTAATTATATTATTATCAAGATAATTATCATTTCGAACCCTGTTTGTAAAGAAGATATTTTGCTTACATTAAGGACGCGTATGCAGAATTCGAAAAAATTACATGTTTTCCGGTACATTTTCACAAGAAACTGCATCATTTTATGAATAGTTATTGATACCTACTGATACATGGAACCTTTATCTATAAATCTGTTGGAAAACAATTTATAATATTGCTATTTTTAATACTAAAATATCAAATTTCCGTACCCTCCTCCCTTGAAATCTACGAAAATGGTGTGTCTTTCGGTACATTTATCTCCAAAACTACATTATTTTTATGAGTAAAAAAAATACTGTGATATTATAGATATAGTCAGCTCAAAACTTTGGGAACAAAAATAATGAATTAATTCGAAAAACTCTCAGAAAAAAAGAAAATACTTTTTAAAGAAACTTGCACTATTTTTGTAAATTTTGCTAATGCACGTAAACCTTGACGTACTGCATTAAGGTTTAGTTTACTTTGGCAATCACACCGGATTTTTGTTTATATTCACAAGCTTTTAAATGAAGAAAGCAGTCGGCGTTCATGCGCCCTTGTGAGTGGACCTCCATGTCGCGCTACAGCAGCTCCTGGCAGTGAAATACATCGCTGTACGGACACACAATTGTATTTGACCATTTCTCTTGATACTTGATTTGACTATGTAGTGGAGAGAGCACGCGATGTGCGTGCTAGTATGTAAGTTAAGAGCATGTTTAGATAAGGATAAGGATTTATGATAGTGGCATAGGTAGATAGGCAGCGTTCTAGAATAAGATAATGTTAAGTAAAGATAAGCATGTTCTGTGATAGTTATTAATTAGTATATAAGATGTATTAGAGTAGTAGAAGGTGGTAGAAGAAGGTAGAGAGTCTGACAGTGAATATACTATGGATATAACATAGCAGTATTTCAATCACGCCCCCTCACCACAATTCATGGCGACCGTGACACTGGAGCCGGACGGTTGGCTCGAGGGGAGTCAGACTCTGCGTTTGGGAGGTCCGGTGAGACATGCGACGACACAACGCGATGGTGACAGTAACGTCCTGGTGCTTTAAGGCCTCCGCCTTAAAGAAGAGACTGTTTTGGGGTGCGTCGAGTCTCGATCCCGAGATTCCGCAACGAGCAGCTCCTTGCCCCCAAGCAAGGTTTTTTGATGATGTCTGCAGTCTGCAGCGTTGGCCGTCCAGCAGGCAGTCAGCGAGTTGAAGAGTTCAGGAAAACGGAGGAGCAGTTCGAGCATCAGCGTTTTAGATTGCCAAACGGAGCGAGTGAGTGTTGTGGACAATAAAGTTGGTTTTATGCTGGTTATGTTTTTTGAAGATGGGACTGAATTGATTTTTAAATATGTTTTTTGGGGTTATTATTCTTTTTTGTTAATAATTATTGTAAAGCGAGAGCCCGGCGTGGATTTAATTTGTGTTTACGTGAGGAATCGCGGCGACAGTACGTCTAGGGATTAATCGCGCGGTAAGCAGTTTGGTTAGTCGCGAGCGTACTTAGGAATTTGATTATCAGCATTTTCGGTAGAATGTATGAATAGGCAGTATAATGTTATTTTTTTTTTCCGTGTCAAGGTTGATTTAGACGCGTTTGTTTAGGTTTGTCGTGTTGTAGACGGCAATATGAAAGCGGTGGCAGCTGTTTAAGATAGTGTTTTATGAGCGTGGGTATAGTTTTGTGGGGTAAGACGATGTATTTGCGGGAACGTTGTTATAGTGGTGATGAAGTGAAATGAGTTATTTTAACATATGGTAATGTTGTAGGTCAGGGTAGTGTGAAGGTAGATAGAATTGACATTGGGGATTTGATTTTGTTGGGTTGTATTTATATGGAGTTGGCAGATTATTATGCGGATCTAGTTTGTTGTTTGCTAGTGGTAGTGGCGGTTTGGAGTATGGAGAATGTTTTGGGATATTGGTGTTTTCTTAGAAGGAAAGTAGTGATTTTTTTTTGGGAGATGGACAAGAGTACGGTATTTTTATGGAAAGTTTCGATTCGTATCTTCCGTATTGTATCATGTATTTGGAAGTAACGCAAGTGAGTGAAGGGGAGAGGAGTACTTTGGTTTATTAGGTTTTTTAGGAGCAAATGGATTGATCACCCAAATGTATCTTTTTAAGATCTCGTCAGCCAGAGGGAAAAGGTTGGAATGAATTAGAGAAGGGTTTTATGGAGGAGTTTATAGATATGTTTAATGTTGAGCCATGTACCCGATCATGATGATCCAGAGCGGACTTCGTGAGGGACTGTGCTAAGGGACATATTGCAAAGTAAATGAAGAGAGGGTATTGTGTTAGCAGGAAGCTGTTTTTTTTTCTCTTGAATGGGTATTTAGAGTTTCGAGTAGCGGTTTACTCGGAAGATGGCTGATTAGTTGATGGTGAATGTTCCAGTTAAGTTTTCAGGGACATGTTGGTAGAGTTGGAAAGATACGGGGCAAAGGATATAGGTAGTTGAGTATTTTCAGAGTCCAGAAGATTGTTGTATGTGAAGGGAGGTCTACTATTGGAAGAAGGGTTCAGGTTTTTGTAGGATGGTACGCTATTCTATGAAGGTGTTTGTGGCGTTAGTTTCTTGAAGAAGGGTTCAGGTTATTGAAGGGTGGTACGTTATTGAATGAAGGAGTATTTTTGAATTATTTTGTGAAAGAATTGAGCTAATAAAGTTGGGAGTTACTTGAGATATTGATATTGTAATGGAGTTATTGCGGAATTGAGATAGGAAAAGAATTGAAGGAGTTTTAGCTAGATGATGGTGATAGTGATGATGTTTTATTTGGTTGAGGTTTGAGAATCACAGTATAATTATGAAGTGGTAAGAGACGGATTTGGAGTGGATATTATGATTTGTGGTAGATAGGCATTTAGATACGGTATACTGTTATGTTTTTTTTTTCAAATATATTATTGTTTTATTTTGTCGGCCGCTGGTCACTAGAGGTGTTTTTATAGTCTTGGTAGGTTTTCAATATAGGTAAATTAAATTAAATTAGAATTTTCGTTAAAGGGTTCAAGCTAATGTTAAATTCATAAAAAATCTCATTGATAACCTATTATCAAGAGGAGGATGTAGTCGTAAGCAATTATGTTTGTTTTTTTTAAACTTTTTTTGTTGTTTTTGGTAATTATGTTTTTTTTTGAAACTTATGATCTGTTTGTGTTGTATTCATTTAATGTGTTTACTTAATATGGGGAAAATAAAAGGGGTTTGTTTGATTGTTTTTCTTACAAATAGGGACAAACTAATGTAATAAGTAAGGACTAAGTAAGTAAGTAAGTAATATGTAAGTAAGTTGTTTAGGATAATGTAAGTTGTCTTTGAAGTTTTAAAGTATGAGAAATTGTGGAAAAGTTTTTTTTGCAGGCGAATGTTTTAAAGAAAAGTGTTTAGTAAGATATAAAAAAAAATTTGGCATGAATTCAAATTTTTTTTTCCCAAAAGAGGGGAGATGTAGTGGAGAGAGCACGCGATGTGCGTGCTAGTATGTAAGTTAAGAGCATGTTTAGATAAGGATAAGGATTTATGATAGTGGCATAGGTAGATAGGCAGCGTTCTAGAATAAGATAATGTTAAGTAAAGATAAGCATGTTCTGTGATAGTTATTAATTAGTATATAAGATGTATTAGAGTAGTAGAAGGTGGTAGAAGAAGGTAGAGAGTCTGACAGTGAATATACTATGGATATAACATAGCAGTATTTCAATCACGCCCCCTCACCACAATTCAACTATACAAAACAAAAGATTGCCACGGTTACAAGATTCCTCGAGTTTAGGCTCGTTAGATTTGTCTTGATGAGTAGGTTATCTCATGAATGTGGTTATAATCAATTAAAATAATAATGTGGAAGATATTATATTTAAAACATTTTGCTTTCACATACCTAATAAATTCATAATAATAACTTAGGAGTTATTCTTGTTATTTATTACCTATTTTTATTTCATGGTGGAGTTCCTTTATCTTTTTTTAGATCGACTAGGTACGTAGTAGGTACGGTTCCTTCCGATGGTGAAGCAAGAAGGAACGCAATGCGGCGTGGCGGGCGGGGCGCCGCCGGCGTCATTATTGGCTCTTTTGTTCAATTTTTGAAGTGTCATAATAATTATATTATCTTGTAATGTTTCTCGTGCGTATATCTAATACTTTCACACGCCCTACAACCTAAACGGATTGATGGATTTTGACAAATGGGGTGTCGTTAGATTCGTCTTAACTATGTGAATGATGTATGTTCTAAGTATAGTACTCTGTGGTTTTGGTGTGCAATAAAGTACCTATAATTGAATTGAATTGAGTGACATGTCGCCATATTGAAATGATATATGTGCTCTAGCACATATATCATTTCAATATGGCGACGACGACTCAAAAACAAGAGAAGGAATAAAATAATATGTTTTTATTAGAGCAATACGGGTATCAACATTGAAAGCTAGTAAACATCAGATTCCATATACACCCCTAGTTTTTAATTACTAACCAAAATAGGGTGTATTCGAATAATAATACATACAACATTCCGTACGGAACACTGGTTGAAAATGATAAAATTTGTGGACCTCCGACCGTTCGGATCGGTTGACCCGTACTTTAGTATAGGAAGTCAAATTTTTATCCTTTTTTGTCCCATGTTCCTTAGGGAAAGTTGTTTAGTTTCATTGTCTGAATACACTCTATAATTTTTAGTAGGTAATTTATATATAGTGGTGTACATGAATATTGGGGGAGAACGGTCAGTGAGCAGAACAGCAGCCAGGTGGTCGGATGACATTATGTAGAGAAGCCGACAAAAAAATAGTGGACGACTATCGACGGCTGTTCTGGTTATCGTGAAAATGAAGAGGCTTATTCCCAGCAGTGAGGTTTCCCGGGCTGACGATGAATATGACATAAATTTTATAGTACTGCTACGATTAACTAAAAATTAAAAAGTCATAAAACCAAATTTTTAATTAGGTAATGAAAATATAAAACTCGACGGCGTGAAAAAATTATCAACTGAAAAGATAAAAACAAACTCCAAAAGTATTATTTTAAATATCACTCGAAATTTTAGGCCCCGGACCAACCAATAACAGTACCTAATAACAGTACCTAATAATAGTACATAATTAAAAATATGCAAATTATAATAAAGTATTCAAATTACATCACAGCGTGCCGGTGCAGGTATATAGGTGGGTAGTGTAACTTCAAAGCGCCACAACAATACATTTAGGATCACAATGCTATTTACGATATGCACGTGTTGCCAAGCTACAACTGGGATCACATTTTTTGGTGTTTATCACTTGTGAGTCACTTTGCTACTTAGATAGCTTTGTTCGTACGTTTGGTTTGGAGTGTTCTTTCTTGTGATCCCTAAAAACTTAGCTTCTGTTTTATGATTATACTTTTTTTTAAATTGGCCGGTGTTTTCCTGTGGACTGACAATTTACAGCTACGACTCAAAGACCTTATCACCACTGTTATTCTTGTACACCATTGCCATTGCTACTCACATTTGAAACGCATAGTTCCTACCTGCCTACCTGTCCCGTAAGAGAAAATTTTGACTTGGCTCTATTTACGTTTCATACTGTGTTGGTGTAGTTTAGATTTTGCTCGTACAAGTAGATACCTACGGCTGTAAAAAGAATATAAGTACTTTTTCGTTTTTAACTAGTTTTTGCCGCAAGTCTTGTATACAGGGTCCTTCTTAATATGCTGACACTTTTTAAGGGAATGATCAGACCGTCATATTGAACAACTTTCTCTATGGGACCAACATCGTAATCGCGAAAAAAAAATCTGCTGTCCCATACAAAACTGCAAACCTACTCGAGCCAAATGTATGGGACATCTGATTTTTTTTCGCAATTTCGATGTTGGTTCCTTAGAAAAAGTTCTTAAGTTACAAAACTGTCAGCATATTAAGAAGGATTCTATATACCAGTTTATAAATAGGTAAGCTTTTCGACACAAAAAGTTCATCAAAGGTGATTTGGAGTCAGGAACGCCTAAAAACCAACAGATTACCTATATACCTAATTAAAAGATTTATAAGTTAACGTTTTATATTAATTTAAGTTAAAACAAAAAAAAATTTTTTTTGCCAAAATACAACGAAAAATATTACAAGTATCAAGTGGTTTCAGTTAACTCATACTTTTGCCGCTTGGCAGTTATCTCTGTGTGCGTGAGCCTTGCGCGTGTAGTAGTACGAGCAAAAGCCTAAAATTGGGGTGCGGAAATCGTATACGCGTCCTTAATTAATATGTTGCTGTAAACACAGTTCCGGCTAGGGTTGCCAGATGTCCTTTATTTTAAAGGACGTCCTCTATTTCAGACCCCAAAAATTGATCTTGCCCCCTAATTTGAAATCTTCAATAGAGGACAATATTTTGTCCTTTATTTTTTCCTTGTGTACGAATACGTGGACCACAAACCGAAATAAGTTAGATATACAGACTGTAAAAGCAGAAATACAAATAAAATCGAACTTCAACATGCAATGCAAACTATTTTATTATTTCATTATAGAAAACGAAGAAGCTCTTAGAGCAGCCAAAAGTAATACCAAGTATACTTACAATAATACAAAAAGACTAATTGGTCGTACTACCTACTTGGCTTCGATTGACGACAAACTATGTCACATTGCGTATTAACACTGTTTTTTTATTATTAATAAATGTCGCTACTGATACCACAATAGCATTTTATTAAAAATAATTATGATGTCCTTTATTTTCATCCCATGTCCTTTATTTAATCTTATCAAATCCTTTAAAACATAAAATGGGAGCTGGCAACCCTAGTTCCGGCTAAAGTTTTAACATAGTTAAGACCACAATGAACACTAACAAAAGTTGTAAACCTTTTATGCCAGTACATAAACTGTACAACACCGCGCCGCGCCGTAAGCAGTAAAATATACCCACAAGTCCCACCACGACGTAAAAGACAAATCAGTAATACAGGGTGTAAATTTTAATGCGTTACATAATAAACAGGGTGTTTCAGACCATCAAACTGAATAACTTTCACCATGGGAGCAACATGAAATCGTGAAATAAAAATCTGCTGTTTAATAGAAAATGTCAACGGCTACTCCATACGTATAGAACAGCTGTTTTTAAACCCTACACTTGGGAACCTACAGACTATTACTCGCTTTAAGCCAGGCAGGTGACCCTGTCACCCTGTCAGTCTCCAGACTTATTATTATAAGAGATAAGTGTACTTTTTGCAAACAGTAGCAAGGCTGATTCAGTGTTTACGGGGTGTAGAGCATCTCTGTGATGGGGATGGACCAGGTCTGCCTGCATAACTCCAGTCGGTTTAGGAGTTACTGATGTTTAAAGGTCAGTAAAAAATTTACGATCAGCTGCAAGGCTGAACATTAAGATATTACTGTAGCATGCACTGTAGCTCTGTAAACAGTTCAAAAACTATCAAAATCTGTCAGTCAGTAACCGACTGATGAACCATGTCAATTTTTGTACTGTTCACATAGCTACAGTGCATACTACAATAATATCATATGATCAGCCTTGCTGCTGATCGTAAATTTTTTACTGACCTTTAATTTTTTATTTTTATTTATTTCCTTTTTGGAGAACTTACAGCTAAATAACAGTTCGGTTTCTACAAAGACAGATTGATAGTCAGATGCTGACAACAAGTTCCCACATATAAAAATAAAGAGAAAGAAAAGTCTTATAAATAAAGCTAACATTAAAAAATAAAAACTAAGGTAATACAAAATTATTATGGGCCATCAAAAAAGTCACGTGCTACAATATTTTTAAGTCTATTGGTGCTTGTACAAAACAAATCGATATCGAAGTCCACGCAAACGTCATTGAAGCTGCTGCTGGCTCGCTGCAGGAACGCGTTCTGCTTATAATTTGTTCTCGCGAACTGAACGTGCAGGGGCGGCCGCTGCCGGAGACCCCTCTGATTAGTGCGTAGTCAAACGTCTGTAACTCCTAAACGGACTGGAGTTATGCAGGCAGACCTGGTCCATCCCCATCACAGAGATGCTCTACACTCCATAAACACTGAATCAGCCTTGCTGCTAATGGTTGCAAAATGTACACTTATCTCTTATACTATATCGTCCCACCCGCGCGCGTCCCGCGCAACACCCCCGGCCCCGCACTGTCTACGATACGCACACAGTCGTGAGCGAGCGTTTTACGTGCACACATGCTTGAGTGTCGCTTCTTATTATACATTATTTTCTTTGGTATAGCCCATTGACTTACCAATTACTGGACGTAGGGTTCGCGCTCAAAAGTATCCGAACCAAAAGAGCACTAAAACGCAAAAAGAGAAGCAATTACGCGACAGTCTTCGTTTGATCGGCCGACTACGCGCACGCGCGGGCGCGCGCACTGCCCCGATGGGGTAGTGGGATGGAAAACAATTTCTGCATTTTCAATGTTTTTAGTTGGTTTATATAGTTTATACGCACGTACTTATGTTTTTATAGTTTAGACTCTGACACTTTTTCGAGAATTTTGTACTAGACCCGCCGTCCATAGTATTATCTGTCAATGGTTACAGCCCTCTGAATGAATTGTTCGGGCCAGATCATTTGTGACATCAATGTAACCCAAAAATCAACATAAAAATCAACCTCTGTCATTAAAAATTTGACCCTAAAAGTCAAAATGAAGGTACGAAAAAGCTTCAAATGTGACCCAGTTATCAATTATGAGGGTAGACGTAAGCACAAACAGGCAAGGTCGGAACCCTTCGTAACTGACTAATCAAGGTAGCTTAATGACTTGTTGCGTTTGTTAAAGGAAAATATACCGTGAACGGTTAATTTTAGGGACTAGTTTTGATTGAAGAAAAATATATTTTCAATTTGGCGTGTGTTACTTCGTTGGGAAAACAAAAGGGTTTTATTAAGGTTATTGGTTTGGTCTGTGTAAGTGTTTTGATATGATAATCGTGGTTACCTGCGGGAATGTTCGGTCAGAATAATAGTCTAGTATTTGAGTCAAACAATTTGAAATATCGTTTGTAACATTTAGCTTGATACCTGTGACATCATGTTTTTTTTTTTAAACTATGGTTTTGCTCTTGGCCTCAATCCAGTCTTCAGGACGAAGATGGGGTCGTAGATGTAGCGAGCTTACCCAGAAGATGCCTATTCACTCGTATTTTAAAGGAATTCGGGTTGTAAGTACTCGGAAATACTGACGCAGGTAAGGCATTCCACTCCTTGGCTGTGTGCATTATAAAAGATTCAGAAAGGCGCTTGGTGCGGATATGTGGGATGTCAACCAAGAAGGGGTGATATCCGGCGGTGCGTCTGGAAGTCCGATAGTAGAAAGGGGAAGGTGGGATGAGCTCATGTAGCTCTTGGGCACACTCACCGAAGTACAATCTGTAGAAGACCGACAAGCAGGCCACTTAATGCGCGGCGGCGCGGCGGTGGGCTAGGCTATGAAGCTTGGTCTCCACCTTGTTACATAAGTACCTACATTACTTATTAAGAGGAAAGGCGGTCTGTAAGAAATTTAAAGAATTGGAGTGGGATTTTTGAAAGTGACACGTTCAAATCTGCAGAAAACAATGTCAAAATTACTATGGAGATTAGGCGTCATTTGATCATGATTTTGAACGTGTGACATTAAAAAATCGCACTTAGGTTTTCAACAATTCTATTGACGTCGCACTGCTCCCGAGCAACCGAGCTACCAGAGCGAAAGTGACAACTGCAGCTCGGAGTAATTTTACCTAGGTACATAAAATAGACGAAAACACCATCTCGTCTTACCCTGTTTCCTCCACCAATACTAGATCGATTTTAATAAAAATTTTACATCTATTTTACTTTTACACGAACGTCAAATGAGGCTTCACTAGTCGACGTAACTCCCGTCACGTTCCAACTACACGTGGAAACTATATGGACTCCGTAATTAATGCGTCGCAACTTTGACGGGTCACTTCGCACTTCGCGAGACTACATCATCGTTTCCAGACCGCTTATACGACTAAATGATCGTTTTGAAGCAGGTTATGCGACTAAATTATCGTTTCGAGGCCGTTTATAGAACTAAATCATCGTTTTGAGGCCGCTTATACGACTTAATAATCCTTTTGAAGCAGGTGGTACGACTTGATCATAGTTTTGAGACAGCTTATACGACAAAATCATCAGAAATTGAGCTCTATCTGCCCGTTAGACTAAAAATCTTTTAAAGTCAATTGTGAAATTACGAAAAAAATACATTTATGAAGAGTAGCCATTGACGTTTTATTTAGCAGAAGTTTGAAAATGTTATTATTTCTCACCATTTAGCCCGTCAAGCCCATATACAGGGTGACATTTATATCATTAGCATCCTTTTAAACTAAGAGTCTACCCATCAAACTGAACAACTTTTACTATGGGAGCAAATCGATCGGAGCAAGAAAAAAATCGGCGGTTCCATACTAAACTGCAATGCGTACTCGACTCAAATGTATGGAAGAGGATTTTTTTTTGCCCCGATTGGTTTGCTCCCATAAGTCCCATAGTAAAAGTTGTTCAGTTTGATGGTTAGACTCTTAGTTTAAAAGGATGCTAATGATATCAATTTCACCCTGTATACACACAATACATAAACAATTGTTATAGGGCACAGACGTTCCGTTCTGTTCTGTCCCGCTGGGGTCTGCCTAGTTCTCTGTAAATTTTATCGCAAACAGATCAGTTTTTTCATCTACGAATATAAACCTATGAAAATGATTAGGCAATGAACATCGAAAGTTATTAGCAAGTCCTCAAAACTTCCAAATCCGCCCTTACAAAGTGAAAAGAGGTGGACCAAGTTTGTACCCTCGGAAGTGACATGTTATAGTAGCCGAGTAGTATGCTCTTAGTTATTCAACGGTTGTAGGTTTGTGTGTCGTGAATATGTCAACACTGATTGTTGCTATCTAAGGGGCTAAGTACTAATTAGCCTTGTAATTATATAGCATGAATAGAATAGTATCTACTTTTTGCGCGTTTCAACCATTATCATTAGCCCACATTCGTTCGGGTGTAGGTACAAGTAGTATGATAGGTGTAAGGAAAAGTATCATTAACCTTTAAACCACATACTCTACCCATCAAACTGAACAACTTTTATTATGGGAAGAAAACTGTCTGAACAAAAAAACAGCTGTCTCATACATTTGAGTCAAGTAGGCACTGCAGTTTAGTATGGAACAGCCGATTTTTTTTTTTTTGCGCTGACTGTTGTGCTCCCATAATAAAAGTTGTTCAGTTTGATGAGTAGAGTATGTGGTTTAATGGTTAATGATACTTTTCCTTACACCCTGTATATTCCGTGCTCGTAGTCACAGCGTAGGTTTGTCACACTGGTGATATAACCAAGTGAAATTTATTTTCATTCGTAGTTTCATTTTCATTTTATTTTTTATTTTTCATTCGTTTAGTTAAGTACTTTCGACAACATGAACAACTCGGACAACTTGACTGAGTCAACTCAGTTGACCAAGTGAACAACGCTTAGACTAATTATATCGGGACGCGTAACCACGTGTCATTCTACTAACAAATTTTCTGCCACTTTTTGCGGGGGGCGAGGTAACATGTTATCCGCAACTTTGGATTTTATTCCCTATGACTTTAGATTCTAATTTTGAATGTTCAAAATCATGAAAAGTAGTCTCGTGTAAACCCCAAACGTTCTAAGTTCGAAATTATTGTTTCCCAATAATAGGCTGTCTAGTTTAGTGATAAGTTATAAAATTGAATGTTGAATGTGCATGATCATTGCTCTTATACCGTGGCAGAGGGGAAATGCTACCGCAAGGCCGGTCCGGATATAATTAGTCTAAGGAACAACGTGATCAACTCGGACAACATGAACAACTTGGTCAACTTGACCAAGTCAACTCAGTTGTCCAATTTGTCAGAGTGCAGGGCACAGGTAAGGAATAAAAGTAGGCCTTGCTCATTCATCGTAGGTAAAAATCGAAACATCTTTTTTCTAGATATAGAGAAAGCTAGGTAAATATGTATCAATATCACAAAACTTTTGTCGGGAAAGCGCTAAAACTGCGTCGATAATTAATTAATGTCAGTAAACAGGTCAAGGCCGACCCCTGGCCGTGATCTAGAGGGTTCTCGACTTTGACAGCTTCTCTGCAATCGAGAGGCAACCCTTTATTCGATTTTAGGGGAACAGTATTTGCGATGTCTAGGTATTTGACCGGAGTGCGATTTTTGAATCTCATTCGCTGAGTTCAGCAGTTGAAAATGTCAAACTTACTGTGGAGATATGCATCTTTCTGCTGCTGATTTGACTTTCAAAAATCGCACTCCTGAAGTATTATTTTTGAAAGTCAAATCAGCAGTAGGAAGATGCGTATCTCCATAGTAATTTTGACATTTTCAACTGTTGAACTCAGTGATTGAGATTCAAAAATCGCACTCCTGGTACTTATTTATTATTTAGTAGCTTTTACCCGCTACTCCGTCTCCGTGGACATTATAATAATATGTAGCCTATGTGTTATTGTAGCCTATGTGCCAAGTTTCATCGAAATCGGTCCAGCCGTTTTAGCGAGAAAGAGTAACAAACATCCATCCATACAAACTTTCTCGTTTATAATATTAGTAGGACTAGCGACCCGCCCTGGCCACAGGCCTGACACTCCCCGTACGTGTGAGTCCGCGCGTCGGTGACCTTGAGGCGGCGTGTGTATGCAATAGGGTTGATACTTACGGAAAACCAAGAACTGGTGCAAGAAAATAATAAAAGATAGGGTATCTATCTACTTAATTTTTATATTCGGATATGAAACTTTAATTATTCTCATTTTAGTGCCATAAAAGCAAATCGAGATACTTACAAACGAGTTCCTATACCTATTCCTATATATTTACGACTCAAAACTTATACTTAGGTATCTACCTAATTTCTGGATTGTGTGAGTAATTTTTAAATTAAATTTTATTAAAGGATCAAATAGATCAAAAAAGATTATTCAGTAATTTCAGTATTATTGTGGTTAGTTATATTGTGACGGACTACCGAGGAAAGAACGTTAAAATAATCAAGCAAGTGGGTGTTTTTTTATAATTTTTTTTTATGGCAAGTTAAGTCTAATCTAATTACAACATAAAAATGAAAACAACAAAAAGGTATAAAAATGAGATCTTAGAAAAAAAAAGGTCACCCCCGCGAGACATGGTCTCTAGCATGTTGGCAGCGTTCCCCCTTTGAACAGTCAAGTTGAGTCGTTGACCAAGGAACCTGCCAGCTCTACGGTCACGGGTGGTCTCGCGGAGACGCATCAAGAACTATTTAATAAATTTTTTTGGCTTCCGGGTCTCAAAGGCCCCATCGTTTCGAAGCCGTACTTATTTGTAAATTCACAAACTTTTCAGTGTCGAAGATGTATCTCCTGCTCTGGGAATGTCTGGAAACTTACCTGGAAAAATAAAGAAATTATTGTTAATATCCTGCCTGAAAACAACAGCAGTGCAGTCGGCCAAAATACCAAATCGACAAAAAAGGGATTTAAAATGCCGTTTGACGCGAAAACATGGATTCGACATTAACATGTACAAATCAAACAAAAATATTCCAAATTCCTCGTTCGTTCGTAACGAAATCCAGTTACGTACGCGTACCTGAAACCGGGAATTGAATCAACGTACGTATTGTCGAAACAATTTACTATTTTTATGATTTTTATTTTATCACTGACTAAATTCCGGAGAGAAGCAAAATACGTACCGCGAACAGGCCACAGGCCACACAGGAAATATTTCTGTCTTTATATTTATAAAGTATGTATCCAATAGTGCGTTTCAACATCATCATCAGCCTATTATCGTCCACTGTTGAACAAAGGCCTCTCCCAACGCACGTCATAAAACTCTATCCTCGGCCTTACTAAACCAGTCGCTTCCCCTTATCAGATCCAGCGAAACGCAGGGCGTCTCACACTACTGCCAGGACTCCAGGAGTGCAATTCACTAGCGTCACATCGCTGTCAAAAACATCGACGAGCTCACATCCTGCAGATCGTCTGAGGTTTTATATAAGTGGCACATGAATTTGAAACCTCGACGGCGTTTCAACGACGAATTTAAGGTTGTGATGATGTTTGCGCTTAGTGAATTGTATTGCAGTTCGTGGTCTCCAGTCTAGAACTCCGGACTCTCTAACAGTTTCAATTCTTCGGCAGACCAGCCTGTTGTCACTTCAGCTTTCTAATTTTCAGAACTGTCATCACTTTATTTCTCTGACGTATAACCTCAGTCCTGAGCGTCTAGCATGATTTCTCTAGACGCGCGCGACTCTGCTTTTTTCCATACTACAAGTCGCGGCAAGCGCGGCTTGCGCTCTCCGGAAAGCGCGGGAAGCGAAGGCGAGTCGCACGCGTGTAGAGAAATCATACTAGACATGCTGATGTGATCTCTTAGAGAAACACCGAGCATAGCTCTCTCTATAGCTCGCTGAGCGACTTCGAATTGATAAATCCATCGTCAAGGTCCACGTCTCCACATCATAGCATAGATCATTACTGTCAGGACGCACTAATGTGCTTGGTGCGTTTAATGAAATTAAAATAATTAAATAAACGACGACGACGGCGCCGACGGCTACGTCAGAAAGGTCTGGACTGCCGCTCTGGGTCGTATCTCGTCCAAAGGATATCACTGGCTATCCAGCGAGGCAATGCAGCCAGCATCATGGGTACCTTCGGGCGGGATAGGGTGCGGGGTGGTTTATTTGATTAGATTAAGTTGTTTGACGACGCATGTGCGGATTTATTTATTGTATTGACGATGCTTGTTGCAGAATGTTCCCGTATTTGTTGGCCGGACGACGGTAGGTACTCTAATAAATTTTAATAAACTGTAACTGATCAAACTGTGAATGTGCCTCTTCGTCTGTCTAGTCTATTCGATGGCACGTCACCGATTTTAACTTGCCATCGTGGTGCAGAGATTTGCCAACCACCATTGCTGATTACCCAGGGTGTAACTACATTTAAAGGTAGGAATTATCATAGATCGTTCGGTGGCGCGTTGCGGAGGCTATGGAAACTCAATCTTGAGGTCCAGGTTCGAATCCGTACGGACGACATGCCATGTACCAATGAGTTTTTCTAACTTATGTACGTAATACCGACTGCTCTCAAACGGTGAAGGAAAACATCGTGAGGAAACATGCATACCTACGCTGATGAAGAAATTCGGGTGCGTATGGTGAAGTCTACAAATCCGCATTGACGCGTGGTGGACTAACCGCGCATACACCCTCAGTGGAACGTATAAAAGCTGTGATGATGATAGCTAATTATAACAATTCTGATTTACCCGCATAAGAATTCATTTGTGTTTGGGTACTAATATCATTCAATTTTCATGTTATAAGTCACTTATTTCACAACATTTCTTTTCTAATCCTAACCTAAAATAAATCACAGCACGAACCATTAAAACAGAAGCGACGCAATAACGCTGAATCATCAAGTGAAAATAAAAAATGAATTCTCCCTATTCCCTTCCAAGGTCAGGCACCTGAGGGACCACTTATAAACCCATTAAGGAAATACTTATACCGACCTTTGAATATTCTGCCAAAAGTAGGAACACAAAATTTTGTGAGACCTTGGCTTGGTGACGAAGGTACTCATTATTATTTAGAAATAAGGACCTAATGACTAATGGTATTTTGGGTACTAATGGTATTTCGGTGAAGGAAAACATCGTAAGGAAACCTGCATACGCTGAAGAAGAAATTCCGATGCGTATGTGAAGTCTACCAATCCGCATTGGGTACACGTGGTGACACTAACACCCATACACCTCCTTGAGGGTAGGGTAGGCCTTGTAAACTGTGAGTCTACCCATCAAACTGAACAACTTTTACTATGGGAGCAAACCGATCGGAGCAAAAAAAATCTGCTGTTGCATACATTTGAGTCGAGTACGCATTGTAGTTTAGTGGAACAGCTTTTTATTTTCTCCTATAGTAAAAGTTGTTCAGTTAAACTATAGGTATATTATACAGGGTGGAACGAAACACCCTAGTAATACTTAAGGGGGTGCTTCAGACCATCAAACTGAACAACTTTCACTATGGAGCCAACATCGACATCGAGACAAAAAATTCGCATTTTCATACAAAACTGCAGTACCGTCTCGACTCAAATGTATGGGACGGCAGATTTATTTTTATTTTTTCTCGTTGTTGGCTCCATAGTGAAAGTTGTTCAGATTGATGGTCTGAAGCACCCCCTTAAGTATTACTAGGCTGTTTTGTTACACCCTGTATATTATAGAGGCGCCGAAAACGTCTCGTAAGTTGCAAGTTATTCTCGCTTCAAGGACCAATTTTTCTAGGACTTCCACATAAATATACAAAAATCCATGACTCGGGTTAATAAAGGAGCAAACTAGGACAGGACACATAAACAATATTTGTCGCAGGAAAATCTAACATATTTCTGTAGAGACACTTGTATTGTACGAAGATTCCTTCGATCGTTTCCACGAAACATGAGGAGGCGGAATTGAAGGCATTCGGGCTAGAGCTGCCACTGACTTTGTGTTCCCCGGATATCCGGGGACCAGTCGAAGTTTTAAGTCAAATAAAATACTTTTTATCAGCGTGCCTGCGCCGCCGCTAATGATGCAGTTGTGCGCTTCTGTAGTGTAATGGAGAAATCACTATCCGTTAATAAATTTAGGTAAGTATATGGATTTTGAAAAATCAAATTATGGATGTGACTGTCAAACCCATCTCGGATTAAGATCCGCAAAATTCCGTGTAGTGCACAATCGACCTAACCTTTTCCTTTCAATAGGTAATTAAAACAACCGGAACATAATTTTGTATGATTTACACATTAAAGTTAGTAAAATGCATAGCACAAGCACCAGGTCCTAATCGTTTAAACATGTTTCAATATACTTAATGGTGTTTCTGTCATAAGTAGTGCAAATTGTCCTCAGATTAGAGGGAAACTATTTTTGTTTTTTTTTTTGTTTCAAAGGCATGGCAAAAAATTATAATGTGCAAAGATTGAGACAGCCCCAGTAATGATTACAATCGTATCGTCATGTGTGTATTGAAAATATATACTTTATTTGTAAGTTATGAAAAAAATATCCGGCTTTACACTAGAAAAAATAATGCTAAGGGCAGCCCTGTCCTATTCCGTCGAAGTGGCCATTCAAAGGCCCTCCCATTCCTCAAACATCCAGCCGTTTTATGAGGGACCCCGCAATATGTGACCACTCTATCTACCGCCGGAGTTAGTTTAATGTATAACTGTAACCCTTGTTGACTTTGGTCTCGTACGACCTGTTAATGAATAGTTAAACATTAATTTACTTAGGTAGGTCTATTGACATGGTCAGATTTACTCGTACAAAGGCATTTTTAACCGCAGACGCAAAAAAGGGTGGTAATACAGGATCAAATTTAATATTAAGTCTCGGGCGGGACTTGCACCGGGGAAGTGCATTATCCAATTTCGCCACCGAGTCCACTAGATAAAGAACGAAATTTTCTTTTTTTTTTTATTCGAAATAGCACAACATGGCTGTAACATGTTTAAAAATCAATAATATTTGTAGTACAGGATGTTAGGGTAAACAGTTGCATTACTTTAAAGGGTGATTGCATCCATGATACTGAACAACTTTCCCACAGAAACACAGTGCATGCGTAAAATGCAATCAGCGGACCGAATATTTGTATGAAAAGCGGAAAAAAATAGCGGGATTCTTAGAAAGTTGTTCAGTATCATGGGTACAATCACCCCAAGTAATGCAACTGTTTACCCTAACACCCTGTATAAGTTTGACGCGTATGTCTGTTTTTGGCTTTGTAGCTCCTTAACGGGTGCACCGATGTCGATTCCGTTTTTTGTTATCGAAAGATCATTTTTGGGTGGGTGTTCGTGTAATGTTTCATTAAAATCGGTTAAGCCGTTTTTACGATAATCAGCTTTGAGAGGCTCTCAGCCAAAATCACACCTTTAAATATTGATATGATAACCAACTTACTTACCGACCAATCCTCTCCACAGTCTGTTAAATAATGTCCACAATAAAGCCAAATATATTCTTATCTTAATCATAAACCATTAAAGGTCATAACGCTTCATAAATGCAATGGCGCCATTGTAAATAGGTAATAAACTGTTATTTTTGGACCCCTTGTGATCCCCGCGAACTGTGTGCTTACGCCAAAGGGAGTAATTTACATTTTTATGAGGCAGCCCAGGTGATTTCAAAAGCGTTTACGGAGTCCGGCTGCGGTGGGTGATGAAATTAAAAAAAACGCTGGATCGGTTTGGGGGTGAAATATAATTCTGGGCGGAATATTGTTTGTTCTTTTATAGGTCAGGGTCTTGTCGCAAAGCGTTTTATTAAAAATGGGTTTGCTCTTGACCTCAATCCAGTCCTTAGGACAAAGATGGGGTCGAAGATGTAGCGAGCTCACCCAGAAGAAGCCTATTCACTCGTACTTTAAAGTAATTCGGGTTTTAAGTGCTCGGAAATACTGACGCAGGCAGGGCATCCCACTCCTTGGCTGTGCGCATTATAAAAGATTCAGAATGGCGCTTAGTGCGGATAAGTTGGATATCAACCAAGAAGGGGTGGTATCCCGCGGTGCGTCTGGAAGTCCGATAGTAGAAAGGGGAAGGCGGGATGAGCTCATGCAGCTCTTGGGCACACTCACCGAAGAACAATCTGTAGAAGACCGACAAGAAGGCTACTCTGCGGCGGTGGGCTCTGAAGCTTGGTCTCCACCAGCTTACTGTCGCCAATGAGCCTCCTGGCTCTGCGTTCAACCGAGTCGAGTGCTTCTAGTTGATACTTGGCTGAGCCATCCCACATGTCACAGCAATACTCCATACAAGATCGCACCTGGAGAGCGATTTTTGAATCTCATTCGCTGAGTTCAGCGGTTGAAAATGTCAAACTTACTGTGGAGATATGCATCTTTGTACTGCTGATTTGACTTTCAAAAATCATACTTCAGGAGTGCGATTTTTGAAAGTCAAATCAGCAGTAGAAATATGCTTATCTCCATAGTAATTTTGACATCTTGAACTGCTGAGTTCAACGCGTAAGTTTTAAAAATCGCACCCCTAAGCAAATAAAACTTGAGCATCAAACGTTTAAAATACAGTTAGAGTTAGCTACACTTGATCAAACTAAACATTTTTTTTACCAAGGGACCACGTCAGAGGCCTTAAGGCGGTCTGAAAAAACTCTGACACCAGGGCTTTGACCGCACGATAAGAAGAAGACTAAGGCACCAATATCGGAAACGCGATAAAAAATTATTTTGGTGGTAGGCAATGGTATTGTCTCTTTATATGGGATCTATGGGTTTTGTCCTCTACAACGTTGTCTTCTGTTGTCACCCATCTTCCATGAGAAGTTGGTGGGGGGCAGGGAGGATGCGTACTGTATGTAGTACCATAATATGACATAGAGTATGGTAGAGTCTATGTAGTACCATACTATATGACATAGATTATGGTAGAGTAGAGTCGATATGTAGTACCATATATTTCTTATACTGTGACCATTGGTGGCCATACTCTTTCTTCTTCTCTTTCTATTCCATGCTTGTTGGTGTTATTCTAAGCTGGACACCACACGGACGGGTTAGCACACGACAAAACGAGAAAACCGTCAAGCGCGCTCGCTTTCTATTTTCTAATACTAGAAACAAAGACATAGCCACATCTAGATTTTTTTCGATTTCTCGGGTTGTGGCTTGCTAGGCCCACAGGTAGAGGTGACGAAGACAGAGATGAATAAGTTAACGAGCATTCTTGCAATGAAATAAGTGATTTCGCACAAAATAAACAAACAAAATAGAAAGTTGAGGTAGGAAACTTTAGGTAATTGGCTTCAAGCTTTTCAAAGTTCCTAGGGAGAAAAGAGAAAATGTTAACGACAATTTCTTTCCTCTTAACATGGAAATGTAAGACATTTCCATGTTAAGAAATAAATATAGATAAGAAAATTTAATAAAATAAGCAAATTTCACCCGAAGCAATCCATTCCACATCATCACAATTTCAGATCCATTATAGTATGAACTCTAAGAACCCATAAAATTACCCGCATACCTACTCTAATAATTAATATCTTGGACATTTTTACACAGCGTGACGCGGCAACCGCGTTCCGAAAAGCACAGCGTGGGTACTGAGTAGGCCCCCCACAAGATGGGACGACGACCTGGTGAAGGCGGCGGGAAAGCGGTTGGATGAGGGCAGAGCAGGACCGGTCGTTGTGGCGATCCTTGGGGGAGGCCTATGTCCAGCAGTGGATGTTTATCGACTGGGATGATAATGATTTCACACAGATTATCTATCTACACTATCCTTGCAGCATCTCCTTGACCCTCGGATCAGCAGAATCACTTCCAACTGAGCCACCGGGTCGACAAAAAATGCTCTAAAAACCTTCAATATTCAACACGCTAACACAAAACTTAATCATAACATTAAACATTGAAGAAGAGTAATTCTACCTTTGAAGTTGACGTACCTAACCAGATTAAAGAGAAAATTCACAAGAAATAAGGTCAAACTGTCATTATGTTTATAGTCAACTCTAAACCTCAAGGAAGGCTGTTTGAAACCGCAGAAATGCTCGCAAGTTTGTAATGAAATTATACTTGGTTGACCCTGCCCGCAATACTATTGTTTAAATCGCTCAAACTTTCGGTAAGCACATACTATGACGGGCCGCAACGGGGCGGGCCGCTCTATTGTGCGAAGAACGCATTTTCCGCTGCGATGCGGCGATACCATTAAGGTTGGGCGACCAAAAATCCGACCCAAATAGCTTCTATCCAGTTTATATTATATCGCATACCTACCACGCCGAGGCGCAGTGGGTCACAATTTTGCGTGGCGGATTTTCCGCTGCGATGCGGCCCGCCTTAATAAGCGCTTACCTTTAGATAGCTGAAACAGACGTCTAGGCTTTGTGTGGGTACCTGTGATAGTACTTGAGATAGTACTCGATTCATTTGGGAGTTCTATTGTGTCCTAGGTCGAGTGGGTTCGGTTTGTGAGAGGGATGGGATAGTTTAAATCGACTTCTTATCGAGTTTAATTAGTTTCACAGGAATATTCAGATTTGGGTCTCAGTTTTCATATGTGAGGGCTTTAGGACCCTAGCCACAGTATGGGAAAGAGTATCTAATATTAAATAACCAAGCCTCCAACCTCCGACACTAATTATAGAAATCGATATAATTTACAGCAGATTTTAGAATTTACGAACTTTTACTCGCGACTTCGTCTGCAAAATTATAAGCATTCAAACATAAAACTTTCATCAAATAAATAAATAAAATAAATAAATAACGCTCACAGGCACATATTGTAATGATCCCAACCAAGCGCAAAAGGCTTTTTATGGGACGATGACGGCTTTGCACCAGTCATCTGGTACTTGACCGTCCCTCCAGCACATATTAAAAAGTTTCCACAGCAAGCTTGTCACTACACTTTTTCCACTTCTTAGCATTTCGACATTTACCCTGTCATAACCTGCAGCTTTACCTAATTTCATACTTTTTAACGCTTTCACTATTTCATCTCCCGTAATTTCTTCTTCCATACCTATCTCTGAGCATGCTGGCTCTGAGGTTTCTCCGCTATCGCTCCCGAGAGCGGCCCTCATCCTGGCTACTATCAAAAAGCTGCTCAAAGTAATTCTTCCAACGCTCTAAAACCAGTCTTTCGTCATTCAGCACTCTTCCATCCTCGTCCCTTATAACACTTAATTTCGTCGCTCCCGACGCTCCACGAGCCACCTTAACCTGCTTCCAAAACAGTTTAAGGTTGGTCCTAAAATCGTCAGAGAGCTTAACCTCATACTTCTCTTTTATGCATTTCTTCTTTTGCTCCACAACTTTCTTTACTTTCTTTTTTACTTCTCTATAAGCATCCATCTTCGCTACCGCATTAACGTCTCCATTAGCTTTTACTGCTAGAAAGTCTAGCCAGGCTTTCTTCTTCTCTTGCACGACCTTTTTTACCTCATAATCCCACCAGTTCTCATCCATCCTTCTTCCTTGCCTCCTTTTCACCACTCCACATATTTCGGTAGCTGATTCAACTAAAGAAGTCTTCACAGTTTCCCAAAGCTCTTTCATTCCCCCATCATACAAGTCTTCCCATACGTGGGAAGTCCTTTTACGCAATTCTTTCAAATATTCTTCTTGCACATCCTTCTCTTGTAACTTTTCAACCCTGATGCGTTCGAGGCAGGTTGTTGATTTACGTGGTCTATGTCGCCAGGACTTAAACAGACCACTAATTCGGCACAAAACTAAATAATGGTCCGTTCCCACGCTGCTGACTCCACGAAAGCTTCTGGTGTCGACAACCTTACTTTTGAGCCTTCGATCTACAATAACAAAATCAATCATTGTTCGACTTTCTCCCCTTTCCCATGTGTACTTATGGATCTTCTTATGTGCGAATAAAGTGTTCGTCACAAAGAGATCCTTCTCCAGACATATATCTAACAAGCTTACACCATTTTCATTCACTTTATCATCGCCATACTTGCCTAAAACTGTTTCATACAAATCCCGTTTTACTCCGATCCAACTATTGAAATCACCCAACATAATAATCCTTTCATTCATCTCACATGTATTAAGGATGTCTCTAACGCTGTCCCAGAACTTCTCCCTTTCCGGCATGGACAGCTTTGTATCTGGAGCGTATACAGCCAGCAAGAATATGCGGCTTAGCCCTAATTTGAGTCTAGCCCAAATGAGTCTGGGTGACACGCATTCATATCCATTCAGACATTGAGCCATCCGATCGGAGAGGATGACCCCTACACCTTGACATGCTCTTTCCGTCTGACCGACACCAGACCATATAGCAGTCAGTGGACCATGGTGGGTAACATCCTTCCCTTTTCGTTTGGTCTCACTCACACATAAAATATCAAGACATCTTTCATTCACTACCTGACACACTTCATCCATCTTATCTTTCATTCCTCCCTGAACATTCAGCGTAGCAATGCGACACTCCGCAACCCGCTTTTCGCCCCGTGGTACACCTTGGCGTGATGAGTGGCGAGCTCCACCGCCGCCACCGAGTTCTATAAAATTATTTGGCCTCATTGTGTTCCCACGATCAGCAAGGGAAATATACGGTCCACTTCCACAGAGCCCCGCATGCGGAAGCAAGGCTACATAGTGTTCGGATTCACCCGGTCCCGAACATCAGGCTCGCTTATGACTAGGCTCGCCCCTAGCCATGCATCCCTCGGCACGGCGACCTTGGATTGGCGGAGAGGAAAAGTTGTTCAGTTTGAAAATATACTAACGATATCAATTTCAGCCTGTAAATGACGTAGAACCTAAAAAAAGTTACATATTGTATACGTTGAAACTTGGGTAAATATTGAGAATTGTACCTAAGTCATTCTTACAAGATTGCTCGGGGACCAGGGACTTTGGCTTATTGTAACAACAGTCAAAATTAATGTTTGCTATAAATTTTGATTATTCGCCGAGTTTGGATATTGGATTTACAGCGTTTGCTCAGAAATCTGTTTTAGACTTATTGGATTATGATTATGACAGCAACAGAATGTATTTTACGTACTTTTGTCATATCAGTAGAATTTAAAAATCATTAAAAATATAATAAAAAAATGAGAAATAGATCCGAACTCTATAAATGAGTAGGTATCTGTGGACTAACTCTAATCTTAATATTAACTCTACTATGACCAAAACCCCTGGTCTTGGCAGTGTTGTTACGTTTTGCAATGTTGTAATTATTTATTACTAGCGACCGGTCCCGGCTTCGCATGGGTGCAAAGATGATACTAATATATAGGTACTACATACGGCGACACATCAGGTTACGCACCCTGTATACCGATAACTACACTACGTACAAAACACAAAATAGGGCGGTAAACACAAAATAGAGAGCCTGCATAGACGCGGCTGCCGGCGCGGGCGCAGCGTGCTGTGAGACGAAACAACAACAACGCAACAACGTCAACAACATACCGCACCCTCTCGCACGATTCGCAGCGTTCAACTTCTAATAGTTCAAAGTCCAAACATGGTAATCTTACCTGTCGCCGTGTGTACATACAGGTTGTAACAAAACACCCTAGTAATACTTAAGGGGGTTCTTCAGACCATCAAACTGAACAACTTTCACTATGGAGCTAACATAAAAAGCGCGTAAACAAAATCAGCTCTCCCATACAAAACTGCAGTACTGACTTAACTCAAATGTATGGGGCAGATGATTTTTTCTCGCGTTTTTGATGTTGGCTCCATAGTGAAAGTTGTTCAGTTTGATGGTTTGAAAAACCCCCTTAAGTATTACTAGGGTGTTTTGTTACACCCTGAATAAACCTTCCTCTTGAATCACTCTACTTATCTATTAAAAAAACCGCATCAAAATCCGTTGCGTAGTTTTAAAGATCTAAGCATACATAGGGACAGACAGCAAGAAGCGACTTTGTTTTATACTATGTAGTGATGATGTAGTTTTACTTTGTATGTTTTGTGTTGTAGAGTTTCCGGCATCTTCTCTACAAAGGAACACAACCTTCCGACACGGTGGTAGAGTTAAAAAGCTGTCAGTGTGATATTTTTGAATGTTGAATATGAAAGTCAAAGGGTAAACCAAATACCTTCTCCAGCTTCCTGGGGTAAACCAAGTATACATATACAATTAAATTCGTTGTATATATTTTAGAGAGTGCCTTAGACTATCAAACTGAACAACGTTTAGTAGGTATGGTAAAAGTTAGAGAAAAAAAAACTTGCTCTGAATTTCTGCCAATGTCAAGTAGTTTGTGGAAGTATCGATCAATCTGTAGGATTTTTTTTAGGGTTCCGTACCCAAAGGGTGAAAACGGGACCCTATTACTAAGCCTACGTTGTCCGTCCGTCCGTCCGTCCGTCTGACCGTCTGACCGTCTGTCCGTCTGTCCGTCCGTCCGTCCGTCCGTCTGTCCTACCTATTTAGGGCTGTAACTTTTGAACCGTAATAGCTAGATAGATAAAATTTTCTCAGATTATGCATTATTGCGGCGGATTTGTTAACAAATAATAAAAATGGCAGAAAGTTAAAAATTAAGGGGGGTTTTCAACAAGAAACTAGTTTTTATCAACGTTTTTTCTTCACGCTCTATAGTAAAAACGGTAATACATACAAGCGTCAAACTTAGTGTGATTATAGAGCAAACTCTACAGAATAACAACAAATACTAAAAACCGGCCAAGTGTGAGTCGGTCTCGCGCTAAAGGTCCCGGACAAAAAAAGTTTTTTTTCTTAGTTAATAATGTTGTGTTCTGTGGTGGTGTGGTACGGAACCCTCGGTGCGTGAGTAGCCCGACTCGCACTTCACCGGTTTTATTTAAAACACAGATGGGAACCGATGGAGGAGCCTCGTGGCAAGCTCAAACGCGAACCGAGAGATCACCACGCGAATGACACAACCGCTCGCAGCCAAACTTGCAACGTGACTTTTAATTAAAACGTGTCCAGGTTAGATGTCAAAATAATTTAATTTTGAACTCATACCTAGCTATTGTTATATCTCCATTGTTGAATAATTTAACTTTACTAGCGTTAAAACAACAGAAGTAGTTTATAGTAGATATCTTTAGGATTCCTCTAACCATTATATTCTAGCTCGGACACCTGTCCAAACACACTGGATATCACATCGCGTCATCGCTTAGTTTTACTATTATTTAATTTTATGATTTACATTTTACTATTTCATGATTATGGACATCAGTTCAGGTTGGGAATAACGTTTAATAGGCGGGCTGAAATGCTAATTTGGAGAATAGGTCACTTTTCCGACTGTATACGTATTTGTTAGTTTCCTTCGAAAACAGGCAAGATAAGGAAGTCGAACGACGCGTCGACAACGCCTGGAAGAGCTTCTGGTCCATGAAGGAGCTGATGAAGGGAGAACTCCCGCTCTCGCTTAAACGTAGACTCATTGAAATGTGTATCCTGCCCATCCTAACTTACGGAGCTCAAACGTGGTCACTCACTGAGGCCCAAAAGTCCAAGCTTAAGGTTTGTCAGAGAGCAATGGAGCGCAGCATTCTAGGTGTTAAACGAACCGACCGGGTTAGAAACACCACGTTGCGCTCCAAAACTCAAATAGCCGACGTCGGAGAGAAAAGCGCCAAACTTAAATGGGAGTGGGCCGGTCATGTCTGTCGGATGCATCCTGAGAGATGGGCAAAAATCATCATGCCCTGGATCCCCGAAAACGGTCGGCGGCGTCCAGGTCGACCCAGGAAAAGATGGCGTGATGACCTGGACAAATTTGACAACCAATGGCCAGAGATTGCCCAAAACAGGAACGAGTGGAAGAGCAGGGGAGAGGCCTTTGCCCAGCAGTGGGATGAAATAGGCTAATAAAAAAAAAAAAATACGTATTTGTCAGATCCATATAATCCGCCGACTAGAGTGCGAAAGAGACAACTGCATCTCGAACCAATTTTACTTACAAAAAATCTACGAATTGCTTTTTTTTGTTTATATTCGTCAAATTTGATTAGGTACCTACTGGATGTCTGAAAACGGGCGGTAAAATTGGTAATTTTCGAAGGTCCCTAATTCTTACAGTAATTAATTAATGCAAAAAAGTAAAACATAGGGACAGTGCACAGGTAAGAAAGACATAGACCTAGGATTTTCAATTACGCCAGTGAACTTAACCTATATACTATTTCTTATTATGATGCGCCGAAACCATGTGTTGAAAAAAATCTGCAGGAAAATCTCGAGCTGGTTTTAGATCTTGTTGCAGTAATCTTATTATTTATTATTTATTTATTTATTTATTTAACTTCATTCTTAAAACTGCTATAATTAAAATACAAATTCGCCAAACTGCAGAACAGTAATAATTAATCATTATATTGCAGTAAAATCTCGAGCTCGCTTCGCTTCGCTCGCTCCTTCTAGCTACGATGGCTGGACGACCTAACCTGGACCCCCCCCCCCATAGTATTCGAGCTAAAAACTCAATGAAAATGGGAGTTTAGCGTTATTTTCTAACTTTTTTTTAAGAGAAGATAAAAATAAAATATATTTGTATGTAGTCTCTGTAACATTCATAAGTGTCTCAACAATAAACAAAGCATAATTTATTTAATTACGACGCTGCATAACAATTACAAAGTTATTTGACAATAAATTAGCATTTGTCAACTTTATTAAGAGAACAAACAATAAATCCGTTTATACAATTTACACAATTACTTACCTAGTCAAATATAAATTGAGTCAAACCGTGTTCGATTCTAAACACAATTCCTTTGTTTAAACAAGGTAATAAAGATGTAATTAGTATTGGAGCCAATGTTTTTACGTTACGTAAACTGTTTGTCCCTGTAAAAATAGGCCGTTATCTTTTATTTTTTCTTGAAACAACTCCGCTGGACTCTACAGGGTGTTAGGGTAAACAGTTGCATTATTTTAAGGGGTGATTGTTCCCATAATACTGAACAACTTTCCCTAAGAAACCTATAGGGAAATCGTAAAAAAATGTTGTACTTCCCTGACTAAATGCAATCAGCTGATCGAACTTTTGTATGAAAAGTCGAAAAAAAATTGAAAATTTCCTATAGGTTTCTTTGGAAAAGTTGTACCCCTTAGAGTAATGCTACTGTTTACCCTAACACCCTGTAAGTATAGTATAGGCCCGCTGATAAAAGGTGCGTTGCGGAGATTTGTTGAACCACACAATAAAATAGCTTGATTCTGACAAGAGAGCAAGCAGAGTGACTACTTCGGTGACTGTGCCCAGGAGCTAAATGAGCTCATTCCGCCTTCCCCTTTCTACTATCGGACAACCAGGCTCACCGCAGGATATCACCCCTACTTGGTTGACATCCCACTTATTCGCACTAAGCGCCTTTCTGAATCTTTTATAATGCGCACAGTCAAGGAGTGGAATGCCCTGCCTGCGTCAGTATTTCCAAGCGCTTACAACCCGAATTCCTTTAAAGTAAGAGTGAATAGGCTTCTTCTGGGTAAGCTCGCTACATCTTCGACCCCATCTTTGTCCTGAGGACTGGATTGAGGTCAAGAGCAAACCCATCTTTTATTTAAAAAAAGAGATAAATTGGGCAATTCGATTGGTTCATTTTACACAACTCTGCTGCTTCAGTGTAAAACTGGAAACACTCTAAGGCCCGGAAACCACCGAATCGGAGCGAAGATGTGCGTTACATATATAACAGGGTGTTTCAGATCATCAAATTGAATAACTTTCACTATGCAGCCAACATCGCGAAAAAAGAATCAGCTGTCCCGTAGAAATTGTAAATAGTTAATAGTAATAACAAATCAATGTCGCAACAAACAAGTACCTTCTCTTTAAAATACACAATACAAATGTTATTTTGGTCAAGTAAGTATTCATAGTTGACAATGATGGATTGGACATCGGAATCGGAGCGAGATCGTGAAGGGAACATTAACGGACAATCAAATTGTCGGACATCGATACCCAAGTAGGTATCAGGACGATCTATTTGACATGTCATTATTTAACAAATGTTTAACAAGGCAGTTAAGTGGTACGATGAATTAATTAGAACTAGACAAAATAGGTACAATGTCTTTAGAACGACAGGAAGTTTCTTAGTTTTTTTTAATGTCTTTGCGTTGCGACATGATGTCGATGATAGCCGTAGGACGTAACTCCGTAATAAAGAATTTAAAAAATAAAACATTTGTTGTTTTTCTTTCGTTGATTGATAAACTGATAATGAATTTAACTTGTCAGTAGGTCTGAATCAGGTGATTTTTTTTCCAAACGCTTACATTCAGGGTTCCCGAAAAATCAAGGACATCAGAAAGCTTTTGTAATTAAACAAAAGCAAGATATAAAAAAATAAATAAAAAAAAATCTTACATCTCCATAATATTTCTAACCCAAGGAATATTCAGACCCCACATTTTTTTATAAAGCCCCTAATCAACCTCTTTGGAAAGTGTTAGGTATAAGCAAATAGTAAGATCAAAATCTCTACAACACATTTTTTGGGACATTTTGATTATTGGTTGAATAGTAGGACGAGACGGCTTTTTGAAAATCAAAAGTAGGTAGCAGTTATTAGGTATGCCTGCTTGACATAAAACGCTGGAAGAATTATGTCAGTTAACTCGATAATTATTGATGTTAGAAGTTAATGCGCCCCAGGCATTATGGCCTGATATAACATGAGATATTTTCGATCATAGGGAACTATATACTATTACCTATTCTGTGTCATAGGCAATGTCGCATTATGCACTGGCGTCGGCTGAGCGTTATCGTTACGATTCTGCCGCGACATTGATTGAACTGAGAAATATCGCGGCGTTTTCGCAGCGAGTGGCCATAACGTACTGTCAACGCATTCGCTTAAAAATAGCTTGTGTGATACGGCCGCCCTTGGAAGACTTTTATTTTAATTTCCAACAAACTCCAATAAACTCATTTACTGTTAGATCGTTCATATGTCATTCATAGATCATTCATTCACTTAGGTACACACGGCCACACATCAAGCTACGCAAAACAAACATTACATTACTCTACCTACGCGCGGTCAGCTTATTTGCGTAGCTTGACATGTCGCCGTGTGTACCTTACAGATTCCTAGTAATGTTACTTTGCTACATGAGCAGGCCTGTCTCACTCCTCAGCTCAGGATTTTCTTTGGCTCAGGTACGTTTGACAGCCGGACACCTCCGAGGTGTGCATCGTCGCTCATTGACATAAGGTGCATTTTATTTTTCGTTCCTGAGGTGCGCATTCGAAATTCGAAAAATCGGGTTGAGTGAACTATCTGTTACGGTAGTAGCTATTAAATAATCTGTGACATGAGCTCATTCCGCTATTCCCCTTCTATCGGACATCCAGGCGCACCGCGGGATATCACCTCAACTTGGTTGTGAATAGGCTTCTTCTAGGTAAGCTGGCTACATCTTCGACCCCATCTCTGTAAAGACTAGATTGAGGTCAAGACAAGCAAACTCATCAGTAAAAAAATAAAAAAATTTACCTTTACAATTCCGGAAACGGTTTTGGTTAATGTACCTACCTACCTACCAACCAACTAAGTGATTGTATTATGTTCGTTTGTATTTTCTTTTTCGACATTGTTTTGAACAGAGCCCATGTCGTTACAAATCTAAGGGAATAATAACAACGTTATTATTTCAACCATACAAACGTATGTGAATCTAATTAACCATAATGATGGCGGAAACCATTATGTCGCTAAAATGAAACATGTCTAGTTCGTTATCTACACTAATAGGTATAACTTGTATTGTGTTTATTTCATCTTAACAATACAGGCACATAAATACCATCCAGATCAGTCCATCTTGAGAATCTGTCAAATTTGAGAATCTGTCCACTTGAGAAATCTTCCAGTTGAGGATCTGTCCAGTTGCTGCGGAGAAATGAAGTCGGTCCTGTATAACAAGAATAAATATCCCAAAGATCGAAATCTTCATACAAAGCGGCCGCTCTCGAACGGTGCACTCACACATAGCGAGCGTTAGAGAACGTACCAACGGATGCACACACTCAACTGGGGTATGTATGTGCGCACCTGTTCGTAAGTCCTCTAACGCGCGCTATGTGTGAGTGCACCGACAGCGGCCGCTTGTATGAAGCTTTACTTCTACAGGTTAATTCTTGTGATACTTACATGACAGACTTTATTTATCCGCTGCAAATGGACAGACAGATCCTCTACTGATTCTCAAGTGGACAGATTCTCAAATTTCACAGATTCTGATTGATCCGCATCTGGACAAGTAAATGTAGAATGGTACACGAAAATCTATGCAAATATTGCAAATAATCTAATTACGTAGGTGTAGACTATAGAGCTGGGCCTCTACCCGGACATTCGAACTTCGCAATTGCGTGAACGTTTTCGTTCCAATGTCAACTCTATTACAATGAAGTTCGGACCGAAACGGTCGCGATATACTTAATGAAAATCGAATGTCCGGGTACAGGTATAGAGTATGCATTTCTTATAGGAATTCGAACGCGTAGAATTTAAAAATAGCACTCGAAGACATAATAAAACTTGTATGTAAGGAGAAAAGGACATAGGTACGCTTACACTTACAGGTAGGTTGTACCTGCATATTTACTTACAGGTAGGTTGTTTTTACAGGGTGTTAGACTGCCTAATGCCTGTCCATTGAAGCTCGCGAGCTGTGCGAGCTGTGTAGCTGTGTTTTTTTAACCAATCAGGAGCTCGGGCGAGGCAGCTACACAGCTCGCACAGCTCGCATAGCTTCAATGGACAGGCTAAGGGTAAACAGTTGCATTACTTTAAGAGGTGATTATACCCATGATACTGAACAGCTTTCCCTAAAAAACCTATAGGAAATTCGCAAAAAAAATCTCCTTTTCATACAAAAGTTCGATCAGCTGATTGCATTTAGTATGGAACCTCCAAAATAATTTTTGCGAATTTCCTATAGGTTTCCTTGCGAATGTTGTTCAGTATCATGGGTACAATCACCCCTTAAAGTAATGCAACTGTTTACCCTAACACCCTGTATAAGGCCTAAGCCTTATAGTACAACCTTAGAGTACAAAGTATTTGGCAGTCAGTTTTTATTGTTGGCAGTTTACATAACAAGATAAGGCATCATTTTTATCAGCAAAATGCGTTAAAAAATTAGTCACGTCCTCATAGCAGTTACGAAACGATTATTGCAAACTGATATCAAAAATAATTAGTTGCTCTGTCAAGGTTGTTAAATATTTTAGGACTCTTGTTTGCAAACAAAACGCAGATGATTTTAAATTCGTGACGTGATGTCTTTTTTTAGCAGTTAATGTTTTTTCAGTATAAAATCTCCTTGAAATAAACAAATTTAAATGGCATGGCATGTGAGATTTAAAATCTGAGATACTGGCCGGATTTAAAAACATTCCGTTTTTTTTAAATGGCTTGTGAATGTTTTTTCTCGACAGAAATGGCCAGTTACGTTGATTAAAATCTCTTTACTTTATTAACATCTTCTTAAAAATATTGCTCAATTAAAAAAAATCAAGTAGGTACTTCAATTGATTTATTTCTTTTTCTGCAACCCGTTATTGAGTTCCCAAATCAATAAAATGATAAAGATCGCGTAAGTATAAAGCTTCTGAAAAATCTGCTGACTCAGTCTTTAGCCATTAGATAAAATGACGGATTTCCCGTACATTCTCTTTTAAAAATAATGTATCAACCTACGCTACGAGGCCATTAGTGAGCGGAGTCAGTGAAATGTTATTTTTTTGCTCGTTTGGATCGAGTTTATTTCCTCAAATGAGCAAAGCAATACCGTGCACTGCGAATTCTGTGCAATTCTATCTAAAAACGATTATTTAGGGTTCCTTGCACAAAGGGTGCTAATAGAAAAAAAAAGAAAACTGCGTAAAAAATACCTAAACCATAGATAAAGTACCTAGACCTATGTCTAGATCAGAGTCTAGATAGAGCCTCGCGCTTCTACCGTATAAAACAAAAGAGGCCAACATTCTTAGGTTGGTGTGCGTGAGGCGTCATACAACTTATCTCTGTGTGCGTGTATACCGACATTACCGACACGGTTTATTACCCCCGAGTTCGGTGATATTTTTTCGACGCGTTCGTATTTTCGACTGTCTGTATTGACAAATCTAAACTATTATAAAATTGTAACAGAAGTGTGTCTGTACATTGAAGATATTAACAAAAAAAAGTTCGATGTGGTTTTTAGGTGTCCCTGATTCCAAATCAAAATTTTTTTGATTTTTTGTCTGTCTGTTGGTTTGTTTGTGTGTTTGTTTGTTTGTTTGAACGAGCATCACGCGAAAACTACTGAACCGATTTTGGTGAAACTTTTTTTATTTGATGGCTTATGATCTGACTTAAAATCCGGTACCTATATAATTTGTGCGGACGAAGTCGCGGGATAACTCTAGTAACTTATAAAAGACCTAAGTTTAAAAAAAAAACTAAACGGACACACCACATCTAGGGCTGTCAACATTATATTACCTATTTATTAAATCATTAACATGATTATGACAAACTGCCAACAGTCTTGACTGGGGCGTGCGAACTTATTAAAACCGGTTTCAATTCAGCACTTTGCCTTAACCAGGCGGTTTTTCCCTTGATTCGTAATAAATACCCATAAATGTGTGACTCAGTCCTCTAAGAAATTATCGGTTTGACGAAGAAAGACATACACCTACATAAACGCAGCTCTTTTTCTCACAGGGATAGGCTTCCTCTGTAGACTTACACAGCCCGCCGAAACAGTGTGTAATTACATCTAGAGTCCAAAGTAGAAATCTAGGTAAATATTTTAGCGTCTACATCATTCGCCTTCTGTATTTACCTCCTTTGATGAAAATATATGGCTAGTTAGCCAGCCTACCTATTTGTTAACGAAAATAGGCACCTGTATCGCATTACATTACAGTACCTAGGTACTTAAGCAGGGCTGACACGCCGACGTAATCAATATAATAAAGAACCACAAGAAGTGGGGAAAAAAGTGTCAACAATTGCGTAGTTTCATATCTTATTTGCGGGCGCTAATTGACGCGGGTAAAGTAAGCTACGAAAAATGTGTAACGTTATTTCAAGAATAATAAAAACATGTTTAATTCAAGTCAGATCTGGGCCCTGTTTATCTATTAATTGACAATGACAATTCAGAGTACATTGCTGGTTACTAATGATGCTAAACTTGCAGTGCTTCATGTGTCCTAGCATTCTCGGCAATGTACTGTACTCGGAATTATCACTGTCATTTTTATTTATTTATTGCCATCAGCTAATTGTCACGTTAAGGCTCTCCCTCCCTAGTGCAAGGCTCTCTTTCTTACAAGCAAACTTTTGCAATTAGTCATCCCGCTTCAATTGCGTGGCTCCGGTCAGAATTTACCGTTTTCTTTGAAAACCTGTATGATTTTTTATGAACTTTCAAAAAATAAGAAAACCACATCATTCTATATTGTATTGTGAAGAATATTGTAAATTTTCATATTCTTCTGATCAACAATGTAAGAGTAAAACGGTTACAACTGGAAAAAAAAGGGGTGACTTTGGATTCGTTTTTCTTCAGTTTTATTAATTAAAAAATAGATTTCGAGAAAAACCACATCACTTTTCATATCCTGTAGATTGTTCACTTTTGTTTTCTGCTTAAAAAGTGCCATAGTTAATGTATAAAATGGTTACAAAGTTACTCAAAACCGGGCGGACGCCCCTTAAATAGGACAATGTGGATTCGCTCCTTTCATTCGTGTTTTGTATTCCGAAAATACTAGGTGACAACGATTAACCCATTCGTATCCCATTCGTAACCAAAATGTGTTTTTTGGACTTTACAAAGGTGCCCAAACAGCAAGTTATGCGTCCATCTATGTATGAACCAATTCGTTCCGAATTCGTGAACGAATTGAGAGTTTAGTAGATGCACTCGATTAGGCGTAGTAGTAAGAATATGTCATATCTACCTATAAAATAGATATGACATATTCGTACTGTAGCTACTGCTTGACTAGCGTGCGACGCTTACGTTTAGCATTATAATGATGATGTAGCGAAAAACAGCATCGCTATAACACTTTTATGCAATATTTAGAACACATGAATACGTGCCCGGCAGCCGTGTAGGCGTCGTTTAACTGACTATGTCTTTATCTGCGGGAACTATCGTATTTCTGTCTGTTACCATTTTGACAAGCACACTTACTAGCCTACCTGTTCTCAGTTAGGGTTGAGCCTCATCTGGCAGCACGGAATCGCATTTTTTCACGCTCAATCCTTTTCTTTCGCTCAGGAACGACATTTGCTCTACTATAAGAGTACCTAACTCTAAACTCTAAACAAAATCCACATAATTTTTGGAACCTAATGAAAAATGATATGTTGATCAGTTCACGGTACAGTTTTTATGGTACCGCTTTTTGAGCTTGATTTATACAGGGTGTACAATAAAATGGGACAGTTACTTAAAGGGGTGCTTCAGACCATCAAACTGAACAACTTTCTCTATGGGACCAATATCGAAATCGCGAAAAAAAAATCCGCTCTCCCATACAAAACTGCAAAAATAACTCGACTGAAATGTATGAGACAGCAGATTTTTTTTTCGCGATTTCGATATTGGTCCCATAGAGAAAGTTGTTCAGTTTGATGGTCTGAAGCACCACTTTAAGTAGCTGTTCTATTTTATTTTACACCCTGTATTTTTATAGTTATTCTTATTCGAAGCATTTGCTAGAGCGAGAAATGTCACAGGCGCAGCACTCCCGGTTCTGCCGCGTGCTATAGCATTCCCGCTATCTTTCTCGCTTTAGCAAATGACATTCTTGAGCGACAGAAAAGGATGGAGCGTGAAAAAATGCGATTCCGTGCTGCCGGTTGAGGTTCAACCCTTAACTTGCAAGAAGCTGAATAAAATAGTATTATCTCACGTCATTCCATTCACAAAGTGAATCTTGCACACATATTAAATCCAAGTGGAAGTTCGTTTTATCATCTAATCTAAACTATTATAAAATTGTAACAGAAGTGTGTCTGTACATTGAAGATATTTACAAAAAAAAAGAATATGATATGGTTTTTAGGTGTCCCTGATTCCAAATCACAAATTTTTTGGATTTTTTCTCTGTCTGTCTGTTTGTGTGTTTGTTTGATCGAGCATCACGCGAAAACTACTGAAACGATTTAGATGAAACTTTTTTTGTTTGATAGCTTATCTAACTTAAGAGGGCTATCGGAGTCCAGTGGCGCCCTCGCCATAATAATAATGATATCTCAATAAAGAAAGCCTAAATTAAAAGTGCTCAACAGATAAACTACAAAAGCCTTCAAGCTATTTTCATAGATTACTTTTATAGGTTTCTTAAAGGTACACATACAAATTTTGAAAAAAAGAAAGAAAACGACCGCTTTTGTTTTTATTCGAAATTATCTAAAAGTGGAATGTTTAGAACCTATAAAAGTATTGTATATCTAACAATGGCTTGAAGGCTTTTGTAGTTTATCTGTCTTTTGTAATTTAGGCTTTCTTTATTGAGAAATATTTATTATTGTGACGAGGGCGCCACTGGACTTCGATAGCCCTCTTAAAATCTGGTATATATAATTTATGCGGACGAAGTCGCGGGTAAATGCTCGTAACAAATATACCTACCTACTTTATCAGACTTAGCAAAAGGAGCAAGACAGACACTGTTTAAATTGTCTGAAACAGACATCGGGGCTTGGTGATAATGATAATGGTCTACCGACATCAAACCTTATGCAGGCACGTATCCAGGGCTTGATAGGTGGAATTTAGGATTATTAGGATCGACTGAAGTCCCTTCAATATTAAGTACTTTAACCATAGACATTATTATACTATGACTTTAACAGAATTCTAGACTAGTCTTTGTTCTAGACCACTGGACTTATTTTCTTTTATTTAAAGTTCACTTTTTACGCAGACGGGTTTTTTTATTTTTAGGGCCCCGTACAGAAAGGGTGAAAACGGGACCCTATTACTAAGCCTACGTTGTCCGTCCGTCCGTCCGTCTGTCCTACCTATTTAGGACTGTAACTTTTGAACCGTAAGAGCTAGATAGTTGAAATTTTCACAGAATGTGCGTTATTACGGCGGATTTGTTAACAAATAATAATAAAACGGGTCAAGTGTGAGTCGGGCTACTAGCGCACCGAGGGTTCCGTACCACACCACCACAGAACAACATTATTAACATAGAAAAAAAACTTTTTTTGTCCGGGATCTTTAGCACGAACCCGACTCACACTTGGCCGGTTTTTAGTATTTGTTGTTATTTTGTAGAGTTTGCTCTAAAATCACACAAAGTTTGACGCTTGTATGTATTACCGTTTTTACGATAGAGCGTGAAGAAAAAACATTGATAAAAACTAGTTTCTTGTTTAGAACCCCCCTTAATTTTTACATTTTTATTATTTGTTAACAAATCCGCCGGAATAACGCACATTCTGTGAAAATTTCAACTATCTAGCTCTTACAGTTCAAAAGTTACAGCCCTAAATAGGTCGGACAGACGGACGGACAGATGGACGGACGGACGGACGGACGGACAACGTAGGCTTAGGTAATAGGGTCCCGTTTTCACCCTTTGGGTACGGAACCCTAAAAATGTCAAAAAGTTAAAAATTAAGGGAGGTCCTCATTCAGGCAACTAATTTTTATCAACGTTTTTTTTCTTCTCGCTCTATGATAAAAACGGTAATACATACAAGCGTCAAACTTGGTGTGATTATAGAACAAACTCTACATTATAACAACAAATAATAAAAACCGGCCAAGCGTGAGTCGGTATCGTGCTAAAGAAACCGTAGTAAAAAAAAATATTTTTTTACTTTAATATGTTGTGGTGATGTGGTACGGAACCCTCGGCCACGGTGCGCAAGTAGCCCGACTCGCACTTGACCGATTTAATTTTTTATTAATAACAATTCCTCTTCTTTAGACACCCTATGTTTTATACAAATTGTTCGATTCCCCAGAATCTCCGATTTGAATCATTCCCCGCACTCTCCCCACACGTAGGTACACATTCCCCGAAAATCAAAGAAATTCCCCGGAATCGGCAGCACTGTCCACGTAACTTCCACGACTATTCTGTTACGCTATACTTAGTTAAATTCTAAACTATTTGCATCGCAGATATACGCATAAGCGATAAACGTTGACGTGTCACATTTTTAACAGACCAATAAAGATAATTTATTTGTCTAGCAAATATGAGCAGTCAGAGTGTAATTAAATCAGTTTATGCTCTAATTGTAAAGCAGTTGATTCATATTCCCTTTATTTAGCAACAAGGAATAACTTCCATGCGTTCAGATGTTGCTGCCATACTTATGGAAGCAAACTAGGTCATCTTTTCTGTACAATAGGCTTAGTTTCTTCTTTTGTTTTGTACTTACTGCTATTTAAATTTAATTGTTGCTTTGTCGGGTCTTATTTTATTTATTTTAGTATTTACAGCATTGATTTTTTTTCCTAGCCCATTTCATCCCACTGCTGGGCAAAGGCCTCCCCTTTCAGCCAAAATTGATTATACAGGGTGAAATTGATATCATTAGCATCCTTTTAAACTAAGAGTCTACCCATCAAGTTGAACAACTTTTACTATGGGAGCAAACCGATTGGAGCAAAAAAAATCTGCTGTTGCATAAATTTGAGTCGAATCGGCATTGCAGTTTAGTATGGAAGAGTTGAAGAAGTGGCTTGATATAAAGGTAAACCTAAAGCTTAGGTCTTTTTCGAGTCTTCACTTTGCGCGAGCTAAGTAACATATCAGGCCCTGTACCCGGACATTCGATGTTCGATATATCGCCACTGTTTCGGTCCGCGCTTCATTGTAATAGAGTTGACATTGGAACGAAAACCTTCACGCAATTGCGAAGTTCGAATGTGCGGGTAGATTCCCTGCTTCGGTTTGGTACTTATACAGGGTGAAATTGATATCATTAGCATCCTTTTAAACTAAGAGTCTACCCATCAAACTGAACAACTTTTACTATGGGAGCAAACCGATTGGAGCAAAAAAAATCTGCTGTTGCATAAATTTGAGTCGAATCGGCATTGCAGTTTAGTATGGAAGAGTTGATTTTTTTTTTGCTCCCATAGTAAAAGTTGTTCAGTTTGATGGGTAGACTCTTAGTTTAAAAGGATGCTAATGATATCAATTTCACCCTGTATAGGTAGTATGGTAGTAAACACATCCTTAAATAAATGTAAACTGATAACAAATCTCCACCTATTTCACTTTTTTTTTCTTCAAAAAACGTGAAAGAACTACTTATTGAAAAGAACTACAAAGAAAATTCTCTTCAACTATTCTATACGTTATTTATAGTCGGATTAAAAAAAACGGTTACTTCACTGTAGTTGATCAAGACTAGTCCTGCACGGCTAGCATGCCACCCACGACAAAGCGTTTAAACGAGTAAAACGTCAGCGCTCTTTCTGGCATACGTAAAATAATAAGGATTCATTCAGGGCACATTTAGATTTTTATCGTTTTCTCGGGAGTGGCATGCGAGGCCTACAGAAAGGTATATATTACGACACGACTATAATTCCGATATTTTCAATGCTTATAGCATATTGTTTCAAGCAATGCCCAAACTCTGCCCAGAGTAAAAAGTAGTGAACCCGTCCCCGCTTAATGGGTATTACAAACCTCGGAATTGTTGAATTGATAGATATTAGGTAAGCGCCATAAATAGGTAAACGCCATAGAATGTAGATTTTGATAACTTGCCGTTGTTACTATAGCTATGTATAAGTCTGTCTACTATGTATGTATTATCTATTCTGTGCCAATGTATGGCTTGCTTGATTCGCCTCGGGTCGTCGGGACGCGGACGAGATTGAGGCAAGATAACTAAAGTGAAATCAATTAATTTTAACTATCTAAAGTTTCATTGTAAAAGAAAAACGACAATAAGTTTAGAAAGGTATCATTTAGTTCGCTCGTCTTCTTCCTTTAGCCAGGGTCTACGATCAAGAGAGGATTTACAGCAGGATTTCGGAAGGATTCAGGATCATGGAGGAGTTCAGGGAAATCTGGAATGATAAAAAACTCTTTTAGTCAACTTTGTATTTCGATAGGTTAATAAAAATTTCTTTACACATATCTAAATATCTTAGTTTTATAGGAATAAATACCATAATGGTGAGGCAAGCGAATCGGGGCGGGCTGAGTAAGGGTAAAAAACACACATGAATTCCATAGAGATGAATTCAAATCGTATTCGGTTCGGCAGACACTGCTGGCTTTCACTGAAGAGGTATACTCAATAAGTCTCTTCAGTAAAATGCACGTGTTTTCGATGCAATGCAATGCAAATGCGATGCAATGCCGGACCGAATCCTACTTTAGGAATGAAACATTGTATGCCTGTCAGCTCCGCACAGCACCCTAGATGAAATCTGTCAATTTCCAAGAGCTTACCAAATAACAGACTTATACGAAGTGCGCACTCAAATCGACTAAACCTGCCTCGATTCTTGACTTGGTTGCTCGAAATGAGGATGGCTACTTATGTCACCTAGCATAACTTTATAAAGGTAGAATAAGCTCGTTAAAGGTATGTGCAAATCCTAGAGACTCGATAAGTCCTTGTTCTCAAAAGGGGCTAACTTAGGGGAGGGAATACTGTTTTCTTGAAACTTGGTTTGCCCAGCAAAACGCTGATGAACTAAAATATAAAGTCATTCTCTTTGGTTTCGTTTCTTCATCATCATAAGGTTCTAATCATCCCCACTGCTGGGTAACGCGTATGGGCGTTAATCAGCCATGCGTGACGCGTAAATAGATACTCATTGTTATACTGTGCCTATATACGTCTTGCCTACGTACTAGAATTTATTCCTCTGTGTGAGCATTTTTCTTCAAGATGTTTTGCTTCAGAAAGGAGACAGTGATTTTAAATATCAAATACCATGCAAATACCTAATACTTGTGTCTTTTAGACTTTTTTCTGGCGCAAACTCAAAAGAAATATATCCATCATAACCCAGTAAAATTAAGCTGAAATATACCAATCAGGAGAAGTAATTTCCGGAGTTCTAAAACTTTTTTTAAACGTTCCTTTGGTACGTAATATTGAAGAAAAAAAAAAGTCCTGGTGAGGGGGGGGTGAGCTCGAGGAAGGGGGGGGCTCTAAAGGTGACTTTTTTCAGTTTTTCGCTTATTTCTCGAAATCTGCAAGTCGTATCGAAATGTTTTGTATGGGAAAAATTAAACCTGACAAAATTTCCTACAAAACAGGTAGTATGCATTTTTGCCATAAGACTTACCCTTTGAGGGCTACTGGGCCGAGAAAGTAACAGCATTTCAAAAATTATGAAATTTGTATGGCGACCCTCATGAAAGTTGAAGATAACAACAAAATGATTTCATATTCTTAATCAGCAGCCCGGAAAACCCCCAGATACAAATTTCCAGTCGGTTCGGGGAACCCTTAAGAGCTGCATTGGCTTTTGAAATTTCCATGGCAGCCATCTTGGATATCGCAATTTTGGATTTTTTTCACCGCCAACCAAATCTGACCAAGGTCCTCTATGACAATTGTTCAAGGTCCATAACCCTATCTGTCATAGTTTCCGCGGGCCGTTGACCTCATCCGTCAGGAGTCAACCTTCTGAGGAAGTCGAAATATTATTTTTATCGCCAGGGCATCCTTATGATGATCCCTAAAATTATTTTACTATACGTTGAATGGGAGAAACCCGGTGAACAATTATACGGGTATTTATCTAATATCTATGTGGGGGGTGGGGGGAGGGGGGGTCAACCAGATACCTCCAATTGATCTCCGGGTTCCCCTTACGGTACAAGGATGATATTTGGGGATCATCATATGGATACCTTGGTGATACAGGGAAAACTTTGACTTCCTCGGAAGGTCGACTCCTGATGGATGAGGTCAACGGCCCGCGGAAACTATGACAGATAGGGTTATGGACCTCGAACAAATGTCATAGAGGACCCTGGTCAGATTTGGTTGGCGGTGAAAAAAATCCAAAATTGCGATATCCAAGATGGCTACCATGGAAATTTCAAACGCTAATGCAGCTTTTAAGGGTTCCCCGAACCGACTGAAAATTTGTATCTGGGGGTTTTCGGGGTTGCTGATTAAGAATATGAAATCATTTTGTTTTTATCTTCAATTTTCATGAGGGTCGCCATACAAATTTCATAATTTTTGAAATGCCGTTACTTTCTCGGCCCCGTAGCCCTCAAAGGATAAGTCCTATGACAAAAATGCATACTACTTGTTTTGTAGGAAATTTTGTTAGGTTTAATTTGTCCATACAAAGTATTTCGATACGACTTTTAGATTTCAAGAAATAAGCGAAAAACTGAAAAAAGTCACCTTTAGAGCCCCCCCCTTCCTCGAGCTCACCCCCCCCCCCCCCTCACCAGGACTTTTTTTTTTCTTCAATATTACGTACCAAAGGAACGTTTAAAAAAAGTTCCAAAACTCCGGAAATTATTTCTTCTGATTTATCTAATTTTACTGGGTTATCAGTTTATTCTAAGCGAAAAATTCTTAGTCTATGGTTTATTCTGTTTACACTTTCGATTGAGACAAAAAGTTCAAAAAACTATCTAATCTACATCTAACACTGAATAGGTACCTAACATTTTGTCTTGGGGCCAAGAACTTGTCAAACAAGCTGTGATTGCAACAGACAATATTTTATTCTACCGTTCGCGCCATTATAAAAATAGCTTCATAAATATTACACCTAGCGCCAGTTCAACGATTCCAAAGATACGATTTAAAAATATCTTGATATCATTATTTTTAAAGTTCTTGCGGCATTTTTAAAGAAATGCTGTACATTGTTAGTTCTTATAAAATCACTTTTAAGTAATGACTACACCATCAAACTTCAATTTTTTTTTTTACCTAATGTAGTCATTACTTGAAATTGGCACAGATAAAATAGGAAAAAAAGAGAGAACTAAAGTGAAAAAAAATTATATTTATATTTTGATATTTACACTACTCATAATTGAACAGAATCAACATTAAATCAATACCTCCATCTTGTTTATTTATCTTCTTAGTCATAACTAGAAATTAAAAAAAAGGCATATAAGCATCTTTCGCACATTTTTTTCTAATCAAAAACAGACTAGGTGTTTTTATGTCTGTCTAAAACCCACAAACATTTCTCATCTCGAATTCTATAAACAATATAATTTACACTAGACAATGTTATGGCATTGCTAATAGCAAAATGTCAGAAATTTGTAACATTTTTCATCATTTAAGATAAGGCAGTCTAAAGAGACTTCAGTCGTCTGCAATGACCCGACTAGAACCATTTTTAGATGACAATGGCAATTGACTGCATTCCATTTGAGTATCATGTCATCCAATCAAGAAGAATTAAAAATGATGTAACTCAATGGAAGTTACATCATTTTTAAGTCTGGCCGCATCTTCTCTCAACGGAACACCTTCCGACGCGGTGGTAGAGTCAAAAAATGACGTCAAAAAGCTATCTATATGATATTATTTTGAATAAAAAATTTTGAATTTTGAATGTTACATAACTAACATAACACATTACCTATAAAATAGATTTTTAAAAAAGCTTTTACATAAATATGGGGTTTACGGTTTAGTGATAAAGAAGAAAAATTATTATGTTTTCTTACATAGTCATAGCTTAATTGTCAATTAATAAAGATGTACAACCTGTAACACCTGTTACAAGGTATGATCCTGGAAGAACATAAATATGCTTCAATATACAACAGCCCAACATTTTTTAATATCAGGCCAGCATCTCTGTCTAACAAGCATACTCCTTCAATATGCTAGAAAGTAACAAAGTCCACAAACGGGTGCTTCATTGTTGAAGAAATTTGTATCACTATTGTGATTCTTACTATGAAATACATTCCTGAATATCTTACATAAATCTGTACAAATTTTACTATGCAACTACCTGGAAATCCCAACAACCAAGGAGGTCTATAAGTATGATACCAGAAAAGGCTCACACACTGACAAATTAGCAAAAAATTTGTGCAATTTCAATGAGAAAAAACAATTTAAAAGGTGACAAATATTCTGAATCTCGAATCGAGATTGTGTAAAAATTGGCTTGAGTGAAGAATCGCCCATGTAGCAAAAAACTCACAAACAAAAGAAAAACTATTTGTTTATGGCCTGTATACTATTGTTGACTGATTACAGATTAAAATTACTGTCATGTAAAAAAAAATGTTCACAGCATCATATTTCATATCATATATTGAGCTATTTTCTTCTTTTTTTTCATCATTCATTGGTGTGATTTCATCAAGGATTATAAGATTACCTTGCTTTTCACAGTGAAGAATAATTTATAGAGACTATAAAAGTTCAAACTCAAACGTAAAATGTGGGATTGTGTTTATTTGCTACGGACATAAATATAGGTTTTAGAATCTATTAAGTCGACTCCGAATTTATCTAGCTGTAATTTACTTTTTCTATTCTATTTGACTGGTAGAAGCAATTTCAAAATAATTTTATTATTTGATTGAACCATTTATAGTTTAATACTTACATCATTCTCAAATAATAAAATTATACATTGAATATAATGTTATTGTGGTATAAATAAATCTACATTTTAATTTATTTATATTGAGGAATCATATTAAAGTCACAACATCAAATGTAATAAAATGATACAAAAAGGTATTGGGGCATTCCACGCTAACTGTGAACGCATATGTGAAAAACTGTTTAGCATAAAAATGCATTTATTACAGCTAAACGTCTAATAAACATTCCATATTTATCAACTATCACATTTTTTTTAATTAAAAACCACCAATTTAGTATATTTTTTAGGGTGAAACAGTAGTCACTTTTTTATCCTAAGGTAGTTATTTTTCTTCAAATTTGGTAGCACTGTTTTCCTCGATTACGTTTGATAGATATATTATATAAAAACATACTATCAGCTATTACTTGCAGAAAAGAATGGAAAAAAAGGTAAGTGAATGTTAAACTTATCGCATTTTGAAGTGGCACGTATAGCTTGTCCCGACCGTCACGGCGAAACAGATATATGTTTGTCCTAAACTAAAAATGTGCATGTCAGTAAACAAAAAACTATTGCAAAGTAAGGCACTGCATTGGACTCACAGTTTTATTTAGTTTTTTGTTCTCCCTAAATATATAATCAATTTTTATTACGATATAGAGATTGTCCCGACCGTCACAGTCCCGACCGTCACAGTCCCGACCGTCACAAACTCGCCTGTCACAATTTAATCATTCTATGGCACATAAACTTGTTGTTTATGGTGTTATGCTTTAGCTTCTATTTTTAGCTTCTATTACAGGCTGAAGATGAGCCAGAATTAAAGATAACTGGAAGTTGTAAGACCGGAGATGAGGCAGATATTAAAATGGTTGAATGTGGAAAGACCAGAGATGACGCAGAATTTGAAATGGCTGAAAGTGGAAGAACAGGAGATGAGGCAGAATTTGAGATAACTGGAAGTGGGAAGACCGGAGATGAGGCAGAATTTGAGGAGGGTGGAAGTGGACAGAACAGAGATATGGAGGAATTAGAGGGAACTGGAAATGAAAAGGCCAAAGATGATGCAGAATTTGAAATGACTGAAAGTGGAAAATCCGGAGATGAGGGGGACTTTGAGATGGCTGGAAGTGGAAAGACCGAGGATGAGGGGGAAATAGAGGTGGCTCGAGATGGACAGGCCGGCGATGAGGCAGAAAATCTAATTTGTATAGGTTCTTATGTATTAGTGAGTTTTGTGTCCAATAAATGGACGGGAGTAAAGGAGTACAAATACATAGCCGTTTGCCAAGGACCATTCGGCGAAGATTCAGAGGTTGAAGTCATGTTCATGAAACCTATTAAAACCTCAGCCAAAGGGGATACTTTTGTCATGAACATGAATGAAAATGATACTTGTCATATAAATCCAAGCAAAGTTGTAAAAATTCTTAACAAGCCTTCCGTAAAAACTTGCGGTAATCGTATATACTACGAATTCACAGATGGTCTGTAAGATGATTAATATACATCTATAACATACTATATTGATAAGTTTGTATTGTAAAAAAATTTTTGCTATAAAGTCTAATAAAACCGTATACTTATGAGCACTAAGTTGTATAGATTTCTTACTTGTCCCGACCGTCACAAGTCCTTGTCCCGACCGTCACAGACTTAAACTTTTTTTTCATAAAAACATTTAATATTTAGAGAGTTATTTCTTAGGACAAATTGTTACAGCACTCTTTAGGTGTCACATATAAAAAAAACAAATATTCAAGACATTTGGTTTAACTGAAATCGAGTGCAGTAGGAACTAGTGCAAGGTAGCTGGAATTGTGCGTGTCCCGACCGTCACATTGATTTAGTTATTAATTTGACACAGAAAACGACAAAAATTTCTATTTATTCTTCCAGATTATTATTAAACCTTTAATGAGCTATCAAACCTCATACATTTTTCATTTAATAATATGTTAATTACCAGGTAGTTTTTAAAAGATAACAAAGAAATGAGTCAAAATGTCCCGACCGTCACCGTGGAATGCCCCTATTATAAAAAATATTTCCGTCTGATTTAAAAGAAATCTTGAATAAGTTATAATAACGAATCTTAGATCAACGCAAAAATTTATAAAATGCTTACCCAATTATTAGCAAACAAGCATTTTTGTAGGAAAAGTATTTTGCAATGTTATTTTTAGCGCTTTATTCTGAATGAAAAATATACATTACTTATCTTATTATTTGAACTATTTGTTTATAGTGTCATCTTAGTATTTTAGCAACAATAAAAATATACACATTTACAAAATTCTATCTGGACCGAAATAAAGCGCAAAAGAATAACATTGCAAAATAATTTTCCTGGTTTGAATAAATACCTGCTAACTTTGTGAATATGGAATTAGGACTTCATAATTAACAGGAAAATGGTTTGGTTACTACCTATATGTTATATGTTCTAAATTAAAAACAAATATGAATCTTATTAGAATTTCATACATATAAAAAAACGTACGTACCAAGTGAGAAATATACGTTAGAATTATCTGTTATCACAAAGCCTATTTTTTAAATCCGCAACCAAATTATGCGTGCCTACACATTGTAAACAAACGATTTATTTTTAATTTTCTTCGGACACCGGTTGTACTGCCATTCTGCCAAGTTAAAAAAAAACTGTATATTCGCACTTACCATATGAAATCCTTGCAGTGAGAGCAGAAGGTTGGCTGCTTGAAGAATCTCGGCATGAACTTATGGTCCTTGATGAGGTAAACATTCTTCTTCTTCAATGCACCCTTGCGGCCCCGGAGGCGCATCGCCTGCCCCATTTTCAGTTCACCATCACCATCACAATTATTCTCCTCGTCCGCCATGGCTACGCGCGTTGGCTACGCCGGTGGGTTAGGATACAATTATTTTATTATTCACAAATTATTTGCTAAGCTAAACCGCACGACCGAGACCACCGTTCTAGCCGCACGTCATTGCGCTCTGTCACGAGCCCGACCAATGAGCAGCGAGCAGAACTGGGTTGCCAGACGATGAAACAAGGATTCTCGATTTCTCGTACGAAACTTGTCAAATGTAGAAATTATTGTAGAACTATAAAATTCTCGTATAAGATAAAAGAGGAGAAGACATAGATATAGTAACTAGATGAAACCATACCGTGGCCGCACATGAAACAGCAATAGTGTGACTTTTGCATACAAAAAGACGGTTTGTTTGGCAAGATGTCATCAACAAAGATAAAATATAGAGTCATCAACATTCCATAGGTTTGACAATGGTTTGACATCTTGCCAAACAAAAAAACCGGCCACGGTGACCGAAACAAAAAATAATATTTATGTCTTTTTTGTTTACATAAGTTTTCATAACTATCTATCTCGCTCCCTCATTTCTTGGCTCCATCTTTCAGCGTAAGCGAAAAGTTTTTAATCTAAGGGAGAAGAGGGGTAGTCTCTACCTTGGACACAAAACAGTCAAAATTAATTTAAAAAAAGATAAATAAAATCATAGGTAGATAGAAAACAGTCATCGAAAATGTGAAAGCAGGGCAGGAAATCTCGTAAGTTATTCAATACACCTGCCTGCGGGGCTACCAACTTGGTAGTCAAGGCCTTTCCTAATTATTTTCTCTAAAATGTGGCGGGGCGGGGTGAGAGCAAAAAGTAAATTACAGACCTTTAAAATGTCACATCAAAAGTTGATATTCTCATTATCAAGCTTTTGCCGACGAGCACAAAGATTTTCTCGACATCTTACACGAGCAGAAATTCGCATACATACACGGTAATTTTCGTACGTCTGGCAATCTTTTGTCAGGGAAATTAACTGTCACTTGTCAATGTCAAATAGATTTTTAATAATTTTGCGGCATTGGAATCTTACATTTTCCGTATCTTTTATCATGAAAGCATTTTGTGATCGAATTTTATCTAGATCAAATCCCTTTATATTTACGTCATTACAATTTAAAGTTCTGTCGACAGGTGATTAATTTATAGACAATTTTAGAAGAAAAGCCCAAGAGAAGCTAAAGCACCCTTTAGACGGGCAACAAACAAGCTTCTTGATTGCCCGTCTAAAGCACCCTTAAGGTGTGAAAAAGTGAAAAGGACTAGAACTTAAAGCCGTAAAATCTTAAAAGGAAATCAGACTTGAAGTGCGATTTTTTAAAATCATACGAGCGACTTGGCAGTAGAAAATGTCAAAATTACTATGGAGATTATGCATCTTTCTACTGCCAAGTCGCTCGTATGATTTTCAAAAATCGCACTTGTTCTGGAGTGCGATTTTTGAAAATCAGACGTTCAAAACGAGTAGTAGAAAATGACGTAAAATCGATGATTTGCCATTTTTGAATTCAACTTTCTATCACTTGCAACGAGTGCTCCGAACCACTCGTATCCAATTCTACCACTCGAATGTTTGACGTTTGTAATGTTGTCAGACGTCAACAGATTTAAGCTCTAGTCATATTTGACGGGACGGGACGGGCACGGGACGGGACGGAGCCAGCGAGGGCAATGAAAAATGAACCTTATTTACATAGTAGGAGAGTATAAAATCCTTTGACGGCTAACGGCCTCCGTGCTCCGTCCGTTGCCGTCCCGTCTCCGTCCGTCGCCGTCCCGTCTCCGTCCGTCCACCGCCCGTGCTCCGTCCGTCGCCGTCCCGTCTCCGTCCGTCGCCGTCCCGTCTCCGTCCGTCGCCGTCCCGTCTCCGTCCGTCGCCGTCCCGTCTCCGTCCGTCCTCCGCCCGCGCGGTGTTGCCAATAGTTGATCTCGAAAAATCGAGGAAAATTTTATGGTGAAAGAATTTGATATGGTGAAGGTGACAGTTCAAAATGGCTCGATAGATGGCGCTGCTGAAGCGAGTTACATAACAGTACCTCAGTAACTTCTTTGTTTTTCAACCGATTGCCTCCAAAATCGATATCTGAGAGGCCGCGTGGACCCAGAACACGAATCCGATGTCAGATTTGAGAAAAGTGGCCGCCATCTTGAACTTTTTTGTTTCTTAACCGATTGCTTCCAAAATCGATATCTGGGGGTCCGCGGGACTCCGAACACGAATCCGATGTCAGATTTGAGAAAACTGGCCGCCATCTTGAACTTTTTTGTTTCTTAACCGATTGCTTCCAAAATCGATATCTGGGGGTCCGCGTGGACTCCCAACACGAATCCGATGTCAGATTTGAGAAAAGTGGCCGCCATCTTGAACTTTTTTGTTTCTTAACCGATTGCTTCCAAAATCGATATCCGGGGGTCCGCGTGGACTCCGAACACGAATCCGATGTCAGATTTGAGAAAAGTGGCCGCCATCTTGAACTTTTTTGTTTCTCAACCGATTGCTTCCAAAATCGATATCTGGGGGTCCGCGTGGACTCCGAACACGAATCCGATGTCAGATTTGAGAAAAGTGGCCGCCATCTTGAACTTTTTTGTTTCTTAACCGATTGCTTCCAAAATCGATTTCCGGGGGTCCGCGTGGACTCTGAACACGAATCCGATGTCAGATTTGAGAAAAGTGGCCGCCATCTTGAACTTTTTTGTTTCTTAACCGATTGCTTCCAAAATCGATATCCGGGGGTCCGCGTGGACTCTGAACACGAATCCGATGTCAGATTTGAGAAAAGTGGCCGCCATCTTGAACTTTTTTGTTTCTCAACCGATTGCTTCCAAAATCGATATCTGGGGGTCCGCGTGGACTCCCAACACGAATCCGATGTCAGATTTGAGAAAAGTGGCCGCCATCTTGAACTTTTTTGTTTCTCAACCGATTGCTTCCAAAATCGATATCTGGGGGTCCGCGTGGACTCCCAACACGAATCCGATGTCAGATTTGAGAAAAGTGGCCGCCATCTTGAACTTTTTTGTTTCTTAACCGATTGCTTCCAAAATCGATATCCGGGGGTCCGCGTGGACTCTGAACACGAATCCGATGTCAGATTTGAGAAAAGTGGCCGCCATCTTGAACTTTTTTGTTTCTCAACCGATTGCTTCCAAAATCGATATCTGGGGGTCCGCGTGGACTCCCAACACGAATCCGATGTCAGATTTGAGAAAAGTGGCCGCCATCTTGAACTTTTTTGTTTCTTAACCGATTGCTTCCAAAATCGATATCCGGGGGTCCGCGTGGACTCCGAACACGAATCCGATGTCAGATTTGAAAAAACTGGCCGCCATCTTGAACTTTTTTGTTTCTTAACCGATTGCTTCCAAAATCGATATCTGGGGGTCCGCGTGGACTCCCAACACGAATCCGATGTCAGATTTGAGAAAAGTGGCCGCCATCTTGAACTTTTTTGTTTCTTAACCGATTGCTTCCAAAATCGATATCTGGGGGTCCGCGTGGACTCCGAACACGAATCCGATGTCAGATTTGAGAAAACTGGCCGCCATCTTGAACTTTTTTGTTTCTTAACCGATTGCTTCCAAAATCGATATCTGGGGGTCCGCGTGGACTCCCAACACGAATCCGATGTCAGATTTGAGAAAAGTGGCCGCCATCTTGAACTTTTTTGTTTCTTAACCGATTGCTTCCAAAATTGATATCCGGGGGTCCGCGTGGACTCCGAACACGAATCCGATGTCAGATTTGAGAAAAGTGGCCGCCATCTTGAACTTTTTTGTTTCTCAACCGATTGCTTCCAAAATCGATATCTGGGGGTCCGCGTGAACTCCGAACACGAATCCGATGTCAGATTTGAGAAAAGTGGCCGCCATCTTGAACTTTTTTGTTTCTTAACCGATTGCTTCCAAAATCGATATCCGGGGGTCCGCGTGGACTCCGAACACGAATCCGATGTCAGATTTGAGAAAAGTGGCCGCCATCTTGAACTTTTTTGTTTCTCAACCGATTGCTTCCAAAATCTATATCTGGGGGTCCGCGTGGACTCCGAACACGAATCCGATGTCAGATTTGAGAAAAGTGGCCGTCATCTTGAACTTTTTTGTTTCTTAACCGATTGCTTCCAAAATCGATATCCGGGGGACCGCGTGGACTCTGAACACGAATCCGATGTCAGATTTGAGAAAAGTGGCCGCCATCTTGAACTTTTTTGTTTCTTAACCGATTGCTTCCAAAATCGATATCCGGGGGTCCGCGTGGACTCTGAACACGAATCCGATGTCAGATTTGAGAAAAGTGGCCGCCATCTTGAACTTTTTTGTTTCTTAACCGATTGCTTCCAAAATCGATATCTGGGGGTCCGCGTGGACTCCGAACACGAATCCGATGTCAGATTTGAAAAAACTGGCCGCCATCTTGAACTTTTTTGTTTCTTAACCGATTGCTTCCAAAATCGATATCTGGGGGTCCGCGTGGACTCCCAACACGAATCCGATGTCAGATTTGAGAAAAGTGGCCGCCATCTTGAACTTTTTTGTTTCTTAACCGATTGCTTCCAAAATCGATATCTGGGGGTCCGCGTGGACTCCGAACACGAATCCGATGTCAGATTTGAGAAAACTGGCCGCCATCTTGAACTTTTTTGTTTCTTAACCGATTGCTTCCAAAATCGATATCTGGGGGTCCGCGTGGACTCCCAACACGAATCCGATGTCAGATTTGAGAAAAGTGGCCGCCATCTTGAACTTTTTTGTTTCTTAACCGATTGCTTCCAAAATTGATATCCGGGGGTCCGCGTGGACTCCGAACACGAATCCGATGTCAGATTTGAGAAAAGTGGCCGCCATCTTGAACTTTTTTGTTTCTCAACCGATTGCTTCCAAAATCGATATCTGGGGGTCCGCGTGAACTCCGAACACGAATCCGATGTCAGATTTGAGAAAAGTGGCCGCCATCTTGAACTTTTTTGTTTCTTAACCGATTGCTTCCAAAATCGATACCCGGGGGTCCGCGTGGACTCTGAACACGAATCCGATGTCAGATTTGAGAAAAGTGGCCGCCATCTTGAACTTTTTTGTTTCTTAACCGATTGCTTCCAAAATCGATATCCGGGGGTCCGCGTGGACTCTGAACACGAATCCGATGTCAGATTTGAGAAAAGTGGCCGCCATCTTGAACTTTTTTGTTTCTCAAACCGATTGCTTCCAAAATCGATATCTGATAATCCGCGTGGACTCCCAACACGAATCCGATGTCAGATTTGAGAAAAGTGGCCGCCATCTTGAACTTTTTTGTTTCTCAACCGATTGCTTCCAAAATCGATATGCGGGGGTCCGCGTGGACTCCGAACACGAATCCGATGTCAGATTTGAGAAAAGTGGCCGCCATCTTGAACTATTTTGTTTCTTAACCGATTGCTTCCAAAATTGATATCCGGGGGTCCGCGTGGACTCCGAACACGAATCCGATGTCAGATTTGAGAAAAGTGGCCGCCATCTTGAACTTTTTTGTTTCTCAACCGATTGCTTCCAAAATCGATATCTGGGGGTCCGCGTGGACTCCGAACACGAATCCGATGTCAGATTTGAGAAAAGTGGCCGCCATCTTGAACTTTTTTGTTTCTTAACCGATTGCTTCCAAAATCGATACCCGGGGGTCCGCGTGGACTCTGAACACGAATCCGATGTCAGATTTGAGAAAAGTGGCCGCCATCTTGAACTTTTTTGTTTCTCAACCGATTGCTTCCAAAATCGATATCCGGGGGTCCGCGTGGACTCTGAACACGAATCCGATGTCAGATTTGAGAAAAGTGGCCGCCATCTTGAACTTTTTTGTTTCTCAACCGATTGCTTCCAAAATCGATATCTGATAATCCGCGTGGACTCCCAACACGAATCCGATGTCAGATTTGAGAAAAGTGGCCGCCATCTTGAACTTTTTTGTTTCTCAACCGATTGCTTCCAAAATCGATATGCGGGGGTCCGCGTGGACTCCGAACACGAATCCGATGTCAGATTTGAGAAAAGTGGCCGCCATCTTGAACTATTTTGTTTCTCAACCGATTGCTTCCAAAATCGATATCCGGGGGTCCGCGTGGACTCCGAACACGATACCGATGTCAGATTTGAGAAAAGTGGCCGCCATCTTGAACTTTTTTGTTTCTCAACCGATTGCTTCCAAAATCGATATCCGGGGGTCCGCGTGGACTCTGAACACGAATCCGATGTCAGATTTGAGAAAAGTGGCCGCCATCTTGAACTTTTTTGTTTCTCAACCGATTGCTTCCAAAATCGATATCTGATAATCCGCGTGGACTCCCAACACGAATCCGATGTCAGATTTGAGAAAAGTGGCCGCCATCTTGAACTTTTTTGTTTCTCAACCGATTGCTTCCAAAATCGATATGCGGGGGTCCGCGTGGACTCCGAACACGAATCCGATGTCAGATTTGAGAAAAGTGGCCGCCATCTTGAACTTTTTTGTTCCTCAACCGATTGCTTCCAAAATCGATATCTGGGGATCTGCGTGGACTCCCAACACGAATCCGATGTCAGATTTGAGAAAAGTGGCCGCCATCTTGAACTTTTTTGTTTCTCAACCGATTGCTTCCAAAATCGATAACTGACTAACTGATAACTTCTCAAATCTGACATCAGATTCGTGTTCGGATTCCACGCGGATCCTCAGGTATCGATTTTGGAAGCAATCGGTTGAGAAACAAAAAAGTTCAAGATGGCGGCCACTTTTCTCAAATCTAACATCAGATTTGTGTTCGGAGTTCACGCGGACCCCCAGATATCGAATTTGGAAGCAATCGGTTGAGAAACAAACAAGTTCAAGATGGCGGCCACTTTTCTCAAATCTGACATCGGGTTCGTGTTTGGAGTCCACGGGGACCCTCAGATATCGAATTTGGAAGCAATCGGTTGAGAAACAAAAAAGTTCAAGATGGCGGCCACTTTTCTCAAATCTGACATTGGATTCGTGTTTGGAGTCCTCGCGTACCCTCATATATCGATTTTGGAAGCAATCAGTTGAGAAACAAAAAAGTTCAAGATGGCGGCCACTTGTCTCAAATCTGACATCGGATTCGTGTTCGGAGTTCACGCGGACCCCCAGATATCGAATTTGGAAGCAATCGATAGAGAAACAAACTAGTTCAAGATGGCGGCCACTTTTCTCAAATCTGACATCGGATTCATGTTTAGAGTCCACGCGGACCATCAGATATCAATTTTGGAAGCAATCGGTTGAGAAACAAAAAAGTTCAAGATGGCGGCCACTTTTCTCAAACTTGACATCGGATTCGTGTGTGGAGTCCACGCGGATTATCAGACACACGAATCCAATGTCAGATTTGAGAAAAGTGGCCGCCATCTTGAACTTTTTTGTTTCTCAACCGATTGCTTCCAAATTCGATATCTGAGAGTCCGCGTGGACTCCAAACACGAATCCGATGTCAGATTTGAGCAAAGTGGCCGCCATCTTGAACTTTTTTGTTCCTCAACCGATTGCTTCCAAAATCGATATCTGGGGATCTGCGTGGACTCCCAACACGAATCCGATGTCAGATTTGAGAAAAGTGGCCGCCATCTTGAACTTTTTTGTTTCTCAACCGATTGCTTCCAAAATCGATATCCGGGGGTCCGCGTGGACTCCGAACACGATACCGATGTCAGATTTGAGAAAAGTGGCCGCCATCTTGAACTTTTTTGTTTCTTAACCGATTGCTTCCAAAATCGATATCTGGGGGTCCGCGTGGACTCCGAACACGAATCCGATGTCAGATTTGAGAAAAGTGGCCGCCATCTTGAACTTTTTTGTTCCTCAACCGATTGCTTCCAAAATCGATATCTGGGGATCTGCGTGGACTCCCAACACGAATCCGATGTCAGATTTGAGAAAAGTGGCCGCCATCTTGAACTTTTTTGTTTCTCAACCGATTGCTTCCAAAATCGATAACTGACTAACTGATAACTTCTCAAATCTGACATCAGATTCGTGTTCGGATTCCACGCGGATCCTCAGGTATCGATTTTGGAAGCAATCGGTTGAGAAACAAAAAAGTTCAAGATGGCGGCCACTTTTCTCAAATCTAACATCAGATTTGTGTTCGGAGTTCACGCGGACCCCCAGATATCGAATTTGGAAGCAATCGGTTGAGAAACAAACAAGTTCAAGATGGCGGCCACTTTTCTCAAATCTGACATCGGGTTCGTGTTTGGAGTCCACGGGGACCCTCAGATATCGAATTTGGAAGCAATCGGTTGAGAAACAAAAAAGTTCAAGATGGCGGCCACTTTTCTCAAATCTGACATTGGATTCGTGTTTGGAGTCCTCGCGTACCCTCATATATCGATTTTGGAAGCAATCAGTTGAGAAACAAAAAAGTTCAAGATGGCGGCCACTTGTCTCAAATCTGACATCGGATTCGTGTTCGGAGTTCACGCGGACCCCCAGATATCGAATTTGGAAGCAATCGATAGAGAAACAAACTAGTTCAAGATGGCGGCCACTTTTCTCAAATCTGACATCGGATTCATGTTTAGAGTCCACGCGGACCATCAGATATCAATTTTGGAAGCAATCGGTTGAGAAACAAAAAAGTTCAAGATGGCGGCCACTTTTCTCAAACTTGACATCGGATTCGTGTGTGGAGTCCACGCGGATTATCAGACACACGAATCCAATGTCAGATTTGAGAAAAGTGGCCGCCATCTTGAACTTTTTTGTTTCTCAACCGATTGCTTCCAAATTCGATATCTGAGAGTCCGCGTGGACTCCAAACACGAATCCGATGTCAGATTTGAGCAAAGTGGCCGCCATCTTGAACTTTTTTGTTCCTCAACCGATTGCTTCCAAAATCGATATCTGGGGATCTGCGTGGACTCCCAACACGAATCCGATGTCAGATTTGAGAAAAGTGGCCGCCATCTTGAACTTTTTTGTTTCTCAACCGATTGCTTCCAAAATCGATATCTGATAATCCGCGTGGACTCCCAACACGAATCCGATGTCAGATTTGAGAAAAGTGGCCGCCATCTTGAACTTTTTTGTTTCTCAACCGATTGCTTCCAAAATCGATATGCGGGGGTCCGCGTGGACTCCGAACACGAATCCGATGTCAGATTTGAGAAAAGTGGCCGCCATCTTGAACTATTTTGTTTCTCAACCGATTGCTTCCAAAATCGATATCCGGGGGTCCGCGTGGACTCCGAACACGATACCGATGTCAGATTTGAGAAAAGTGGCCGCCATCTTGAACTTTTTTGTTTCTTAACCGATTGCTTCCAAAATCGATATCTGGGGGTCCGCGTGGACTCCGAACACGAATCCGATGTCAGATTTGAGAAAAGTGGCCGCCATCTTGAACTTTTTTGTTTCTCAACCGATTGCTTCCAAAATCGATAACTGACTAACTGATAACTTCTCAAATCTGACATCAGATTCGTGTTCGGATTCCACGCGGATCCTCAGGTATCGATTTTGGAAGCAATCGGTTGAGAAACAAAAAAGTTCAAGATGGCGGCCACTTTTCTCAAATCTAACATCAGATTTGTGTTCGGAGTTCACGCGGACCCCCAGATATCGAATTTGGAAGCAATCGGTTGAGAAACAAACAAGTTCAAGATGGCGGCCACTTTTCTCAAATCTGACATCGGGTTCGTGTTTGGAGTCCACGGGGACCCTCAGATATCGAATTTGGAAGCAATCGGTTGAGAAACAAAAAAGTTCAAGATGGCGGCCACTTTTCTCAAATCTGACATTGGATTCGTGTTTGGAGTCCTCGCGTACCCTCATATATCGATTTTGGAAGCAATCAGTTGAGAAACAAAAAAGTTCAAGATGGCGGCCACTTGTCTCAAATCTGACATCGGATTCGTGTTCGGAGTTCACGCGGACCCCCAGATATCGAATTTGGAAGCAATCGATAGAGAAACAAACTAGTTCAAGATGGCGGCCACTTTTCTCAAATCTGACATCGGATTCATGTTTAGAGTCCACGCGGACCATCAGATATCAATTTTGGAAGCAATCGGTTGAGAAACAAAAAAGTTCAAGATGGCGGCCACTTTTCTCAAACTTGACATCGGATTCGTGTGTGGAGTCCACGCGGATTATCAGACACACGAATCCAATGTCAGATTTGAGAAAAGTGGCCGCCATCTTGAACTTTTTTGTTTCTCAACCGATTGCTTCCAAATTCGATATCTGAGAGTCCGCGTGGACTCCAAACACGAATCCGATGTCAGATTTGAGCAAAGTGGCCGCCATCTTGAACTTTTTTGTTCCTCAACCGATTGCTTCCAAAATCGATATCTGGGGATCTGCGTGGACTCCCAACACGAATCCGATGTCAGATTTGAGAAAAGTGGCCGCCATCTTGAACTTTTTTGTTTCTCAACCGATTGCTTCCAAAATCGATATCTGAGAATCCGCGTGGACTCCCAACACGAATCCGATGTCAGATTTGAGAAAAGTGGCCGCCATCTTGAACTTTTTTGTTTCTCAACCGATTGCTTCCAAAATCGATATGCGGGGGTCCGCGTGGACTCCGAACACGAATCCGATGTCAGATTTGAGAAAAGTGGCCGCCATCTTGAACTATTTTGTTTCTCAACCGATTGCTTCCAAAATCGATATCCGGGGGTCCGCGTGGACTCCGAACACGATACCGATGTCAGATTTGAGAAAAGTGGCCGCCATCTTGAACTTTTTTGTTTCTTAACCGATTGCTTCCAAAATCGATATCTGGGGGTCCGCGTGGACTCCGAACACGAATCCGATGTCAGATTTGAGAAAAGTGGCCGCCATCTTGAACTTTTTTGTTTCTCAACCGATTGCTTCCAAAATCGATAACTGACTAACTGATAACTTCTCAAATCTGACATCAGATTCGTGTTCGGATTCCACGCGGATCCTCAGGTATCGATTTTGGAAGCAATCGGTTGAGAAACAAAAAAGTTCAAGATGGCGGCCACTTTTCTCAAATCTAACATCAGATTTGTGTTCGGAGTTCACGCGGACCCCCAGATATCGAATTTGGAAGCAATCGGTTGAGAAACAAACAAGTTCAAGATGGCGGCCACTTTTCTCAAATCTGACATCGGGTTCGTGTTTGGAGTCCACGGGGACCCTCAGATATCGAATTTGGAAGCAATCGGTTGAGAAACAAAAAAGTTCAAGATGGCGGCTACTTGTCTCAAATCTGACATCGAATTCGTGTTTGGAGTCCACGCGGACCCTCAGATATCGATTTTGGAAGCAATCGGTTGAGAAACAAAAAAGTTCAAGATGGCGGCCACTTTTCTCAAATCTGACATTGGATTCGTGTTTGGAGTCCTCGCGGACCCTCAGATATCGATTTTGGAAGCAATCGGTTAAGAAACAAAAAAGTTCAAGATGGCGGCTACTTGTCTCAAATCTGACATCGGATTCGTGTTTGGAGTCCACGCGGACTCTCAGATATCGATTTTGGAAGCAATCGGTTGAGAAACAAAAAAGTTCAAGATGGCGGCCACTTTTCTCAAATCTGACATTGGATTCGTGTTTGGAGTCCTCGCGTACCCTCATATATCGATTTTGGAAGCAATCAGTTGAGAAACAAAAAAGTTCAAAATGGCGGCCACTTTTCTCAAATCTGACATCGGATTCGTGTTTGGAGTCCACGCGGACCCTCAGATATCGAATTTGGAAGCAATCGGTTGAGAAACAAAAAAGTTCAAGATGGCGGCCACTTTTCTCAAATCTGACATTGGATTCGTGTTTGGAGTCCTCGCGTACCCTCATATATCGATTTTGGAAGCAATCAGTTGAGAAACAAAAAAGTTCAAGATGGCGGCCACTTGTCTCAAATCTGACATCGGATTCGTGTTCGGAGTTCACGCGGACCCCCAGATATCGAATTTGGAAGCAATCGATAGAGAAACAAACTAGTTCAAGATGGCGGCCACTTTTCTCAAATCTGACATCGGATTCATGTTTAGAGTCCACGCGGACCATCAGATATCAATTTTGGAAGCAATCGGTTGAGAAACAAAAAAGTTCAAGATGGCGGCCACTTTTCTCAAACTTGACATCGGATTCGTGTGTGGAGTCCACGCGGATTATCAGATATCGATTTTGGAAGCAATCGGTTGAGAAACAAAAAAGTCCATAATGGCGGCCACTTTTCTCAAATCTGACATCGGATTCGTATTCGGAGTCCACGCGGACCCCCAGATATCGATTTTGGAAGCAATCGGTTGAGAAACAAAAAAGTTCAAGATGGCGGCCACTTTTCTCAAATCTGACATCGGATTCGTGTTTGGAGTTCACGCAGACCCCCAGATATCGATTTTGGAAGCAATCGGTTGAGAAACCAAAAAGTTCAAGATGGCGGCCACTTTTCTCAAATCTGACATCGGATTCGTGTTCGGAGTCCACGCGGACCCCCAGATATCGATTTTGGAAGCAATCGGTTAAGAAACAAAAAAGTTCAAGATGGCGGCCACTTTTCTCAAATCTGACATCGGATTCGTGTTTGGAGTCCACGCGGACCCCTAGATATCGATTTTGGAAGCAATCGGTTAAGAAACAAAAAAGTTCAAGATGGCGGCCACTTTTCTCAAATCTGACATCAGATTCGTGTTTAGAGTCCACGCAGACCATCAGATATCGATTTTGGAAGCAATCGGTTAAGAAACAAAAAAGTTCAAGATGGCGGCCACTTTTCTCAAATCTGACATCGGATTCGTGTTTGGAGTCCACGCGGACCCCTAGATATCGATTTTGGAAGCAATCGGTTAAGAAACAAAAAAGTTCAAGATGGCGGCCACTTTTCTCAAATCTGACATCAGATTCGTGTTTAGAGTCCACGCAGACCATCAGATATCGATTTTGGAAGCAATCGGTTGAGAAACAGAAAAGTTCAAGATGGCGGCCACATTTCTCAAATTTAACATCGGATTCGTGTTTGGAGTCCACGCGGACCATCAGATATCGATTTTGGAAGCAATCGGGTTGAGAAACAAAAAATTTCAAGATGGCGGCCACTTTTCTCAAATCTGACATCGGATTCGTGTTTGGAGTCCACGTCGACCCCCAGATATCGATTTTGGAAGCAATCGGTTGAGAAACAAAAAAGTTCAAGATGGCGGCCACTTTTCTCAAATCTGACATCAGATTCGTGTTTAGAGTCCACGCGGACCGGACCCTCAGTTATCGATTTTGGAATCAATCGGTTGAAAAACAAAATCATTGTTTTTTTTTTAACTTAGATCATAGTGAACGTTGTTCAGTTTGATTATCTGAAGCACCCCTGTAATAGCGCATTTAAATGTACACTCTGTACCTATACCTCCTGAGTCTCTATAATATAAGGTAGTTCTTGCGCGATTTGTGTCTTGATCTTCTTCCCAGGAGTGCGATTTTTGAAACTCATAGAAACTCTTTGAAATCAGCAGTTGATAAATTTAATATTAGGTCTTCTTCTTATCGTGTGGGCAGGCCCTGGTGTCAGAGTTTTTTCAGACCGCCTTACGGCCTCTGACGTGGTTTTTATGTAACGACTACTACCACCAGAGATAGTAGCCGGGACCAACGGCTTAGCGTGCCATCCGAAGCACGGAATCATTTTTCTTTTCGGACAATCAGGTGATTCAGCCTGCAATGTCCTAACCAACTAGGGAAAAACGCACAAAGTGACATATCACTAGGTGTCCCCCGTGGGATCCGAACCCACGACCTCCGTATCGAGAGCCAATGCTCTTAACCACTAGACCACGGAGGCAGTTAGGTACCTACTATGGAGACGTGCATCTTTCTACTGCTGATTTAACATTAACAAATCATACTCCAGGAGAGTGATTTTCGAAAGTCAAATCAGCAGTAGAAATATGTCCATACATTTTCAACTGCTGCCGCACTCTTCCGCATTTTTCAAGTCTGAAGTGCGATTTTTGAAAATCATACGAGCGACTTGGCATTAGAAAATGCCAAAATTACTATGGAGATTATGCATCTTTCTACTGCCAAGTTGCTCGTATGATTTTCAAAAATCGCACTTCTGTTTGCCGGGTACTGACTGTTCTACCGTACGGGGTATGAAATTACCGTTAAAATTCGATAATTAAAGTACGTCTGGCAACACTGGGTGTCGGTTTCGCGTCGTGCCCGCCCGTCCTCCGCCCGCGCCCGTCCGTTGCCGTCCCGTCTCCGTCCGTTGCCGTCCCGTCTCCGTCCGTCCTCCGTCCGTGCCCGTGCTCCGTCCGTTGCCGTCCCGTCTCCGTCCGTTGCCGTCCCGTCTCCGTCCGTCCTCCGTCCGTCTCCGCGCCGTTGTAGTATGACTAAAGCTTTAACTTTTTTTCTACGTTCCGTTAACCCATAATTTTGGCGGTAAAGTCCGATTTGAAATGTTACTATGAAACCATTCATTCGTTCGTTCGTTCAATAGAAACGTTTTCTGTGTGAATCGAAACGGTTTTGACACATCCGAACGATTTCAAAAATAGAGAAAAACGTAACCACTCGGAATGAAAATCTCAATTCGTATGCGAATGTCAAGTCGCTCGTATGATTTTCAAAAATCGCACTCCTGGCTGGTGGGGTGGCGGTGGGTGGCACTGGTAGAGGCCTATGACAGCTTTAGTTCCGATAGGTCCGTTTGGCGCTGAAGTCACATTTTCCCTCATGAAACGTCATCACATCACAAGAAGCCAAACCATATTTACTAAACTTACAACAGCAGCAGCGTCATGCCGTGTTATTGCGTCAGAAGCTCATATCTTGTGTTTTTCCTGGTATTTTCGCTTGAGTTGAGAATCCTTGAGAAGCCCTAATTCTTACGTGTAGCATGCTACGGCTTCTGCGGGGCTAGTACGCCAACCCGCGATAGCAAAATTTAGCACATCCATCTGTCAAATTTAGTCTTTTATCTCGTTCGTTCGCGCGCAAATAGAAAGAGAGCGAAAGCGTGATAGCGCTTTATCACGCTGTTGCGGGTTGGCGTATTAGCCTCGCTGGAATGTTCTACTCAAAGGACATCTGGCACATAATACCTAAAAATGTATAACCGTCCTTCTATTTTTATTATGGACTATGGAACACTAGAAACTAACTGCAGGCATTAGTTTATTTTATAATGATTTATTAGTTTTTATCATTTTTATATAAAAAAAACATTGTGCTTGCCACACCTCCTACCTCCTCCTCCTCAAACAACATTGACAGCCATGTTGGGGTTGCTGCTTTTTTATAATTTATTAATAATAAATGATTAAATAACTCGTTAAATAAAAATAAATGATACTATCTGAGTCGTTTTTATAAAACCTCATAATTTATTACACATTTGACTTCAGTCAAAACTTCTATACATTTTAAGGTATTTTTTCAAGGGAGAGCGGCGGTTGTCCTTTGCTTGTCGACAGCAACGCGAAAACGGATCTGTTTGGAACTAAGTGAATATTTCACATATTTAACTGTGTCGCATCTGTTGCTACATGTCTACTCTGTGGGGTGCAGTGTTGCCAGACGGTTTCTTTTGTAACCTTTTAGTTGATTTTTAGCTCTGTCAGGTTACACGATTCAAAAGGTTACTTTTAGGAGATTTTTTGGAATTTGAATAATACATTCGTGATAAATCCGTATCACGGCTATCGCGGGTTGTGATGCTACCCATGCTAGAAGTTAATACAGTCAACATCTGTCTATCAATTCAATACCTTATTACTGGGAAAAAATATAAAAGGTTACTTTTCACACTAAAGCTTTAGTCATACTACAACGGCGCGGAGACGGACGGAGGACGGACGGAGACGGGACGGCAACGGACGGAGACGGGACGGCAACGGACGGAGCACGGGCACGGACGGAGGACGGACGGAGACGGGACGGCAACGGACGGAGACGGGACGGCAACGGACGGGCGCGGGCGGAGGACGGGCGGGCACGACGCGAAACCGACACCCAGTGTTGCCAGACGTACTTTAATTATCGAATTTTAACGGTAATTTCATACCCCGTACGGTAGAACAGTCAGTACCCGGCAAACAGAAGTGCGATTTTTGAAAATCATACGAGCAACTTGGCAGTAGAAAGATGCATAATCTCCATAGTAATTTTGGCATTTTCTAATGCCAAGTCGCTCGTATGATTTTCAAAAATCGCACTTCAGACTTGAAAAATGCGGAAGAGTGCGGCAGCAGTTGAAAATGTATGGACATATTTCTACTGCTGATTTGACTTTCGAAAATCACTCTCCTGGAGTATGATTTTTTAATGTTAAATCAGCAGTAGATAGATGCACGTCTCCATAGTAGGTACCTAACTGCCTCCGTGGTCTAGTGGTTAAGAGCATTGGCTCTCGATACGGAGGTCGTGGGTTCGGATCCCACGGGGGACACCTAGTGATATGTCACTTTGTGCGTTTTTCCCTAGTTGGTTAGGACATTGCAGGCTGAATCACCTGATTGTCCGAAAAGAAAAATGATTCCGTGCTTCGGATGGCACGCTAAGCCGTTGGTCCCGGCTACTATCTCTGGTGGTAGTAGTCGTTACATAAAAACCACGTCAGAGGCCGTAAGGCGGTCTGAAAAAACTCTGACACCAGGGCCTGCCAACACGATAAGAAGAAGACCTAATATTAAATTTATCAACTGCTGATTTCAAAGAGTTTCTATGAGTTTCAAAAATCGCACTCCTGGGAAGAAGATCAAGACACAAATCGCGCAAGAACTACCTTATATTATAGAGACTCAGGAGGTATAGGTACAGAGTGTACATTTAAATGCGCTATTACAGGGGTGCTTCAGATAATCAAACTGAACAACGTTCACTATGATCTAAGTTAAAAAAAAAACAATGATTTTGTTTTTCAACCGATTGATTCCAAAATCGATAACTGAGGGTCCGGTCCGCGTGGACTCTAAACAGGAATCTGATGTCAGATTTGAGAAAAGTGGCCGCCATCTTGAACTTTTTTGTTTCTCAACCGATTGCTTCCAAAATCGATATCTGGGGGTCGACGTGGACTCCAAACACGAATCCGATGTCAGATTTGAGAAAAGTGGCCGCCATCTTGAAATTTTTTGTTTCTCAACCCGATTGCTTCCAAAATCGATATCTGATGGTCCGCGTGGACTCCAAACACGAATCCGATGTCAAATTTGAGAAAAGTGGCCGCCATCTTGAACTTTTTTGTTTCTCAACCGATTGCTTCCAAAATCGATATCTGATGGTCTGCGTGGACTCTAAACACGAATCTGATGTCAGATTTGAGAAAAGTGGCCGCCATCTTGAACTTTTTTGTTTCTTAACCGATTGCTTCCAAAATCGATATCTAGGGGTCCGCGTGGACTCCAAACACGAATCCGATGTCAGATTTGAGAAAAGTGGCCGCCATCTTGAACTTTTTTGTTTCTTAACCGGTTGCTTCCAAAATCGATATCTGGGGGTCCGCGTGGACTCCGAACACGAATCCGATGTCAGATTTGAGAAAAGTGGCCGCCATCTTGAACTTTTTGGTTTCTCAACCGATTGCTTCCAAAATCGATATCTGGGGGTCTGCGTGAACTCCAAACACGAATCCGATGTCAGATTTGAGAAAAGTGGCCGCCATCTTGAACTTTTTTGTTTCTCAACCGATTGCTTCCAAAATCGATATCTGGGGGTCCGCGTGGACTCCGAATACGAATCCGATGTCAGATTTGAGAAAAGTGGCCGCCATTATGAACTTTTTTGTTTCTCAACCGATTGCTTCCAAAATCGATATCTGATAATCCGCGTGGACTCCACACACGAATCCGATGTCAAGTTTGAGAAAAGTGGCCGCCATCTTGAACTTTTTTGTTTCTCAACCGATTGCTTCCAAAATTGATATCTGATGGTCCGCGTGGACTCTAAACATGAATCCGATGTCAGATTTGAGAAAAGTGGCCGCCATCTTGAACTAGTTTGTTTCTCTATCGATTGCTTCCAAATTCGATATCTGGGGGTCCGCGTGAACTCCGAACACAAATCCGATGTCAGATTTGAGAAAAGTGGCCGCCATTTTGAACTTTTTTGTTTCTTAACCGATTGCTTCCAAAATCGATATCTGGGGGTCCGCGTGGACTCCGAACACGAATCCGATGTCAGATTTGAGAAAAGTGGCCGCCATCTTGAACTTTTTTGTTTCTTAACCGATTGCTTCCAAAATCGATATCTGGGGGTCCGCGTGGACTCCGAACACGAATCCGATGTCAGATTTGAGAAAAGTGGCCGCCATTTTGAACTTTTTTGTTTCTCAACTGATTGCTTCCAAAATCGATATCTGGGGGTCCGCGTGGACTCCGAACATGAATCCGATGTCAGATTTGAGAAAAGTGGCCGCCATCTTGAACTTTTTTGTTTCTTAACCGATTGCTTCCAAAATAGATATCTGGGGGTCAGCGTGGACTCCAAACACGAATCCGATGTCAGATTTGAGAAAAGTGGCCGCCATCTTGAACTATTTTGTTTCTCAACCGATTGCTTCCAAAATCGATATCTAGGGGTCCGCGTGGACTCCAAACACGAATCCGATGTCAGATTTGAGAAAAGTGTCCGCCATCTTGAACTTTTTTGTTTCTCAACCGATTGCTTCCAAAATCGATATCTAGGGGTCCGCGTGGATTCCAAACACGAATCTGATGTCAGATTTGAGAAAAAAGGCCGCCATCTTGAACTTTTTTGTTTCTCAACCGATTGCTTCCAAAATCGATATCCGGGGGTCCGCGTGGACTCCGAATACGAATCCGATGTCAGATTTGAGAAAATTGGCCGCCATCTTGAACTATTTTGTTTCTCAACCGATTGCTTCCAAAATCGATATCTAGGGGTCCACGTGGACTCCAAACACGAATCCGATGTCAGATTTGAGAAAAGTGGCCGCCATCTTGAACTTTTTTGTTTCTAAACCGATTGCTTCCAAAATCGATATCTAGGGGTCCGCGTGGACTCCGAACACGAATCTGATGTCAGATTTGAGAAAAAAGGCCGCCATCTTGAACTTTTTTGTTTCTCAACCGATTACTTCCAAAATCGATATCCGGGGGTCCGCGTGGAGTCCGAACACGAATCCGATGTCAGATTTGAGAAAAGTGGCCGCCATCTTGAACTATTTTGTTTCTCAACCGATTGCTTCCAAAATCGATATCTAGGGGTCCGCGTGGACTCCAAACACGAATCCGATGTCAGATTTGAGAAAAGTGTCCGCCATCTTGAACTTTTTTGTTTCTCAACCGATTGCTTCCAAAATCGATATCTAGGGGTCCGCGTGGATTCCAAACACGAATCTGATGTCAGATTTGAGAAAAAAGGCCGCCATCTTGAACTTTTTTGTTTCTCAACCGATTGCTTCCAAAATCGATATCCGGGGGTCCGCGTGGACTCCGAATACGAATCCGATGTCAGATTTGAGAAAATTGGCCGCCATCTTGAACTATTTTGTTTCTCAACCGATTGCTTCCAAAATCGATATCTAGGGGTCCACGTGGACTCCAAACACGAATCCGATGTCAGATTTGAGAAAAGTGGCCGCCATCTTGAACTTTTTTGTTTCTCAACCGATTGCTTCCAAAATCGATATCTAGGGGTCCGCGTGGACTCCGAACACGAATCTGATGTCAGATTTGAGAAAAAAGGCCGCCATCTTGAACTTTTTTGTTTCTCAACCGATTACTTCCAAAATCGATATCCGGGGGTCCGCGTGGAGTCCGAACATGAATCCGATGTCAGATTTGAGAAAAGTGGCCGCCATCTTGAACTTTTTTGTTTCTTAACCGATTGCTTCCAAAATCGATATCTGGGGGTCCGCGTGGACTCCGAACACGAATCCGATGTCAGATTTGAGAAAAGTGGCCGCCATCTTGAACTTTTTTGTTTCTTAACCGATTGCTTCCAAAATAGATATCTGGGGGTCAGCGTGGACTCCAAACACGAATCCGATGTCAGATTTGAGAAAAGTGGCCGCCATCTTGATCTATTTTGTTTCTCAACCGATTGCTTCCAAAATCGATATCTAGGGGTCCGCGTGGACTCCAAACACGAATCCGATGTCAGATTTGAGAAAAGTGGCCGCCATCTTGAACTTTTTTGTTTCTCAACCGATTGCTTCCAAAATCGATATCTGGGGGTCTACGTGGACTCCAAACACGAATCCGATGTCAGATTTGAGAAAAGTGGCCGCCATCTTGAACTAGTTTGTTTCTCTATCGATTGCTTCCAAATTCGATATCTGGGGGTCCGCGTAAACTCCGAACACAAATCTGATGTTAGATTTGAGAAAAGTGGCCGCCATCTTGAACTTTTTTGTTTCTTAACCGATTGCTTCCAAAATCGTTATCTGAGGGTCCGCGTGGAATCCGAACACGAATCTGATGTCAGATTTGAGGAGTTATCAGTTAGTCAGTTATCGATTTTGGAAGCAATCGGTTAAGAAACAAAAAAGTTCAAGATGGCAGCCACTTTTTTCAACTCTGACATCGGATTCGTGTTCGGAGTCCACGTGGACCCCCAGATATCGATTTTGGAAGCAATCGGTTGAGAAACAAAAAAGTTCAAGATGGCGGCCACTTTTCTCAAATTTGACATCGGATTCGTGTTTGGAGTCCACGTAGACCCCCAGATATCGATTTTGGAAGCAATCGGTTGAGAAACAAAGAAGTTCAAGATGGCGGCCACTTTTCTCAAATCTGACATCGGATTCGTGTTCAGAGACCACGCGGACCCCCAGATATCGATTTTGGAAGCAATCGGTTGAGAAACAAAAAAGTTCAAGATGGCGGCCACTTTTCTCAAATCTGACATCGGATTCGTGTTTGGAGTCCACGCGGACCCCTAGATATCGATTTTGGAAGCAATCGGTTAAGAAACAAAAAAGTTCAAGATGGCGGCCACTTTTCTCAAATCTGACATCGGATTCGTGTTCAGAGACCACGCGGACCCCCAGATATCGATTTTGGAAGCAATCGGTTGAGATACAAAAAAGTTCAAGATGGCGGCCACTTTTCTCAAATCTGACATCGGATTCGTGTTCAGAGACCACGCGGACCCCCGGATATCGATTTTGGAAGCAATCGGTTAAGAAACAAAAAAGTTCAAGATGGCGGCCACTTTTCTCAAATCTGACATCGGATTCGTGTTTGGAGTCCACGCGGACCCCTAGATATCGATTTTGGAAGCAATCGGTTAAGAAACAAAAAAGTTCAAGATGGCGGCCACTTTTCTCAAATCTGACATCGGATTCGTGTTTGGAGTCCACGTAGACCCCCAGATATCGATTTTGTAAGCAATCGGTTGAGAAACAAAAAAGTTCAAAATGGCGGCCACTTTTCTCAAATCGGACACCGGATTCGTGTTCAGAGACCACGCGGACCCCCGGATATCGATTTTGGAAGCAATCGGTTGAGAAACAAAAAAGTTCAAGATGGCGGCCACTTTTCTCAAATCTGACATCGGATTCGTGTTTGGAGTCCACGCGGACCCCTAGATATCGATTTTGGAAGCAATCGGTTAAGAAACAAAAAAGTTCAAGATGGCGGCCACTTTTCTCAAATCTGACATCGGATTCGTGTTCAGAGACCACGCGGACCCCCAGATATCGATTTTGGAAGCAATCGGTTGAGAAACAAAAAAGTTCAAGATGGCGGCCACTTTTCTCAAATCTGACATCGGATTCGTGTTCAGAGACCACGCGGACCCCCAGATATCGATTTTGGAAGCAATCGGTTAAGAAACAAAAAAGTTCAAGATGGCGGCCACTTTTCTCAAATCTGACATCGGATTCGTGTTCAGAGACCACGCGGACCCCCGGATGTCGATTTTGGAAGCAATCGGTTAAGAAACAAAAAAGTTCAAGATGGCGGCCACTTTTCTCAAATCTGACATCGGATTCGTGTTTGGAGTCCACGCGGACCCCTAGATATCGATTTTGGAAGCAATCGGTTAAGAAACAAAAAAGTTCAAGATGGCGGCCACTTTTCTCAAATCTGACATCGGATTCGTGTTTGGAGTCCACGTGGACCCCTAGATATCGATTTTGGAAGCAATCGGTTGAGAAACAAAATAGTTCAAGATGGCGGCCAATTTTCTCAAATCTGACATCGGATTCGTATTCGGACTCCACGCGGACCCCCGGATATCGATTTTGGAAGCAATCGGTTAAGAAACAAAAAAGTTCAAGATGGCGGCCTTTTTTCTCAAATCTGACATCAGATTCGTGTTCGGAGTCCACGCGGACCCCTAGATATCAATTTTCGAAGCAATCGGTTGAGAAACAAAAAAGTTCAAGATGGCGGCCACTTTTCTCAAATCTGACATCGGATTCGTGTTTGGAGTCCACGCGGACCCCTAGATATCGATTTTGGAAGCAATCGGTTGAGAAACAAAAAAGTTCAAGATGGCGGCTACTTTTCTCAAATCTGACATCGGATTCGTGTTTGGAGTCCACGCGGACCCCTAGATATCGATTTTGGAAGCAATCGGTTGAGAAACAAAATAGTTCAAGATGGCGGCCACTTTTCTCAAATCTGACATCGGATTCGTGTTCGGAGTCCACGCGGACCCCCGGATATCGATTTTGGAAGCAATCGGTTGAGAAACAAAAAAGTTCAAGATGGCGGCCTTTTTTCTCAAATCTGACATCAGATTCGTATTCGGAGTCCACGCGGACCCCCAGATATCGATTTTGGGAGCAATCGGTTGAGAAACAAAAAAGTTCAAGATGGCGGACACTTTTCTCAAATCTGACATCGGATTCGTGTTTGGAGTCCACGCGGACCCCCGGATATCGATTTTGGAAGCAATCGGTTAAGAAACAAAAAAGTTCAAGATGGCGGCCACTTTTCTCAAATCTGACATCGGGTTCGTGTTTGGAGTCCACGCGGACCCCTAGATATCGATTTTGGTAGCAATCGGTTGAGAAACAAAATAGTTCAAGATGGCGGCCACTTTTCTCAAATCTGACATCGGATTCGTGTTCGAAGTCCACGCGGACCCCCGGATATCGATTTTGGAAGCAATCGGTTGAGAAACAAAAAAGTTCAAGATGGCGGCCTTTTTTCTCAAATCTGACATCAGATTCGTGTTTGGAATCCACGCGGACCCCTAGATATCGATTTTGGAAGCAATCGGTTGAGAAACAAAAAAGTTCAAGATGGCGGACACTTTTCTCAAATCTGACATCGGATTCGTGTTTGGAGTCCACGCGGACCCCCGGATATCGATTTTGGAAGCAATCGGTTGAGAAACAAAAAAGTTCAAGATGGCGGCCACTTTTCTCAAATCTGACATCGGATTCGTGTTCGGAGTCCACGCGGACCCCCAGATATCGATTTTGGAAGCAATCGGTTAAGAAACAAAAAAGTTCAAGATGGCGGCCTTTTTTCTCAAATCTGACATCAGATTCGTGTTCGGAGTCCACGCGGACCCCCGGATATCGATTTTGGAAGCAATCGGTTGAGAAACAAAAAAGTTCAAGATGGCGGCCACTTTTCTCAAATCTAACATTGTATTCGTGTTCGGGGTCCACGCAGCCTCTCAGATATCGATTTTGGAGGCAATCGGTTGAAAAACAAAGAAGTTACTGAGTACTACTACAAACGGGTACTGTTATGTAACTCGCTTCAGCGCCATCTATCGAGCCATTTTGAACTGTCACCTTCACCATATCAAATTCTTTTCACCATAAAATTTTCCTCGATTTTTCGAGATCAACTATTGGCAGCACCGCGCGGGCGGAGGACGGACGGAGACGGGACGGCGACGGACGGAGACGGGACGGCAACGGACGGAGACGGGACGGCAACGGACGGAGCACGGGCGGTGGACGGACGGAGACGGGACGGCGACGGACGGAGACGGGACGGCGACGGACGGAGACGGGACGGCAACGGACGGAGCACGGAGGCCGTTGGCCGTCAAAGGATTTTATACTCTCCTACTATGTAAATAAGGTTCATTTTTCATTGCTCTCGCTGGCTCCGTCCCGTCCCGTGCCCGTCCCGTCCCGTCAAATATGAATAGAGCTTTAAGCTTTAGTCATACTACAACGGCGCGGAGACGGACGGAGGACGGACGGAGACGGGACGGCAACGGACGGAGACGGGACGGCAACGGACGGAGCACGGGCACGGACGGAGGACGGACGGAGACGGGACGGCAACGGACGGAGACGGGACGGCAACGGACGGGCGCGGGCGGAGGACGGGCGGGCACGACGCGAAACCGACACCCAGTGTTGCCAGACGTACGTTTAATTATCGAATTTTAACGGTAATTTCATACCCCGTACAGGACAGTCAGTACCCGGCAAACAGGCTTGAAAAATGCGGAAGAGTGCGGCAGCAGTTGAAAATGTATGGAGATATTTCTACTGCTGATTTGACTTTCGAAAATCACTCTCCTGGAGTATGATTTTTTAATGTTAAATCAGCAGTAGAAAGATGCACGTCTCCATAGTAGGTACCTAACTGCCTCCGTGGTCTAGTGGTTAAGAGCATTGGCTCTCGATACGGAGGTCGTGGGTTCGGATCCCACGGGCGACACCTAGTGATATGTCACTTTGTGCGTTTTTCCCTAGTTGGTTAGGACATTGCAGGCTGAATCACCTGATTGTCCGAAAAGAAAAATGATTCCGTGCTTCGGATGGCACGCTAAGCCGTTGGTCCCGGCTACTATCTCTGGTGATAGTAGTCGTTACATAAAAACCACGTCAGAGGCCGTAAGGCGGTCTGAAAAAACTCTGACACAAGGGCCTGCCCACACGATAAGAAGAAGACCTAATATTAAATTTTTCAACTGCTGATTTCAAAGAGTTTCTATGAGTTTCAAAAATAGCACTCCTGGGAAGAAGAACAAGACACAAATCGCGCAAGAACTACCTTATATTATAGAGACTCAGGAGGTATAGGTACAGAGTGTACATTTAAATGCGCTATTACGGGGTGCTTCAGATAATCAAACTGAACAACGTTCACTATGATCTAAGTTAAAAAAAAAAAACAAAGATTTTGTTTTTCAACCGATTGATTCCAAAATCGATAACTGAGGGTCCGCGACCGCGTGGACTCCGAACACAAATCCGATGTCAGATTTGAGAAAAGTGACCGCCATCTTGAACTTTTATGTTTCTCAACCGATTGCTTCCAAAATCGATATCTGAGGGTCTGCGTGGACTCTAAACACGAATCTGATGTCAGATTTGAGAAAAGTGGCCGCCATCTTGAACTTTTTTGTTTCTCAACCGATTGCTTCCAAAATCGATATCTAGGGGTCCGCGTGGACTCCGAACACGAATCCGATGTCAGATTTGAGAAAAGTGGCCGCCATCTTGAACTTTTTGGTTTCTCAACCGATTGCTTCCAAAATCGATATCTAGGGGTCTGCGTGAACTCCAAACACGAATCCGATGTCAGATTTGAGAAAAGTGGCCGCCATCTTGAACTTTTTTGTTTCTCAACCGATTGCTTCCAAAATCGATATCTGGGGGTCCGCGTGGACTCCGAATACGAATCCGATGTCAGATTTGAGAAAAGTGGCCGCCATTATGAACTTTTTTGTTTCTCAACCGATTGCTTCCAAAATCGATATCTGATAATCCGCGTGGACTCCACACACGAATCCGATGACAAGTTTGAGAAAAGTGGCCGCCATCTTGAACTTTTTTGTTTCTCAACCGATTGCTTCCAAAATAGATATCTGGGGGTCCGCGTGGACTCTAAACATGAATCCGATGTCAGATTTGAGAAAAGTGGCCGCCATCTTGAACTAGTTTGTTTCTCTATCGATTGCTTCCAAATTCGATATCTGGGGGTCCGCGTGAACTCCGAACACAAATCTGATGTTAGATTTGAGAAAAGTGGCCGCCATCTTGAACTTTTTTGTTTCTCAACCGATTGCTTCCAAAATCGATATCTGGGGGTCGACGTAGACTCCGAATACGAATCCGATGTCAGATTTGAGAAAAGTGGCCGCCATTATGAACTTTTTTGTTTCTCAACCGATTGCTTCCAAAATCGATATCTGATAATCCGCGTGGACTCCACACACGAATCCGATGTCAAGTTTGAGAAAAGTGGCCGCCATCTTGAACTTTTTTGTTTCTCAACCGATTGCTTCCAAAATTGATATCTGATGGTCCGCGTGGACTCTAAACATGAATCCGATGTCAGATTTGAGAAAAGTGGCCGCCATCTTGAACTTTTTTGTTTCTCAACCGATTGCTTCCAAAATCGATATCTGGGGGTCGACGTGGACTCCAAACACGAATCCGATGTCAGATTTGAGAAAAGTGGCCGCCATCTTGAACTTTTTTGTTTCTCAACCGATTGCTTCCAAAATCGATATCTAGGGATCCGCGTGGACTCCAAACACGAATCCGATGTCAGATTTGAGAAAAGTGGCCGCCATCTTGAACTTTTTTGTTTCTCAACCGATTGCTTCCAAAATCGATATCTAGGGGTCCGCGTGGACTCCAAACACGAATCCGATGTCAGATTTGAGAAAAGTGGCCGCCATCTTGAACTTTTTTGTTTCTTAACCGATTGCTTCCAAAATCGATATCTGGGGGTCCGCGTGAACTCCAAACACGAATCCGATGTCAGATTTGAGAAAAGTGGCCGCCATCTTGAACTTTTTTGTTTCTCAACCGATTGCTTCCAAAATCGATATCTGGGGGTCCGCGTGGACTCCGAATACGAATCCGATGTCAGATTTGAGAAAAGTGGCCGCCATTATGAACTTTTTTGTTTCTCAACCGATTGCTTCCAAAATCGATATCTGATAATCCGCGTGGACTCCACACACGAATCCGATGACAAGTTTGAGAAAACTGGCCGCCATCTTGAACTTTTTTGTTTCTCAACCGATTGCTTCCAAAATAGATATCTGGGGGTCCGCGTGGACTCTAAACATGAATCCGATGTCAGATTTGAGAAAAGTGGCCGCCATCTTGAACTAGTTTGTTTCTCTATCGATTGCTTACAAATTCGATATCTGGGGGTCCGCGTGAACTCCGAACACAAATCTGATGTTAGATTTGAGAAAAGTGGCCGCCATCTTGAACTTTTTTGTTTCTCAACCGATTGCTTCCAAAATCGATATCTGGGGGTCGACGTGGACTCCGAATACGAATCCGATGTCAGATTTGAGAAAAGTGGCCGCCATTATGAACTTTTTGGTTTCTTAACCGATTGCTTCCAAAATCGATATCTGATAATCCGCGTGGACTCCACACACGAATCCGATGACAAGTTTGAGAAAAGTGGCCGCCATCTTGAACTTTTTTGTTTCTCAACCGATTGCTTCCAAAATCGATATCTGATGGTCTGCGTGGACTCTAAACACGAATCTGATGTCAGATTTGAAAAAAGTGGCCGCCATCTTGAACTTTTTTGTTTCTTAACCGATTGCTTCCAAAATCGATATCTGGGGGTCCGCGTGGACTCCGAACACGAATCCGATGTCAGATTTGAGAAAAGTGGCCGCCATCTTGAACTTTTTGGTTTCTCAACCGATTGCTTCCAAAATCGATATCTGGGGGTCCGCGTGGACTCCGAATACGAATCCGATGTCAGATTTGAGAAAAGTGGCCGCCATTATGAACTTTTTTGTTTCTCAACCGATTGCTTCCAAAATCGATATCTGATAATCCGCGTGGACTCCACACACGAATCCGATGTCAAGTTTGAGAAAAGTGGCCGCCATCTTGAACTTTTTTGTTTCTCAACCGATTGCTTCCAAAATTGATATCTGATGGTCCGCGTGGACTCTAAACATGAATCCGATGTCAGATTTGAGAAAAGTGGCCGCCATCTTGAACTAGTTTGTTTCTCTATCGATTGCTTCCAAATTCGATATCTGGGGGTCCGCGTGAACTCCGAACACAAATCTGATGTTAGATTTGAGAAAAGTGGCCGCCATCTTGAACTTTTTTGTTTCTTAACCGATTGCTTCCAAAATCGTTATCTGAGGGTCCGCGTGGAATCCGAACACGAATCTGATGTCAGATTTGAGGAGTTATCAGTTAGTCAGTTATCGATTTTGGAAGCAATCGGTTAAGAAACAAAAAAGTTCAAGATGGCAGCCACTTTTTTCAACTCTGACATCGGATTCGTGTTCGGAGTCCACGTGGACCCCCAGATATCGATTTTGGAAGCAATCGGTTGAGAAACAAAAAAGTTCAAGATGGCGGCCACTTTTCTCAAATCTGACACCGGATTCGTGTTCGGAGTCCACACGGACCCCCAGATATCGATTTTGGAAGCAATCGGTTGAGAAACAAAAAAGTTCAAGATGGCGGCCACTTTTCTCAAATCTGACATCGGATTCGTGTTTGGAGTCCACGTGGACCCCTAGATATCGATTTTGGAAGCAATCGGTTGAGAAACAAAAAAGTTCAAGATGGCGGCCACTTTTCTCAAATCTGACATCGGATTCGTGTTCAGAGACCACGCGGACCCCCGGATATCGATTTTGGAAGCAATCGGTTAAGAAACAAAAAAGTTCAAAATGGCGGCCACTTTTCTCAAATCTGACATCGGATTCATGTTTGGAGTCCACGCGGACCCCTAGATATCGATTTTGGAAGCAATCGGTTAAGAAACAAAAAAGTTCAAGATGGCGGCCACTTTTCTCAAATCTGACATCGGATTCGTGTTTGGAGTCCACGTCGACCCCCAGATATCGATTTTGGAAGCAATCGGTTGAGAAACAAAAAAGTTCAAGATGGCGGCCACTTTTCTCAAATCTGACATCGGATTCGTGTTTGGAATCCACGCGGACCCCTAGATATCGATTTTGGAAGCAATCAGTCGAGAAACAAAAAAGTTCAAGATGTCGGCCACTTTTCTCAAATCTGACATCGGATTCGTGTTTGGAGTCCACGCGGACCCCTAGATATCGATTTTGGAAGCAATTGGTTAAGAAACAAAAAAGTTCAAGATGGCGGCCACTTTTCTCAAATCTGACATCGGATTCGTGTTCAGAGACCACGCGGACCCCCGGATATCGATTTTGGAAGCAATCGGTTAAGAAACAAAAAAGTTCAAGATGGCGGCCACTTTTCTCAAATCTGACATCGGATTCGTGTTCAGAGACCACGCGGACCCCCGGATATCGATTTTGGAAGCAATCGGTTAAGAAACAAAAAAGTTCAAGATGGCGGCCACTTTTCTCAAATCTGACATCGGATTCATGTTTGGAGTCCACGCGGACCCCTAGATATCGATTTTGGAAGCAATCGGTTAAGAAACAAAAAAGTTCAAGATGGCGGCCACTTTTCTCAAATCTGACATCGGATTCGTGTTTGGAGTCCACGTCGACCCCCAGATATCGATTTTGGAAGCAATCGGTTGAGAAACAAAAAAGTTCAAGATGGCGGCCAGTTTTCTCAAATCTGACATCGGATTCGTGTTTGGAATCCACGCGGACCCCTAGATATCGATTTTGGAAGCAATCAGTCGAGAAACAAAAAAGTTCAAGATGTCGGCCACTTTTCTCAAATCTGACATCGGATTCGTGTTTGGAGTCCACGCGGACCCCCAGATATCGATTTTGGAAGCAATTGGTTAAGAAACAAAAAAGTTCAAGATGGCGGCCACTTTTCTCAAATCTGACATCGGATTCGTGTTCAGAGACCACGCGGACCCCCGGATATCGATTTTGGAAGCAATCGGTTAAGAAACAAAAAAGTTCAAGATGGCGGCCACTTTTCTCAAATCTGACATCGGATTCGTGTTCAGAGACCACGCGGACCCCCGGATATCGATTTTGGAAGCAATCGGTTAAGAAACAAAAAAGTTCAAGATGGCGGCCACTTTTCTCAAATCTGACATCGGATTCGTGTTCGGAGTCCACGCGGACCCCCAGATATCGATTTTGGAAGCAATCGGTTGAGAAACAAAAAAGTTCAAGATGGCGGCCACTTTTCTCAAATCTGACATCGGATTCGTGTTCAGAGACCACGCGGACCCCCGGATATCGATTTTGGAAGCAATCGGTTAAGAAACAAAAAAGTTCAAAATGGCGGCCACTTTTCTCAAATCTGACATCGGATTCGTGTTTGGAGTCCACGCGGACCCCTAGGTATCGATTTTGGAAGCAATCGGTTAAGAAACAAAAAAGTTCAAGATGGCGGCCAATTTTCTCAAATCTGACATCGGATTCGTGTTTGGAGTCCACGTAGACCCCCAGATATCGATTTTGGAAGCAATCGGTTAAGAAACAAAAAAGTTCAAGATGGCGGCCACTTTTCTCAAATCTGACATCGGATCCGTGTTCGGAGTCCACGCGGACCCCTAGATATCGATTTTGGAAGCAATCGGTTGAGAAACAAAAAAGTTCAAGATGGCGGCCACTTTTCTCAAATCTGACATCGGATTCGTGTTTGGAGTCCACGCGGACCCCTAGATATCGATTTTGGAAGCAATCGGTTGAGAAACAAAATAGATCAAGATGGCGGCCACTTTTCTCAAATCTGACATCGGATTCGTGTTTGGAGTCCACGCTGACCCCCAGATATCTATTTTGGAAGCAATCGGTTAAGAAACAAAAAAGTTCAAGATGGCGGCCACTTTTCTCAAATCTGACATCGGATTCGTGTTCGGAGTCCACGCGGACCCCCAGATATCGATTTTGGAAGCAATCGGTTAAGAAACAAAAAAGTTCAAGATGGCGGCCACTTTTCTCAAATCTGACATCGGATTCGTGTTCGGACTCCACGCGGACCCCCGGATATCGATTTTGGAAGCAATCGGTTGAGAAACAAGAAAGTTCAAGATGGCGGCCTTTTTTCTCAAATCTGACATCAGATTCGTGTTCGGAGTCCACGCGGACCCCTAGATATCGATTTTGGAAGCAATCGGTTGAGAAACAAAAAAGTTCAAGATGGCGGCCACTTTTCTCAAATCTGACATCGGATTCGTGTTTGGAGTCCACGCGGACCCCTAGATATCGATTTTGGAAGCAATCGGTTGAGAAACAAAATAGTTCAAGATGGCGGCCACTTTTCTCAAATCTGACATCGGATTCGTGTTCAGAGTCCACGCGGACCCCCGGATATCGATTTTGGAAGCAATCGGTTGAGAAACAAAAAAGTTCAAGATGGCGGCCTTTTTTCTCAAATCTGACATCAGATTCGTGTTTGGAATCCACGCGGACCCCTAGATATCGATTTTGGAAGCAATCGGTTGAGAAACAAAAAAGTTCAAGATGGCGGCCACTTTTCTCAAATCTGACATCGGATTCGTGTTTGGAGTCCACGCGGACCCCTAGATATCGATTTTGGAAGCAATCGGTTAAGAAACAAAAAAGTTCAAGATGGCGGCCACTTTTCTCAAATCTGACATCGGGTTCGTGTTCGGAGTCCACGCGGACCCCCAGATATCAATTTTGGAAGCAATCAGTTGAGAAACAAAAAAGTTCAAAATGGCGGCTACTTTTCTCAAATCTGACATCGGATTCGTGTTCGGAGTCCACGCGGACCCCCAGATATCGATTTTGGAAGCAATCGGTTAAGAAACAAAAAAGTTCAAGATGGCGGCCACTTTTCTCAAATCTGACATCGGATTCGTATTCGGAGTCCACGCGGACCCCCAGATATCGATTTTGGAAGCAATCGGTTAAGAAACAAAAAAGTTCAAGATGGCGGCCACTTTTCTCAAATCTGACATCGGATTCGTGTTCAGAGACCACGCGGACCCCCGGATATCGATTTTGGAAGCAATCGGTTGAGAAACAAAAAAGTTCAAAATGGCGGCCACTTTTCTCAAATCTGACATCGGATTCGTGTTCGGAGTCCACGCGGACCCCCAGATATCGATTTTGGAAGCAATCGGTTGAGAAACAAAAAAGTTCAAGATGGCGGCCACTTTTCTCAAATCTGACATCGGGTTCGTGTTCGGAGTCCACGCGGACCCCCAGATATCGATTTTGGAAGCAATCAGTTGAGAAACAAAAAAGTTCAAAATGGCGGCCACTTTTCTCAAATCTGACATCGGATTCGTGTTCGGAGTCCACGCGGACCCCCAGATATCGATTTTGGAAGCAATCGGTTAAGAAACAAAAAAGTTCAAGATGGCGGCCACTTTTCTCAAATCTAACATTGTATTCGTGTTCGGGGTCCACGCGGCCTCTCAGATATCGATTTTGGAGGCAATCGGTTGATAAACAAAGAAGTTACTGAGTACTACTACAAACGGGTACTGTTATGTAACTCGCTTCAGCGCCATCTATCGAGCCATTTTGAACTGTCACCTTCGCCATATCAAATTCTTTTCACCATAAAATTTTCCTCGATTTTTCGAGATCAACTATTGGCAGCACCGCGCGGGCGGAGGACGGACGGAGACGGGACGGCGACGGACGGAGACGGGACGGCAACGGACGGAGACGGGACGGCAACGGACGGAGCACGGGCGGTGGACGGACGGAGACGGGACGGCGACGGACGGAGACGGGACGGCGACGGACGGAGACGGGACGGCAACGGACGGAGCACGGAGGCCGTTGGCCGTCAAAGGATTTTATACTCTCCTACTATGTAAATAAGGTTCATTTTTCATTGCTCTCGCTGGCTCCGTCCCGTCCCGTGCCCGTCCCGTCCCGTCAAATATGAATAGAGCTTAAAAGTTTACTTTTTTATCAATTTCTGGTTACTTTTGACAAGATCCGGCTGGCAACACTGGTGGAGTGGCAGCGGCCGTCGGCCGTTATTTTTCAAGTGTTTGTGCGGTTACGTTAGCAAAAGTTAATTCTCAAAAATTATTTGCCTTTGGAAATGTGAATATTCATACAAAAATTACTATATTTGTGTTTTTTTATGACTATCGTACAAAAGTGAAGCAAAGATGAGCACGGAAAATTCAGATTTCGGGCCAAGCATAGCCTTGTCGTTGGTCGCCCAATTCGATGATATAAATCGTTTGAACGGTGTCCTAAACGAAGGTAGTGCTGAAGAATGTGAGTAAAACTACTTTATTTGTTAGCTACCTTCAATTTATATAGTCTACGTACGATAAAATCTGTAATTATTGGACTAAGGTCCATAGGCGAAGTTAGTTCGTTTCTTGGTAAAAAAACCAGTGGTTTATTGTGACCTTCGATGTGAAAGGCATTCCAGTTTCAAAAACCTTGCTGGTGAGTCACAATATTTATAACAGAAACAGACAATGTTTGTATAAATATATTTCTGATTACCATGTAGCTTTTTTGACGACCCGGTTGGTGTAATGGTTACCACGCCGGACTACCAAACCAGGGTCCTGGGTTCGTATCCCAGTTTGGTCATGGATGTTATTATGTTTGTGCCGTTGTTGTATGGTTACTATGCCTATAGTGCTTACTTGGGATCATTACAATGTATGTGCTTGTGAGCGTTATTTTTTTATCCTTCAGCACTGGTAGGCGGTGTCCTATTGCCATCGCACGCGCGATGGTGCGATGCGATGTGATCGTACTGATGGGTAATTCTCCGAAATTTTTCAAATTTTCAAATTTTTCCATGGAAAAATTTCAACGATTTGTAAAATTTCGGAGAATTACCCATCAGTACGATCACATCGCATCGCACCATCGCGCGTGCGATGGCAATAGGACACCGCCGTAGCATGCAAACCTGCGATCGCTGTGATACGGCTTTATCACGTCTTTTATCTCGTTCGTTCGCACTCAAAAGAATCATGTTCATGTGCTTACAGTTTTATACCTTACGAGCTTTTACCCGCGACTTCGTCCGCATAAATTATATACCAGATTTTAAGTCAGATGATAAGCTATCAAACAAAAACAGTTTCATCAAAATCGGTTCAGTAGTTTTTGCGTGATGCTCGAACAAACAAACACACAAACAAACAGACAGACGAAAATCCAAAAATTTGTGATTTGGAATCAGGGACGTCTAAAAACTATATCGTAATCTTTTTTTTGTAAATATCTTCAATGTACAGACACACTTCTGTTACAGTTTTTAGGGTTCCGTACCCAAAGGGTGAAAACGGGACCCTATTACTAAGCCTACGTTGTCCGTCCCTCCGTCTGTCCGTCCGTCCGTCTGTCCTACCTATTTAAGGCTGTAACTTTTGAACCGTAATAGCTAGATAATTGAAATTTTCACAGAATGTGCGTTGTTACGGCGGATTTGCTAACAAATAATAAAAATGTCAAAAAGTTAAAAATTAAGGGGGGTTCTCAACAAGAAACTACTTTTTATCAACGTTTTTTCTTCACGCTCTATAGTAAAAACGGTAATACATACAAGCGTCAAACTTAGTGTGATTATAGAGCCAACTCTACAGATTAACAACAAATACTAAAAACCGGCCAAGTGTGAGTTGGTCTCATGCTAAAGGTCCCGGACAAAAAAAGTTTTTTTTCTAAGTTAAATGTTAAAAATGTTGTGTTCTGTGGTGGTGTGGTACGGAACCCTCGGTGCGCGAGTAGCCCGACTCGCACTTGACCGGTTTTATTTAATAGTTTAGATTATAAAATTCATTGAAAAAAGTAAAAGCTTGCAATATCACACCATGTGTATTTGATCACGAGTCACGAAAAAAGCTCACAAACATGAATTAACTTTTCTCTGTTTTTTGTTGTTTTTCTCAATTATTTGTTATCCATCGCAGGTTTCCTAGCCTTTGTAAAGCAGATGGAATGGGTCCGTGGGCAGTGGGCGTCTGCGGAGGCGGAAGCCAACAGATTGCAGACGGAGCTGGAGGAAGCTCTGCGGGCCCTAGCCAAGTGGGAGTCCAAGTTCGCACACGTCAGGAAACTGCTCGACGGAGAGAAGAGGGAGCGGAATATCGTTTTGAAGAAGTACAATGAGTTGGTGAGATACTTGTTTTTGATAGAATTCTTCTTTAGTTTTTTTGGCAAAAGATCAAAACACTGGTTTAAAAAACCTGTGCCCTATGGTAGGCCCTATGTAATTAAAAATGTACAGGAGATAGGTGTGGAAATAGAAAAACACTTATGGACTAATAATATTGGTGAAAATGTGGAAAGGTGATAATGGTGAGGTGCAGCATACTCGAAACAGGTGATGTATGATATATGGATGTGAATGAGGCGAGAGAGGTATGCAAGGATCATAGCAAATGGAGCGTCTTGGTCTTTGCCTACGTCTCAGGAAAAGAGGTAATATTGATGTAATGCAACTTTAAACAACATTATCTAATTCACTATTCAGCGTGTTAATGAATAAGCTCAAAACTTCATACATCCCAACTGATTTATAACTAAATAATTCGATTGAAACAATAATTTTATTATTTTGATAGTTAAAATTTTAAGTTGTATTTTAAGTTTTGAGGAAAAATGATTTGTTATCATTTCAGCCTTAGATTAAAAACTTTTCGCTTACGCTGAAAGATGTAGCCAAGAAATGAGAGAGTGAGATAGCCAGTTATTAAAACTTATGTGAACAAAAAGGACAGAAATATTATTTTTTGTTTCGGTCACCATGGCCGGTTTGTTTGTTGGGCAAGATGTCAAACCACTGTCAAACCTATGGAATGTTGATGACATCTTGCCAAGCAAATCGTCTTTTAGTATGGAAAAGTCACACTATTGCTGTTTCATGTGCTGCCACGTTATGGTTACATCTAGTTACTATATCTATGATTTCAGCAATGAATGAAAACTCATGGATACATTTCAATAATCTTGTTTTGGTAGTAAGTAGGGTGAGTGTGCCCGTGCCCGTGGGGTGGGTTGACATCGGGTTCGGTAAATTTAAAATTTTATTAACAAATTATGTAATATTTTGAGAAAATTACCTATGTTGAAACAATGATAATTCGAATCTGCTCTCGTTTCTAAACAAACTTCTTTCTAGTTTTGCGTTAATTCATTAACCCATTGTATATGATTAAACTAAAGCTAGGATCTTTTTTTTTTTTTTTTCCTTTTTTTGCCAAGGCTTTTGCTACGCGTGGTGACAATGTCAGCCTCATGGGGTAGTACTTTTTTTTTCTTATCGATCTAGGGCAAGGGACAGCCCAACAAACTGGTATAAACCTACTGCTCTGCTAGACAGAGGGTCAGCCAACCAGCAGTTGAGCTGCCCATTATAACAGTTGTTTGCAATAAACCTAGCTCTCAGATCTGCATTCCGGACACATTCCAGCATTACATGTATGAGGTCCTCCACTTTATTGCACACTGTGCATAGTGGGGAGGGTTTAATACCCATTAGATGATAGAACTTGTTAACTGGATGTGCCCCGAACGCAGCCTGAATGCTGAGACTAGTGTTTTCCTAGCAAGATCGGCCGAACTAAACCAAGGCAACCAGTGTGGCTTACTGTGGAGAGTCCTGTACCAAATTCCAACGATCAACGATTGTTCCCCGAAATGGTATTCCCATTTTTCTAGAGACTTTTTTTTTATTAAGGGTGTCAGTTCACTGGGGTAAGGTAAAGCTAGGATCGAAATTAAACTTAGAGGGGGTGAACCGATCGATGGGGTGTCAGAGTGGTGTTCTAGAGCAGAGACCATGAATTGGCAAGCGTAGTGTGGGACGCCTCTTTTTAGAAGAATTCTAAACAATTTCAATCATAATAATTTTATTGTGAATCATAGGTAAAATTTACAGATGTTACACAGGTTGTAAATTACATTATAGTTTCGCTATGTCCTGCCGCATGGGCGCACAATACTTATTCCTAGCATGCATGAAAACAAATCGGTACATACAAGATATTAGAAGGAATACATCGATTTTAAAAAGACAAGAATTTAACAAGTTTATAAACTAAAGAAATTATCCATTACAGAGTAAACTACTAGACATGGCGCGAGATCTTCTCTTCAATGACAATAGGGCCAAGCTGAACAATGAGACACTACAGAAACTGGCCTTCCTGAATGGCACTACACAGGACCACAATGCTAAACTAAGCAATGTTCCAGAACTTAACTCTACTGGTGAGATATACGTACAGACGGCCACAGATCAACATATGCATAGTTGGGCTCTATGTCGATGAGCATAGCATTCAACTATGCAAAGGTTGATTTATCGCCGTGTGTACATGCATCATATCTTTTTTAGGAACTTTTATACAAAAGTAATCATCTCTTTGTGGCGTCAAATTACGTAACGAAATTTGGGGGCAGAGGTACCTATAATCAGGCAGGCTCCTGGTACCAGGACGGTGAAGCCTGGCCATATGTGGGGGTGAGAGTCAAAAACTTGAGTATAGTGCATTAAATAATTTACGAATGTCCCCGTTACATTGAGAAGTATTCCGAAAATGTTATTGGGGATATTATTGTCAGCTATTAATCTTGCACTGTTGGGCAATGGCCTCCCTTGTCTTCAAGAGTCTCACTGCTAGTTGCATGTACGTTCATTAAATATAATCCTTCATTAAATCTCATGCTGAAACTTTTTGTTTTGTTGACATAATAAAAGCCAGCAAGAGATTTAATGGAGGATTATCTTAATGAATGTACGTGCAACTGGCGGTCAGTTCAGCCACAATTTAATTTGTTTTCTTTTTATTAAGTTATGGTTCTGTGTTGGGGAGACAAAAAAGAATAAATATTTGTCTGTGCATGCATCAGATAAAACTGCAAGATGGAGTGTTTAGAAATTGATAGGGGTTAAGACACACATGTACCCTTTAAAGTGAATAAAAAAAAGGAGTAACATTTATTAATTCATCGCAATCTGCTTACTCAATCAAATAATATCCAACATTGGTATCGATTTCAGCAGTCTGGCAGCAGAATAGAATGCCTCAATATATCTGTAACAATACCCTATCACTATTGTATGTACTTCCCAGGCACCCTGCTCTCAGAGATGTCGTACTCGCGCTCGGAGGACGACCTGGACCTCTCGCTGGCCTCGACGCGGAGGTCGTGGGTGCAGCGAGGCGGGTGGTCCGCCAGGGAGAACGCGCCCGCCTCCAAGAAGCGACGCTCCTCCACTTCGTCTGCCACCAAGGTACTGTACAGACTACACCAATACAGGCAAAATCTGAAAACCTTTTTATTTATAAGACGTCATTTTCGGCGCCATTTTATGAAGCAAAGTGTTTCTAGCCGCTAATGTTCTAAGGTTGATGTTCAGAATTGTATTTTTTAAGTCTTATTTCGAACTCCCGTTTTTCTAATTCTATACATTTTCAACCCTACTTGACTGAGGACTGCTCAAAAGATGTCTCTGATGTTCAGCCATAGAGTTCCGAAGATTTATTTAAAAATAAAATAAAATATTTTAACAGGGTCTATATGGGTATGGTTAATTAGAGTCTAAAGCAAGACTGTAAATGTGATTGCAGACAGTAGAGCTGCAGGGCGGCAAGGTGCTGGCCACCGCGACCACCACGCTCACGCTGGAGCGCCAGCCCACCAACCACGACCTGAAGCCACCGCAGAACTTCGTAAGTCTTCATGACATGAAAATAGTCTAGGGAAGGAAGTTAAGTCTCTTAATGCACAGAAATATAGTTAAAAATATTATGTATTAAATATATTATGTATTAAGATTCTTGCGTTTTCTTGATTATAAAGCACGGCAATGGTCAGATGACTATCAACACCGCTGCAAGCGCTACCACTTTCTTCCCCTTGAACACCGACGTAATATTAGCGACATTTGCTACTTGATAAATATCTCGAATGGATCCATTGACAGCCCAGATTTAATCTCTAAAATATGTCTTCGTACCAATCAATTAGGCCTTAGGCAACGTCCCTTGTTACACGTTCCCCTTGCTAAGACTAACTATAGACAAAATGCATTCTTACTGCGCAGCGCTAATAGCTTTAATAGTGTTTCGGTTGATCTAGACTTTGATTTGTTTTGCACAAGCACGACCTCGGTTAAACGAGTACTTACTGAAAAATACCTACCTCGGTTAATGAGTTAGCGGCTCACTCGGCACCTCTTTACTTTTACTTTTTAGTTAATATAATTCCTTTTCTTTTGTGGATGGTTTGAAGTACCAGCAAACTCTGAGCTTTTAGTAATGTAACTTCTTATTAGTTTTATTGATACTTACTAAATTTGTATTTTCACTCACAAAAGTATGTAAAACGAATGAAATTTATCTGTGGAAACTTTTAGTTGGCAATGTTGTTTTAAAAAATGTTGATACCCTACTATCATGTAATTAGTCCGTAAGTGTTCCTAAAATGAATAAAATAAAATAAAATAAAATAAGTAAATAATTATGTATTACAATATATATAGATCAACCCAGGACGCTATCACACATTTCTGTCTGTTTTCAGCTACTGTTTTAAATTTTCGGCTCATTACATATTTGCTAAAACCGTCAAAAGTGGTCACTTTTGGCAGTTTTAACGATAATAACTACAAACGTAAAACATAGTAGTCCGTAATGTTTCGATATGTCAGACGAATTGCGACGGATTCTCTGAATAGTTAAGATTTTTACACTTATTTATGTTTTTATGCTATTAATATTAACCACAATTCTGTCTTTCATTTCGATAAATTAAAACCAATGACTGCAATGTGACATTCAAAAGGAAATTAAAAAATACGATTGAGGGCAGCATTGGATGCTACCCTCTTAATGGTCGAGGTCGAGATAATTCCAAAATTAAAATCATAATTGTGTTTAGGATGTCGACGTACCTATTTAAACTATCGACTGTTAACCCCGCACTACACTCTCGCCGAGAATTCTCGCCGAGCGTTCTCGGAAAACTTTCAAGGAAAATTACTATGGCTTATGATGCCACGAGAACAATGAAGGGCATCCACACTCTCGTTCTCGGCCTGTCTCGCCCGTTCTCGGCGAGAATGAAGAGCCGGGGTAACAGTCGTCAGTGCATAATGCACCTAAATCAATTGTATGATGATGTTTGTGACCCTAGCTACCTATATCGGAGAGCAGCGACGAGGCGGCGGCGCCGACGCCGCGGCGGTCGTCGGGGCGGGTGTCGGGGCGACACGTCATACACGAGGAGATACCGCCGCCCTCCGCGCCACCACGCACCGGTAAGCGCTCTCACAGACGAGCGACATTTTGCGGTCGCGGAGGGTCGCGCGACAGTAAAATGTATGAGCGCGGCGCTCTGCGACCCGCCGCGACAGCAAAGTGTCGCTCGTCTGTAAGAGCCCTAACATGCTCATTTATACTGTAGCAGCTTGCCACAGATCTCACGGCTACAACATTCGAGAGACTTGCAATCGTCTGTTATAGCTTCCTAGCTTTTGTTATTTCACTACTAAATGTATGGGAATTTGACCCCATAGAGACATGTTCCTTATCATTAAGAGGATTGAATGGGATGAAAAACAAGATTTATGAAAATTTAAGTTTTTCTCGATAACTGTACTTTCTGTAAATTTTTTTCAAAGTCTGAATGCAGAAGTAAAATGCTTCAAAAGTTAGGGTTAGTTTTCTCAGAACGTTTCCTTGTAGCTATAATGCTTCAGGTATAGCTGCCCCTTGTGTCCCATCTCAACTTTCCACGCTGTATGATCAAGGTCTGGCTAGTGGCAGCATAGCACTATATCTAGCGCTATTGCATCTTCGTTCTCTTTTTATTTGCGCGCGAACGAACAAGATAAGAGGCGTGATATACCCTTATCACATATCACTGTGGACCGACGACCTGGTGAAGGCGGCGGGAAAACGTTGGATGAAGGCAGCGCAGGACCGATCGTCATGGCGATCCTTGGGGGAGGCCTATGTCCAGCAGTGGACATCCATCGGCTGAGATGATGATGATGACTTATCACTGGCGGCCTCTTCTGGCGTCGATACGTTATATCGAGGCTCCAGTTCGATGTGAAACCGGGTACACACGAATACTCGTCTCGATAATTTGGTACTGACCGCGCTGACGCGATTATTAAGTCTACAGGGTATTAGGGTAAACAGTTGCATTACTTTATGGGGTAATTGTACCCATGATACTGAGCAACTTTCCCAAAGAAACCTAAAAAAACAGAAAAAAGGAAGGAAAGAAAGGAAATTAAAAAAAAAGACTTCATACAAACGTTCGATAAGCTAAGCAATTTTTTTCTATATGTTTCTTAGGGAAAGTTGATCACTATGATTCGTACAATCACCCATTAAAGTAATAACACCCTGTATAATTATGTATGCATGGATTTGGAACCCAGGCTAAAATCAAAATACTGTTGTTTTCAGATACGGAGACTGGTTCATCTTCAGACACGCCGCGGATGGCGCCGCAGCGCACCCCGTCTGTCATCTCGGCCGCTTACGGGGGCTCGCCGCGCGCGCGACCGAGACAACACAACTTCATCGCCAAGAACTTCTACAAGCGGGAGACATGCGGACCCTGTGGAAAGACGTGAGATTTTTAATATACACCACTAGTTTTTAGGGTTCCGTACCCAAAGGGTGAAAACGGGACCCTATTACTAAGCCTACGTTGTCCGTCCGTCCGTCCGTCCGTCTGTCCGTCTGTCCGTCCGTCCGTCTGTCCGTCCGTCCGTCCGTCCGTCCGTCCGTCTGTCCTACCTATTTAGGGCTGTAACTTTTGAACTGTAATAGCTAGGTAGTTGAAATTTTCTCAGGTTATGCGTTATTACGACGGATTTGTTAACAAATAATTAAAATGTCAAAAAGTTAAAAATTAAGGGGGGTTCTCAACAAGAAACTAGTTTTTATCAACGTTTTTTCTTCACGCTCTATCGTAAAAACGGTAATACATACAAGCGTCAAACTTAGTGTGATTATAGAGCAAACTCTACAGACTCTACTAAAAGCCGGCCAAGTGTGAGTCGGTCTTGCGTAAAGGTCCCGAACAAAAAAAGATTTTTTTCTATGTTAATAATGTTGTGTTCTATGGTGGTGTGGTACGGAACCCTCGGTGCGCGAGTAGCCCGACTCGCACTAGACCAGTTTTATTAAGTACTAATAAAATTTTAAGGGTGTACTCAGACAATGAAACAAAATAGCTTTCCCTAAGGAACATGGGTCAAAAAACGCTTGACCAATTGTACCCTAAATCGTTTGTACCTGTCATAAAAAATGCGGATCAGCCGACAGATTTGCTATGGGAGGTTCAAAAATAGGTTTTCGAAACTAGTGGGGCACCTATTACAAGATATACCTCGAAGCACGAAACTAGCGCTCGAATAAATAAATTTCGACGAAAATAGTGCATAGTGCCTTGTACATACGGTCAGTGCATTCAAGGCCCAAATGTGCCCAAGAGCTGCATGAGCTCATCCCACCTTCCCCTTTCTACTATCAGACTTCCAGACGCACCGCGGGATATCATCCTTTCTTGGTTGACATCCCACATATCCGCACCAAGCGCCTTTCTGAATCTTTTATAATGTTCCGAGCACATACCGAACTCGAATTCCTTTAAAGTACGAGTGAATAGGCATCTTCTGGGTAAGCTCGCTACATCTACGATCCCATCTTCGTCCTGAGGACTGGATTGAGGTCAAGAGCAAACTCATAGTTAATAGATAAGGTCAGCGCTAGAGATTCGTGCCGCGACCCATACTTTGTTCTTAGAAATTTCTATCGAATGTTTTACCCTCACTATCACATGTTCACAGACCAGATTCAATAACTTTCAGTCTAGTTATACGCCATTTCTCATAGAAAAGGTTGTGACAGGACTCTTATGCCAACAATAAAAGAAATGGCTTAGTATTGAATTTACTATTAACAACTTTAAAAAATTTAAAAGAAAGAAAAATCGCTTTTCTTGGGGAGGCTGAAGGCATGAGAACTTGGATTACAAACTTCAAATTTTTATACAAGATTTAAAGCAACACCGGAACCCCGTTTTTACAGAATTACCAAATGTGCTGTGTGAAATAAAAATGTTGAAATGAAAGTTAGAAAAATAATAAGCAAATTCGTTTTTTTTTCGTCGAATTAAAATTTTTGTCTAATGCACTAATCGAACAGCGTTGATAGCTTATACGTAAGGCGAAGGCGTGGGTAGGACGCGGCCCAGACATCCGTGCCGCGCCTGCGTCGCTTGCATACATTTCGTATGAAAAAGCACAGTGAATATACTAATAGTCTCAGGCGCTCTCGGGTCGCTCCAGGCCTATCGTGCGGGGGGTGCGGGTGGCGGGGGGCGCGGTCCCAGTACCGACTCACCTGCGCGCTGTACCCCACACCCCCCCGCACTCCGCGCAAGCATAGACCCAACGCGGCCATTAAGCGCATTTCATTGTATTTACGCTATGGAAAAAGTTTTGAATGCGCACCAAGCGTCACGATATCTGCGCCGCCTCTGTCCCGTACCTTCGCCTTATGAGTTTTGTGTATGTTTCACTTGTAACAATGCGTATTGTGTGTGTTATATTGGCAGTATAAAGTTCGCGAAGGTGGGCGTGAAGTGTGAGACGTGCCGCGCGCAGGCGCACCCCGAGTGCCGCGCGCTGCTGCCGCTGCCCTGCGTACCGCCCGGACCTGCTAGGAGACAGAACGCGCAACAGGTATGTTACGACTTCGCGTTTTGTCGGGGGACTGCGCAAACGAACATTGGCCCCGATTCGGACTATGCCACGACTTAACTAAATTTATTCCTTTCACTTTCTAAAATAAGATTAAGAAAAGAGACAGAAAACCAACAGCTGACTTTAGTGCTGTCAAAGTGACGTTACACGCCCAAAAACGCCCTAAATAAGATGGCGTACATTATGATGGCATCATATTTTGGGCGTGTAACGTCACTTTGACAGCACTAAAGTCAGCTGTTGGTTTTCTGTCTCTTTTCTTAATTTTATTTTAGAAAGTGACAGGGGCCAATCGAGCCATTGACGAGGGTGATTATTTTCCTTTTCGTGCTGGATTGAAATTCTCTAACCATCACCACAGTATAAGAATGAGTATCTCTATTACTAGATGCAGTACGGACTCTCCCTTCCTCCCACCAACTTTTTACCTCACCCCCTCTATCGCCCTTTGGTTACCTCGCACTGGTTATTCGTTACCTACGAAGAAGTCTTAAGGTTCCATTTCTTTGGTTTCGCATGTACTGACGTCATCTTGTAAATTTCAACTCACAAATGTAACATCCTTCTTGCATCTTTCAGATCGTCGAAGGTTTTATATGAGTTTGACTAATGACATAACCATAGCGTATACTGAATTGCCAGCTAACCGTAGAAAGAGAAGATACTAAAAGGAAGCACATGTCTTGTCATATTTACTCAATAAGAGATGTACACACGGCGACACTCAGGTTACGCACCCTATATACCTAAAACTACACTACGTACACACGGCGACAGATCAACCTACCCATAGTTGACCTCTATGTTCATGGACATAACAACTATGGGTAGGTTGATCTGTCGCCGTGTGTACAAAACACAAAATAGTGCGGTAGAGAGCCTGCATAGACGCGGCTGCCGGCGCGGGCGCAGCGTGCTGTGAGACGAAACAACAACAACATACCGCGCCCTCTCGCACGATTCGCAGCGTTCAACTTCTAATAGTTCAAAGTCCAAACAGGGTAACCTGACCTGTCGCCGTGTGTACATATCAAATTCGCTCTAGTTAAAAACAACCCTCCTTCTGGCGCAGTCGGGTAAAAAAGGAGATCGCTACCTTATTGCTGTCCTTATCGGCGTAACCACTTTTTTGTACTACAGCCACCTGACTCAAAAATAAAATGTCACTTCACATAAATTGTATAGGATTTCATGACTATCGCTATCTCATACCCGGTTACACCGACATTCCGTCTACCAGCGTAAGCGAAAAATTCTTCGTCTATGCAGCTAACCGATGTTTCAACGACGAATTTAAGGTTGTGACGACGTTTGCGCCTAGAGAATTGCATTGCTGGCAATATTTGTCTGCAGACCTATCTAAACTATAATAAAACTGTAACAGATGTGTGTCTGTACATTGAAGATATTTACAAGAAAAAGACTATGATATGGTTTTCAGGGTGTCCCTGATTCCAAATCACAAATTTTTGGATTTTTTTTCTGTCTGTTTGTTTGTTTGATCGAGCATCACGCAAAAACTACTTAACCGATTTTGATGAAACTTTTTTTGTTTGATAGCTTATGATCTGACTTAAAATCTGGTATATAATTTGTGCGAACGAAGTCGTGGGTTAACGCTAGTTAAAACTAAACCTGTTCTAACCCATTGAATCTCAAACGTCAGGAGGGGAGTATAGCGGACTATTCGCCGAGCACGCCCCCCATGGTGCCCGCGCTGCTGGTGCACTGCGTCAACGAGGTGGAGAAGAGAGGCCTGTCCGAGAGGGGCATATACCGCATCAGCGCCATAGACAAGGACGTCAAGAGACTCAAGGTAATCATCATTGATCTTCCACTTTTCACAATTTCTTTGTCAGTAATTAAGAACTAGTGGAACTAGTTTAATTACAAAAAACATTTTAAGTTGTATTTTTTACTTGCCAGGTTACCGCTATAAATTTTTTATACAGGGTGTAGTCTCAAAGTGGACATGAAAGAAAAAAATTACTGCCGAAGTCTGACAGAAAAGGGTGTTTTCTGTAAAAAGTATGGAACTAATAGCTTATTATTGAATTGAGTCCGCTGAAAAAATTATTCTGGATTGCGTAACAAGTAATTCCATGAAAAAATTTAGAAATTTGTAGTAGCTTAATCTAAAAGTTGAGCGCAGGGGGGCGAGTTTTCCAATGTTAAAAAAAAGACAAACTCTTGAAAACTAGGTATCGAAGTTAGCATTTTTTTTTTGTATTTTTTCCTCAACAGTTATCAATTATCAACTCACCTATCTCCTTGTTGCGGCTTGACGTTGAGTTTTGGGACACATTTATGTTGATTATCGTCGACAGGAACGTTTCCTCCGCGGCTGCGGCTCGCCCCAGCTCGCCAACGAGGACATCCACGTGCTGTGCGGCTGCATCAAGGACTTCCTGCGCGCGCTGCGCGAGCCGCTCGTCTCCAGCGCGCTCTGGACAGACTTCATGGACGCCGCCAAGCTGCCCGAGCCCGCTGATGCCACGGCGGCCATCGTACAGGCCGTCAGCCAGCTGCCGCAGCCCAATAGAGACACTCTAGCCTTCCTCATACTGCATCTACAGAAGTATGTTAAATTATTATGTTATGCTAGAAAAGTTATGACATTTTTAAGCCGCTCTGGTAGAAAATTCTCAAATATACCTTTAAAAAATCATAACTTCTAAACTACAAAAAATCGCGGAACATACATGGGATATTTATTTTCGGATACACCTAGCTGTGAGGTTCCGAAAAAAACATTTTGCACTTCTCCGTTTGGACCACCCTGTATAGATACAAACATATATGACTCTGTTAGAAATATTCATTTTCGTAATACAAATATTTGTCCCTTACGGGATTCGAACTCGCACAGCAGGCAAGTTCACTACCGACTGAGCTACCGGGCCGTCTAGTCAGCTCCCCGAACTGGCCAGAAACAACCTGGCCTACCGACGACCTGGTGAAGATGGTGGGAATCCGTTGGATAAAGGCAGAGTAAGACCGGTCGTTTAACGATCCTTGGGAAGGCCTATGTCACAGTATAAGAAGTGTTTAATCATACATAATATATGTATAAGAAAGATTATCTAGTACTACATACAGTATGGACACTCCCTGCGTCCCACCCATTTTAATTTGACCCCCTCTGATAGGAAGTGTGGCGGAAAATGTAACCTGTCTTTTATTTAGGCTATCAACAGCCTTAGAGGTGTAATATGTATTCTTGTGCTTTACAATTATAAATAAACGTTGTACCTTATACAGAGTGGCGGAGAGTGCAGAATGCGAGATGGGCATAGAGAACCTGGCGAAGATATTCGGACCCACCATAGTCGGCTACGGGATGATGACGCAGGCGGCCGAGATGTACACAGCCACGGCTCAGATGTTCCAAGTTAGTATATACCTTATACATGGTGCGGAGAGCGCAGAATACGATATGGGCATAGAGAACCTGGCGAATATTTTTGGCCCCACCATAGTCGGCTATGGCATGATGACTAGAAATCGGATAATCGGATGCATATTTACCTAAACTTCACTTTTTTCGCGACGAAAACGTAATATGGATGTCCCTTTCTGAATAAAGTTAATTGAAAAAATCGGGCCACCCGCACCGAAACGTAAACAACTCTGAAAACTTGGTCAACTTGGCCAACTGATTTTATTTGGTCAAATTTTCCAGTTTGTTCATGTTGTCCAATTAAGTACTTTCGATAACAAAACATCTCGGACAACATAAAAATCAACAACTCTGACAACTCAAACTCATACAACATTGTATGAAAGTTGACCAAATTTTTTGAGTTGTTCATGTTGTCCGAGTTGTTCATGATGTCCGAATTATTCAAGAAATGTCCAAGTCCTACGATATTTTAGCAATCCCGGGACTTAAGAACGATCCTGGGATTGTTTCATAAAATAAATGAATTAAGACGTGTCCACATTATTGTTGTGAAAAACGAAGTTTAGGTAAATAATATGCATCCGAATATCCGATCTCTAAGGTGCGTACGGACTAGAGGCAGTCCGTACGTGCGTACGTGCCTCAGCGCGAGGCGTGCCTCACGCGAGGCTGCCGCGGCGCGAGCCATTCGGTGTCGGTTTTTTGACTGTGCTCAAAGGCGCCTCGGCGTACGTGCCTCGCAAGTGTGGACGTGATTTTGATTACGGTTTCGATCAGCTGTCGATCCGGCGCGGCGCCATTTTGTTTTTCGTGGCTCGACCCGAGGCACGTTGCCTCAGCCTGCTGCCTCATGTTGTTTTAATTATTTACCGAGGCAGCCTCCACACGAGCCGTGCGTGCCGAGGCTGCTCACCCTGAGGCTGCCTCTAGTCCGTACGCACCTTAATGACGACGCAAGCGGCCGAGATGTACATTTTGTTGTTAATATCCGTGCTTACGATTCATAGTCGGTTAGGCGCGCCCTATATCTTGCTGATACATACTCTTAGCCAGAACAATTCTCCAAGACGTTAAAACATGTTCATCACAGGTGATGCAACTCCTCCTGCGGCTGCCGTCAGACTACTGGGCGCAGTGGGCCTGCCCCACCAACGAGCTCTCCTCCCCGCTCTCCACGCTGCCCAAGCCGAGAGGGTTCTTCTTCTCTCCAGCCGACACCGGGTACGTTATGAATTCATGATACGATAATAAGTCGGATTATACCGCTACCAGCGACCGTAGCACATGATACGCGCAAATAGAAAGAGAACTATGGCGCTATAGTGCTATATCACGCGGCAGTGCTCTGTTACTCGCTTTTGACAGCTGCGATAAGTACCTGCGGCGCCGCGTATCTCTCTAGATACAGGCTGTCGCGCATTGACATGAAGAGCTTTTTAGATCGTTTGTCGCGGTTCGCTGTAAAAGCGCGCGAAATCGGAACAAGCATTTTCTTAACCTCTGGTACGTGTAAGCCGCGCACAATCTATACCCGTAGTCTGTGGCAAGATGGCGCGTAGCCGTAAAAATTCAAATTTGAAAAGAGTTTTGTGAATGAACGATCCTTTTATGAATGAAGGGTATATTATTTATTGAACGAATGGTAGATTGAAATGTATTGAAACGATTTCAAGCAATAACAGACATTATTTCCAGGTGATATCTTGACTATTATAAAACTGTAAATTTGAAAAAAGAATTTTGTTTGTTTGGGTGTTTGTTTGTTCGAGTATCACGGAAAAACTACTGAACCGATTTTGATGAAACTTTTTTGTTTGGTAGCGTAACATCTGACTTAAAATCAGGTATATAATGTATGCGGACGAAGTCGCGGGTAAAAAAAAGCTCGTGTATTATAATTGCGTAAAATCTGAGTAGTCAGCTTTGGCCGGATCCGGGACTACACAGACGACGGGGTATGGACGGATACGGAACAACACGTACTAGAGGTTAAATGTTTCTTTTTAAGTAATTGGGCTGTTTTCCGTATTTAATATTCCTACTTGTTCAGTTTTTCCGCAGTAGGTATACAGGGTGTAAAATTAAATGCTCAGACCATCAAACTGCCTCTTAACATTAAATTGCTGACGACCTACGCCGCAGGTCGGCGAAAAATGGGGGGCAGAACCCACGTAACGAGCCGATTCAATTGCATTTCGCCTGTCCTCATGACCTACCGCGCGAGTCACCGAAATCCTTACGCCTACGCGGGTGACCCAGACCCACGACGCGAGCCACATTTATCGTTTCAACGTTACGACTGTGCGCAGGACCTACGAAGGGGGTCAAGTTCTACAATGCGCGAAGATCATGGTTTTGAGCTTAGCAGCGAAGTGTAACACATTTAATTTCACACTCTGTATGATAGGATTTTTTAAATATCGTGATTGTTATTGACGTGATAGTATGCTTTCTGATCAAAGAATTCTTTACAGGATATCAAGAAAGAAGAGGAACTACTTCCAGTGACGTACTTAACAATAAATCTTAATTTAATCTTTATCCACCTTAACATAAAGTTAATTTTAGTTTTGTTCGGGTAAGTGAACCATTATGTTAACCAGTTATTACTTCTTAATAATCATTATTTAATTAAACATCATCGTCAAGTGAGGGGACGAAGTATCAGTGGTGCGCAGCCAAATGGGAAAACTGTCAAAGCCAATATTATATAGCCTGTGCACAGAATAAATACTACAATTCAATACAATACTCTTTATTTGCACACCAAAAACATATAATAACAATATAAAAAGCAAACAAAAAGGGTACTAGTACTAAAGTACTAAAATTTCACTCACACACAACGCATATCTACTAAAGGCATAGATAACTAAAGGTTAAAAAAACATTGACAAACTTCTGTAATCCTTTCATTTCAAAATCTCTAACATACAAAATATTGTTATTGAGACAATTATTATGTCGAATTGGTTTTCGATTCAGCACTTTTGACCGGCAAAAGTGAAATTTTTTGGATTGTGAGATTCTAAATCTTTTTCGAATGATGCATAATCTCCATATTAATTTTGACCTATTCTACTTCTACTGTGTATTTCCGATTATGGCCGATTAGGCTGAAGAGTTCTCGAGTGGCGACCGCGTACCGGAAAGCGTAGGCCCCCACAAGGTGGACCGACGACCTGGTAAAGGCGGCGGGACCCCGTTGGATGAGGGCAGCGCAGGACCGGTCGTTATGGCGATCCTTAGGGGAGACCTGTGTCCAGCAGTGGACGTCCATGGGCATGGGCTGGGCTGAATGACTGCTGATTTGAACCTGTGCCTCTCAAAAATCGCACTCCGGGTCACCCCGCGTAGGCAAATTCCCATACGCTTCGCACGACTGGTATTTTATGGATTGAGACACATTAACCGACGGCGGGTCCATACAAAAAGCACGTTTAGTATGGGACACCGTCGGCTTCCTCCGCCGTCGACGCGGCGAACGGCGCCGAACGCGTTCCCATACTAATCGTAGTTTTTTTGTATGGGCCTGCCGTCTTTCACCTTCGGTCAATGTGTCCTGACCCTAACCTACTAATTCCTTCTTCGCATTAACTTGTATGCTTCTTTTTGCAACTAATTATTATTAGGTGACATTCGTTATTTTATCTAATAAATTGTTTATTAATTTAGTTCTTAGCTATTTAGTTATTAGTTTAGAACGATTCAATTAAAACTTTATATCACATTTAGATTACTGAGTGAACACAAATAAGTGAAAGTTCGTAGTGATATCTCACCGTATTGCAGGAGTAATAAGGACTAATTTTGGTTGTACTATTCATACACGAGGTTTAAACGTAGATACTATACTAGAATATTAGACGAACATTGTGTGTGAGCGAGAAGACGGCCTTTTATGACACAATACACAAGTGCCAAAGAGACAGCAATTCAAAATGACACAATTACCTATACAGCATGTAAAACTTCAATGTCGTAAGTAGATCAAATTATATAAAAAAACATCTTTGTATGAAGCCTTACATTCTTTTCGCCACCTTAATATATCAAAATGTTCTGTGCTCCAACTAGATTTAAAAAAATACCCGAGATTAAAATGTTTTAGCTCCAGTCGCTAAATGTGATATAAAATCATGTAAAATATTTTTTGAGGAATCTCCTAGTTTCTTACTATTTTGTACTTAATTCTTTTAAAATTATCTAGTAAGAATGACTGTATTTATATTTATTTAAAAAGTCGACGATATCAATATCAGATTATAAGACAACTCTTTTCCGCGACTTCGTCTGCGTGGTAATACTACAGTATAATAAAGAGTATCTATTACTACATACAGTATGGACACTTCCTGCCTCCCACCAATTTTTTTACCTCACCCCTTCTATTGCCCTTCAGTTACCTCGGCAGTTACCGAAGAACAAGACTAGGTTCGATTTCTTTGGTTTCGCATGTGCTGACGTCATCTTATCAATTTCTGTTTTTGTTGGCAGTGTCCGGGGTGTGGTTATACTTATACCCAGCCCTTTCACGGGGTTCGAGCTCTATACATAATTTCATCAAAATCGGTTTAGCCGTGAAAACATAACAGCCAGATACACTTTCTAATTTATTATTTTAGTTTGAATAAGCAATAAGATGCAAACAGTAAATACAAAAGAAAACTTTCTACGATAATTTCACTAATATTATAAGTGTCAAAGTTGGATGTTTGTCACTCATGCTACGGTTCGAATTATGCCAATAGTGCAAACGCTATGCACACGCTTTACGGGTCGGTCCAAATTAGTAAGTACGAATACACTGCTAAACAATTTGTACAATTTAAGCCAGCTGTCAATTTGACATGCATATGCTGCACTACCTATTTTTCGTGTGCGGCGTAAGCGCAAATTAATGACGTCAGACAGCAAACGTATCCGCACATTCGCGCATTATGAACCGATTGTGTGCATGCTATCTCTACCGATAGCGCATATTTGCGCATTTTGGACCGTAGCATCAATATCGCATAAACGGCTGAACGGATTTGAATGAGATTTGGCGCGCAGATAGAATATTTTCTGGACTAACACATAGGATACTTTTTTAAGGTCCACGCAGACGATTATTGATATTGTTGATGTTTAGTGCAGCGTTTAATATTTAAAAATAAACAAAAACTTTTCATTTCTACGTTAGAAATGTTCATCCAATCTTTGTGTTTATCATAGTTGATTAATATAGCCGAACTAAAATGTGATTCTGTAGAAAATGTTTTGGTCCTTACCATATTTGTATTTGGAGTAAACATATTGATTTGCTTTGAACCTTATTTCCTCGTGTCAAGAATGACATCTTCAAAGTCATATTTTAGTAAAACCAGGAGGCATAGGTAATGGCCCCGATTCGGACTGTGCCACGACTTAACTAAATTTATTCCTGTCACTTTCTAAAATAAGATTAAGAAAAGAGACAGAAAACCAACAGCTGACTTTAGTGCTGTCAAAGTGACGTCAATAAGATGCCATCATAATGTACGCCATCTTATTTAAGGCGTTTTTGGGCGTGTAACGTCACTTTGACAGCACTAAAGTCAGCTGTTGGTTTTCTGTCTCTTTTCTTAATCTTATTTTATAAAGTGACAGGAGTAAATTTAGTTAAGTCGTGGCACAGTCCGAATCGGGGCTATTGTCTATACCTGGAGAGCAGACTGCCTTGCAAGCGGTGAAACATGAAAATACTCCTTGGCTGTCCGTCATTGTTTCCAACTTTAGGTTCGTCCCTTTCTAATCCCAACGAAGAAAATAAACTAAAATACTTTTTATTTAATTTTTGTTCTGATAGAAAGGGACAAACCTAAAGATGGAAACATCGACGATGGAAACATCGACGATGGAAACGTACGAAAGAAGTTCGAATCGAACATTACCGACTGCCATGGCCAATGTTCGTGTTTCCTTGCTTGTAAGGAGGATTGATATCCATTGGTTTAATATCCATGTAATAAAACCCTTCATGCAACTAGTATAGTTGTTACTTATTTAAGTTATATTTCCGTTATATCGTGACGTCACGCCACCGCCTACAACGACCGGTTTTTTATAGGCATTGATCATAGACAAATTAACCTAATAGACACCAAATAACGCAAATAATCAAATAACTCTCACAAGCACAGTGATTCTGATCCCAATATAAAGCTCTTGGACAAAATCTAACAACAAAAATAATACCCAAAACATCATACTTCTATAATCCATACTGTTCACCCATCGTTGTTATTATGAGTCTTTTATTTTAATTTGTCTATGGCTTTGGTATAAATATTCACCTGATTTCTTTCGCTCTGAAGATTGCTTATACTAGAGTTAACCCGCGACTTCATCGACACAAATTATATAGGGTGATTTTTAATAGGTCTGTATGGCTTAAAGGGGAAAGAGTACAGCCCATTAGAAGTCTAAAACTGTATGGAACCCCTGGTCCTAAAATTGTATGAAAATACAGATAAATTACTATGAAAACTCTTATCCGTCCTTTTTTTTTTTTTTTTATTAGCCTATTTCATCCCACTGCTGGGCAAAGGCCTCTCCCCTGCTCTTCCACTCGTTCCTGTTTTGGGCAATCTCTGGCCATTGGTTGTCAAATTTGTCCAGGTCATCACGCCATCTTTTCCTGGGTCGACCTGGACGCCGCCGACCGTTTTCGGGGATGCAGGGCATGATGATGATGATGGGCATGAGATTATCCGTCCTGTTATTCAAAAATGGAACGACCTTACATTACGCAATAATGAAACCAAGGACGTAACTTCCATAAGTATAACAAGTTTAAAAAGTTAAAGTGTCCATTATTTCCGAAACCAGTGATTTTAGGACCAGGGGTTCCATACAGTTTTAGACTTCTAATGGGCTGTACTCTTTCCCTTTAAGCCATACAGACCTATTAAAAATCACCCTATATACTAGATTTTAATTCAGATCATAAGCTATCAAACAAAAAAGTTTCAATAATCATCTTCATTCATTTTTTTTACTGAGTACTTAGTACTTTAGTTATTGAGCTAACTTCAGAGCGGTTAAGAATTGTGTTTTACATACCTCTTGCTTTGTTTAATGTTAAAGTGTCAATCAATTTATGTACATATTTTTGTAGTTTATTTTGTATCTTGTTTCTATATCCTAAAACGAAGTCTAAACACGGGCGAATTAACTTGACACCTGGCTCGAACGACGTTGGTGTAAAGAATAACAAATAACAGCAAAAGAATAACTAGAAAATTCTAAAGCGAGGCCAGTAACGATAGCATCTCAGTTACCGTTGCACGTGTCCCTGCGCTTTAGAATATTCGAGTTATTCTTTTGCTGTTATTTGTTATTGTTTACACCAACGTCGTTCGAGCCAGGAGTCAAGTTAATTCGCCCGGGTTGTACACTTTTTCTTTTTTTATAGATTTATTCCTAGAGGGTATCATACACCATACACACCTTCCACCATCCTTGAGGGTAGACCTGTGCCCTACAGTGGGACGTATGTAGGCTGATGATGATTGTAAGGGAATAATCATCAATTCATCAGGCATAACTGTATAGTGTATAGCATGCTTTATTTTATTATTATCGTATAGAGAGGCCATGTTTAGATTCTTATTATATAGGATCCTTCTTAATATGCTGACACTTTTTTAAGGGGATGATCAGACCGTCAAACTGAACAACTTCCTCTATGGGACCAACATCGAAATCGCGAAAATCACTTCCATACAAAACTGCAAATCAACTCGGAGCCAAACGTATGGGACAACTGTTTTTTTTTCGCGATTTCGATGTTGATTCCATAGAGAAAGTTGTTCAGTTTCATAGTCTGGTCATCGCCTTAAAAAAGTGTCAGCATATTAAGAAGGACCCTGTATAATTATTTGGTATGTATTTCTAGATTAGTCTTAAATGCGAAGCATTGTAAATATTTTAGTTTATAGCTTTTTGTACGGAATGTTTAACAATAGTTAGCCTTTCGTAGTGTTTTGTCAAAGTTTACAAGTATTAGGTTAAAATTAAAGTACAGAGCAACTATTTTCTATTTCGGCGGTCAAAATTACCTAGTAACTTTTACCGCAATAATGTTTGTAAGAGGTATTTATAACTAAGTGCGTCCAAGATAGCTTCGTGATTTTGACAGGCAGTTTTAGAGATTTTGTAGTACTTTTTAAAACTGTTTGAGCCGTCATTTTATAATAGACTAAAAATATACAAGATTAATTAACTATTAACATAAAATTAAAGAAAGGTGTCACGGCTCAAATATTTGCAGAAACTAATCGCTTTCTAAAACGGTCTGTCAAAATCACGGAGCTATCTTGAAGTGCGATTTTTGAAAATCATACGAGCGACTTGGCAGTAGAAAATGACAAAATTACTATGGAGATTACGCATCTTTCTACTGCCAAGTCGGTCGTATGATTTTCAAAAATCGCACCTCTGGACGCACTTTAACTATTGGGGGTAGCTATGGGGGCTAATGCAACTGATTTTGATTTCTATTAGTTTTTTAATAATAGCGCTGTTAAATAAAAATATAAAAACAATAATTTCTCTATGAGTAAATAAATTGTGATTTTATTAAGAAGCAATATACCGAGAGAAATCACAACTAGTTGCATCAGCCGGCAGCCCCCATATATTCGCCCCTTACAGTCAATTTATTTAAAAATGAGCTTTGCATTTGTGTGAGTCTGCATTGGACTATACCTCATTTCACATAAGATGAGCTCTGACCGGACTCTATGTCAAGAAACTATGCGCGAAAATTGCTTGTATCACGCATCTTCCTATGTGAAACGGATTATATTGTTGCCAGATATAGTAGATACAGTAGCTGTATAAGGGTGATTTACTTGTATACAGCTATTATACAACTGAAGAGCTTGTGTTCTACTTGGGAGTGACTGTTATGTCACTTATTTTGTTCTTTTGATTTTGTCGGGCTTTATTAAATACATTTTAGTGTAATTTTTTTGTCTTTTCACATCACGTTTACCTAGTCACCGACTAGTAGTTAGGATTTATGTTACATTGTTTATGCTCTCCAATGAGTCAAGTATTTTGTACCTATTTTTAGTTTAGCGATTTGTCATTGACCTATAATTTAATGAAATAAAAATCATGTAGATTATGGATTGTTTCTTTATTAAAGCATTTCCTGTTGGTTGGACGGTGCGATCTTAGTAGCATGCTTACATACTCATACTCTTAGCAACGTCGTCCTAATTTGTACCATTTCAGTCTCCGATCGCGCGAAATCGCGATTCAAAGCGTGAAACATAGATATGAAAAACTTTTGAATCGGCGCGGACACGTAGCGGCGTGCCTTGCCTGAATTCACGACGTGTCGCTTTCATACATTTTGTATGATAAAGTTTTGAAGCAGCACCGAGTGCAGCACGATATCTGCGCCGCGTCTGTCCCGTACCTTCGCCTTACGCCTTTTGTGTATGTTTCTCGCCTAACATCCCAATTTACATCGAGTGTCGACATGGAGCGGAAATCATCGTTTTTTTGCATGAAATTCTTTTTGCATCTTGTGTGCGTTCTTCATACAATTTAATTTTAGCATTATTATCTTTTATTTTATAAATAGTGGTCAAACAACCGAACGAACAAAGAGCTTTGACTACTTATATAAGGACTGGCCTTGCGGTAGCATTTCCCCTCTGCCACGGTGTAAGACAAATTGATCATGTCCATTTACACTCAATTTTATACCTTATCACTAAACGAGACAGCCTATAATTGCGAAACAATAATTTTGAACTTAGAACGTTTGGGGTTCACACGAGACTACTTTTCATGATTTTGAACATTCAAAATTAGAATCTAAAGTTATGAGGAATAAAATCCAAAGTTGCGGGTTTCATGTTACCTCGCCCCCCGCAACAAATGGCGGAAATGTTTGTTAGTAGACTAGTTAGTTAACGCGTAACTAGTCCCTATATAAGTAGTCAAAGACAAAGAGTTATGTCAACCACACCTCAAGCATAAGATGAATAATATTTATTCGTATGCTCCTAAAAGCTATGTTCTAGTACAGTCAAGAGCACATCAAGCTTTACACTTGCAGTTCGATTGTAACGCTTATGGTGCACGAAATAAGAACGGTACAAAGTCCAAAGTGCCAAGCTTGACGTGCTCTTGACTGTACAACCTGCAATGCATTTATCTCATTTACTACCTTGTTTACATTTTGTTTAGCAAACAGTCCATTGTAATATGTCATCGGTTATGTCATTAACAAACTAATTTAGGTACGCTATTCAATTCATTACAATAGCCGGCGATTTCTCAGTGACAAAATTGTTTCTATAAACACCTTTTGTATTATTTATTACCAGCGATATCATCTTTAAACCGTTCAGATTTAAGTTGAACTGACTCGGGAGTGGTTGGCTTCTCAAAATTAAAATGTATTAGAAAATAAGTAAAAAAATGTAATTATTTGTTACTATAAAAAAATCGTGAAATAGAAGAATAACAAACAATATTTCGATAGACTTGTGCATAATGATTTCTAAAGGATATTTGTGTTTCCATACTTTGTTGTGTGCATCCATAGTGTACGAATCATTGACATTTGTGTCTGCTGGATTTCTTGGAAATGAAATTAAAACTATACACAAAATTCGATTTAAACCAAAAAACCAAAGTAGTATATCAATCATAGGCCCCGCTAACATGTGGCTAACTAACATGCATACACAAAAAGAACGATACAAGATGAACAAAATTGCACCAGACTTCAAAGATAAAATTAATGCAAGCAAGAATAAAGAGAAAGTCATCAATACCATTAGAGAAATGAGGAACGACACTAAAGTACGGATTAAAAAAGAGAAGTGGCATAAAGAAGTTGATCTGGATAACGAAAGTTATGAAGACACCATTATTGTAGGTCAAAATTCAGCAGAGACTTGGCAGGAAAAACATGACAATATCACAGATTTGCAACATATACAAAATTCCATAGAACGACACGGAAGAAAAGACGCAGTTGATAACATACTGTCTAGCATTGGTTCAGATACTAGAATTTACGAAGATGATAACCAAAAGGCACGCTTAAATGAGTGGAGAGGAACTTACGAAAATATTAAACTAAACAAAACATCAGAAGAAGAGCAGACAAGAATAATTGCACAAAACCGTAGAAAAGAAAAACTGGAGAGTGAATTGAAACTACTCGATGTTTGGAGTGATAGTCGCGGTAAGGACAGTAAACCAGAATACAAAATAAGAACAGTTATGCGCAATATGAATAATGACGGTGATAACGATAATGTGTTAGACAGATTTAGGCAGAACATGAAAAGTGACAACATAGAAGATTTACTGCAAATTTGGAACAAAGGCGATCAAACAAAATCACGAGAAAAACTCACCAGTCGCAGCAAAGGTACATTATTCGACCCAGATTTCCTTGATCCAGCTGTTGAGGTAGGACCAATGACAATGTGGCAAGAAAACGACAAGAAAACATACGAAAATATAATGTTTAGTCAATATAATCCTTTAGGATTATGGAAAGTTATAGAAAAGAAGAGGGAGAATATTGATAGAGCTAATAAATATAGTTTCCATGGAATGAATCATTTAATGAATAGCTTAAATCTGATGAGCATGTGGACCGCAAGAGACAAGAGAAGAAAAAGTCGACGAAATTCGAGGGTGGTGGGCTTTATTAACAGGTGGGATAACAAACAACATAATATTGGAAGTATTTTATAATAAGCATGGACTTCTCAACTAAAGACTGGCATTATCAGTTAAGGCTCTTTTTAACATTCAGTGGCGCCCTCACTACAATATTAAAGATTTCTCAGTAAAGAACGCCTAAATTAAAAAAGTGCCGCTCTAGAAAACTACAAAAAGTAGGTAGGTATTATATAGGGTCCTTAATATGCTGACACTTTTTTAAGGGGATGATTAGACCGTCAAACTGAACAACTTTCTATATGGGACCAACATAGAAAAAGCAAAAAAAAATCTGCTCTTCCATACAAAACTTCAAATCTACTCGAGCCAAATGTATGGGAGAGCAGATTTTTTTATCGCAATTTCGATGTTGGTCCCATAAAGTTGTTCAGTTTGATGGTCTGATCATCACAGGACCCTGTATAATAGCTTTGTCTTTTGTAGAAAGTTGAGTAGCACTTTTTTATTTTCGTTATTTATGAATACGAAGCAAAATTGTAGTCAAATTAGATATGATGATAGGTGTTATCGTTCCACTTTTTGATAAAATCTGTCTTGAAGTGTAAATAATTAATATTAAGATTTAATTTCATTTGTATTTTTTGCTTTTAATTGGAGATTTTTTTTTTTTTTTTAATGTTCGATAGGTAAACATTTGACCCCAATCTCACCTGATGTTGAGTGATGATGAGGCCGAAGATGTAGCATGCTTACCTAGAAAGATGCCTATTCACTCTTGCCTTGAAGAGGCCCAGGTTGTATTGCTCAGGGAACAGGTCCGCAGGCAGTGCGTTCCACTCCTTAGCCGTGCGCATTATAAAAGAAGAAGCAAACTTCTTCGTGCGAATTGCTGGTAGGTCAACGACATAAGGGTGGAAACCCAGCCTGCGTCTCGTCCCCCGCAGATGAAAGGGAGACGGAGGTATTAAATCGTGTAATTCCGTCGCACACTCAGATTATTTAAATATATAGTTAGATAGTTAGTTAGTTAGTTATATATAGTTGTGACTATAATTTTCATTATTCCATTGAGAAATAGGATTGGCGTTTGGTCATTTTCATTTCGAGAGTAAAACTAACTTTTTGTGCAGAATGGAACTCTATTGTTACGGCCGCTGTCAAACGTCAAACGTAAAGAAGGCATTCGAAAATTCGGCCGGCTCATTAACAATCGCCGTGGTCCTACGGTCTAAGGTTCCGCCTCCCATGCTAGGGGGTGACGGTTCGAATCCGATCCGCGCCAAAAATATTTCTAGATTTTTGTGTTTTTAGAAATGTTCTAGAAGGAAGAGAGAGAAGGAATATTTAAAAAGGGACAAAAGGTGAACGTGTCTAGGAACTTCGAGAAAGGAGGCGAAATTACGAATATTTGAAAAGAACCAGAAAAGTGGGCGTGTCTTCGATCGGTTTCGAGAAAAGAAGGCGGGGTTAGAACTATCTGGAGGAAAACAATCGAGTAAAGAAAAGAAGATCGAAAAAGGGAATTCCCGAAGATTCTGCGGGGTATAAAAAGCGGCGAGTTCACGGTCACAGGCAGTCCTTGGTTAAACAGTGAACAGTGCGAAACATAAGGAAGGAAAGTAAAAGTGGAAAAGTACTAGTGAACAGAAAAGTGCTAAGAGTGGAACAGTGAGTAGACTAGTGTCAGTGTAGTGCGTGACGTCATAGTGTCGGTGTAGTACGTGACGTCATAGTGTCAGTGTAGTGCGTGACGTCATAGTGTCGTACGTCTTGACGTCATAGTGTCGTACGTCGTGACGTCATAGCTGTGACGCGAGTCGTGTCGTCACAGTAGTGACGTAGTGGACTGTGAACAGTGACAGTAAGTGGTGCACGGGGAATCCCTGCGAGGAGGACCCGGTGAAGTGAACCGTTTAGGGGAACCTCTGCGAGGTGGACCGTTTGTAAGTGAATCCCAAATAAACTCTGTAAAATTGGACTTAGCGTTTCACTCCAATCCCGGAACCCGTAGCTCGTAACACTATGAAGGGATTTTTTCCAATCAAACCAACTGGTTGATCATACGAATGGCCGAGTTCAGGATGTCCCTAAGTCCTTATTCTTAGCTTACTTATCTTTTGGCGCCGGTAAAGTTTAACTTTATCTTTGAATCGACACCAAAATACTTTATACCATGAATCACGGTCAAAACATATAACTTGGATGACTCTTAAAGAACGTTGTAAAATATAAATAAATTAATAGGTGTGTCGAAAATAAAACACTAGGAACCGCTCCCAAACGTCTTAAATATACAAAACGATAGACAATGACTAGCTTTACGAAGTGTTGATAGTGGCACATCTTGAACTCTGGCATACATATATTTTATTTTGTAGTAAAATTTTTATTTTTAATACAATTTCAAGAACTTAACAAATTCAAATAGGCACCTTGTTTTAAAACTATGTAAGTAATGAAACAAAATATAACTTTCCACCATATTATGGCGTTTTCTTTATTCGAGTCAAGATTTTTTAACAAAATCAAAATTGAGCAAAATAACACGGTCAAAATAGGGTCCTAGTGTAATAAAAACTATAGTGATTCAGCTCAGCGGTCGCGACGGGCATAAGCTCGCGCGGGGCACCGGCAAAGTCGGTACCGCACGCAGGTAAGCCGGTACTGGGACGCGCTCCCCCGGCCCCCGCTCGCCGCTCACGGTTGACCTGTCGCGACCGCTGAGTTGGACCACTAAGTATATAGTTTTTACGCTACGGTAGGGTCACCGTAAACTAGACACTACACTTCGTCACAGGAGGTTTACGGAGTGTCTGCACCAACAAATTATCTGCTTAAAATTTACAAGCAATTTTAATCCCTCTTGTTACCTAAGGTTTTATTTGCAATAGAAAGAAGTTTGCAGATTAGTGATCTGGAGTGCGGATTTTTGAATCACATTCGCTGAGTTCAGCAGTTGAAAATTTCAAAATTACTATGGAAATACGCATCTTTCTACTGCTGATTAAACTTTCAAAACTCGCACTCCTGAAGTATGATTTTTGAAAGTCAAATCATAAGTAGAAAGATGCTTATCTCTATAGTAATTTTGACATTATCAACTGCTAAACTCAGCGACTGAGATTAAAAAATCGCACTCTTGATCCTTTGATTTTCACAAAAGTTGTGTCGCAGTTTGAAACCTATTTTATATCGATAGAGGTATACCTAAGTGATCAAAAAATGTAATAGGTCATTTTTGTCACTAAGTTTTGTCTTAACATAGCCGGTTATAATTGAATTTTGTGATCTACATTCTGATAAGTACCCTTGACATTGCATTGGTAAAACTCAGAAACTGCCTAGCTAGCACGTTACACGTGATACGGCTATATCACGTCTTTTATATCGTTTGTTCGCGCGCAAATATAAAGAGCGGAAGCATGATAGCGCTCTGTATCATGCTGGCACACTAGCTATGAATTGTAGGTGGCTTAAAACAAAACAACTTCTTATATTTTGTGATATCTGAGTGTCCTATAGCCATTTATTATCGTAGGCCATTTATACAGCTTTCAATGTGCGACAGCGACTTTGAAAAAATCAAGTTTGCGGCTGGCCAACTTCCATACCTGCTAAAACCTTTAAATTTAAACCCATCTGTACAGAAATGCTATTCTTTTAATTCCAGAGGTTTATATAAAGTGCTTGTTAATTTTAGAAGTTAAAAGGGGTACATTTAAATGTTAAGTGTCGATCACTGTTCAATTAGTTTATTGGATGACATTCAAGTTTCCCTACTTATACTACTAAACATGTCTAATATTAAATTATTAGGAATGAAAATCTGAACAGAACTCAAAATGGTGGATAAACTTTTCCTTTTATATGTATTCAGATTAATCTAACTTTAGTACAATCTTTACAAAAATTACAAGTAATTTTGTAGGGTATATTTACTGTTAATTCTAGTAGTACAGTCGGCCACAATAAGTTGTATACACTTTTGTTCTACGTCGTTGTACTAAAGTGTATATAACTTATTGCGGCCGACTGTACATACGTTAGCCCATGTCTGATTATTTATTCTTTAGCAGTAAAGTTAAAAAGTATGTTGACAGTTGCAATATAACAAATGTTTTAAACTACTTATTTTATATTAAATCATAAGTATTTTTAGGATCCCCATCATCATCAGCCATCACACAAACTGTGTACTCTGAACTATTGTTTTTTAATGATTCGTTCGTGATGCGCCCATTATGTGAATGGGCTCATATATGCGATCTAGGCACCGCTATAAAATGGGTGTAATGTGCACGAATGTACTACAGAATGTTAAAACTCATAATTTATTACAAAAAGCTAACAATGTCGTCAATGTCTTAAATTATATTCCACTAAGCACTACCGTTTGTCAAAAAGATAATAACTTAATAAATGTTTGTTTCTTTGGTAATGCGGTGAAAAGTCAATTAATTAAAAAAATCTTAATAACATTATTAGAGAAGAGACTAGTTGTCACAAACTATAATATTTGTAATTTTAATTATTTACACTTTTTTAAATAAAGAATGCACCAAAAGCCTCTTGCATTTCTAGCACACACTTTTAAATAAATTATTACATACAATATTTCTCTAAAAGCACTGGTAAATAATGTAAAATTAAATTAAATGCTACAAACCCTGATGATTGATTTTTTACATAAAATAATAAATGTATAATTAATATATTATGATTTTTCTTTAAATTAAACATGATTGTCTTAGCATGAGCCATTAAATAAAATTATACAGGGTGTAACTTTGAAGGTACTAAGTCAGTTAAATCTGCATAGTACCTACATAGTATAAAATCCTGTAGATATATTTAACTAATTGACTATAAACGTATTCGAAAAATGCAATTAAATTAAAAATAGTTCCTCTTATGAGCATAAAACCTATAAATTTTATAATAACGTCTTTAAAACTAAGTCAGATCTCAAATATACAAAATACATCTGATATTGCAAAAGTGTTATTTTCATTTCGTGCTTAATCAAGACTGCCGTAAGTGTTTGTTGGCAAATTCAGTCACATGTATTTTCAGAATCCTTTTGACAAGATCTACAGAGTGTAAGGAAAAGCATCATTAACCTTTGAACCACATACTCTACCCATCAAACTGAACAACTTTTGGGAACAAACCGATCTGAGCAACAAAAAAAAAACAGCGGTTCTTACTAAACTGCAACGCCTACTTGACTCGAAATTTATGCAACAGCACATAGGATCAACGATTCTTGCTGCACGCTTGCTAACCATTTCTACCTCAACCGAAAGAGATATTACACTTGGGATCGAATCTACGTATTCATATTGGCTATGTGAAAACTGGGTGTTGGGAACTGTCAAGTATTTTCGAGGAAGCTGTGCCAAATTAGCTTGAATCTATGCAAATCCATACACTCACTCGACACTCAAATATACAAAACTACAAAGAATTAACTTACAATTTGGCAGGGATATTTTTATTGCCATCTAGGTGTTCACAAGAAAAAAATCGCAATTCAACCCCTAAAGGTGTGAAAACGGGGGGTGAAAGTTTGTATGAGAATTTAACAAAGAATGGGAATTCCAGTAGTTAGGTATTATAATATTTTTAATATCGACAATATTGCTCATTTATGTGGTTTTTAATATAAAATAACAAACTGTATCCTAACATTTTATGTACGAATAATTCACGGGGCCGTAGTCCGCTAGATGGCGCTAGTGTCGTGCACATAGCCAACAGAGCTTGTGACAAGGATTCCGGAAACATATACAACTCAACTCCAAAAAAAATACTTACTGCAGTCGTCATAAGCACGGCAGAATAATTGTTTTATAAAATTTTGTCTAAATATGTTTTTTTACATTAATTATTTAATAACTACCTAGTATACAGTAAGTCCCTTTTCACACATGGTGTATAGGTATATTGTCTATTTAAATTTATTGAATATGTCCAATAAATCATTATGTTAGTTCCCGAATATTTCAGTAGCCGTATAACTGCCCAAATATCTGGAACTAAGCTGGTGTAGTGTTTAAATTTGAATTGTAAATGCGTACGCCAAAAATTTACGATATTATCATAATCATCAGCCTGTACTAGATCACTGCTGGATATAGGCCTCTACCAAATAGAGGGCGCGACGATCTGCACATGATTGGAAGGTTTTAGATGCAAGAAGCACAGGATCGAGCGAGGTGGCATGTCATATAATAAGGCCTATGTCCAGCAGTTCGATATCAATTTGTCCAAATTATTACAAAGACCAAAAATATAACGATTTCAGTCATCAGCATATTTTTTGTCTTTGTAAATAATTTGGACAAATTGACTCGCCGACGACTCTATTTCTGCTATATCTCTATGTTCCCGTATTCAACAGGCTGTAACAAAACACCCTAGTAATATTTAAAGGGGTCGGTTAGGCTCAATTGCTACTGGCGCAGAGTCGAAGCGTCGCGACGCGGCGTGAAGCGTCACGTTTGTCAACCGTTCCTAAATTCATATCTATTTCTGTATTAACTCTTTTGCTGCTAAGCTCAAAACAATGACACTCGCGCAGTGCTAACACTGTGGAATACTATACAATTCTGACTCAAGGTTTGAGTCGTGGGCACTGCCGGCCTTAATACGGTACGAATTTGTGTTGCGAAAATTTAAAAACGCTCAGCGAGGCGCGCTAATGCGCGCGTCTTCGCCTGCAAGGGTCGCTAGGGTTCGCGCGTCACCGCTGGGTCACCGCGCGCAGAAATGCTAACATTCACGGTTTAATGGGGCGAATTATTTCGCGTGGCGTCGCTTCGACTCTGCGCCAGTGGGAATTGAGCCTTTGACCATCAAACTGAACAACTCTCACTATGGAGCCAACATCAAGAAAAAATCAAAAATACCTGCAAACCTTGCCTTGTTTCATAGAAAACTCACAAGACACATGACATGACATGATGCACTCAAATGACACAGGACAGCAGATTTTTTTTAATTTCCGGTTTTGCCATGATCTCCATAGTGAAGGTTGTTCAGTTTGATGGTCTAAACTAAACCACCTCTTGCAATATGACTAGTTTTGTTACCCCTTGTATATTGAGGTTCAGACTATCCACATTTCATCTAACATGACAGGTTCGCCATTTTTGATGGGAAGTCAATACAATACACTCCTCAAAATAACAAATTAGTATACTATAATTTTTGGTAGACATAATGGCAATAATGGCTTAAACAAATTAACTAGTCTTTCTTTGGATGCAGATCTTGTCTTTAACAAAGCATAAGCATATGCTCACGACTATATTCGCCGAGGGGGTATATTCTGAAACCTCAGAACATCCACGTTTCACTAGTGGAGTAGTTCCTTAATAATAAATAGTTTTGTTTAATAAATTAATGGAACCCTGAACCAGAATCACGTAAAAAAATCTAGTACTATACTTATGTGACTTCTACAACGTGTTAATAAATTAACGCAAAACCCCATACACCCCAACTGATTTATAACAAAATAATTAGATTGAAACAATAATTTCATTGTGATACTTAAAATTTAAAGTTATTCGCATTTTAAGTTCTGAGGCAAAAATGATTTGTTATCATTTCAGCAATGAATGAAAGCGCTAACGTACTTATGGATATCTAAACTATTATAAAACTGTAACAGAAGTGTGTCTGAATATACATTTACAATACACATTACAATATACATTGAAGATATTTACAAAAAAAAGATTACGATATGATTTTTAGATGTCCCTGATTCCAAATCACCAATTTTTGGATTTTTTGTCTGTCTGTTTGTTTGTTTGCTTGTTTGTTTGTTTGTTTGGGTGTTTGTTTATTCGAGTATCACGCAAAAACTACTGAACCGATTTTGATGAAACTTTTTTTGTTTGATAGCTTATCATCTGACTTAAAATCTGGTATATAATTTATGCGGACGAAGTCGCGGGAAAAAGCTCGTATTTTAATAATCTTGTTTTGGTAGTAAGTAGGGTGAGTGTGCCCGTGCGATGGGTTGACATCGGGTTCAGTAAATTTTAAATTTTACAAAAAAATTATTTAATATTTTGAAAAAAATTACCTACGTTGAAACCATGATAATTCGATTCTGCTCTCGATTCTAAACAAACTACTTTCTAGTTTTGCAGTAATTCATTAACACGTTGTAGATTAGAAGACTTTTGTTGTTATAAAACGAATTGACAATGTCACCAACATTTGTCAGCAACATTTATAGACCTTAAAATCGAATTAAAACAAAAAAAAATTAGTAAAGGCTAATAGTTGTCACATAAAATAAATAATATTTCTCTCCGAATTCATCATTCTCATGCCCTTGGGGTCAGTGCAATATGCCATCTTTTTTCATGAAGATTGTACATTCATTCATTTCCTTCTTATTTAATTGATTACCTTGCAAAAAATAGGTAAATATACAGGGTGTTAGGCGCATCGTGTGCCAAATCGAATGGGATGATTGGAGGGGTCTTTAGGTACCTCAGAAAAAAAAATAAAAAATCCTGGCCCAAAGATTTTTTTTTAACTGACTTTCAATGGTTTTGGGTGAAAATTGCCAAAAATCTACATTCAAATTTTTTTTTAAAAAAACCTGTTGGGTATAACTAACTTTTTTTGTTAAACCTTTAATCTGTGATAGTGTGCGCTTCTATCGAACCCAAAATTACTCGCCAGTGACATCTACTTTTTTTTTTACAGCCCCCCAAAGTTTTTTTTTTACGTTAAAATAAATGTGATAGTCAACTTTCGATCTCAATAAAAAAAAAACTAAAAGTGATCATGCTCTTCCAATTTTTTCAAAACATCTCTGGACTGTCCCCATTCTAATGGTATGCAATACGTTATGAAATAAAATGAGTAACATCGCAAATTTTTTTTTTTCTGTAATAATTCGCAATTTTCTAATATTCAATAGGTGACGTAAAAACTAGTATTTCCGGTAATTACACTCACAGTCAGGTAAAAAAATTAAATTTTGAAGGGTTTACTTGAAGTAACCGCCTCCCGTTCTTTGTTTGATACAGGTAAAATTTGCTTTCTCACTCTAACGTAGTGAAATCTATCTTGTATCCCTTTCTCCCGGGGGCTGTTTTTTTGAATAGACCCAGGGGGATTTGTAATACTGACTGAGTAATGAGTATTACAAATCCCCCTGGGTCTATTCAAAAAAACAGCCCCCGGGAGAAAGGGATACAAGATAGATTTCACTACGTTAGAGTGAGAAAGCAAATTTTACCTGTATCAAACAAAGAACGGGAGGCGGTTACTTCAAGTAAACCCTTCAAAATTTAATTTTTTTACCTGACTGTGAGTGTAATTACCGGAAATACTAGTTTTTACGTCACCTATTGAATATTAGAAAATTGCGAATTATTACAGAAAAAAAAAAATTTGCGATGTTACTCATTTTATTTCATAACGTATTGCATACCATTAGAATGGGGACAGTCCAGAGATGTTTTGAAAAAATTGGAAGAGCATGATCACTTTTAGTTTTTTTTTTATTGAGATCGAAAGTTGACTATCACATTTATTTTAACGTAAAAAAAAAACTTTGGGGGGCTGTAAAAAAAAAAGTAGATGTCACTGGCGAGTAATTTTGGGTTCGATAGAAGCGCACACTATCACAGATTAAAGGTTTAACAAAAAAAGTTAGTTATACCCAACAGGTTTTTTTAAAAAAAAATTTGAATGTAGATTTTTGGCAATTTTCACCCAAAACCATTGAAAGTCAGTTAAAAAAAAATCTTTGGGCCAGGATTTTTTATTTTTTTTTCTGAGGTACCTAAAGACCCCTCCAATCATCCCATTCGATTTGGCACACGATGCGCCTAACACCCTGTATACAAAAGATCCATTTTCATATATCGGTTAACTAAATAAAATGAAAAATCTAAATCAGGAATAGACGTTACCATCTTAGTTATGTTTGAAAGTTTCTGTCATAAAAACATGATTTTCAAGGTGATTTTTCACCTACATTATTCTACTCTGTATCTATATACAAACAGGGTGTAAGTGACAGACTAGCAAATACTGAAACGGTGAACTCTGACCATCAAACTGAACAACTTCACTATGGAGTACACCTCAGAAAACGCGAACAAAAAATCAGCTGTCCCATACATTTTAGTCAGGTAGGTACAGAAGTTTTGTATGAGACAGCTGATTTTGTTTTCGCGTTTCCTTAGATAGGCTCCATAGTGAAAGTTATTCAGTTTGATGGTCTGAGTTCACCGTTTCAGTATTTGCTAGGCTGTCACTTACACCCTGTATATAAACTCACGTCTTTTTCTCAGAGGGGTAAGCAGTTACTTCCTCTTGATCCATACATCACCTATATCTACATCCTTATCACATTTCCTTCCCTACTGACCAGTAATTTCATTAGCACTATCATTGCCAGGTAACGTTTTGTCGGCGGTTTTTATCCGCGGAGGATCCCCGTTCCCGAACTTAATGCCGTAAGGCCGCAAATGGTATATCAGGTAGTCCAATACATACATTTCTTCTGGTTTCACGTAGTGGAAGGACACGGCGTGGTCTGAACAACAGCTTAGGCCCTGGAAAAGAGTAAATGTTTGTATTGTTGAAATAAATAAATATTTTGGACATTGAGTGCGATTTTTGAATCTCATTCGCTGAGTTCAACATTTGAAAATGTCAAAATTACTATGGAGACTCGCATTTTACTACTGCTGATTTGACATCCAAAAATCGCACTCCTGAAGTATGATTTTTGAAAGTCAAATCAGCAGTAGAAAGATGCATATCTCCACAGTAATTTTGACATTTTCAACTGCAGAACTCAGCGAGTGAGATTCAAAAATCGCACTCAAGGTCACACAAATTATCTAGTCACATTTAAAGTACCAGAATCTAGCCTGGACTTGTATTATGATGACTAGACAACAATATATAATACATATACAAGGTGAAATTGATATCATTAGCATCCTTTTATACTAAGAGTCTACCCATCAAACTGAACAACTTTTACTATGGCAGCAAACCAATCGGAGCAAAAAAAAATCTGCTGTTCTATACTAAACTGCAATGTCGACGCGCGAGTTCGCGGCTCAAATGTATGCAATGCAACAGCTGAGTTTTTTTGCTCCGATTGGTTTGCTGCCATAGTAAAAGTTGTTCAGTTTGATGGGTGTGTGGTTTAAAGGTTAATGATACTTTTCCCAAGGGAATGATCAGACCATCACATCCAACAACTTTCTCTCTCTAAGCAACATCGAAATCGGTAGACATCACACACGCATCACAATTTTCTCTTCAGCGTTATGCAGTTTTCCTCACGATGTTTTCATTCACCGTTTCAGAGCAGTCCTTATTACGTACATAAGTTAGGAAAACTCGTATCATCATCAGCCTATAATAAACGTCCCACTGCAGGGCACAGGCCTAACCTTGAGAAGGGACACCCTAGTTGCTTATCAAAGATTGAACGTAGCAATTAACTAACCTCATCACTAGGATAGTAGATGTACGACCAGTACCAATACCCCTTGTCCTTGTTGGGGAACAAATGGTCGCGAGGGACGAAGGGGAAGAACCTTCCTCTGTTCTGGGAATCTCGAGAGTCCATCGCTTTCACGCCTATCCGGTCCAGGCATATACCTGATGACAAATACAGTGTTATCATTGAGTTCTTTTATGCCTGTTCGGTTCAGGCATATACTTGATGACAGATAATGTGTTATTATTGTTACGAGCTACGGGTTCCGGGATTGGAGTGAAACGCTAAGTCCAATTTTACAGAGTTTATTTGGGATACACTTACAAACGGTCCACCTCACAGAGGTTCCCCTATTCGGTTCACTTCACCGGGTCCTCCTCGCAGGGATTCCCCGTGCACCACTTACTGTCACTGTTCACAGTCCACTACGTCACTACTGTGACGACCCGACACGCGTCACGGCTATGACGTCACGACGCACGACACTATGACGACACGCACCACACTGACACTATGACGTCACGTACTACACCGACACTATGACGTCACGCACTACACTGACACTAGTCTACTCACTGTTCCACTCTTAGCACTTTTCTCTTCACTAGTACTTTTCCACTTTTACTTTTCTTCCTTTTGTTTCGCACTGTTCACTGTTAAATCAAATACTGAACCATCAGACGGAATGCGCCGCCTTTTATATCCCGCAGAACGTTCTGGAATACCCTTTTTCCGATCTTCTTTTCTTTACTCGTTTGTTTACCTCCAGATATTTCCAACCCCGCCTTCTTTTCTCGAAACCGATCGAAGACACGCCCACTTTTCTGATTCTTTTCAAATATTCGTAATTTCGCCTCCTTTCTCGAAGTTCCTAGACACGTCACCTTTTTGTCCCCTTTTAAATATTCCTTCTCTTTCTTCCTTCTAGAAAATTTCTAAAAACACTAAAATCTAGAAATATTTTTGGCGCGGATCGGATTCGAACCGTCACCCCCTAGCATGGGAGGCGGAACCTTAGACCGTAGGACCACGGCGATTGGTAATGGCCCGGCCGAATTTTCGAATGCCTTCTTTACGTTTGACGTTTGACAGCGGCCGTAACACTGCCCCTCCCTTAGTTCTGCTCGTCCCGAGCATCATTAGTGCCGAAATATCGAGCTAATCGATCCACGTGCACTATCTTCAACGGGCTCCTTGGCGATCGTCGAATTCGATAGGTGACGTCATTTATCCTAGTCACTACCTCATACGGCCCTTCCCAACTTGCCTGCAACTTCGGACTCTTCCCTTTCCTCCGAACTGGATTATGCAGCCAAACTGATGTTCCTTCCTCAAACCCAGCATAGTTCGCTTTTCGGTCATATCGTGTCTTTGAACGGTCACTTGAGTTTTGACCTGCTTCTCGAAGTTGTTCATAAATGTCGACCATTTTTTCCCGCAGTTCGCTCACATAGTCACTGATACTTTTAGGAGTGCCTGGTGCGCATCCTGATAGCAAATCTGCTGGAAGCTTCAACTCTCTCCCGAAGTTTGCTATTGCTGGAGTTGCCGAAGTACTCTCATGAACAGCGGTTCGGTAGGCCAACAGGAAAAGAGGTATGTACTCGTCCCAGTTATCTTGATGATTATCGACGACCTTCGCAAGATGCCGTTCCAAGGTTTGATTGAATCTCTCCACCATGCCGTCGGACTGAGGGTGATAAGGAGTAGTCCGGGTCTTGTGGATTCCGAAAATTTTGCAAACTTCCTGGAATAACTGTGACTCGAAGTTCCTGCCTTGATCACTGTGCATTTCCAACGGAACCCCGAACCGGCAGAAAACTTCATTCACCAACTTCGTAGCCACAGTGACCGCTTCCTGATTTGGAATGGCAAATACTTCTGGCCACTTTGTGAAATAATCCATTACCACGAGTATATACCGGTTTCCCGATTTAGTGACTGGAAATGGTCCCGCGACGTCCAAAGCGATTCGCTCCCAAGGCACCCCAACATTATAAATTCTCATTGCCGCCCTGCTCCTTGTATGAGGTCCCTTTACAGCTGCACAGACTGTGCACTTGCGGCACCAATCTTCCACATCGTCTCTGCAATGCAACCAGTAAAATCTTTCCTTTACTTTCTCCAAGGTTTTCTTTACACCCAAATGCCCTCCGGAAGTTCCATCATGAAAAACTCGCAGAATTTCTTTCACCTTAGCTTGTGGGACCACCAACTGTAGATACGAGTCTTTCCCATCCGATGTCTCCCATTTTCTACAGAGTAATCCGTTATGCACGATGAGGCTCTTCCACTGAGCCCAAAGCCCCTTCGTGACCGCCCCGTACCTTGCCACCTCACTCCACTGAGGCTTAGAACCACCACTCTTTAACCAGTTCAGGATTGGCCCGACTCCTGAGTCCTTTTCCTGTTCGCGACGCATTGCCTCGTTTCCCCACTCATCGTTGATGGCATCAGTTCTAATAACCTTGAGTGAAACTGTTTCCTTCCCTTCTTGCTTGCTGCAATGCTTACAATCTCCTGGACATGGTCTTCTTGACAGTGCGTCTGCATTGGAGTGAACTCTTCCACTTCGATGCTCTACTTCAAAGTTGAATTCCTGTAGTTGCTCCAACCATCTTGCAACTTGACCTTCCGGGTTCTTAAATTGGAGTAACCATTTCAGCGCAGCGTGGTCCGTCCTGACTAAAAATTTACGTCCCAGCAGATACTTCTTGAAGTGTTGTACAGCCTTCACCACGGCCAATAATTCTCGCCTGGTAACACAGTAGTTCCTCTCAGGTTTAGATAATGACTTACTGAAGTAGGCTATTACAGTTTCCTTTTCACCATGTCGCTGCGAGAGCACACCTCCAATCCCGATGTTACTGGCGTCTGCGTCTACAACAAATTCACCCTGGACATCGGGATATCCAAGAATTGGTGCCTTACTCAGACGTTCCTTTAACTCTATAAAAGCCTCCTCACATTCTGAATCCCATGTGAACTTCCTCTTTTCTTCCGTAAGTCGATGTAGCGGCTTTGCGATGTCCGAAAACCCTTTCACAAAACGACGATAGTAAGAGCAGAGTCCAAGAAAAGCTCTAACTTGTGTCTTATCTTTCGGTGTTGGCCACTCCCTCACAGCAGTAGTTTTGGCAGGATCGGTCTCGACTCCTCTCTCAGAGATTACATGTCCAAGGTAATTGACCTGTCGCTTGAAGAAAGAACATTTTTTTGGACTCAATTTAAGATTGGCTCCACGCAGTCTTTCGAAGACTTTCTCCAACTTTTTCAGGTGGTCATCAAAGTCTCGCCCAACAATGATGATGTCGTCCAGGTAGACAAGACAGGTGTCACCCAGAATTCCAGCCAGGACATGTTCCATCAATCTCTCGAAAGTCGCAGGGGCGTTACTCAATCCAAATGGCATTACCTTGAACTGCCACAGTCCTTTCCCGGTGGAAAACGCGGTTTTCTCCTTGTCTTTAGGGTCTACGTCCACTTGCCAGTACCCACTTTTCAGATCGAGCGTTGAAAACCACTTCATTCCATTCAAAGTGTCTAAGGTGTCGTCGATCCTTGGCAAGGGGTAGCTGTCTTTCTTCGTTACTTCATTCAGCTGCCGATAATCCACACAAAATCTTGTTGAGCCATCCTTTTTCTTGACGAGAACTACAGGTGAACACCAGGGACTTGATGAAGGTTCGATGATGTCATTCCTTCTCATGTCCTCTATCATTCCCTCCACTTCCTTCTCACGAGCAAACGGAATGCGCCTAGGTCGTTGCTTGATTGGCGCTACATCTCCCGTATTAATCGTGTGCTTCATCAAGTCTGTTCTACCAATATCCGCGTCGTTCTGGGAGAACAGGTCTGAAAAATGCCGCAGCAAGTTCTTCGCTTTCACAGCCTGTAGCTTAGTCAGGTCCTTGCTGGAGTCTTCCATAACTTTGGATACTACATCCTCCTCAGCCTTATGTTTCCTAGGAGGATTTTCCACACATTGTCGCAACCATAAAACTTCCTCACAGTGACCAACAACCTCCCCCTTCTCAATCGTCAGGTCCACATCTCCAACGTTAAGTATCGGGATTGAGGTAGATGAAACTGATCCAACAACTGTCCTTGCCGGAATCCAAGAAGTTTCAGTTTTAACTTTCTCTATCACAGCACATCTCCGTGGTAATCTCCCATCGTTACTCTTGGGCAAAACGACAGGTACCAAGGTCTGTGATCTAGGTTTGAGAACTGTTCTTCTCACACAGTAGACCTTTCCCGACGATCCACCTTTCATCGGAACCTCCTCTGTGTTACACCGTAGCACTCCGTTTTTCATGTCTATACTGCACTGGTGATTTTGTAAGAAATCTAAGCCAATGATGCAATCGTCCACTATTTCAGCTACAATCACCTCATGTTTGAAAGGAGTTTCCCCGATCTTAATTGAAACTCCCAACTCTCCCTTGACAGGTATGCGCTGGCCGGTAGCTGTTGTTAACTGCAGTTTGGTTTGTTGCAGAAGTCGTTTCTGATAACTTTCCATCTCGTTTATCAGTCGAGTATTGATCACTGTTCTCGAAGCTCCGGTATCCAAAGTTAGTTGACAGATTCTACCATTGACCTCTCCCTCGACTAACAGACTATTTCCGTCTGATGTCTGTCTGACTTTTATGGTTGGGGTTGCAACATAACCGGCCAGCGCCCACCCCGCAGCCCTGGCTGGTTTTAGTTTTCCTGCTGCTCATCAGTCGAGACTCCTACATCCCGACGACCTGTGCGCTTCGGGCAGGAGCTGCGAATATGCCCTCGTTCACCACACTCGTAGCACACATAACCGACGCTTCGATTTCTCGGCGGTGAGGTTCTAGTCACCACAATCTCCCTGAGGCGAGCGGAACGAGGATCCTGCCGTACAGCCTCCACCTCCAATGCATGGGCAACAGCGTCCCTGAGTGTAACATGGTGCCCCAGTCGCACGGCAGCTCGCACCTCCGGGTCCCGTATCCCGTCCGTAAAGGCCTGCAGGAGCATGTCATCGATGGCTGCTGGTGATGACTGGAAAGCCTTACGCACGAGCTTCTCCACTTCCACGGACCATTGCTGCAGACTCTCGTTAGCATGTTGGTTTCGTTCCTTCAATCGCGCCCGATACATGTGTTCGAGATGTCCGTCGCCGAATCTAGCCTCCAGAGCCCCGAAAAGCTTGTCAAACGTTAGATTTTCACCAGCACCTACGGCTTCCAGCACGGTGAGAGCCTGTCCCTGGAGTGCCAATGTCAACGCAGACTGCGCTTCCTCTTTGCCCCAGCCATTAACTTTCATCGCTGTCTCAAACTGTAGCTTAAAGGCGGGCCATGACGTCAGTCCATCGTAAACCGGAGTCTTGACACCTTTCGGCTGTATGGGTGAGTCAAAAACAGCAGCGACACGGCTGTGAGATTTGCCCTGTTCAACCTCTCGCCGGATTTTGGCAAACTCACCCTCCACGCGATCCAGCCTTCCTTCTACAGCTTCGACTCTCTCTACTGCCTGGCGCAAGCCTTTCGTGATATCTTTATGAAGCGCCTCCTGCATCGTGCGCATTTGTTCTTCCTGGCGGCGAGCCTGTTCCTCCTGACGGCGAGCCTGCTCCTCTTTCAGTGCGCGCAGCTGTTCCTCCTGCCGGCGAGCCTGTTCCTCCTGCCGGCGAGCCTGTTCCTCCTGCCGGCGAACCTGTTCCTCCTGGCGGCGAGCTGCCTGTTCCTCTTGACGACGAGCTTGATCTTCCTGACAGCGAGCCTGTTCCTCTTTCAGTGCGCGCAGTTGTTCCTCCATCATGCGCTGGATTTGACAGAGGAAGTTTCCTGGGTTTTGTTCCGGAGTGCGCTGCACTTCACCTCCCTCAGGTCTTCTCTCTGGGGTTCGCTGCACCTCAGTAACAAGGGCCGCACCTTCCTGCCGCGCTTCCGACATGGCCCGGGTGGTAACACCCTTTAACTCTTTTGGCACCAGCGGCATCTTACTCCAATCCCACACTTCTGACACCAAATGTTACGAGCTACGGGTTCCGGGATTGGAGTGAAACGCTAAGTCCAATTTTACAGAGTTTATTTGGGATACACTTACAAACGGTCCACCTCACAGAGGTTCCCCTATTCGGTTCACTTCACCGGGTCCTCCTCGCAGGGATTCCCCGTGCACCACTTACTGTCACTGTTCACAGTCCACTACGTCACTACTGTGACGACCCGACACGCGTCACGGCTATGACGTCACGACGCACGACACTATGACGACACGCACCACACTGACACTATGACGTCACGTACTACACCGACACTATGACGTCACGCACTACACTGACACTAGTCTACTCACTGTTCCACTCTTAGCACTTTTCTCTTCACTAGTACTTTTCCACTTTTACTTTTCTTCCTTTTGTTTCGCACTGTTCACTGTTAAATCAAATACTGAACCATCAGACGGAATGCGCCGCCTTTTATATCCCGCAGAACGTTCTGGAATACCCTTTTTCCGATCTTCTTTTCTTTACTCGTTTGTTTACCTCCAGATATTTCCAACCCCGCCTTCTTTTCTCGAAACCGATCGAAGACACGCCCACTTTTCTGATTCTTTTCAAATATTCGTAATTTCGCCTCCTTTCTCGAAGTTCCTAGACACGTCACCTTTTTGTCCCCTTTTAAATATTCCTTCTCTTTCTTCCTTCTAGAAAATTTCTAAAAACACTAAAATCTAGAAATATTTTTGGCGCGGATCGGATTCGAACCGTCACCCCCTAGCATGGGAGGCGGAACCTTAGACCGTAGGACCACGGCGATTGTTAATGGCCCGGCCGAATTTTCGAATGCCTTCTTTACGTTTGACGTTTGACAGCGGCCGTAACATTATCATAGATTATCATAGAGTTCTTTCATGCCTGTTCGGTTCAGGCATATACCAGATGACAAACACAGTGTTATCATTGAGTTCTTTCCAGTCCAGGCATATATCTGATGACAAATTAAGTTTTTTCAAGCCTAGATAGGTCCTTGATAACCTGGACCAGATGGTCCAGGTTATCAAGGACCCAGCTTTTAAAAAAAAATTCAACAAACAGACACAAAATCGAAAAATTTGTGATTTGGACTCAGGGACACCTCAAAAACCATATCGTAATCTTTTTCATGTAAATATGTTCAACGTACAGACACGTACTTCTTTTTTATAATACGAGTAGTTTAGATGATTTCGTAGCGAGCTGCCTATCGCACAGTATCGCATAGTATTAAAGTCTCACCCATCTCAGCATCCTCGGCGCCGTGGTCGCTAGCCTTGCAGAGATGCGGCGAGGCAATGCCCTTGTTCACGAACTTGTCTAATCAACTTTGAGCTTTAATATTATAGTATTAAAGACTTACCCATATCGGCATCCTCGGCGCCGTGGTCGCTAGCCTTGCAGAGATGCGGCGAGGGCAGGCCCCTGTTCGCGAACTTGTCTAATCAACTTTGAGCTTTAATATTATAGTATTAAAGACTTACCCATCTCAGCATCCTCGGCGCCGTGGTCGCTAGCCTTGCAGAGATGCGGCGAGGCAATGCCCTTGTTCACGAACTTGTCTAATCAACTTTGAGCTTTAATATTATAGTATTAAAGACTTACCCATCTCGGCATCCTCGGCGCCGTGGTCGCTAGCCTTGCAGAGATGCGGGGACGGAAGACCCTTGTTCACGAACTTGTCTAATCAACTTTGAGCTTTAATATTATAGTATTAAAGACTTACCCATCTCGGCATCCTCGGCGCCGTGGTCGCTAGCCTTGCAGAGATGCGGGGACGGAAGACCCTTGTTCACGAACTTGTCTAATCAACTTTGAGCTTTAATATTATAGTATTAAAGACTTACCCATCTCAGCATCCTCGGCGCCGTGGTCGCTAGCCTTGCAGAGATGCGGCGAGGCAATGCCCTTGTTCACGAACTTGTCTAATCAACTTTGAGCTTTAATGTTATAGTATTAAAGTCTTACCCATCTCAGCATCCTCGGCGCCGTGGTCGCTAGCCTTGCAGAGATGCGGCGAGGCAATGCCCTTGTTCACCAACTTGTCTAATCAACTTTGAGCTTTAATATTATAGTATTAAAGACTTACCCATCTCGGCATCCTCGGCGCCGTGGTCGCTAGCCTTGCAGAGATGCGGCGAGGCAATGCCCTTGTTCACGAACTTGTCTAATCAACTTTGAGCTTTAATATTATAGTATTAAAGACTTACCCATATCGGCATCCTCGGCGCCGTGGTCGCTAGCCTTGCAGAGATGCGGCGAGGGCAGGCCCCTGTTCGCGAACTTGTCTAATCAACTTTGAGCTTTAATATTATAGTATTAAAGACTTACCCATCTCAGCATCCTCGGCGCCGTGGTCGCTAGCCTTGCAGAGATGCGGCGAGGCAATGCCCTTGTTCACGAACTTGTCTAATCAACTTTGAGCTTTAATATTATAGTATTAAAGACTTACCCATCTCGGCATCCTCGGCGCCGTGGTCGCTAGCCTTGCAGAGATGCGGGGACGGAAGACCCTTGTTCACGAACTTGTCTAATCAACTTTGAGCTTTAATATTATAGTATTAAAGACTTACCCATCTCGGCATCCTCGGCGCCGTGGTCGCTAGCCTTGCAGAGATGCGGGGACGGAAGACCCTTGTTCACGAACTTGTCTAATCAACTTTGAGCTTTAATATTATAGTATTAAAGACTTACCCATCTCAGCATCCTCGGCACCGTGGTCGCTAGCCTTGCAGAGATGCGGCGAGGCAATGCCCTTGTTCACGAACTTGTCTAATCAACTTTGAGCTTTAATGTTATAGTATTAAAGTCTTACCCATCTCAGCATCCTCGGCGCCGTGGTCGCTAGCCTTGCAGAGATGCGGCGAGGCAATGCCCTTGTTCACCAACTTGTCTAATCAACTTTGAGCTTTAATATTATAGTATTAAAGACTTACCCATCTCGGCATCCTCGGCGCCGTGGTCGCTAGCCTTGCAGAGATGCGGCGAGGGCAGGCCCCTGTTCACGAACTTGTTTAACAACTTTGAGCTTTAATATTATAGTATTAAAGACTTACCCATCTCGGCATCCTCGGCGCCGTGGTCGCTAGCCTTGCAGAGATGCGGCGAGGGCAGGCCCCTGTTCACGAACTTGTTTAACAACTTTGAGCTTTAATATTATAGTATTAAAGACTTACCCATCTCGGCATCCTCGGCGCCGTGGTCGCTAGCCTTGCAGAGATGCGGGGACGGAAGACCCTTGTTCACGAACTTGTCTAAAGCTTTCCTGCTAAGCACATAGCCTGCACCACCGCTCATGTAGCCCTGCAATCAAATAATAATAATACAGAACCCCATAGACTTTCGTTTCTTAGGGAAAGTTGTTCAGTATCATGGGTGCAATCACCCCTTAAAGTAATGCAACTGTTTACTGTAACACCCTGTAGATACTATGATAGTTGCAACATGTCTGAAGTGCAATTTTTGAAAATCATACGAGTGACTTGGCAGTAGAAAATGTCAAAATTACTATGGAGATTATGCGTCTTTCTACTGCCAAGTCACTCGAATGATTTTCAAAAATCGCACTTCTGGTCAGTTGCATACATTTTAGATTTAGTATAACCTTGGCGCAAACAGATGTCGCAACAAGTATCATCTGGCCTGAACGAGACATAAATCTTAATTAAACACTATTAGATCACTATTATTTAAGTTTTGTTCCACGGAAATAAATTATATAGACAAATTTTCTTAAAAATTTTAATAACAAATGTGTTTAAAACGTATTTTAAACGTAATTAAACATTGCTGTATTACCGTTACTCACCACCGTCGCTGTACTTGCGCGAGTTGGCAACTAAGAAGGTGGCAACTTTCTTAGTATGGGCATTGACCCTCTGTTGTGTATAATTTATTTACTCTATGGTTGCAAGTTGGTGTCACATTACCATTTAGATCGATATATACTAGGTGGCACTGAACGAGGGACTTTCCCGAAAATGCTATATTTATGGCATAATCGTTTTATAATGATTGATTACTATTGGTTACAGACATACTACATATTAAGGCTGCCTGTCCATTGAAGCTGTGCGAGCTGTTTAGCTGTGTTTTTTTAGCCAATCAGGAGCTCGGGCGAGATCGGCCGCGCCTCGCCCGAGCTCCTGATTGGTTAAAAAAACACAGCTACACAGCTCGCTCAGCTTCAATGGACAGGCACCCTAACTATCAAAATAAATCATTTTTTAATTTTGTTCATGCTTCCAACCCTAATATAAAATATTATACAGGTATAGCTTACAATTGTGTCGAATCAATGTTATACTTCAGTGAGTAAAGAATTATAATTGGTCATTTTAGGAGAGGTTATGTTATCTTAATTAGAGCAATACTTAAGTTACGTTCCGTCCATTGCATTGTATGTTTTTTTTAGTTAGTAACGCTCTTAAGAGGGGGTCATACCTATTTTGTCTGTTTTCGAACCGATTTTTGAGAACCAAATTATTACATTTAATATATATAGTTCACATAACAGTGTAGATACGTTCTTTCTGCAGAGCATCTAACCGTTGAAAACACGATTCTATTAAATTTTCTCGATAGAAAAGAGGAGCAAAGTAAGCTCGATTTCAGATTTATAACCAGTTTTACAAGAATCACACTACACCATTTCTTCTGAATATACCATCATTTGAAAGGTAAATAATTATAGCAGGGCTTCTAACCGATGGATTTTTCCCCAAACACCCAAGAGAAAAGATATTGATGAAAAATGCGTTTCTTTGCGATCTTGCTTTCAATTGAAGCGGGATGGCTAATTGCGAAAGTTTGCTTGTTAGAAAGAGAGGCTTGTTCTACTAATACCCAGCCTAAAGTACATTATAGTGTTCCCACACATAACTGCGAATTCGCATCGCATCGCAAATCGGGCGTGGCGTGGCCGATCGCGCCCGAGCTCCTGATTGGTTAAAAAAACACAGCTACACAGCTCGCACAGCTTCAATGGACAGGCACCCTTAATCTGTGAAAATTGCAACCGGCTAACTGCCCTTTAAAGGTAGGACAGATGGACAGACGGACATCGCGGCGTATGCTAATAGGGTCCCGGTAGCATCCTTTTGGTACGGAACCTTAAGAAAACATACCTGCGCTGTGAAGGGTTTGAATCGGCACCCGAAGTATATGGGATCATTGCTGTTGTACTCTGCCAACATGTACCTCAGGTTCTCAACTATCACATATCTGAAACAGGAAGTTGTTTACCAAAGTTATCGAAATGTCAAGTATACAGGATGTAAAGTAATAGTTGCATTACTTTAAAGAGTGATTGGATTCATGGTACAGTATAACAAAAATAATTCCCCTCGTTAATCTTCGTTTGCGCAGTCCCCCGACAAAACCCGACGTCGTTAAGTAATCAATGGGTGCAAAATCGGATAGCAGCGAAAAGGAAGCAAAAAAATAAACCAAAAACAAGAATGTCATATAGTAGTCATAGCTCATAACTGTAGGGCTCGCATGCCACCCCCGAGAAAAAGATAAAATCGAGATGACCCTCCATCTTTGTTGTTTTAGGTATGTCAAAAAGAGCGCGCATGATTCATCTTTATTTGTCGCTTTATCGTGGGTTGGGAGCCAGCCGTGCTGATTTAAAATTTATTGGGACAGATAATGGCCCCGATTCGGACTGTGCCACGACTTAACTTTACTAAATTTATTCCTGTCACTTTCTAAAATAAGTCAAAGTGACGTTACACGCCCAAAATAAGATGCCATCACAATGTACGCCATCTTATTTAAGGCGTTTTTGGGCGTGTAACGTCACTTTGACAGCACTAAAGTCAGCTGTTGGTTTTCTGTCTCTTTTCTTAATCTTATTTTAGAAAGTGACAGGAATAAATTTAGTTAAGTTAAGTCGTGGCACAGTCCGAATCGGGGCCAATAACTACCTATAACTTTACTATAAACATAATAAATACGTACTGATACGATAAAAAACCAGCAATGACTACAACACAATATTATTGGTTCTTCTTTTTAATTTATTGCCGTGTTGGTCCAGTGGCGAGTAACCTTGCATGCATGCGCGATGGTTCGATCCCCGTCCAGGCCGATTCGTACCAATTAGTTTTTCGGAATTTATGTACGATTTGTAACACCACTGGCTTTTCGGTGAAGGAAAACATCGTGAGGAAACCTGCATGCTTCAATTTCGAGGCATGTATCGTACCTACTGTCCATTACAAGTGGCGACGGGCTCACTCCCCGTCACACTGGACAGAGTTTCGGTACTACTAGTGAAACGTGGATGTTCTGAAGTTTCAGAATATCTCTGACTACCCCCTCGGGGAATATAGTCGTGAGCATATTTATATATATGCTTCTTTTTAATAAAAAAAAACGATTGAAGGCAGTACTCGGTATCCTCTTAAACGATTTGTTCAAAGTACGTAAAACAAAAACACTTGACTAAAAATACACTCGTGTTCTTCAAATACATAGAATAACTTCAACTGATAAAAGCATGTGAAGCACAGTAATTACTATAATTATATGCGTAATCAACTAATTATTCACTACAATTTGTCGCTTTTTAAAGATAAGCCTAAGACAAATATGTCTGTCTAATAAACGTTTTTTTTTTTATCCTTTTTCCTGTAGCCAACGGCTTGCGGTAATTAAGAGGGCTATCGCAGTCCAGTGGCGCCCTCATCACATTAAAAAAGATTTCTCAATAAAGAAAGCCTAAATTAAAAAAGTGCTTAACAGATAAACTACAAAAGCCTTCAAGCCATTGTTATACAGGGTGTACAATAAAATGGGACAGCTACTTAAAGGGGTGCTTCAGACCATCAAACTGAACAACTTTCTCTATGGGACCAATATCGAAATCGCGAAAAAAAAATCTGCTGTCCCATACATTTTAGTCGAGTTATGTTTGCAGTTTTGTATGGGAGAGCGGATTTATTTTTCGCGATTTCGATATTGGTCCCATAGAGAAAGTTGTTCAGTTTGATATATCTAAACATTCTAGATTCTATTCGTAGATCTAAACATTCAACTTTTAGACAATTTCGAATAAAAACAAAAGCGGCCGTTTTTTTTCTTTTTTCAAAATTTGTATGTTTAGACCTTTAAAAATCCTATAATAGTATTCTATGAAAATAGCTTGAAGGCTTTTGTAGTTTATCTGTTGAGCACTTTTTTAATTTAGGCTTTCTTTATTGAGAAATCTTTTTTAATGTGATGAGGGCGCCACTGGACTGCGATAGCCCTCTTAAACAAAATTGCATAGGTAGCTTATATTAATGGCTATTACGTGGATGTTCTGAAGTTTCAGAATATCTCTGACTACCCCCTCGGGGAATATAGTCGTGAGCATATGCTTATGGGCCATTTATACCACAACTGCTATTGTTTGTGAAATAATCGCGTTCGTTCACCTTTATTACATGTTCTGCAACTTACTTAAAAATCCCAAGCCATATTTTGGTTTCGGGGAACCTAGGAAAATGAAATTTTGGATCCGACCTTGCCACGAGAAATGTGAGTCTTGCCTCTGGCAAGCCTCTGGGGCGGTAGCTATGACCTAGGTGGCCGGTTGCCCCCCTCAGGGAAAATCTCAAGCTACGCCAATGCTTCCCGAGTTAGATTAGGGATGCCGAAAAAGGGTTCGGGCCTATGAAGTGGTTTTCTGTCCTCTTGCCAATTCGTTTCGCAGAGGATGTGCAGGGGAGTTTCCTATTGATAACTTACGTGTCGTCGTCGGCCTTAAGGAACCAGTCCGCCTCTCTTCTGTGGTGCTCGTAAACGTATCTAAAAGCTGCCTTCGTTTTCGCCCACAAATAGTCCCGCCCTTCAGACACTGGCAGCTTAATGGTGGGTAAAGATGGGTCTGAAATAGAGAAGACGACAAAAAAAAAATTATTACTTTTTTAAAAACTTTTTGATATCTTAAACACTAAAGAGAAATTAATTTTTGAAAATTTTTAATACATTCGTGGACAGTGACCGGTTATAGCGGTGATAACAATAAAAGTTCTAGTGTCTCGTTGACTGTCCGCGAATGTGTTAAAAATTACTGAAATATAAGAGTTCAAAATTTACGATTAGAGCGAGAGGCATATATAACAAAAGTGACGTCATAATTGAGTATTGTCATACAAATCATGACAATGTGTCATACAAACACCTGTTTTGCATGAAAAATATAGAAGATTATAAAAAAAATGTTCAATAGCTTATAACTTTTTTGTTTTCTATTCGATAATAATTTCGTTTGAACATTTTGCTATTAAATTTAGCCTATTTCTGTAATTCGTCACAATATATAGATTTCCATATCAGTCATCATCCCTATTGGTAAAGTAGATAGTATTCATTGTCATTAAGTGTTCACTGTAACTTATGTAATAATAATAATCAACTAACCTTCAGAAGTACTCATAAAAAGCAGTTTATTACACCTCTTCCCCCATGTAGCTTTCACATGAGCAGCTTTGCTCTTGTGGTTGTTGGGCTGCGTCATCACCCAACACAGCACCCTCACTTTCTTCGACAACTCGTCGGCCACAGATCTGTCCTCGTCTCTGTGCGCCGGCTCTTCAGATCCATGTTCTCGGAAACTCACAATTGGGTGCCGATCGAGATCTCTCCTTAGTGGATTGAGTAGCTCTCTGAAATTTTATTGGTTGGTTGAAAGTGATAAAAATGTTAATGTGGAGGGTGATTTTTAAGACGCAATTTCGGATTAAAATAGTAAATGCATATTTATTTTATTATAAAACAGCGACACATTATGTATAAAAATAAAAAATTTACATTGGAAATCACTCTCTACTGAAATAAGAACTTTTATTAGAATAATGGCGTTCCTTGAATATAATAGGAGAGTGTCCATGATGAGACAAAGAAAATAGGATTTAATTAAATAAATAACAAAGAATTCCTACTAATAAAAAAGGCAAGAATTAACAGGTAACTTTACTTTTAAAGGGGTGATACCGAAATCATTGTATTGCATTACGTCTTAAAAGTCACACTGTATAACAAACTATATGTATGGTGAAAAGGCCTAGCATGATGAGCATACAAAATATGAAAAAGCTCACTATGATACCATCGCTATGCTAAAAGGCGCTACAAAATTGTATGCAGTAAGCTTAGCACATAAAACATGTATATGAAAAATATCCGTTATTGTACTGATAAGTGATTCCCCTTTGTGATGTAATGTCAAAGATATAATGTAACGACAGTACGAATATGATGGAAAAAATACATAGAATACCGTGTAAGTCCAATATTTTTTTAAATCTCTATTTAGACGTCACCGTCACCGTCGGATTTTCATGTTTATGAAAGCCCAAGAATTTTTATTTCAACAGTTTGCTACAATTGATATGAAAGCCCGTGCAGCAATTTATCCTATTGCTGATTGAATGAAAAATGTTTTCCTTTTACTTACGCGGTATGTATCACGAATAATTACTAAATTTTTAACATTATAAACGAAATACTCATTACGTAGTCGCGCCAGAGGCTTTAGTCCAAATCCATGATTCTTTCCCTATATTATTGATAGGCACAACAACGTTTTGCCCCGATGGGCTTTTTCTATACTTCCATGCTAGTCGTGATATCGACAAACGTTCTTTCAAGTCAAATACGTCCAGCTGATGATCTAGCTTTAACCCAGCCATCACTGTAAATGTATGTAGTAGGATTGCATACAACACTTCGCGAAACATGGAAAAAGCACTGGCACTAAATAGAGAAAAAATTGCATAAATTAACAACAAAAAAAACATTTGTGGTGTTTAGAATCGGATGGAGGTTTACGAACTACATTCTTCGTCATATACAAAAACGTTTCATACGTTAAAGAATAATAATAGCCGTAACTTCAGAAAAAGAAAGAATAATTTCTATCAATTAGGATAACAATAGGTACAATAGCTTTATTTGTCTCCTCTTAAATAAATGCAATTTTTTCCTAATCAAGACAAACGCAATAGGCGTTCAAAGCGTTGAAATGACAATACTGATTTTAACCCAAATAATACAGAATTGTATTCGTAAAAAAACAAAGCATGCAACTACGTTATGTTTTAGATAATTGATTATACAATTGATGTCATGATGTCATGACTTTGCTTCTGACAATCAATGTTTACGTTGAGTATAATTTATAGATGTACAATTCGACGTGTTGTAAAATAGACCTAATTAAATCCTGAAACACATAACCACACCTGAGATGAAACTTGCGTTGAATTTATGTTTTCTACTTCAAAACTCTAGCCATTTAGCGGGGCAGTGCACTACTTAGCACAATAGATACGAGACGCATCCCTTATATGACCCATAGTATTATACTGTTTATTGTATTATTACAATGTATTATTAATATAATTAAAGGAAAATTGTATTTATTGTGTTAACCTCTTAAGAGGCCTTTGACCGCTCAGTGGCGCGCTCATAACAAAATTTAGGATTTCTCAATCACGAATTCGCAAATTAAAAAGTGCAAGAATCCCCAACTTACTACAAGAGCATAAAAGGCATTTTAATAAGTACAATACTTTCATAGATTTAAACATACCATACCACTTCCAGGAAAATTTAAGTGGATTGTTGTAGTAGGTACACACGGCGACACATCAAGCTATACCAAACTAACATAAGTTGACCGCGCGTAGGTCGACTAACGTATGGCATCGCGCGGCCAGCTTATGTTGGTTTTGTATAGCTTGATGTGTCGCCGTGTGTACCTTATTTAAAACTTGACTTAACTTAACTTTTTTTAACTTGACTTGCCATCGACTCGATAGAAGAAGTACATAGGTATGTGTAGGAATTTTTTATTTTAGGTTTTCTTGATTGAGAAATCTAAAATGTTGTGATGAGGGAACCATTAAGCGGTAGAAGGCCTCTTAACTACGTTGATAAGTCAAACTTAATGACACGTCGTCGAATCGGCAGACGAATATAGGAAAATATACTAGGCGTGTTTACAACTATAAAGTTGTAAACACTTTCCATTAGAGGTGGTTCCTTTTACTATGGGAGCAAACCTGAAATCTGCTGTTCTATACTCTACAATGCCTACTCGACTTAAATATGTATGACACAGCAGATTTTCTTTTTTGCGATTTCATGTTAGCTCCCATAGTAAAAGTTGTTAGTTTGATGGTCTTTGCCACTCCAAAATTCTAAACTTGACGTGAATGTACATTGAAGATATTTACAAAAAAAATTATTAGGGGGCGTTAAAGATATACGTAATGGAATGCATTGGGACCATTTTTAGAATTTTTGTCTGTTTGTCTGTTAGAAAAATTATAATCTAAGGTGCTGTTTATACAGAAGAGACGTGTGGCGGTCGCGGATAGTCAAAATAACACCAATATAAACCTTATATTACGTAGCATAGCGTCGTATTTGTCATAAAAGAAAATCGCGCCCCCGCCACCAGGCGACGTCGCCTGGAGGCGCGGGCGTAATTCTCAAAACGACGCTATGCTACGTACTATAAGGTTTATATTGCCGCACCCCGCCCGTGCCACGTCCGCGCCACGTCACTTCTGTTTAAACAGCACCATAGCATAGTGTAAATAAAATAAGTGATGAAGCTCAGTGGTCGCGGCGGGTCTATGCCCGCGCGTCGTGCGGGATACGTCGGGGGACAGGCGTACCATAACTCAATTCGCTGTTAGGGTACATGCGCAGGCAGCGCGGGCCGGGACGCACTCCTCCCGGCCCCCGCACGCCCCGCACGATTGGCCTGCCGCGACCGCTGAGCTTCACCACTATTTGTTATTTATACTATGACCATAGGTTCCTGTTTCACCACTTCTAGATTAGCTCCTAATAGCTTATTTGATGGATCGTTTGACATATCTTTCATACGAAATAATTATGTCAAACGCTCTGTCAGACAAGCGACTAAGAACTTATACGAGTCACGTTGCAGGAACTGACCCGAGTACACGTCTCGCGTGGTTTCGCGCGTCGCGTTTGTGCCTGCCACGAGGCTCCACATTCCTCAATCTCTTCTTGTTCTTGTCCAAAAACAGTCCCTGAGATTGGGATAGATTCTCCCAATAAACTACACTTGACACTGGCGGAAATGCAGTGCTAACGCACAAGCAAGAGTCCATTTAATTATAAATAAAAAAAATAAAAAAAAGAACTTATACAAAAGTAGTGAAACAGGCCTTAGAATGTTGTTTTTGCTTCGTATCTTCGTTTCCGATGATATTTGTATAAGTACATAATGTTATGTTATAACATGCAATTTGTTTAATAAAATAGTAAAATAGCGCAGTTAAATAATACAAACATAGTGACAAATATTAAATCTATCTCATGCACTGATCAGTTAAACATATGACTTCCAAATTCAATTTCAATTCGAAAATTCATTATTCATTGATTGTTCGATTATATGTCGAATGTTCAGAGAATTGATTGAATTTGTAAGCCCTAATCACAAGCACATTTAAAAAAGTTAATAAGGTGCCATGCAAAGAGACAGCATGCGATATAGCTGATAGTTACCTGTACGAATTTCGGGATATTCCTGTCGATGCTAATAGTATGTATGCAAAACTAAATCCAGCAGATATCCCAATCACCAATGTTAGCACAAATCGGCGCCCCACCACCCTGCCCTCCGCCTGCACAAGGTTTGGCATTACGAACTTTTTCCTATTCCCGCTCAAAAAAAAGATGGCCGATTTATCAGATCTTTTTTTTTGTTTAACTTCTTCGCGACGCAAGTGTGTCCGCGCTCCGAGCTAGCCACGCATTGTGTCTCAATATTTGTATAATAATAATATAAAATGGTTTACTTTTCAATCTGCTGTTGATACATTTGAGTCGAGTAGGCATTGCAGTTTAGTATGGAACAGCAGATTTTTTTGTTGCTCCGATCGGTTTGCTCCCATAGTAAAAGTTGTTCAGTTTGATGGTTAGACTCTTAGTTTAAAAGGATGCTAATGATATCAATTTCACCCTGTAGTACGTAGCATAGCGTCGTTTGGAGAATTACGCCCGCGCCTCCTTTACGACTAAAACGACTCTATGCTATGTACTATAAAGTTTATAATATTGGTGTTACTTTGACTATCGTCTGTATAAACAGCACCTAATCTACTACCTAACTTACTTAGTAAGTACCAAAGTAAATCAAATAAAAGATTGTTTTTTTTTTATTTGAATCAGAAATCTGCTAATCCAGGGTTTTGCTTACTTATACCTTATACCTAATTTCATTTTAAATCCACGCCACGTTGTACCAAAGTTTCCATTAAAACGCACATTTATGGCATTTGATTGTATAAAAACATTGCCTGTTCCCTTCAAATAGAGCGATATATTTATCTATTGAAGTGCCAGATAAGTAAGTGACACTTGAATTAAACCTTTGTGTTTGTCGACTTGTGAAAAGATAACAATTATGTATCACATTTATGGCACGGCCATAGGAAACTTGTATTCATTTTTATCTTATTATTTATCGTGTTGATATCCCAAAGACATGATCGGTTTCGAGTGACTAATAAAAGGACGGCTTAGACCTGACGTACTTAGAAAAGGACTAGCGCAAATGTGTCCAAAACCAGCGAGCATGTAACTTTTGATTGAATTCTATTTTAATTTAATCAAAGCTGATAGGCGGCAGTGTCGCAGCACCTTACTAAGTCATTCGCTAGTTTCTCTGACACTCACCCGCATGCGGCGCATAACTTTTGTCGTGTCACCTCCTGTACGTATTATATGGAGATTCCCTTAAATATGTAACTCATATAAGTTTACACTCTGTATAAACTCATGACCGTAGTTCCTTTCAGGACATTTAGCATATTGAAGGTTTCAGGATAACTTCACAAATATAAATCTTATACCTTAGTACCCTCGTATAACACCCAAGGCACAGTATAAGAAAGAGTACTAGTCTACCTACCTACACCACAGTATAAGAAAGAGTATCTATTACTAGATACAGTACGGACATTCCCTTCCTCCCACCAACTTTTTACCTCACCCCCTCCATCGCCATCTGGTTACCGCGCACTGGTTCTTCGTTACCCACGAAGAAGACTTAAGGTTCAATTTCTTTGGTTTCGCATGTGCTGACGTCATCTTGTCAATTTAAAATTTTTGTATGCAGTGTCCGGGCTGTGCCTACACACAGTACAGACACTACCTGCCTACCAATTTTGTCCTCATCTCCTATCGGTGGTAAAGGAGGTGGACAGTAAGTGGTGTATTTCCTTCTCACTCGCACTCACTCAGCGTACATGTGCTACCCTCTTCTAGTCAGTGCGAGCCCGTTTATATGAAGTGTCCTGGGTGTGCCCAAGGTAAGAAACGGGGTGGTCCATTCTACGACTAAAATAGTTTAGCTAGATGCACATGGATATGGCTTCATTGTCACTAACTAAACAGAATTTACTCAGGCTAGATGTTTGCATTTCAAACAATTGACGTTATTTAATAACATAAAAGGCAATGAAAACAAATTGATATATTCATTGAACATTTTATTTATGATCTCCACTAAGTCACATGATCACATGTTATCGATTCCTTTGTCGTCTTAAGGCTGCACCGAGCCTATTGCGCTGCCGTCAATCGTATTTTTGTTCTTTCTAAAAACAAGAATGTCACATTTTAGTCCTGATTTCAATTTATCGAAACATTACGGATTATTATGTTTGATGCTTATAGCTATTACCGTTAAAACCGCCAAAAGTGGCCACATTTGGCGGTTTTAAAGATAATAACTACAAACATTATAAAAACAAATCCACAATGACCCGATAAATTGAAAATCTGCAATGACTACAATGTCACATTCTTGTTTTTTTGGAAATATCTTTTAATAGGTAAGAAATAAAAAATACGATTGGGGGCAGCACAATAGGCTCAGTGCAGCCTTAAAGAAGAAAGAGAAAATATTCTTAAAGACTGTTTAAGTATTTTATAAAAATTGCTTTTGTGAATTTTTTTGGATTGTCATTATTGAGAAATCTTTAATATAGTGATGCCACTGATCAGTAAAAGGACTCTTAATAGCCGGTTGCTTATTCTTAGCACTGTCTGAAGACTATTTTATGAATATTTGAGGATATAAAATGACGGAACCACGTGGCCAGCCAAATTGTGCACGAATACGTCCGTCCGCAAATCCACTAGCCACGCGACTCGGCCATAGATAAGCTACTATTTTACGACTCGGCTGTGACATTTTGCGGATGTGTCTCCCCTGTCTGTGTGACATTTTGCGATTGGAGCAACAAATCACAGTATAGAGTACCTAACCAAATTCTGCACCTGAATGAATTATTGCAATAAAGAAGAATAAAGAGGTTTCTTTATCGGTAAGCTTTTTGAAGGTATGATTTATTTTTATGAAAAAATTTCACAAACAGGTACGATACGACCTATACGAAATATATGAATATTCGGAATTGGATATGTAATATGCGTGGATTGTAATTTGATGTACACAAAATTGCATAAAAAGTATATCAATTCAAAGTATCAAAAATTAAAAACGTCTTTCACGTATCACGCCTCCCTAAAATTAGGGGATCAAGAAAAACACGGAACACTATGGATCTGATAATGACAGGTAAATTTTATCCAGTGTCCCTAAATACATTTTTTAAATGAAAACGCCTCATTTCAATGTTTATACTGGCCTCGATCATTGCAGACAGGACATTACGTCGGGAATAGTAGGGATGACGAATAACTGACACTGTTTTTATCAGCACGTGCTCTACCAACAAATAGAGTACAAAATCGCAAACAGAATCGCCATCATCCGGTTTCTCATGAACGCGTTATAATACCGCGTACAATTTATCCCCATATTTTACAGTTATTTTTATACTGTCCATATCGGTTTGGCAACAAACCGAATTATAAGTGCTGATTCGAGATTCAGTTCTAAAAAATTCCTGAAGATTTTAAGATTGGACTTAAAATTAGACAGGCATGAATGGTTGACGACCCGGTTGGTGTAATGGTTACCACGCCGGACTGCCAAACCAGGGTCCTGGGTTCGAATCCCGGTTCGGTCATGGATGTTTACATGTTTGTGCCGTTGTTGTATGGTTTCCATAATAAACAGCCTATTAATAGTGCTTTCTTGGGATCATTACAATGTATGTGCCTGTGAGCGTTATTTATTATTATTTATTATTATTAATGATCCGATGATATCTTCCTGTTCTGAATTCAGACTGAACCTCGACAATCTAGACTACCTATTATAATCTTAAACACGTATTGCGACAACTGGGCCAGTAATAGAATCCTAAATTTATTATTAAGAGGGTACCGAACCTATTGTGCTGCCCCCAATCGTATTTTTTTATTTCTAAACAATTAAACAACATTTCCAAAAAATAAGAATGTAACATTATAGTTCTGACTGACTTTCAATTTATCGAAACAAAACGGATTATTAAGTTTTAACGATAACAACTTCAAGCATTATAAAAACAAATCCGCAGTGACCCGATAAATTGAAAATCAGCAATGACTATTGCGACATTCTTGTTTTTTGGAAATGTTGTATAATTATTTAGAACTACAATGCCCCCTTAACCAATACGATTGATTCAAAGAAAAATTTTCAAAAAAAAAATAGTTTGTCCAAGATTTAAAAAGAAATTTTAATGTTACTTTTATTTTTTTATTATAACTGATAAATATTTTTAACATTCAATTTTTTTTATTTCAAAACGTTTTCTTTTCTCATTTATCTTAAAGGAACATCTTGGAAGGACTGAAAACCAAATTAAGTGTGGCGGAAAGAAAAGAGAGATATTAACCATTTAAACTGGTGTGACCTGATAACGTTTGTGTCGATTGTCTACTCATTCTATGTCATTAGTCATTACATGAGACACAATGCAACTGTTAAAATACTAGGATGGTAAAATATAGAATAGCATGCCAACGACTCGATGCAAGTTAAATTATATTATTTAAATACGTACATGGCATTCCAGGTGTCTAATATTTATTACTATTCTGATTGACCTCGAAACACACATCACTTAAAGCTCAAATATTTAATTAACTGTATCCATAGCTTACTTGGTAAACGCTACCTAATTTAGAACAAATAAATCGAAGCGGGAACACACTTGCGAAATATGTACAGTAACTTTAAAATTTGAATAATGTTTAAATTAAAAAAATATAAATAGATTAAAAATATTCAACAACTTACAAATCTAAATAAACTGTCTAGCAATTTCATTTTTAATTTAAAAAAAAACTTTCACGAGTTGAAATATTAGATTGCATATTTGTTATGTTGGACAGCAGAACGCAAACGCAACTGTGCTAACGAACAGCCACCGCCACTGGAAATGTTATCAAAGAAACATTTACAAAGATACATGTTGTGTACATACAGTGTTATTTGGTACATTACGATTGGCCCAGGGCTGTATTTGCATCAATTCGATTAGGGGCACTTAGTATACTAATTTGTTAATTATTGGACTTTATTTATATCGAAGTAAACGTACAGTTCGTCGAAAATAATAGTCTGCTTGTTGACAATAACGTCACCTTTTTACCTTATCCCTTATACAATTTCTGTTAACTTCGTTTACCCAAGTATACTGTCAAGGAAAATTTATGCTGTAATTTAGCTCATTGGAGTTTAGAATTGAGCTGATATCTTTCTCCATAAAGGGCCAATAAAATGATGAAAAATTAGGACTCTTAAATCCGATTCTGTTTTTTTTTCTTGTAATAATGCGCTAGGTCCCAAATGCCACCATCCTATAGGTAAAATGTGCCCTTACAGGGTTCATGTTTGATACTTACTAACCTAGCATAAGACCAAATGTTACAACATGAGTGCAATAAATGATTATATTCTAAAATTTTGACATTTAAATACAGCCCTGGATTAGTTAAGCGATTTGTTTGTTGGTAAACGTGCATTGCGAGATTTTTGCACGTGCAATACGCATCTCAATGTGGCATTGCAGAATTTTGTTTGTAAACTTTCAGATTCATGTCATGAATGAATGATTGTCTTGTTAAGTAATATTTACCATACACCATACAGCTTATTTTTAAGTTTTAAAAACAAGTTTTTGAGTACCTATCGTGAAGTATCGATTAAAGTTTCGGTAAACTTCAGATTGATTTTTATTAGGGATACTACTTTTGTCATTTCGCCAATATATTAAATGAATGTATTTTAAGTAAATACCTTTCACTATTATTTTCAAAAACCTTCATGTTATTACAAAGGTTTTTGAACTTAGAAAACATTGAATAGACAAAAATTATACGACACAGAACAAACTAAACACAAAAATTATATCACTATTACATTTGGTTTATTTTGTTCATTCTGTATTGTAGTAGTACTATCTAATGGCCCCGATTCGGACTGTGCCACGACTTAACTTAACTAAATTTAAATTTATTCCTGTCACTTTCTAAAATAAGATTAAGAAAAGAGACAGAAAACCAACAGCTGACTTTAGTGCTGTCAAAGTGACGTTACACGCCTAAAATAAGATGCCATCATAATGTACGCCATCTTATTTAAGGCGTTTTTGGGCGTGTAACGTCACTTTGACAGCACTAAAGTCAGCTGTTGGTTTTCTGTCTCTTTTTTAATCTTATTTTGGAAAGTGACAGGAATAAATTTAGTTAAGTTAAGTCGTGGCACAGTCCGAATCGGGGCCATTGACTAATAAGTCTGAATTTTATGATAAGGAAGTTTAAGTAGTTTCCGGTAATGTTGACATTTTAACAATGCAGATAATACAAGATTTAACATACAGCATTTTCCCCATGATCAGAATCCGATAGAATTTCGTAATGAAACGCACACATTGTGTCACTAAAGAAAATTAACTGACTCTCGACAGTTAGGACTTTGTGTAATTAAAAATTGAAAACTTTATTACTCATAAAAAATTATATTCCTACTTACTACACTAGCTTTAAGATTGAAATCGATGCAACATTTTGCAATGTTTGAATTTGTATTAGTTTATTCTTGAACGAATCATTTTTTTTTCCGCAATAGGTATAATATTTTTGAAGAATTGCTGCGACCTTATTTGTTTATTGCTTGGCTACCACTTGAGGGCACATCTCTGACTAACTATGAAAATGGAGGAATGAACTAGATGTTAGCGGGGGCGGGTGGTGTAACGGGGAGGGAAGCCTGCGCCGGCGCCGCTCATCGGCAACACAAAGATGTCACACGTGCTAGCTACCTCCCTCCTCAAACGTCTGCTTGCCTGACTATAGCCGCCACTTTATTTTAAAGTTCAGTTAAAGTTATAGCACAGCATAACTATAGGTAAGTATAGTCCTTACAGTACGGCAACGGATGTACTTGCGCAGAGCAACGGAGGGGGCCTTGCGGAGAAGCGGGCGGCGGGGGTCTCATAATGAGATCTGTATGAAGGTGTCGGGATTGCCTTGCATATCTGCGCATGACAGCGTAAGTACACGGGCGAGTTGCCATGCTGTGAGCCTTATAGTAATACCAAAGTGAATATACTAATAGTCTCGGGCGCTCTCGGCTCGCTCCAGGCTTATCGTGCGGGGGGTGCGGGTGGCGGGGGGCGCAGTCCCAGTACCGATTTACCTGCGCGCTGTACCCCAACGGCCGGTGCCTCACCCCTCCGCACACCGCGCGAGACCCCCCGCACTCCGCGCAAGCATAGACCCAACGCGGCCACTAAGCGCACCCACTTTATTGTATTTACGCTATGGTAATACTGTGGCTATAGCCTGGAAAATACTACTACAGGACGAAGGCCTTTTACAAATAAGGATGAGAGGGTGTGAGCCATACGCCACCATGCGGACCCAGTGCGGATTAGTGGAAGCAAATTAGTAGCCAACTTGCTGTCAGATAATTTACAAACAGCTTTAATAGGCCTCTGACCTGGCTTAATGAATAGTTACACCGCCATCTGACGGAACTATCCGGGACCAACTCGTTCGAGATGAAATACCACTAAACGGTCACCCATTCAAAGATTGACCAGACCTGACGTTGCTTAACTTCAATTATTGTTTCCAATACAGAAGTTTACTACGCCAACGAGCCTCTTTAAAACTTTATTTTATATTTATTTATTTTATTTGTTAGTCTACTTCTTCCCACTGCTGGGCAAAGGCCTCTCCCTTGCCCTTCTACTCGTTCCTGTTTTGGGCAACCTCTGGCTACTGGTCGTCAAATTTATCCAGGTCATCCCGCCACCTCTTCCTGGGTCAACCTGGACGCCGTGACCCAGGGCATGATGGTTTTTGTCCATCTCTAAGGATGCATCCGACCGACATGAACGGCCCACCCCCATTTAAGTTTGGCGCTTATTTGAGTTTTGCAGCGCAAAGTGGTGTTTTTTTACTAAAGTTAAAATCAGTGCAATTAATACTGACACTATACAGAAGTAAAGTCAACCATAAAGCGTTATCAGTGTATCCAATTAAATATGAAACATATGGTGCTACTTAATTGAGTCATAAAATTCGATACAGCCATTTTATTGTGCATGTTTCAGGTTTGTTAAATGCAAGTAAAAATGCACAATGTAGGTTTTTGTTTTTGTTAGTCCGACTTGTACTAGGTATATTATAAGGTCTGATAACAAAATTGAGATTATTTTAAGGCGATGATCAGACCATCAAACTGTACAAAATTGTCTATGGAACTAACATCGAAATCGTGAAAAAAACTGATGTTCCATACAAAACTACAATCCAACTCAAATAGGTCAGCTGATTTTTTATCACGTTTTCTATGCTGGTTCCATAGAAAAAGCCTATAAAAAACCTATACTCGACCACAATTTTGTGTGAAACAGCAGTTTTTTATTTTCGCCCTTTAGGTGTTTGTCCCATAGAGAAAGATTTTCAGTTTGATGATCAGGAGTGTGATTTTTGAAACTCATTCGCTGAGCTCAGCAGTTGAAAATGTCAAAATTACTATGGATATATGCGTCTTTCTACTGTTAATTTGACTTTCAAAAATCGTACTCCTGAGGTATGATTTTTGAAATTCAAATCAGCAGTAAAAAGATGCATATCTCCATAGTAATTTTGACATTTTCAGCTGCTGAGTTCAACGTGTGAGTTTCAAAAATCGCACTCCTGATCATTCCGTTAATATAGTTCCTAATTTTGTTAGATATTCATACATTTAAACTCACGAACAGAATCCCTGTCGGGGTGGACATAAATACTTTTGTTAGACTTAAGATTTAACTGCATTTAGACTTATGTAGACATGTTTAAATATGATTTAGCTAGAATACCTACAGTCAATCATAAAACATTAGTATGTAAATTAAGCAATGTCGTATTTGTTTGTAATATTTAGCTTTTTATATTAATTCTTTGAATATTTGACAATACTTGATAAGACTTATCAATACAATGTTGTGTTTATCTGTAAGTACATTAATGTGTGTAAACTTAACACAGATACCCTCTCTCATCTCGGCTTTTTATCACAAAATTCTGAGTATTCCTGATGATATCAATACAAGTAAAATTGATGTTATCTGGGAAAATGGTCTCTATGGTCATTCTGTCCTCCTTTACACTACTGCAAATAGCAATTTGAGGACGTATACCGCACAGTGGCGCCCTCTAAAAAAAGATTTCTCAATCAAGAAAACATGAAATAAAAAAGTGCAAGTTACTACAAAAGTTAAAAAGCTAATTTTATACAATGCTTATAAAAGCATAAAGTACAAATAGAAACATTATACTTTTAACAAAATCAAAAGGACATCTGGCACATAATACCCAAAAATGTATAACCGTCCTTCTATTTTTATTATGGACTATGGAACACTAGAAACTAACTGCAGGCATTAGTTTATTTTTTAATGATTTATTAGTTTTTATCATTTTTATATTAAAAAAACATTGTGCTTGCAACACCTCCTACCTCCTCCTACTAAACAACATTGACAGCCAGGTTGGGGTTGCTGCTTTTTTTATAATTTATTAATAATAAATGATTAAATAACTCGTTAAATAAAAATAAATGATACTATCTGAGTCGTTTTTATAAAACCTCATAATTTATTACACATTTGACTTCAGTTAAAACTTCTATACATTTTAAGGTATTTTTTCAAGGGAGAGCGGCGGTTGTCCTTTCATTTTATACATATTTTCTAAAAATTTGTAATTAAGTGCCTATAAAATAAAAGTATTGTATAAAAATTGGTTTCGGAATTTTGTAGAAAGTTGGTGTTGCCCTTTTTGTTTCAAGTTTTCTTGATTAAGAAATATTAAAAGGCCACTGAGCTGCAAAAAGCCTCTCAATATCAGGCACCAAAGGTATTTGTAGCAAATATTATGTATTTTCATACAATGAATAATTCTAATCACATTATTTAAGTACACTATGTAATTAGGGCAATAACTAATTAATGATCTATATAGATCTTATAAATTGCTGTTGGGCTGGCTAGATTACTGATTACCTAGATAATAAAACATTTAAGTATTTGTTTATTGTTGACTAGCTTTTCCCACAACCTTGTTCACCTTTGTTTCGGATACAAACATTGATTAATTTGCTGGTTTCAAGAGCAGGAATCCCAAGCTTCATGTTAATACACGCAGGGAATACGAGTTTTGAAAAATCCACCCCTACATCCTCTGCGGAATATATTATATATCTCATATTTATTTCTGCAGTGGCTGCTGGTAGTGGTAGCATATGAATAGATAATAATAGTACACTTGGGAAACGAAACTCCCGTGGTAAATGTCAAGATTCACCAACAAAATGTAGAAAGAAGCATTATAGCTATAAGAAAACGTTCTTAGGAGACTAACCCAAACTTTTGGAGCATTTGACGTCTGCATTCACAGATTTTGAAAAAAATGTAAGTCTCACTCTTCTCTCTCTTTGTTTCTTTCATGTGCAAGAATGTGAATTAATACAGATTATAAAGTAAATGAATACTCTTTACACAAGTTTTATCCTTAGACTAATTTAATTATATCCGGACCGGCCTTGCGGTAGCATTTCCCCTCTGCCACGGTATAAGAGCAATGATCATGTACATTCAACATTCAATTTTATAACTTATCACTAAACTGCCTATTATTGCGAAACAATAATTTCGAACTTAGAACGTTTGGGGTTTACACGAGACTACTTTTCATGATTTTGAACATTCAAAATTAGAATCTAAAGTCATAGGGAATAAAATCCAAAGTTGCGGATAACATGTTACCTCGCCCCCCGCAAAAAGTGTCAGAAAGTTTGTTAGTAGAATGACACGTGGTTACGCATCCCGATATAATTAGTCTAAGGTTTTATCCTACATCCTAGGCTTTAAGTGAGTAATGATACTTGTGTTATTAAATATGTGTTACAAAAGTACATCCTCGGCAGAAAGATACTGCACTAAAATGTCCTAAAGTATGTAACCCACCTATTAAAACAGTAGTTTCTAACATACTTGGACCATGGACCACACTGATTGATATGTTGTTAACATGGAATACATGGTTTAAGAATCAAAAGTGTTAAGACATTTCATTTGCCACATTAAACATTATTTTAAAGTTAGGTATTTGAATTTAATATATTATAATAGTCATCTTCAATGCCTATTGCTTTCAAAATCACAATTTACAGTACCTACATTAGGATAAAATGTAAAATCGTATGTACGTTGTAATTAAAAAAGTGTGAACATTTTTCTAAACCTTGTAGCTGCAGTGATTATTCAATAATCTTTGCTATGGGACAGAAGAGAAAATTTCTATTTTTTAGTTAGCTAAAAACATAAACAAGAGATACAGTTAACATTAACTTAACTACGATACCGTACTAAAATTAGACTGATAAAAGTAAAAATCCAAAATCGACAACCCGAAATTTTCATATACCTAAGGATATGATACTCAAACAGAATAGTTCGCTTACATTGTTAGGTACAATAAAGACCCGAATATTATAATTATATAACTAACTAGAGGAAAGGAAGTAGGTAAAACCCATGAACTGTAGAAAAGAGATAATAATTTTAACCCACACAGTAAAGTCTATATAAAGTGATAATAACATTGTACAATTCTATTATTACTTACCGTCATCCTGGCGATTTATCTTAGGGGTTATGGTCGTATTAGATTCATAAGGACCCAAACTAATTATTTCATCACTTCATTTTTTAAATAAGCGTAGAAAGCTTTTATAAATCGACGAAAAAGCTCAACAAAACATCTCGCTGCCCGAAAGTCGATTTCGATTTCGCAAGTGCCTGTTCGTTTCATTTATGGAATGAAAATTACAAATGTCACCGATTATTTTTGTGCAATATTTTCAGGAAAAGGACGGCCGCACATTATCAGAAATTTCTAACAGAAAAATTCTGACGCTCGCCGGAAGCACCCCGCATACTATCAGAAATTTTGATCCGGCAACTTTTGAGCCCAGTCGTGTTTCCATATTTCAATCAACGCACATCGACCCAGTGTTGCCACCTTAGTCCTTTTGGTGCTAAAATTGTGTTTTTACTAGGAAAGTTTTGTGGTAGTTCTGATTTCTTCCATTCTTTATGTATTTTGGGGTGCTGAATCCAAATCTGAGGTTTTCTAACAACATTTAATTGACAAAATCGCAAAAAAAGTTAAAAGTTCTGTTTGTTTTTTTCCGGAATTTTGCTTAAAACTCTGAAACTAATAACGTTGAGTAAATGGCCTGTTTACAGAAAATAAATATACCTGACTTTTATTTCTATCAGATGAACATGACACTCAAAAATATCGTAGATCTAGGATAATTATCGCACGTCTGGCAATACCTCATCCGAATTTCTGATAGTGTGCGGGGCCTAATACAAAATGTATGGCTAACACGCCTTCCGTCAGAAAAATTCTGACGTCCGGCTGAGGTGCCGTCCGGCGTGCATCAGAAGCGGACGACCGGTCAGAATTTTTCTGACAGTGTGCGGGGTCTAATACAAAATGTATGCACCGAGTGCCTTCCGGCGAGCGTCAGAATTTTTCTGTCAGAAATTTCTGATAATGTGCGGCCGTCCAAACACATACAAGAATTTTTGGAAAACACTATTAAATTATAGAAACAATACGAATAATTTAATTTTAGCATTGTTTTAATTTTTTTTTTTTTTTTTTTGAAGCTATGAATTTCGTAATATACTATTGGGATCATTCAAAGATTTTTTTTGGTCGGATCATTATACTATATTGAATCTCTATGTGTGAAATCCATAGAAATATTAATTAGGTAGTATCTCGCTCGCCATCTTTTGAGCTTGAAACGAACAACCCATTATAATTCGGATACATGCATAGGTAGTCTTTTTAGTATATGTATAACAAAGTACTCTGTGGTCTTTTTTGTACGGCACGCTCAGCGGCACGTTGCACGCAAAATTGTTTGACCATGAAGATATTCAGCGGCGGACTAAGCCCGCCGGAGGCCCGGGGCGGCAAAACTAAATGAGGCCCCCGGTCTTTCCAGATATTGATATCTACTTTCGAGCCGTGGCAAAAACTTAACATCGGAGCCCCTTCCTTCCATAGGCTTAGGTAGCAAGTATTTTGTCCCAGGGAGATCCAGGTCCTAAAACACGGAGCGAGCGAAGCGAGCCTGACATTCGTACAATGTAAACCCTAGAGCGAGCGAAGCGAGCTCGAGATTTCACTGAATTCTGGAGCGGGCAAAGCTAAGTGAAATTTTACTGCAATATAATGAGATCAGTGCAATAAGATTTAAATCATTGAGCGAGCGTAGCGATATCGAGTTTTTTTACGACTTAAAATCTGGAACGAACAAAGTATGCTCAAGATTTAACTGCACACCAACAGTGCAACTGCAACTGTATACTATGAAAAGACATAGGTACCATCCAAAACCAAGAGCGAGCGAAGCGAGCTCGAGACTTCACTGAATTCTGAAACAAGCAAAGTGAGCTCAAGATTTTAGTGCAATGTGTCTAGCCAGGAGCGAGCGAAGCGAGCTCGAGATTTTGCTTCATTATAACTCGACTTTTTCAGCTTATGCCGAAATCGAGGCGATTGATGTATTAAACAAATAGCTGAAATGAGCTTATAATATAATGTTTATAATAACTCGATTGTAGAGCTCATCTTGAAATAGAGTAGGTGAGTATATTGGCATATAAAATTAAAACCGGAGCGAACGATTCTATAATTCTGACTGGGTTGTAGCATGAACTCAGTCTCAAAGCATAGAAAGCTATCAAAAAAACCAAGCGAGCGTAGCAAGCTCAAATTTTCGAAACACATTCTAATTCCAACCACATTGACCTTTCAAGAAGCGAGCTCATAATTATGCTAACTGCATAACAACTTGAAAAAGATTGAGCGAGCAAAGTGAGTTCGCAAATTCGCAATATTTTGGACTCTATTTCCTTCTTCGACTTTCAATGACTAACTTACGGGGCCTCCAACTTCAAACTGCAGTCCCAGTACCGGAGGCCAGGACCTCCGGAGCGAGCGAAGCGAACTCATAATTAGGCTAACTGCATAACAACTTGAAAAAGATTTACCGAGCGAAGCGAGCTCGCAAATTCGCAGTATTTTTGACTCTATTTCTTTTCTTGACTTTCAATGACTAACGTACGGGGCCTCCAACTTCAAACTGCAGTCTCAGAACCTGTTCTGCTTCTGGCCTCCTAAGGCCTCCATGATTAAAAAGGGATTCTCTTCTCGAGATTCGGAGGCCCCCCAGGACTGGGGGCCCGGGGCGGACCGCCCCACCGCCCCCCCCCCCCCCCTTAGTCCGCCAGTGAAGATATTGTAATCTTCTTGGATTGGACCATAGACATGAACTCTAGCGATAGACAAGCACGTTCAAACAAACAAGTTGTTCCAAAACTCTTTGGGAACATTAGTGCCATCTAGTTTACATAAAACAGAAACTACTATTATTTGGTCAAAGAGCATCACCGGCCAAGACAGATGCGACAGTTCATATTTATGTTGGGTATTATACCTACTATCTGGGCATCCTCGACTACTTACGTGCAGACCACTGAAAAACGTACCTGAAATTTTAGAATTAGATACTTACTCATAACTTTTGATTGTGTGAACTGTGAACAGATTACTACGAAACAAACATTAAGAAAATCAGTTAAAAAAGATACACAAATTAAATAATACTATGCGAATGAAAAGAAAAATAGTATGGAGACTACGGAGATGTAAATCTCGTTGCTAACCGCCACCCGGCACAGTGGATCCGTTCTGAAAAAAGACGGACTTAGGACCTAAAGTCGGAATTTCGTGCTGATTTTTTTTAAAGAAGAGATAATAACCATCCTTGTAACTTTTATTCTTTCAGTAAAATCTATGGGATGCATGGTTTATGAGAAAAAAAATTATACATTTTTTTTTTGTATGGAGAAGAACACCTTTTATTTTATTTCTTGACTTGGTTCAATTTGGGACGGGATTGGCTTACGTTTTATGAAAGACCAAATAATACTGGACCCAAAAAAAATATAACTAGTGCAGTCACTTGCAGCGAAGCGAGAAATTAAGTGTCAAAAATTGCATTTTTTTTTTCGCATATTTTGCAAAGAGTGCACGTTTTTGCCAATTTTTTTGTATATTTTCGAGTACCTGCTGCTAAATTAAAAATTTTAATGTCATTTTTAGGCAGAAATAATCAAGATGACAGGTACTTTTTTTTTTTACTTTACCGATTTCATTTTTGTGGAGAAATAGATTAAGATGGGTGACCAATCCTGCCATCTCAAATTGAAACACATAGTCCTTCCTTTCACATTCAAGTGACAGGATAAGAATGAATACCTAATTTGGGTATATTAACAGCACAATGAATAATTTAAAGTCATTCTTATCCTGTCACTTGACTGTGAAAGGAAGAACTATGTGTTTCAATTTGCGATGGCAGGATTGGTCACCCATCTTAATCTATTTCTCCTTGACCGATAGTAGTCCCTTTTCTTTAATAACAAAAATGAAATCGGCAAAGTTAAAAAAAGTACCTGTCATCTTGATTATTTCTGCCTAAAAATGACATTAAAATTTTTAATTTAGCAGCAGGTACACGAAAATATACAAAAGTTTGGCAAAAACGTGCACTCTTTGCAAAATATGCGAAAACAAAATGAAATTTTTGACACTTAATTTCTCGCTTCGCTGCATGTGACTGTACCAGTTATATACTCTTTTTGGGTCCAGTATTATTTGGTCTTTCATAAAACGTAAGCCAATCCCGTCCCAAATTGAACCAAGTCAAGAAATAAAATATAAGGTGTTCTTCTCCATACAAGAAAAAAAATATATATTTTTTTCTCATAAACCATGCATCCCATAGATTTTACTGAAAGAATAAAAGTTACTAGGATAATTATTATCTCTTCTTCTTCAGGTCCTAAGTCCGTCTTTTTTCAGAACGGATCCACTGTGCCCGGTCGCGATCAATGAGAATTTAAAACGCTAAGTCGCGATGATGACTTTAGCTGTCAATAAATCTTTTTCATCTCGAGGTAAAAGGTAAATCAAATAATTGTTTTCGCATTAATTTTTTTCCCATGAACAAGTATAAAAATATGATCTCAAGTATGAACGATCTTAGCGTCATTTTCAATTTCAATCCTCGTCTGGCACCCGCCTTAAGTTCATTATATTGTACATGTATTGTGCCTATTTTGTGCCCTCTGATTTAAGTCTCTTGATTCATCTATGATCATTAATACCCGTCTCTTTTCCTTAAATGTCGCTTTTTGGGTGCCGAAACGAGACAAAAATTAATGGACTTACACAATCTTGAGGAAATTAATAGACTTACCTATTTTCTAAAATTTTAATTTATAATTACATATCCTTATAATTTTACATACTTACCTTATATTCGAATAAAAGTATCCCGTAAAACAACTTTCAGGCGGTTTTTATAGCGATAACTAATTTAAATACATCAATATAAAATTAAAATGATTATTGAAAAAAATGACAGATTGGTATTCAGATTGGTTTGTCGTTCCCATTAGCATAGAGTAAACTAACATCAATGCGGTTTTAACACCGCATTGCAGAGTAACATGCAGTTCCTACTGAACACCGTATCTAGTACTGGTACAGTACATTGATATCGTTGGATTGGACAAAGAGAATTTTCTTATTGCTACTTGGTTCTAGCTTCTTTGTGTGGCCAAGTGGGCGCCCATGTTCAATGTTCGAATGTTCATTCAAAAATCAGTGACGGCCAAGAAGCTTCAAATTTGGTGACGGCATTAGTAGGTATTTTCTTTGGGGACGGTGACGGACTGACGCTGACGGTACGGTAAGTCTACGCTACGCTTTGTGTATCCGAACAGCTCAGTGCTGCCATTTTATTTCTTTCGGCGCTAAACCTAGCGCTTTTTGGTACTTGCATAATCATAATCAGGGACCCGATCGCGCTAGTTTAATTATTGGTGATTGGCGACACCACGGACCCGATTCTCCAGAGGGCCCGGATTGATTTGGCCCTCACCTCCTGTCTTGCCTTAACCGGCCGGCCAGGAGTGGAGTCGCAAGAGCGGAACCTATGCTCCAGGTTGGAAGTGTAAAATGTCATAACGCCGGGACCTGCTGACTGGTGCGCTTAGCACCGGGAACCGGCGCCCGCAGACTCACCTCTCTACAACCTTAGCCACTCACTAGATGTTGCCGCCTTGTCGCTCCTTGCGAGCGGCCGTTTTGGGGGGCCCATCAAATGAGTTGGCAAGTCACCGTCTGCCATTTTTGACAAACCAGAGACATTTGTTACGGCAGGCGTCCCGAGTCTCTCCGCAATAACCCAGATTTCCCGGCCCACCAAGTTCACCCCCATAACCCGAGTAGTTTTATTTTGTCCTTCCTACAATAGTCTCTGCACCGAACGTGATAAGTCTTCTGGTGCATTTTCATAATGCATTCAGAGATAGACCACGGTTGGTGCATCCCATTGCATTTAGATAAAAGTGTCTCTAAGGGGCCTCTACGTGTTGGACCTGTGTCCCCACGCAAGCCTTCCAAAGGTCCGGGCTTCGGCCCGAGAAATACCAACAAGAGATACATAATAATAATAAGCCCGCAGGGCAGCTTGTGGCGAGCTGTTGGTGATTGGCGACACCACGGACCCGATTCTCCAGAGGGCCCGGATTGATTTGGCCCTCACCTCCTGTCTTGCCTTAACCGGCCGGCCAGGAGTGGAGTCGCAAGAGCGGAACCTATGCTCCAGGTTGGAAGTGTAAAATGTCATAACGCCGGGACCTGCTGACTGGTGCGCTTAGCACCGGGAACCGGCGCCCGCAGACTCACCTCTCTACAACCTTAGCCACTCACTAGATGTTGCCGCCTTGTCGCTCCTTGCGAGCGGCCGTTTTGGGGGGCCCATCAAATGAGTTGGCGAGTCACCGCCTGCTAGATTTTAAATTAGTGAGATATTTAACTAGAGCAGGCGTCCGTTATCTCACTCCATAGCCCAGTTATCCAGTACACAGAATCCCATCCCCATAGCCCAGACAAATGTATCCCTTCCTGGCAATAGTTCAGCATCCATCGAGAATGATCTTCTAGTGCATCCCTATGGTGTATCTAGAGATAGGCCTCGATAGGTGCACGCCATCTCACATTTAGAATAAATGGTACCAAATAAGGCCTCTTCGTGTTGGCTTCGGCCCCATGTAGGCCTCCTAAAGGACCGGGTCCCAGTGGACCCGTGCATCTTTCATGTACCAACATAATAATAATAATAAATGTATTTATTCAAATAACCATGATTCATTTTGTTAGTAACACACTTATGTTAACTATGTTAGTAGGTGCTTAATATTCAATTTAAGGGGCGTCCGTCCGGTTTTGAGTAACTTTGTAACCATTTTATACATTAACTATGGAACTTTTTAAGCAGAAAACAAAACTGAACAATCTACAGGATATGAGAAGTGATGTGGTTTTTCTCGAAATCTATTTTAATTAATAAAACTGGAGAAACACGACTCCAAAGTCACCTCTTTTTTTCCAGTTGTAACCGTTTTACTCTTACATTGTTGATCAGAAGAATATGAAAATTTACAATATTCTTCGCAATACAATATAAAATGATGTGGTTTTCATATTTTTTGAAAATTCATAAAAAATCATACAGGTTTTCAAAGAAAACGAAAAATTCTGACCGGAGCCGCGCAATCGAAGCGGGATGGCTAATTGCAAAAGTTTGCTTGTAAGAAAGAGAGCCTTGCAGATGGGAGGAGGAGCCTTAAAATAGGGATAAAACCGGTAAAATTACCGCAGTAAAAATACGGTAAAATTCAATATTTAAAGTAATTTTCGGTAAAATTAGTTTTTCCGTTTTGAAGACGGTGGTTGGAAGATCGCTCATGAGTTGAATTAAACACACGTAACGAGTACAGTGGCGATACAGTAAAATGATACTAGGCCGAGAAAGTTCGGTTGGCGAGTAGGTGTTTATAATTATGTAGGTATTTTGCTTGTTTGGCCAGTCAGTTTAGTTTTGATGCAGTTACCTACTGAAATAGATCGCAGAAAAAGGGTATAATCGGATTTTCAACCGGCTCTACTATTGCAATGGAGAATGTTCATGGGTCTGCAAAATCGATCGAAACACAGTACAGTCTTGTCACAGTAGAGCTTATGTGAATACAAGTACATTAATCTTTGTTTCATTCAAAAAGACCCAGTAGTTTTGATTTTACAAGCATTTAAAACAGCCATAAATTTTGAATACTCCGCGCGGGCCCGCGATAAGCGTGTGACGTCACGGTCTATCGAGTCGTAAATTACATTTTCTCCAGCACTGGTAGCATGCACACCCGCAATAGCCGTGATACGGCTTTATCACGTCTTTTATCTCGTTCGTCCGCGCGCAAAAGAACGAGATAAAAGACGTGATAAAGCCGTATCACGGCTATCGCGGGTGTGCATGCTACCTGTTATGGTTTGGACTCTATGGTTATTAGTTGCTAAGTTACAAACAATATTGAATTATGAGAATAAATGGCGTAGAGAAAATACTACCCAACTTGTAATCCTTATTTCACACTGGATTAGGCGGAACCCCTGCGTGAACAAAGACGCCGTCCGATCCAGCATATTCTGGCGACCGAGGATAATATGAAAATGGAAGCTTTCAAACGTAAAAGAACCCAACTACGGAAAATTTTTACTGCGGCAGCGAACAATCTAGAAGGTTCATTAGCAGATAAGGATCAAGCAGAAGTTGAATCCTGCTATCATTTGCTGCTTGATGCTGCCGAAGAGCTATTTGCATGTGAAAATTCTGTTCGTGATCTTTGGACAGAGCTCGAAGAATTTGATGAAGGAGCTTTCGAATTGGATCAAGACAAAGCTCATGCTTACAAAACACGCTGGATAAAATTAAAATCGCGCTTCGCTCGCATGCACGAAGAGGATAACGATTCACTAAAATCTGCGCGATCTTCAAAATCCGAAGTAAAGCAACGTTCACATGAACGTAAGTTGAAGATGCCAGTTTTGGAAATATCGAAATTTGATGGAGAGGCTAAGAAGTGGCTATTATTCTGGGGGCAATTCAAGAAAATTGACGAGGACCCAGACATTGAAGGTTCCGACAAATTTCAATATCTTCTTCAGTCTATGGAGCCGAACTCCATTGCGAGACAATTAGTTGAGAGCTACCCGCCTTGTGGTGAGAATTATGGAAAAGCTCTTCATGCGTTAAAGTCCAGATTTGCACGTGACGACATTTTAATAGAAACCTATGTAAGAGGACTTCTATCCTTGATGAGGGAAAAGGGTCAGTCACCAAATAAAAAGGACTTATCATCATTATACGACAGTTTGCAGACGCATTTACAGGCACTTGATACTTTAGGCGTCACTAAAGACAAGTACGCGTCGATTTTATTCCCAATGGTCGAGTCCGCGTTACCTGACGATGTTCTTCGAGCGTGGAACCGGTATAGAGCTGATGGGAAGAATAGCGATCTGTCTAAGCTTGTGGATTTTCTTCGACAAGAAGTTGAGTCGGAGGAACGGATTCAGTTAGCTCACCAAGGTATGAGTACGATGCAATTGGAGCCGAACAATCCTTCTTGCTGTTTTGTCACAGGAAATAAACCAGAGAAACAGAATAAGCAGAATTTATGCATCTGGTGTGACAAAGACACCCACTGCAGTGCTGAGTGTCACAAAGCAGCTAAAATGTCACTGCAACAAAGATTAGAGCACATTAAAGCAAAGAAAGCATGTTTGATCTGCCTAAGAGCTAACCATATGGCTAAAAGGTGCAAAAGCTTTCCGAAGTGCTTATTCTGTAAGAAACGTCATTCCATACTTCTGTGCCCTGATGTGCCGGATGTAACTCCCAAGGAAGGCGAGCCAGATCCAGAATCAAGTCAGGATGATACCAGCAACCTTCACTGCGAGATGAAGTCAACAACTTTACTGCAAACAATTGTTGTTCAAGTTTGTTCTAACAGCAACAAAAAGGTAGTACGTGCACGTGCCCTTATCGATAGTGGAGCGCAGAGATCGTATATCCGAAAAGATCTTGCGGAAAAGTTGCAACTGAAAAGATCGAAAAAGGAGTTCATCAGTCACTGTCTATTTGGTGGAATTGAAGGCAATAGACAGGAATGTAATATTTATGACTTTTGTGTCAAAAGTGTGTCAGGTGATTTTAATTTGAAAATTTCGGCTATTGAACAACAAAAATTATGTAATTCTCTGCCAAAATTGTCATCGACAAATATTTTGACCAAATTGAAAAATATGAATATTAATTTGACTGATTCACAACTTGACTCTCCCGACGAAATTCAACTTCTATTAGGGGCTGACTTTTCAGGTTTATTAATGACTGGTGAGTTTGTTTACATCGATAATGGCCTTACAGCGGTCAAAACTAAACTGGGTTGGACCATTCAGGGGCCGATAACCGGCAGTTGGAATACAATGACGACAACCACTCTTTGTTTATCACGAATGAATGTTTCAGATTTAGACAAGACTGACGAGAAAACGTTGAATTCCCGAGCTAAATATTGTCAAACGCTACGGGATGGTTTTCGTCGTCGTTTTAGGGATGAATACTCGAGTACTCTTGTGCAACGTAAGGGAACACAGTCTCGCCACGAGCATAAGGTAGGCGATATTGTTTTGGTCGAATCAGAAGGTCTCAGAAGGATAATCTGGCCCATGGGTATAATTGTTGAGGTTTTTCCTGGTGCTGAGTTTGTGAATGGGGTAGCTAAAGTTCGCAACGCTTCTGGAGAACGGATCAGGCCCGCGCAGCGCTTGTATCCACTCGAAGTTTCAGCAGATGAACTTGCAACTGACAAATTACTGACTAGATCTCGATCAGGACGTGTTATAAGACCCCCTACTAGATTCATGACCTAATTTTGGATTTTTTACAATGTTTTTATATATTTGTTTGTAATTAAGCATTAATTGTTTAAACCTTCCGGTTTTCCTTGCCGCGGAGTGTTATGGTTTGGACTCTATGGTTATTAGTTGCTAAGTTACAAACAATATTGAATTATGAGAATAAATGGCGTAGAGAAAATACTACCCAACTTGTAATCCTTATTTCACACTGGATTAGGCGGAACCCCTGCGTGAACAAAGACGCCGTCCGATCCAGCATACTACCAGTGCAGGATCTTTAGCGCGAGTCCGAAACACACTTGGCCGGTTTTTATGATTTATTGTTTTACTTTATAGTATGCACTATTATAATCAAACCAAGTTTGACGCTTGTATGTATTATTACCGTTTTTACGATAAAGCTAAAGCAAAAAACGTTAAAAAATCTGTAAAAGGCTGTATCTTTTGAACCGTAATCGCTAGACAGCTGAAAAGCAAAAAGTCAAAAATTAAAAGGAGTCCCCTAACAACCAACGTATTTCTTATATTTTTTTGTTTGTTTTTGCTCTATCTTAAAAACGGTAATACATACAAGCATCAAACTTGGTGTGATTATAGTGCATACTCTAAAGTAAAACAACAAATAATAACCGGCCAAGTCCGTGTGAAATATTTTTTTTTGTAATATTATGATGTTACGGAACCCTCCTTGCGCGAGCCCGACTCTCACTTGGTTGGTTTGTTTTTATTATTAGCTAGAAAATTCGCCATTATACCGCATACTCTCTGAAAATTTCAACCGTCTATCTTTTATAGTTCAAACATACAGCCCTTTATAGCTTAGGAAATGCTGACGGACGGACGGATGAGCGGATGGACTGAGGGACAAACGGACAGCGTAGGCTTATGAATAGGGTCCCGTTGGCACCCTTTTGATACAAAATTTTAAAAATACTGGCTTAATCTTCGAGTAATTCAAAACGAAAGCGCGCTTCGGAAGTGCGGTTCAGAACGTGACGTCACACGCAGCGAGCGCTAGCCGACCGAATCTCGGACCGCGCACCCATTTTCAAAATTCCATATCTCGGAAACTAAGTAATTGACGTATCTAAATAATTTTTTCACATATATTTTTTATTTTTAGTGCAGAATACGATAAGCTAAAAATAGAAATCTATGAACATTCTCCATTAGTGTTTCATCACGCTTTCGCTTGTTTTTGTAATCGGAGGATGAAAAATTCCTTAAGCATTCATGTAGTTTGTAACACAGATTGAATTAAATAGTTGTAGGTATCCAAACTCCATTTATGATTATTGGTAATTTTTTAATGAAATAGAAACATAGTGAATTTTGTATACACGTTTGAAAATGCAAATCCCGCACATCTCTGGCGAACGAGTGGCGAGTGATGGCCGAGTTATAATCTTTCTACATACATACTTACATAAACTCACTACACCACCATAAACCCTAGCAAGGTGGACAGACATTTTTTGTTGTTTTTCTCTTATGTCATTAAAAGATATGTTGAAATGAAGAAAAAAAACTCCAACTACAGGAGCAAGATCCTCCAATCCTCCATACGAACCAAACGAAAGCAAACAAAAATGTTTACACTCTAGAGGAGCCTGACTTAGCTAAAAATAATGTAAAAAGCTTGATTGCAGCTGTGTCTGTAGCCTGTGTGCCCGAGTATGGAAGACTTGATCCCCTCAGATCGAGTCTCCCTACAGGAGGGAAAAAGTCTCCCAGAATCGGGGACACATGGAACGAAATCCACTTTTCGTTGCATCAGAGATATCTCAGACCAATTAGTTTTCATTAAAATAAGCTACTAGTGACTCATATTCACTTAACCTAGCTACCGTTTGCTATTATAAAGAATTTCATTCTGACGTACATACGTATTGTATGTGTGCTGGCGGATAAAATAAAAGTGGGAAAGCAAATAAAGTGTCCCCAGTTTCCATACTCGTTACTTGTGATCAAGCCATCAGGGCCCTGTTTAATAAACGTGACAAGTGACAATATTGACAATGACAATTCAGAGTACATTACTGAGAACGCTAGGACACATGAAACACTGCAAGTTTAGCGTCATTACTAACCAGCAATGTACTGTGAATTGTCATTGTCAATTGTCGACACTTGATTTGATTCCCCACTTTTATTTTATCCACCAGCACTGGTAGCATGCTCACCCGCGATAACCGTGATACGGCTTTATCACGTCTTTTATCTCGTTCTTTTGCGCGCGAAAGAACGAGATAAAAGACGTGATAAAGCCGTATCACGGCTATCGCGGGTGTGCATGCTACCAGTGCTGCACACATACAATATGTACAGTCAAGAGCACATCAAGCTTTACACTTGCAGTTCGATTATAACGCTTATGACGCACTAAATAAGAACGGTACAAAGTCCCAAAGTGTCAAGCTTGACGTGCTCTTGACTGTACGTCGGAATGAAATTCTTTATAATAGCAAACGGTACAGGGCCCAGCGGTGCTATTTTTGAAAGTCACACATCCTGATTCGTATACGAATAATGCATAAATTCCATAGAGTTTAGCATCACTTTCGTATACGAATTAGTGTGTGACTTTCAAAAATCGCACTCCAGATCTGACTTGAATTCAACATATTTTTGAAAATATAATGTTACACATTTTTAGTAGTTTACTGTACCCTTAGATCAAAGTAAAATGAATGGATAGGGCCAAAGCGGTTTAAGTTGAAGCACGCAAAACTAGGGCACTTCAATACAAATTAGGGTACTTGGTCTGTCATCTCGGTACATTTTCGAAGTAAAACTGTCAATTGTTTTGCCTTATTTTTCTGGTTTGAAATGTTCGCGTAAGGCCCGTCCATTGTACCCACATTTTTCGCTAGTCAGTAAATTGAGCTTTAGCCAGGGTTGGATTTTGTACTATAATTATAGTATTTATACTATATTTTTGCCCTTTGTACTATATACTATCCACATCTAAGGATAGTACGCTAAAATACTATAATTTCAAGTTTGGATCATTGGGAAGCTCTCAAGCTCTATTTCACCGATATGACGCTTTCAGAGCGCTTGATATCTGGCCAAATAACTCTTGATTTGCTAAGAGACCCATACATGAAGCTATATTGTACATGTCCTGAATTATTAGTTCAAACAATTTACTAAAGTGTCTTCAATGCAATCTCAAAACGTATCTTTCCTAGACTACCTACTTACCAAGACTAAGATACGAAACTGCCACGGATGAAGATAGAACTAATAGTAGGTATAATATTCAAGAACTGATGAATTTAGTAGAAGAGGAGTAGGTAAATTTTGCCTTGACTGGTGTTGATTTTAATGACTATTATGTTAACTTAAAAATAATTAAAGCGTACTATAATTTTTTATAAATACTATCCTTTTCATTTTTTTGTGCTATCTTTTTCAACGTCCCTAAATCCAACCCTGGCTTTAGCGCTCAATAGATTCTTTAATCTGGCAACACCGGAACAGCCATATTGTTGTTTTGCAAACGATTGTTGCGTCGTTCACAATTTGTTTTTTCAATAATTTATTTTGATTTTTAACTCCATAATATAAATCTAGTTCGAAATGTTACCGTAACATTTCGTTGTAGATATGGTAGAGACCAAAAAACTGTGCCCTTAAAACCAGTGGTGTGTTAAAATGTGGCGGATAGTGGTTTCCTTTATTTTCACTTGTATGCTGCAATATGGAACTGCATACAATCATCATCAATCCCCGCTGTGTGATAATACGACACGCATATTACAAAGTTGCACTACGCAGGTAAATATTTACAGTTTGTAATCGATTTGTGTCAATATGTTTGCTATTGATTTGCTGTCATATTCGAGGAGTTGAAGGTCTTTCAAATGCCATGTTTCAATGGGTACCTACCTTGTACTTGCCTGTAGTCATTTTCCGTCTTCATTATTTTCTCTACAATAGTTGTGAGAATTTTGTTTGCTGCTGGCTGGAAAGGAATACCTGCATAAATCCATGTTAGCAATAAATAAATAAATATAAACATCGTGAGGAAACCTGCATGCTTCAATTTCGAGGCATGTATCGTACCTACTGTCCATTACAAGTGGCGACGGGCTCCCTCCCCGTCACACAGGACATAGTTTCGGTACTACTAGTGAAACGTGGATGTTCTGAAGTTTCAGAATATCTCTGACTACCCCCTCGGGGAATATAGTCGTGAGCATATGCTATGCTATGCTAAATAAATATAAATAACGCTCACAGGCACATACATTGTAGTGATCCCAAGTAAGCCTTTAGCTTTTTGGGATGGGAACCATATACAACAATGGCACACACATATAACATCCATGACATGACCGAACCGGGATTCGAACCCAGGACCCTGGCTTGGCAGTCCGGCATGGTTATTTACACCAACCGGGTCATCAGCAATATGTCTTCAGATCTTCCAAAATTAAATACATACATACAAAGAGAATGTAACTCACTATGTTATAATTATAAGAGTAGGGAATTCAATACAAAAATTGGTCGTGACCGATATCCAGAATGTATGAAATGTGTGCTACCATTCAATTTAATTTAATGGCATCAGTGCACGTTTCATATAACATTTTTTTGTTAGAGAGTTGCGCGAGCTTGCAAACATACATAAACTCAACCACGGATTTAGAATGATAAAGAAACACGAAAATTGGCCATGGCAATCGGCAATGTTCAACCTTCTTCTGTACGTTGATGTTTCAAAATTTAGGTCCTTTCAGAAGAAAAATTCAGAGGAAATATTTTTTCTTACTGTTTTCTGTCGATTTTCTCAATAATTTGTTATTCATTGTGATACGAAACGAAAATGTCTAAGTCTAGGTGCTGGTTGGTTTGAATATGAGTACATTAAAGCAAAAATAGAGCGATTGCATATTGGGATGCTTATTTACGTAAACTTCATTTTTCACAAGAATAATGTGGACCAGGATCGTTCTTGAATGCCGGGACTGCTAAAATATCGTAGAACTTGGACATTTGAACAAATTGAACAACATGAACAACTCGGATAACATGAAAAACTCTGACAATTTGGTCAACTTATACAATGTTGTCTGAGTTGACCAAGTTGTCTGAGATGTCGTCGAAAGTACTTAAATGGACAACATGAAAAACGGTGCGGTAGGCCCGATTTTTTTTAATTAACTTTATTCGGAAAGGCATATCCATATTATGTTTTCGTAGGGAAAAAAGTGAAGTTTAGGTAAATACGCATCCGATTATCCGATCTCTAATAATTATCCTATAATTATCAAGATGATTATCAAAGAACCCCTGATTAAAAGGCATTGACTTAGGTCACATAGCAGGTTTTGGCAAACTATCCTTTTAGCAATCTATTTTTAAGGCATTAATTTTTCTATTGCAGATAAATGGCAACACGAACAGAAGTCTCGATCCGTGCGAAGTGAAATTTTATCCCGCAAACAGTGACAATTGCAAAGCTCTGAACTTTGGTCCCATTGAGTCGAACACATATATCGGCGGTGTCAGTCTAAAACCATACATTTTGCCGTTGGATAATGACGCGTATATGATCAACTATGCAGTCCTGAATATTACGTTTAGTAATATCAAATGGAAATGTAAGTATAGTTTATTTTAACTTTTGCATATTAAATAAATACAAGCATTGTTACATGATTGTTATTTAAGGGTCAGGACACATTGACCAACGGCGAATGACGGCGGGCCCATACAAAAACCAAGATTAGTATAGGAATGTGTTCTGCACCATTTCCATTTTTGCTTGTGAAGTCAGGCAATTGTTTTCAAGAAAACGATAGTTACGGTAGTAACTAGTATTAGAATAATCTGTGACGATAGCACAGTGTAAGGAAGATTATCTATTACTAGATACAGTATGGACACTTCGTTCCTCCCACCTACTTTTTACCTCACCCTCCAGTTACCTCGCACTGGTTACTCATTACCTATGAAGAAGACTTAAGGTTCAATTGCTTTGGTTTCGCATGTGCTAACATCATCTTGTCAATTTCAAATTTTTGTATGCAGTGTCCGGGCTGTGACGATAGTCTGTCACAAAATCGTATTCTGCTCATCATACACTCTGGTGATTTTATTGAAAACTAGCGCTAACCCGCGACTTCGTCCGTACAAATTATAGACCAGATTTTAAGTCAGATCATAAGCTATCAAACAAAAAAGTTTCATCAAAATTGGTTCAATAGTTTTCGCGTGATGCTCGTTCAAACACACAAAGCAAAAAATTTTTTTTTTATGTTTACAGTTTTATAAAAATAGAAATTTTTCATAGTTTTAGTGAAATTATTATTTTTGTTCAGTACAAAAATATTCTTGTTTAAAATTTTACTTTTACAGAATGGTTTAAATTAAAAAAATTTGGAATACAGCCAGTATTATTTACAATTTTACAAAAGAACTAGACCCCCGCTCATTTAATCAAACCAATAAACAAAAACATTTACTATGTAACTATGTACAATATGAGCGAAAATCGTCCACAGTTGTAATCTCATAAAAGGATCCTGAAGTGCGATTTTTGAAAATCATACGAGCGAATTGGCAGTAGAAAGATGCATAATCTCCATAGTAATTTTGACATTTTCTACTGCCAAGTCGCTCGTATGATTTTCAAAAATCGCACTTCTGGTCGTTTGCAATGTAAAAAAAATATCGAATTTCCTTTAAATCAAAAGAAAGAAATTAAAATCTTCGTTTTTATTTAACGGCGATTTAACAATTTTTTTTTTGTGGAACACAGCCAGAATTATGCAGAATTTTACAAAAGAACTAGATCTCCGCTCATTTAATCGCACCAATGTATAAAAACATTTGCGATGTTTATGAAAATCGTCCACAGTTGTAATCTGATAAAATGATCCTGGTTGTTTTCATTGAAAAAAAATATCTGAATACAAAAAGAAAGAAATTATTTAAAAAGTTGATTATCTACACTTCTACACTAATATTATAAAGAGGAAAGATTTGTACCTATTTTTGTATGTTTGTAATGAATAGGCTCAAAAAGTACTGGGCCGATTTAAAAAATTCTTTCACCATTAGAAAGCTGCATTCACCCTGAGTAACATAGGCTATATTTATTGCTAGAAAAGATTAGACGTCCACCCGTGCGAAGCCGGGACGGGCCGCTAGTAATTTATAAGTAGAGATCAGATAATCGGATGCATCTAAACTATTATAAAACTGTAACAGAAAATGTGTTACAGACATTAAGGATATTTACAAAAAAAAAAATTACGACCTGGTTGGACCTGGACCTGTCCCTGATTCCAAATCACAAATTTTTATATTTTTGGTCTGTCTGTTTGTTTGTTGGAGTATCACGCAAAAACTACTGAACCGATTTTGATGAAACTTATTTTGTTTGATAGCTTATCATCTGACTTAAAATCTGGTATATAATTTAGGTGGACGAAGTCGCGGGTAAAAGCTCGTATTTAACTAAAGTTGAGGTGAGTGCACTTTTGTATCGAAAAAATGTTTATTGTTTAATTTAAAAATTTTAAGAAGCCACTTTCATACTATGCATCTGATTAGTTATGCACTTCCTGGGAGTTATTTTACGGAAAACAATATTTTTTTCTTATTTTGTAACAAAGTCCCCTCGTGACGGGGTGGCCAGAGGGGCTAGTTAATATAAAAATATCCCTTCGAGGAGGGCTGACCTAGCTAGCTAGGTATTTCCTATAGCAGGGGTTGCAGAAATGATAGAGGAACTACAAAATAACACAGTCTTTATTCACTATTACCTATTCTCTTACAGGGTGTTCCCTAGCTAATATATATCTATGTCTATGACTGAAACCCTATCTTATATCTAACACTGAATCTAGTGCCGCGAGGTGCCTGAGGGGCAGGGGTTGAAGAGGGCTGCTGTCCGCCTGAAGGATTACGACACGGGCCGGGTTTCTCCAGCCCGCGCTGGTAAGCCTTCAGGTGGCTCCTGAAAAGCTGTGCCCTAGAACTGAAAGTTTATCACACCGCCCGATATCTTCAAGCCGCGTAAGTAAACCTTCATGAGGAGGGGAGGGGAGAGGGGGAGGGTCATCCACTGAGCTCACCTCCAGGACTGTAAGGCGCACGGCCCGATATCTTCAAGCCGCGCGTTCTTACAACCTGGGCGCTAGCCCAGCGAATGATGCCTGGCTCCCGCCGGGCCGCCTTTTATAGCCGGCTCGCCGCTGCGTTCGCATGGCAACCGGTCGCTCGCTGTGCCGCGGTGCGTCGACGCTCTGTCGCCTCCCGCCCCGCGTGCCTCCTCGGTCCACCTTTGACGCCTGTTGTTGTTACGAGCTTGCGCGCTCGTTACACTCCCCTCTTTCTTCTTTGCGGTTTTTACCTGTGTAAAAATCGTATGCTGTATCTACATGTCACACACTTGGTACCCCTACCTTACATGTGGGGGAGGGGGAAATTTTTTTTTTTTTAAAAACATCTCTTTATATCATGACTTTGTCATGCTAGGCTCTCCGTATTATGACCGGACCGTTTTGGTCTCAGTTACCCTTTTTTCCCTTCCCCTGATTAGTTACTCATCAACAATAAAAATAACGATATAATATTTATCAACAATATTACCTATTTATTTGATAACTAAATCCTAATTATCTGCTTTCTTTAAATGAGTAACAAAACATATTCATAAACAACTCAAGTATCTATTCCGCTAAAACAGATTATTATCTTAAATGAATCCGATGCGTCCGTTTTTATTCTACACAACATTCATAACTACCTCCATAAGTTGGATTTGCAAAGCGCATTCCTGATGCGGACGCTCGGTTACAAAATGTAAACAAACCTATAGTTACGCTAGAAGCGGCGTTATGGCGCTGACATAAGGTCTTTTACGCTTTTGCTTGGGAGTTTACATTTTATATTTCTACTATAGCCTGCTTACTATATTTGTACCACTAACGATGCAGATATAAAAATTCTAACACAAAACAAACTAAACATAATTTTGCGAGTTAAAGAATTGGACTACCGCTAGGTACTTAACTTATTCTCCTTGTATGCAGGCACCCGTACTGCGCCAAACCTCTTCTTTTTTTTTTCCTTCGTGGGGGGTACAGCCATCGTTGCTGCTGTTCTGGGGGCGGCCAAATATATTTGCCAAGGGGCGCATTATTTGCCCATACACCCCTGGCTGCTGCTACCGGTGCTGGCTTCGGGGTTGGCGATGGTGTCGGGGTGGGCGGGGTGTGGATGCCCACTTCCGTCAGGAACGTTGCGTAATCTTTAAGGTCTACGCCTAGCTCCTGCCCTTTCTCTATGTTTGGTGCTGTTGACTTTATTTTATGCTCCACCCAGGTGTTTCCTTTCGGGCTGTTCTCGCATTTACTGAAATCTGTATGTAACATGCTTCCTGGTTTCGTCTTCTGTGCCTGGGACAGCCCGCTGTCTGGGTCTATCCTAGCCCCTTCATGTTGATTCTTTTCCTTTTCTCTTTCTTGTTTCCAGTCCCAAACTATTCTGCATCCGGTTTTCTCCAAAATGTCCATTCCTAGGATAATAACTGCTGCGTCTGGCAACAGGCTCATCTGTTGCGTTACTTTGTGACCTTTTATTATTATCTGGAAGGGTATGGTTCTCTCGGTTATCGTGGTCCTGCCGTCGGCCAGTATAACCTCTCGCTTGTCTCCGTTTTCTATCTTTATTTCGCACTCCTCGCACACTTCTTTGTTTGTGTACGAGGCTGTAGACCCTGTGTCTATTAGTGCTTCATACTTTCTTCCCTTGATTTCTATCTCTGTAAATATCCTGTTGTCTTTCCCGTTCTTGTTCTTTGCCGTATATGTTTCGTTCCTTCTCTCATTATTCCTGCGGTTGTCTCTGTAATATTCTGGACCTCTATTGCCCTGTCTTAAACTCTCTGTTGCTATCTGTTCGTAGTCTGCCGCTAAACAGATCAATTCTCTTATCTTACTGAAGTCTTTTCTTTTAATATAAAATTTATGGTAGTGATTCATATTTGTATAAATCCTATCTAGTTTCTCCTCCTCGCTCATTTTACCTTGCCTCCTCATCAGCGTTTGTAATTCCGTCAAGTAATATATGAATTTTTCTCCCTCTCCTTGTTTTCTTGCGATTATTTCTTCTATTAAACTTTCCTTGTAGTTTTTCGGGAAGAAATACAACTTGAAATCTTCCAGAAAGTCTTCCCATGTTTTCCAACCGTTACGGTTATTTCTGTGCCATAGCAACGCGTTTCCTCTGAATAATTTTGGTAATACTTGCAGTAATTTGTCTGGTTTGATGTTGTTCACGGTTGTCATGTCTTCGAGTCTCTCTATGAATTCGATTGGGTCTTCCTTGACGTCATAACTGATCTGCCATGAGTCTATGTTCATATTACTTGTGTTCGCTGTTGATCCCCCTGTGTTCTGCTCTAATTCTCCCTTGGCCTCGTCCTCCATTTTTAACTGTTTGATTAAGTTTTTCCTTAATTCTTCAACTTTCAAGTTCTCTGTTTCCAGATTTCTATTACTTAATTCAATAATTAATTCCTTTTTCTTCAACTTATAAACCCAATTTGTTGACATCTAAGTATCTTCTTTAAAACCTCGTCACAGCTGTGCGCTTAGCATACCGATCGTGGTTTTGTTGAAGTTGTCGCGCTATACGCAGTCGCGATTTAGATGAATTGTCAGTCTGTATTAGGTATTTGTCTCCTATTCTATTATGGGGGAATTGATTTTAAGTTATTGCAACCCTAAAAACTATAGGATTTGTGGATTATTCCGTTGGGCGCCATTGTAACAAAGTCCCCTCGTGACGGGGTGGCCAGAGGGGCTAGTTAATATAAAAATATCCCTTCGAGGAGGGCTGACCTAGCTAGCTAGGTATTTCCTATAGCAGGGGTTGCAGAAATGATAGAGGAACTACAAAATAACACAGTCTTTATTCACTATTACCTATTCTCTTACAGGGTGTTCCCTAGCTAATATATATCTATGTCTATGACTGAAACCCTATCTTATATCTAACACTGAATCTAGTGCCGCGAGGTGCCTGAGGGGCAGGGGTTGAAGAGGGCTGCTGTCCGCCTGAAGGATTACGACACGGGCCGGGTTTCTCCAGCCCGCGCTGGTAAGCCTTCAGGTGGCTCCTGAAAAGCTGTGCCCTAGAACTGAAAGTTTATCACACCGCCCGATATCTTCAAGCCGCGTAAGTAAACCTTCATGAGGAGGGGAGGGGAGAGGGGGAGGGTCATCCACTGAGCTCACCTCCAGGACTGTAAGGCGCACGGCCCGATATCTTCAAGCCGCGCGTTCTTACAACCTGGGCGCTAGCCCAGCGAATGATGCCTGGCTCCCGCCGGGCCGCCTTTTATAGCCGGCTCGCCGCTGCGTTCGCATGGCAACCGGTCGCTCGCTGTGCCGCGGTGCGTCGACGCTCTGTCGCCTCCCGCCCCGCGTGCCTCCTCGGTCCACCTTTGACGCCTGTTGTTGTTACGAGCTTGCGCGCTCGTTACAATTTAAATACCAAAAAAAATTAAATAGTTTTAAGAAGTTGCTTCCATACTATGCATCCGATTAGTTATGCATTCCCGGATTTCCTGGCCTCCCGAAAAACATTTAATAAAAGATAATTTTAAGAATCCGCTTCCATAATTTCATAGCCAATAAAAAAAAACTCCTCCGTTTTTTGTTTCTTTTCGTCAGTTAAAAATGAAGATCAGGTAAATATGCATCCGAATATCCGATCTTTATTTATAAGGCATCGGCAGAAGTCGACTTTTTGCAGCATGTACCACAGCTTGCTCTCACATGCTGCAGGGATTTCATTGATGTATTGTAACTGTTATGTGCCAAATAAACGTTTATTATTATTATGTATCTCTTGTTGGTATTTCTCGGGCCGAAGCCCGGACCTTTGGAAGGCTTGCGTGGGGACACAGGTCCAACACGTAGAGGCCCCTTAGAGACACTTTTATCTAAATGCAATGGGATGCACCAACCGTGGTCTATCTCTGAATGCATTATGAAAATGCACCAGAAGACATATCACGTTCGGTGCAGAGACTATTGTAGGAAGGACAAAATAAAACTACTCGGGTTATGGGGGTGAACTTGGTGGGCCGGGAAATCTGGGTTATTGCGGAGAGACTCGGGACGCCTGCCGTAACAAATGTCTCTAAGTTTGTCAAAAATGGCAGACGGTGACTTGCCAACTCATTTGATGGGCCCCCCAAAATGGCCGCTCGCAAGGAGCGACAAGGCGGCAACATCTAGTGAGCGGCTAAGGTTGTAGAGAGGTGAGTCTGCGGGCGCCAGTTTCCGGTGCTAAGCGCACCAGTCAGCAGGCCCCCGGCGTTATGACATTTTACACTTCCAACCTGGAGCATAGGTTCCGCTCTTGCGACTCCACTCCTAGCCGGCCGGTTAAGGCAAGACAGGAGGTGAGGGCCAAATCAATCCGGGCCCTCTGGAGAATCGGGTCCGTGGTGTCGCCAATCACCAACAGCTCGCCACAAGCTGCCCTGCGGGCTTATTATTATTATTATTATATGTCTTACGTTCCGTAATCACGGGTAATTAAGTCCCGGACCTTTGGAAGGCGTGCATGGGGCCGAAGCCAACATGTAGAGGCCCGTTCAAAAGACAAGTTAATCTAAAAGTAAGGGATACACAAATGGCGGATACCATCTCCGAGCGCACAACATGATACACATGGGGATGGTCCCCGCCATGTGTAAAGACTATTGGAGTACGGCGCTATGGCCGCGATGGAAAAATAAGGTCTTGGGCTATGGAGGTGAAAGTTGGATGGATGGATACTGGGCTATGGAAGGAGACTAACGGACGCCTGCCATGACAACTAGTCTCAAAATTGTAAATAGGGCAAGCGGTGACTCGCCGACTCGTCGAGTGGGCCCCAAACGGCCGCACGCACAAAGTGCGACAATGGGGCAACATCTCATTGAGCGGCTGAAGGTTGTCGAGAGGTGCGGCTCCGGTTTCACCATCGCGGGGTTTACCCCCGTGAGCGGGTTTCCCCGTTATTACGCCATTACGTGCAATACACTTCCAACCTGGAGCATAGGTTCTGCTCTTGCGATTCCACTCTGGGCGGCCAATTAAGGCAAGCCAGAGGTAGGGGGTGTGTTACTGTGTGTGTGGGTGTGGGTGTGTGTGTGTGTGTGAGCGCATGTCTGTATGGTCCCCCTGGATAGGGGTCCGCGGTGTCACCACTCACCGTCAGCTCGCCACAAGCTGCCCCCGCGGGGTTATTATTATTATTATTATATTACAAAAAGTTAAACTTTAGAAACATTCATTTACTGACCTATGTGTATGCTTAGACAATGGGTCTGACAAACGTTTTTCACTTTACATGTCAAATAAATCTTCAAAAAATTGCGAAAAAAACTGTGTTTTTACTTTTTTTATATCTTCAAAAATGGCTGAGATATTAACGATCAAATTGCGTATTTCCGGACGAAGGTTTTTAAAAACCCGGGCGGGCGCCCACTAGCCGATGACGTCACACCCCCGGTCATTCGTCAGTCGCGCTCTCGTACGCTCGCTGCTGTGCAGTAAACATCGAGTTCTCTTCAGTGAAAATGGAAAAAAAGTATTGTATTGTGTCTCAGTGTTTCAATTCAACTGTGAAAACACCCGATAAACTCTTTTTATGTGCCTGAGGACCCAAAAATGAGAAAGAAGTGGATGACGGCCATAAAAAGAGTAGATGCAATAGGGCCTAAAACTAAAGCGCACTGCTGTGAAGACCATTTCGATGTTTTTAAACTAATAAAACACAAATAATCATCAACAACAACAACCTCGTACGTGCAAGATGTGGATTGCGATTGCGAGTACCTACCTAGATTTTTTAAATCGTTGTCCATAATGTAGGTCCTAAATAAAACACACACAGACACACTTTAAGGAAGGTTTAAGCTTGAACAAATACCTACCCGACAGTAGGTAATGCTTACATAAAACATACACACCTTTTCATCTTTATTCCGCGAATTTGACAGCCCGGTAGCACAGTCGGTAGTGAGCCTGCCTGCTGTGCCGAGGGTCGCGGGTTCGAATCCCGTAAGGGACAAATATTTGTATGATGAATATGAATATTTGTACCCGAGTCATGGATGTTTGTATCTACAGGGTGAAATTGATATCATTGGCATCCTTTTAAACTAAGAGTCTACCCATCAAACTGAACAACTTTTACTATGGGAGCAAACCGATCAAAGCAAAAAAAAAATCAGCTGTTGCATACATTTGAGTCGAGTAGGCATTGCAGTTTAGTGGGAGCGTCGGTGGCGCGTTGCGGAGAGGTATGGACACCCAATGATGGGGGTCCAGGTTCAAATCCGCACGGACAACATGCCATGTACCAATGAGTTTTTCTAACTTATGTACGTAAAACCGACTGCTCTCAAACGGTGAAGGAAAACATCGTGAGGAAACCTGCATACACTGAAGAAGAAATTCTGATTGTGTATGTGAAGTCTACCAACCCGCATTGGGCACGCGTGGTGGACTAATGCCCATACACCCTCCTTGAGGGTAGGCCTGTGCCCTGCAGTGGGACGTTTATAGGCTGATGATGATTATTATTTCGGCAGCCGTAAAATCCTTATTCTTCATAAAATATTGTGCCACCATCAAACTATCCACTCTTGGCAGATTGTCCGACTGACCTTTTTGAAAACCTTCATCCATTCTACACACCACACGGTTTACTTTAGTGTAATCGGTTATAAAATTAATGTAAAAGTATTATTTCCTTGAAATACAAGCACACTATTAGGTATAAACGAAATTAAACGAATTTCTGACGAACAAACGAAACAAAATGCACCGGACCGAGCGCCGCGCTGTGTCGCGGTCGCGGGCTGAGCGGGGGTGTGACGTCAAAGCGTGAACGCGCGTAAACTCGGAAATTTTAAAAAGCGCTTAAACTTCTCGTCGTCATAACTTCGGAAATACTGCATGTATTGAAGTGAAATAAAAACTAATGTAATGTACATGATCTACGCTAAGATTTTAAGTGTATTTTTTGGTAATATTTTGACCCTTTTGTGTTCCCCATTTAATAGGGACGAGTTACGCGTGTCATTCTACTAAGAAACATTTCTGCCACCTTTTGCGGGGGGCGAGGTAACATAAAATCCGCAACATTGGATTTTATTCCCCATAAGTTTAGATTCTGATTTTGAATGTTAAAAATCATGAAAAGTAGTTTCGTGCGAACCCCAAACGTTCTAAGTTCAAAATTATTGTTTCGCTAGTATAGGCTGTCTCGTTTAGTGATAAGGTATAAAATTGGGTGTAAATGCGCAAGATTAATTGATCTAATACCGTGGCAGAGGGGAAATTCTACCGCAAGGCGAGTCCCTATTAAATTGTCTAAGTGTGTATGAGATCAACATTATTGGAAATCATCTCCACTATCCCCTCGTGCATTTCCCCAGGGTCCTGGGTTCGAATCCCGGTTCGGTCATGGATGTTATATGTTTGTGCCGTTGTTGTATGTTTCACATAACAAAAAGCCTGAGGCTTACTTGGGATCATTATAATGTATGTGCATGTGAGCGTTATTTATTTATTTTATTTTATTTCGGACCACCACTTCTAGGACAACTTGTATAAAAGACTCTCACAGACACATACAATGATCCCAAAGTGTAAGCTACTGGGTTACCTTATGTCTAGATTTTACCTGCTCTAAGGGAGCGTTTAAACAGAAGTGACGTGGCGCGGACATTTCGCGGGCGGGGTGCGGCAATATAAACCTTATAGTACGTAGCATAGAGTCGTTTGGAGAATTACGCCCTCGCCTCCAGGCGACGTCGCCTGGTGGCGCGGGCGCGATTTTTCTTTACGTCAAAAAATGACGCTATGCTACGTAATATAAGGTTTATATTGGTGTTACTTTGACTACCCGCCACCGCCACGCGTCTCTTCTGTATAAACCCTACCTAACTTAGTTATTCCACTTATAGGGGATGAACAACCTCGACCACTCCTATCCTTCCCTACTACAACCTACTTGTTTAAGGGAAAATAAATCAATTTTTTGTTGTTACAGCAATGAGATTCCGCTTTCAAACGACCAAACAGAAAGGTTTTGAAAATCACTGCAGGGACATAACTCTGAATGACACCACAATAAACGACCAGTCCGTGTTATACTACGATTGTTACTGGCCCCCCATGGACCGTAACTATAACGGGCAGAGCCATATTCTGGACTTTGAGGCGAAGGGCACTAATGGAGTTGTCAACAGAGGACAGTATTATTTTAACGTACCATCCGTTCAGATGTTGAGTGAGTATAACTTCTATATACATTTATTTTACCATGATTAAAAATGTCTGTAGTGTTAGTTTTTATTTCATTTGTTCTTATTCTTAAGAGGGCTATCGCAGTCCAGTGGCGCCCTCATTACATTAAAAAACATTTCTCAATAAAGAAAGCCTAAATTAAAAAAGTAATCAACACAAACACTACAAAAGCCTTCAAGCTATTTTCATAGAATACTTTTATAGGTTTTTTAAAGGTCTAAATATACAACTTGGGAAAAAAGAAAAAAAACGGCCGCTTTTGTTTGTATTCGCAATTGTCTAAAAGTGGAATGTTTAGAACATATAAAAGTATTGTATAACAATGGCTTGAAGGCTTTAGTAGTGTTCGTGTTGATTACTTTTTTAATTTAGGCTTTCTTTATTGAGAAATCTTTTTTAATGTGATGAGGGCGCCACTGGACTGCGATAGCCCTCTTAAAGCGAAGTACATGAATTGAAATTTAAAAAGAATACTCCTGGAGTGCGATTTTTGAATCTCATTCTTTGAACTCAGCAGTTGAAAATGTCGATATTACTATGGAGACGTGCAACTTTCTACTGCTGATTTGACGTTAAAAGACCATACTCCGGGAGTGCGATTTTTGAACGTAAAATCAGCAGTAGAAAGATGCGGATCTCCATACATTTTAAGCTGCTTATGAGATTCAAAAATCGCACTCCTGATCCATCTCAATGACTATCTTAGGTTGATTCTTTCTTTTTAGATCATTCCACTAGTTATGTCTCAGACCTCAAGTGGTATGACCTCTCTGCTATGCTTACTATGTTTTTGGTGTAAAATTATAATTAAGTATAATCAATTAATTTACTGTTTCTATACTTGTGTTCTGAGGTTTCAGAATATGCCTGATTACCCCTCGGGAATATAGTCGTAAACATATGCTTATAATACTTTACTAAATACAATGTACCTATTAACAAACAGACAAAAATGTAAAACTTTAATATACTTACACATAGAATCAATAATACAATGTCAGTCAAATTAACTTGAAGTAAAGAAAATAAAAAGAGCGCATTTCAAAAAAAAAATCATAGTGAATTTTTTTTTTAAATCAGTCTAGCAACGGTTTAGATGATCAATTCTGTGCAAATGATTTTAGTTTCTACATTTGTTAATACATACAGTTAATACCAACGTTTAAACTATGTTGTTCAACATAAATGGGTCAAAGTTTATCACAAAAGTCATACTAAGATGCACATTTACTAAACAAAATTTTCCTCCACAGGTCCAACGGTGACAGAAAAAGAATGGCTTCCATTCCTCTACATAGAAATCCTTACAGTGACAATGAGACTACGCATAATGCCCCCACCATCCCACCTAAACGTAACAGGATACGAAATAAAGATAATGAAAGAAGCCAACAAAGGCACCGAGATAGAAAAGATCGCTGTAGTTAAGTTGGAAAACAATACGCATGAAGTGACATATGATTATAGTTTACTGAACAATGGATCATTTTATTTTGTGGTAACACCGTTACATGCTGGCTGTAGCATTGGTGTTGAGACTTGTCCGAGTATTGAAAGTCCAAGGATTACTATAAGTAAGTTATATTTTATTCTAGCTGTTGCCCGCGACTTCGTCTGCGTTACCCGGATAAAAAGTACCCTATGTGTTAATCCAGGCCATGGTCTATCTGTATGCCAAATTTCATCAAAATCCGTTCAGCAGTTTTTGCGTGAAAGCGGAACAAACATCCATCCATCCATCCATACTTACAAACTTTCGCGTTTATAATATTAGTAGGAGTAGGATTAGTAGGACTAGAATGGACCACTCCAATTCTTCCCGTAAGTGTCATACGAGGCGAATAAGGGATTCATCATCATCAGCCTATAAACGTCCCACTGCAGGGCACAGGCCTACCCTCAGTGAGGGTGTATGGGCATTAAACCACCGCGCGTGCCCAATACGGATTGGTAGACTTCACATACACATCAGAATTTCTTCTTCAGCGTATGCAGGTTTCCTCACATGAATGTTTTCCTTCACCGTTTGAGAGCAGTCGGTATTACGTACATAAGTTTTATTTTATTTTAATTTTTTTGTTTATTGAGTACGAAAGTTAGAATTAAAGGTATCTTTTGCAGTGTTTATGTGGGCGAAAGGCTAGCCACTTCACACCACTTGACACATCATTCCATCTTGAAACTGAATTTGCTAAATGTGGGCATTGCTACAGCTACATTCTTAAACAGAAAGTTGGTACTTGTAGCAATGTTTCTGACCACCCTGTAAGAGATTACGGTCGTGAGTTTATGCGTATGTAAATTCGTTTTAAACATTCATTACCCCTAATTTTTTAGGGTTCCAAATCCAAAGTGTGCTAACGGGACCCTATTGCTAAGCCTACGCCATCCATCCGTGTTATTCGTCTGTCCATCTGTCCTACCTTAAAAGGGCTGTATCTTTTGAACCATATAATGGTGGATAAAGATTTTTCTTTCTTTCTTTCTTTCTTTCATATAAGGTAGCCGCTTGATTACAAAAAATAAAGAAAAGGATTTTGTTTTTACTCTATCGTAAAAACGTCCATCCATACAAGCGTCAAACTTATTGTGATTATAGTGCAAACTCTAAACTGAAGCCACAAATAATAAAGGCTAAGTGTGAGTCGGACTCGCGCTAAGGATCCCGAACATGACATATTTATTTCTTTGTTATTGCGACTAAATAACGATTGTTATTCAATATCACATTATGACATCTCAAATCCATAAAGATAAAGCATGTTTTAAGTCCTTTTGTCTTCTTAGTCATTCTAATCGATTTGTCATCAAAAATTCTTATATAATTATTCATTTTATTAACTAACTTTATTGTGATGCCAACGAATACGATATAATACGAACGAACAAAGACTTTACCCACCTACGGGAAATATAGAGAAGGGTAATGTAATGTGCTAAACGCAGGTGTAATAACACTTTTCTGAAGAAATTCTTATAGGTATGTGGACTTCACATTCGCATTGGGCACGCGTGGTGGTCAAATGCCCATACACCTTCACAAAGGTACCTGTAGTGGGGATGATAGAGGAGTTACACAGATTATCTAGCTCCAAAAAAGTAACAGAATCTAACCTGTAGTGTTATGTAGTCCCACTGCAGGGCACAGGCCTACCCTCAAGGAGGTATGCCGTATGGCGATAGTCCACCTCGCGTGCCCATACTTCCGCAATCCGCCACTTATGCTCTATTATAGCACCGAAGATAATATGTATGTATAGAACACAACAGTCAAAAAAACTTGTTTTTTTTTCTTTTTATGGAAACCCACTCTGTGTTCATCATCATCATATTTGCCTGGTGACCCGGTACCACAGGTTTTAACAAACCAGCCATAGGCACCAGTCTTTCACACATCAGCTAGTGGAACACTAAAATGTAATTTTGTACCCTATGCCTTAGCAATTCCTTGTTATAACTTGTTTAGTTTAAGTACCTACAAAATTGTTTTCTTGTGTGGAAGAAGAATAAATAAAGTTTATTATTATTATTATCATAATTTCAGCTGATAAACGTCCACTGCTGGACAAAGGCCTCCCCCAAATGCCGGGTTGACCTGTGGGTTGCGCTGTCATAATTACTTGTATTATTTCTAAAAATTTTTGTTAATATTGCAGGTAGCAACATTCAGAACCTGAACATCTGCATAGCAAGCATAACAGCCTTGATCGTGGCAGCATTATTTGCTTACTACATCGCTCTGAGAGTCATACGAAGATACTGGTGTAAGGATTACAGTCTGGCTTTGGGTTAGTACACATAGCAACCTGATTTTTCTTATGGTTTTGTACCCAAAGGTCTATCTCAAGTTTCGATAGGCTGCATGTAGGACGGAAAAAAAACGAAAAACCCGACTGCATAAAAAAAACTAATAACTGAAAAGAGAACAACAAGCTCTTCAAATATAATTTGAATGTTATTCGGTAGGTAACGCAAACGGGGACTAAGAAGAATTATAAAACATACCTATATCCTTTGGTTTGTCCCCGCCTGCAATACCTACCTAATAACATTCAAATTATATTTGCTTACTTAGGTTATAGCTAGATGAGAGATTATTGAGCTTGTTTTCCTCTTTTCAGTTAATAGTTTTTTTTATGCGGTCGGGTTTTTTGTTTTTCGTAATAATATAATTTTTTTCCTACTTTTTAGGCTTGTGTCGAAATGGTAGCATAAAAGTACTATAATATATATATATATATATATATATATTATAGTACATATTTGGAATTGTCTGTTTACTAGCTTTCATTTGATACCCATATTGTAATTTTCCACAAAAAAAATATTTTATTCCCCCTCTTTTTTTTAACTCGCAGACGCCATAATAAAATAATATAGCCTATGTCACTCTCACGATTTTTAAAAATCTAACGACACCTCATACGTCAAAATCCGTCAAGCTGTTTAGTCTGTAGGCCGTACCAAAGAAATATACATACAAACATACATACATATATACATACATACGCTCGAAAAACATAACCCTCCTTCTGGCGCAGTCGGGTAAAAAATACTGGCGGCAGAGGTCGTGGTTTAGCTTAGGCCTTCATCATATCGTATGGCATTTTTTGTCTTCCTACTTGGATCCGGGGTGATTTGAATTAGCTTAGGCCTTAGAATAGGGATGATGACAATTTTTATTTTATTTCTTTTTTAAAAACTGTTTGATATCTTAAGCACTAAAATGAAACAGATTTTTTAATATCTTCAAAAATAACCGAAATATAAGTGTTTAAAATTTACGGGTAGAGCGAGAGGCATATATGAAGGGTGTGACGTCGTACCCTCGTATTTAAATACAAATAATAACGAAGTGTCATACAAACATCTGTTTTGCATGAAAGAGATAGAAGACGATAAAAAACGTATTTCAATGGCTTATAACTTTTTGTTTTCTGTTTGATTGTAATTTCGTTTTAACATTTTGTTATTGAATTTAGCCTTTTTTAGAATTCGTTATAAGATATGAATTTCCAGGATCAGTCGTCATGCCTATTGTAAAACTCAGGATTCATTGAAATTTTTATACAATAATATTTACAATTCTTCCTGATTTTTAACTACACAACCTTTTTTCCAGGCAACGAAATACCACCCGCAACGAAAGTCCTAGTTATCTATTCATCGGCCAATCGTCTCCACGCCGAATGCGTCGCCTCCTTCGTCATCTACCTTCGATCAGAATACGGCTTAGACGTCATGTACGACGGAGATATATCCAGTACCGGCCACAGAAACCCTCTCATATGGGCTGAGGAAGCTTTCAACATCGCAAGCCATGTTATGTACATCGTTGGACCAAAAGAGGCTAATTTATACAACAATATCTACGATCGACCGATCACAACTCCCCATAAAGACGTTGATAAACTACTCCTCATGCGCATAAAGCCAAATAGCATCTCTAAATGCCACAAGGAAGTTATGAACGTCTTCTTCGAACATTCCGACGGTCCCATTCCGGTAGAAACTCGACATGAAAAAGTGTTTTTCTTACTAAAAGATTGGCAGAAACTTATAGCTTATTTATCGAAGAATTTGTTGCCTAAAAAGATGATTATAAGGACGGAGAAAGGTAGGTGCTTTATTGATGATTTGACTAGGGCGAAGAAATTGTTGAGTGGTAAGGCGGATGATGTTATAGTACGTTGTGATAAGGTGAATTTTTCTGACAAGAAAATACTGATTTAAAGGTTGATATTTATTTTTAATGGAGCATATTTGTCTTAGGTCATATAAAGCGGGACTTTTTATCTGTGACCTTTGGGCTTAGGTCAATAAATAAGTGTGCTCCAATGTACGATAACATTTTAATGATAAAACATATTTTTGTGGTTATTTATCATTGTTGTCAATATTTCTCTATCCCAGTCTTCGATCTGCGATGTTTAATAATGTTATAATTAATTTATCTATTCATAAATTTTTTTATGATCTATTTTAATTATATGTATAGCATAGCATGCCACGCAGGACAAAGCGACAAAACGAGGTAACCATCATGTGCGCTCGCCATCGTATACGAAAAGTAGCAGAGACAGGCGCGTCTCGATTTTTGTCGTTTTCTCGGGGGTGGTGGCATGCTATGCCCACTGCAATACCTACGTAATACTTATCATATCGTTCGTGTAGTTTTTTATTAAACATTTAGTTATGAGCTTGGAAATGAGATTATTCATTATAAGTTAACTTATTAGTATTGTTTTCTTTAAATCCATAAATATTATTGTTCTAATTAAGTCATGAATTTTCCTCCTACAGTCTGATGCCTGGAGAAGTAATGATATTTTGATATTGCAACAGGAAAATTATAGTATTGGCTAAGTGCTTATCAATTTGAGCAAAAACAAACAAAATTGTAGCAATACCTTATCGCAGCTAAATAAATAATCAAAATAAATATGCTATTGTATTTAAAAGTCTCTGCGATTTCTGTTGTTTCCAGAAACCTGTATTTTGGGGTAAAAATGAAAATTCTGTTATTTCATGGTGATTTTAAACTTTATTTGCCCTGCCCTACTTCAAGACTTGAGATAATTTTGTGGTCAAATGTAATTTCCAAGCTCATAGTGAATATAAACTTTTTAACAATATAATTAATCAATAGCCAGGTTGTTTTCGCTGTCTATATCTTTTCTCAACTTATTCAGGTGTTTTTCTGTCTTCTAAATAAGTGTATTTTCTATAAAACTGCACAATGTACTTGATACTCTTATGAATTCGGCAATACTATTTTTCTTACTTCAACATTCCTAAGGTCGAGATCCAGAGACATCTTTTGAACATGAGATTAGTCTGAATAGGGTCGAAAATGTATGGATTTTGACATACTAGTTCGAACTAAGATCTAAGACTTCTTTTTACAATAATGGCCGATGCTTTGTACTTTCATTCTGCCAATGTCAAGTAGTTTGTAGGAGAATCCCAAGGATTGTTACATGAATAAAGCAAAATGGCGGCGCTTCGTTGCAAGCTTGATCGCGAACGACCTTTCGTTTCCAAACTTGCAACGCGACTCCAAATAAGGATTTAAAAACCGTCTCTGAATCTCTACCTCAAGGCCTCTGGTGACTCGAAGACATTTTGAATTCGGATTGCCTTAAAAGAAGATTTTAAGATTGTGTTAAAATTATATTTATGAATTGATAGGGAATTCAAGAAGTCTTCAAGGCTGAGACCAAACAACTTGACCAATTAGAGCCCGTTTGAAATACGTAATGGCCATTTTGCGGGTTATTTTGGAACTATTTTATACTGTGTCTTATACATACATAAACTCACGCATTTTTCCCAGAGGGGTAGGCAGTGACTATGGATCTCCACTTCGGGTGGTTCTGACACCTCTCTTGCTTCCTCTAGGTCCATACATCTTGTCATACATTCCCTTCGATTTTGGCTACTTTTTATTCTATCAAGTTCTAAGAATGGGGGTAGATAGATTTGTTCTAAAAATTCTTTGCAGTTAAGTCACCATTTGACAGTTATAATCATCATCATATGATCTATCCAAATATGGGAAATGTTTTATTTGATGATAAACGAACAACTTATTCAGCTTGACTTTTGTCACACGAGGGTTAGTAGATGTATAGTCTAAAATCCGCCTATTTTTAGTTATTTATAAGGAGCGTTGAAGTATGCCTACTCGAATAATGTAAAATGATACCTTTTTGTATACGGGTAGAGAATAGAATACAGTTGACAGATGAAGCTGTCTCTGTCATCTAACAATCGTCTGGTTTTTAGGATTTCATTTCCATAAATCAGTTTAGCTATTTGAGTATGGACCTAATACCCTGGCAAGCTTACTCTCGAATCAGAGTTAAGTCAAAAAAGTGGTTACGCCGATAAGGACAGCAATAAGGTAGCGATCTCCTTTTTTAACTAGAGCGTATTTGCTATGAGTGAATATGACAAAACTCGTTCCGACCTCTATTACTTCTCCCTCTACGGGGTAGACCTTTTAGATTTTTTTATAATGCCATGATTTGTTGGCCGGATAGTACCTTTAACCTAAAATTAGTTTTGGGTATAATTTTTTTCCGGTCTTATTATTTCTAGTCGGGCTTTAATTGGATTCCTTGCTATTGATAAGTAACTAAACATGTCTATTGCAATCTTATTGGATGTGCCATACAATACAGTGTTATTTCATATGCTAATTTTCATACTAAACGATGTACAGATTTGCACATGTATTTAAATACTTTTCATACTTTGGGGGTGCGTCAGAGTATCAAACAGAACAAATTTTACTATGGGACCAACTTTGAAATTGCATAAATAAAATCGGCTCTTTAATTTTTGGTTAGTTATTGAAATTTTCTATGGAACAGCAGATTTTGTTTCTCGATTTCAAAGTTGGTCAGTTTGATGGTCTGAAGCACCTTAAAGTATGTAACGAATTTAAGTTAACACCCTGTATTTGTCGTCATCATCTACGTGTTCTAGTAAAACATTAAAAACTGGCCAAGTGTGAGTCGTCCGACTCACACTGAAGTTTCCATACCACCATACAATATATTTGTGTTAAAAATGTGGTTTCTTTCATTCAATTCGGGATCCGTAGCGCAAGCCGGACTCACTTGGCCAGTTTTTATTATTTGTTTTTTTTCTTACTTTAGAGTTTGCACTATGATCAAATCAAGTTTGACACTTGTATGTATAACTAATTAACTAGAGATTCAAGATGAAATAAATAAAATGTATGATACCTAAGGTGATCTATTTCAAGCTAAAAACCGAATATGACGACTGCAGGTAAAATATGAATCTTAAAAAATTATAACGAATGTAGCCACGAATTTTTTCTTGCGAATTCAAGCCATTGTCGACTTTGTGACGTAGCCATAGGGGTTCCAAAACTGTATTTGTTTCGTGGCGTAAACTCTACGTTATGTGTATCGCCAGTAGCATTATATACTATTCACATCTGACGCTAATTAATGTTATTTTGAACCTTAATCTGGCAAAATAAAGTTCGCATTTTAGGCACTCCATTAGGCACATGAAAACGAATTTTGGCACTAATTTGAAACTGCCTAAAGTTTAGTTTTGATATATTTTTTGCGTCGGATGTAAATAATAAATATTGTAATAAACTAGCGACACAATGATTCGTTTATGACGTTTTAAACTGAAAAGCAAAAATGATTCCTTAGGTTTGATCCAAATTACGGTCTGGAAATTGTACGAATGTGTCTGAAGCCAATTAAAATGTGCAGTCGCAGTGAAATTAAGCCCGCAGTAAGGAGTAAATTTGATCGTCAGTTTTAAACGACTTAGGACCTGTTTTACCTCTTATTAGTAAGTTCTAGTCAGCTTATCTGACAGATCGTTTGACATATCTTTTATGTAAATGGCCGGCGAACATAAGCAAAGAGAATGTAACTCACTATGTTATAAGAGTCGGGACTTCCATACTAAAAATTGGTCGTGACCGATATCCAGAATGTTTGAAATGTGTGCTAACGTTCAAAGGAATTTAATGGCGTCAGTGCACGTTTCATATAACATTTTTTTGATAGAGAGTTGCGCGAGGCTGAACATAAGCAAAAGTGAAAACGCGTGTCTCTCAACTTTGACATTGGCAGAATCATCGACAAACTCAGCCATAACAGATACTCTTTCTTATACCATCTTATACTGTGCCCTGACTAAGCAGAATAAAATTTTTAGGTGAAAGCGCTACTGCGCATAACAATTTTCAAGTTATTCGCCGGGTAATACGGTAATACACAAAATATGTCAAACGATCTATCAGATAAGATAACCTACTACCCGTTTGCTTGGAGTTGGCCGTCGAAGACCGTTACAAAATTTCGTCACAGGCACATTAACTGGTCCCGTCGACAAAAAATAATATAACAAGCAAATAAAAATTTAAAATTAAAAGCGATATTAGTGACCGGGACGGACGTGCCGTACGTGGTTGCGTTGCTAAAAGTTATAAAATTGCGTTTAATAGGGTCTCTTAGGGGTGCGGTACGGTGAAGCGGGAAAGGAGGGAGCGGCCAACTCGAAAAAAAACGACTAGTAACAAGAACTAACTTAGAAGTGGTGAAACACTCCCTTAGTGTATCTAGTTTACATAACACAGTGATTGGTGTATGCAGTCTATTTTATAAGTGTTAAATTGTGCTCGTGTATTTATCAAACGGCACAGTAATCCTTGTTGATAATTGTCTTGTATCTTGGCGACTACGACTTGATCTCGATTCCACTGTTGGAGTTACGTGTTCTATATTATAGTACAGGACCTTCAATTAAGCTCAATATTATATCTTGTGATGTATTTTTATAAATAAAATCGTAACTATTATAAATTAGAGTTTTCTTTTTACGAATTTTCATGTTTATTTTAAGAGGGCTATCGGAGTCCAGTGGCGCCCTCATCACATTAATAAAGATTTCTCAATAAAGAAAGCCTACATTAAAAAAGTGCTCAATTGACTCACTCCCCGTCACACTGGACAGAGTTTCGGTACTACTAGTGAAACGTGGATGTTCTGAAGTTTCAGAATATCTCTGACTACCCCCTCGGGGAATATAGTCGTGAGCATATGCTTATGCTTATGCTCAATTGACAAACTACAAAAGCCTTCAGCAGGAATTATTTTCCCCCCACAAGTCCCAGTTTTGTGAAATAATGGAACTATACTTAATTTCAAATAAGGACGACAAGATTTTCCGATTCCAATATTATATAGGGTCCTACACTTTTTTAAGCGGTTGATCAGACCGTCAAACTGAACAACTTTCTCTATGGCACCAACCAATGACATTAGTAAACAAGAATGGACAGGCCTTACGCGAACATTTCAAACCAGAAAAATGAGGCAAAACAATTGACAGTTTTACTTCGAAAATATACTGAGATGACAGACCAAGTACCCTAATTTGTATTGAAGTGCCCTAGTTTTGCGTGCTTCAACTTAAAGCGCTTTGGGCTTATCCATTCATTTTACTTTGATCTAAGGCACCAACATCAAAATCGCGAAAGAAAAATCTGCTCGTCCATACAAAACTGCAAATCTACTCGAGCCAAATGTATGGGACAGCTGATTTTTTTTTCGCGATTTCGATGTTGGTTCCATAGAGAAAGTTATTCAGTTTGATGGTCTGATCATCCCCTTAAAAAGTTTCAGCATATAAATATTAAGAAGGACCCTATACAGGGTGTAACAAAACACCCTAGTAATACTTAAAGGGGTGCTTCAGACCATGAAACTGAAGAACATTCACTATGGAGCCAACTTCGAAATCTCGAAAAAAAAACAGCTGTCCCATACAAAACTGCAGTACCGACTCGACTAAAATGTATGGGACAGCTGACTTTTTTTTCGCGATTTCGATCTTGGCTCCATAGTGAAAGTTGTTCAGTTTGATGGTCTGAAGCACACCCTTAAGTATTACTAGGGTGTTTTGTTACATCCTGTAGAGCTTTCTGGCCAATATTTATCAAAAAGATATACTATCCGACATATCTTGGGCTTTAATAAAGCTGTTCTAAGAATAAGTGAGTCTGTTTCTGTAATTCAAAATGGAGTATAGTGGGAATTTAATTATCTCAATATTAGTCCCATAAAAGCTCCAATACTTATAACAATAAAAAAACAACTTCATCATTCAACATTTTATTTTACTATACACAATACTGTTAAAATTAGATAATCCATTAGTCAATTTAAAAAAAATTCTAAAGAATTATTCACAAAAGCTTACAATACAAATACATATAATTTAAATAAAGGAACAAAATCAATGAAAATAAAAAATAAATAACATTTATTTTATTATAATTATTATTTATAATACATCACATCCACAACCCTACAGGATTTTAGCTCTATTTAAGATTTAAAACAAGACTAAAATAATATTTAGATACTTGGGTTTGTACCGAAATTAATAATGGTCTACTAGAACTACACCACTCATTTTGGGAAGCTGATCGGCACTTTATCATCGTCGTTACTCGGTTTACATCGATCTCAGAAAACCATAGATCATAAAGATCTAGAGAGATGCCAACCAACGCGCTGAGTACGAAACCTAGTGTCGCATTACCACCAGTACCACGCGATAGAAAGTATTTTGTTAGCTTGAATGTGCTCATTATCCATTGCGGTACCAGAACTCAACGTTCGAATAATCTTTAGTACTACGCAAGCATTGTAAACTATTTACACATAATATCTCGACTCGCTTTCAGCCTCATAAATTCATAATATATTGAATCCTTTCCTTGTCGCGAGCAATGTGTTCCGTTTTTGCGCATATTGCTGCGACACTGGCCCCGCCCCCTTTTCACATCGCCCTTTAGTTTTTGTGATCTGTGCAATAGATCCTCCCAAACATTTGATAGAAACCTGTGAAGCCTAGGGAGGCAAAGCAGTTATTTACCTGAAGTTGTTAAAGTAGATGCAAAATTGTTTACTTACAATAGTAAATTTTCATTTAGGCATAGATTTTTTTTATTTTGCATTGTTCCACATAGAAAAACATTGACAACATTGTCCCATTTGAAATCACCTTTGAAATCATGGCTATTTAAATTAACATGTCAAATTAAGAACCTATTCTGACCCGTATTGCAAAGGAACAAGGTTTAAGTGACATTAATATCAATAATTAAGTAGCGCCACTCTCTCCAAGAATGTAAATGCCTAATAATGTATTAGATACAACCTGACTTCCCCTGCAAGGCTACTTTAGACACATCTCCGGTTTTCTGAGATCAATGTTCGTTTAGTATAAAAAGAAAGAGTATTTTATTATCATTTGTGCAGAAGAGATCTCCTTCCTCAGTGAAAGGTATCGGGACCATACGGCCTATTAAATATTATTATGGTCGCCAAAAAACGGCGATGGTAAGTAATGCCAAAAGTTCCCATTATATACCCCTAGTTTTTAATTACTAACAAAACTTTAATGGTATACACCATTCGGATAATGAACTAATCAATTTTCACTAACGAACAACAAAAAAATTGTGTGGGCCTCCCATACAAAAGAGCGAATCAGCCGACCGACCTTCTATGGGAAGTCCAAAAAAATTATCTTTTTTTCGACCCATGTTCCATAGGGAAAGTTGTTTAGTTTCACTCGACCCATGTTCCATAGGGAAAATTGTTTAGTTTCATTCGAGCCATGTTCCATAGGGAAAGTTGTTTAGTTTCACTCGACCCATGTTCCATAGAGAAAATTGTTTAGTTTCACTCGACCCATGTTCCATAGAGAAAATTGTTTAGTTTCACTCGACCCATGTTCCATAGGGAAAGTTGTTTAGTTTCACTCGACCCATGTTCCATAGAGAAAATTGTTTAGTTTCACTCGACCCATGTTCCAAAGGGGAAAGTTGTTTAGTTTCACTCGACCCATGTTCCATGGGGAAAGTTGTGTAGTTTCACTGTCTGAATACACCCTTAACATTTTGTTAGTAATTAAAAACTAGTGGTGTATCCTAAATTAAAAAAGCTTTGTACATTAATGGCCTTACTCCTACCTATTATGTCACCATTACACACATTTTTAATACAATTTAAAAAACAAATAATTTGGCAAATTAGGACCGATATAAGTATAGTCAGACAAGATAAGCAGCGATTACACTTGCAGTTGGTCGAGCCCGATTTCGGCATGCATTGGTACCGATTTGGACTGTATCACGACTTAACTAAATTTATTCCTGTCACTTTCTAAAAAAAGATTAAGAAAAGAGACAGAAAACCAACAGCTGACTTTAGTGCTGTTAAAGTGACGTTACACACCCAAAATAAGATGCCATCATAATGTACGCCATCTTATTTAAAGCATTTTTGGGCGTGTAACGTCACTTTGACAGCACTAAAGTCAGCTGATGGTTTTCTGTCTCTTTTCTTAATCTTATTTTAGAAAGTGACAGGAATAAATTTAGTTAAGTCGTGGCACAGTCCGAATCGAGGCCATTGCCTGATTAGTTCTCTCTATTTTAAAGTGAAGCGATGAGAGCAAGCAATGTATGCCGAATCGGGTCTGACATGTTGGGTAATGTAGCATGTCCGCCTGCCTGGTGTATTACACTGGGTATTTTTTTACCGTTTCGATATTTATAGGGGTGGTTCAGACCTTAGGGGAGCGTGTCATTTCTCTGTGGTTCAGAGTTCAGACCACTAAACTGAACTTTTACAATGGAAGCAAACCTGAATTGGTTGCAGTTTAGTATGGACCAGCTGAATTTTTTTCGATTTCAGAATTACTTCCATAGTAAAATTTGTTCAGTTTGATGGTCTGAACCACCGCAGAAAATTTAGAAACGGAAACAGAATCATCTGGTATATAATCTTTACTATAATGGTCGGCAAACCTCTTTAGCATGGTCTTGAATGCGCAGAAACAAAATTTGTAGGCAAAAGCACTATAGCGCAGCGCAAGCCCCCCGCATTTTTCAAGATGTTTGCCGGGAACTTTACAGACAGCGACAGATTAACCTACGCATAGTTCAATTCTATGTTCATGGACATAGAGTTCAACTATGCGTAGGTTGATCTGTCTCCGTCTACACTTCAGTTGCCGGTGAGCGGCGCGTGCTTCCCTTCCCCGCTATACCGCCCGCCCCTCGCTAACATCTAGCTGTACCTCTTATGTCTATGCACCGGGAAGGTCGCCGTGCGAACTTGTCTGACTATAACATTAAATTATAATAATATTTAATATTGTCTAATAAGTCATTGTACTCAATTCAAAGAATTCTTCATTACACGTAAATGTAGGAAATAAAAGTCAAATAGACTCTTTTTGAAGTCGGTTGAAATATCTGACGTGACTACGTATAATCAAATACTATGTACGGAATTCTCGATGCCCGATACTTGGCAGGTTGTTTTTTGCTCAATTGCCCCAAAAGAAGGGTTATGTATTTATTATCAGACTTATAATTGAAGTACAATGACTTAAGAAGACTCTAGTTGCTGTATTTTAATAAATCAGCGGTTTTTAAAGCGTATATAAATTGATGGAGGTACGCTTAGAGTTGTTATTTTAAAAAGAACAATTATTTTACCATCAGAGCCTAATAGGTTGTAGCGACTTACCTTGTGGCATAAAGGTTTTTTGTATTTTTCTTTGAACAGGTACAAACTCACCTATCTTCTGTTTTCGGCTTGACGTTGAGTTTTGGGACACCTTGTATACAGGGTGTAACAAAACACCCTAGTAATACTTAAGAGGGTGCTTCAGACCATCAAACTGAACAACTTTCACTATGGAGCCAACATCGAAATCGCGAAAAAAAAATCAGCTGTCCCATACATTTGAGTCTAGTCGATGCTGCACTTTTGTATGAAACAGCTGATTTTTTTTCGCGATTTCGAAGTCCTCTCCATAGTGAAAGTTGTTCAGTTTGATGGTCTGAAGCACCCCCTTAAGTATTACTAGGGTGTTTTGTTACACCCTGTATATCCAGTTCACGCCGAAACCGATTATGAGGTTGACAAGGTTCTTTTATAATGCGCACGGCTAAGGAGTGGAATGCCCTGCCTGCGGACCTGTTCCCTGAGCAATACAACCTGGGCCTCTTCAAGGCGAGAGTGAATAGGCATCTTTCTGGGTAAGCATGCTACATCTTCGGCCTCATCATCACTCAACATCAGGTGAGATTGGGGTCAAATGCTTACCTATCACACATAAAAAAAAAAAAAAAAAAAAAAAAAAAACGACCTATGATGATAATTCACCCTATTGAAGTGACTTCATAAAATACAGCAACATGTACACACGGCGACAGATCAACCTACCCATAGTTGAACTCTATGTTCATGGACATAAGGTCGAACTATGGGTAGGTTGATCTGTCGCCGTGTGTACTTTTAACTTTATCCATCATTAAAAAACATTGGAATTTTAAAATTCATCTTTTGAGCCAAACTGAGCCAGATCAAAACATTTTTAGATTTACTAATAAAATTACTTTAGTGAATATTTATAAAAAAATAAAACATGTCTGAATCCTTACTGGGTTTTGACAAAAAACATCACCATATAGTGAAAAGTTTTAAGAGAACTAATTTTATATACAGCTACTAAAATGTACCAATTAAAAAATTCCACCGCAAAGAACCCAATACAACAGTTGTCTATTATCAGAACAAATATTATTAGTAAAGCTAAAATCTATTGAACTTTCGGCCACATGGAAATGTATTGTGAATCTTACACTAAAGTAACAAAGCACAACATCGTATACCAAAGCGAAAAGTCTGGTTACCTACTTTAAACTCGTTAGAACGTAGATTACCGACTTCATGTACTGAAAACAAAGAACGAAATCTATTAGGTATTGTAAAACAATTATACGGAATGATTAAGGATTGCTTTATTAATACAGTTTTTGAGAGATAGACCTGGAGTGCGATTTTTGAAACTCATTCGCTGAGTTCAGAATTTGAAAATGTCATAATTACTACAGAGATATGCATCTTTTTGCTGCTGATTTGAATTTCAAAAATCATACTTCAGGAGTGCAATTTTTGAAAGTCAAATCAGCAGTAGAAAGATGCATATCTCCATAATAATTTTGACATTTTCAACTGCTGCGTTCAAAGAATGAGTTTCTACTTTTTATATATACATATAAATTATCCTCTTGAATAACTCTATCTATTAAAAAAAAACGCATCATCATCATCAACATCCGTTGCGTAGTTTTAAAGATCTACGCATACATAGGGACAGACAGACGTCAGCGGGAAGCGACTTTGTTTTATACTATGTAGTGATGACACACAGTACCTATACCGAAATGAATGGCAAAATGGGGAGGAAGCTTATGTCCAGTGGGTGGATATCAAGTGGATATGGGTATCAGCATCATAATTCTCTTGCCCATTTCCCAATAAATGGGGTCGGTTCAATATGTCATCCTCTTACATTCATCTCGCTTAGCCGTCGTTTCATATTCACATATCATCCTTCACACAATCCATCCATCTTTTCTTCAGCCTTCCTCTTTTACCACAGCCAAAATCTTTACATCCCTGGCGAATTAACTTGGCACCTGGCTCGGAATTCGACACCCCTCGTGCTACCCCCCACGGGACCCCACCGTCGTTGTGCGAGGCCAGTAGCATAGCATCTCAGTTACCGTTGCACGTCTCCCTGCACTTTAGCATTTTCAAGTAATTCTTTCCGAGTTTTCCGAGATTTTTATTCTGAGCCACGTGCGAGTCCTGCCCCAGGTGCCAAGTTCATTCGCCCGGGTAGTAGCAATATGGTTATACAGGGTGAAATTGATATCATTAGCATCCTTTTAAACTAAGAGTCTACCCATCAAACTGAACAACTTTCACTACGGGAGCAAACCGATCGGAGCAACAAAAAAGTCAGCTGTTCCATACTAAACTGCAACGCCTACGCGACACAAATGTATGCAACAGCAGATTTTTTTTTTGCTCTGATTGGTTTGCTCCCATAGTGAAAGTAGTTCAGTTTTATGGGTAGGCTCTTAGTTTAAAAGGATGCTAATGATATCAATTTCATCCTGTATATTATGATGAAAATACTTACATAATCTCCAAACTGCTATCACTATTCTTCGTGGCCTGTTCGCCCTCGCTAGAGTTGGAGCCCCCCGACTCAGAGCGCTGGCTGCGACTCCTGTGTGACTTCTTCTTCTCCTCGGAGGGCGCTTCCGTGGACGTCGCCTCCTCGGACTGCCGCTGCCACGCCGGTATCGACGGGGGCTCCGAACGCGTCTTTATTGAGGGAAATTGGTTTCTGGAATTTAATGTTGGTTAATTTAAGGCACAAGATTTTGACAATACAAGTCATATTCAAATGTTTTTAAAGGTACAGCTTGGCAAAAAAGTATTTGAAAATAATTAGGGTGTATGCCTCAAAATTACGCATTGCCACCACCATACGAAACAGTCGCGATGTATCGAAAATCTAAAGTCCCGGACTTTACAGGGCCTGGACTGCGATTTTTGAACATCACACGTTGAATCAGAGGTAGTAAATTTCAAAATTACTATGGAGATTATGCATCTTTCTACTGCTCGCTTGAACGTGTGATGTTAAAAAATCACACTCCTGGACCCTCATTCAAGCCTGGACCTCAAGATTGAGTTTCCATAGATCTCCGCAACGCGCCGCCAACGCTCTGACTTTCTTGGGTTCCATACCCAAAAGGTGAAAATGGGACCCTATTACTAAGCCTACATTGTCCGTTCGCCCGTCCGACCATCCGTCTGTACTACCTATTTAGGGCTGTAACTTTTGAACCGTAATAGAATGTGTGTTATTACGGCGGATTTGCTAACAAATAATAAAAATGTCAATAAACTAAATTATTAAAATAACAAAAAAACCCGACTGCATAAAAAAACTATTAATTAACTGAAAAGAGAAAAACAAGCTCTTTAATCACTAATCAGCTATACCAACTTTGTTTTCTCGAGCAAATATATTATAATTTCAATGTTATTAGGTAGGTATCGCAAACGGGGACAAAGAAGAATTTTATTATAAAACATACCTACCTATTGGTTTGTCCCCGCCTGCAATACCTACCTAATAACATTGAAATTATAATATATTTGCTCGAGAAAACAAAGTTGGTATAGCTGATTAGTGATTAAAGAGCTTGTTTTTCTCTTTTCAGTTAATTAATAGTTTTTTTTATGCAGTCGGGTTTTTTTGTTATTTTAATAATTTAGTTTATTTCATACTTTTTAGTCTTGTGTCTAAATGGTAGCATAAAAGTACTATAATATATATATTTTTGGAATTTTCTGTTCACTAGCTTTCATTTGATTGATACCCATATTGTAATTTTTTACAAAAAAAAAATTTATTCCCCCCTCTTTTTTTTAAAATTCGCAACCGCCTTATTAAAATAATATAGCCTATGTCACTCTCACAATTTTTACAAATCTAACGACACCTCATACGTCAAAATCCATCAAACCGTTTAGGCTGTAGGCCGTGCCAAAGAAATATACATACAAACATACATACATACATACAAACATACATACATACATACATACGCTCGAAAAACATAACCCTCCTTCTGGCGCAGTCGGGTAAAAAGTTAAAAATTAAGAGGGGTCCTCATACAAGAAACTAGTTTTTAGCAAAGTTTATTTCTTCTATCGTAAACACGGTAAAACATACAAGCGTCAAACTTGGTGTGATTATAGAGCAAATTCTACACTATAATAACAAATAATAAAAACCGGCCAAGTGTGAGTCGTTCTCGCGTCGTTGCGGTAAAGGTCCCTAAGAAAACAAAACTTTTTGAAATTTAATTTGTTCTGTGGTGGTGTGGAACCCGAGAGTAGCCCGAGTCGCACTTGACCAGTTTTTTTTTCACTTGCACATTTACAAATGGTAAACACACTTACCTATTAAGCAAAATTCCTTTAACAGAAGCTATGTCAGACTTGATATTGTCTAGCTGAGATCGCATGGCGCTGTGCTGCGCGGACGCCTGCATCTCGCCGCGCAGTGACGTCACGCTCGCGTTCAGAATGTCTAGGGATTTGCGCAGCTCGTCGATACATTCCGATGTCGACTTTCTCTTCGGCTCTTCTACGAATAGTAGGTGCCGGATGTAGTTCTGAAATGATAACAAGGTAGTTTTTGAAAGGATTCAATTTATTGTAGGCCCACAAAAGGTTACGTTTATTGATGGTATTACACTCTAAAAACATAATTTAATTTACTTTACTAATCGGACGAAAGATTAGGTAAAAATGCAAACGGAATTATGAAATTAAAAAAAAAAAAATGCACCGTTTTGACTTTTTTTGCTAAGATTATTTTTTCCTATTAAAACGGCACATGTAAAGCAATGCGTGTATAGGAACATCTTAGATGTTAATACAAAAATGAAAATAAAAAACTAACATATCTTACCAAGACAAGATGTGCGCCAACTGCGATTACGCGACACTCCGTTTAGATAAGGTAGGTATAGCTAATATTACCAAGTATAATCTAGAGATTATGACAAACAAATCGACATGGGTTCCATAACTATATGCCAACTATAAGCTAACATTTTTTGCTGGCCTTTTCCCCATAGCTGGAGAAATTATCTCTTTTCTTATTCTTGAGACACTGACGTTGATGATGACGAATTTCTACATTCATAACCAAAAACAATCATCATTCAAGTATCAAGTTGATTTCCGACTCCTGTCATATTTCTGTACTATTTAGCCCTTTATAATTTGCTGACATTTCACACATTCCAGACCTTTCCTTTCAAATGTCTTCATTCACTATAAGCAGTAATGTATAACAATTAAGCACACTTTTGCGGTCCCGTTAACAGCATACTGATGCGAAGTCCTTGTGTACAGTACGTCATTGATGTCACCACTCACCTTATAAAGCCAATAGGCACCCAAAGCGAGTCCCCCATAAACAATCCACGGCACGACATGGTCTTTTAACCGAGACTGTCTGAAATACAGCAGTTCTGACGTCATCGTAGGCAGGTCCATCATCTCGGCGCATTTCTCTATCGCCTTCTGTATCTCAGGGTCCGTCAGACCTTTGCTCCGTAGGAAACGTTCTTTGCTTTCTATCGTACATCTTTGTACGTTTGAGTTCTGTAGGAATTTTACTGCTGTTGTGACCTGTAATGTAAAGTTCTACATGTAAATAGTTTTGATAAGATGTATGTAGCTCATAGTGTATTTGGAAAGCCTAGTTAAAATAAAGCCGGTCAAGTGCGAGTCGGGCTACTCGCGCACCGAGGGTTCCGTACCAAACCACCACAGAACACAACATTATTAACTCAGAAAAAAACTTTTTTTGTCCGAGACCTTTAGCGCGAGACCGACTCACACTTGGCCGGTTTTTAATGCTTGTTGTTATTCTGTAGAGTTTGCTCTATAATCACACTAAGTTTGACGCTTGTATGTATTACCGTTTTTACGATAGAGCGTAAAGAAAAAACGTTGATAAAAACTAGTTTCTTGTTGAGAACCCCCCTTAATTTTTAACTTTTTGACATTTTTATTATTTGTTAACAAATCCGCCGTAATAACGCATAATCTGAGAAAATTTGTACTATCTAGCTATTACGGTTCAAAAGTTACAGCCCTAAATAGGTAGGACAGAAGGACGGACGTACGGACAACGTAGGCTTAGTAATAGGGTCCCATTTTCACCCTTTGGGTATGGAACCTTAAAAAACTTTTAAGAGTCTTTACAGTTCAGTGGCGCCCTCATCCATCACAATACTAAATATTTCTCAAAATGAAAACCCAAATTGAAATAGTGCTACTCAAACTTCGTACAAAAGCCTAAAAGTTTTTTTATATAATAAGCTAGCTTTTGTAGCTTTTTAGGGTTCGGTAGTCAAACAAGGAACCCTTATGCTGTCCATTGTGTTCTGTGCACACTAGATGGCATTGCACGACGATAAATCGCGCTATTGTTATGCTAAAAAAATGAGCTTTTACGCAAGATAAAACAATTTAGTTAGGTACTATTCTTGTTTGTAAAATTGTTGTGAACTGTAATATTATGTGTGTGTTACTTTTGCAAATAAATTGTTTATCTATCTATCTATCTATCTACTTTTCTTCTTTATTTTACTAATGTAATGACTATGGAACCCTATCATGGGCGAGTCCGACACGCTCTTGCCCGGTTTTTTAATATAACCTTTATTCATTGAGAACTCTTTAATATTGTACTACTGGACGGTAAACGGACCTGGCGTCTCCTAAGGCGCTGAGGAGACAACAGGCTTTTTTGTATCTACAGTATGGAATCCTAGATTTTCTTACCGTCTATTTTTACGGACAAATCAATTAACACAACTGCTAGTCCCTGAGAGCAAAATTGTGTTAATTGGTTAGAAATAGAAATAATATTTATTGTGCATAAGTTGCGATGTTATTTCAACGCAAGCAAAGTCGATAATGGTTTGGCAGTGAAAAATGCTCTGAGCTGCGCCTCACCAAGTTTTTATACCAAAATGCGGTAAGAACCTGTTAAAATGTTTAATTCTAGATTTTATAGCAAGGTTTGAAACATGGGAGGAACCATTTTCCCTACTGTGGGGTCATAAAAACTATTACTACTTGATCTCTCTAATTCATTACTCTTAAGTCTCCTGTTCTTATCCGAATATATTATGTAGTTGGCACAAAAAGTCATCTGTATTCATCTCTATGAACTTTTAACCTTTGAGCTGATTGTGAAGTTATTATACAATTAATGGTAAAACCATTTTCTAGGCCGAGTGATTATAATTCAGGGTAATAACCAGTTAACACATTCGCGGACACTGAACGAGACACAATAGAACTTTTATTGTTATCACTGCTATAGCAGGTCAGTGTCCGCGAAAGAGTTAAAGGGTTAGATTGACTTTAGCAGATTTGATAACTATGTAGGTCGACTATGAATTTAAATCTGACAATGTTTAGATTGTCATCCTTGTAATGTAAACATCCCACTTTTGGCCATAGGGCTTCTCATACAAATAAGCGTGGGAGATTAAATAACAAGATATTTGAATTTTAATTTACATCTGCATGTACACACGGCGACACATCAAGCTATACAAAACCAACAAAAGCTGGCCGCGTGTAGGTTGCATAACGTATAACGTCGCGCAGCCAGCTTAAGTTGGTTTTGTATAGCTTGATGTGTCACCGTGTGATGTAAATTTAGCATGTTCCATCTAGTTCACCTTCAATTAACTTCCAACTTTTTTGGTTTGTTTGTACACTAGAACTTGACTTTTTTAGTATCTGAACAAAGGTTCTGATTCGTTCAAATCTTTAGTCGAAACAAAACCTTTTATTATGATATTATTACTTATTAGTTAAAGATATAAAATAAAATTTAAAATGATGATGATGTGCTCCTGGTGGCATGGTGACTGTTTCAACTTCTTTCCCGGTGTTGAAGAGCTCTCATGTGGTTTACAAAGGCAATCTTCTATGTGAAGCTCTTCTCACATAGCAGGCACGTGAGCACGCTATTCTTATAGTGCAGTGGTTTTTAACATTTTGTCGACCAAAGACTACTTTGATTGTTTTGTTGAACGACGCTATGCTACGTACTATAAGGTTTATATTGGTGTTGCTTTGACTATCCGACACTGCCACACGTCTCTTCTGTATAAACAGCACCTAAAGGGGTAATCCACGCGGACAAAGTCGCGGAACAGCCCGGACTGCATACAAAAATTCGAAATTGACAAGATGACGTCAGCACATGCAAAACCAAAGAAATTTAACCTTAGTCTTCTTCGTAGGTAACGAGTAACCAGTGCACGGTAACCAGAGGGCAATAGAGGGGGTGAGGTAAAAAGTTGGTGGGAGGAAGGGAGTGTCCGTACCGTATCTAGTAATAGATACTCTTTCTTATACTGTGGTCACGGGTCAAAAGCTTGTTAATGGTACAGTCTCGATAATTTTCTCGTCAGAAATCAATAGGTGTTAAATGAACACATTTATCAATAAAATATTCAATAAATTCACACAACAAAATGTACATGAACTCTGATGTTATGAAATAAGGTTCAAAAACAATGAACTATTGTCACATACTGAGCAAAGTAAATGAATCTATTGTGATTTATTCATGTTGTAAAAATTATTGTAAATCGAAAGTATGCTGGTGGACTGGGGTTAACAAATTGTCGAAGTTGTAACTATAGGAATAAAGTTCATAATCGAGTAACTGGATTTCTAGTTAGCTATAGGAAATGCTTGGTAAAAAATAACAACAAGAACATGCATTCAAAGTACGAAGGTCAATTTAGATCAAATCAAATTGTCTCCGATTAATTAAAACGGCTTTGTCTGCGGAACTTATAGCATTTTTAACACAGTAACAAAAGTGTACAGATAAGCGATATCTACAATTATATCAATCAAAAGATAAATCTATTGATAATTACCAGATTTTCGCGGATTTCAGACCCCGCGTTCGCCAAGACATCGGACGTCATTTCGGAAGATTTTCCCCAAGTATTAGTATTTTACGTATCACTTAGTAATGAACAGATTCTATTTTACAACGGAAGCAAAATTATTTTCATAAATTACGAGAAGAAATAGAATAATCTAAAATAGTAAAATTACAAGATGCAATGAACACCGTAAAAAATTGGTTCGCTTGTCAGTCAACAGAAAAAAAAAGTCAATCAAACAGTGTTGCCAGCCGGATCTTGTCAAAAGTAACCGGAATTACATTAAAAAGTAACCTTTTGGCGTGAAAAGTAATCTTTCATATTTTTTTCTCAGGGCTGCAAGATTGTATAATTGGATACAAAAACCATATAATTGGGTGGCAGTTTGTATCCTCTATGTATCCTTAACTCTTATGTATAATTGGATACAACCAAAGAGATTATACCTATCCTTTAGAACAAAGAGATCCTTTCTCTGAGGATACAACACATCAGAGAAGCCGCTCTATCACCTTATTGGCCTTATTATACTGTATAGAACAGAGCTGCGTTCCGAACCTACACCCTATGTGCACCCAGAGTGCACCCCGAGCGCAACTTTTCGCACTAAACGCCCCGTTCAGAGCCTCGGTGAAAGACGTTTTACTATTGGCTATGTGCGAAGTGGGTGTTGGGAACTGTCAAGTCGATCGCAGCGCACGCTGTGGCAGAAATTTGTACTTCTGACGGCGAAGCTGTGTCAGATCTGCTTGAATCTATGCAAATCCGCACACTCACTCAATACTCAAATATCCAAACCAGCAAATACTAATACTTAAAATTTGGCAGGGATGTTTTTATTGTCATCTAATAGATGTTAAAAAAAAAAGATTTTTCGCAATTCAACCCCCAAAGGTGTGAAAATGGTGGTAAAAGTTTGTATGAGAATTTTGTAACAAAGAATGGGAATCCCAGCTAGTTAGGTATTATAACATTTTTAATATCGTCAATATTGCTCATTTATTTAGTTTTTAATTTATTTTAAATTAAAATGACAAACTTTATCCTAACATTTTATGTACAAATAATCCACGGGGCCGTAGTGCGCTAGATGGCGCTAGTGTCGTGCACACAGCCAATAGAGCGAGTTGGAAAAAGAACCGCACAAAAAGGTTCAGAACGCAGTTTAGAATATTAACTTTCGGTTATCAATTATAAACAAATAGATGCTTAAAAAAAAAAAGAATTCCTGTTGTGAATAGGTAAATTTTTTTTCGAATAATGTGATAAATATTCAAAAAATCATTTTTTCTATTTGTTTAGCTTTTTTTACCCCTGATTGTATCCTGCAAGGCTATTTTGTATAATTTCGCGGACATTGCTGAATAATTATAAAAAATTGACAGGCAGCCCTGTTTTTTCCAGTAATAAGGTATAGTTGATAGACGGATGTTGGTTCTATTAACTTAAAGAAATGAAAAAATTCAAGAGCGTTTTCCATTTTTAGTTGCAATTTTACCCGATTGATTGATCGAGCGAGTAAGTGAGACTACTAAGACCATTTTTAGTCATTCGTGATTTGGTACTTACCGATATATTAGTGCGAGAGAAAACAGAGAAAAATGTGTTTTAAAGAGTTGCACCAAAGAGATTTAACATAATACTACTTATAGAGAGGACATTGGACACTTTTTCATACAAAAACGTTCATCCCATGCGTCAGTGGCGTCATCTAGAATTGAATAGCGAAACCACTAACTAAACGAATTAAAAACGCATTTCAGCTATTACGCCCTAGGTGGCGTTTTAGTAAGTTACACGTTATAGGGATGGGACATGTCGATATCAAAGTATCGATAATTTGGATAAATGTAATGTAAATAAAATATTTCATGTTTGAATCATTTCTAACAAAAATGTGATGAATTTAGGAGGTATTCAAATAAATCAAGTTGTTTCGATGTATCTTAGTTATTTATTTACATTGCTCTCAACTGACATTATTAATCCACTTTGCAAGAACCAAGTACTTTACAACTATAATACTGGTACCCGGGACGAATTAATAATTGACAACATTTCATTTCTTTAACCACCTATTTTTAATGAAAAATATAAAAAAAGGTTAAAAAATAAGCGATACGTATTTTACCGATTTCATTTTTGACCGATCATTCTTTGAACTCAGCTGTTGAAAATGTCAATATTACTATGGAGACGTGCATCTTTCTACTGCGGATTTTACATTAAATAATCATACTCATCACTGCCTCCGTGGTCTAGTGGTTAAGAGCATTGGCTCTCGATACGGAGGTCGTGGGTTCGATTCCCACGGGGGATACCTAGTGATAGGTCACTTTGTGCGGTTTTCCCCAGTTGGTTAGGACATTGCAGGCTGAATCACCTGATTGTCCGAAAAGAAAAATGATTCCGTGCTTCGGATGGCACGCTAAGCCGTTGGTCCCGGCTACTATCCCTGGTGGTAGTAGTCGTTACATATAAACCACGTCAGAGGCCGAAAGGCGGTCTGAAAAAACTCTGACACCAGGGCTCTGCCCACACGATAAGAAGAAGATCATACTTCAGGAGTGCTACTTTTGAAAGTCAAAATCAGCAGTAGAAAGATGCGTATCACCATACATTTTCAACTGCTGAGTTCAACGTATGAGATTCAAAAATCGCACTCCTGTAAGCATGACTTATAAAATACTGCAAATAATCCATAACCCTTTAAGAGCCTATCGAGCCTGTTGTGCTGCCCTCAATCGTATTTTTTTTATTTCGAAACAATTAAACAACATTTCCAAAAAAAACAAGAATGTCACCTTGTAGTCCTGTAGGCCTCGCATGCCACCCCCGAGTAAACGATAAAAATCGACATGTGCCTCCATCTTTATTATTTTACTTAGGCCAGAAAGAGCGCGCATGACGATTTTCTCGTTTAAACGCTTTGTGGTGGGTGGCATGCTAGCCGTGCTGATAGGCTTTCAATTTATCGAAAAATTACGGATTATTGTTTGTTTTATGCTTGTAGCTATTATCTTTAAAACCGCCAAAAGTGGCCACTTTAGGCGGTTTTAAAGATAATAACTACAAACATAAAAACAAATCCGCAGTGACCCGATAAATTGAAAATCAGCAATGACTACATACAATGTGCGTTTCGACGGCCCGGTAGCAGAGTCGGTAGTGAACCTGCCTGCTGTGCCGAGGGTCGCGGGTTCGAATCCTGTAAGGGACAAATATTTGTATGATGAATATGAATATTTGTACCCGAGTCATGGATGTTTGTATTTATATATGTATTCTATATCGTTGTCTAGTCATCATAATACAAGTCCAGGCTAGATTCTGGTACTTTAAATGTGACTAGATAATTTGTGTGACATTGTCCAAGATATTAAAAAAAAAAAAAAAAAAAAAATTTACATTCTTGTTTTTTGGAAATATTGTTTAATTGTTAAGAAATATAAAAAATAAGACTGGGGGCAGCACAATAGGCTCGGTGCAGCCTTAAATAATTACAAGATTTTTGCTATTTTAATAAAATGTTGACTATATTTATTTATTCGAATAAATCATACATCAACCCTATTTAAAAAATATAGAAAAATATATTACTTCAATTTCGTCACGGATATTTTTTTATAATGGCCCTAATGCGAATATTATTACGATTTTACCTGACAGCCGAATCCTATTCTTAGGGTTCACGGACTGTACAATTCTATAGTAAAATTATTATTTAGGTACCCCATAGTAATATTATCGATAACACAATTATCGACATAATTATAACGCTACACACTAATAATAGGTACTTGCTACTGAACAACAGAGGGCGTTATTAGGGGTATAGTATAGCGACATTTTCTAGAATCATCTATTTGACGATTTTGTTTTATACAAATTATTTAAAAATATAGGTAATCAGACAAAATACTTACGAAAATAAGCTGAAGTCACGTCCAGTGCTTTTGCCGTAACGTGACTTACAGGATCTCAACGGCCAACTAGGCATATTTCCCGTTAAATTATTTTTATTTATAATATTCAGTCCATAGAGTAAAGCTCATGTCAGTGCGACGTCTCAAACTAGACTAAATGACTTTTTACCCCGAGGTAAAAAGTCATAGATTACGCTTTGGGTCGCTATGACCAGTCTATAAGCTAGTAGTATATTTGAATGTCTTTGAGTTGCACTCACTACGTTACGAACATTTACTTTATAAAACAGTGCAAAAATATGAAAAAGCATTCCGTTTCATGGAAAAATAAGATTGATAATACAAATTCCGAAAAAAGACCTAAAAGTAACCTTTTGAATCGTGTAACCTAAAAGTAACCTGACAGAGCTAAAAATCACCTTAAAGGTTACAAAAGTAACCTTCTGGCAACACTGCAATCAAACCAAAATCAGTACAGAAGTGCGATTTTTGAAAATCATACGAGCGCCTTGGCAGTAGAAAGATGCATAATCTCCGTAGTCATTTTGACATTTTCTACTGCCAAGTCGCTCGTAATATTTTCAAAAATCGCACTTCAGAAGTGCGATTTTTGAAAATCATACGAGCGACTTGGAGTGCGATTTTTCAATATCAGAAGTGCGATTTTTGAAAATCATACGAGCGACTTGGCAGTAGAAAGACGCATAATCTCTATAGTAATTTTGACATTTTCTACTGCCAAGTCACTCGTATGATTTTCAAAAATCGCACTTCAGACGTTCAAAACGAGTAGTAGAAAATGACGTAAAATCGATGATTAGCCATTTTTGAATTCAACTTTCTATCACTTGCAACGAGTGCTCCGAACCACTCGTATCCAATTCTACCACTCGAATGTTTGACGTTTGTAATGTTGTCAGACGTCAACAGATTTAACTTTTTTTCTACGTTCCGTTAACCCATAATTTTGGCGGTAAAGTCCGTTTTGAAATGTTACTATGAAACCATTCATTCGTTCGTTCGTTCAATTGAAACATTTTCTGTGTGAATCGAAACGGTTTTGACACATCCGAACGATTTCAAAAATAGAGAAAAACGTAACCACTCGGAATGAAAATCTCAATTCGTATGCGAATGTCAAGTCGCTCGTATGATTTTCAAAAATCGCACTCCAGAAGTGCGATTTTTGAAAATCATACGAGCGACTTGTCAGTAGAAAGATGCATAATCTCCATAGTAATTTTGACATTTTCCACTGCCAAGTCGCTCGTATGATTTTCAAAAATCGCACTTCTGATCTATAGCCAAAATCAAAATGTCAAACTCAGAGTCCGTTTCGTAGCATGTGAAAATAACTCGGGGTGCCAATATGAAAGAGAAAAAGCAAGCGAAGATTTTTGTATGCTAGAGTGAGATAGCTGTGTGATAATAGATAATAGATGTGCAAGAAGCTTGAAATTTTCCCTATAACGCCTATAACAGGGAAAATTTCAAGCTTCTTGTAGATGTGTGACTCCTCCGAGTGATTTTTAAACGTAATGGAACGGACTCTCATATGTATTTTTTTTTACTGGTAGGCAAATGGGCAAATGGTCCGGCCCAACAGCCAAGTCTTAAAGTAATATTTTGATATCTTGATAATATCTGGCCGTGTCTTTCAAGTCATCAAAATCAGCCAATCAAATCAGCCCACACCAACCCACTGCTGGGCATATTATTGCGTCATTCCTCCTTTTTTTGCGTCATTAGTCGCAAGTCAATGGATGAGTCTTGGATGAGGTCTTCCGTAAAATGATTTCTGAACAAGAAGCTTGAAATTTATTTCTGAACTATTCCATTACTGTCAATGTCAACTAAATGTCACTCACTGTCATCTGCATTGTGCATCTGGCATCTGGGATTTCTCGTTCGGACCAGGGTTGGATTTTGTACTATAATTATAGTATTTATACTATAATTTCGCTCTTTGTACTATATACTATCCACAACTAAGGATAGTACGCTAAAATACTATAATTTTAAGTTTGCTCCCGAATGCTTAGTTTTCGTCATATGAATATTCGACCGTGCATGTGCGAACGAATATTCAGTAAAGTGAACCTTACCAAGACTAAGATACGAGACAAACTGGCAAAACAATCCATAGACGGCATTTTATTGTCTTGTGATGCTATCAAAAGCGGTAGCAAAAGTGGTAATTTTACAGATTTTATTCCTACTAAGGATATGTTGATGAGATTAAATGCCAAAAATGATGATAGAACTAATAGTAATATTCAAGAACTGATAAACTTAGTAGAAGAGGAGTAAATTTTGCCTTGAATGGTGTTGATTCTAATGACTATTATGTTAAATTACAAAAAAAATAAAGTGTACTATAATTTTTTATAAATACTATCCTTTTCAATTTTTTGTACTATCTCTTTCAACGTCCCTAAATCCAACCCTGGTTCGGACTTTGCTTTGTGGTTGAGTGATGGACACAAGTGTTTTTGTTCCTTCTAATTGTGTTGATATTTATTAGGGTCTTTAACGCTGTTGAGTGTCTGAAAACAATTGTTTGTTTATATATTTGTGTGTTTTGTCCTATTGTAAGTATTATTTAGTATTATATCGTAGTTAGAACGATGGGTGGCGACCCCCCCGATCCCGGGGGAGGTTATGATCCTGCCCAAGTTGTGACGGTACCCTCTTTTTCTTTACCGCATGGTGATCCGGATATGGAAACCGACATTGAATCCACCCAATCTAGGAAACGCACCCAAGCAAACACGGAATCACCTCTACCTCCGAAGAAAACTACGGTTGCCCAATCTATTGGCTCAATTCAATCTACATATGTCCACCCAGACTACGAAAATGAAAATAGAAAACGGTACTCTGAAGAAGATGTTGCCCCATTCCTGGTTCATGTCAATAAAATAGCAGAGTCTTCTTCCAGTACTACTTTACGTCCTATTAAGTTCGGACATTTTCTCCATCATAACCAAATCAAAGGAGTTAACATGGATGGTGTGAAACGTATTGGCCGCAATCGCGTCTCCGTTGAGTTTAAGTCTGCATCACTAGCAAACACGTTTCTCGAACACCCTGCCCTTCTTCCAGCTAGGTATGAAGCCATTATACCCTCATACAATGTCACCCGTATGGGTATTGTTCGAGGAGTCCCAGTAGAATGGACTCTAGAGGAGCTTGTGTCATCCATTAATGTACCCTCAGGTTTTGGAAAAATTATTAAAGCCCGTAGACTGAACAGGAAAACGTACAGTGAGGAAGGCTCACCAATATGGATCCCCACACAAACTGTAGTTTTGACTTTCCTGGGTCAAAAATTACCTGCATATGTTTATTGTTTTTACAACTCCCTTCCAGTAGAAACCTACGTCCTGCCAACTATTCAATGCAATAAATGTTGTAGATTTGGTCACGTTGCTTCTCAATGCAGGTCAAAGGAACGATGCTTCATCTGTGCCCAACCTCATGAAGGAATTATGTGCTCCAGTCAAAATCCAACCCCCACATGCTTATTCTGCTCTGGCAGCCACAAAGCCACCGATCCCTCCTGCCCTGAACATTCAAGACAAAAGTCTATTAAGCTTGCTATGTCTCAAGAAAATATATCATATACTGAGGCGTCGGCTAGATTTCCCCAAGTGAGGAAATCTTTTGCTGACACAGCCCGATCATCTCCTCCACTTTTCCCCACTCAATCTATTCTTGACTCTCCTCGGCAATCTACTCCTTCCCCTTCCTGCCCCAACTCCTATCGTAAAACTGTTGTTATCCCAAGACGCTCATTTGTTCCCCCTTCTAGCCCAGGTTATGACAGACAAGCTCATCAGTCTATTGTTCAAAACCCTACCTCTTCCCTCCACAATGGGAGTGCTTACCCCCCCACTACTCCTACCTCCAATGACAATCTTTTAGACCTTCTCCTATCAACTATCCTGAACATGATATCTCGCTTTGATGACATAGCACTACCGTACAACGTCTATAATAAACTTACTGAGCTGACTAAAGCTGTCAACAATGCTCAACATCATCCAGTGGAACTGTCACAGCCTCCGTCATAAAAAGAATGAGATCATACACCTAATTAACAAATTCAAGCCTTCTGTTTTTGCCATCCAGGAGACATGGCTCAGGCCTGGATCCGTTTTTAGGATTCCTGGCTTTTCATGCCTCCGGGATGACAGGACGGATGGTTATGCCGGATCAGCCATCTTAGTTACTAGAAATGTTATTTTTAACCAAATTCCCTTACCCCCCCACAGTGATGGCATTAATGCCATTGCAGTCAGGCTGCACAATATATCTTTTGTCTCTGTTTATATTCCTGATCCTAATGAGTCTCTTCTCCTTGAATTAAAATCGATCTTATCCATTCTCCCCTCTCCAATTGTTGTTCTTGGTGACCCCAATATTCACCACTCATCCTGGGGATGCCACTATTGCGATTCTTTATCATCTCCTTTTATTGATCTTTGTGACGAACTGGATCTTTGCATTATAAATGATGGTTCTCCTACCCGAAGGGTATCACCAACGCAGAACTATATGAGTGCGGTAGATTTATCGCTCTGCTCTCCTTCTTTGGCTTCTGCTCTTTCTTGGTCTGTCCTCCCCCACTCCCATGGCAGTGACCATTTCCCCATTCTTCTCTCCTTGACTGATTCTACAAGTCCAGAATTAAAATCCACCCTCGCCCCTCTTCTAAAATATAATTTATATAAGGCTGACTGGAACCAGTTCAGCTTCATTCTAGATCAAGAGATCTCTTGTATATCCTCAGTCAGCCCTGAGAATGCTATTATATCCTATGAAACCTTTAAAGAAGCTCTTATATCTGCAGCAGAAAAATCCATTCCTGCAAAAAAGACAGCAAAATCTCAAATCCATCCTCCTCCATGGTGGGACTCAGAATGCACAGAGGCATGTAGGAACAGAAAGCAAGCAGAGGAAGCATATTCGGCTCAAATGAATATTGAAAATTTTGTCTCATATCGGAGGATTGCTGCTAAGGCTACTAGACTCCTATCAGAAAAAAAGAAAATTGGCTGGCGCCGATTTTGCGAGGATCTCTCTCCCAGCTCTACACCATCGATGGTCTGGAGGAATATGAGACGCTACCGCTGCTCATCTTCCTCGAACAATGTCACATCCAATGACCCATCTGACTGGGTAGAACAATTTTATGACAAATTAGCTCCCCCCTCTGTTCCTTCTCTTGAGGAATCCTCTCTCTTCTCTTCTCCTGTCTCATCAGATATATTTGACTCCCCCTTTTCTTGGGAGGAGTTATCAGTTGCTTTGGATGGGCTAAAAGATTCCTCCCCAGGAATTGATGGAATCCCCTACTCTTTTATAGTTGAGAGTAGTACCAGTGCCAAGAAACTATTCCTCTCAATATTGAATGACATATTCGCATCTGGCTCTCCTCCTGAGGAATGGAAGACGCAAATTATCATGCCTATTCTGAAACCCGGAAAACCTAGTGGTGATCCGTCTAGTTACCGTCCGATTGCCTTATCCTGCACAATGGCTAAGATCTTGGAACATATGATCAAGAACCGTTTAGAATGGGTTGTGGAAAGCAAAGATATCCTAGGTAAAAGTCAATTTGGTTTTCGCAAGGGGTTTAGCACAATGGATAGTCTTGGCACCTTTGTGACTGATATCCGCATTTCCTTATCCAAAAATGAATCATTGTTTGCTATTTTCCTTGACATATCATCTGCATATGACAATGTACTCCTTCCGGTACTCAGGCAGAAAATGCTACAGCTGAGTATTCCCGTGAAGCTAGTTAATTTTATCTCTAACCTCCTCTCGACTAGATCGGTATCCTTGCGTGTCCCAAATTATACTTCCTCTCCTAGACGTATCTGGAAAGGACTTCCTCAAGGTTCAGTCCTCAGTCCGCTGCTTTATAGCATTTATACACATGACCTGGAGCTCTCGGTTAATCCTTTCTGCGACGTTTTACAATATGCAGATGATCTAGCCCTCTATGTTTCGGCAAATCAGACTGATGATGCCTCTTCTCGCCTTAATTCCGCTATGGTTTATCTTCACGATTGGCTTGCTGATCATGGATTGTCTCTTTCTGTTCCAAAGAGCTCTGTAGTTGTTTTCTCCCGAGCTAGATCCACCCCTGATATTTCAATAGCCTACGATCAACAAATCATCTCAGTTAAGGATAAGGTAAAGTTTCTAGGGGTCATTCTGGATTCCAGGATGACAGGAATTCATCATATTAACCACATTGTCAATAAGTGTGAAAAAAACATTAACATTTTACGTTCCCTATCCGGGGCTTGGTGGGGTAGCCACCCTTATACTCAAAAACTTTTATATAACGCCCTAGTGAGAAGTCATTTGGACTATGGTTTGTTTCTCATAGAACCCTGCAATAAAGCGGCATTGAACTCCCTCGACAAAATTCAATCCAAATGCCTCCGTATCATCTGTGGCGCTATGAAGTCGTCTCCGATCAATGCTCTACAGGTGGAATGTTGTGATCCCCCCCTCTCCTTAAGGAGGCAATACCTGGCGGACAGATTTCTATTTAAGGCAATCCAATCCTCATCTCATCCCCTTCTCCCAAAATTACATTCCCTTTCAGATTATATCTCTTTTAGTAATTACTGGGCCCATAAGGAGCATCCCTGTTTATTTAACAGTTTTATTATCTACCTACGCCTTCCTTGTCCCATATTTCAATCCAAGAAATTGCCTCTGTTCGAATCCCCCTTTGAATCTATTATTTTTCAACCCAACGTCATACTGGATTTAGGCATTGAAAAGGATTCGCCGTCAGCAAACTCGCAACTAAACCAGTATATATTGAAGCACTGGCCTGATTGGCTCCATATGTTCACCGACGCTTCAAAGTTATCTGATCAGGGATGTGTTGGCGCAGCTGTTTGGATCCCTAAATACAACATTATACTTAACTTTAAATGCCCTCCTGAGTCGTCCGTGTTCACTGGAGAAGCGATTGCTATACTTGAGGCGTTGCTGTACATAGAGTCTCATAATCTAAATAAAACAGTAATTTTCACAGACTCTAAAAGTTGTCTACAGGCTATTGTTTCAAATCAATTTCGATCAAAATTTAAATTCCCTTTCATCTTAAGTATAAGAAATATCCTCTTGAATTGTCATACAAAAGGCATTCAGGTTGTCCTTGCCTGGGTCCCAGGCCACAGTGGGATTCAAGGAAATGAAACTGCGGATCGATGTGCTAAGGAAGCTACTGTCAGTGGGACTCTAGACCATTATAAAGTATACTCTAACGACCTGCTCCCCTTAGCCAAACAGCGAATGACCACTTCTTGGCATTCCCACTGGAAGAGTCTCAGCTCCTCTAAAGGGAAACATTATGCCGAGGTCCAGGATAATATCCCGTTAAAACCCTGGTTTTCGAAGTTTAGGGAAGCAAATAAACGCGTAACTAGTACGATCTGCAGACTGAGGCTAGGTCATGCGTGCACTCCTGTCCATCTGGCTAAACTACATATTAGAGATAGCTCTCTATGTGAGTGTGGTCTTGAAGAAGGCTCTCCAAATCATATTTTCTTTAGCTGTCCCAAACTCTCCTCCTCTCTTTATGACATCCTTCCTCCAGATATCCCTCGCCCTATTGATTTTAAATCTTTACTTTCCTTAGTGAATACCTCTTTTGTTTATATTCTGTGTTCATATATTAACCAAAATAATATTAAATTGTAACTTGTTTGTCTCATAACCCACTAACACCTGTAATATATATTGTGCGTCTCTTTTTGTTTTAGGTATATCAACAGTGTCGCCTCTTAGCAGTAATTTCTTAGTTTACCAACCGTAACCTTGTTCTTTCATGAAGCCTACCTAATAAAGCAGAGTCTATATCTTCAACACTTGATACTGGCGAAATCATCAAGGAAACGCCATAACACAAAATAGAAATAGATTTCTCGTTCTCGGATCACCGTGAAACAGCGATCGCGATGTTTTTTTCACAATTTCTCACAAATTAATACAACAAAATGAGTGACTTCACCAACGCTACGGAGGCGGCGTCCCTTGCCGTCAGGTTCGACCAGATGGGGGACGTTGAGAAGGCCGTGGAATGCTATAGAACGGCCGCGAGGTTGTTGGACAGGATCCGTGACCAGATTCCTACTGAGAAACAATTAGGAATCCGGGAAAAAGTGCGTGAATACCTGGAGAGAGCTAATGTATTACTGGAACAAAGAGGTACCTTAAACACCGTGTAATAATAATAAATTTTCTATTACTATTGTAAAGTTTTTATGATAAGTTTTCTTTGTATAGAGATGAGTCACTGCAGCATAATTAAACTGTAGATTACAATGATTAAGCTATAAATTATGCAGTCATTCAATCAGATCTATGCCATTTCTTTGATGAAAAGAGAAATCATACATTTCTCACAAAATTGTACAGTTTTTCAGTATGTGTTATTTTTCTAAAATAATATTTTTATATCTGTATAGTTCCATCAAATATTATAATACCGAACTATTATGGAAGCCCCGTTATTTGCTACATTCTCATACAAACTTTCACCCCGTTTTCACACCTTCGGGGGTTGAATTATGAAAAAACCTTTTTAAGTGTGCACCTTAGATTTTTTTTTTTTTAGTCTTTTTTTTTTAAGGGACTTTTATACAAAACACATTTTGTACATGTCAGTCCCATCGTACCTTATATCTAGACTTTACCTACTCTAACTTAATTCTAATTTACTTAACGAGACACTGATGAGTTTGCAAAGGCGAAAACTTTCCTAGCAGCATCAGAACTTGGTGATGCTAGGATGTCATGAAACATGCCCACATCAAGCCTATGCACTCCAAGCTCCCTCATCAGTGTCATTCGAGCCTGCTCGTAACGAACACACTCCACTAACAGGTGATGAACCTCCTCGACCACCCCACACTCCTCACAGTTAGGTGAACTACACTTTTTCATCAGGAAGCCGAATTTATTTAGTGGAATGTGTCCACTACGAAGCCTATGTGCCATAACAACAAATTTTCTACTGGCCTTAATTTGGGTAAACCAAGGTATGTGAGGAGGCTGAATTTGTATTGTTTTGTACCAAATTCCCTTTTCTTTAGATATTTCATCAAAATATTCTTTCCACATCTTGAGACACATATTTTTAAATTTAGGTAGTACTTCTGAAAATTTGGTTGAATATTTAAAACACAGCCTTCTGATATTGCTCGCTTTGCCAACAAGTCAGCCTTCTCATTACCCTTTAACCCGATGTGTGATGGAATCCATTGTAGCACAACTGTAACTCCACACGAAACCTATTCATCCAATTTAGACAAAATTTTATAAGCTATCGAAACACCTCTGCCAACCGGATAAGGAAAGTGCTAAGCAATCAACCCAACCATGGCCTAGGGTCCCTACGTAAAACTGATAACACTCTAACCAGCTCACCGAAGGAGGTTCAAGCCGTCCTTCTGCAGACTCACTTTCCGGGCTGCAGATTAGTTGAGGACGGTGACAGCTTCTCAGAACCAACAACAGAAATAACACCGACAGCAGAGTGCTGGCTAACCGCCCAAAACGTAGTCACGTTAGACAAAGTCGAGTGGGCTATCAACAGCTTCCACCCGTATAAGGCGGCTGGGGTGGATGGAATCTTCCCCGCCTTACTTAAGTGGGGCGGCAGACGACTAGCGGAAGCCCTTACAAAGCTGCTGAGATCATGCCTAGCACACAGGTACGTCCCCGAACAGTGGCGCCAGGTTAAGGTAGTTTTCATACCGAAACCAGGGAAAAGCGACTACACCAACGCAAAATCCTTCAGACCTATCAGCCTGACGTCTTTCCTACTCAAGACGTTGGAAAGGCTGTGCGACAGGGAACTGAGGGACAAATCGCTTCGTAACATACCTCTACATCGTAACCAGCATGCTTATAGCTCGGGGAAATCAACAGAATCGGCTCTGCACATGGTTGTGTGCAAAATAGAAGAAGCCCTTCAAAACAAAACAATCTGTCTGGGGACCTTTATAGACATAGAGGGGGCCTTTGACAAAACAAGCTTTACCAGCATCAACGCCGCCCTAGCCAGACACGGAGTAGATGAGGTTATATCTGGCTGGATAGGTAACATGCTATGTAAAAGGGTGGTAAGAATTGAAGGGAATGAGTCACAACGGGCACTGGTCGCTAGAGGATGCCCTCAGGGAGGTGTCCTCTCTCCGCTCCTCTGGAACTTAGTTGTGAACGACCTTATTACAACCCTTAATAACCAACGGTTCTATACTATCGGATATGCCGATGACTTGGCTATCCTCGTAACAGGACGATTCGCAAACACGATCTGCGACGTAACAAGAGCAGCGCTTCGCATAGTTGAGAGATGGTGCACAGATTACGAGCTAACAGTCAACCCGGACAAAACGGAACTAGTTATGTTCACTAACAAACGAAACTTAGGCAATTATCAACTGCCTAGACTATTCAACACCGAGCTAAGGCTATCGCCTGAAGTAAAATATCTCGGCATCATATTAGACAGCAAGCTGAATTGGAACAGCCACCTGAATAATAAATTAAACAAAGCGAGCATTGCCTTTTGGCAATGCCGAAGGATGATGGGCAAAAAGTGGGGCCTATCTCCAAAAATAACGCTGTGGCTCTACACTGCAGTAATAAGACCGATGGTTAGCTATGGAGCAGTAGTCTGGTGGACACGGACGAAGCTCGCTACTACCATAAGCAAACTGCAACGGTTCCAGAGAGCTGTCTGCACGGCAACGACAGGATGCATGAGGACGGCACCCACTGCTGCCCTAGAAACAATGCTAGATATTCCGCCACTACAGCTATTCATTCAACAAGAGGCAGCCAGCTCGGCGATCCGCATGAGCACGCTTAACCTCTGGAGAAACACTGGTGTCCAACACACTAAAATTGTCAATAATGCAATAGAGGATATCCCCTTCTGCTCGGCCATAAATGACAGGATACCGGCCCAATTCGTATTCGACAAAAATACAAAATACAACTGTATGAAGAAGATTTCGAGAGCTTAAACACCAGAGATCTTAGAATTTTCACTGACGGTTCCAAAACTGATACAGGTACAGGCTCCGGGGTCTTCTCGGAAGACCTGCATATCAAGATATCTTCGCCTCTCGGGACACACAATACGGTGTTTCAGGCTGAATGCATGGGCATCACCCTAGCAGCCAGAGCGATTAAGGATAGAGCGACTACCAATCACTCAATCAGAATTTTATCGGATAGTATGTCCACACTAATGGCACTCCAGAGCAATGTTATCACATCAAGCATAGTTCTGGAATGTCACAAAGCCCTATCAGAGGTATGTGAAGGCAACCACATTACCCTGCAATGGATAAAAGGCCATAGGAACTCGCGTGGTAATGATGCAGCGGACGAACTGGCGAGACGCGGGTCCAGCACAGTCGCAATAGGGCCCGAGCCCATTATACCGCTACCCTTCGGCTGGATTCGCTCGCAGCTATGCAAGCGCACCAGTCAAAAACGGGACGCACTCTGGGCTGCACTAACAGATTGCGAACAGGCGAGGAGTGCTCTACCAAGGGTTAACCCTCGCCTCACCAGGAGCCTCTTGCGTCTCAAGAGAGCTCAACTACGCATAGTTACTGGAGCCCTGACTGGTCACGGTCCTTTTAACAAACATCTGTTCAATATTGGTGTTACTAACAGTCCTCTATGCAGGGTGTGCATGGAGGTTGAAGAAACGGCTGCGCACGTGCTGCTGGAATGCAACGGGCTAGCACACTATCGGGCACAACACCTCGGATCACCGGGGTCCCTTCCAGAGGTCTTCAACAGCATTAACAAGCTGGTGGGCTTCCTGGAGGAACTGGGATGGCAGGAGTAGTCATTCCCACCCAACGCAAAATAGGCGCCTAAGTCGTCGAGTTGCGGAAAATGAGCCCGCTCAACCAATACCAATACCAATACCAACACCTCTGTTTCCAGAGGCGCATCGAGCTATGTGCTGTAGAGCACTTGCGCTGTCACTATAAATGACAACATTTAATTTATTTAATGACTCTACATATGAAATTGCCTCTAAAATTGCAATAAGCTCTAGTGACATGATAGACATGGAATTATTACATATTTTAAGCATATTACTATTATATTGAGGGTTTACTGGGTCATAAAAAGCTGCACCCTGACCGTTATCAGTCAGTCTACTAATAGAAACTTCTATGCTAAATTTGAAGTTGGCAGTCTTTTTAAATTTCTGCGCTGCAGTGGCAACCTCCTTTTCTACGTACCAAACTCTGTGTTGTTTTTATAAAAAGATTTAAGGTTTTTTTGAGAAGAAAAAAATGACTTATATCACGTTGGGGTCACCACTTTGGCAAGAAAGGAAACCGCCGTGCACTATTTACATATTTGTTTTCAGAAAGGAATTCGCAGAAAGTATTTACAACTTTTGTACACGTGAAATCGGAAATCTCGATACCAAAGTTTGACGAGTATTATTGACATGACATAAGTCATTTTGCATTTTGTATGTATTGTATATCGTTGTCTAGTAATCATAATACAAGTCCAGGCTAGATTCTGGTACTTTAAATGTGACTAGATAATTTGTGTGACATTGTCCAAGATATTTATTTATGATAAAGCATAGATGCGAATGTGATACAGCCACAATCCAAAACTTTCGTAATATTTAATCAGTTAAATCAACTTCGTCCACACAGATTATATACCAGATTTTAAGTCAGATCATCAAAAAATATCATCATCATCTAGCAATCAAAAAAGTTTCATCAAAATCGGTTCAGTAGTTTTTGCGTGATGCTCAATCAAACAAACAAACAAACACACAAACAAAAAAAAATCAGGGACACCCAAAAACCATATCGTAATTTTTTTTTGTTACAGTTTTATAATAGTCAACTATATCTTTGTTTATCACCAGACACGGAGCAACAAACAGCAAGTGTGCGAAGCATGGAGCAATGTTACTTCTTAATGCAGCAAGCTTTGGACGCAGACGAGGCTGATTTGAAGGATTTGGCTTTACAACTGTATACACAGGCTGTTGAGCTTGCCGTCAGTGTGGTACGTGGTTTATAATGGAATTGCATAAGCATAATTATTCATATGCTTATGACTATATTCCTAATGGGTGTAGTCAGAACTCAGAGATATTATTTAAGAGTTGTTTTACAGTTCAGTGGCACCCTGATCATAATATAAATGATTTCTGAATAATGCAATCCCAAAATGAAAAAGTGCTACTCAAAGTTAAGCTTAAGGGCGCGTTCAGACTACCCGCACCCGTCCCGCACCCGCGCACGCCCTCATGTCGGCACCCGCGTCTTACCCGCATGGAAAAATACATTGATTGAATTTGAGTCTTATGACTGACACATTATGGCGGGTGCGGTTCGTCTGAATATGCCCTAAGCCAGGCTCTATTGGCACTAGCCAGCGCCCGCAGCATGGCGCCTTTATCGCGCCTGCTAACTCGTTACTTGTTTACCCAAAAAAAAAAAGACAGCTAGGCCGCGATAGCGCTTTATCACGCCGCCATGCTGCGGGCGCAGGTCCAACAGTGTGACAGTGACTGGCTATAGCAGTGATAACAATAAAAGTTCTATTGTGTCTCATTCATCGTCCGGGAATGTGTTAACGTGTCTTATGAAAGTAAGTAATATTTTTTTCAAAATGACAGAAAACAAGTGATCCAGAAATAAGAGCAAAGATAAAGAGTTTAGCAGAGCAGGCTCTGGACAGAGCGGAGGATATAAAAGGCATTAAGAAGATTGGTGCCTTGTCTACACAGGGCAATAAGGGACCTGGTGAGTTCACCAAACTTATTACCAAACAAACAAACTGGGTACCAAATAAACAAAATTAAAAATTTAAAAATTCTGTGGATTTTTAGTTGGCAATCTGCTTACTGGGTCTCGCAATACCAATTAAGTTACCAGCATATTCGCAAACACTCTAAATTTTGCTACTGAATTTTCGAATCTTTAATTTGGTTTAGTCTCTTGGTATAACCCACTGGAAAAGCGGCGTGACGTTATAGATAGATAGATATAACCAACCTATAAAAATTTCACAATGCTCCATCAAATTATTGTATCAAGTAGTTATAGTATAATTATTAGTGATGCACGTTTGAACATCAATTACATTATATCCGTGGGGTGAGAGGCTGGTGACCTGTCACCCAGATCTATAAACATTGTGTTTGTAGTTCTATGGCAGGAAGCAGTCTCTCAAATAATATTTATCTGCATTGTCATCTTTGTACTAATATTATATGTGAGAAGAAATAAAGAAACATTTATTATTTATTTATTATTATAATTTATTTATATTATAGAGAGTCGCGTGGCGAGTCGGTTCTCGTGCGCTTTTTAGCTGGCCATGAGGCCACTGGCAAGACCATATTGTAATAAAATAACTTAAAAGCATGAACATTTTTATATGTTGTTTGTTTTATTCAACAGCTATATCACCTCGAGCCCAATTACAACGAGAGCAAAGTGTACACTTAAAAGTAAGCGGTAGACCAGCTTACACAGAAGAAGAAAAAGAAGTCCTACGTCAGACGTCCAATATAAACAACAACTGTTTCCTCCCATTCATGGACGTTGACCTATCAGAGAAGTTTCAATATGCTATACCGTTTGAGGATCGAGCTAGTGAGCTGAAGTTGTCTTCGAAGCAAGAGAGGGAGTTTGATAGATGGGTTCGACCTCATGAGATTTGTAGTGACCCGAAAATGATTGTTGGGAGCCATGTTGATTGTTTTAGTATTAAACAGACTGTGAGTATGAACATTTTTTCTCAATTCATCTGTATTTTTGTCTTATTTATGACATAAATTAAGAGGGCTATCGGAGTTCAGTAGCGCCCTCATCACTTTAATAAAGATTTCTCAATAAAGAAAGCCTAAATTAAAAAAGTGCTCAATTGACAAACTACAAAAGCCTTCAAGCTATTTTCATATAATATTTTTATAGGTTTTATAAAGGTCGAAACATAGACATTTTGAAAAAAGAAAAAAGCGGCTGCTTTTGTTTTTATTCAAAACTGTCTTAAAGTGGAATGTTTAGAACCTATAAAAGTATTGTATAACAATGGCTTGAAGGCTTTTGTAGTTTGTCAATTGAGCACTTTTTTAATTTAGGCTTTCTTTATTGAGAAATCTTTATTAATGTGATGAGGGCGCCACTGGACTCCGATAGCCCTCTTAATATTCGTTATACATCATCTATTAATTTTGGAATCTGTCTTTTTTCTTGGTCTTCGTTTTAAACCTGTTGGGTGTAAAAGCGCACGAAGTCGGGACAGTGCAGTCACTTTTACGTAGTAACTTTTACGCAGTAACTTTTACGTAGTAACTTTTACATAGTAACTTTTACGTAGTAACTTTTATGTAGTAACTTTTACGTAGTAGTTTTTCTAGTTTGAATGAAAAGTGTTGAAGTCGTGAAATTAAAAACCGAATTATCCAATTCTCACATGGGTTCAAATCCTGTTTTTTAATTTTATTTTTGTACGTATATTAATTTCAATTTTTGTCTATTTATTTACTTATTTTCAGATAGTATCGGACTGTTCATTCGTTGCATCTCTAGCAGTCAGTGCTCTATATGAGAAGAGGTTTAATAAGAAAATTATTACTTCCATCATCTACCCTAAGAATAGGAACAAGGATCCGGTGTGTAACCCCTTTGGGAAATACATGGTCAAACTGCACCTTAATGGAGTTAGAAGAAAGGTTAGTTTTCTCTGATAGTGAAATTTTATTGTTCACTGCTAAAGGGTAACTTTCGAAATTTTGCTGACCGAATTTCAGTTATTCGAAAACGGTTTATAGAATTTTCTAGTGACAGATATTTTCTTACACATTTTGTTACTCCTTATAAACACTTGACAGAAGTATCATTTTCCAGAAAATTTCGTTAAAATGTTTAATTCTAGATTGACAACTGTCTTCTAAGTTCGAAGTTTTAAAAAGTCGAAGTAACTTCTTCCATAGTACCTATGATTAGAACACAACACACTAAAGTTTTCTGTAATAATTAGTAGACAGCAACATGATACCAGGATTTCCTTAAGAAACCTATAGGAAATTCGCGAAAGTCGATTTTTTTTTCGACCTTTCATACAAAAGTTCGATCAGCTGATTGCATTGAGTATGGGAAGTAATTTTTTTTTACGAATCCTTTAGGTTTTTTAGGGAAAGTTGTTCAGTATCATGGGTACAATCACCCCTTAAAGTAATGCAACTGTTTCCCCTAACACCCTGTATAACATTAACAAAAGGGACCTAAAACCCATATGCAAACCATTCCAACACCCAAGAATGGGATATGGGAACCGTTCTGCAATAGGCCCCATATCCTGCGTAGCAGGGAGACAGCTCGTTTACGTATGACGGCTGCAAAGCTATCCACTCGCACTCGCTATTTAGTGGAATTTTATAAGGCTTTTATGTCTTACGAGCTTTTACCCGCGACTTCGTCCGCATAAATTATATACCAGATTTTAAGTCAGATGATAAGCTATCAAATAAAAATCATCAAAATCGGTTCAGTAGTTTTTGCGTGATACTCGAACAAACAAACACCCAAACAAACAAACAAACAAACAAACAAACATACAAACAAACAAACAAACAAACAAACAGACCGACAAAAAAATCCAAAAATTGGTGATTTGGAATCAGGGACAGGTAAAAACCATGTCGTAATTTTTTTTTTGTAAATATCTTCAATGTACAGACACATTTCTGTTACAGTTTTATAATAGTTTAGATAATATAAAAACAAATTGCAGGTTATAATAGACGATAGACTGCCGTTCAGCAAGTACGGCCGTCTACTCTGTTCATACTCGAGCAACAAGAACGAGTTCTGGGTCTCCATGCTGGAGAAGGCTTACATGAAAGTCATGGGGGGCTATGACTTCCCCGGCTCTAATAGCGTAAGTAAACTCATAACTTTGCCTCTGTCGACACCACTGCTGGATCAAAGACCCAAGCCATGGTAAGTGAACACCATAAAGTTATTATACCTGTCGGAATAGAGGGACTGACAAGAGTTGTCAAATGAAACCGTTTTTTGTGAATTTGTCGGCACTTATCGGCACGCTAAAACTTTGAGTTCTGTGTATAATTGTGAATCTAACGGAAAATCGTAGATAATTTAATGAAATAGTGTTAGTATATTTCACAAAATAATCTACGATTTCACTTTCGATTCACAAATTATTCACAGAGCTCGAATATTTAGCCTGTTGATTGTGCCGATAATTTCCCAAAAACGGTTCTATTGCCTCGCGTCACGTATCTCTTTCTATTATACAGTGGTGCCGCTAGATACATCTTGCTCTCTCAACTGTCAGTTCCTCTATTCCTGGTATAATAACTTTTGTGGGGAACACACTGGACACTTTATACAAACGGGCTCGCATTGACAAGAAGAGGATAGCACGTGTATTCTGAGTGAGTACGAGTGAGAAAGGAATACACCACGGCGTACTGTCGTACACCTCCGGCTCCACTGAGAGGGAGTCGAAATTGATGGGGGGCAGGGAGTGTATGAACTATATGTAGGTACTAGTACTGTTTCTTATACTGTGGCCTTGGTAAGCACCTAAGAAGTCTTAGTCTAAGGGCTCTTACAGACGAGCGACACTTTGCTGTCGCGGTGGGTTCGCAGAGCGTCGCGCTCATACATTTTACGGTCGCGCGACCCTCCGTGACACCCGGTGACTGCAAAGTGTCGCTCGTCTGTGAGAGCGCTAATGGATTGGCATTGAATAGGTTGTCTATGATTTACCTATATATCGACTTTAGACTAAAAACAATGACAGGAGAGTACATACTTTATAAATTGTTTATAGGTCGACCAGAATCTCATGAAAAATGAGGAAATCAAATTTTAGAGTAAGCAACACCGGGGTAATTGGATTAGGGCCCTTTAAACACTGCGACTTTTTGCAGCACTTCTGAAACGCCATACAGTCACGAAGAAAAACGTTCGTAATAAAATTCAGCTATAAAATGGTATGCCTTTTCTTATAAACAAGATGAAAATGTTCGGCCAGATGATTTGGGCGTTCAAATGATATTCAATATGCACCCATTCTCAAACGCGCGTTTTTATCGCCGCAAAAAGTTGCAGTTTGTAAACGGCATACTTGATGACAGTTTGACATTGCCATGTGAAAATCTATTTTTTTTTACTTTTTTTCATTTCTTGAGATTCTTTTCGACTTATAATATGTTTGATTGATATGCTACCTTACCATATCACAGAACCAGTCAATATCAAAGTAACATTTTTACAGAACATAGATCTCCACGCACTAACCGGCTGGATACCGGAACGCTGCGCTATCCGCAATAACGAGGCAGACTTCAACGCAGACGCTCTGTTCGACAAACTACGGACTCGACTTGACCGCGGGGATGTTCTGGTGACCGTGGCGACCGGCCCGCTATCTGACGAAGAGGCGGAACGGACTGGGCTGGTCGCTACACACGCGTATGCTGTGCTAGATGTCACCTCTGTCAATGTAAGTACTAAGTATGATATGTATGATGATATCACTAGGAATCGACCGGGCCGCTATCTGACGAAGAGGCGGAACGGACTGGGCTGGTCGCTACACACGCGTATGCCGTGCTAGATGTCACATCTGTCAATGTAAGTATGATATGTATGATGATATCACTAGGAATCGACCGGGCCGCTATCTGACGAACAGGCGGAACGGACTGGGCTGGTCGTTACACACGCGTATGCCGTGCTAGATGTCACATCTGTCAATGTAAGTATGATATGTATGATGATATCACTAGGAATCGACCGGGCCGCTATCTGACGAAGAGGCGGAACGGACTGGGCTGGTCGCTACACACGCGTATGCCGTGCTAGGTGTCACATCTGTCAATGTAAGTATGATATGTATGATGATATCACTAGGAATCGACCGGGCCGCTATCAGACGACTGGGCTGGTCGCTACACACGCGTATGCCGTGCTAGATGTCACATTTGTCAATGTAAGTTATCTATATTTATAATTATAAACAGTTCCGTGCGTGACTGACTGACAGACGATTAAGGGTTGCACTACGGGTTGAACCTTATTTGGCAGCACATCCTTTCCATCCTTTTCTGTCACTTAGGAACGTCATTTGCAAGAGCAAAAAGATAGACGGAACGCGATCACGCGCGGCGGTGCTGCGGCGTTCGATCGCGTTCCGTCTATCTTATTTGCTCTTAGAGGGGATTTTTCGAAAATCGACCCCTAAAGGGGTAATCCACGCGGACGAAGTCACGGGTTAAAAGCTCGTATGTACATAATATTATGACATGACTATGAATCGACTGGACCGCTATCAGTGATTTTACTAGGAATTATTCTTAGATAAACTCTCAACTATGATCCAGACTCCGCCGGGCAGTAGGACTACGAAGTGTTCTGGATAAATTACGCCAGTATACTGAACTTCTTGGATATCCTTAAAATCGCAGCGGCGTAATTGATAACATCATTATTAATTATTCATTTATTTCATAAAATAAAAAAACCAAACAAACATACCTTATTTGTTTTACAATGTTACAAAAGACAATGCCTAAAACCAGGTTAAAGATGCGCCATCAATGCGCCATCATCATTCATTTAACAAAAAATATTTGGTCTGAATTATGATATGAATCCCATCATATTTATTTTTAGCCCTGTAGGAATGGGGGGTTTAAAAACAAAATAAAATTTTACAGTAATTTTTTGTAAGGAATGAATGCTTTTGTTTTTATATCCTACTAGCTGTTGCCCGCGACTCCGTCTGCGTAGAACTTAAAAAGGTATCCTATGTGTTAATCCAGAACATATTCTATCTGTGTGCCAAATTTCATCCAAATCCATTCAGTAGTTTTTACGTGAAAGAGTAACAAACATCCATCCATCCATCCATCCATACTTACAAACTTTCGCGTTTATAATATTAGTAGGATTTGTTTTTTAATTAGGATTTTTTAAATATTTCCCATCAAATATTTAACGATTTTCTTGTTATAAAAATGCTTACTACAATTACTATCTTTAGGTGACAATTTGGCCAGACGCAAGTTCGTGTCGTATAATTTTGGACATGATCTTTCTTTACAGCTTGTCTGCGAATTTTGGATGAGACATTTATTTTTCTTTTCCAGGGTGTAAGACTGATAAAACTAAAGAACCCGTGGTCCCACCTGCGCTGGCGCGGCAACTACTCGGAACTGGACACGGTACATTGGACGCCGTCCCTTAGATCCACTCTCAACTATGATCCAGACTCCGCCGCGCAGTACGACAACGGAGTGTTCTGGATCGACTACGCCAGTATACTGAACTTCTTCGATGTTTTCTATTTGAATTGGAATCCGGAGATGTTTAAATTCACTTATTGTATACATCAGTAAGTATTTTATTTTCTTTTCGATATACGTAATATCATATTTAAAAGTCCTGTCACGATCTCTGGAAAGCACCGATACTGCCGCCAAGTAGCGGTAATAATTGAAAAAGCGTATAATTAACATGTAGCTGGTATTTTGAAATGAGGGTTATCTAGTGACATCTCTGAATAAATAAATAAATAAAGATCTTTGTCAGCAAGTTACTAATACCAACCTTTATCCATCCAACTGCATAAACACGTTCTTACTCTCTCTGAGAACTGAACAAAACAAACTAAGGTCAAAAATTTAAATCGCGGTAAAAAAATTGCTTTTCTACACATTTGGGTTGAGTGGTCTTTGCAGTTTTCTATGAATTAGCAGATTTTTTCGCGATTTCAATGTTAGTCCCATAGTAAATTTTTTTTAATTTGATGGTCTGAAGCACCCCTTAAAATATGTAATGCATTTAAGTTATCGTCCTGATGATCAGGATAACATGACATAACATAAATATTCTTTATTTGCACACCAAAAACATGCAGGATGATGGATCACAGTGATATCTAAAAGACTCCATAGAATCCTTCATACGTAGAGATTGTTTATTACATTTTCGTGTACACAGAAAATGGGGCGCCGGCAACGGACCAATAAAAGACGCGTACAATATAAGCGAGAACCCTCAGTTCTCTCTGCACGTGCGAGGCTCCGGCGCGGTCTGGCTCCTACTGACGCGGCACATCACGCGCATTGAGGACTTCAGGGACAACCAGGAGTACATCACGCTGCTCGTCTACAAGAACGACGGCAAGAGAGTCTATTACCCCTGTGAGTATGTTTAGTTAGGCTGTTTGGGCACTGATGAAACGTGGTTTCTGACTAAGTAAGAACGTCTTTGATTACCAAATTGGGGAAAATAGTCGTGCGTATTATGCGTATGTAAATGCTTTTAAAGATGACGGGGATTTTAATGTTTTTTTTTAACACTTTCGCTGCTACAATTACGCAATGCTTACAATGATACTCGCGCAATGCTAACACTGTGGAATGCGATACAATCCTGACTCACCGGGCGAGTCGTGCCCACACCTATTTGTTGCTGAACTATGACGTAGGTCGTCAGCACCCAAAGTGTTAAAACACATCTAAACTATTATAAAACTGTAACAGAAGTGTGTCTGTACATTGAAGATATATACAAAAAAAAGATTACGATATGATTTTTAGATGTCCCTGATTCCAAATCACCAATTTTTGGATTTTTTGTCTGTCTGTTTGTTTGTTTGTTTGTTTGTTTGTTTGTTCGTTTGTTTGTTTGTTTGGGTGTTTGTTTGTTCGAGTATCACGCAAAAACCACTGAACCGATTTTGATGAAACTTTTTTTGTTTGATAGCTTATCATCTGACTTCAAATCTGGTATATAATTTATGCGGACGAAGTCGCGGGTAAAAGCTCGTTTATAATATTTTTGTCGGAGTATGACATACTGGGCATGCGATAGGCTGAATAGATGTGGTGTGGTATATAATTTCCAATGAAAAGTAAGAATCGGATTAAAATTATCTTTTATTTCCTTCATTATCATTATCTTTACTTCTTTCACTGACTCGACATTTACCACCGTTTCGCTAGTAAAAGAACCATGGAGAAGAAAACACAAGAAACTATAGCTACAATACAACCATAATATGACTATAGTTGTAAGTTAATGCGACGTATGCACACAACAACCTTCTCTAGTAGACTGAACAGTGCCCCACACGTTGATATCCATTTTTTATTAACTTTTTTTTTATGTATGCTATGCAGTAAGTTTTATAACTTCACGCCTGTAATTGATAGAAAATTTAAGAATTTTTCGTTACGTAATTTGAGGACGACCCCTACATACATATGCTCACGCCACTGTCCCACAGGGGAAGGCAGTATATGGTACATGCATGCATATAGGGTCCTTCTTAATATGCTGACACTTTTTAAGGGGATGATCAGACCGTCAAACTGAACAACTTTCTCTATGGGACCAACATCGAAATCGCGACAAAAAAAATCTGCTCTTCTATACAAAACTGCAAACCTACTCGAGCCAAATGTATAGGACAGCTGATATTTTTTTCGCGATTTCGATGTTGGTCCCATAGAGAAAGTTGTTCATTTTGATGGTCTGATCATCCCCTTAAAAAATGTCTGCATATTAAGAAGGACCCTGTATGTGTGTGTATACCTAAGACTAAACAATTTTTTTTTCCATTTTACAGACGATCCCGCCCCATTCATAGATGGCATCAGAATCAACAGCCCGCACTACCTCTGCAAGGTCATAGTGGGTGAATCGAGCGCAGACAAATATACGCTGGTCGTGTCGCAGTACGAGAAGAGTAGGACCATCCTGTACACGCTGCGGGCGTACGCTACCTGTCCGTTCTCCCTGAACAAGATTGAACCTTATCCGTTTACTAAGACGGTATGTATTTCCTTGCTCTTCAATGAACACAGACACTAATTCATAATTCATTACCCATACTTTTGTTCGTATGGTCGGTTGCAGAATTGCAGATTTAAGTATACAGTATAGATATCTAGTGGTAAATCAATCAAATGCCTGTATACTTAATTTACATACTAGACAGGGTGTAAATTGAAATCTTAATTTCAAAATGTTGGCTTTGTAGAGAAAGTTTTGCAGGTGGTCTGAAGAACCATAAAGGTAACCCAAAATATGAAACGCATATACTTTTTCATCCTATAAAAGTTAATATGCTATCTTTATTTGAAAGGGGTGTTATTGAACATTAAACTAAAAACTCAACTGTCTCAAACATTTTAGTCGAGTAGATTCGCAAGTTTTGTATTTTTTTTCTTAAATGTTGGTCCCTTTGCGAAAGTTGTTTAATTTTATGGTCTGATCCCTCTCTACAACCATCAGCATATTAAAAAGGACCGTATATTGTACACCATAAGAAACAAAACCTATTTCTCCAAACAGATCCGAGGAGACTGGTCGGGTCGCACCGCGGGCGGCTGCGAGAACCACCGACAAACATATCCGAACAACCCCAAGTTCATCATCACCGTGCCCTCGTCCAGGGCCCCCTGCAACATGGCGGTGCAGTTGAAGGGCCCCAAGGAGTTCCAGATAGGGATCGACGCGAGAGTCGAGTCCATGGAGGACCCTAGTCAGACCGCGCCTTTCTTGAGGGAGAGTTCGGGTGCTTATAGGTGAGTAAAATGTTGCCCTATACTGTAATTAGTTCGTAAGTTTACCCAAAAAGATCTTGTTTATTAGTCTCCGACGGAGAACCTCTTTCGGGAAACTCTTTTCCCAGCACGGAGACTCTCCGTGCTGGGAAAAGAGTTTTAATTATCCAATCTTGTCTGTTCTGGGCATGGTAACGGGAGATCAAAAGCACATACATCGTCCCGCCACCTCTTCCTAGGAATACAATTCTTGCCCTCCTCTCCTGGTGCATTCGGCATACATGGTGACGAAAGTGACGAAAGGTCCAGACTTTAAATTAAACTTAAAAATACTTAGAGTAAAATAAAACTAACAAAAATGTTTATTCGTTCACCTGCAGAAGCTGGAGGAAGTCTTTCACCTTATGATTGATACCTTTTGGGTACGTGAACCTGAAAACATTAAGATAGTCCACTCGCATGCTCTTAAGCTCGCTTACGACTACATCAGAGCGAGCTTCAGATCGCCCAAACACTTGGTTTGATAATACCGGCCTAACAACATCTTTCTCCCCAGATCCGGCTTCGTATACCTCGAACTACCAAACCTGCCTGCTGGGCGATACATAATCACAGTGTCCACCTACAACCCGGGACAGGAGGGACCATTCATACTGGAACTGAAGTCCTCGTGCGAGCTGACGTGTGAGGCACGCAACTAGCGAGCGAGGGGGAGAAGGGAGGTAGCCTGTCTCTTGAGAGGCTGTTGAAGAATTATCTGCCAATTGTTCTGCTCTTAGGCCCTTGTTCATAAACCAAACCGCTTTAGTGTTCTTAAGCTGTAAAATGATAGCACTATGAACTGCCGCAATTCCAGATACAATAGAAAATCAATCTTATTGATCTGCGCTTCCGACAGGCCAGCGAGCGCTTGTGATTCGCTTGGTAATTCGTCCCTTAATCTACATACTTGGTTTCAATCAAGGACATTTTTGCAGCGTATGGATACGGACTAAAGAAACTTTAGGAATCGACGTATTGCAAAATATAGTGTGGCACCAGTCTTTCACTCAAGGACATTTTTGCAGCGTATGGATACGGACTAAATAAACTTTAGGAATTGACGAGTTGCAAAATCTAGTGTTACACCAGTCTTTTAGTAATCGTGGCTATGGCGACTTTTAAGAATCTCGAAGGGATACGCTTTTAGCGCTTGGCCGAAAAGAAGCTCGGCTTTCGGCCTCACAGTGATACGTTAGTCTCTACAGGAAAAATCCGAACGTTTTACTATTTCTGATGATAAATGACGTCTGCAACCAAATTCCAATCAGCTCCTCACTCCCTCCACAAGGTCGACAGACCGTCTCGCATGGATGGCCAGTTCATCTCTAGAGACTATGGCAAAAATCAAGAAGGGATAAGAGATTTTTAACCTTTTTTATCTTATCTTAGATACACGTCAAGGCACGCAATGGTCTTAAGCTTCGGCGCTTTGTCAAAAAGAAGCTCGGCCTTTTGCAGGATTACATGATTCCAAGAAAAGTATGACGACTCGGGACAAAACGGTCCTTTTACTGGAACAGAAGTCCGCGTGCGAGCTGAAGTGGGAGGTACGCAACTAGTAAGGGAGGGGAAAAGTCTCCTGTCTCTTAACCTTTTGAACGCCAGAGTCATCCAGTCGTGACAACCAATAAAATGCCTGACACGCCAGAGTCATCTATTTATCTACTAAATAGTTTGTTGCGTGGCGTACAGACCTCAGTAACTTGAAAGTGACGTAGTGTTCAAAAGGTTAAGAAGCTGTTGATCAACCTGTGTGTTTAAAATCTGCCATTAATAAAGCTCTCTTTATAATAGACAAACTCTGTGATGATGCCAAGAATCAAGCGGTAAATAGTCAATGCAATAACTCATCAATGCAACGGTCAACTTCAGCGCTTAGCTAAAAAGAAGCTCGGCTTTCGGCCTTGCAGAAGCTACTAGATACCAAGAAAAAAATGAGAAACCTTAGGAATACCAATGCAAAGCTAGGCCTTGAATTTAATGAAAGGCAGCTGGCACTATGCTAGGACTCGAAAACAGGTGTATTTTACGAATGACGTAATAAGTATACGATATAAAAGAAGTTGCCTACATGCCAGAAAGGGGCGGTAGTACCAAATTCTCGCACTTTTGACTTTTGGGGTGTTTTTTCTTTAGAGCACACAAATATGCACGGTTTCTTTTAGAATCTCTACGAATTAATTGAGTTTGATTGATTTCTCATTAAAAAAATAATTTAAATACACTATTGCAATTTATGAACAGATTAGATTAATCGAAATTAAAGTTTAAAGTAAAGATTTTTACGAATACTTATTTTTTTTAAATACTTTTACTTGTTCATTATGGTACTAAAATGAAAGTGTGCCTTAGAAATTATACAGGGTGTAAGTGACAGCCTAGCAAATACTGAAACGGTGTACTCAGACCATCAAATTGAACAACTTTCACTTTGGAGCCTACCTCAGGAAACGCGACAAACCGTTTCAGTATTTGCTAGGCTGTCACTTACACCCTGTATTTTCACAATTGTTTGAAGCTTTTTATAACAAGTTGGCCTCTTGATGCGAAAAGGATCAAAGATTAGGTTACGGTTTAAAAAAGATTACGGACAGTCTCTACCCCCACCATTTTTGACCTTACTTCTCTTGTGGCACGGGAGGAGGACGGCAAGCAGTGTTGTATTCCTCTCACTCGCACTCACACAGCATACATCTGCCATAACATCTTGTCAGTGCTAGGTCGTTTATCTCTGGTTTATATGACGTGTCTGTACCAAAGAGCTTATACCTAAAGACAGAGTGAGCCATACCATTGCAAGAATGTCTTTTTTGAGGTTTGTGTTTGGGTGTGTAGTGTCAATTAGTATGGACAAAAGATGACCATGTGACATTTGCCCCTATGTTTACGGTTACTTTCACGCACACTAAAGCATAAAAAAGACGTGGACAGCCGCATAAACAAACATTTATAGTTCCATCTCCTTCTACTATTAAAAGAACGTCATAAGATAAAAGAGACTAACTTGATGCGGTCTCTATGCTTTAGAATAAAGGAGATCATTCCTCTGAGGTCTGGACACAATCACCCCTAGGGGTCCCTTCGTTTTGTAAAACGCCCTTTCAAACCTTATATTGCTATGCCTCAGTATCATCATAGTGTAAAGAACTTATAGTGGTAAAGCACAGCAGTCGCGGCAGGCCAATCGTGCGGGGCGTGCCTTCGTCGCGCACGCTGCCTGCGCGCGTACCCTAACAGTGAATTGAGTTAGGGTACGCCTGTCCCCCGCCCTACCCCGCACGCCGCGCGGGCATAGACCCGCCGCGACAGCTTCATTCATCACTTATTTTATTTACACTATGGTATCATGTTCGAGATTCGTCGATGTCCATTTGTCCACCTAGGTACAACTCTTTCTTGTACGGTGTCCATGCTAAGGGTGGACTTTCGGACATACGTCTTTCCTTATGGTGCCTTTTTTTTTATGTGGACAAACTGAATAATTTCTGCTTTTTCACCGTTCGCTGTGTTTAGTTGCGTCTTTACATTTGTTTAAACTTTTTGCATTTACTGTGATATGTCTTAGTAGGTAAGGAAATGATGATTGATCACAGATTATTAAAATTAAGTTGGATGATCTAATGCAATGTATTTTATAGAAAAATAATATATACGTTTTGATAAATATTAATTTTGTGTTTTACTTATCTTTGTTTTAGGAAGGTTTTAGGTACAGTCAGCATCTTGAGGAATATTGTACACTTCGATTTATGAGAAACTTCATAGGTTCTTCATCTTCAACTTTTTACGCTGACTGTTCCTACACAAGCTAGCTTTGGTCTAGGTATTTGTTTAAAACTTGGAGCAAGCAAAGCAAGCTTGAAAGTCTGCTACAATATTATTAGATCGGAGCAATACGATGCAAAACCTGTAGCGAGCGAAACTAGCTCAACATTTTACTACAGTATTGATTAGTCAGACCTATGTAGAACGAGCTCTCGAGATTTTTGTATGAAAAACTTAGAGCGAGCCGAAGCTAGCTCGATATTTTTCAGAGCGAGCCGAAGCTAGCTCGATATTTTTCCAATTTATGACAGTTGTAATGAAAACAAAATAATAAAACAGGTAAGACAGACAGACAGACAGACGGGCGGACAGATGGAGAGCGTAGGCTTATAAATAGGTTTTATTCTATTCTATTCTATTCTGTTCAATAATAGTATTTTAATGTATTCTAGTTTATGTACATATTTATTTGGATGTGTTCTTATAATTTCAATGTCTTCTGTCTTTTTATACTTTTCATGTAGTAATGCTGTGCTTTCCTATAATTTAAGTATATATTTAATACGATATTTTAAATGTGATCTAAATTGAACGTGTAATATATATTTAGTTGGTAAGCCTTAATAAATAAATAAAATAAAAATAAAGGTCCCGTTTCCACCCTTTGGGTAAGGAACCATAAAAATTCGATAAAAATGGAGCGAGCGAAGGTAGCTCGAAATTTCTCAGCACACTTAACCCCTTGCACAGAGTACTATAATTACTAGCGTAACCCCTTGTATTACATTTTTCTCTTTTTATTACAATAATTGAGAGAATTACTTCAAAATCACTGACTTCCCCTGACCACCTTACGCTTCCCCTGTAAAATAGTAGCTTATCTATGCGCTTCCCTGACTCACATTGACGTAACTGTAGAGTGTAGACTGTAGTAATATTCAAGCACCCCTTGTTTCGCCCTCAACTTGTTACCACAACATTTTTCAAAAGGCCTTGATAGGCCTAACGCAGCTTGAATTGAATAAAACGAATTGAATTTTTAATCTAGAATCCGCGATATTGAACTTGAAGGACAAAATACGCGCCTACTTGTATATGTGCATTGGAATAGAACATCAAATACTCGTTAGTTGTTTCTGGCGTTTGATTCTGAACCTTATTGTTTGGGAGTAAAGTGTATATCTGCGGAGTCGTTTATTTTCGTCCTGTGATGTTGTTTGGTACATGTAACAAACGTTTCGACTTTTTGCCTTTTTTTCATGCCTTTCGACACTTGGGATCAATCGGGATAAAAATGTGTACAACCTGGGCGAATTAACTAGGCACCTGGCTCGCACGTGGCTTGGAATTTGACACCCCTCCTGCTACCCCTCCGCGGGACCCCGCCGTCGCCGTGCGAGGCCGTAGCATAGCATTTCAGTGACCTTTGCACGTGTCCCTGCGCTTTAGCATTTTCGAGTTCTTCTTTCCGAGTTTTCAGATTTTTTATTCCGAGCCACGTGCGAGCCAGGTGCCAAGTTAATTCGTATTGATATTATATTTCACAAAGTTCGTCGCTTATGATTATTGTCAAGCATGTAGGATCCACATTGTTTTAGTATGCGTATGCTTGGGATCCAATGATATGCTTAAAACCAAAGAGAATAAAGAGATCCTTCCTCTAAGCTTAAAACTCTAAAGAAGGGTTAAATTTCTTTGTGAAAACTAACACCCATAAACGAACAATGTCTATTTTGATAACGATTGAATCGGGTAAACACAATGACCTCTGCTGGGCTAGCATGTTGCACGTGATACGGCTGGCTATACCACGCTTTTTATCTCGTTCGTTCGCGCGCAAATGGAAAGAGAGCGAAAGTGTGACAGCACTATATCACGCTGGCATACTACGACGGCTGATTTCAATATACGGGATAGGTAGTAGACGGGATACGATTCAAAGGTATCCTAATATCTCTCTTCGCTCACCCCTCAGCCCTCCCCATAAATGTTTTATAAGGATGTGCTTCAAAATTTAATTTTGCTCGCGATGTGAGCGATCGCTCTCATTGTTTTTGTAGGTCCTAATTTCGTCGTATTTGTCAAGGATTCGAGGTTTCGTATTGCTTATCTCGGCTTGACTTTTTGACCTTCAAGGAAAAAGGTCAGAGGCAGTGAATAATGCAATGATACTTATAAACGAATTAGATTTTGCCCCGCGACTTCACCCGCACCAGTTCCCGTCATCATAGCTTTAAAACACAAAAAGTTTTCTCAAAATAGGTCCAGTAGTGTTTGCGTGATGCTCGAACAAACAGACACAAAAAATAAAAAAAATCTGCTGTTTCATACATTTGGGTCGAGTCACCATTGACGTTTTCTATCGAAAACCGAATGGAACATTGATTATAGCTATATTTTTTTATCGTTTTTCAATGAAAATCCCCCTTGAAAATATATGTCCCCCCCAAAACAAAGTCTGGGGCCCAATTGCGCTAATTTAAAACATCCAAGGTTCAATCCTGATCCAATTTCAGTTCTAATCACATTGCAATCTTACTATTAAACTGTGTTAATAATTCCGTATCGCGCTAAAGTTGACTTATTTACTATGTGTTTGAGCCGAAACGGCTCTAACGGCTGTCATGAGCTGTACCGCGATTGGCGCAATACAAAAGGTGTAATAAAAAAGCTAAGTTTCGCACAAGGTCCGATCATGGTTTAGTTGCGATTTATTTACGGAAATACTTATGCGTTGATGTCACGGCGAAATCGCAACGATATCTTTCGTTCAAAAACCGCTTGTGTTATATTTCCCTTGGCGTTAATTTGATAATAGCCAACACGTCAGTAACTTAAGTTACTACTAAACCACATATTTACATATTACTACGCAAACTGCTAAGTAAAAGCATGTATAATAATTACAAACCACGGTACGCCCGGATGAGACGAGGCAATTACACGGCAATTAACTTGTTTTACAGCTCGATTTATAGTCGGGGGGACAACGCTGCCGTTCTAGAGGTAAAATCCAAGTGTTACTCAATCTCTCGTGGTCTTAATATAGTCTGGTGCGATACTAAAACCAGAGCAGGTGAAATAATTAAGTTTATCTACAGTTTTTAGGGGTTTTTGAATCTCATTCGCTGAGTTCAACTGCTGAACTCAGCGAATGAGATTCAAAAATCGCACTCCTGTTTTTGTATTGAGTGATGTTTTTGTCTGTCATAGCCACTTTTATCGGGAAGTTATATTTGCTATTAGAAAAACCAAACTCGAGGCTAAGTTCGAGGCATATGATGATATGAATAGATAATAATCTATGTAAGTAGAGGTACTAAGTACCTATTTTTTTTGTAGGGAACCGTATTGGTGCAAACATTTATAAGTACACAAAACAATCCTTTTCCATCTGAAATGCTTATAATTGATTTCAATTAGATACAGTAACAACTTTGAATTATTACCTACTTACTAAACCTACAGATATCGAGAACTTTCTGTTTATAGAAGACTAGCGGCCCGTCCCGGCTTCGCACGGGTGGACGTCTAATCTTTTCTAGCAATAAATATAGCCTATGTTACTCAGGGTGAATGCAGCTTTCTAATGGTGAAAGAATTTTTTAAATCGGCCCAGTACTTTTTGAGCCTATTCATTACAAACATACAAAAATAGGTACAAATCTTTCCTCTTTATAATATTAGTGTAGACAAAGACAATGCGGGTTTTGTATGGAAGGTTGGCGCCTTATTTTTCGCCGTTGTTTTTGGCACGGCCTGCAACCAAACTTGAATATTTTATTTCAGAATAAAGTTACAAACAAAACTTATTAACATGTTTAATGTATAATATCCCTAAACTCAGTCCGGACGGAGAAATAAAGACTTGAAGTTGAAAATATTACCATTAAGGGGCTATGTAAAAAAAATAGGATTCTTCAAAGCTCCATATATCATGAAGTACTAACAGTAGGAGTATGATTTGCGGATATGTGTAAATTGAACATATAATTGAAGTTTTCATTAGAGCCAAAACACGATTAAGACAAATTTTCTCGATAGAAAAACAAGCCAAAGTAGCCTCCGTTTTTGTCTATAAACGCTTGTAACTGCTAAACGGTGAATAATAGAAACATGAGACTTCATTTAAAAAAAAGATATTGCTATTATCTAAGTTTTGATTAGAGCAGAATTGAACTTACATAAATAGTACAATCACAATTAAATAAAGATTTTTCGCTTGAATCGTTCCAGGCGCGCGCGCCGCCCCATCTCTTTCTCTCGCATCTGGCAGTAATATAAGCTATCACACGCCCGTTTCGCTTAAATTATTTTTCGACATAGGCCCTTAAGGCTGGGTATTAGTAGAACAAGCCTCTCTTTCTAATGTGGGGGCACGACGTCCCATACATTCTGCGCACCCCTTCGCGCTAGGCAGCGGCGTGATGCATCGTCGGACTCCTGCGACGGTGCTCGGCTGCGCATGCGCGTCCCGAGCGCACCCCGAGTACTTCCGAACGGCAATCCGGCGCGTCTTCGTTTTTCCCTAGATACTCAGTAGAAATCGATACGCGACACCGGGAGGTCGCTTCGCTCGATACCGCCGCGACGCCTGATTTCTCGATCCGTTTCCGCAACGCCCCACATAAATTGGTGACCGCCGCGTGTGAATTGAACATTTTCAACCGGTAAATTCGAACTGTTAATTTACTAAGGACAGTGAGCAGTTAATTAATCATGTCAACTGCAGGTTCCAATGCGCAGCAAAGTGGAGATAAAAGCGGCGATGGACAAAACAAGACAGAAACAGAACAAAATGTGTTCCGGGTCGGAGTGAAAGTGCCGCCATTTTGGCCAGACGAACCAAGCCTATGGTTCGCGCAACTAGAAGGCCAGTTTGCACTTGCGGGAATCACGTCAGATACGACGAGATTCTATCACGTTATATCAAATCTAGAGTACAAATACGTGGCGGAAGTGAAAGACGTCGTAACGAATCCACCGACGGAGAACAAATTTCAAAAGTTAAAAACTGAGCTTATCGCACGGTTATCGACTTCTCAGGAGCAGCGCGTACGCCAGCTGCTGGCTCATGAAGAGTTGGGTGACCGCAGGCCCTCCCAGTTCCTCCGTCACCTTCGGAACCTGGCCGGTACCAAAATGCCCGATGAGATTCTTCGCTCGTTGTGGGCAAACCGTTTGCCAAGTCATATCCAGGCAATCATTGCAACGCAAGCTGGAGCTAATCTGGACGACGTGGCTCAGTTAGCAGACAAAATCAACGAGGTCTCACTCCAACCCCAGGTGCATCACGTGGCCACACCTCCAACATCGGAGTTCGATGACTTGAGAAGACGAATAGACGAGCTTACCAAACAGGTGTCATCCCTCGCCGCATCGAGATCACGACCGCGCTCCAGGTCTCGGGATAATTTCTCATACAGGCAACAACGATCGCGAAGCCAGTCAGCAAGCGGTTCCGACCAATGCTGGTACCATTGGAAGTTCGGGAAGGCTGCTACCAAATGTCGACCGCCGTGCTCGTATCCACAGGGAAACGGGAAAGGCAGTCAGTGAACGCGGCCAACGATTGCCATTCCACAGGCCGCTTATTTGTGACAGACCGTAAGACTAAAGTGCAGTATTTAGTGGACACTGGTTCGGACTTATGTGTTTATCCTTTGTGCAAGTTACGTAACGGACGCCTCGAAAAGACCAATTACGAACTATCTGCGGCCAATGGCACGATTATTGCCACGTACGGTTGGGTTAACCTAACCCTGGACTTTGGACTTCGCCGTGCATTTAATTGGCGATTTGTGATTGCAGAGGTTACAAAACCAATTATAGGCATAGACTTTCTTTCCTTTTACAACCTCTTAGTGGATGCAAGGCACCATCGCCTAATAGACAATACAACATCGCTAACCGCTAAAGCTTACCTTGCTGTTAAGCCAGCTTTGTGCCAAATTAAAGCTTTTTCAGGTGTCTCCCGCTATCACGATCTTCTGTCGCAGTACCAGGAGATAACTCGCCCAGCAGGGGATCCATCCGCACGTGAGGTGAAGCACAGCACTGTGCACTACATCCGCACGACGCCGGGACCTCCTGTCTTCTGCCGCCCACGACGGCTTGCACCAGATCGACTCCGCATCGCGCAGGAGGAGTTTGAACATATGGTGAGGGCAGGTATTGCTAGACGCTCCGACAGCTCGTGGTCCTCTCCGCTGCACCTAGTGCCCAAGAAGGATAATACGTGGCGCCCCTGCGGTGACTATCGCGCTCTGAATGCGCGGACAGTACCCGACCGATATCCAGTTCGACACATAGGTGACTTTTCGCACAATCTTTTTGGCTGCAAAGTTTTTAGTAAAATTGATTTAGTACGAGCCTACAACCAGATACCGGTAGCGCCTGAAGATGTCGCCAAAACAGCCCTCTCCACGCCATTTGGGTTGTATGAATTCCCCTTCATGAGCTTTGGATTATGCAACGCAGCCCAAACGTTCCAACGCTTTATGGATGAGATACTTAGAAACTTAGACTTCTCCTTTCCATATTTAGACGACATTCTGATAGCATCGAGTAGCATAGAGGAGCATGAACGTCATCTACACCAAGTTTTTGAGCGACTACGACAGCATGGGGTGTTGATTAACGTTTCCAAGTGCGCTTTTGGAGTGTCCGAGGTGGAGTTCTTGGGATACCTGGTCTCCGCTGAGGGTACAAAGCCCATGCCACAGAAGGTCAGTGCAATTCTCGACTTTACGCTACCCAAGAACGTCAAGGAGCTACGCAGGTACCTCGGGATGCTGAACTTTTATCGCCGGTTCATCCCAAACGCTGTCAAAGCTCAGGCTCCACTGCACAACCTGCTATCCGGAGCACCCATAAAAGCTACTAAGCCTATCGAGTGGACGGCAGAGCTTAAGGAATCCTTCGAGCTAAGTAAATCCAGTCTAGCCGAAGCCACCATGCTGGCCCATCCTAACCCAAAAGCACATTTAGCAGTGGTGACTGACGCCTCTGATAATGCTATAGGCGCAGTTTTACAACAAAAGGATGGTTCGGGCTGGGTACCTTTAGCTTTCTTTTCAAAGAAGTTGAGTAGCGCCCAAAAGAAATACAGCCCTTACGATCGAGAGCTTTTGGCTATCTACGAGGCCATTAAATACTTTAGGTTCATGGTGGAGCTTAAACCATTTACTATCTTCACGGACCACAAACCGATCATCTCAGCCTTCAAGAAAAATTCAGAAACATGCTCCCCACGACAGTACAGATATCTCGACTTTATATCGCAATTTTCAACGGATGTACTATCAGCATAGTTCACGCTGGACCCCACTAAGATCTAATTTTGCTTGTAGCGCCCGTCCGCTACCTCGCGTATGACATCCAATAGCGTCACGGTAGCACCATAAAGTTTTTTTGCTTCGTCCCTTTTTACGTTTGTTGTATTTTAACTATAATAGGAATAAACTAAAACAATATTTTCTGTGCTAAGAACTCAATATTTAGTTGTTAGGGTCCCGTATCCAAAGGGTCTGCTACAAAAAGTAAAAATTCATGGGGCTGGATAATTTTTTTTTTTTATTGCTATATCGTAAAAACGGTAACACAAATAAACGTTAAACTTGGTGTAATTATAGTGCATACTTTAACGTAAAACAAATAATCAAAACTAGCCAAGTGTTGAGTCCGGCTCACGCTAAGGATTCTAGTCGAATCGCAATATTTTCGGTAAAGTGTATACGGAACCCTCGGTGCGAGCAGCGGCGGACTAAGCCCGCCGGAGGCCCGGGGCGGCAAAACTAAATGAGGCCCCCGGTCTTTCCAGAAATTGATATCTACAATAAAATTCTTTTGAGCCGTGGCAAAAACTTAACATCGGAGCCCCCCTTCCATAGGCATAGGTAGCAAGTATTTTGTCCCAGGAAGATCCAGGTCCTACAACACGGAGCGAGCGAAGCGAGCCTGACATTCGTACAATGTAAAACCTAGAGCGAGCGAAGCGAGCTCGAGATTTCACTGAATTCTGGAGCGGGCAAAGCTAAGTGAAATTTTACAGCAATATAATGAGATCAGTGAAGTAAGATTTAAATCATTGAGCGAGCGAAGCGAGCTCGAGTTTTTTTACGACTTAAAATCTGGAACGAACAAAGTAAGCTCAAGATTTAACTGCACACCAACAGTGCAACTGCAACTGCAACTGTATACTATGAAAAGACATAGGTACCATCCAAAACCAAGAGCGAGCGAAGCGAGCTCGAGACTTCCCTGAATTCTGGAGCAAGCAAAGTGAGCTCAAGATTTTAGTGCAATGTGTCTAGTCAGGAGTGAGCGAAGCGAGCTCGACATTTTGCTTCATTATAACTCGACTTTTTAAGCTCATGCCGAAATCGAGGCGATTGATGTATTAAACAAATAGCTGAAATGAGCTTATAATATAATGCTTATAATACTTAACTCAATTGTAGAGCTCATGTTGAAATAGAGTAGGTGAAGGCGTATAAAATTAAAACCGGAGCGAACGATTCTATAATTATGACTGGGTTGTAGCATGAACTCAGTCTCAAAGCTCAGAAAGCTATCAAAAAAACCAAGCGAGCGAAGCAAGCTCAAATTTTCGAAACACATTCTAATTCCAACCACATTGACCTTTCAAGAAGCGAGCTCATAATTATGCTAACTGCATAACAACTTGAAAAAGATTGAGCGAGCAAAGCGAGCTCGCAAATTCGCAATATTTTGGACTCTATTTCCTTCTTTGACTTTCAATGACTAACTTACGGGGCCTCCAACTTCAAACTGCAGTTGGGAGTGGGGTACCGGAGGCCAGGGCCTCCGGAGCGAGCGAAGCGAACTCATAATTATGCTAACTGCATAACAACTTGAAAAAGATTTAGCGAGCGAAGCGAGCTCGCAAATTCGCAGTATTTTTGACTCTATTTCTTTTCTTGACTTTCAATGACCAACGTACGGGGCCTCCAACTTCAAACTGCAGTCTCAGAACCTGTTCTGCTTCTGGCCTCCTGAGGCCCGGGCCTCCAACTCTAAACTGTGTCTTTACTTGCTATATAAACGTCATTATTTTGGTTTTGATTAAAAAAAGGGATTCTCTTCTCGAGATTCGGAGGCCCCCCAAGACTGGGGGCCCGGGGCGGACCGCCCCTCCGCCCCCCCCCCCCTTAGTCCGCCAGTGGGTGCGAGTGTCCGACTCGCACTTGTTATAATTTCTGTCATGTCTTCAAAGCTCGATGTGTCGGGAACTGACTATCCTAGTAAAGCAAATATCCGAGTAGGCCCCACTTGGAGCAGGTAGTGAGCAGGATCGGTTGTAAACTGTAATTGTCTAACCAACTTTCGCTACACCATCTGTTTTACAGATGTTTTTTTAGTTGCTTATTGGTCAACAAAATGAAGGGCGGGACTAGCCGTGATGGTTACTTGCAAAGGAAAAATGTTCGAAAAGGGTCCAGCGTGAACTATGTTGATAGTACGTTACATTACAGGCGGAGACAACGTCGTGGCGGACGCACTGTCACGCACCGAAGCTATATCCAGCCTGATCGACTTGGAAGGACTATCCGCCTCGCAAGATTCGGACGACGAGCTTGCACAGCTTCTCCGTGATAAATCTTCGCTGAAATTACAGAAAATGAACGTTTCGGATTTCGGGAAGAAATTATACTACGATGTCTCTGGTACGTCTCCACGCTTATATTTACCTTCAGAACACCGTCGAAAAGCCTTCAACTCCATTCATGGACTGAGTCACCCAGGCGCCAAAGCAACCATCAAGATGATGACGCAACGGTACGTATGGCCCAGCATACGAAAAGACTGCAGAGAGTGGGCACGTACATGTATAGACTGCCAGCGCTCAAAGGTTTCCCGTCATACAAAATCACCAGTACATGCATTCACTCCACCGCCCTGCAGGTTCTCACATGTCCATATCGATCTAATTGGTCCGTTACCAGAATCACATGGTTTTAAATATTGCTTGACGGCAGTAGACCGCTTCACGCGATGGCCGGAAGTGGTACCCATCAAGGAAATCACAGCTGACACTGTTGCCAATGCTTTCGTAGGCGGGTGGATATCACGTTTCGGATGCCCACACAAAATCACCACAGACAGGGGCAGGCAATTCGAATCGAGTCTGTTTAAAAAATTAACGGAATTTACTGGATCACACCACATCACGACCACTGCCTACCACCCAGCAGCAAACGGACTAGTCGAGAGGTTCCATCGCCAACTGAAAGCTGCCATCATGTGCCATTCGAGAGAGGATTGGTATGAGGCCCTTCCACTGGTACTACTGGGCGTGCGCAGTGCGTATAAAGAAGATGTTTCATCATCCTCGGCCGAGCTCGTTTACGGCGAGACGCTACGACTACCAGGTGAATTCTTCCAAACAAAGCCCGCTGAAATTATAGACTACAGCGACTTCTTGGCGCGATTACGCTCACAAGTAAGAAATTTAAAACCGAAAGATGTAACCGTGACACGACATGGAACTTCACATGTGTTTATACATAAGGATTTATCAATAACAACACAGGTGTTTCTAAGACAAGATTCAGTAAGGAAAGCTTTGCAGCCTCCGTACGCCGGCCCATACAAAGTGCTTGAGCGCAGCAGCAAGGCCTTCAAAATAGATGTCGGTGGCAGAATTACGAACGTATCAATAGACAGATTGAAACCGGCCTATGTAATGAACGAGCCAAAAACTGTTTTGAACGAACCAAGAACTGTCCTGAGCGAGAACGACTCGTTACCCGAGCCGATCGGAGAAACAGACACTTACACGACAAAATCGGGCAGAAGAGTAAGATTTACAAATTTCTATCGACCGTAAGGGTCTCCGGAGGGGCTGATGTGGGGGCACGACGTCCCATACATTCTGCGCACCCCTTCGCGCTAGGCAGCGGCGTGATGCATCGTCGGACTCCTGCGACGGTGCTCGGCTGCGCATGCGCGTCCCGAGCGCACCCCGAGTACTTCCGAACGGCAATCCGGCGCGTCTTCGTTTTTCCCTAGATACTCAGTAGAAATCGATACGCGACACCGGGAGGTCGCTTCGCTCGATACCGCCGCGACGCCTGATTTCTCGATCCGTTTCCGCAACGCCCCACACTAACAAGCAAACTTTCGCAATTAGCCATCCCGCTTCAATTGAAAGCAAGATCGCAAAAAAACGCATTTTTCATCAATATCTTTTCTCTTGGGTGTTTGGGGAAAAATCCATCGGTTAGAAGCCCTGCTATAATTATTTACCTTTCAAATGATGGTATATTCAGAAGAAATGGTGTAGTGTGATTCTTGTAAAACTGGTTATAAATCTGAAATCGAGCTTACTTTGCTCCTCTTTTCTATCGAGAAAGTTTAATAGAATCGTGTTTTCAACGGTTAGATGCCCTGCAGAAAGAACGTATCTACACTGTTATGTGAACTATATATATTAAATGTAATAATTTGGTTCTCAAAAATCGGTTCGAAAACAGACAAAATAGGTATGACCCCCTCTTAAGTGCACTTCAAGCCATTATATCTCAGTTCGGACTGAGTTCAGAGATATTTGTAATAACAAGTGTTGTTTTTTACTTTATTCTGAACTGTAATATTCAAGTTTGATTGATGGCCGCGCTAAAAAAAGAAAAAAGGCGCAATTTTTAGGCATAGGCTTTATATAACCATCAAACTGAACAACTTTCACAATGGGTAGTATGTAGTAATAGATACTCTTTCTTAATGTACTGTGCTATGGGTAACTATTAAATAATTTGTGCTATGGAACCACCACCGAAACTGCAAGAAAACACTGTTTCATATACATTTGGGTCGTGATAGTAGCCGTTGACGTTTTTCGCGGTTATGTTGTTGGCTTCATATCGGAGTTGTTCAGTTTGATGGTCTGAAGCACGTATATTTAAAGTATGTTACACATTCGAAGTCAAAATAATCTATTCAATATCTAATATACAGGGTGTAGCAAAACACCCTAGTAATACTTAAGGGGGTGCTAGGCGCATCTACAGAAGCGGCGTCATGGGAAGCGACGTAATAGGAATGATTCCTTCAGACCATGAAACTAAACAACTATCACTATGGAGCCAACTTCGAAATCGCGAAAAAAAAAAACTGTCCTATACATTTTAGTCGAGTCGGTAATGCAGTTTTGTATGGGACAGTTGATTTTTTTTTCGAGATTTCGAAGTTTGCTCCATAGTGAATGTTGTTCAGTTTGATGGTCTGAAGCACCCCCTTAAATATTACTAGGGTGTTTTGTTACACCCTGTAGAGCCTGTAGAGGTGCTTGAAGCCCTTTTTATTATTATATCTTTTTTTGAAGCTACCACCGCGTCGGAACGTGTTGTCGCTGTAGAGACGATGCGGCCAGAAACTCTACAACATAACACGACTTATGTCTGAGGGGTGGGGGTCTGGTGTCCAGAATAACAAGATCTACTTTATTCAGGAGCCAGTCTCACACTATCCTAATCTAATATGTTGATGAAGTTGTATCATGTAAACCCAAACTGAGAAAAATAAACATTTTTATTTTTTTTTATTTTTGTAGTAACTAAACAATATAAATTCTTAGGCTTACAGATTACCTAGCCAGACAAAGTTGTTGGTATTCCATTGATTTATGACGTAATGCACACAGTCTCTCTCTATATTTGATAGAGATAGAGCATGATTGATCGTCGATCGTACTCGTACGCTATTTCTTGTTCAATTAAAATTTGTTTACCATTTAACACTCTCTCTCGCCAGAAAATTAATTGATTGTGCTTGGACTGTGAGGAAAAATTGAGTAACGAACTAATTAAAATTAATTGAAGAAGAGGGCTTTATACCGTTGGGAGGAAAATGGTTTTGATGGGTTTAGGAAATGTTTTTTTAGTATTTGATTCAAACTTTGTTTTTTTACACTATTATAAAACTGTAACAGAAGTGTGTCTGCTCATTGAAGACTTTAATAGTAGATTGTTAACCAAGGTATAGTTAAACACTGTGATATAGTAATCACATTCCTTCACGTAAGGTGCATTAATTTTAGACTAGGTACGTTTCAAAACATAAAAAAAAAAAATCACTCGGGGTGCCAATGCTAAAGAGAAAAAGCATAGCTGTACGAAGATATGTATGCTAGATTGAGATAGATGCGCGATTTCGATGTACCTCCCATAGAGAAAGTTGTTCAGTTTGATGGTCTGATCATACCCTTAAAAAGTGTCAGCATATTAAGAAGGACACTGTATAATAAAACTTAGTTTAAATGGAGCGCGCTAGAGGGCAAATCCTTTTAAACAGACCCTCTCACTACCTTACACAGTTTCCACACTTCCCCCATCTGTACCTACCTACATCAGTAATCTGCATAACACAATGTAAGCCCACGGGACTCGATCAAAACAAATTAATCCTACCTTCCTTTATCGGCCCGAAAGGGATCGCTTTCAATAATAGGAACATTGATTTATCTTTATTTTCCTACCCTGATTTTGAGATCATCCGGGTTTCGGTCGATTAGGCTTGTAATTAAAAGCAGATGATGTAGGTTTTTAAACAGAGAAAAATATTTAGTAGGTACCTAGCAGGTACCTAGTAAATGTGACACTTATTTAATTTTAGTAGACTAGTAGAGATTTGCAGACTTTAGGTACCTACTAGAAAAGTTGTTATAAATCTAATTCTAGTAGATGTAACTAAAATCTCATTTATAACAACAACAAAATTATTTATAATTAATGGAATTGTGCGTTAGTAGTTAGCACTGCATTTTCGCCAGGGTCAAATATTTTCTGGGATTATCTATCCAATCTCGAGGTTTGCTTTTGAGTAAGAACACAGTTGAGAAGGATTGCAGAACCTCGTGGCAGGCTGAAATGCGAACCGCGCGAACACGACGTGAAAGACAAGTGCTCGTGGCAAAACCTGCAACGTGACTCCAATAAACTACTGCTGTCTGCTAAAATAAATACTTAGTTGTCACCTAATAACAACAACTAGATATTTTTCTCCATGTCCATAGATTAATATGTAGGTATTATGGTGGTGCACGCTTTGGAGATTTTCTACGAAATGTACCTATATGCTCACGACTATATTCCCCGAGCAGGTAGTAAGAAACATTATACCTATAATAAAGAAAGATATTACTACTTTTCTTATGAAACGTGGGTCGAAAAACGAGAAAAAATGTTGGACCTAGAAAATCGATCTCCTAATCCGCACTTCTGTATGAAGGAAGAAGGTCTTCTGGAGGAAGGTCCAAAAATTTTACGTATATCCCTGTTTCCACCCCGGATAATGACACTGGAGCAAAAATGTTACCATACAATCTATGTTACTTCTGTTATGTCCATATGTTTTGCTATTTTGCCTAAATTAATTACCGTAAAAACTAGGGACCTTCAAAATTACCCAATTTTACCGCCCGTTTTTAGACATCCAGACTAGACTTTATTGACATAAAATTAAGTATTTGATAATGTCTACAAAAACAAGTATAGTCAGCACATGATTTTGTCAATCAAAAGGAAAATTCTTTAGTTTTATTATTATCTGAATAGGTACACACCTCCTTGTATATTTTGAATAATTATAAAATAGTGGTAATTATATATTATCAGTGCCTGATGTACTGTACGCACGGCGATACATCAAGCTATACAAAACCAACATAAGCTGGCCGCGCGACGTTATACGTTACTCGTCCTACGCGCGGCCAGCTTATGTTGGTTTTGTATAGCTTGATGTGTCGCCGTGTGTATCAAATACTGCTATCTTTTGGAGATTTGCTTAAAAATCCTCACTTTCCCGTCTCACTTCTAATATTTGGTTGTTAATACAGAAAGCATCCCACTTCTGATATGTTAAACATTTCTCAATTACATTGCCGACGAGCGACGACGCCGGCAGCCATACCGAATAATGAAACTTTTCATCAAGTCAACAAACAAACATTATTAAAAAAATAGCTATTTTTGGACTGAAAAAGAATATAAATTTAAATGTAATTTGATCAGAATGGAGTACCTACGTTCAACAGAGGCAATAAAGTGCGGTAGAATGTCGTAACGGCTGTTTTTTACCGCCAACCTAATATCTGTAAGGCTCCTCCTTCCCGTTTCTGTTTTAGGGGTCCGTGGGCGGAATAAATTAAAGCAATATTTTTTTTTGTTTCAAAATAAATGGATTTTATTACAACTACAAACTAAGACAAGTACATAAAAATGAAAACAACAAAAAGGTATAGAATTGAGATCTTAGAGATAAAAAAGGTCGTCGGGTGCATCCTCGCGAGACATGGTGCCAAGCATGCTGGCAGCGTTCCCCCTTTGAACAGCCAAGCTGAGTCGTTGGCCAAGGAAGCTGCCAGCTCTACCTACGGTCACCGCGGTGGTCTCGCGGAGACGCATCAACAACTCTTTAATATTTTTTTTGGCTTCTGGGCCCCAAGGACCCAACGCAATATTTTAGATCTGTTCTAAAGCATAGCATAGCATATGCCCACGGCTATATTCACTGAGGGGGTAGTCAAAGATATTCTGAAACCTCAGAACATCCACGCTGTTCTAAAGCAAAAGATTAAATGCTTTATATGTTAATTTTATGGTGTTATGCTACGAATAGTTTTGAAATAAACATAAGAGACAAAAACGGATTCTTTCGAATCAACCTATTATTGAAATTCGCATTAGCATATTTCTGAAAATTATCGGATAAATACAGAATTTGAAAGTTACAGGTTTAATTGAATAAATAAATAACGCTCACAGTCACATACATTGTAATGATCCCAAGTAAGCACTAGGCTTTTTGTTATGGGAACCATACAACAACGGCACAAATGTATAACATCCATGACCGAACCGGGATTCGAACCCAGGACCCTGGTTTGGCAGTCCGGCGTGGTAACCATTACACCAACCGGGTCGTCTTATGTATAATTATGTTGTGATATTGATAACACAACATCATCATCATCAGCCTGAATAATAATGTCCCACTGCAGGTCACAGGCGTACCAGGCGGAGGGTGTATGGGCGTCGGTCCACCACGCGTGCCCAATGCGGATTGGTAGACTTCACATACACACACCAAAATTTCTACTTCAGCGTAATGTAGGTTTCCTCACGATGCTTTCCTTCACCGTTTAAGAGCAGTCGGTATTCCGAACATAAGTTCGAAAACTCATTGGTAAATAGCATTTCGTCCGTACGGATTCGAACCCGGACCCCTATGATTTACTGTCTATACCTGTGCAACGCGCCACCGACGCTCTCGATTAATAACACAACTTACACTCAGTTGCAGAAACGCTCATTAGAGTTAATCCTCCATTAAATCTCTTGCTAGCTTTTATTACGTCAACAAGACAAAAAGTGACAGTAACAGATTTAATGGAAGATTAACTTTAATGAGCGTTTCTGCAACTGAGTGTTAATCATTATATGTTACTTTAATTTGTTAATAGGTACCTTGTTGGTTTCGATTCTTTTTCACATTCAGTTGAAAAAAAAAATATATATATCTTTTGGTTGAGTAGTAGTTTTAGTTATTTAATATTCTATGAACCAGATGACATTATTGCAAATTCAGAATCATGGACTGAGCATTTCCTTAAATATTCGGGACAAGTAAAGTTGAACTTTGTCTAATACCTACGGAACCAAGACGAGAATTCTAAAGTTCACCCGGGATGCAAAAGGGGGAGGGATTAAATCCCTCCTAAGACCCGACCTTCTTCCACATAAGTTGGCAGCTCGTTTGGTGCTACATTCCTATAAATCTAAATCTGTCTGTCACTAAATCAGTGCTTGCCAGCAAATAACTTATCTGTCTACTCTAAAATGGATTCATAAATGCATTTTTATGACGCTCTGGAGTGCGATTTTTGAATCTCATTCGCTGTGTTCAGCAGTTGAAAATGTCAAAATTACTGTGGAGATATGCATCTTTCTCCTGCTGATTTGACTTTCAAAAATCATACTTCAGGAGTGCGATTTTTGAAAGTCAAATCAGCAGTAGAAAAATGCGTATCTCCATAGTAATTTTGACATTTTCAACTGCTGAACTCAGCGAATGAGATTCAAAAATCGCACTCCTGGAGTAATGATTTAAATTATTGTTTCACAACTTTTTTTGCGTTTCGCCTCCCCGGGTTTTCATAATTAATATTTGCAACCAAATAAATATTATGAAAATCTATTGATACTAAAAATAATTCGATAAAGTCTACACAAAGCAAGTCAGCACAAGCTTCGTCAATGATAACACAACAGCCAGTAATCTGCAACATGCTTCGTCAAAACCCTTGAAAAACAAAACAAAATAAAAACTAACTTACTACACCCAAAAACACCAAATAAATGATTAATTAATTTCATTTCATTTCAACGCCCCAATTTTTTTACATGCACATAATTTTAACGACAAAAGCTGAGACCTTACAAAAAATTATAGCAATAAAAAATAGTACCTACCTAGTCTTAGGAATTTACGTCTTTAACTAGATTTTTCTTTACAAAATGCAAACGCCCCAACGCGTTTGCGTTTTTACGCTTGGAAAGTCCTGATATAGATTGATTATTTGTGGTTGGGCTATTGCAAGCAAGGGTCGTTGTAACACAGAGACCAGCGCCGGTCCTTTGTGTTCGCCCCAAGCTCACCCATATTTACGGATACCTCCGAACTTATGGTATTTTCTTTTCATCCTCGGGAATGCAGGTTTCCTCACGATGTTTTCTTTCACCGCCGAGCTAGAAAATGATAAATACAACCGTACATAAATTCCGAAGAACTTAGTGGTACAGGCCAGGAATCGAACCGCGACAACACAACACTAGACAATGAAGCCGTCCTTGCAGTCGAAATTGACTATGAGCTGGATATAATTTGATAGTATCATTGTATCCTAATAGATAGATATACAGGGTGTAACAAAACACCCTAGTAATACTTAAGGAAGTACTTCAGACCATCAATCTAAACAACTTTCACTATGGAGCCAACGTCGAGAAAAAATAATAAAAAATTGCCGTCCCATACATTTGAGTCGAGACGGTACTGCAGTTTTGTATGAAAGAGCGGATTTTTTTTTAGGATTTCGATGGTGGCTCCTTAGTGAAAGTTCTTCAGTTTGATGGTCTGAAGCACCCCCTTAAGTATTACTAGAGTGTTTTGTTACACCCTGTATAACTAGGATCCACTAACCACTGTCTTATAATCAGAGTAAGGATCAAGATCCGTAACTAATAATTCAGTTAGAACGCTAACACTGCACAATTGTGTGTGGCAAAGTAAATTTGTTCGGCATTACAGGCAACCTCGGCGGTGGTGAGTACACAAAACCGCGTTAATTTTATACGAAGTTAGAGTTACACTACTGAATAGAGGGACTTTGTGAGAATGACCAAACGTCCCGGGTATAAATTGAACTTCTATCTTTGCATCCGATCTCCCATTCGATCCAATAATGTTGTATGTTTAGTTTATTCAAAAAGTATCAACCCCTATTTTTTCTATATGAAATTAACAATTGTACAAAGCCAAGCTCATTTTAGCGTCTAGAATTGTAACAATCTCTTGCGTTTTTAGATTATACTTTCTTTGGAATCTCATCCTATTTATGAGTATACAAACTTTTTTAATAATAATAGGTATCTTCTAGCATTTTTAGGGTTCCGTACCCAAAGGGTGAAAACGGGACCCTATTACTACGTTGTCCGTCCGTCCGTCCGTCCGTCCGTCTGTCCGTCCGTCCGTCCGTCTCTCCTACCTAATTAGGGCTGTAACTTTTGAACCATAATAGCTAGATAGTTGAAATTTTCTCAGATTATGCGTTATTACGTCAGATTTGTTAACAAATAATAAAAATGTCAAAAAGTTAAAAATTAAGGGGGGTTCTCAACAAGAAACTAGTTTTTATCAACGTTTTTTCCTCACGCTCTATCGTAAAAACGGTAATACATACAAGCGTCAAACTTAGTGTGATTATAGAGCAAACTCTACAAAATAACAACAAATACAAAAAACCGGCCAAGTGTGAGTCGGTCTTGCGCTAAAGGTCCCGGACAAAAAACGTTTTTTTTTCTAAGTTATTAATGTTGTGTTCTGTGGTGGTGTGGTACGGACGGAACCCTCGGTGCGCGAGTAGCCCGACTCGCACTTGGCCTATTTTATTTAAACTAATCGAGATAGTTGTCGGGAGGTAATTTGATGGTAATTCAAAGGCCATTACAAGAACATTTAAAAGGTAGGTTGAATGGGGTTGCTGTATTGTATACGGAGAGGTAAACCAAAGAAAAGATGGATGAATGATGGATTGTGTGAAAACGACATGCTATGTCAGAATTTTTTCAGTGTATGCAGGTTTCCTTACTATGTTTTTTTTCACCGTTTGAGAGCAGTCGGTATTACGTACATAAGATAGAAAACTCATTGGTAGGTAGGTACATGGCATGTCGTCCGTGCGGATTCGAACCTGGATCCTCATGATTGCGTTTCCATTCCTCTCCACAACGAAACGCGCCAAGTGAAACTTCCGCAGCTGTCAAATTTAAATTTCGAACTTGCGGATCCGACTACGAATAATTCTTAACCCCGCACTACACTCTCTCGGCGAGAACTTTCAAGGAAAATTACTATGGCTTACGACGCCACGAGAACAATGAAGGGCATCCACACTCTCGTTCTCGGCCTGTCTCGCCCGTTCTCGGCGAGAATGAAGAGCCGGCATTATTCGTAGGGATCCGAATTTCAGAGCCCTCCCATAACAAGTTTCACTTCAAAATTAAACCAAACTAGTAAAGTCCACATATTCGGTGATTGTTCTGGATCTTGGCATAGAATCATCGGCATCAGAGGTGCTGCCACTGCAGCCGGGCGACGCGTCAGTTTTCATCTTCTAATATCACATCGTACTATCAGTTTAAAATAACAATGTGCATGACCTTGAAGGGCCGTTCGATAACTTCACTCGGTTGTCATGGAATATAGACTCTATGTAAAGGAAATAATAATTTGAATGACTCGAGTGAAGTTCGTGTGATTGAGTGACGTCACATTTGCAGGCGAGGTCATGCACATTGTTATTTTAAACCGATAGTACGCCGTTATTGTGATCCACTGCTGGTGCTTAATTTATAAATAAATTGTGCAGAAACAGTCGTAAGACGGAAATAAAAAAAATAAACCAAACTTGTCAAGTACATATCGAGCCTTTTCGGGAAGAACATCGTAAGCGTCCAAAATTTCAAAATGTGATTTTTACGTAACCTCTAGAAAAGATGTTTAAAAATTTGCAGCTGTTAGTTAAAAACTATTCCTCCAAATAATCGAAAATATCACACATAATTTTTTTTGAAATGTCAAGTAAATACCATTCACGATGCATAAGATATATAGAAAAAACCTCGTCCTTTAAAAAAACTTAATTGTCGCTTACGATGTTCTTCCCAAAAAGGCTCGATATATTCGGTGATTGTTCTGGATCTTGGCATATAGTGCTACTGCAGAAACAATCGTAAGGTAATATTTTAGATGTAGAGACGAAAATAAAAAAAGTAAACCAAACTTGTCAAGTCCACATATTCGGTGATTGTTCTGGATCTTGGCATAGACTTGCAGTATTGAATATTTGATCAGAGGCGCTGCCGCTGCAGCCGGGCGACGCGTCAGTTTTCATCTACTAATATCACATTGTTCGCCTTGAAAGCTTGCTGTTTATTAACTCGGTGTGTACCCCACAAGGACCGAACCTGCACCACATCCTAAGTAAGTTAGTTTTAAGTTCCTTCATTTGTAATTGAATACAGGGTGTTTGGTAGAACGATGTAGATATTTTCTGAGCTGATTGAGGGCACCTATATGAACAATTTCTTGGAATCGGTGCGGTTAGAGATCCATAACATACAAGTTAGTGCCTCAATCAGTTTTATTTTGGTTTTGAATTAGTTCTAAGTACACAGTCTTTCTTCACGATAAGTTTAAACAATAATTGGAAAGGCAATCATTAACAAATCTTGATTTAAACTTGTCACATATAATTTTTTTTGTAAAAATGTTTTTACTCTACCGATCATTAAAAAAAACTACACGTGGAAAAATTGTTCAAATCAAATCAATTTCCGGAAGGATTCCTGAAAGATTCCGGAAGTATTCCTGAAAACTTCCAAAATTCCGGAAGTTTTCCGGAAATATTCCTGAAAGATTCCGGATGTATTCCTGAAAACTTCCAAAATTCTGGAAGTATTCCAGAAAACTTCCATAATTCTGGAAGTTTTCCGGAAATATTCCTGAAAGATTCCGGAAGTATTCCTGAAAACTTTCAAAATTCCGGAAGTTTTTTTTCCTGAAGTTTTCAGGAATACTTCCGGAAAACTTCCGGAATTTTGGAAGTTTTCAGGAATATTTCCGGAATACTTCCAAAAACTTCCAGAATTTTGGAAGTTTTCAGGAATGCTTCCGGAATTTTGGAAGTTTTAGTTGACCGAACGCTGCTCGAGTTTTATTTATACGTGTCTCTACATCAGCTTATGCGGGGGTACAGAATACTACCAAGATAGCAGAATTTGTTTACCAGCTCTATGATTTCGTCCTGGACCCGCGTCTGAGCCGTGTCGGATGAGTTTAGACGCATCTCTTTAGTCTTGGAGACATTTATGCGTAATCCTACATCGGTCGCTTCCCGGATTAAGTCATCCACTTTTGTCTGTAGATGATGCTGTGTTGTGGCGAGTATACATAGATCGTCGGCAAAATCGATATCTTCAAGGTCTTTCTCCTGTGTCCAGGGTAACCCACTTCTACATTTGCATGTTACACGACACAGCACATCATCCAAAACGATGAGAAACAATAGCGGAGACAATAAGCACTCCTGCTTTACGCCAGCTGTGACTTCAATTGCTTCGGTGAGTTGGCCCTTATGCAGGTCTTTACATGTGGATCCATGGTATAGGCTTTTTATGATGGTGACAATCTTATCCGGAATTCCTCTCTTACGAAGTATGTTCCACACACTGGACCTTTTTGATTCGATCGAACGCTTTTTCAAAGTCGACGAAGAGTGCAAGGACCTCGCACTGCATTTCGTAACACTGTTCGAGAATAATTAGCAGAAGATGTATCTGGTCTGTGCAGGATCGTCCCGCTCGAAAACCGGCCTGGTTCTCCCTGCCTAAATAGGTAATACCATAGAATAGAGTATTAACTTTTCTTATGATAATACCTTCTACCTACATATTTCTATTATTTAAAATGTTGATCTTGGATTAGATGCCGAAACTGAGATAATTATTTTATATGATTTTAGTTCGTTGATAGTTTTATTAATGTTGTAGAATGTTGTTGAAACATTACTAGAAATCGAAGAGTTATTTCCACTTCACCAGCAAGGCGAAATTGAAAATATACATTTTCCCGATTCTTTTGCGAAAAAGTCAGCAATTAAAAATAACGATCTGCAAATAGGCATAGTTATTTTACGGTGTACTTTAATTTAAGCAAACATTTTTGTGTAAATTTATAAAATTTTCTAAAAGAAATGCAGATTTGAATCTGAATTTCTTTTTGAAATACCTACTGATGTACCCATGATGTACTATCGGGGACTTTTCCGCCTGACCACTTAAGAAAAAAATCGCATAATTTCTCCCAAAATGTATTGTTTGGAAACTATTATTAATTGGTCTATTCATCAATAGGGCGGGGTAAGACATCGCTTTTATTTTTTAGTATGCAAGCAAAAATGAGCCTAGTGGTGGTCAGGCGGAAAAGTCCGCGATAGTACCTGTCTATACTTTAGGTGTAGAAATAGGTGATTAGAGAAAAAAAATGAAAAAATTTAGTTCAAAATCATTACAAAACTGTAAACAATTTTATTAAAACCAATTTCTTTTCAACGTAATGTTTTTACATTACGCAAAACACTTTAACGAGGTACATTTTTCCACGAAATTCAAGGGGCCCTTGTCCCAAAAAAGGGAGTTTATTTTTAAAGTGCTAATTATAGCGCGTAAAAATGTGAAGGCAAAAAATTTAAATATACACGATCAAAGAGGTGCTTGAGTCCTTCTTGATTCTGGATAACGAAAGTAGTCTTTTATTTCAATTGATTTTTTACATAAAGCTTTTATGCCTTTTTGCTTTGAAAGCCTAGTTATCCCTACTTATTATTATAAACGTGAATGTTTGTCTGTCTGTTTGTAGCTTTTCACGGGTAAAATTTTGATGACATTTTGGTATAGTATACACTGACATAGAGTTTATGTCAGTGATAGTATAGACTAATAGAGGTAGAGGTGGCTTGGGAGTCGCGTGGCTAGAGAGCTCTCGAGTGGACGTCTGTCGTTCGGCTCGCGATTTAGGTAGCCACGCGGCTCCGCCATTTGAGATCGCCATATCCATTACCGTACAACGTCAAGCACTAATTGCTCTTTTTAAACTAGATATTGGCAGAATCCACCAAAGGAAACGCCATTAAACAAAAATAGAATAGAGGTGGCTTGAAAAATTTCGGTCAAATTATAAAGCCTATCTTGGAAATTACAGTAGGTAGGTACTATACAGGGTGTATACATAAATGCGTTACATACTTAAGGTGGTGCCTCAGACCATCAAACTGAACTACTTTCACTATAGGACCAACATTGTAATCGCGAAAAATTTTCATACATTTAAGGCTTAGATCAAAGTAAAATTAATGGATAGGCCCAAAGGGCACTTCAATACAAACTAGGGCACTTGGTCTGTCATCTCGGTACCGAAGTAAAACTGTCAATTGTTTTGCCTAATTTTTCTGGTTTGAAATGTTCGCGTACTCCATAAATTTTACTTTGATCTAAGCATTTAAGCCGAGTACCTAGATATCGAAATTGTCTATGGAATAACTCATTTTCTCTAGTTCCATAGTGAAAGCTGTTCAGTTTGATCATCTAAAGCACTCTTTTAAGTGTTTACGCCCTGACCGCCCTGTAGGTATAGTCAACAAGAAGGGTTCTTTAGATTGCAATTTAGCTATTCTGTTAAGGGACAAGCCGCTGATTACATCAGTTTCAAACGAAACGGAAGCGATGTCGCTAATGAGCCTTAATAACACCATCCATCATTCAAGTGGTGTCCGTGGTTTACTTTTACTGTAGGGTTGGGACACGTTGATTGGCTCATTTGATTTTTAGTTAGTTCAAGATTTGTGTATAAAATATTAATAGAAGTTTAAAAGTAGCTGTGAATTTCGACAGAAGAGGTATCGCTTGTTATTTTGTTAATGTTGCGAAGGGATGAGTGTCTTATTATAAAATTTGTGTCAAGAATCAATGTAAATGCCGTGCCGTCTAGTGGCAAGTAACCCATTTCTTCTATGCCAGGGAAAGGGGCGGAGATTCGATCCCAGCTTGGATTCGTCTCGTACTGACGTACCTACTGATGAGTTTTTAGGAAATTTTACAAGGTGTAACAAAACACCGATTGCCTAATTCTGGCAAGGTACTATGTAGCGACTTTATTCAGAATTTGAAGTCGACACGATAGGCAAGCAACAAAACACCTTAGTAATATTTAAAGAGGTGGTTTAGATCATCAAATTGAACAACTATAACTACGCAGACAACGTCGAGAGACAAAACTGATGTCCCATACATTTGAGTCGAGTCGATACGCAGTTTTGTGTGGAACAGCAAATTTATAATTTTTTTTCCATCGATGTTGATTCTATAGTGAAAGTTGTTCTGCTTGATAGAGTTTAAACGACCCCTTTAAATATTACTAGGGTGTTGTTACACCCTGTATAATATAATCAATACAAAAATGGCCTATTTTATTGGTAAACAAATTGTTGATCTATGACATAACTAATAACCGAAATGTAATATAGAATCTTAAGAATGTAATTAAACTCAAACTCTTTTTTTAAATCCAATGTCTCTCTCAAAACAAGCTTTCCCCTAAATCAAAATGTCATACAATATTTAAAGTGAGTCAATTCAAAGAGCAAATTCAATATTTGTTCAACCCTACAATTTAGTAAGTACCTATCGTTTCGGAGGCTCGTTCCACTTGGAATTTGATTACGTTTTAATTGCCTCTTTCTTGTTTGTGTTACAATCTAGGGGTGGGGGAGGAAGGGTATCGAGTTGTATAATCCTACTAATTTATGAATGTGAATTGATTTATAGGCATTCTAGTTGGTACGACGAAAATGTTATTCAGTTATTCTATACTTATTAAAAAAGAGTTCCGTGACTGACTGACTGACTGAAAGACGACGCACTGTCTAAACCGCTGAAGATAGAAACATGAATGGGATATGTATGTCTATGTATGTCTACAGAGGATGTATCTTCCAAATATTATTCCGAGAGATAAGTGCACTTTTTGCAACCATCAGCAGCAAGGCTGATTCAGTGTTTATGGGGTGTAGAGCTTCTCTGTGATGGGGATGGAGGTCTGCCTGCATAACTCCAGTCAGTTTAGGAGTTATTGATGATTTAAGGTCTGTAAAAAAATAACGATCAGCTGCACGGCTGATCGTATGTTATTGTTGTAGTATGCACTATAGCTATGTGAACAGTACAAAAACTCTCCTTCCTATGATAGGAAGGAGAAATTATATCCAATGACAATCCTAGTTTTCTGTGTCAGAGATTAAAAATAAACTACTGCTGGGCTGATAGTAGGTAGTTATGAGAGATTATACACAACTCTACCAACTTTAAATAAAACTAAAACCAGAAGAAGCGGTACTCACTAAGCGTAAATTACGCCCGTTCTATTTCATGGGACTAGGGTTGCCAGGTCTTAAAACCGAATAGCCGGACAGACCAGCCAGTTTGGTCGGACATTTGGGTTAAAAAGCCTGACACCCTTAATTATTGAGGATTTTTCACCTTACCATATTTTTTTGCCGTATTGATACGGCAAAAAAATATTTATGCAAAACCAAGCTTTTTTTACCGTTTAGGTACCATAAAATCTTCTTAAATTCTAATTAAACAATGCAATGGAAAACAAAATTAAACAAAACAATACACTAAACTTTGAAGTAATTCAAAAACAATCAATATTTTTGATGGTCAGACCTGCTTCAAAAGCTCAATTTCCTTCAAAATAGACTGGTCAAATGTGAAAAGCCTAACAAAAGCCGGACAGGCCGGACACCGTCTAATTTGGCCGGACACACATCCAAAAAGTCTAACGATGTCTAAAAGCCTAACTATGGCTTTATCAGGACGCCTGGCAACGCTACATGGGACTCCGTTTGTCGACTCTGCGTGAAGCCGGCTGCAAATTTTTGCCGTTTAGCAAATGGTTTTTAAATGTTTCATAACTTGGTGTACAATTATCTATCAATGTCACAGCTCACGCAGTAGGGGCGCGATCTTCATAGCGTTTGGGCCGTCCTACCCGTTACCCCACTTGCACGATCGGAATAAAAAGCAAAATACATTGAATAAAAAATTCATAAATTTCATCTAAATTAGACAAAAATGTATCATTATATTATCCTTATTCTTTTTATTACTAATTTCCCTTTTTTTCTACTTCACTTTATTTATATCATTTGCCCGTCCTAAGCTCCAAAGAATTACATATGATATTTATTTATAAGTTAAGTTATACCCTGTATTTCTTTAATAATTGAATGTATTCTTTAAAAAAAAACTTCTGTGTCTATACACAGAGCCGCCGGGCTTGTTATGCAGGAAACCGATTAAAAGTTACTGCTTGACCGGGATAAATTTTATAAGAGGTCATTTTGGCTTAATCTAAGCCACTAACTATAACCGAGTTCAAGCAGAGCAGTAGCGGATACGGAAACGCCGCCTCGTTACCACTATGAATTGCAAATGCGGTTTAGCGCCACTTTTCCACCAGAATTATTGTCTAATTTATGGTAACTCCCGACACTGGACCTACTTAGTTTAATCTTATCTACCGGTACAAATAGGTGTTTGCAATTGCTCCCAAATATTTATACGAACGATACGGGAACGATAGAAGCTGATAATTATCCCATTCTATCGCTCCCTAGTGGAACCCCCTGTCCCTACGGGGCAAAGGTGACCATCATGTGAGACGAGGAAAATTACTTTTTTAGCGTATCTGGCCGTAGCTGGTCTTGTTTCGATTTTTTCTAGAAAAGTCAAATTACAAATACAAATACAAAATACAAAATATTTATTGAACCAACGTGTGATACAGGTTTTTAGGACACTTTATGATTAACAAACTTAGATTACCCATACATAGCACATTGGATAGATATAACACATTTAAAGTTTTAAGCTGTGATCCCACACTAGACACAGGGCCTGGTTGGTGAGGATCAACATTAGTATTAACATTTAGATACAAAATGAGCGGCAGTTATTTATAATATAGTCATGTCTTCACATCTAAGGAGTTTACATGGTTTGGGTAAAATAATAATGGTATACATTGCTTGGTCATAGCCATAGCCCTGCTCTCAAAAACGTTTCATACAGGTACTCTCAAAAACATTTCCGTTTCATCGTATGACCAGGTGAATAGGGTGCTTTTAACTCTAACTGTAGCTTCGCGAATATTTAAGTGTTTGATTTCACATTCTTTAACAATTTTATTATATATAAATGGGAAAATAAAGGATTTAAAGCGCTGTGCAAAAGTAGTTGCCATAAGTGGTGTGTTCAATTTAAAAACTCGTTTTTGTAGCATATGGTGGTAATGTGGTGAGTTTATGACAGACTTGTGAGTGTGGACGGATACTCTGAGCAAGAAAAGCTTCCTGACACTTAAAACCTGTGCTTCCTGGTAAACGGCGAGGGTCGGGTAACGAAAAGGTTTCTTCAGCATTACCTTCAGGACAGCTCTCTGTGCTCTCTCCAGCCTAATAAGTACCGTTGACGCTGCGCTTCCCCATACGAGGATGCAGTAAGTAAGGAGCGATTCACAGAGAGCTTCTTCTTCTTGTAGTGCCATCTCCTATCGGAGGTTGGCTATCATTAGGGCTATTCGTACCCTGGAGACTGCAGCCCTAAATAGTGAGGTCGAGTTCATATCGAACCATTCACACAGGTTCTTAAGCCAGGAAGTCCTTCTTCTACCAGGCATTCGTCTTCCCAAAATTTTCCCTTGTATAATAATCTGGAGAAGTAGATATTTTTCACTTCTCATAATGTGACCGAGGTACTGAAGTTTCCGAGTTTTTATGGTTTTCAGGATTTCTACTCTCTTGTTCATTCTCTTCAGAGAGCTACATACACCATTCTCCGCACCTCCGTATCCATAACGTCCCGAAGCAGCTTCATAGTGTGAATCAGTTTGCGAACCCTACCCGACATGGCCTCGATATGTTTACCGAAAGTAAGCCTTTCATCCAGGGTCACTCCAAGATATTTTATAAAAATAATTCTCTTTATACCATCACATCCACAAGTCGTATCACCAAGGGCTGGGGTACACTTATGAATCTGGATAGTATCAATAGAGCGAGGGGCAGATGCTGACGTCTTGTGAAAACAAAGAAATTTAGTTTTGGCAGCATTCAGGGTTAGAAGATTTCGACTTAACCAGCCTCCTATCAACGACATACCACTCTCTGCAGCACGGTGACACTCATCCCAAGAGGAGCCATTGAAAATTACTGCCGTGTCATCAGCATAGCAAATGATGTTTGCATTGAGTATTGGTATTGCAGTTATGTCGTTAATATAGATCAGGAATAGAGTCGGGCCCAAAATGCTACCCTGGGGCACGCCGAAAGTTACAGGTCTCAGATTACTGACGTGGTCGTCAATTTTTACGCATTGTCTCCTCCCACTAAGATAGCTGGTGAACCATTCCAAAGCAATGCCTCTGACCCCTAGGAGCTCTAATTTTCTCAAAAGCATAGGTATAGAGACAGTATCGAACGCCTTCGTAAGATCTAAGAATACTCCAATGCAGCTTCGCCCCGAATCGAGTTGAGAAGCCACAATATCCGAAAGAAGAGTAACTGCGTCCTCTGTCGATTTGCCACGTCGAAAACCAAATTGTTGATTAGAAAGTAAGGCGTTTGCTTCCAAGAATTCTACCAGCCGCTTGTTGATAATCTTTTCCAGAATCTTAGAGAAAGCTCCAAGTAGGGAAATCGGTCGGTAGTTGGAAGGACTGTCCTTTGGTCCCCCCTTATGTATAGGGACAACTCCTGCCACCTTCCAGCTCTCCGGAAATATACCTGTCGTGATGCTTAGATTGATGAGAGTCGAAAGGGGGTCCGCAATAGACTGACAGAGAGTCTTAAGAAGACGGTTGTTGAACCCATCTAGCCCAGGGGCACTATCAATTTTAAGGCTTTTTATTATTCCAGTGACTTCATATGGATCCGTAGGTCTGATAAAGAACGATTTGATTGGAGAACACGAGACTTTTATAGAAGACGCTAAGGACTTCTGTGTTTCGTTGAGTTCGGATAAAGTGTTTTGTGCTAGCAACTGACCAACAGTAGAAAAATAGCTGTTACAGTAGTCCAAGGAAATCTCTGTGGACTCTTTAGATTTTAATAAGTCCAAAGAAGGTCTATTTTTAGGTTGGATATGAGAGATGCGCTTGATAGTTTCCCATAGCTTTTTTGGGTTATTCTTGTTTTCCAGAATCTGATTGCTTTCATATTCCTGTTTCAGTTTTCTTAAGAGTTTGACATAAAAGTTTCGGTACCGTTTGTAGGTTAGTTTTTTGAGCTCGTCAGTCGGGTGTTTCCGACTCTGAATATGAAGCTTGTCTCTATGTTTCGAGCATCTAATTAAGCCTGGTGTCATCCAGGGTTTTAATGTGAATTTAGAACGACCAACTTTAACAGTCCGAGAATGATCAGTAACAGATTTTGACAAAACTGACTCAAAGGAATTGACCGCATCGGAGACAGAGTGATTCTGCCACAATACAGACCAATTCATCCCAGAAAGATTATCAGCAACAGCATTAAAATCTATTTTAACCCGACTCCTATCCCGTTGAGGAGGCTTCGGTTGCGTAGAATGAATACCCACCATAACCAGATCATGATCTGTCAAATCAGCAGAGCAAATAACAGACTCTGCCTTGGCCCTAATGCGGACGAAAAAATGATCTAAGCAGGTTTTGTCATGTGTGGGTTTGTCGATAGCTGGTATTAGCCCAGAATTGGACATGATCCAAAGATATTCTGAGCCAATGGTTGAGTCAGCTGCAGAACCAAAGATATCAATATTCATATCCCCTGCGATTTATATGAACCGTTGTCGGTTCACGATGAGACGTTTTATTTTTAGGTTAGGAAGCCTCCTAACCTAAAAATAAGGAAGTGCCGGAAGTGCCTTCGCACTTCGGGAATGAACGAAATGAATGAAATGAACGAAATGAATGAAATGAACGTAATGAATGAAATGAACGAAATGAATGACAAGAACGAAATGAATGAATGAAATAAACGAAATGAATGAATGTGTAGAATACACCTTTCTACTAAGGGTTGGTTGAGGTTGATGTATATAATGAAACACAGATATAGTCTTCACTAGTCAATGTGACTAGCGCACGTCCGCACAGCACGGCGGTCGGTGCACGAATACCGAGCGAATGCACGATAGATATTCACCACAGACCGCGTCTGCCGATAGACGGCGCTACCGGCGCTTTCCAAATTAACTACTCTTTATTGCTGTACACTACATCCCTTTCTTGTTTTAATTTATTTTTTACCTTTACTCGAATCTACCACCGCTTCGGAAGGTATAGCCCGTGGAGAAGAAGCGGCGCAAGAAACTCCACAGTTTAGCTAATCTCTTAAATCTTATTTACAATACAGTGTTGACTGTTATCAATGCTATTACATCAAACAAATTACGAATAACTTATTGAGACTAATTTGTTTACAGAAAATAGATATTTATCAAATATTGATCTGAAATTGTCAAACACCAAATTCAACGATAAACAATGTTTATGGAAATTACAATCTCATTATATTAGCATATTTCAGTTATTGTTACTTCTGTTCTATGCTATCCCTTCCCTATAAAAATGTTTTTCTATTGATAGGACCTACAAAAATAACGTTCCATAGATCTTTATTATCTCTTATTTATTTATTTTGGCTACTACTAGTAGTCAAAGTCACTGCTTCAAGATCGCTTCCATTTCCGTTTTATCAAATTAAGGAGGTAAGGACAAGAGTGAATCTGTGATAAGCACATACACTTATGGACTCAAAATATTCTGGCGGGTGCCAGCCATTGCAATTAAGCACTCACAGCTATTTTATTTGCATGACCCTTTAGCTTTTGCTAACAACTTGATAGTTGCATGGCTCTGTAACCCATATCATTTTATTGTTGCATGATATTTTAGCTTTCGCTAACAACTTCATAGTTGCATGGTCCTATAACCCATATAATTGTACAGTTTCATGAATGCTGATATAACGCTGACTGACAACAATATTAAGTAAGGTACACTAGGTCGCTTTCGTTGCCAGCTATGTTCAGTAGTTACCTTTAGTTAGTCGGCTAAACTAGTTTTGAGGTATCAGCAGTTTCAATTTAATGGACCCTTTTAATAAATAGATACTATTTAACTCAACCTATACAGATAAAATGCTGATACCTAAATTAAAATAATAATCGTAATAATTCAATTCAATGTTCTTTGACCCACTTTAATGCTGATCTTTGACGGTGTTGCAATTACTCAAAAGATTCGCAATTTAATACGTAGTCACAATTTAATGTTACGTGCAGGTAAAAAATCAGAGTTCACACATTACTGTCGCTCTCATTTAGGGCTCTATGCCACGAGCACAATTTCAGCCAACGCCCTGTCTTATTCATCTATTTCCCCTTTGGTCTGTAAAAAGTTCTACCCGATTAGTATTGGAATAAACTGTTGTAGTTGAAAAGCTTGTCATTCTCTCACCATTTGGTAAGTCATTCCGTCTATAAACCAAAAATAAAAAAGAAGTCTAGCCTACTACAACAGTATGCTAGACTAGAAACTTGAGATTTGATTCCGCCATCTTGGTACTCACGAATATTGTTTTAGCAAAGGGTCTGATGGTGGTCTACCCTATGAGTTATTTTGTCTGCTATACCTAAGCATTCAGTCACTAAAGCAGTATTCCAAATAAATTTTATAAATTGGCATAATATTTCCTGCCGTTCAACAGTGAATAAGTTATTATAATTAATTTCCCTTATACATACATTTCTTTTTAGAAACAAATTATCTGATATCAACTTACAGTAGAGCAAAACTATATTATGTTATTTGTAGTTAAAATGTATCTCTGTCATTGAATTACTTATTTATTATTAGAATTCCTATGAAGCATTAAGTGACGAGATATTTTGTAACTACAAAGAGTAGTTTGGTTATTAGGTATACATACATACCTATACATTTCTATAACAATAAAAATAAAATAAACTATAATCAATTTAGCAATTAGTTGTTAGTTACATGTAACGTCATGAAACTCATGAAAATATTGTGTAATGTAAGGTATACTTAGATATTTATCTGAAACATTAATTACTTACTCATTATTTAAACACTAATAATGTTTTCATTTTAAGAACCATATCATACAGTTATATCATTTGGTAGGCTTTAAGAAAATAATGCTATTTTTAATTACAATGTACATGAATTAAGTGCAACTGTTGTTTCAACTTAATTGCGTGGCGTAATATTATTACAGAACTGCAAATCATTTTGTTTTTTTTGACTTGCTTGCACTGAAATTATATTCTTTATTTAAAATATTATGATTAACCGATTTGGTTCAAGTACAGTATAGTATACTTTAACACATACAAATGAATAAATTAACAGTGCAGTGCAGTGCCTGCAGTGATTAGGTAAGATACCGATTTTATCTATACAAAGAAAAAAGTGCAATAAGTCATTAATTCCTTTAGAGTTATTCATAAAATGCGTAGCTACTCACAATAATTAATGTCAATGGAATGACAAACTACAAGCTGCCAATAATTATATATTTGACTTGTCATCTGAATGACCAACTACAAGCTGCTGATAGTAAATTTGATAGCATTTGATGCCCAGCTAAAAGTTGCAAATGTCAATTGAATGACCAGCTACAAGTTGCTAATGTCAATTAAATGAACAGCTGAAAGCTGCCAATGTCAATTGAATGACCAGTTACAAGTTGCTAATGTCAATTAAATGACCAGCTGAAACATGCTAATGTCAATAAAATGACCAGCTGAATGATGCTAATGTCAATTGAATGACCAGCTACAAGTTTCTAATGTCAATTGAATAACCAGCTAAAAGCTGCCTATGTCAATTGAATGACTGAATAACCAGCTACAAGTTGCTAATGTCAATTAAATGACCAGCTGAAAGATGCCAATGTCAATTGAATTACCAGCTACAAGTTTCTAATGTCAATAGAATGACCAGCTAAAAGCTGCCTATGTCAATTGAATGACCAGCTGAAAGATGCTAATGTCAATTGAATGACCTGCTACAAGTTTCTAATGTCAATTGAATGACCAGCTAAAAGCTGCTAATGTCAATTGAATGACCAGCTGTACGTTGCTAATAACTGTTTGTTGTACATGGCAAACCACTAACCATTAACCAGCTACAAGCTGACAATATCAGAGTAATCACCCTGACCATTTCAAAACTCTTAGCTATTAATTGGAGACATTTTCTCTTTATTAAGCAATAAAGCAAGTAGGTATGGTTCAATCGGCGCCTTAGCAGTCGTCCTGTTGAAGGCTGGTTTCTCTGTGACATCTAGGAACATACAATCTGCGAACAAAATTGTTAACCAGTATTATCGGTTTGGTTATGAATGTTATGATGCTTGAATATGATATAGTTATTAATCTTCTCTCAACTGAGATGAGCGTTTCTTGTTAAAATGTGAGTAGGTATTTCAAGAAATACTAAATTTAATATGAAATCACCTGATCATTTTCTGATCTTTTTTGATACTTTTTGTAAATAATTGTCTGAATTAACATTGATCCTTAAAATATAAAATTCCTTGCTCAAATAGCCAAAGAAACTAATTAGTTTCGCCTGGAGTAATTACATCCATAATTATGACATTAACAATGTTGCAAAGATAAGATCAACGTAAGGTTACCGAATTGAAGTTCTATAAAGTATAGATTACGTCAAACAAGTTCCGGTAACAAATCGGATGATGATGATGATTGGCAATTATGTTGGTACTATTGATGTTTGAATTGAAATATTTTCATGAACTAGTACCACCAAATAAGCTCCGAATGTGTTGTATATTATTATTGTTCTCGCATACCTACACTGAGAATGTCCAATAAGTAAAACGTTAAACTTTGGATTTCAACTTAAAGTTTTTGTGACATCAGAATGTTCGTCACGCCGAATGTTCGTTACGCCGAATGTTCGTTACGTCGAATGTACGTTACTCAGAACATTCGTTACGTCAAATGTTCGTGACGCCGAATGTTCGTTACGCCGAATGTTCGTTACGCCGAATGTTCGTTACGCCGAATGTTCGTTACGCCGAATGTTCGTTACGCCGAATGTTCGTTACGCCGAATGTTCGTTACGCCGAATGTTCGTTATGCTGAATGTTCGTTACGCCGAACATCCGTTACGCCGAATGTTCTATACGTAGAATGTTCGGTACGCATAATGGTAATAAGTAACTTTTATTAGAGACCATTACAACTACGAAGTAAGACAATTACTTAAAAATGACAATGCGTCAATATAAGTATAAAAAACTATTGGAATAAACTCACTTGGCATATCTTGGTTACCTAATCCTGTTCGTCTCGAATCAAGACACTATTCTTAACCTTTGGTATGCCAGAACGCGGATCAGCATGATGAAAACCATTTATTTCTATTGTGTCTGGTTTTTCCGGCATACGAGAGGTTAATGGGCGTATTTTGGATACCTATTAGGCCATAATGACGGACTACAAGCATGCATTAGTATATGCTCACGACTACACTCCCCGAGGAGCAGTCAGAGACTCCAAAACCCCAGGACACCCTTGCCCCACCAGCACCGAAACTCCGTCCAGTCACGTGTGACGGGCAGTGAAACTGGAGCTACGGACTACGAGGCCCTTTTATATTGGCGGAATGCTTTGAATAAATTCTTTTAATCGTTTAAAGTAATACAGAATGATTACGTGACCTTAAAGATTGATGTCCACAGCTGGCGTACATTTGTCCATCCTAGGCGCCGCGCCGCGCCGTCACGTGTTGTCCCACACCTTACTCCTGTCTGGTCTCCCCTCTTTCCTCCAGCATCAGCATTCGATGATCGACATGTGGGAAAAGAAATACAGTATGTAGATAATTCCAAAAAAACGATTTAAAATCGGGACAAAAAACTATTTTTCCTTTTCTTTTGAAATATATTTTTATCACTGTGAACTTTAGGCAAAAATAAAGCAACGCTAGCAGATACCAGATAATTAAGATAATTCCCAATAAACGATTTAAAATCGGGACAAAACTATTTTTACTTTTCTTTTGAAATATATTTTAACACTGTGTAACTTTTTAGGCAACAAACAAAGCAACGCTATTAGAAACCGTCTTCGATTGTGTTTAAATAAATCGCTTAGCTTCCTTAAAGGAACAGTGTAATTTTATTTCGTAGGCACCGTTTGTATTTTTAAATTTTCAACACTCAACAAACTGATAAGCACTTTACTCACGTGAATTTCGAATCCCGTCGTCGCCAATGTAGAATACACCTTTCTACTAAGGGTTGGTTGAGGTTGATGTATATAATGAAACACAGATATAGTCTTCACTAGTCAATGTGACTAGCGCACGTCCGCACAGCACGGCGGTCGGTGCACGAATACCGAGCGAATGCACGATAGATATTCACCACAGACCGCGTCTGCCGATAGACAGCGCTACCGGCGCTTTCCACATTAACTACTCTTTATTGCTGTACACTACAGAATGAATTAATTAATTATGATGTATGATTTATTTCATTCAACGTTCAGCCCGGTCGCGGGGACCCCAAGGGTGGTGAGATGTCGTAAGATTTGGGCCTACGCGTTGGCGTGCCAAAGCTTTATAATCAGTTTTGACGGCTCAAACAACTTCAAAAAGTAAAAAACCGCCTGTCAAAATCACCAAGCTAAGCAGCAGCAGAAGCGGAAGCAGTATAAAAATTCGATTTGTTGTTTTGTATAAAAAAAACCTAGCAAAAATATAAGTAACCAAATTAACTAACACGCGATAAATTCATCAATAAAAAAATGTCTAAATAATTGGTTGCCTAATATTTACAGAAAACAAAATGCGTTCACCGCGTCAACTTGAAATTGGCCGTTTATTAATTCTGTAGTTTTAATAATCAGGCTACAAAACTAGCGGTTAACAAATCAGCATATCAGTTCGGTTTGATGGTCTGTATTAAGTATTACTAGGGTGTTTTGTTACACCCTGTATATAAATGGGGGCAGGGAGTGTCCGTACTACTGTATATACAGGGTGAAATTGATATCATTGGCATCCTTTTAAACTAAGAGTCTACCCATCAAACTGAACAACTTTTACTATGGGAGCAAACCGATCGGAGGAAAAAAAAATCTGCTGTGGCATACATTTGAGTCGAGTAGGCATTGCAGTTTAGTATGGGACAGCTGATTTTTTAGTTACTCCGATCGGTTTGCTCCCATACTAAAAGTTGTTCAGTTTGATGGGTAGACTCTTAGTTTAAAAGGATGCCAATGATATCAATTTCACCCTGTATTAGTACTCTTTCTTTTACTGTGACGAGGTGGACATTCTAAACCAGAACCTCGGCTAGTTACTTATACTCGTTGCCTACACAGGGTCCAATTAAAATGCTGACATAACCATAGCTTCCATGAAAAACTGAAATATCCTATTCGACGAGGGTTACATATTTGCACCGTTTGGGGTTGAGACATTGGGTCCGTGGGGGCCAGGGGCGCGCCGATTATTTAAAGAATTATCGGCGCGCCTAATCGAGGTCTCCGGTGACCAGAGGGCTGGCAGCTACTTCGGCCAGCGAATAAGTCTGGCCATACAAAGAGGCAACGCTGCCCGCCTCCTGGGCACTCTGCCGCCAAGCAACGGCAATTTAGAGGACATTTAGTTTTGTTTTTCTTTTGTTTTTAGTTATTATTTGTATCTATTCTGTTGTTTTAAATAATTATATTATCCTACTCAACCCAAATGTATGGGATAGCTGATTTTAGGTATATGACGATTTCGATGTTGGTCCCACAGAGAAAGATGTTCAATTTGATGGTCTGACCATTCTCTTAAAAAACCGTCAGCATTTTAAGTTGGACCCTGTATAACTAGTGACTAAGTATAAAACGGTATGGCCCCACCCAACCATTACCATTTAACACTTCACGGTGAATATAAAAATTGGTTTTAACATTTGGCACGCTACTTTCCAATTCGCTGGAGCCGTAAAGCGTTTTTGGGCCATTACTACTTTATTAATCTACCCCCAAACTATAAGGGCAGGGCTACACTGAGATGAAAATATTTTTATTGTTCTTCTTCTTGTAGTGCCATCTCCTATCGGAGGTTGGCTATCATTAGGGATATTCGGACCGTGGAGACTGCAGCCCTAAATAGTGAGGTCGAGTTCATATCGAACCATTCGTCCTTATTCTACCAGGCGGGTAATTTTTAGTGTTCCGTACCAAAATTGGAAAAACGGAACAGTTTTGGAATCAGCTCGGTGTCTGTCCGTCCGTACGTCCGTCCGTCCGTCCGTCCGTCCGTCCGTCTGTCACAGGCATTTTTCTCAGAGACCGTAAGACATAGGAAGTTGAAACTCGGTACAGATATAGCAATTGCTGGTCCAATTTCATAAATGAAGTAAAAAAAACTTAATTTTTATATTGGGGGGCAAGTTGGGGAGGTAGAAAGGGTGAATGAAAAAAAAAATTTTTTTTCCACTCTATGGTGTATCAATTGAAAGCTTATGAAAATACAAGTCTAAAAATATACTTTCAAAAAAACACAAAATTTTCAATTAAATCCGAGGAATTGCTGTCTGAAATAGGGGTGGCCTATTTCAAAAAATATAGCTGTATAAGATCTGAGAAAAATCACGATCATCAGAAATAACGTGTAGATGGCGGAAAAATTATCAGGGTGGCTCTAACTGGGACAGTTTTTTTCTATATCCAGAAAACTAACACCAGTGCGACCACTGTAAAATGATCTTCAATTTATAGTGGTTTCATCAATGACCCATTTTAAACAACTGGTAGTACGGAACACTAATTGCCCGAGACCCGACTCGTACTTGGCCAGTGTTTTTTAAATATTGAGAAATAATAAAAATTTAAACGCTTTATTAATATAAACGTGTCGAACAGAAATGTAAAATATTCGCTTAGATTGACGATTTATTGTTCACGTTATATACATAATGTTACAGTCAAAACTCATCACCGCTCAAAACCACTTTTGACTGCAAAAATCAGGCAAAAGTGGTTTTGACCGGTTATCAGTTTTGATTGTAACATATTATACAATCTTTCAGCTCCTCAACAAAATGGTAGGGTAACTAAAACAAATACTCTTAAAATGAAGGACATAAATAATAATTTACGTTTCAACTTTTGCAGTTGCTTCGGTTTTTGCGGTTTTCCCTTTATCGGTTATATTCGGAGGCTTTAAACTGTTTTGTATTTCATTTGTTTATTTGTTTCATGATGATATTTCAACTAAGTATTTAATAAACTGCTGGCTGCTTTCAAACTGTAAAGGAAAATATCGTGAGGAAACCTGCATATGCTGATGAAGAAATTCTAACATCTCTAACATAGAAAATATTATTACGAGTATCTATCTTATATTTATCTCGAAATTGTTTTCGATTCAGCCCTCCAAAATAGTCATAGTCATAATTATAAAAATAGGACGCATATGAACCCTGTAAGGGCACTGCAAACTAAATGTAGTTACAACTTATTAATTATTAACTTAACTTATTACAATATTTATTTTATTAATTATTGACATACAGGATGTCCCGTAAACCGATGTCGACCCGGTGGAGGCTACTAGGTTACTTCATGCCTAACCGGAATATACTAAATAAATAAAAAACGGTTAATCAATCAATCAATCTGTCAACATTTTACGTTAGGAAAATCGAGGGAAACCTTCGAAAATCGTACTGCCGACTAGTGCGTTTGTTAATTTGAAGCACTACTGTTAAATCGAACTAATGAATTCACCACTGAAAATTGTGAAATAAACAAAATTTTAACAAAAAATTAAAACCGCCTTCAAAAAAACTAAAAAGTTAAAAAATAACATTGCAGCCGATGACTTTTTCGTTCGCATCATAAGAACATTAATTTGTTTTATCGAAGTCGCTGTCAAGCCGATTCGCGACAGGGCTTGCATTAGTTTTTTGGCTTGGCTTGACACCGACTTCTATAAAACAAATTAATGTTCTTATGATGCGAACGAAAAAGTCATCGGCTGCAATGTTATTTTTTAACTTTTTAGTTTTTTTGAAGGCGGTTTTAATTTTTTGTTAAAATTTTGTTTATTTCACAATTTTCAGTGGTGAATTCATTAGTTCGATTTAACAGTAGTGCTTCAAATTAACAAACGCACGAGTCGGCAGTACGATTTTCGAAGGTTTCCCTCGATTTCTCTGGGATCCATCATCAGATCCTGGTTTCCTTATCATGGGACCACCCTTGGGATATCTCCTTTCCAACAAAAAAAGAATCATCAAAATCGGTTCATAAACGACGAAGTTATCCGCGAACACACATTAAAAAAAAAAAAAAATATACGGTCGAACTGAGAACCTACTCCTTTTTTTGAAGTCGGTTAAAAAGGTTCTTAGTTTTTGATATAAGGACAGTTTTATGAAATTCGTGAAACTCTTTACCTTATACACTATTTTGAGTGCCACGGCTACAAATGTTCTAAGCAGTATTTGTGTTAAAACTGTCAATATCTCGAAACTAAGACACTTTTACTGGAGTCAAATTTGGATATACTGCTTAGTCATGACCTAACTTATCAGCATCCGCCGCGTTGACGTCGGTTTACGGGACACCCTGTACACTTATTTTACAATACCTACATGTAATATATTATATATTTATCTAATCTAACTACGCACCTACAAAAACTCTTGCAGGGAATAAAAGCATAAAACTAGATATTCCGAAATATTCCCCAGAGTTATGTATGTGTGTGTTGTATATCTGCTAAAGAACAACAGAAGAATGTCAAGTTAAAAACAAAAGACTTACGCACGGGTACGGGTTCCACTATCTATTAGATATAGCGTTAAGATAAAGCGAAGCTAATAGAATTAGAGGTCCCCAATGTATTGACCTTTTACTAAAGCCTATTTCGTTGCTTTGTTACCAGGATCTATGTCATTAAACTGTTGGTAGATGAGGCAGTTGTCTATTTACATTTACAGAAGGGATGATACATAGATACATACTTCAGGCTCCTCTCCATTACTAGAGTCACGTTTGTGTACGATAGCGCAATAAATGAATATTGTATTTTACCACATAAATAATAGTACTTTTATACTGATAATTAAAGCAATTCGTGCGAAATTATTAAAGTTTTCACTTCTGCCGGCACTCCCGGAGTGCAACCCGTTTTATTTTCACTGATTGTTGGTGAGAGGCGCTCGTTGTCGTAGTGGAACTTGAGTATTGGAAACGATCATCGAAGTTAAGCAACGTCAAGTCCGGACAGTCTTTGGATGGGTGACCGTTTAGTGGTGCTTCGGAAGGCGCGTTAAGCACATAGATTAATAATGTTTAAGATAGGATGGGATTTTACTACGTCTAATTATTAGTTACCGCTTATTAGCACCAAGGGGTGCCACATTGTGAAATAAATGAAAAAAACAACGGGTTGCACTCCGGGACTGCCGGCAGAAGTAAAACTAAGAGATCTTACGTCTTGTCTAACAAATTGTTACGTGACGTCACTGTCTTGACGCGAGTTTATCATTTTTTACACATCCCAAAATCTTACGTCTTACGAATTTTCGATCAGGTCACGTGACGTCACGGTTCTGACGCGAGTTTAACATTTTTTACCCATCCCAAAAAGTGCGCAATGCCGCTAAAGAAGTTTTCACTTTAAAAAAAAACGGTTTTCCGACATGAGGACTGAACCATAACCACCCGAATCGTGAGCTGAAAATTTGTTTACCAGAGCTACCTCATCCATAATTTCACTTCATATTACACTTCTGCAACCTGACTAGCAAGAAGTCAATTAGTTCTCCCCTTCCACAGAACTATCATCCTTAATCCCTTGTTACAAAGCCGATTTTCCTTCGCACCAACAGATCTTTAAAGGCAGTTTGAACATCTTATTAGAGATTCCGTTTGACTCAAGCCCGGAAGGGATCCGTCTTGCTTCAGTTGAGATTCAGATTCTAGGCTTCAGCTGAATCTAGATTTAGTTGATTGATGACTGTTTGTTTATGTCAGATAATGTGACGTATGATATGTTATGTTGAAATGTATGAGAAGACATTTTCTTCATTTCACTTGTCATCGTTCGTTCACTTTTACAACACGTACTTATAATTTTTTGTGCGCTAAGTACCCTCAAAAAAATATCTATCGGCAAAATGAATAAGTGTGATACATGCAATAAAAACATCACTAAAAAAAGTCCTATCCTGGAATGTAGCAGGTGTGAGAAGCTGGTGCATGGTACCACCCTATGCTCAGGTCTCTCCAATAAACAGCTGACTGCTCTTCGCGCTGCCGAGAACCTGGAGTGGACGTGTCAGGAATGCCATGAAACTTCGCCTAGGCGCCGTTCTCTGCATTCCAATGGAGAAGATGACGATGTTAACACGGAAGAAAATAAAAAAGAACCTTTCCAGATAAACGTCAAACAACTTCTCAAGGACATCTCAAAAGAAATGGAAAAAACAATGAAAAAAGAATTAAAAGAAATAACTCTCTCGCTTCAATTCCATAGCGACAAGATGGACGAGGTAGTGGACTGTATCGACGCTTTTAAGCAAACCATCACCGAGCTTCAAAAGAAAAATGCAGAGCTATCTAATAAAAACGCTCATCTAGAGACACGATTGAGAGCACTAGAACAACAGTTTCAGTCAACAGAACAACAAAAATTTGCAAAGCATATTGAAATATCGAATATTCCATTTAATGACAAGGAAGATGCTGTAACACTGGTCGAAGAAGTAGCAAAGAAGCTCCAGTTACCTACAAATGAGATCGAATGCTCAAAACGACTTCCAGGTAAGCCGGAAAGACCGGGTTCAATACTTGTACAGCTGAAAAATGAGACTATCCAAACTAAATGGCTGGCGTCTGCTAAAATCTCTAATATTACTGTAAACGACTTGATCCCAACCGCATCAAATACCAACGAGAAGATCTACGTACGCGAAGCTCTAACACCATACAACAAAATGCTACTATGGAATGCTAAACAAGAGCTGAAAAATACCTACAAATTTGTATGGTGTAAAAGAGGTATAATTCGGGCTCGAAAAGACGAGAATGCAGCTCCCCACATCCTGAGATCGATTGATGACATCAAAAGCTTGAAGATATAAATAAGTAGATATTAAAATCCCTGTCACTTTATTTCTAACAAATGTCATTATATATCAAATATTATTTAAATAAAAATGGCAGTACTAGTAGATGATGTTAATGAAATTATGGAATGTACAAACCTTGAGCATTTCATAGAATGTATTCCACATAACCAAACTAACCTACTATGTATGCATATTAACATACGATCCACTATAAAAAACTTTTGTGCCCTGGAACAATCCATCACTTTGTCTAAATACCGTATCGATGTAATTATACTAACAGAAGCTAATATACCAGACTCAATTAGTTCTCTATATCACATAGACGGGTATAACATGCATACGGAGCTGAGGAAAGGTCGAAAGGGTGGTGGTATTATTATGTATATCAACAAAAAACATAAATTTTCCACTATTTCATCTGTAACTAGTCATTTTGAGTGTATATCTGTAAAAATAATAACACCATCTCGATACTCAGCAAATCTATTTGCAATTTACCGGCCTCCTAAAAACAGCAAACACCTTTTTATTAACGAACTACAACACATCCTAATGAAGGCAGACACTCACAACGATACATTCCTTTTGGGCGATGTAAACATAGATCTCAAAACGGATTCACCTATAAAACATAAATATAACAGCATGCTTTATAACTACGGTCTTGTGTGCGGGATAACGGATTACACACGAATTGAAATTTGCAATAATAAATTAAGTCGGTCTTGTATTGATCACATCTACGCTAGATCCCGCTCACAAAACCTGTACACAGCAGCACTCGGAACTGTACTGGCGGACCACCGCGCAGTTGCAATCGCATGCGTTGGACAGGCACAGCCACAGGGTGTTCCTAAATATAAAACTATTTATAATAATTCGAAACTGAATACATTACTGAGCGAGATTAATTGGCAACCAATCAATGACATTGAGTGTCCATATAAAATATACGAACACATTCAAAATAATATCTTAAAATGTTATAACGAATCAGAAGTTAAAATCAAAGTAAATCAAAACCCTAAAAGAAACAACAATTGGATAAATAAAACAGTTCTTAAAGCATGTGAATATAGGGATAAGCTATTTTCTACTTGGAAAAACGATTGCACTGATATGGTTCTAAAACTAAAATATAACAAAGCTAGAAACTATGCAAATAAAATAATACAAAGGGCTAAAACTAACAACTTAAGAAACCAAATAGTTAAAAATAAATCAGATCCAAAACAGTTATGGCAAATACTAAATAAAATCACAGGAAGATTGAAACCAACCATAGATAATGTCCTGCTAAATGCGTTTGAAAATAATACTGTGAAAGATATAGATATTGCAAATAATTTCGCTAAAACCTTCAGCGATAGCGTCAAAAATATAATACCTAACTGTAGTATACCATTACTTAACAAAAATATATTTAGGAGACCAGCAAATGTTTCAATGCGATTACAAAAGGCTACTCCTGATACAGTACATAAAATAATCAAAACATTGAACAGTAACAAAGCACCGGGTGTGGATAAGATAAGGGCAATAGACATCAAATCAATTGCACAAAAAATGTCATGGGTAATTGCTAAATTAATCAATGCCAGTATTAAAACAAGCCTATATCCTAAAGAATTAAAATCAGGTATTGTAAGACCGATTCATAAAAAAGGCAGCTATCGAGACTACGAAAATTACCGGCCAATCACAATTCTTCCTACCGTTGACAAAATTGTGGAAAAATTTATATGTAAACAAATTTATGAGTTTTACGAGTCAAATAATATCCTTTCTGACAAACAATTTGGCTTTCAACCTCATAAAAATACGACGCAACTCTTGTCTGCTTTTACTGATACTGTAAACGATCATCTGAATAATAAAAAACATATTCTTGTAGCGTTCATAGACTAAAGCCTTTGACACTTTAAGACATAACGAGCTAATAGATCAACTCGATGTCTGTGGTGTCAGAGGTAATCTACTGAACTGGTGTCGAAACTATTTGGCTGATAGATCCTACATGGTCAAAATTGGAGAGCAACTAAGCAATAAGGTGCATGTTACTGAAGGTACAGCACAAGGATCGGTCCTCGGCCCCCTACACTACCTCACGTATGTCAATAGTCTTCCAAATGCTATCAAAAAATGTGAGATCTATCAATTCGCTGACGACACCTGTCTCATGGTAGCAGAAAAAGACATAAATTTAGCCGTACAGAAACTACAGGAGGATTTTAATATGCTAGTAAAGTGGTCGCATGATGCTGGTCTGGTAATAAACATTAGCAAAACCAAATTGATGTATATTAGTTCCACTCAAAATAGAAGCAAACAGCAACCTAGTCTCATAGGCCATAACCACAGATGCCTTCATACTAACAGTAAACACTCGTGTGACTGCGGTCCTGTGGATATAGTGGAGAAAATGTCATACCTGGGTCTCGTTATTGATGATCGTCTAAAGTGGACGGATCACATCAAAACGGTATGCGACAAACTTCGGGCCATACTGGCAAAATTCGCTATAGTAAAAAATAACATTCCCTATCAAGTCCTGATATCACTTTACAAAGCCCTAGGTGAGTCGATAATATCCTATGGACTTAGCAGCTATGGACGGACATGTAAAACACACCTAAACTCAATTTATCAGGTTCAATTACGAATTCTCAAAACTATAGTACCACGTAAAATCAGACAAACACATAAAGACAATTACCACGCCCTCTTTTCGGTTTGTAAATTAATGCCTATTCACGAAAAAATTAAATACACAATACTTTCGGAACAATTTTTTAACAAAGAAATTCAAATCAAAACTAGTCATAAAAAACTAACGCGCAGTGCCACAAACGAAATACTAGTTGTCCCATCATATAATAACTTATATGGCAAGTACAAAATGAATTACATATTACCTAAACTAATGAACAATTTGCCTAAAACTACTATAACCGAAATTAACTCTAAAAACATTAAACATAAACTTAAAACTTATTTTTTGCAAAATAATAGCCTTGACTTCTAGATCCTAAGGGAGAGAGGCAGGAACGGAACGGGAAACGGTGAACGGGAATTGAATTACCTATACCTACCTACATACCTATCTACCTCTATAAACAAATGGTATTGACTTAGATGCATCATTTATTCTTTTGCATACTAGCAGTTCGTTTTCGGAACATCCTGTGAAATGAGCCTTGATCGCTGTGTCTGAGTAGTTAAGTTTTTATAACCCGTAGGTACACAGTGCACTCCTCACTACTACAAATATATTACAGATAACGATCCGGTTCAACTATCCTCCTTGTCTAGTTTTTAAACACACACATGGGACTGCTTAATGTTTGTACCTACTTCCATAATACCAGTCCAACCTGTGATCTGTAGGTATCTCATAATGATTCGATTACGTGTTTTGTTGAATCCTTAGTTTTTGTTTTCTTCTTCTTGTCTCTGCTCTTGGTTTCTATTATTGTAAATGCCTATTATGTATATCTTGTAGTAAAGATTTGTATATTGTAAGTACGTAATTAAGTACATAACATAGTGGTTATCCTAACTGTTAATTAAGACGTCCTAGACGAGTCGATAGTGCATAGATAAACCTAAATTGGTTTTTACTGCACTATTTTTTGTCAATTTTGTAACGTTTTCTTTCATAAATAAATATATAATATAATAATAATAATAACATTATAGATCATTTGAAAATGTATATTAATAAAAATCGAATAATTAAAAGCTTTTAATTGAAAAGTCGAGAGCATCGGTGGCGCTTTGCGGAGAGATATGGACACCCAATTATGGAGGTCCGGGTTCGAATCTGCACGGAAAACATACCATGTACCAATGAGTTTTTCTAACTTATGTACGTAATACCGACTGCTCTCAAACGGTGAAGGAAAACATCGTGAGGAAACCTGCATACACTGAAGAAGAAATTCTGATGTGTATGTGAAGTCTACCAATTGGGCACGCGTGGTGGACTAATGCCCATACATCCTCCCTGAGGGTAGGCCTGTCTGTGCCCTGCAGTGGGACGTTTATAGGCTGATGATGATGAATTGAAAAGTACTACGACGTGACTACGGCGTAGTAAATTGCTACGCCGTAGTAAATATTCGAAACATGCAACTTGATAAACATCGGTGGCGCGTTGCGGAGAGGCATATAATTCGCAACGGTTCGGGTTCGAATCCATACATATAGCGAAACTCTATATGTATCAAAGAGATTAACGACTGAGTAATAATTTAGTTAAGTTAATATTAACACATTACAATACAGTACGGACCATAGAGAATTCACACGCTCCCCCTGGGTACGCACACTCCCTGCCTCCCACCAATGTTGACCTCACCCCCTCGTGGTATGGGAGGTGGACGACATACCAGTGTATTCCTCTCTCACTCGCACTCACTCGTCATACATGTGCTGTCCTCTTCTTGTCAGTGGGAGCCCGTTTATATGAAGTGTCAAGGGTGTGCCACTAACTTGCCTTCACCAATCCGCAATGTGTTTGGGTGGTGGTGTATAGCCCACTCCATCTGACCCTTTCGTGAAAAAAGGAATTTGCCCTACAGTGGGATCTTACAGGTTATAATATAACTTATCTTCAATTATGAAAAAATTCAACGGCCTTAGCACAGTATAAGAAAGAGTATCTATTACTAGATACAGTACGGACACTCCCTGCTGCCCACCAACTTTTTACCTCACCCCCTCTATTGCCCTCTGATTACCTCGACAGTTACCAATGTTATGCAAATGCGTATTCCTTTCTCGTTTGCGGTCACTTAGTATCGCAGATGCTTACCTCCTCTTTAAAAATTTTCCATTTGTATGAAATGACAGCTAAGTGTCCAAGGTCTGGCCATAGTATGGCTGTTCAATATAGCGCTATCCCGCCTCAGCGCGCGAGCGAACGTGATAAAAGCATGATAATAAACTTATATCGCGCATTATACAACGTGTTAATAAATTAGCGCAAAACCTCATACACCCCAACTGATTTAATAACAAAATAATAAGATTGAAATTATAATTTCATTATTTTGATACTTAAAATTTAAAGTTATTCGCATTTTAAGTTTTGAGGCTAAAATTATTTATTATCATTTCAGCAATGAATGAAAGCGCTAACGTACTCATGGATACATTTTAATAATCTTGTTTTGGTAGTAAGTAGGATGAGTGTGCCCATGCGGTGGGTTGACATCGGGTTGAATAAATTTTAAATTTTACAAACAAATTATTTAATATTTTGAAAAAAATTCCCTAGTTGAAACCATGATAATTCGATTCGGCTCTCGATTCTAAACAAACTACTTTCTAGTTTTGCGTTAATTCATTAACACGTTTTATTATGGCCGCTAGAAATGTTGAACAGGGTTGAGCGATATGAACAATTATCGTGGCTCAGAAATGTAGTTAGCGAAGATCTATTTGAATATGAACGGAGGATTTAATTTCAATTTTCTATTCTTACTTTATACTCGTGGTTGTCTATGTTGGCAGTTAGGAAATTCCATTAAATTCGTTCTGCTGAGTAGCGCATCGTTGGTAAAGGAACGTACCCATACTACGTAACCCATTTTTTATCATTTTTTGCCCCCCTCCCTCCCCTCGGTGACCACCCGTAGTATATGCCAAGACCTCAGTGGTACCTACATGGCATGGCATCCCTGCGGATTCGAACCTGGACCTCAAGATTTAGTTTCGCCACCGACGCTCCATGTTCTTAAAAATTACAGAAAGATAAAAATTACATGATTAAAATCACATTATGTACCTAATTAATGCAAAGTTCGATTTTAAGCAACTAATTATGGGCAAAACGTGTTCTTATTACGAAGCTGCAAAGCTTTTTACTCCGCATAGACTCAATTTATTTTATTTTAGTGCAAAATCCATAAAAAGCGTATTGTGAATAACTATTTTCAAAAGCTAGCTGTTTCTCAGACTGTTTCATTCTAACATTCACTTTTATTAAATTAATCAATTTTGTTTTTACCTGAGCTGAGCACAATTAAAGGAAAAGAAAAAAAAACGGGTTGAGGTTTTTATTTAGCTTACAATTATTTAAGTGTAAATCTTCATAAGAAAATAAAAAAAGCATTAGAATATCTTTCTTCAGCGTATGTGGTTTTCTTTTCGATGTTTTCCTTTACCTACCATTTTTGAGAGCAGTCGGTATTTGATATATAAGTTAGGAAAACTCAAACACATTAAACTTTTACACTAATAATAAAACACACACAAGTATTGTCACTGCCACTGAATACTACTCAATGTATAAAGGTAAGACTCAATTATATCGCAATTCACAAGGGTTCAATCTGGAATGGTCACTAGGAATTTATCCTCATACTTAATCATTATTTCTTCTTATACAGGGAATACGAGGATGGTTTTAATATCTTAAATACCCAAACCATACTCAAACTTAAAGTCCAAGTAAACATTAGTATTTAATTACCTACTAACATAACGTAAGTGTGTATTCAGACAGTGAAACTAAACAAATTTCCCTAAGGAACATGGGTCGAAAAACAGGAACAATTGTTGGACCTCCCATAGAAAATCAATCGGCAGATAGGTACGCACTTTTGTATGGAAGGTCCAAAACATTTTCTCGTTCTCAGGCATTTGGGCACTGTTAGTGATATGTGGACATTCTGTTCTTGCAATATTTAGGTCCAATCCACACCGGGATGGCAGCGATCGATAGCAAAACTGCTCGCAGTTTCAGTTGCGCGATATTTTAAATTTTATCTATGTTGCTGAAATACATATCGATTGAGTGGCTATGAAAAACCCAGCATCGACACGCGGCGCCGCAAGCCCTCTGCTACTACAGGGTGTTAGGGTAAACAGTTACATTACTTTAAGGGGTGATTCTACACATGATACTAAAGAACATTCCCAAAGAAACCTATAGGAAATTAGATTTTTTTTTTTCGAGTTTCCATACTAAATTAAATCAGCTGGATCGAACGTTTGTATGAAAAGTCAAAAATTTTTCTTGCGAATTTCCTATAGGTTTCTTAGATCTTATGGAAAGTTGATCAGTATCATGGGTACAATCACCCCTTAAAGTAATGCAACTGTTTACCCTAACACCCTGTATAAACTTGACTATATACCAATTACTGGCAGCGCTGCCAATCGCTGCCATCTCGGTATGAATCGAGCCTAAATATTGCATATTCGGGATGTCCACATTTAACACTAGAATTGCCCAAATACTGTCCAATTACGACAGGTAATGAGTCCACCACCACTTTTAATGGAAGTGGACACAATACAAGCCTCGTAATTTAAAGCATATTTTTTTATAAAAGGGTTAAGTAATACAAAAAGCAAAGTTACGCAATTTATAATACCATCTCATTTCCGTTTCAAAGTTTGCCCATTCCGCAGTACAAGTCTCTTGAAGCAAACCATTTTAACCTTAATGGCTTTGACCTAAGAGTATTAACGGGGACGTTTTGTAAAGAACAGAAATTAACAATTGTATGAACTTTGTCGATAAAGAGATCTCAGTCAGCTGATTTTAATCGGCTTATTTCCTTCCTTTTTGGAGGGAAATGCTTTTGTTAGTGATTTGTTTGTTGTTCTTTTATTGCTTAAACTTTGCATACTGCAGATCTTTTTCGATTTGACTAAATAACTGGGTCAGTCGGGTAAAAATGAAGACCCTATACATGGTCCTTTTTAATCTTAGACAATTTAATAGGGACGAGTTACGCGTGTCATTCTACTAAGAAACATTTCTGCTACTTTTTGCGGGGGGCGAGGTAACATGAAATCCGCAACATTGGATTTTATTCCCCATAAGTTTAGATTCTAATTTTGAATGTTAAAAATCATGAAAAGTAGTCTCGTGTGAACCCCAAACGTTCTAAGTTCAAAATTATTGTTTCGCCATTATAGGCTGTCTCGTTTAAAGGTATAAAATTGGGTGTAAATGCGCAAGATTAATTGATCTAATACCGTGGCAGAGGGGAAATGCTACCGCAAGGAGAGTCCCTATTAAATTGTCTTTAATACACACTGACGGTTTTTTAATGACACGATAGGACCATAAAACTGATCAAATTTCTCGCGAAAAAGAATCTAATGTCCCATACTGTCTCATGATGCAGCTTTGTATGGAATAGCAGAGTTTATTCGCGATTCCGGTGTTGTTGTTCTCATAGAGAAAGTTGGTCAGTTTGATGGTCATATCCATCAATCGCCTTAAAAAACTCTAAATGACTCTGTATTCTCTTATCGTGGGGGCAGAGCCGTGTCAGAGTTTTTTCAGACCGCCTACGGCCTCTACTGACGTGGTTTTATGTAACGACTACTACCACCAGAGATAGTAGCCGGGACCAACGGCTTAACGTGCCATCCGAAGCACGGAATCATTTTTCTTTTCAGATATGGGTGATTCAGCCTGCAATGTCCTACTGGGGAAAAACATACAAAGTGACATATCAATAGGTGTCCCCCGTGGGAATCGAACCCACGACCTCCGTGTCAAGAGTCCAATGCTCTTAAGAGGGCTATTCGAGCTCAGTGGCGCCCTCGTCACAATAATAAAGATTTCTCAATAAAGAAAGCCTAAATTAAAAAAGTACCCACTTGATAAACTACAAAAGCCTTCAAGCCATTGTTATACAATACTTTTATAGGTTCTAAACGTTCCACTTTTAGATAATTTCGAATAAAAACAAAAGCGGCCGTTTTTTTTTTCTTTTTTCAAAAAACCTATAAATAAAAGTATTCAATGAAAATAGCTTGAAGGCTTTTGTAGTTTGTCAAGTGGGCACTTTTTTTAATTTAGGCGTTCTTTATTGAGAAATCTTTATTATTGTGACGAGGGCGCCACTGAGCTCGAATAGCCCTCTTAACCTGTATTGAAATACACAAATAATATTGTTATCAAAACAAATGTTAGGCATGCATAGTTTAGTGCATACGATGATTTGCATTCCATTCGTCCGCTCGATTGGTTCTGATTCAATTACAAAAATTGAATTCAAAATGTTCAGAGCTTTTCAAATGGCCACTACTGGTTTTAAATGGCCTTTGAGGCTATCCGAGCCAAATGAAACTTTAAAAACTGTAGTGAAAAGCTGAGTTTTCTATCGAATCGAATGCGTCAATATTTGTAAATAAATCAAGCAGAAACATTTGGACTAATCGAGAATATTTTGTTTACTTTTACACGTGGCTTCGTTTACGTGTATCGCTTTGGTATTAGAATAAAAGAACAAACAGGTTTTACACCTGGAAAGACTGCTCTCACGAAAGAGAAAGGTACGGAAGGCCAGCTTGATGCTCTGCATCTACAGCTCGTTGGTCTGATATTCCATTCCATTCCTTAAAAAACTGGTTGTACCCACATAACAGCGAGCGTTGACTGCATAAACAGTATTTTAGTAAAATATGAGTAAAGAAAAACGTTAGAAAATAACGATTATATTATTTTCAGTACAAGTACTGAAACGCACTCCGATGAATGCCTGGAGTGCGATTTTTTAAAGTCACCGGCTGAGTAAAATGGCCTATACAGATTACCCAAAGGTGGCGGTTGACAGGCGACCGCACGCCGCACGCCGCAACCGCATGTCGCGACGACACTACTGGTTTGTATGTAATTCTATGAAATACCCTGCGCAGCCGGCGACACGCTGCTCGACTTCACTGCGGTGCGGTCGAGGTTCACTGACGCTCGACCGCAGACCAGTAGTGTCGCCGAGTGCTGCCAGCATGCGATAATTATCTTAGATTCACGATATTTTTGAGTGGCATGCGATAGAACATAAAAGTCGGGTATAACACGATAATTCATACAAATTCCACGATATTTCTTTAATTTAATGAAATTTCTATTTTCAAAAACATTTTCCGTTAAATTCCAACAATAAATCATACTGGCGTTTGGTATTTGGTAAAACAGTGTTTAAATATTACTAGATATAATAAATACGAGATGATAATTTTGGGAAACAAATAAAAATAACATGTTTTTACTTTTTACGGAAAATTTTTCTACATATTAGTTTTTACGAAAATCTTTTCTATTCACCATTTATTAGATCTCAAGTTACGGCATAGTAGATATAAAGCATCATCCTAAATCTTAAACCCTACTGAAAATTACTACCCCAAAAAATACCCTAAGTTGGCAATACTGTCTGTAGCTGCGGCGTGCAGTTGCGGCGTGCGGTCGGCTTCCAACTCACGACCGCAGCGACGTGTCGCCGCGACACGTCGCGACCGCACGCCTCATGCGGTCGGCTACCAATTTGCTCCTTTAGTATTTTTTAATCTCACCGGTGATTCAAATTCTCATACCCATGTTCAATACAAGTGCCCCTTCGCACTCGTATTGAACTCATGGGTATGAGAAGGCTTTTTATGAGATTCAAAAACCGTTCAAGCTCTCCGGTGACATTCAAAAATCGCACTCCTGAACTCAATTTTTTATAATGTAAAAAAAGTAAATAAATTTTGTCCTTACGACGCTTTCGTCGACGGCACCAATTAAATTTTATGCGGCGACCATCATTGGTTCCTGCGTCCGCGGCATGATGTCTCGATAAACGTTTTATCGCGCCTGCTAACTCCATCGTTCGCGCGCAAAAAGAAAGAGAGCTAGGGCGCGATATTCTTTATCGCACCATCATGCCGCGGGCGCTGGCGTGAACTCTGATGTGGCTAGCTGTTGCGATATTTAGTACAATCACAGTATAAGAAAGAGTATCTATTACTAGACACTCCCTTCCTCCCACCAACTTTTTACCTCACCCCCTCTATCGCCCTCTGGTTGCCTCGCACTGGTTACTCTACTCGTTACCTATACAGGTTCAATTTCTTTGGTTTCGCATGTGCTGACGTCATCGTGTAAATTTCAAAGTTTTGTATGCAGTGTCCGGGCTGTGGTACAATTCTTCATAGAAATCGTGCGTTTTGACGTCCAATAAAGAGTTTCTGATTTGATTAGTTGGTATTACTTAACTTCTATGATTGTTTCAAACTTCAGATCTCATCTGCGAGTACTTCTATCGGACCAATCTCCTGACCTATATAAATACCTACACAATAGTGATCCAATTGGAATCTATCTGTTAACAAGACAAATTGCCCACAGCCCGTAGGGTTCTATTACGCAGATAATGAATGTATTGAATTAATTATAGGAACCTAGGTGTAAATGAATGCGGTTCGTAGATATTCGTCTATTACACGAGAATGGAATGGAAATTATTATGTAGAGGCAATGTAGAGGTGATGCTTTGCGGAGCGGTTTAGGCTTTCAATTTATTAAGGTTTGGGCACAGTATAAGAAAGAGTATCGTTTGGATTCATAGAGTCACAAAAAATACATCTAGAACTTATTAGTTTGATAGTTTTGTCCCGGACCTTTGGAAGGCGTGTGTGGGGACGAAGCCGACACGTAGAGGCTCTTTAGATAATTTCTAGTAAATCGTAATGTGACACTAACCAGCTATAAAAGTGGCAACAGACTCCCCGTCACACTAGATAAAGATTCGGCACTACCTCTAGCGAAACGTAGATGTTTTGAGGTTGCAGCATATCTCTGACTACCCCCTCGGGGAATATAGCAGTGAGAATATGCTGATGCTAATCATCATCGCCATCATAGGCCTTTACATCTGGTGCAGATGGTTTAAGCACTGCTTAAGGGCATGCTTATAATATAAGAGTGGATCCAAAACAGCCGACGATCAGTGTAGGACCACAGCCCGGACACTGCATACAAAAATTTGAAATTGACAAGATGACGTCAGCACATGCGAAACCAAAGAAATTGAACCTAAGTCTTCATCGTAGGTAACGAGTAACCAGTGCGAGGTAACCAGAGGGCGATAGAGGGGGTGAGGTAAAAAGTTGGTGGGAGGAAGGGAGTGTCCGTACTGTATCTAGTAATAGATACTCTTTCTTATACTGTGGTAGGACTATTGTAACATTGAAAGGAGTGGAAAGAAATGCTATCTGGACTATTGGGTTGGGGTGCTATAGGGTTATAGATGGGACTATTGGCGCCTGCCTGACCAATGTATAACATGGAAAAAATGACAGACGGTGACTCGCCAACTCAAGATAGTTATTATTAATATTATTTGGTAGCAAATCTGCCATAATAATAATAACTCATATTCTCTGAAAATTTTAACCATCTACCTGGGTTTATAAGACACGTAGGTATTTAGACCGACACGGCTCACGTAACCGGCCTTGTTGCTCTAAGGGTAGCACGGACAGACGAACCGACGGACAACGCAGCCTAGGTAATAGGGTCCCATTGGCACCCTTTGGATCTAAGGGAACCATAAAAAAGAACTTGTTATTATGTTGTATTAAGTCCAACAAAGATCCAGCAAAACTTATGAAACTATGTTAAGTAAACAATATAGGTACCTATTGGGTTCATAATGATTTCTATCTCATGTAAATCACTATCATCACTTCATCATCACTTCACTACATCACTATCACTACATAGTATAAAACAAAGTCGCTTTCTCTTCATCACTATCACTATCATCATCACTACATAGTATAAAACAAAGTCGCTTTCTCTGTCCCTATGTCCCTTTGTATGCTTAAATCTTTGAAACTACGCAACGGATTTTGATGCGGGTTTTTTTAATAGATAGAGTGATTCAAGAGAAAGGTTTATATGTATAATAACATCCATTAAATAGTGGAGAAGTACTGTTATTTTTAGGGTTTCTAATGTGATGTCGTAAATAATTACATTTTTTCCGCTTACATTGCAAACGCAGGCTGAACCCTACGAGTTTTATCAAAATAATGTACTAAGTATTGTACACATTGAAAAGGTCTACAGAAAAGTCCGTGATGGTATGTGTCTATCTCTTATGGATAACCCACAATAACTTTTTTTGTCATTTACTTTTTACGACAAATAATGGCTAATTTTCGAAGCGATTTTAACCAATACAGCATTAATCCTTAACCAATTAAATACCTTGAATACATTGTTAATTTAATATAGATCTATATGGCCCTTTACACCGTATGATTTAAGTGAATATTTTCGAAGAGATTACAGATTTAAAAATTGCGGGACGTAGCGTTTGCGGCGGTACCGGCCGGCCGCCCGGTGCGGCAAGAGCGTGCGAAGCCGGAGCGGGCCGCTATGTTTTTATATACAACGTTCACAGTTTTTCTGTAGTGTATTTAGTATCAGCATTGCACCCGTGCGAAGCCGGGGCGGGTCGCTAGTAATAAATAAATGCTATTGGGTATAAGGAAAAGTATCATTATCCTTTAAACCAAATACTCTACCTATCAAACTGAACAACTTTTACTACGGGAGCAAACTGATCGAAGCAAAAAAAAATCTACTGTTGCATACATTTGAGTCGAGTTATCGAGTAGGTATCGGAGTTTAGTATTGGACAGCAGATTTTTTTTTAGCTCCAATCGGTTTGCCTAGTTGTTCAGTTTAATGGGTAGAGTATGTGGTTTAAAGGATCATGATACTTTTCCTTACACTCTGTAGAAGGGAAATATTAAGTACTGAGTATGTTAGGAAGACAATAAATGTCACGAAAAAAGGTCTTAAATTCGACCAGTATAACTCTCAATGTACAAACCATATATTATTCAGTCGGGTAGCGAAAGAAAACACATGTAACGCAACGTTTCTCTGAGGGAAAACGACTTAACTTTATGGAAAGTGTCGATCCTTGGTCGATCCGAATTCAGGAAGGGATCGGAAATAATTTAGTAAAAAATAGAAGCATGAAAGTCGTATGTATGGGCCAAAGTTTTATGGAAAAATGCAATTTTGTTATCAACTTAGGAGGACAGGCGGGCTTGCGAAGAAATTTGTAGAATAGGCCACTTTTTCGACTGTAAACATATTTGTCCGATTCGTCCCTCCCATACATTCCGCCGACTAAAGTGCGAAGGAGACAATTGCTGCTCGGACTCGATTGAGTCCAAAGCTAAAACTGCAGCCAAGAAACTTGGTATCCTGAACAAGGTTAAGCGGTACTTCACGCCTGCACAGCTTCTTAATCTCTACAAAGCCCAAGTGCGATCTTGCATGGAGTACTGCTGTCACCTCTGGGACGGCTCTGCGAAATACCAACTTGACGCACTGGACTCAGTTGAGCGTCGAGCCAAGAGACTCATCGACGACGATGCACTCGTCGAGGCTAAGTTACTTAGTCTGGAGCACCGACGATTGGTCGCTTGTCTATCGGTATTCTATCGGCTACACTTCGGCGAATGAGCCCAGGAGTTACATGACCTGATTCCACCATCCCCCTTCCATCATCGTACGACAAGACGTAGTGCCAGACTGCATCCATACGTTGCCGATATTCGAAAAATCCGCACAAATAGGTTCGCATCCTCTTTTATAATGAGAACCGGTAAGGTTTGGAACTCTCTCCCTGCTTCTGTTTTCCCAAGCAAATACAATCAGGATATTTTTTAAAAGAAGAGTAAAGGCTTTTTCTGGGCGAGCGCGCTACATCCTCGGTTTCATCTACACTTCCCATCAGGAGAGTTGAAGCCAAGCGCAAACCCATTTTGAATAATAAAAAAAAAAACTAAAGTGCGAAGGAGACAATTGCTGCTCGGACTAATTTCATCTACATAAAATGGACGAAATCAGCATTTCGTATTCCCCTGTTTCCTTCTCCAAAACAAAACCGATATTAAGATTTATTTCAAGAATAATAATTAATAGAAAGATTGGCTATGTTTGTACGTTCTGCTTTTTTTTTTAGGTATTTGTCAAAGAAGAATGGCAAATTTGGACCCAGCCATTTTTTACGAAAGCTAAAAGCAGTTCAGGATGGCGGCGGCGGTCATAATTATTATTATTTTTTTTTTTTTTTTTTTTTTTTTTTCTTTATTGATTATAGAGGGTTTATTCAAGATTTGAATATGTCACCCTCATCATTGAATACAAAAGAAGCAGTAAATGAAAACAAAAAAAATTAACAGAAAATAAGAAATTTACAATAAAAGGAACAAATCAGCTGTTCCTAAACTTAAGAGCTAGTTGTACCAATTTGTACAGCATCATAGCCTCGCCAGAAAGGGGAGACGATAAAAAACCGTTACAAACACCTACATTTTGACTGTAGGGGTTCAATACTTGACGACGTTGTACCGCGATCCGCTCACACTCCACCAGAATGTGATGAACATCTTCTACCACACCACACAAATCACAATTGGGAGATTCAGTTTTGCGCATCATAAAACCGAAACTATTCAGTGGGATATGACCGGATCGCAGCCTCAGAGCGGTCACAATATCTTGCCGGCTCATCTTCCCGTCCCCGAACCAGAGAGAGCGGAGAGGGGTGGGTTGAACAGTCTTGTACCAAATGCCCTTAGTTCGAGATCTCTCATCAAAATATTCAGACCACTCCTCGTAACAATTTTCCCGAACCTCTCTCAGATAGTCACTGTACCAAGGCAAACAATGTAAATCAACTTAGTGTAGGGGCCAGGACAAGAAAAAAAAAATCTCGTATGTAAGTTCTGTATATACCTACAACAGGTATGGCTGTATTCGGGGTACTCTCAGGATCACGAATCTGCTTGTTGTATAATTCAAAAGTGGTGGAGGGGGTAGCAGTGACGTCATAAAGATGGCCGCCGACGGTTTTAGTTTTTCTTCAATTGTAGCGCACCTATGAAGTCAATCTGGTTGTGCGAGGTGTCATTTGAAAGCTTATTAAATTTACTTTAATCATTCCATAGACACCTAAAGTGAAAAATTTGTATTTACTGAAATATTTTGAATTTAATGCATTTTTTGCTACCTACCAGCAATCATTCCTCCAGTTTTCTCGGAAACGGATAACTATATTGTGATTATAGCTATTACATAAAACATACCGAATTTTATGAGCTATCTAAAAACTTAAATTGTATAAAAATACAACTTCAAACGACTGAGCTGTGTCAAATTTACTGGTGCACTGTAACTATGAGTCCAAGAATGCGTCGGTTTGCGGCGGGGCGGAAGGACTGCAAATAAAATTATTACTTATAGATTATTATATAATTAGGGTTTCCATTGTAATATGACTTAGAAAAATATACAATTTTATATTATTTATTTGCACATGCGTTTACATAGACTGTAGATGTACAGGGTTTAAACTTAAATGCGTAACATTTTTAGACCATAAAACTGAACAACTTTTACAATGGGACCAACTTAGAAATAACGAGAAAAATAATCCGCAGTTTCATACATTTTGGTCGAGAAGGGATTGACATATTCTATGGAACATCCCATTATATTTCACTATTTCTTTGTTGGCTCCAAGGTGATAGTGGTTCAGCTTTATGGTCTGAATTGAAGTAGAAGTTCCCCATTTGATGTATGTAATGTAAAGTATTGAATTTCACACTCTGTCACAGAATAGGTAATAGTACCTATACATATAGTTCTTCATAACAAGGATGAAGCTGCCTTGGAAAAATGAATAAAAAAATGAGAAATCCAAAACAAATTTACAGGTTTATAAATATTTATAGTTATAAAAAAACAATTGTTAGTTGCAAGAAGGTTGCAAGCATGCAAAGTAAAAGTAGGTAGAATGATTCATCAACATCACCAAAATTATACTGATTTAAGCATAGGTCTCCCCGATATGGCATTTTTCATCTCGCTCTCCAGCAGCCTGTTCTTTTAACAAAATAAATGGTTGTCGTTGTTATCGGTGACAACTTTTCGTTTTCCAATGTCCAACCATAGTTTGTAGGTGGTCCACATCTGCAGTGGCCCAAATGCATATTTGGTAATTTGCTCTTTTTATAAGTAGGTATGTTGTTTAAGAGCTTCTTGTGACGGTGGAAGATTATCCACGTTACAAATACCTATTTAAAAAAATCTGCTCTAAGATTGTCCATATTGTCAACCGTGTACGATTTAGGTTTCTTATGACAGTAAAGGGTCGTAATAAATTTCTCGCCTTTTTGCCTAGATCTTCTGTTAGGTCAACCACCGATCCAAATCTTTCCAGAAGATCGTAATTTTTTGTGAAGACTTTCCACGTGCCATTCTTTGAAAAACCTAACAATGAGCTTGTGTTGTCGCATCCTGTAAGAGCGTGGTACGCCAATAAATCCTGCTAGTAAATCAAATTGCAATGAATTTATTTCACAATACGTGATATACAAATCTTGAGGGAGATATAAGTAGAACTATGTTAAACAGCAGAGCCATTGATTGACGATTTACTGTTGCTCATTCATTTCTTCGACAAGTTACCAGCGAAGGTCTGGATTCAATGTGGAATGAGCGCGAGTAAACCAAAATACGTTTCAGTCCATAAAATTGTTCAAGCTGTCGGACCAGAACGACACTGTTTATTGGCGTACTACGCTCTTACAGGATGCGACAACAAAAGCACATTGTTAGGTTTTTCAAAGAAAAGCACGTAGAAAGTCTTCACAAAAAATTACGATCTTATGGAAAGATTTGGATCGGTGGTTGACCTAACAGAAGATCTAGGCAAAAAGACGAGAAATTTATTACGACTCTTTACTGTCATAAGAAACCTAAATCGTACACGGTTGACAATATGGACAATCTTAGAGCAGATTTTTTTTAAATAGGTATTTGTAACGTGGATAATCCTCCACCGTCACAAGAAGCTCTGAAACAACATATAAAAAGAGCAAATCGCCAAATATACGTTTGGGCCACTGCAGATGTGGCAATTCAAAATGTACCACCAGCTACAAACCATGGTTGGACATTGGAAAACGAAAAGTTGTCACCGATAACAACGTTAACCATGTTTTTCGTTAAAAGATTTGGAATTAATATCTTGCCAATGCAAAACAGGCTACCGCAGTGCGAGATGCGGCTGTGTCAATAAAAATCAAAAATGCATCCCATTCGGGGAGAAGGTATGTTAAACCAGTATAATTTTGGTGATGTTGATGAATCACTCTACCTAGTTTCACTTTGCATGCTTGCAATCTTCTTGCAACTAACAATTGTTTTTTTTTCTAACAATAAATATTTATAAACCTGTTGAATTGTTTTGGATTTCTCATTCTTTTATTCACTTTTCCAAGGCAGCTTCATCCTTGTTATATAGAATTATGTACTACCTATGCTCTAACATAGTGTAAAATAAATGCGTTACATACATAGATTTATATATTACTAGCGTAAGGATAGGCCCGTCAGAATATTTTACAAAAACCTTCTTCATAGAAACAAAAATTTGCGCTATCTGTCATAACTCGTATACGAACTATATCGTGTCATATATTTGTAGTGCTCTAAATTGACATTTTTCCTTGCATTTTAGAGCCAACGAACTGGGGACAATAGTCAAACTCATAGGCCATGTCCTTACGCTAGTAATATATATGTCTTTGGTTACATCTATCAAATAGGTTCTTCAGTTCAGACCATCAAGCTGAACCACTATCACCTTGGAGCGAACATAGAAACAGTGTTAAAAAATGGGATGTTCCATAGAATATGTCAATTCCTTCTCGACCAAAATGTATGAAACAGCAGATAATTTTTCTCGTGATTTCAAAGTTAGTCCCATTGTCAAAGTTGTTCATTTTTATGGTTTAAAGCACCCCCTTAAATATATTACGCATTTAAGTTTCAACCCTGTACATCTACAGTCTATGTAAACGCATGTGCAAGTAAATAATATAAAATTGTATATTTTTCTAAGCCATATTACAATGGAAACCCTAATTATATAATAATCTATAAGTAATAATTTTATTTGCAGTCCTTCCGCCCCGCCGCAGACCGACGCATTCTTGGACTCATAGTTACAGTGCACCAGTAAATTTGACACAGCTCAGTCGTTTGAAGTTGTATTTTTATACAATTTAAGTTTTTAGATAGCTTATAAAATTTAGTATGTTTTATGTAATAGCTATAATCACAATATAGTTATCCGTTTCCGAGAAAACTGGAGGAATGATTGCTGGTAGGTAGCAAAAAATGCATTAAATTCAAAATATTTCAGTAAATACAAATTTTTCACTTTAGGTGTCTATGGAATGATTAAAGTAAATTTAATAAGCTTTCAAATGACACCTCGCACAACCAGATTGACCTCATAGGTGCGCTACAATTGAAGAAAAACTAAAACCGTCGGCGGCCATCTTTATGACGTCACTGCTACCCCCTCCACCACTTTTGAATTATACAACAAGCATTTTCGTGATCCTGAGAGTACCCCAAATACAGCCATACCTGTTGTAGGTATATACAGAACTTACATACGAGATTTGGTTTAGAGACGACTTTTTTGCGGGTGGCCGATAGTCTAACTCCATCCGTCGCCGCTTCCCTAGCTAAACCATCAACCCTTTCGTTTCCTACCAGACCTGTATGGGAAGGCACCCACTGTAAGACTATTTTCTTATCTCTAAGTTTATAAATACTGTTCAGAATTGAATACGCCACTGGAAGCCCTCTAAAGACCGAAGAGCATCGAATCAAGTGAAGGAGTGCACTCCTCGCATCTGTAAATATCACAAAATGTTCACAATCTAAAGACTCAATGTAAGCCAAAGCTTCCGCGATTGCAACCAGTTCTATGTGCATTATTGATGTATTGATGCTAATTCTGAACTTATGATGAATGTTTAACTGTATATCATAAAATGCGGCACCACCACAGTGCTCGTCCTTAGACCCGTCCGTATAGATATGATAGAAACCTGAGTACTGATCACTCAACGACTGACACACAACCATCCCCAAACTCTTAGAATTGTAGCATCGTTTAGGCTTATCCACAACCTCTATCTTCGGTTTAACGACATGAGATAAGTCTATGTTACTGACCCACGTCTCCAATGTAAACATTTCTAGCTGCTGACTAGAATATATTGATTTTGATTTCAATAAATTGTGGAGAATTGTCAAAAGCGGTTTTTTCTTACGTCTCCAATAAAAGTTTTGGCATAAATTTGATAAACTTTCCAGCATACTAATTATGACAGCTTCTTCGAGTGACTTAGACTTCAGCCAAAATTTACCAGCCAAATAACGTCTACGGACTGACAGAGGTGGTATATACAATTCAGACTCCATCGAATGTATGGGTGTACTTCTCACAAAACCTCCTATCAAGCGCATACATATATTTTGAAGTCGATCGAGCTTGGCAACATGACTAATACAAGCATTATCGTATAACATACTACCATAATCGATCCTGCTACGAATAATAGTGAAATAAAGACGTCTCAGATGTGTGGGGTGAATACCCCATCCTGACCCTGCCAGCACTTTAAATGGTCTAATATATTTCGAGACCTTTTCTACGACTTCATTAATATGTTTGCCCCATCTAAGTCCTCGGTCCAACCACATACCCAAATATCTGACCGTGTCGACTACTTGAAGCTTTAGTCCGTTAACCCTTATATCTATAGCCTCTCTACGGTAGCCTCGCTTAAACACACAAATTTTGCTTTTATCCGGCGAAATGTCTAACCCCATACTTGATAGCAAACTGCCAATTGTATCTAAAGCCGATTGAATTTTAGCCTTGCCTTCGGTGATAGACTGACAATGAACGTATAGAGCAAAATCGTCAGCATATTGAGAGATAAAGACATCTCTTTCCAGCCTCTTACAAATTTCCATGGTCACTACGTTGAATAATAAAGGGGATAAAGGATCACCCTGTGCCAGGCCTCGGCTAGCAACCCTGGATATAAAGGTGTCACCTACCTTGATTTTTAAAACTCTTTTATGAAGAAAATTCCACAAGTAACCACAGATACTGGAGCCAACTTGGAGCCGATCTAAAATTGACAATAAAACTGCATTATCGACGTTGTTATAAGCACCCTCTATGTCTAAAAAACAGCTCATAGTGGAATTACCTTCGGAAAACCCTATCTGAATCCTAGACACCAAGCAACTTAAATTATCTAAGCATGACCTACTTTTTCTGAACCCTGTGGTGTTGATAGAAAATAACCCTTGTTTTTCCAGGAACCATTCAAGCCTTTTATTCAGAATATAGTGAAAGATCTTGCACAGACAAGACATTAAAGAGATCGGCCGAAGTGAAGAGACCTCATATGAATCACGGCCTGGCTTTGGTATAGGGACTATAAAAATGTCGCGCCATTGAGATGGAACGAAACCGTGGCTTAAAAAGCTATTGTACAGAGACAACAAGATTAGTTTACCCTTTTTAGGTAAATTTTTTACCATAGAATATGAAATATCGTCACATCCAGGAGATGTATCCTTATTTTTAATACATTTTTCTAGCTCCTGCATTGAGATAGCATCTTCTAACTTAGGGTTGAAACTTGTAAAATTTGGTGCTGCTTGGGTTACGTAATCAGGTGTAAGGGAACACAGAAGCGCTTTGGCATTAGACGAATCCACGCAACGACGGGGAGACTTATACCCTTTCATCCACTTCATTTTGCGCCACAATTCACTAGAAGAGGTTGATTCGTCTATTGAGGAACAAAAGTTATGCCAAGATTCGCATTTAGCGTTTCGTATGTTTTTTTGAGCCAAACTGATTTTTTCGTTTAGAATGTCTAGGTTTTGCGGAGTAGGATTACGTCTAAATTTTGATAGTGCCAACCTACGTTGTGCTACAGCGTGAGAAAGATCAGGGCGCCAAAATGATTTAGGGGTAAATTTCGATTCCGGGTTTTGACAAATTTTAACTAAAGGGATATATTTTTCGGCTGCCTGATGGATAGCAGATATAAATGTGTCGTACGCTTCCTGTAGGGCATTGGGCAAAACCAATTTCTCAAGGAAATCCTCTAAATACTTACTATATCCTATCCAATCAGCTTTTCGATAATTTCTCTTTACAATGGGGGGATAAGTTGCATTACAAAAAGTAGAAATTTTGATCATTAGGTGGTCACTCCCTAAACTCTCATTTAAAACCGACCAACTAAAATTCATCGCGATATCCAAAGACACCAAAGATAAATCTGGGGAAGACCTTTGAAGGGAGCCGTTTACTAAACGGACTCTAGTAGTTTCACCGTCATTGAGTATGGAGTAGTTACTGTCTATGAGGGAATTGAAAATGTGTTTACCTCTTGACTCTGTTTTATAAGACCAGCAAGTGTGGTGGGCATTTAAATCCCCAAGTATTAGAGTCTTCAAAGAAAAAAAAGATAAAAGATTATCCCAGTCACTTTGCGAAGCGGGCACACTTTGAGGACAATACACAGACAGAATATTCTCTACAGGACCGCAATCAAATAATTTTATGGCTAACACCTGAATCCCACGGTTGAGTAGATCGACGCGAATTAGTTGTGACTTAATAGACTTATGAACCAATATTGCTACTCCCCCGTAGGAATCCTCCCTGTCCAATCGGTACACGTCATAACTACCTACCTTGTACAGACTTTCAGGTGTAAGCCATGTTTCGCTAATAACAGCGATATGAATCTTCTCCTGTCGTAAAATCTCAGTGAAAGCGATGGTCTTCGGTCTTAAGCTTTCTGCATTCCATTGGATAATATTCAATTTAACATTATTTGTGTACTTATACATTATGTAAATTTGTATAAAAATTCTGCTACACCTTTTAAAAACGGCCACTCAGAAATAAATTGCAATACAAAAATAACGGACCACTCTACACACAGATTAATAGCGCTATGAAGCTTCTCATGAAAGCTTACATTTCGGATAAATATCACCTCCTTCAACTTATTTAAAAGATCACTAAAAGACACTTCTTTCTCTTTGCTTTCATGTTGTTGCTCTTCCTGCAGCTTCTGTCTTTCAGCCTCTACCTTAGCGCTCCACATGGCCCAATCCACTTCCTCCTCCTCTGATCTACCTTTTTTATTTTGCATTCCAGATGTCCCAGGCTTATGAATGTTATGGTATAGGGTACTTGGTTTGTGTACATCAGCTTTGACTTTCACTATCTCAGCAAAAGTAGGGGGAGTACTTCGCTTTGAACCGGTATCCTTACGTTCAGTTTGGGGGTCCACGTAATAGGTTTGCTCGAGTGGTATAGGTGATACGGAGGGGACGTAAATAGTCAAGGCTTTCCTGTACGTGCAACCGAACTCTGCCATTAATTCTCTAATCCTCTTTTCCTTCAGGAAAGCAGGGCAAGATTTGGCTAGGGCCATGTGCGGACCGTCGCAGTTTAAGCACTTAAAAGATGTAGTGTCGCAGTTTTCGTGGTTACCCCCACACTTAGGGCATAAGATCTTTTTAGAAGGACACATTCGTCGCATATGACCCAGCTTCCAACACTGAGAGCACTGCGTAACAGGGAAGATAAATGGATCAACTTTTATATTAATCCCACATACAGATACAAACGGTGGCAAAGCCGATCCGTTAAAACACAGCCGAATACTCTCACTTAGACACCAACCACCGTCGTCTCTGTTCCGACGATTAAGCCGTTTTAGTGACACCAACTGTGTATTATCAGGGCAGTCAATATTTTCCAGAACCTCTTTGTCAGTTAAATCAATATCAACATCCTTGATCACCCCGTATCTGTATGATACCTCCATAGCTTTTTGAAATGTCCACCCCTTTACTATAAAATTTTGACATTGCAGCAATTTGTTACTCGCAGTAGGGTTTTCAAATTGTAGTCGTATTTTATAGGGATTAATATATTTAACCTGACTAATATGTGTAATGCCATTTTCTTTAAGCATCCGTGCTAGGGCGAATTGCTTAGGAAGCTTGTCCTTGCAATAAATATAGACGTCATTAACAATTTCTTTGTGATCGTTACTAATCTTACGCAACCTTTTCCCCTTCCCTTGCACCTCAGTCCAATCCTCCGCCCCCGACTCCTCCCCCCTCTCTTCTACCTCACGGTTTCTCTTCAACGGTCTCCTATGAACGTCATCATCATCTTCAATTGAGTGTAAAATTTCCTCATTATCTGACGAATCTAAATCAATCGATGAACAACGTATATCATCGCAGTCCGGCGGCGGCGGCGGCGGGGGGGATAGATATCCGTCCCCGGTAATATTACGTTCACTCATAACGTCCGTAGGTAATTACCGCACCACGCTCTGGCTGTGCCCGAGCGCAGGTAGATCACGCACCAGGCGCGTAACGCGCCGAGCGCCGAGCCCGGGCTCTAAACAATAGGTACAAGGATCGAAACCGGTTAACCGACGCGACTATTTCGCACGAGTGCCGATACGAAACTGATAATTATTATAAACAGAAAAATTTAAGGCATTTTATAAAAAAAAAAAACTATTTACCCGGACACACGAAGGACACTTTTGTGACAAGCCCGCCCGGCCGCTCCCGAACGCCCTTTAAGGCCACTCCTCCCATTTGCAAGGCTCTCTTTCTTGCAAGCAAACTTTTGCAATTAGCCATCCCGCTTCAATTCCGTGGCACCGGTCGGAATTTTCCGTTTTCTTTGAAAACCTGTATGATTTTTTATGAATTTTTAAAATATAAGAAAACCACATCATTCTTTATTGTATTGTATTGTAATCAACAGTAAAACGGTTACAACTGGAAAAAAAGAGGTGACTTTGGACTCGTTTTTCTTCAGTTTTATTAATTAAAATAGATTTCGAGAAAAATCACATCACTTCTCATATCCTGTAGATTGTTCAGTTTTGTTTTCTGCTTAAAAAGTGCCATAGTTAATGTATAAAATGGTTACAAAGTTACTCAAAACCGGGCGGACGCCCCTTAAACTAGGAAAAATCCGGGGTAACCCGGACGGATGGCAGCCCTCTTGTGGCGGTCGCTAAATTTGCGGACATCTTTTATCCCCACTAGTATGAATCAATGAAAACCTACTAATATTACATTTTACAATCACCCCATTTGTATTCACCATAACAATTATTATTGAATGAGATCAAAAACACTTTCAATTGAAATGAAAATTGCTATGTAAATAATTAATTTAATATTTTACCACTAGGGATGTAACGATACTGATGCCGATTTGATAATATCGGCATGGCAAGCTGTCAGAATTGTCGATACCTCTTTGAGCTTTTGCCAATGGGTTACCTACTTGTTATTTGATAAATAAATAAAAAACTGCCAATTGAATTATTGGTTTTATGTATAATTAGAAATAGCTTTTGCCCTCGGCTTCGTCTGCTTTGACATTTAAAAAGTACTCGTATATATCCAAACATTGTCATTGAAAAAGTTGTTAATCCGGAACATTGTCTGTGTGCATTTTATTTTATTTCATTCAGCCGTTTATGCTATGCTATATTAAATGATACATAATATAATACTAAAAATAAAACTAAAAATAATCCTAAAGATAAATAATATCCAATTAGAGAGCGTCACTAGCGCGTTGCGGAGAGCTATGGAAACTCAATCATGGGTGGCCGGGTTCGAATCCGCACGGTCTACATGCCATGCACCAATTGGTTTTGCTAAATTATAGGAAACCTGCATAATTATATGCAAATGCAAAAAATTTTATACGTATATGAATTCTACCAATCTACGGGCACGCTTGGTTGGCTAATGCCGAATGGTCCTTGAGGGCTCCCTGTGGCCTGCAGTGGGATGTATGTAGGCTGATGATGATGCTGATGAATATACTATATGGATAATTTTGTCCCTCTTATATCGGTATCGTCGATTACTGACGACAAAAATCGGTATAGGTACCTATCGTATCGGCATAAACAAGTGTTGTTTCATCCCTAACTTTTACCTCTTATGTTATTCATTATTCAGCATTCGGGCGGCCAGTATCCCTTTGTATGTATTAACATAACAATTAAAAAAGTAGAATTGAAACAAACTGAACGAATTTCATAAATTGCTCGGGGATTTGTCATTTCGACGTCACGTCTTTTCGAAATGAGTGACAGGCAAACAAATGTTTGTTTACGTTTGTTTTAAAAGTTGATCACTGCTGTTGCTTTGTTTTAAATGGAATATTAGGATGTCCATTTTATAATGCGACCGCAAAGTTATCTTTGTCAAATTATGTTGCAACTTGACATTGTCTGATTGGTTGGTTGTATTGTTTTTAATTGGAACAAATAATAATAATTATTAAGTATATTTTTTAAAGATTATGAAGATGACAGCTTGTTATAGAAAGAGGGTATCTTTAGTTTAGAAGAGAATATTTTAAATAAGCCACTTAATTAACCGGCTAGGAGGATCGTTAATTTGCGCCGTTTATAAAAGCCTGGAAAGAATAGACTGAATAATGTTTAACCCATAGATTTATATATATATTACTAGCGTAAGGATAGGCCCGTCAGAATATTTTACAAAAACCTTCTTCATAGAAACCTTTTTACTCCGTTTGTTGTTGAGAGCAGACGTGCATTCGGTTAACTTATAAAAATACCAAATCTTGTTTAGGCAAATTAGAACTTATTCTGTTATACTTAAAGTAAAAAATATCCACAGCGCATTAATTAGAGTTCCATGCCAAGGAACAGAAAGACCTTCAGCAACGTGTAGTGGAGATTGCTTCATGCTCCAAGACTAACAGCCAAGACTGTTGCCACTTGAAACTTGAGCTAGTGAAACTACAATCTGAATTAAACATGCAGCAGCAACGAGAACGCAGTCAAAATTTGGAAATCACAGGTATTCCGGAAAGGTCTGGTGAAAACCTTAATACCTACGTAATCAATATTGCTCGCTCCGCGGGGGTTGAGCTGTCCGTGCTGGACATAGATCATGCCACAAGAATCCACCCTCGTATCAAAATCCCCGGCCGTCCCAGAGTGATCATCGCGAAACTAAAATCACGTCAACTGCGTGATTCTATTATCTCTGGAGTTCGTACAAAACGAGGTGTTACTACCTCCGACATTGAGATACCTGGAGACTCGATTAAATTATATATTAATGAACACCTGACCCCTATCAACAAACTATTATACAGGAATGTCCGAGAAAAATGCAAAGCGAAAGGGTATCAATTCTCATGGATACGAGATGGGAAGATCTTTGCACGAAGGGATGATACGTCACCCTTTATATTGTTACGAGCGACGGGTTACGGGATTGGAGTGAAACGCTAAGTCCAATTTTACAGAGTTTATTTGGGATACACTTACAAACGGTCCACCTCACAGAGGTTCCCCTATTCGGTTCACTTCACCGGGTCCTCCTCGCAGGGATTCCCCGTGCGCCACTTACTGTCACTGTTCACAGTCCACTACGTCACTACTGTGACGACCCGACACGCGTCACGGCTATGACGTCACGACGCACGACACTATGACGACACGCACCACACTGACACTATGACGTCACGTACTACACCGACACTATGACGTCACGCACTACACTGACACTAGTCTACTCACTGTTCCACTCTTAGCACTTTTCTCTTCACTAGTACTTTTCCACTTTTACTTTTCTTCCTTTTGTTTCGCACTGTTCACTGTTAAATCAAATACTGAACCATCAGACGGAATGCGCCGCCTTTTATATCCCGCAGAACGTTCTGGAATACCCTTTTTCCGATCTTCTTTTCTTTACTCGTTTGTTTACCTCCAGATATTTCCAACCCCGCCTTCTTTTCTCGAAACCGATCGAAGACACGCCCACTTTTCTGATTCTTTTCAAATATTCGTAATTTCGCCTCCTTTCTCGAAGTTCCTAGACACGTCACCTTTTTGTCCCCTTTTAAATATTCCTTCTCTTTCTTCCTTCTAGAAAATTTCTAAAAACACTAAAATCTAGAAATATTTTTGGCGCGGATCGGATTCGAACCGTCACCCCCTAGCATGGGAGGCGGAACCTTAGACCGTAGGACCACGGCGATTGTTAATGGCCCGGCCGAATTTTCGAATGCCTTCTTTACGTTTGACGTTTGACAGCGGCCGTAACACTGCCCCTCCCTTAGTTCTGCTCGTCCCGAGCATCATTAGTGCCGAAATATCGAGCTAATCGATCCACGTGCACTATCTTCAACGGGCTCCTTGGCGATCGTCGAATTCGATAGGTGACGTCATTTATCCTAGTCACTACCTCATACGGCCCTTCCCAACTTGCCTGCAACTTCGGACTCTTCCCTTTCCTCCGAACTGGATTATGCAGCCAAACTGATGTTCCTTCCTCAAACCCAGCATAGTTCGCTTTTCGGTCATATCGTGTCTTTGAACGGTCACTTGAGTTTTGACCTGCTTCTCGAAGTTGTTCATAAATGTCGACCATTTTTTCCCGCAGTTCGCTCACATAGTCACTGATACTTTTAGGAGTGCCTGGTGCGCATCCTGATAGCAAATCTGCTGGAAGCTTCAACTCTCTCCCGAAGTTTGCTATTGCTGGAGTTGCCGAAGTACTCTCATGAACAGCGGTTCGGTAGGCCAACAGGAAAAGAGGTATGTACTCGTCCCAGTTATCTTGATGATTATCGACGACCTTCGCAAGATGCCGTTCCAAGGTTTGATTGAATCTCTCCACCATGCCGTCGGACTGAGGGTGATAAGGAGTAGTCCGGGTCTTGTGGATTCCGAAAATTTTGCAAACTTCCTGGAATAACTGTGACTCGAAGTTCCTGCCTTGATCACTGTGCATTTCCAACGGAACCCCGAACCGGCAGAAAACTTCATTCACCAACTTAGCCACAGTGACCGCTTCCTGATTTGGAATGGCAAATACTTCTGGCCACTTTGTGAAATAATCCATTACCACGAGTATATACCGGTTTCCCGATTTAGTGACTGGAAAGGGTCCCGCGACGTCCAAAGCGATTCGCTCCCAAGGCACCCCAACATTATAAATTCTCATTGCCGCCCTGCTCCTTGTATCAGGTCCCTTTACAGCTGCACAGACTGTGCACTTGCGGCACCAATCTTCCACATCGTCTCTGCAATGCAACCAGTAAAATCTTTCCTTTACTTTCTCCAAGGTTTTCTTTACACCCAAATGCCCTCCGGAAGTTCCATCATGAAAAACTCGCAGAATTTCTTTCACCTTAGCTTGTGGGACCACCAACTGTAGATACGAGTCTTTCCCATCCGATGTCTCCCATTTTCTACAGAGTAATCCGTTATGCACGATGAGGCTCTTCCACTGAGCCCAAAGCCCCTTCGTGACCGCCCCGTACCTTGCCACCTCACTCCACTGAGGCTTAGAACCACCACTCTTTAACCAGTTCAGGATTGGCCCGACTCCTGAGTCCTTTTCCTGTTCGCGACGCATTGCCTCGTTTCCCCACTCATCGTTGATGGCATCAGTTCTAATAACCTTGAGTGAAACTGTTTCCTTCCCTTCTTGCTTGCTGCAATGCTTACAATCTCCTGGACATGGTCTTCTTGACAGTGCGTCTGCATTGGAGTGAACTCTTCCACTTCGATGCTCTACTTCAAAGTTGAATTCCTGTAGTTGCTCCAACCATCTTGCAACTTGACCTTCCGGGTTCTTAAATTGGAGTAACCATTTCAGCGCAGCGTGGTCCGTCCTGACTAAAAATTTACGTCCCAGCAGATACTTCTTGAAGTGTTGTACAGCCTTCACCACGGCCAATAATTCTCGCCTGGTAACACAGTAGTTCCTCTCAGGTTTAGATAATGACTTACTGAAGTAGGCTATTACAGTTTCCTTTTCACCATGTCGCTGCGAGAGCACACCTCCAATCCCGATGTTACTGGCGTCTGCGTCTACAACAAATTCACCCTGGACATCGGGATATCCAAGAATTGGTGCCTTACTCAGACGTTCCTTTAACTCTATAAAAGCCTCCTCACATTCTGAATCCCATGTGAACTTCCTCTTTTCTTCCGTAAGTCGATGTAGCGGCTTTGCGATGTCCGAAAACCCTTTCACAAAACGACGATAGTAAGAGCAGAGTCCAAGAAAAGCTCTAACTTGTGTCTTATCTTTCGGTGTTGGCCACTCCCTCACAGCAGCAGTTTTGGCAGGATCGGTCTCGACTCCTCTCTCAGAGATTACATGTCCAAGGTAATTGACCTGTCGTTTGAAGAAAGAACATTTTTTTGGACTCAATTTAAGATTGGCTCCACGTAGTCTTTCGAAGACTTTCTCCAACTTTTTCAGGTGGTCATCAAAGTCTCGCCCAACAATGATGATGTCGTCCAGGTAGACAAGACAGGTGTCACCCAGAATTCCAGCTAGGACATGTTCCATCAATCTCTCGAAAGTCGCAGGGGCGTTACTCAATCCAAATGGCATTACCTTGAACTGCCACAGTCCTTTCCCGGTGGAAAACGCGGTTTTCTCCTTGTCTTTAGGGTCTACGTCCACTTGCCAGTACCCACTTTTCAGATCGAGCGTTGAAAACCACTTCATTCCATTCAAAGTGTCTAAGGTGTCGTCGATCCTTGGCAAGGGGTAGCTGTCTTTCTTCGTTACTTCATTCAGCTGCCGATAATCCACACAAAATCTTGTTGAGCCATCCTTTTTCTTGACGAGAACTACAGGTGAACACCAGGGACTTGATGAAGGTTCGATGATGTTATTCCTTCTCATGTCCTCTATCATTCCCTCCACTTCCTTCTCACGAGCAAACGGAATGCGCCTAGGTCGTTGCTTGATTGGCGCTACATCTCCCGTATTAATCGTGTGCTTCACCAAGTCTGTTCTACCAATATCCGCGTCGTTCTGGGAGAACAGGTCTGAAAAACGCCGCAGCAAGTTCTTCGCTTTCACAGCCTGTAGCTTAGTCAGGTCCTTGCTGGAGTCTTCCATAACTTTGGATACTACATCCTCCTCAGCCTTATGTTTCCTAGGAGGATTTTCCACACATTGTCGCAACCATAAAACTTCCTCACAGTGACCAACAACCTCCCCCTTCTCAATCGTCAGGTCCACATCTCCAACGTTAAGTATCGGGATTGAGGTAGATGAAACTGATCCAACAACTGTCCTTGCCGGAATCCAAGAAGTTTCAGTTTTAACTTTCTCTATCACAGCACATCTCCGTGGTAATCTCCCATCGTTACTCTTGGGCAAAACGACAGGTACCAAGGTCTGTGATCTAGGTTTGAGAACTGTTCTTCTCACACAGTAGACCTTTCCCGACGATCCACCTTTCATCGGAACCTCCTCTGTGTTACACCGTAGCACTCCGTTTTTCATGTCTATACTGCACTGGTGATTTTGTAAGAAATCTAAGCCAATGATGCAATCGTCCACTATTTCAGCTACAATCACCTCATGTTTGAAAGGAGTTTCCCCGATCTTAATTGAAACTCCCAACTCTCCCTTGACAGGTATGCGCTGGCCGGTAGCTGTTGTTAACTGCAGTTTGGTTTGTTGCAGAAGTCGTTTCTGATAACTTTCCATCTCGTTTATCAGTCGAGTATTGATCACTGTTCTCGAAGCTCCGGTATCCAAAGTTAGTTGACAGATTCTACCATTGACCTCTCCCTCGACTAACAGACTATTTCCGTCTGATGTCTGTCTGACTTTTATGGTTGGGGTTGCAACATAACCGGCCAGCGCCCACCCCGCAGCCCTGGCTGGTTTTAGTTTTCCTGCTGCTCATCAGTCGAGACTCCTACATCCCGACGACCTGTGCGCTTCGGGCAGGAGCTGCGAATATGCCCTCGTTCACCACACTCGTAGCACACATAACCGACGCTTCGATTTCTCGGCGGTGAGGTTCTAGTCACCACAATCTCCCTGAGGCGAGCGGAACGAGGATCCTGCCGTACAGCCTCCACCTCCAATGCATGGGCAACAGCGTCCCTGAGTGTAACATGGTGCCCAAGTCGCACGGCAGCTCGCACCTCCGGGTCCCGTATCCCGTCCGTAAAGGCCTGCAGGAGCATGTCATCGATGACTGCTGGTGATGACTGGAAAGCCTTACGCACGAGCTTCTCCACTTCCACGGACCATTGCTGCAGACTCTCGTTAGCATGTTGGTTTCGTTCCTTCAATCGCGCCCGATACATGTGTTCGAGATGTCCGTCGCCGAATCTAGCCTCCAGAGCCCCGAAAAGCTTGTCAATCGTTAGATTTTCACCAGCACCTACGGCTTCCAGCACGGTGAGAGCCTGTCCTTGGAGTGCCAATGTCAACGCAGACTGCGCTTCCTCTTTGCCCCAGCCATTAACTTTCATCGCTGTCTCAAACTGTAGCTTAAAGGCGGGCCACGACGTCAGTCCATCGTAAACCGGAGTCTTGACACCTTTCGGCTGTATGGGTGAGTCAAAAACAGCAGCGACACGGCTGTGAGATTTGCCCTGTTCAACCTCTCGCCGGATTTTGGCAAACTCACCCTCCACGCGATCCAGCCTTCCTTCTACAGCTTCGACTCTCTCTACTGCCTGGCGCAAGCCTTTCGTGATATCTTTATGAAGCGCCTCCTGCATCGTGCGCATTTGTTCTTCCTGGCGGCGAGCCTGTTCCTCCTGACGGCGAGCCTGCTCCTCTTTCAGTGCGCGCAGCTGTTCCTCCTGCCGGCGAGCCTGTTCCTCCTGCCGGCGAACCTGTTCCTCCTGGCGGCGAGCTGCCTGTTCCTCTTGACGACGAGCTTGATCTTCCTGACAGCGAGCCTGTTCCTCTTTCAGTGCGCGCAGTTGTTCCTCCATCATGCGCTGGATTTGACAGAGGAAGTTTCCTGGGTTTTGTTCCGGAGTGCGCTGCACTTCACCTCCCTCAGGTCTTCTCTCTGGGGTTCGCTGCACCTCAGTAACAAGGGCCGCACCTTCCTGCCGCGCTTCCGACATGGCCCGGGTGGTGACACCCTTTAACTCTTTTGGCACCAGCGGCATCTTACTCCAATATCCCACTTCTGACACCAAATGTTACGAGCGACGGGTTACGGGATTGGAGTGAAACGCTAAGTCCAATTTTACAGAGTTTATTTGGGATACACTTACAAACGGTCCACCTCACAGAGGTTCCCCTATTCGGTTCACTTCACCGGGTCCTCCTCGCAGGGATTCCCCGTGCGCCACTTACTGTCACTGTTCACAGTCCACTACGTCACTACTGTGACGACCCGACACGCGTCACGGCTATGACGTCACGACGCACGACACTATGACGACACGCACCACACTGACACTATGACGTCACGTACTACACCGACACTATGACGTCACGCACTACACTGACACTAGTCTACTCACTGTTCCACTCTTAGCACTTTTCTCTTCACTAGTACTTTTCCACTTTTACTTTTCTTCCTTTTGTTTCGCACTGTTCACTGTTAAATCAAATACTGAACCATCAGACGGAATGCGCCGCCTTTTATATCCCGCAGAACGTTCTGGAATACCCTTTTTCCGATCTTCTTTTCTTTACTCGTTTGTTTACCTCCAGATATTTCCAACCCCGCCTTCTTTTCTCGAAACCGATCGAAGACACGCCCACTTTTCTGATTCTTTTCAAATATTCGTAATTTCGCCTCCTTTCTCGAAGTTCCTAGACACGTCACCTTTTTGTCCCCTTTTAAATATTCCTTCTCTTTCTTCCTTCTAGAAAATTTCTAAAAACACTAAAATCTAGAAATATTTTTGGCGCGGATCGGATTCGAACCGTCACCCCCTAGCATGGGAGGCGGAACCTTAGACCGTAGGACCACGGCGATTGTTAATGGCCCGGCCGAATTTTCGAATGCCTTCTTTACGTTTGACGTTTGACAGCGGCCGTAACAATATTGATTAAGGAATCTGAGGATTTAAAAAAATATAATCTGACTTCACTTTCCATTTACATTTCATTGCGTGTATTATTATAATTTTTTTCTATTCATAGTTTGTACCTACATCGCTAAAATGTTATGTTTTTCATATTTTGTCTGTTTGTACGAATGTCGAAGATGGGTACAGTATGGGTGGTTAACAGGTGGGTACAATCATCATCATTTTTTTATACTAAACAAGTACGTTGCATTCCATTTGTCAATAACTATATATATGTACACACACTCACGCACCACCATATACACACCTAACACGATTAATATATCCTTACATAACATGTTGCGATATCATTTATACAAGTATATATTTATAATTTTACTAAACAAATGTATTCGTTTGGGAATACCTTCTCTTCTGTTTGGAAAACCAAATGCTTCAATCATGGCTGTTGTTATTGTAATTAATTCCGTTATGATTATTATCACAGTATATCTGATACGGACTTCTGGGTGCAATCCCACTTATGAGTCGGTTTGTTGGTTGAAACATTATTTAAGTATTTATATATTCAATGGATCCTAGCGATAAGAACAAAATTAGTATTTTTTATCAAAATGTTCGTGGTCTCCGCACTAAATGTTTAACCCTTTTTAATAATATTCTTTCTCACGATTACGACATTATCCTTCTAACCGAAACATGGTTACATAGTGATGTATTGGACTCGGAGATTTGTGACAGTAGGTATGAACTGTTTCGATGCGACCGCGACTCTTATCTGACAGGCAAGCAGACCGGAGGCGGCGTCCTAGTGTGTGTACGACGCGAACTGGCTGCCACATACCGAGGTGAGTGGTCGTGCGATAGGATTGAATCTCTTTGTGTTACTATCTCGTCACGTGTACTTGACTCATTAGTTGATTTACATATTATATTAATCTACATAGCACCGGATGAGGCTGACCTACCACAATACATTGAGAATGTCAAAAACAGTGTGTCGCGCTTTTATAACTTAAACCAATCTGATAATTATTTATTGTTAGGAGATTTTAATCTACCATGTCTCCGCTGGACGGAGCAAGGCTGTTCACTTGTACATGTAGGTAGAACAGCGACTCAGGAATCCGCTTTGGACTTGGTTGAAGACTTGTACTGTCTAGGCTTGAATCAATACAATTTTATTACAAACTCTAGTGGAAATACTCTAGACTTATGTTTCAGTAACCTTCCATTGTTAATAACGAGATCTGAGCCGTTGTCTAGATTGGACGTATTTCATCCCCCTTATACGGTGAATGTTGCAGACTTACATATGAAACCATTTAAGGAGAAGTCCCAACCACGATATAATTTTTATAAATGTGATTATGATAAGTTAAACGATTTTTTCATGCAAACAGACTGGGATGAAGTTCTGAATACTGACACTGTAGATGACGCCTTAGATATGTTTTACAGTAAATTGTATGAAAGTTTTTTGTTATATGTTCCGTTGACTACACATAACAATTCTTACCCTATATGGTATAGTCCAGCTTTAATAAAGATTATTCGGGAAAAGTCTAAAATGCATAGTAAGTGGAAAAAATATAAAAACCCAAGAGACTATGATGAATTTTCACTTCTTAGAGATAGACAACACAGAGTACAGAAACAATGCTTCGATTCTTTTATACAGAGCACAGAATTATTAATTAGACATTCACCTAAACATTTCTGGAAATATGTAAAATCTAAGAGAGGAGGGTCTAATTATCCACGGAAATTTTCATTTAACAGTGAAAATATAACAGATGGGGAAAATATATGTAATGCATTTAATAAATTCTTTGAAAGCGTATTTACACAACCTTCAAGTACCAGAAATGACACTAGCTTTGATTCTCACGGCTACTCTAACAATGAAGTGTTATCCTCGATTAATGTGTCGTCTGAATTAGTATTAGAACTTCTCCAATCTCTAGATAAGGGTAAGGGTCCCGGTTGCGACGGGGTCCCTCCCATTTTTTTATCATCGTGCGCTAAGAGTCTCGCATCTCCTGTCACAATTCTCTTCAGGCGTTCCTTGAAAAACTGCATTTTTCCTACGTTATGGAAAAAGGCTCATATCGTCCCCGTACATAAAAAAGGGTCCAAATCTATAATAGAAAATTATCGCCCAATCTCGATATTGAATACCTTAGGTAAATTATTCGAAAAAATTGTATTTAACAGCATATACCCGATTATTTCACAGGGTGTTTCAGAAACTCAACATGGATTTTTGAGAGGACGTTCCACTATATCAAATCTGTCACTTTTTACTAATTTTGTTTTTGAAAATATGGAGAAGGGCGGCCAGGTTGACGTGGTCTACACGGATTTTGAAAAGGCATTCGACCGTGTGGACCACGACATCCTGTTAAGGAAATTAGCATCGTTGGGGATTCATGGTGACTTATTGAGATGGATCAGTTCTTACCTCTCGAACCGTTCCCAGGCTGTTGTCATGGGTGGATACAAATCAAATTATATCTCTATCCCATCAGGGGTACCACAGGGATCCCACCTCGGCCCTCTCTTTTACAGCGCTTTCATTTTTGATATAAACTTATGTTTCAGAAATGCAAACCATTTATTATACGCTGATGACAAGAAAATATTCATGAAAGTAAATTCTAAAGCTGACTGTGAGTTATTGCAAAAAGATTTAAATAACTTATTCCAATATTACACTAATAATAACATTACAGTCAATATAGCAAAGTGTCAATGTATCAGCTTCACTCGTAAAATTATTCCAATAAGTTTTCCTTACAACTTTAATGGTGTAGTAATAGAGAGGGTCGTTGATAATGTACGGGATCTGGGTGTTATATTAGATACTAAAATGACCATGATTAAGCACATTGATACTATAACAGACAGGGCGTTTCGTAACCTCGGCTTTGTAATTCGTACTTGTCAACCATTTAAAAATTTGTTAAGTTGGAAAATCGTCTATTTTGCATACGTAAGAAGCATTTTAGAATACGCTAGCCCTGTATGGTCCCCATGCTATGCAGTTCATACAAACCGTATTGAACGCATTCAAAAAAAGTTCCTAAAACACCTAAATTACCAGTTTCGTAAGTCCTCTACTACCTACGTAGATAATTGCAGAATGTATAATATACTCACACTAGAGGAAAGGCGGGAAATGATGGACATGGGGTTACTGTTTGATGTGGTGCGCGGGCGCATTGATTGCTCTGAGCTCTTAGCGCGGGTGACGGTGAACGTGCCTAGGCGACGCACCAGACACACACCCTTATTTCATATCCCGTTCCATCCCACTAACTATGGTATGAACGCTGTTCTAACAAGAATTCTCCGTACGTACAATGATAAGTATAGTACAGTTGATCCGTTTGTTAAATCCAAGCAGTCGTTCAAAAACGGCATAAAGTCGGTTATTACAGACTAAAGTCTAACATCGAATATGTTATGTAATTTACTTCACATCTATACACACACCTAGCGGTAGGTATTATTTATATATCTTTTTTTCCGATCCCAAGATTTTATTCGTAGGGCTAGGTTACACAAACACACACACACATACACACTCCACACATAAACACACATGGTTACACAAACGCACACATCATCCACTAACACATACACCTAACGTAAAAATAGTAGATATTGCAGGTTGTACCTACCTACGTGGGTTGCTTCTATATCTTTGCCTACATTCGAGTCATCATCAATATTATGATTCGAGTGTGGGTTGGGTTGTGGAAGCGACTTACATGTGAGGTGTTTTCTTTTTTTATTTTTTTATTTAAATCTTTGCCCATACCTACTTAACTAAGTTTGTATAATTAGTTAACATTACCCACCTTTGTCTACGTTAAATGTACACAGGTTTTGTTTAACAATTGTTTTTCTTTTATCGCATTCTACCTTCCACACGGAGAGAAAATAATTAATTATCAGCATTTGTAACATGATTGTATTGTATTGTACGTAGATAGCTGAGTACCTAGAATTGATATTAATTATGTATGTAGTTTGAGTATCCGGATTTCGATCGCATCTACTAGAATTGTCATAGCAATAAATAAGTTTAAAAAGTTAATAGCTATGTTACAACTGTACCTATGACAAAGTTCTGGTGGATGCGATTAGAGATAGGTGTTTAGTTACCTCTTTTTTTTTTTCTCTCCCTGTTTGTACGTCTGCTTATTAATTAATTAAATTATAAGTTACCTTATGGATAGCTATAATTGGCCATCAAAAATGTAATCAATATTGTAACACATGTAACTAAGGCTGTTGATATCCTAAATAAATAAAAAAAAAAAAAAAAAAAAAAAAAAAAAAAATTTGCGCCATCTGTCATAACTCGTATACGAACTATATCGTGTCATATATTTGTAGTGCTCTAAATTGACATTTTTCCTTGCATTTTAGAGCCAACGAACTGGGGACAATAGTCAAGCTCATAGGCCATGTCCTTACGCTAGTAATATATATGTCTTTGGTTTAACCTCTTGATCCAACGGCAACAATTATTATACAAGGAGTAAAATTTAATGCATTACATGATATGCAACAACAGGGCGTTTTAGACCATCAAACTGAACAATTTTCACGAAGAGACCAACACTGAAATAGCGAAAAAAATCAGCTGTCCCCTTTGAGGCTGTCCCATACATATTGGATTGGGTCGAGCAGCGATTGACGTTTTCTATGGAACATCTGATTATTTTTGGCGATTATAATGTTGGTCCTTGTAGAATACACCTTTCTACTAAGGGTTGGTTGAGGTTGATGTATATAATGAAACACAGATATAGTCTTCACTAGTGATTGTGACTAGTGCACGTCCGCACAGCACGGCGGTCGGTGCACGAATACCGAGCGAATGCACGATAGATATTCACCACAGACCGCGTCTGCCGATAGACGGCGCTACCGGCGCTTTCCACATTAACTACTCTTTATTGCTGTAGGTACACTACAGTCCTATAGTGAAAGTTGTTCTGTTTGATGGTATGAAACACCCCCTTAAGTGCCCAGTTAAGTATGTAACTCATTTAAGTTTACACCCTGTATATTAACAGTATAGTTATATTTATTGCCTGAAGGGCAAAGGCCTGCTTTCACAAAATAAGGGTGAGAGGTAGGTACACACGGCGACACATCAAGCTCCGCAACACCAATATAAGCTGGCCGCGCGACGTTATACATTACTCTACCTACGCGCGGCCAGCTTATTTTGGTTTTGCGTAGCTTGATGTGTCGCCGTGTGTACATGTACACTTCACTCTACGCCCCAATGCGGATTTGTGCACGCAAGTTACTGGTGGATAAATATATAAATGAAATAATGTGAGTACTTTTTTTTAGTGTTCCGTACCAAAATTGGAAAAACGGAACACTTATGGAATCAGCTCGGTGTCTGTCCGTCCGTTCGTCCGTCCGTCTGTTCGTCCGTCCGTCTGTCACAGGCATTTTTCTCAGAGACCGTAAGACATAGGAAGTTGAAACTCGGTACAGAATAGCAATTGGTGGTCCAATATCATAAATAAAAATGTTTTTGTACCCTATAGTGTGGGGTATCAATTGAAAGCTTATGAAAATACGAGACTAAAAATATACTTTTCAATTTTTTTATGAAAACTTTGTATAACAAAATTTTCATTTCAATCCATGAAATTGCTGTCCCCACCTCTATTTCAAAAAATATAGCCGTATAAGATCTGAAAAAAATCATGAGCATCAGAAATAGCGTGTAGATGGCGGAAAAATTATCAGGGTGGCTCTAACTTGGATAGTTTTTTTTCCATACCCAAAAAACGAACACCAGTAACACCAGTAACACCAGTGTAAAATGATTTTCAGGTACTATGTGACCACATACTAAGTAAGTGTCAATTTATAGTAGTTTCATCAATGACCCATGTTAAACAACTGGTAGTACGGAACACTAATTGCCCGAGTCCCGACTCGTACTTGGCCGGTTTTTGATTGGATAAAATTTTATTAAGCAGATGCCTACCTAGTAAATAGGAGAAAGCAGACAATATAATGTCTCGTTTCTAGGTCCAGTGTTCACTGGAACGTGGAAATAAGTCACTTTGAGTCAGTTTGGACGTTCTCTTTGCGTTTTTAAATTAAAAACATTTTTCCCTAAAATACATGAAAAAGACATCATTCATCAATGTATGGGCTGTCAGGCCAATTTGTGATATGCATGCATATGCATGTGATAGCTTTTATATACGCATTTTAATATAGACAAATATAATAAAAATACAAACCAATTGCTATAATAGCTACAAATAAAGTCGTTTCGTGTTACAAAATATTTAAAGTAATATGATGACAGCTCGAAGTAATTACAAATAGCGCAGTTAGCAATATAAAAAAGCGATCTTTACTGTAGGAGAATGGAATCACTTACTGTAGTAAAACCATATTCTTACTGATCTGTGAGTAAAACTTCTTGGTTAATGATAGCGTCATCAAGGAGGTAATCCTCAAGGAGGTGAAACTACACATTACTTCCTTTATGGATAGCGCAATCTGAATTTTGCTCTGAAATGGCTCTGAATCAAAGAGTACCTGAAGAATACTTTCTCCAAAATATATAAATCTATGACTTTCTCTGAATTATACAATGGAATTATCTGATGTTTTTGTTCGATTCGGCTGCGCTTTAGTTTTTCTGTGTTTTTCTGCTTTATACCTACTTATTAATGAAAGTGTGATACAGTCGTAGGAAGATAGCATTTGTGTTATTATTGTAGCAGTGTTAGTGGTAAAAGGACTGTGGGGTGTTGTGCATACTGAAGGTAGTCTGGTACATGGGTTGGGCATGATACCAGACAATATCTGGATGATAAATAATTGTTAAAGAAGATGTGGAAAATGAATAATAATTATGTTTTTTAATCAAATACTGTTTTATTCATAGATTTATATATTACTAGCGTAAGGATAGGCCCGTCAGAATATTTTACAAAAACCTTCTTCATAGAAACAATAATTTGCGCCCTCTGTCATAACTCGTATACGAACTATATCGTGTCATATATTTGTAGTGCTCTAAAACTGACATTTTTCCTTGCATTTTAGAGCCAACGAACTGGGGACAATAGTCAAGCTCATAGGCCATGTCCTTACGCTAGTAATATATATGTCTTTGGTTTTATTTCACCATTTACCTATACTAAAGGCTCCCCCACACAGTTGCTATTTTATCGAGCAATAATATCCCGGCGACTTTGTGACCGCGTCGCATGTCCTACTCCTACCACACAGGTTCGATTTTGCGATCAGCGTCACGCGTCCGCCCCACCAATGAGAATGAATAAGTATAGTCTGAGATAGACATACTTGTGGTAACTGTCGCTAGAAAGGCTTTCCTAAAAAGAAAGAGTTCCCTCATATGGAGACATTCCTGGCTTTAGGACCAGATCTTGGTTTAAATGTTAGTTATGCTATTAAACCCAATCGTGTTCAAAAAATTAGAAGCCAATGCTGTACTGAAAATAAAAATTGTAAAATCGCAGCGATATTATCGCTCGATGAAATCGCACCTGTGTGAGGGGCCTTAATAGAGAATTAGAGAAATAAAACCTAAAAAAAAATTATGTCAATGTCAAGTGGTCAATGTCAAAATATGTCAATCAATTTATTGTCAGGGCCTTCTTTTTCCAAAAAGTTTGTGACTACTTGTTCTGTGTTTTTTTCGCCATTTTTTCACATTTCGTAACTAAAATATCCAAATTCAATTCAAGATATCTCGTTTGTACCATAAAATATAACGTTGAAATAATTAGTTTTAGTAATATGAGTATGCGAACTATTATTCCCATATTTTTATAACGCTGTAGAAAAAGTTGGTAGTACAAAAATGGCCCGAGTTGGTGGTTGTCTTTTAAGATTCTTTTAAAAATCAAATTTTTCATCATAATAAATAACGCTCACAGGCACATACATTGTAATGATCCCAAGAAAGCACTATTTATAGGCTGTTTATTATGGAAACCATACAACAACGGCACAAACATATAAACATCCATGACCGAACCGGGATTCGAACCCAGGACCCTGGTTTGGCAGTCCGGTGTGGTAACCATTACACCAACAGGGTCGTCATAATAGTAAGTAGGTATCAAAAAATGATTTTCCGTAGGTCTACCATGAGTTTTCACTGTAAGTTACTACTGTAGTTGCGACGCCAATTTTGTATGACAGAATTAGTTCTCAACGTAACCACAAGGAGCGCTGTACGAAATTCAATACAAAAACTGTAGTTTACTACAGTAGTTTTACTGTAGTATAATACAGTGCAAACTCATGGTAGGAACCTATTTTGATCTTGCTTTCAATTGAAGCGGGATGGCTAATTGCAAAAGTTTGCTTGTAAGAAAGAGACGCTTGTACCACCCTATGTAGGTGGTATTAGATATCTAGGGATATCTAATTATTCTCACACCTACATATCTAGGGATATCTAATTATTCTCACACCTACATAGGGTGGTACAAGCGTCTCTTTCTTACAAGCAAACTTTTGCAATTAGCCATCCCGCTTCAATTGAAAGCAAGATCAAAATAGGTTCCTACCTAGCTTTTGTTTAGAGTTATTCTTCCATAGTTATTCTTATTCGTAGGTTCCTACCATGAGTTTGCACTGTATTATACTACAGTAAAACTACTGTAGTAAACTACAGTTCTAGGGATATCTAATTATTCTCACACCTACATAGAGTGGTGTGGCGTGGTGTGGCTACACGAAAGTCACGACATCCGGCCCAACATCATGAGTGCGATTTGAAAGTCACACGTTCAAATCAGGTGAAGAAAATGTCAACATTACTATGGAGACATTCGACCATGATTTTGAATCTCACGATTCACAGGTGACTTTGATTCATCGACAAATACGACGATTTTTATTTCGATTGATTACGTTTTTTATATTTTTGAGATCGGATCGATTCTGAGAGAAAACCGAATGTGACATGAAAAGATTTTGTTTCGCAAAGGAAAGGTTTATACAGGGTGTAACAAAATACCCTCGTAATACTTAAGGGGGTGCTTCTGACCATCAAACTGAACAACTTTCACTATGGAGCCAAAATCGAGAAAAAAAAATCTGCTGTCCCATACAAAACTGTAGTATACCTACACCGACTCGACGAAAATGTATGGGACAGCAGATTTTTTGTATTGTTTCTCGTTGTCGGCTCCATAGTGAAAGTTGTTCAGTTTAATGTCTAAACCATCCCCTTAAGGTGGTTACAGTCCATACAAAGGTTTGACGCACAATACGCGTAGACGGAATTAATAAAAATAATATTTTATATATGAAAAAATTGTTTAGAAAATCTAGATGTCACGTATCAAATAACATTTGCAATTTACATATTGGAAATTAATTACGAAGATAAATTTTGTATGAAAAATTTCAAAGCTTTATATTTTCGTAATTATATTATAAATTGCAAATGTTATTTGATACGCGAGATCTAGATTTTCTAAACTATTTTTCCATATATACAAAGTTACTTATATTAATACCGTCTACGCGTATTGTGCGTCAAAGTTTTGAATATTATTGACCCCTCGGCAACCGCCTTAAGTATTACTAAGGTGTTTTGTTACACCCTGTATTGAACCAACGAACGAATTATGGCTTTATAGTGACAGTTAAAACCAAAGTTTACAGCCAACATTATTGGGTAACGGAACGTAGAAAACAAGAAAAGTATATAAGTAGTCGATTTAGTAAAAAGATAGTACCAAAAAACAACACAACATTTTCCCAAAAACCAATCGTTCTTCCTTGGTCCGGAACAACATTTGATTGATTCGCAATCGAGGAAGTGCTCATGCTATTTTAATCGATTCAATCGGCGGGTATTCGATTGGACTCGATGCCTTGTATTATGTTCGATCTGGGGGTTCCGGACTATCGATTATCGATACATCATGAATATGCTGACACGAAAGAAGAATGAAGTTCAGACAAAAACAATAGGTATCGTAAATCCGAGTGTAGTACATCTTTGTACCTGCGTCATGGATTACTTAACATTTTATATTAAACATTGTATTAAACATTTTAACATTTTTATTATTATTAATATGTGTTTTGTTACGCACTGTGCCCCGATGGGGGAGTGGGATGGAAAAGAATTGTAGCATTTTCAATGTTTTTAGTTGGTACTTTAGGTTTGTGTACCTACTTAGTTTAGTCTCCGAAACTTTTTTCGAGAATTTTGTACTAGACCCGGTGTCCATAGTATTCTATGTCAATGTATTATAAGTACAAAAAGCATAGACGAAGAATTTTTCGCTTACGCTGGTAGACGAAATGTCGGTGAAACCGGGAATGAGATAGCGAGAGTCATAAAATCCTATACAATTTATATGAAGTGACATTTTTGAGTCAGGTGGCCGTAGTACAAAAAAGTGGTTACGCCGATAAGGACAGCAATAAGGTAGCGATCTCCTTTTTTACCTAGAGCGAATTTGCTATGTGCATCTCTTATTTAGTGAATATGACAAGAGACGTGCTTCCTTCTAGTACCTTCTCTTTCTACGACAAAAAGTGTATTCAGTTGATGGCCTTGCTCGGAAGTGTCAAGTGAACTGTGGTTCCTCTAGTTACGTCACTGGCTTTGTGGTTGTATCAATGTGCTGGACCAATTGCAGTGCTATTAAGTAATTGGGTTCGGTTTTGGGGCTATCTCGGCGGACCATAAACCGAAGATCCTTGATCTGGATAGCCTTATCGACTTGGAAATAAAAGGTAGCTCAAAATCAAAACTAAAAACCGATCAAGGGCAAGATATAAAAAAATAAAGTTTTATTCGGAATCCTTCGCACACCCAACACATACTTGATCCGTTTTTATTATTTACGAGCTTTTACATGCGACTTCGTCCGCATAAATTATATACCAGATTTTAAGTCAGATGATAAGCTATCAAACGAAAAAAGTTTCATCAAAATCGGTTCAGTAGTTTTTGCGTGATACTCGAACAAACAAACACCCAAACAAACAAACAAACAAACAAACAAACAGACAGACACAAAATCAAAAAATTTGTGTTTTGGAATCAGGGACACGTAAAAACCATGTCGTAATTTTTTTTTGTAAATATCTTCAATGTACAGACACACTTCTGTTACAGTTTTATAATAGTTTAGATTGTTTTGTTATACCGTAAAGTTTGCGCTATAATCACACCAAGTCTGCCGCTTGTATGTCTAACAGTTTTAAACAAAAGAGCTAAAACAAAAAACTTTGAAAAAAAATACGTTTCTTGTTTCTTTAAAATTTTTATTAACAGAGGACGGTCGGACGGACAGTGTAGTCTTATGAATATGGTCCCGTTAACACCCTTTTGGTACAGAACCCTAAAAAGTGTAGGTATCTTAATTTAGATGGAAAACAATAAAATTCGTATCGACTGACCTTATAAATCTCTCATACATCACAGCTCAGTATGTAATAATATACCCCTGATTCTCATTCAAATATGGAGATAATACTACATCTCCCATTTTGGTTTACCTTGACGGTTCAGTCGCTGAAGGTTACGTCCACTGAATTTGAGAAGTCACGATCCGTCAAAGACAGTATGGATTTTGATAGTTCTACGAATGAAATACAGTTTTTTTCTACGAATGTTTATCAAAATCTACCGGTGAACATTTTTCGGATTCAGTTTGGACGTAATACACAAGAACCAAGTTACTCTCAGCCCCACTTGCGTCAACCTGGGTTACGATTACGAATACCCTTCGGATTAAATAGCTCTACTTCAGTTATTTTACTATACAAAAATAATGGGTTACCAACTTAACTAGCCTAGAGTTTATTGCTAATCCAGGAGTACACAAGTGGGGTATAGAGTTGATGAAGTTAAGTAAATAAATTAAGTTAAGTTATAAGTTATAACCTGCAAGATCCCATACTTCTCTCGAATCACCCACAGTTTTTCTACAATGAAGTTGGAATATACGTCAAAGTGCATGTTATATAAATACCGTCTAACAATGCCCTGTTTACGCAAAGTAAAGACCGAAATAACTCGAAGGGACATCAAGTTGAAGTGACAGTAGCGCGCATATAACTGGAAAGGGGGGATAAAAGTTGTCAAGTGGCGACCTCGAACCGGAAGACTTATTGTTTGATGGTCCTCCATAAGTTGGACTGATGCTCTTGTAAAAGTTGGGATCCAATATGGATGCTGGCTGCAGTATTTCAATCTTTGGGCGAGAAAAACTAATAAATACTAGGCGATTTGTCAGTCATTTTCCAAAAGCCTATGAAGAGCCTATGCCTAAAAATGCCGCCTTTTTTCTTTTTTTAGCGTGGCCATCAATCAAACTTGAATATTATAGTTCAGAATAAAGTTAAAAATAAAACTTGTCATTACAGATATCTCGGAACTCAGTCCGAACTGAGATATAAAGGCTTGAAGTGCACGTAATGGTAATATTTTCAACTTCAACCCTTTATATCTCCGTCCGGACTGAGTTTAGGGATATACCTACATGTTAATAAGTTTTGTTTTTTACTTTATTCTGAAATAAAATATTCAAGTTTAGTTGCTGGCCGTGCCAAAAACAACCGCGAAAAATAAGGCGCCAACCTTCCATACAAAACCCTCATTGTCTTTTTCAGTGGTCGTTCAGCTTCAGACAAATTTTGATATTTATTGCAATTTCAGGTAATCAAATAGAGGTACCTAATCAAAATTCTTTGTGCTTTTGTCTAAATAAAGGAAATAAAAAAATCATCTTTGGGGAAAAGAGAAGATTTTCCAAGGGCTGTTGTAAAGCCCGGATCCGTGGCATACCTTGGAGACTTGGCTGAAAAAGTATGTCTAGAATGAGCCTCATGCTTCTACCGTATAAAACAAAAGGGGCCAACTGTCTTAGGTTTGTGTACGTGAGGCGTTATACAAATTATGTCTGTGTGCCGATATGGATAGGGTTTAGAGGCCAGTACTGGTTGCAATTTTTTTCTACGCTTTCGTAGCGTCGTCTGTCTATCTTGACATATAACTTATCCAAGGTGGTGACATTTTGATCTTTAGTTTCGTCGTTGCGCGAAAAAAACCTGCTATGTAATATTTTTGATGAAACCCCTTTTATAACGCCAAGAGGTGGAAAAAACAGCTATGCGTCTCCTGACAAAATCTGCCGTGTGTCAAGGAGCTACAACGCGACTAATGGCATATTTTCAAAACCTGCCATGTATCTAGATCTAGGGTCCAACAATATCTGATATGTGCATACGTCTGCGCGCCTAAAGCGCCACGCAAGCCTAAAAAGTTATTACGTTTTTTTTTTTGCTCCTGTAAAATTTAAATTTTTTTACTTAGCAGGTTTTGGTCGCGCAACGACGGTTTACTTTATTTCTACGAGTTGGCATCGATGCAGTATTCGCTCTCTTGTGGCTCCACTACCGGATATAAATGAACAATCTAGAGGCCTATAGCTACACAGTTTGCCAATTTTGGTACACGAGTCAAGTGTAAGTACATTGATTTACGCAATCATCCTCCTGGCCATCGCATCGTCCCATTGTTTGGGACAATATTTCATGAATAAATCTATTGACTTACCAACTACTGGACGTCGGACCCGCGCTCAAAAGTGTCCGAAGCAAAAGAGCACCAAAACGAATAAAGTGAACCAACTACGCGACAGTCTTCTTTTGATAAGCCGATTACGCGCGGCGATGGGTGAAAACTACGCAAGCAAAATGAAAAAGAATTTCAGCATTTTCAATGTTTTAGTTAGTTTAATATTACCAATATTCCGTGATATTACTAACTTTGTCACGGAATATTTAAGAGTTACAAACTTTGTGTAGGTTATTCTCGGACACTTTTTTCGAGAATTTTACACTAGACCCGGCGTCCATTATTTTGTATGTCAATGAATAAATCTCATTCATTTCCTAGTGCATAGGTTCTGAATTGATAGAAGTGTGAACGTGTATTCAATAAGTCTACTAATAGGCTACAAGTCAAATCAGCTACTCTTTATCGGACGCCAAAACGTGCGCTTTTTATGAAGATTTGTACTAAATAATGAGTTGTGACGTCATCAATATTTCATTACTTTTTAAAGTTTATCTTGGTATTAAAAATAGTACTCAAGCTAAAAACTCAACGAAAATGGGAGTTTAGCGTTATTTTCTAACCCTTTTTTTACTGAGAAGCTAAAAATTAAATATATTGTATGTAGTCAAATGGTACCCAATTTATGAAGAAGCAATGAACCTGGTACCGAGATATCGTCTGTAACAAATCGCTTGATACAGTGGTAGAGGTTTGATTGATCATTGGTCAGAGATTGTAGCCTTAGTGAATGCCTCCGTCTTGTGGCATAGACAAATGTGAAGCATCCTGTAGATTAGTTTGTACAGGATGACATAGATAATGTTGTGTGTGGTTATTAATTGAATGAAACAAATTGTTCCTCACAGGATTTCTTCACGCATGATGCAACTAAGAACAAAGAAATGCTTGATTATGATTAATGATTAAGAAATACTTATAATTTTATTTTTTTTGTTGGTGACAATGGAAAAAATGTTTTTAATCCGTTATCCAGCCTAACGGATTAAAAACATTTTCCACATTGTCATTCAGGGGATGATTTTAGAATGCACTACGGCGCAACAAGGCGAGGCTTTGTTTTATTTATAGGGTTTTTACTTATTCATTGTTTTTTTACCTATATTAATATTTTATGTACTCTGAAAATGAATTTTTCAATAAAGTTTAAATTTGAAAAATATATTTTAAGACTCGTAAAAAAATATATATATAATACTTATTCCTCATGTTTCTATCTTCAGTGGTTCCGCATAAACTTTGTATGTCAGTCAGTCCATCATTCAGTCAGTCACGAAACTGTTGTATAAGCGATTATCTATACAGGGTGAAATTGATATCATTAGCATCCTTTCAAACTAAGAGTCTACCCATCAAACTGAACGACTTTCACTATGGGAGCAAACCGATCGGAGCAAAAAAAAATCTGCTGTTGTCTACATTAGAGTCGAGTAGGCATTGCAGTTTAGTATGGAATAGCTGATTATTTTTTTGCTCCGATCGGTTTGCTCCCATAGTGAAAGTTGTTCAGTTTGATGGGAAGACTCTTAGTTTAAAAGGATGCTAATGATATCAATTTCACCCTGTATATAGGAGTGTAATGTGGAATCTCGATACACAAAACATTGATGAATGTTAACACGATGCTACAAGATTGCGATGAACGATAATCCCGCGAAAGACCGTCACTGCGAAGCAACTAGTCCTCGATGCACGTTACCGCGAAAGACCGTCACTGCGAAAAACCGTCACAGCGAAGCCACTAGACTTCGATGCACGGTGTCACGGTGGACCATTATTGCATAACATACATAGTTGTATTACATAATAGCAATACATCTTGTTATCTATTATTCACATTTTAATTTGTTGGTTCTGTTTATAATAATATCCCACTCTACATCCTACTAGAGAAGATAACAGAAGATACTTTAAAAAAATCCTGTTAAATTAACTCTGGCCTGTTCTATTTTATCTAACAAAATGCAATTTTAGAGTCTATTCATGTTACAGTATCACCGAACAGAAATCTAAATTGCTTATTTATCTATGAAACTTAATAATAGTTGATTTATTTTGGGTTGAAATAAGGATGCAAACAAAGTTTGCAGAATATCGACTGCATTATACATAACTCATAAATAACCTGTATTTACAAACCCAAAGCCCGTATATTTTATCACTTGGCTATCCTTGGCCATAACTCATTATACTATTCACAATTACTACTTACCTGTATTGTACCTATAGATAGATACAAAAGAAGCCAACTTTTGAGCTTTGCCACAACTTTCATATAAAAAAACAGAATTACTTTTGTTTAAAAACTGTTCAGGATAGTTTAGCTACCTTTAAGAAATGTAAAAGTAAAATACATAAAGAAGGCTCAGTATCCTATGGACATTAAAGTGTTCTAAAACTGAAACTACATATACTTTTATAATGGAAACCTTACAAGAACCACAACCACAAACAAAGTAATAAACAACATTATTACTAAAGTATACGTATCAAATCTCGTAAATAGTGTATCGCAATAGTTTTAACTTCGCAGTTTCTATTAAACTAAATACTTGCATCAAACACACCCCAAAAATAAGATAGGAAATTGAAAATTGGCCCCCTGAGTTACAAATATCACGATGGTAATTTACAATTTCCTGGCCCCCCTCTTGAGTACGCCCCTGTGCAGTTCGTAACCCGTCTCCTTCACAAGGTGTCCCACAGATTGTCAAGACATTTATTTGCCCAGACGAGCATCAATTTGTTTCTAGGTATTTACTATCTGTGGGTACGTAAACATATTTATTGATTGACTAACGTTTTATAGTTTTTTAAAGAATCTGTTTGTTGTATAAATCGATGAAAAATTGTTTACAAAACCTTGCCTGCAGATTGCTCAAGGGAAATTAAAAACTACACTACTACTACTACTACATACTTATTATTACATAAATATTACGTTGACAATGTAGGCGAATGGTCCGCCCGGCCCCGTACGTAGTCAAAGAAAGTCAGAAATAGAGTCAAAATCAATAGAAAAGAGAGAAAAAATGCAGACCGTCAAACTAAACAACTTTTACTATGGGACCAACACTGAAATCGTAAAAAAAAATCAGCTGTCCCATACAAAACTGCAAACATAACTCGACTGAAACATATGGGACAGCAGTTTTTTTCGCCATTTCGATATTGGTCCCATAGAGAAAGTTGTTCAGTTTGATAGTCTGAAGCGCCCCTTTAAGTAAGTGTCCCATTTAATTTTACACCCTGTTTATTATTATTATAGCCTTTTATTTCCTTTTTATTTTTTATTTGATGAAATTGTGAATTTACACCCTGTACACACAACAAAATATTGTGAATTTTCGAGGGGAGGTAGGGGCGTCATTGTAATTATACCCTGGTCAAGAATATCTGTACCTACCATAGAGTACGAAGAGATGGCATATCGGCTTGTTGCTATAGAAAATGTTGTGGCCAACAAAGGGGGTGAAAAACGGGTGAGGGGAGGGTTAACATTTAAATACGCTACTTCCCGCTAGATGTGTATGATATGACGTCAGGCCCAGTTGAGTATCTGTGCACAGTTCGATACAACATCTCTACCCCAGGGGAGCGCGTTATTTTCTCTATGGTACCTACCCATTCTGTAAATGTGACCTACCAATTTTTATACTGTGGTGTGTGGTATAGTATAAGCACTGTCGCCCACCTATACGCAGTCAATAGATTTTATGTTCATTGGATTTCTCCAGCACTACATCTACAACATGTTTAATCTTGCTTCTAACACTTCACGAACTACCGATCAAATCCACTTAAGCCAACGCGATCTGCGGTCGTGTTCGCGTTCCTCTGACAGTTTTCTGATGCATTGAAAGAAATTAAATATGCAAATGGAATGGAAAGCAAATGAAATGAAATGGATGGATATTGCAATATGGAGGTGCTACTGGGAATGTTCCTCCATTACCAATGTGACGTCGCAAGTTTTCTTACGTGCATATTTGCGAGTGCGACCGCAGCGCCATCTGTTAGCTGCTCTACTATAACTTGTGGGTGTTGACATCTGTAATAAGTCCGCACAAAAGAAATCATCATTATAAATGTAAAATTTTTGAAATATTATGGTAGAAACTATCATCAGGCTTTTGCATCTGATGATAGCTGGATACACGCACGTTCCGGCAATTTCCATGTAATCTCAAGGTTTAATTTCGAAAAATCCTTTTTTAGCGAGCATCAGAGCAGGAAAAATAGGTTCTATAGTTCTGGAGATTTCTTGATGATGAGTTAATGTGTGAATTGTGGTGATGGTTGGTGCGTATTGAAAAAGTTTATTAAAAGTACCTGATGGTTGGTGCATATTTAATTAAAGCATCCGCATTCTTTTTGCATTCTTCTGGTTGAGAACGAAAATAAATCTGGAGTGGACTGATGTTCACTCCAGATTTATTTTCGTTACACAGTCCGCCAAACTTTTCTTCGGTCTTCTAACCAGCCACATCAATATTGGTAACATGTTTACCAATATCGTTTATTTTCTAAATGAAAGCTAAAGTGGCCGCAAACCGCGCCTGTTTGACTATTCTTTTACGAAACTGAGTTGGATTCAATAAAATTACAACAGAAATGAGATCGGCTGCCCATTTGAAAATCAATTTTACCGACAATGGCCGACGCCCCGTTATCGGATGCCGCGAGGTTTCTGTGGATCCCGTGTTCACAGTTGAATATGGTACGTACATAGGCAGGTCCATAGATTAATATGTATATGGGAGGTCCTAAATGCACCAACTATTTATTTTAGCGTGCACTGAGTGCTGCTTTAGCAAGATTACCTTTATCACTGTCATCACTACGTATTATAAATTAAAGGCCCCGTTTGCCGCGTTTTTTCTGTCTGCAATGTTAGATCAAAGTTCCTGTTTCTTATCTTATCTTGTTGTGGGGGCTGGCAAGCCGGCAACACTTCGACTCAGTGGGATCTTTTGTGTTAGCCCCAGTAATTTTTGCTTTCTTCACCCTTCAAATATAATTGGTCAATGAAGGAGGCAATACCATTGAGGGGAAGAAGCCTAAGATTTTAATCTAAGGTTTTGGATATACATCACCGAGGAGGCACAAGCGTTTTCCGGTTTTTAAGTTCCTGTTTACTTTGATCTAAGTCTGTAATGGTCTATTTGTATACGATTTCAGATCTCAGAAACTACATACTGTAGAGATTTTGATATGGTCGGTTGTCACTAAAAGATCGACTGATTCGCGAGGAAGAAGGTTGGTTCACAAAAACATTACACAAGAAACCCTCTCACAGTTCGGCTTATGCATATAAGTTTTGTTTTCTTTTAGGTATTTTAAGTAACGACGGACGTTTGTCAGCGGGGGTGATTGTAAAAAGGAAAGGAAGATATTTGATTTGATTAATACATTTTCTTTGATTAAGGCCCCCTTAGAAGGATCTGAATACGGCCCTGTTTTATCTTATTCGCTGTATTGACTGCTGAAATGCTAAAAAAGGTTTTAGGGTTTTAGATCCGCTGTCGAATTGCGTTTTAAATCCTTAGTGGTAATACCGTAATACTCATGAAAGTGAAAAGCTTTTAGCAAGGAAAACTCGTTTTATGAGATTTTTTACTTTTTCGGACTATTTTATTTTAAGTATTGTATATAAGTATGAAATTAGAAGAGTATTTTAGAATCAATTTGTCCATACGCGCATGCGACCTGCTCCAAAATTGTCACAACAAAAACGGTAGTTGTTGTTCTCTTATTGGCATGCTCCTCATTGTGACAAAGATTCAAAAGAGAACAGTCCTGTTGGGCTTATCCTTGGCTTATCTATATACATATTAGAATAAAATTCTAAACTTGACGTGAATGTACATTGAAGATATTTACAAAAAAAATTATTGGGGACGTTAAGGATACGTAATGGAATGCATTAAGACTTTTTAGACATTTTTAGAATTTTTGTCTGTTTGTTTGTTCACGCATCACTTAAAAACGGCTGAACTGATTTTAATTGGGTTTTCACAAAAGTATAGAACTTAGTTTAAATTAACATTTAGGCTTTGTTTCATCGCAATCGGTAAACTCAATTAAAAGATATGAGTATTTAAAGTCAGTGGTCCGCACGTACGGAGTCGCGGGCGCCGCTAGTCTTTAATAATATCATTCTTCAGTTTGTGAATTATGTAAAGCACTAACTTGAAAGTGGGATATCCCATTTCTAATATCATTGGCTAATTGACATCTCACTAATTTCTTGGTAATTGTAAGATTCTTTGCAAGGCTATTTTGACATCGCACTTTCGAGTTCACTTTCAACTTTTCAGTATCGCAGTCCAGTGGCGCCCCAAACATCATTGCATCACATTAAAAAAGATTTCTCAATAAAGAAACCCTAAATTAAAAAAGTGCTCAACATGTAAACTACAAAAGCCTTCAAGCTATTTTTTTCATACAACACTTTTATAGGTTTTTTAAAGGTTTTAAGACCTTTAAAAAACCTAAAACATACAAATATTGAAAAAAGAAAAAAAACGGCCGCTTTTGTTTTTATTCGAAATTGTCTAAAAGTGGAATGTTTAGAACCTTTGAAGGCTTTTGTAGTTTAGATGTTGAGCACTTTTTTAAATTGAGAAATCTTTTTTAATGTGATGAGGGCGCCACTGGACTGCGATAGCCCTCTTAAAGAATCGCACGCTACCTAATTATATACATATACGTTCCACTTCAAGATACAAGCCTGAAGGTGAGTGAAATAAACATACAGCACAGTGCAGATTTTTCGAGTTAGTTTTTATGTACCATAAACACAATATTTTCTATGCTGTAGGCACAGTAAGTACTTCATAGCAGCCACATATGCGGTTTTGCTCGTTAACCCAATTCTATACACTTTGTCATCGAATTGAATAACGCGCGAGTGAAAAGCTGCAACGGAAAATTTTCAAAATAAATGCTTTCTGCTTGCTTGCATGCTGACTTCTCCAATTATGCAACTTTAAATATTTCTACGGGCACGCAGAGCATCCTTGTTTTTAAAATTTCACTAGCCGTGCCCAAAAAATGCCCATACACTGGGATGACATTGAGATGTCATATCACGTAGGAAAAGGTCCCGGATGGTGATTTTTGATGCAGTCTGCCAAGTACTTCCAGCCATCTTTGAACTGACTTATGTTTCTCCTCTCTACGAATGAAGAGCTATAAGTTGCCACCACGTTGCCACCGGTTTCATAATGATGTCATATGACGGCTTAAAAATTTTACCGGAAGTTCGGAAATTTTTCGTACTGCCGGCCAATTCTGGGTGCATAATTCAATTGACCTTCACTTAGTCCAACTTTTTCGACCGTGTGCCATGAATTTCATTGTGATGTCATGTTACGTAGGTAATCATGCTGGCGGCTCACGGATTATAGTGGGCTCTTCGCCACTTTTTAATGGAGTGCCCCAAAATGGAAGTATTACAGTTTTCTTCACTATCTATGTTATACTTTTACGGAACCATCTAAAAAGTTTTTAGATAAGTAAATATTTTTTTAGTAAAACCCATATAATCCCTTTAATTAATTTGAATCTTTCTTCTTATTTGCCAGAGTTCATTTCAGATTATACAAACATACACTGAAAAAAATGTTTTTTTAAATTAAATATACCCACACTTTAGTGACTACCGAACTGTTTTGTAGCACATAATCAAACAATTTGTTATAAATAGTGTTTAGCTATTTATAACCAAATGTTTGGTTATGTGCTACAAAACAGTTTGGTAATCACGAATGTTTGGGTAATTTAACAAAACATTTTTTTCAGAGTAACTTACGGTAGGTACACAAAACGTGGATCGAGTAAATGAGAGTAGGGCTTGTTAAATGCGGGTCGTAATGCATTCCTTTTTACGATTATGAGGTTTTTGCTACAGGCGGTGCAATGTGGCAAATGTTGGTTCCGTGATGTAAGCCGTTATTGCGAAATAGCGAGAACGAAAATTTGCTATTAGCTGCCATAATTCTGTTCTGTTCAGGCTAACCCATGATTTTTGGTCTAGTTGAAAACCACGAAGCCGTTTTGTGGGATCGGAGACCAGATGTGTGTCTGCCTGCATTTATGATTGCCGCGCAGAAGGTCATTGAAGACTAACATCGAAAAGCAACTTGGCTTCCTCGTTAGCGGTATGGTAGTCGAGAATTTGAATCGTCCAAGGTCCTCCTAACAGGTATCTGATATGGATGCAAATTGTTCCATGCCTTTGCCCATGCAACAGAAGCCACCCGTTGCAAAATAAAAACGGGCGTCGCTCGGTGTAACTATTGTCTTCACAAGTGGGCCATAAAAGCTCACTTGAGTGCAACTGTCGAGCCCCTGAACAGATTGTCGAGCACATCGTAAACGAATGCCCTAGCAGAAGATTTGTCGGCGGAATCAGGGAATTAAACGAACTTTGAGAGCCAAACTATAGCTAAAACTATGAACACAAAAATTTGTTATCTCCGCAGGAATGGAAAACCATAGGAATAATAATAATAAAGCTGCAATAATATTATAATTATTGAGTAGAACAGTATACTAATATACAATAAAAGAAATAAAATAAAATAATTATTTACATTTGCGTTAGTTTGATTATTAGTTCATAATAAGTATGAACGAAAATAATACGCATCTACGCTGATCATATCGGAGGCGAACCTGAAACCGACGAGCATGTATGAAGCAACAGAATTTGGAAGCGGCAATGTCGTTCACTCAAGGCCTTATAAAAAGGCTGAAAGTCACTCAAAAGGGAAATGTAGAGAGCTATGCTCGGAGTTTCCCTTCGAGATCGAATCAGAAATGAAGAGATCCGTAGAAAAATCACAATTCAGTTCAGTTCAGTTCTTTATTGCCTTAAAATGCATGTATACATAAGATGGAATGATGAAATGTTACAATGGAATCAATGCAATTTTTACCCAAGGGTGTAGCAAACATATATAAGTAAAATTATATTTTTGAATTTTAACAATAAATCAAAATATTTAAAAACACAAGCTACATTCTTATTATTAAATAACACCATGTCAAAAACTAAGTATATTAATTACAATCAAAATATTGGACGGCACAATTCTAATAGGTAAGGTACTACAGACACAATATAAAATAATACAATTTTTAAAATGTCAATTACATAATTAGTATTATTTAAAAAGAGAATTAAAAGATAAAAAGAATGGCAATTTAACGCCCAACGCAATATTATTACCTATTACTATAACTATAATTTATTTTTCACTATCAAGGCACAAACAATTCACTTTGTTTCCAACTCATTCACGTGATATGGGCATTTCTCTATGAGAAACATTTTTAGGTGTTTCAAAAATTTGCCGCCTGTAAGAGACTTCAGCTCTGTTGGCAATTTATTGTAAATCTTGACTGCATTATAATTTACGGTGCGTTGAAATGAGGCAGTTCTACAGTTAGGCAGTTGTAATTGGGGCTCGTGCAAGTTATTCAATCTGGTGCTTTTAACAGTAACAGTAACTGACATAGCCCAAAGAATTGCTAAACTAAAGTGGCAGTTGGCAGGACAATTGCTCGCAGAACCGATGGCCGATAGGGCCAAAGAGTTCTCAAGTGGCGACCGTGTACCGGAAAGCGCTGCGTGGGTAGGCCCCCTAGGACCGACGACCTGGTGAAGGCGGTGGGAGCTCCTTGCACGAGGGCAGCGCAGGATCAGTCGTTGTGGTGATCCTTGGGGGAGGCCTATGTCCAGCGTTGGACGTCCATTGGCTGAGATGATGATGATGATGAATAGATGTGCGTCATAACACTCATGATCGAGTAAATAGTTTCTACCTACCCCGTCAGAGCATAGGCGTGAGTATGTATCTACTAAGGAAAACTTTACGATTACCAACGCGCACTGCATCCCTTATATTATAATGGATGTTCCCATACGATGTATACCTTCATAAAACGCCATCTGTTGTGTAGTATCTGTTAAGAAAATGGTATAAATCCTCTGGACCCGGGAGTCCGGGATGCTGTGACGTGCTGTTACACCATTTGTTTTAATAGCTACAGACTTGCGATTTTCAAATCGCAATGTACGATGAGTATGATGTATGAGAGGAAGGGCGAAGAAAAGATGGATGGATTGTGTGAAGGATGATATGTGTAAGAAAGGGGTGAGTGTTGAAATGACGGCTAAGAGAGATGAATGGAAGATGATGACATATTGCGCCGACCCCAAATAACGGGAAATGGGCAAGAGAATGATGAAAGTACGGGTAACACGAATAGAGACCCCTCCGAGTGACGTACCAAGAGCAAATCTCAGATATAAAATATAACCCACTTCTTCTTCTTATGGTGCCATCTCCTATCGGAGGTTGGCTATCAATAGGGCTATTCGGACCCTGGAGACTGCAGCCCTGAACAGTGAGGTTGTGTCCACTTCGAACCATTCACACAGGTTTTTAAGCCAGGACGTCCTTCTTCTACCAGGCAGCCGTCTTCCCAAAATTTTCCCCTGCAATATAACCCACTACAACGACGCAATTATCAATTTGTTTTCATGGCTTGACCAATCCACTCCACATCGAGTCCGCATGGTGGAATATGTTATATGACCTACCCCCTTTCCCTTAATCGTGAATAGTCTTTGACCTGCAGTATCACAGTATACTGTACTGTATAGTATACATTCTTCATACAATGGTATCAAACGCGGCTTGTATATGTGTGCTCGCCAGACTCGCCAGTACGTACGACGATATCTAAGGCAGCCAAGGTAGCGCCAGACGGGGCTACGCGGAGATATTGTCAGTGTGTGCGTGCTACGTTGCGTACGCCGCATTTGCTACCATTGTATGAAGTGAAGATGGATTACTGTATTATACTGTGGCAGTATGCCCAGGCCCCAGGCCTCAGGTTTTTTCAACAAGGTTTCCCAGAAGTTTTGCAAGGTTTTTCTGCAGAAAATAAAATGTATAAAACGTCCGTCTACACCTCCCACCGACATACGCCCACGTCTACACTCATGTTTACGTTCTACGCGACTTTACGAGGCAATAAGCGGGTGGAGTCGGGGCCCTACATTGTATGCCCACCGTTTTATGACTCCGACAATCCGTGCGGCGTTTCATTCTCGTGCAATAGGCTGTATGGAGGAGATACAATATGCATGAAATGTTTATTAAATTACTTGGGAGCCTAATTTTATGGGTTAAGATAAGACAAGATAAATATACTTTAGTTGCACACCAAAATAAACAAAAAACAACAACAATATACATGAACAAGAAGGGTACGAAAGGCGGCCTTATCTTTAAAAGTGATTTCTTCCAGACAACCAGTGGATGGAAGAAGTCTTACATGAGATAAATGCTATTGCGGTGTACCAGTTAATACATAATATTATAATTAACACAAAGTATAAATAAATACATAAATACATACATACTCAATATAACAAAATAATTTTTCTCAAACATGCTTGGAAATGTGAGCATTATTTTGACAACCTTCTTCGAGATAAATCGAAATTGCAGTACTGGCCAAATACATGCGCGCAGCGGCCGGAAATGTTGTATGAAAATCCATATCTGTCGTGTTTAGCGACCAAATAAATTACATACTAAACTCATATCTGTCGTGTAATTTAAAAATGGAACGATCTTTTTCTCCGAAACATGGCGACCAAGGAGGTAACTTATCAAAGGTTTTATTTAAATTTCGAACTGGCTTGCAAATAGAAAGCTGTTTATTGAAAAAAAAAAACTAATTGTTGTTCGATGTTCGTCATTGATTTTGAAAAGAGTTTTAATTTCCGCGAATTATTTGAGAAAATTTACTGTTTTAATTTCCGCGCATTGTTTGAGAAAAGTACTATACAAGCCTTGGCCACAACTAGGCATTGATGGACTTACGTATGTGTGCCTCGGCTTCGCCTCGGCCCACATTTACACGTTCGTCCATCAATGCCTCTGTTGCTGGCCGCTGCAGTAATGTACTATTATATAACAGGTACCTTATGAAAAAGTAGTTTATAAAAATTATCAAAATGTAGGTACCAAACTTAAGCAAATAAGGTGGTTGCAGAGGGGTCAATTTCATACAAAACTTTGACGCACAATACGTGTAGACGATATTAATCTATGTAACTTTGTATCTAAACTATTATAAAATTGTAACAGAAATGTGTCTGTACATAGAAGATATTTACAAAAAAAAAATTACGACATGGTTTTTAATGTTTTGTTAATCAAACATTTGGCTATTTATAACCAAATGTTTGATTATGTGCTACAAAATAGTTCGGTAGTCACTAAAGTTTGGTTGTATATAGCAAAACATTTCTTTCAGCGCTGATTCCAAATCACCAATTTTTGGATTTATTGTCTGTCTGTTTGTTTGTTTGTTTGGGTGTTTGTTTGTTCGAGTATCACGCAAAAACTACTTAACCGATTTTGATGAAACTTTTTTGTTTGATAGCTTATTATCTGACTTAAAATCTGGTATATAATTTATACGGACAAAGTCGCGGGTAAAAGCTTATTATATAAAAAAATTGTTTAGAAAATCTAGATGTCATTTCTTTCATCTACATGTCAACATTTGCAATTTATAATATACGAGCTTTTACTGGCGACTTCGTCCGCATAAATTATATACCAGATTTTAAGTCAGATGATAAGCTATCAAACAAAAAAAGTTTCATCAAAATCGGTTCAGTAGTTTTTGCGTGATACTCGAACAAACAAACACCCAAACAAACAAACGAACAAACAAACAAACAAACAAACAAACAAACAAACAGACAGACAAAAAATCCAAAAATTTGTGATTTGGAATCAGGGACATCTAAAAACCATATCGTAATCTTTTTTTTGTAAATATCTTCAATGTACAGACACACTTCTGTTACAGTTTTATAATAGTTTAGATTAGAAGTAATTACTTCTAATCTAAACTATTATCGTAATTACGAAGATTATAAAGCTTTGAACAGACATCTAGATTTACTAAACTATTTTTCGTCAACGCGTATTGTGCGTCAAACGTTTGTATGGACTGAAACCACCTTAACTCTAGAAGTGCTGTTTTTGAATTCACGTTAATGATCAGATGTAATTTTTAAGCGAATAATTAACTTCAATATAGGTACAGGGTGTAAAATTAAAATCGTTACATGTATATGAAACTTCAGATTCAGACCGTCAAACTGAACAACTTTCTCCATGGGATAGCTGATTTTATTTTCGCAATTTCACTGTCGCTCTCTTTGTGAATGTTGTTCAGTGGCTACATCACCTAAAACGCATTAAAGTTTACAATTTGCCTTTAGTATGCGAGATGGGGCAGCGACAATTTTCGAGTTTCGACGTTTTGTACGAATTTTCAAAAAACATTGTGTTTCCAAAAGTTTTGTAAGTGTGAAATGTTGATTTGTACACTCTTCTTTGTACATCACTATACAACTGGCTCCGTGGTCTAATGGTTAAGAGCGCTGGCTCTTAACACGGAGGTCGTGGGTTCGATTCCCACGGGGGACACCTAGTGATATGTCACTTTGTGCGTTTTTCCCCAGTTGGTTAGGACATTGCAGGCTGAATCACCTGATTGTCTGAAAAGAAAAATGATTCCGTGCTTCGGATGGCACGTTAAGCCGTTGGTCCCAGCTACTATCTCTGGTGGTAGTAGTCGTTACATAAAAACCACGTCAGAGGCCGTAAGGCGGTCTGAAAAAACTCTGACACCAGGGCTCTGCCCACACGATAAGAAGACTCCATTTTTTAAGCAATCTAAAACTTTTTTGCTGACTGTACTTGTTACACGTGCGACGTTATCTAAATATAAGATAACACTCTACGTGTGAAATGCCGGAACGTAACTTTATAGTACAACCGTTCATATCCAAATATTTTATACATTCGCACTTGAATAATATAACGGTTTATGTATTTATATTCTAAACTCGTTGTGAAACTCGGCGGTAGCGACAATAAGTCAATATAGTCATAATTATATTTTATAAATTCATGCGTTTGTTACAAAAGGTCTTTAAAAAATTTTCATGACAGCAGCTCTGTTAGAGCATTGCAATATTAATACTAAGTTGTAAGAGAAAAGTGGTAGGTAACTTACTACTAAGTTACAATGAGGTTTGATCCAATTGACATTATCACCTCGTCGCTCACAACAAACCACTCCAATTTCTTTTAATACCTTTATTAAACACAAACAGCAATTTATCTGAAAAAGTCATGTATCAATTAATTAATAAATCAACGAAAAATTTGAATCCGCCGCATAGGTCCGTAGGCTTACGATTAACTTCGCAACAGATTGTGTAAAATTAGTGGACATGAACGTCCGAACTATTAGCTAAAATATCTTTCTCTCGACAATTTCTAGCCCTTCTAATTTGAAAAGGACCCTGCAGTTCTTAAGGTTGAAATTGTAACAAATTGTTCACTTAAAAACCTTTCGCCGGGGACTGAATATAAACTTGTCTTTGTCTACTTCTTTGGCGAATTTAATTAATCTGTCCTTTAGATGAGGGGTGGAGAAAGGTGTTGAACTTTGCGATTCGTTTTCGATACGATTTATTTTTATTTTAAACGTAAATTGGTATTATTTAAAAGCTAAATATTTTTTTAAGATGAGTATTATCAAAGAATATCAATCATTTGCTACGTAAACACAAGCAACACTCACTCACCTCTTCCCGGCAATTTAAACGATCTCCGCATCTTACCAGAACGCATAGCAGTATTACTATCAGTTTAAAATAACAATGTGCATGACCTCGCTCGCAAATGTGACGTAACGCAATCACACGAACTTCACTCGAGTCATTCAAATGATTGTTTCCTTTGCATAGAGTCTACATTCCTTTGTCAACCGAGTGAAGTTATCCAACGGCCCTTCAAGGTCATGCACATTGTTATTTTAAACTGATAGTACAGTATTGTACGCATACACACAAAACGTGTACAGACAGGTTATACGGTGTTATACTGTGTCCATGTCCTCCCCGTGGGCCTCCGGTTTGATACAAAATAGCGGGCTCGCACTGACAATAAAATGTAATTTTGAGTGAATGCTTTCTCACTCAGAGAGGCAGCCTGCCTACTGTAGTTCCGAATTTTTCAAGGCGATTTCGAAGTTGGCTCCATAGTGAAAGTTGTTCGGCTTGATGGGTCTAACCCACACCTTCAAATATTACTACTACCTATTCCTTTAACACCGTGAATAAGTCAATAAACAATGTTTTTTGAGGGCTATTGCAAAGCCCCAAAACCTCCAGATCCGTCTTTTTTACCAATATTTCCGACGAATAACGCCTTTGATCTTATTTATGTACCCTACCCATCTACTGAGTTATGTATCAGCTTCAACAAGAAAGCTCTAGGACCGACGATTGATCGAATCCATTAGCGAATCGAAAACTACCTTCTTGCGCCTCTTTACCCTTCGCTTGCTTTTGCAATAGGTAAAGCTGTCATTGTATATCCTTTCTAGAATTTCATGCAATTTGCAAAATTTTAAGGGAATGCTAAGAAAATAAAATCTGCTACTAATGGGTTTAATAGGGAGAAACAAAAGACGGCTGGAATATTTGTGTTCTATTCTGCAAGTTTATTCCAAAAGCGCTAATGCGCGCTACTAAAACGAAGTTCCATTCTAGTTTCATTATTAACCAATCATTTTTTTCTAGACACAATCTAGAAACCGATATCTATTACAATTGGCAATAAGAAAAGGATTTTTTTTATCGTTTTCTCATAAAACGCTCTTTTGATACGATATCCGTAAATATGGAGCAAAGGAAGAAATCCACATTAGCACATCGTTTTCATTCGGCTTTTATACAGGATGTAAAATTAAATGGGACACTTACTTAAAAGGGTGCTTCATACCATCAAACTGAACAACTTTCGGTATGGGACCAATATCGAAATCGCGAAAAAAATATCAGCTGTAATGGTTGTCTGGTAGAAATAGCTTTTAGTGATAAGACCGCCCTTTGTACCCTTCTCATTCTTATTTTAAATTTTAATTGTATATTCTTGGTGTGCAAATAAAGAATATTTATCTTATCTTATCTTATCTGTCCCATAGTACATTTCAATCGAGTTATGTTTGCAGTTTTGTATGGGATAGCGATTTTATTTTTTCGCGATTTCAGTGTTGGTCTCATAGTAAAAGTTGTTCAGTTTGATGCTCTGATGCACCCCTTTAAGTAAGTGTCCCATTTAATTGTACAACCTGTATAATGTTGACCTAAAGTTCTCAAACTGTTTTAGATGCGTGTTAATTAGTAGTGATACCTACAGCGGTGGTACCTTAAAAAAAAGATTTGACGTTTAAGAGGGATATTACAAGCTCTGTGGCGCCCTCGTCACAATAAAAAAGTTTCTCAACACAGAAAGCCTAAATTTAAAAAGTGCTCAACAGATAAACTACAAAAGCCTTTAAGCCATTGTTATACAACACTTTTAAAGGTTCTAAACATTCCACTTTTAGATAATTTGGAATAAAAAGAAAAGCAGCCGTTTTTTTCTTTTTTCAAAATTTGTACCTTTAATAAAACCGGTCAAGTGCGAGTCGGGCTACTCGCGCACCGAGGGTTCCGTACCACACCACCACAGAACACAACATTATTAACTGAGAAAAAAAACTTTTTTTGTCCGGGACCTTTAGCGCAAGACCGACTCACACTTGGCCGGTTTTTAGTATTTGTTGTTATTCTGTAGAGTTTGTTCTATAATCACACAAAGTTTGACGCTTGTATGTATTACCGATTTACCATAGAGCGAGAAGAAAAAACGTTGATAAAAACTAGTTTCTTGTTGAGAACCCCCCTTAATTTTTAACTTTTTGAAATTGTTATTATTTGTTAGCAAATCCGCCCTAACAACGCACATTCTGTGAAACTTTCAACTATCTTGCTCTTTCGGTTCAAAGGTACAGCCCTAAATAGGTCGGACAGACGGACGGACGGACAGACGGACAGACGAGACGGACGGACGGACGGACGGACAACGTAGGCTTAGTAATAGGGTCCCGTTTTTACCCTTTGGGTTCGGAACCCTAAAAAACCTATAAAAGTATTCTATGAAAATAGCTTGAAGGCTTTTGTAGTTTATCTGTTGAGCACTTTTTAATTTAGGCTTTCTTTATTGAGAAATCTTTTTTATTGTGACGAGGTCGCCACTGAGCTTGTAATAGCCCTCTTAATAAGTGGGCTTCAATAAAAAGGATTTCTGCGATGAAGAAAACATTTTTTCTTGAAATATTTCGTAAGTCTATGAGAAATTGTTTTCATCCAAAGGCAATATTTATTTATTCCTAGTGTAGGATTTTCTTAATACAATTTATACTAATATTTTACTTGAATTATTTGTTACAATAAAATAAAACCATTTTAAACTAAATAAAAATGATCTTAATCTAAAAACACAAAATATTTTTATTTCAATACAAGAATTAGAATACTAATTTGTTTTTGGTTGTAGACACATTGTCTAGGATCAAGAGTCATTGTCTTCGCACAAAAAAAATAACAGTACCTATCAATAATATTTTTTCTTTCAGCAAGAAAATATTAGTTTGGATATACAGGGTGTAACAAAACACCCTATAATACTTAAGGGGGTGCTTCAGACCATCAATCTGAACAACTTTCACTATGGAGCCAAACTCGAGAAAAATAAAAATAATCTGCTGTCCCGACATTTGTGAAGAGACGGTACTGCAGTTTTGTATGAAAGATCGGATTTTTTTCGCGATTTCGATGTTGGCTCCATAGGGAATGTTGTTCAGTTTGGTGGTCTGAAGCACCCCCTTAAGTATTACTTAATAGGGTGTTTTGTTACATCCTGTATAAGAGAGCGCCATATTCTTCGTTCAATGCAATAGTTCAATGCAATTTGCTTTCACACAAGACCTATTTTCATTTCAAGAAATCTTTTATATCCGTGTAGCTTTTTAAAATCGTTATATTCGAAAGTAAAAGTAGGTAGAATACTTCGAAAGTATAAATTATACGAATGCTTGGAAGAGCTCTCGAGCACCGGCACCGGGTCAATTTGGTTTGTTTCACTAGTAATTGCCAATTACATCGAATCAGACTCGCCCATTCACTGTGATACGTAGTGACGTCTAAAGGTCATTTGAAATCCGGACGCCAGAAGCCGGAAAAGACTATAAAATCCGTACTTATAATAAATCCGGAAATGGGTTTTTCTTTTTGTTACAACTTGGACGTGTAAAAAATAGTGAATCGGTTTCAATAAAATGAGAGAAGAAATTTTATTTCGAGATTTCAATATTAGTCCTTTTTAGTAAAATGTGTTCAGTTTAATAATCTGAAGCAGCCCCTAAAGTATGTAGCGTACTTAAGTTTATACCCTGTAAAGCCAATTTAAGAAAAAAGACTTTATTGGTATTTATTTCAGTGTCTCAAGGCAAGAAGCTTTGGTGATCCCAAAAATCATCAAAAATAGGCACTGCGAGCGGGCACATCTTTGAGCCTTTCTCTTTCTTTTCCAGGAGTGCGATTTTTAAATCTCATTCGCTGAGTTCAAAAGTTGAAAAAGACAAAATTACTGTGGAGATATGCATCTTTCTTTTGCTGATTTGATTTTCAAAAATCATAATTCAGGAGAGCGATTTTTGAAAGTCAAATCAGCAGTAGAAAGATGCGTATCTCCATAGTAATTTTGACATTTTCAACTGCTGAACTCAGCGAATGAGATTCAAAAATTGCACACCTGGCGCTTGAAAAGATTTTTCATTAACATCTGCTTATTGTTTCTTCATTGGCCGGTTTCAAATTTAGTTTTGTTGAAATATACCATCTGTTCAATATAATGAATGACCTTGAAAGGCCTTTCCGTTGGTTAACTACGTTTGGTTGAGTAGTTTGCACCAAAAGTACTCTTTAGCTTTAGAATATTAAAATGTAACGTACCATTTCATACCAAAAAGTCTACAAACAAACAGATTTGCAGATCATACTGAGCTTATTCAACAGCCTTTCAAAGTCATACACATTCTTGTTTTGAAAAGATTTGGTAGTTTTTTTGTACTAGTATATATCCGGAAAAGTGGAATTCAAACGCAATATAAAACCGGATAGCCTAGAATCTAAAATTGTTACAGCACGATTACACCCAGAAATGACATATTGCATATTTCTGGTTCTATTACGGAAAGGCACACGATACGGAAGTCACGATTCATCGCACAAACGCTTCAGAGTTACTGTCTTGATGACAATTATGGCGCCGGCCACATCTACCGATGTGGCATTTTCAGAATCAGCAGGGTCGAATTAGCTAGAAACACTTATTACCAAAAAGTTATATGATTAGCTTCTAGACTCGAAACGGAAGCCTTTTTCTCAAATCTTGAGCCATCTATAATAATTTTGTTGTACTATTCTGTATCCGGAAATTGGAATTAAACCAAATTATAAAGCCGGATAACCTAGAATCTAAAATCTTTACAGTACTATTACGCCTACCAATGACATATTGCATATTGCTGTAACTACTGCGGAAAGGCACATGGTAACGTGAGTCACGGTTCATTGCACAAACGCTTCCGAATATCTGTCTTGATGCATTATGGCTAGGTACAAACGAGGCACAGCCACCGGTGGCCAGCGAAAAGTAGTCACACGCTTTTTCATACATTTTGTAGGGACTCGTCGGACACGTGTGGCCGGTGGCCGCTATTCGCTACATCAGTAGAATATTGAATATTTCATGAGGAGAGTCCGATTTTAAATCACCGCTGCAGTTCGACCACTATCCTGCTGAGCCTACACCGTCGGTCTATTCTGACTGTAAACTCCAATCCTGACTTTTCCTGTATCTTTTGAACTGTAATAGGCAGGCCGGTTGACATTTTCACACAGTAAATAATGTGTAATTATGGCAGATTTCGTTGGTTTTTGTTAGGAAACAGAAAACTCGATTATTTTAAAGTTTATTATTTTTTCCCTATCGTAAAAACGGTAGTATACCTACTAAAAAGAAAAAAGACTTAAAATAATGAGCGAACTAGTTTTTATTTTTGAAGGCTGCCTGTCCATTGACGCGAGCTGGCTGGCGGAGCTGTGTAGCGAGGAAAATATTAACCAATCAGGAGCACGGCCGAGTTTTGGCCGAGATTTTATGCAATCCTGATTGGTTAATAAAACTCCACTTCAACTTCAGCCAGCTCGCGTCAATAGACAGGCAGCCTTAAGGGTGATTTTCCACCAGAGATGTGCGTGGTAGCGAGGCGGAGAGCGAGGAAACGATCCGCCATAAATAGCGCGACCGCTCGATCACGTCATTGGGTAAATGAAGCACTCTCATTGGACAATTGTTTCCTCGCCCTCCGCTTGGCTACCACGCACATCTGGTGGAAAAGCAGCCTTACAGATCTAAATGCGGCTCTGACTAACCACCTAGCACAGTGGAAATAATATATTGCAGTAATTATTGCAGAAAGGCACTCGGTACAGGAAAGTCACGATTCATCGCACAAACGCTTCAGAGTTCCTGTCTTGTTCCTCTCATATATCATCGTGTTTGTACCTAGTTACCTACGTTGCTGAATTGATGTAAGTTTGTTGTTTGATGTATTCGAGGAGATGTTAGACTGCATGGTTGAAGTGATGAATGAAACTAATAAAACCTCTCTCTACAGGGTGTTAGGCGCTGTCCTATTGCCATCGATCGCGCGATCATGCGTTCGTCCGACGAACGACGGCCACTGTGCGTTTAAACATACTTATATCTGCGGAATATCCTATAGAAGGTCGTGCTATCATGAGATGCGATCGAATTGTTATATTTTTATTCAGATATAAGTATGTTTAAACGCACAGTGGCACAGTGATTTTCGTCGGACGAACGCATGATCGCGCGAGCGATGGCAATAGGACAGCGCCTAAGGGTAAACAGTTGCATTACTTTAAGGGGTGATTGTATCCATGATACTGAACAACTTTCCTTAAGAAATATTTATAGGAAAAACGCAAAGAATTTTTTTTACATTCCATGCAATCAGCTGATCGAATGTTTGTATGAAAAGTCGAAAAAAAAATTGCTAATTTCCTGTAGGTTTCTTAGGGATTGTTGTTCAGCATCATGGGTACAATCACCCCTTAAAGTAATGCAACTATTTACCCTAATACCATAAATAATTGAATCATCATCATCATCTCAGCCGGTGGACCGACGACCTGGTGAAGGCGGCGGGAAAACGTTGGATGAGGGCAGCGCAGGACCGGTCGTTATGGCGATCCTTGGGGGAGGCCTATGTCCAGCAGTGGACGTCCATCGGCTGAGATGAAATAATTGAATAATACCTAATTATTAATTAATAGCATAGCATATGCTCACGACTATATCCCCGAGGGGGTAGTCAGAGATATTCTGAAACCTCAGAACATCCACGTTTCACTAGTACCTAAACTCTGTCCAGTATGACGGGGAGTGAGCCCGTCGCCACATGTAATGGACAGTAAGTACAATACATGCCAATTTGTAGCATGCAGGATTCCTCACGATGTTTTCCTTCACCGAAAAGCCAGTGGTGTTACAAATCTTACATATACATAACATTAATTATCAAGTAGTTGAATATCTTTAGTGAAAAATTTATATTCGGGGTACATAAAATATTGAATTAATATGTATAAATATGACGTAAAAGTGACGTAGATAGGCCGCCGGGCTCGCTGGTTATCGCTATAGACACTAGTTTACTTTATCCGTGCAAAGTTGTTATTATACTTTAGGCCCACTCACATGCCCTTGCCCACTTCATCGGTAAAGTTTTATAACAAAACAAACAAACAACCGTATGAACATTTTCAACTTTCATCCATGCGAGATAATATCTAAAATTAAATTGTCTCTGACGTCATTCAAACCGTAGCCCTTTTCAACCCTTTCATTTGCGGTATCATAACACTCTGTCACGACTACGACTCTTGTAGATAATAAAAAAAGGAACATTAAACACATTAAAGAGGTCATCCATGTAGGCAAAAATGTACTGTAAAAAATGCAGTTTTAAAAATGTTTACTTTTATCCTGCTGTTTTTGTTGAACGTACCTATTATAGTCTAAATTAAATTAAAAATCTATCGAAATCAATCACCAAGATCTGTTCAATATAATGATTTGACCACCCAAAACCCAAATACTATCAAAACTCTGAATGAACGTAGCAATTCGGTAGGTATGTGAACTTGTGAAGTACCTAATTTAGGTAAAGATGTTTGGCGGAAGGCCATTTAATGTGAGACCCAGACATATAGGTGCCATACATGAATGAAACTTAGTAATACGTGTAGAGTGAAACAAAACTAACAAAAAAGGAAATTGGTTGTAATCTGTAGAAGTCGGGGGAAGGTATTTCTCCTTATGGTACCTTTTGTATCAAGTGTGTGAAACTCATAATCTTTCTTATTAGGTAGCCCACTCAATCTTCTACGAATTCATTGTGTTGGTTTTATTGAAAATTCACGATAACCGTACAATATTATGATAATGGAATCAAACGAAATCACACACACTATCAGTTCAATAAAGCCAAATAAGTCCGTAACGTCCAAAAACTACCTCAGTGATAATATTAGACGAAAATAGCTGTGATCGTTGCGTTTTGCTACTGCTTTTTGGATGATTTGTCTATTTTACTAGTAATTTCTACTTTTAAACCCGGACTTCTAAAGACGAGGAAGTTTTTTTAAAAAATGCCTTAATTTTTTCTGTTTATAATAATTATGACCGCCGTCCTGAAGGGCTTTTAGTTTTCGTAAAAATGGCTGGGCCAAAGTTCAAAAAAGTTATTTTTGGGTATTTATTTATTTTGTATTTTTTACGGATAGTATAGAGTTCATTTGTTGTTGTTTATATTTTTAATTAAATAATAACCACTGTTAAAAAACTTTTTTTTTTTTTTCGATCTTTGATCTCTAAACAAAGTCCATTTATGATGTAATTAAAACAAAAAACACCGGCCTTCTCTTTGTAACCCTATGTTGAAAACAGAAACACGAATTCTATTGTCAAATTCTTTATTATTTAAATAGATTTATTTACTAATTACCCGTTATTTTAAGATTAACATGGAGTTTTGAAAACACCGAGTGACGGTCACTTTCGTGAAACAATTTTTTTTTTTTAAACTAGCGTTAACCCGCGACTTCGTCCGCACAAATTATGTACCAGATTTTAAGTCAGATCATAAACTATAAAACAAAAAAAGTTTTATCATAATTGGTTCAGTAGTTTTCGCGTGATGCTCGGTCAAACACACAAACTCCTTTTTTTAATTTACAGTTTTATAATAGTATAGATATTAGATAATCTACTATAATCCTTTCATTTTAAAATAGCTATCAAAGAAAATATCGTTATTTGAGACAATTATCTCGAATTGGCTTTCGATTCAGCCACTCAGCCATCCAGCAGCAGCAGGCCGAGGATAGAGTTTTGTGGCGCGCCTTGGGAGAGGCCTATGTTCAGCAGTGGACGATGATAGGCTGATGATGATGATGATGACTAAGCCATCAAAAAAAAAATTGACGTATGTATATACCAAATTGTTACAAAATTACGCCATCCTACCCAAACATGCACACGTGCGAAAGCGGATAAAATACGAACATTTCGCGAATCTGTTTGCGTTTCGCATTTTGCGTACGTGACACCGACGCTTTTTTGTGCGACCGTTAAACTGTATTTGCTTTTGGATAGACTATAAATGCTTTTGCTTTATTATTTGTTTTAGAGACTACACGTGACGAATACAGTTTCTAGGTCACGTTACCTGGAAGGGTGAAATCTAAGAGTAAGCATCTCCTTTATTCTAAAGGCATAGAGTGAGTCATACCCATAGAAATATTAATTTACTAGGTTATGGTCATACAATTGCAAGAATGTCCACTTTTTTGACGTTTGTGTTTGAGTGTTTGGTGTCAAGTAGTATGGACAAAAGAGACCAACTAGACCAAAGTGGCATTTGCCCTAATGTTTACGGCATAGATATAGTAACTAGATGAAACCATACCGTGGCCGCATCATAGAAATATTAATTAGATATCTATGGGCCGCACATGAAACAGCAATAGTGTGACTTTTACATACAAAAATCAAGAAAAAGACGGTTTGTTTGGCAAGCTGTCATCAACATTCCATAGGTTTGACAGTGGTTTGACATCTTGCCAAACAAAAAAACCGGCCACGGTGACCGAAACAAAAAAGAATATTTCTATCTTTTCTGTTTACATAAGTTTTCATAATTGGCTATCTCACTCTCTCATTTCTTGGCTCCATCTTTCAGCGTAAGCGAAAAGTTTTTAATCTAAGGTTTACGGTCACTTTTCACACACACTAGCACGAAAAGTGACAAGTGAAAAGTGGACAGCCACATAAACAAAGATATATAGTTCCGTCTCCTTCTACTATTAAAGTTACGTCATAAGACAAAAGATACTAACTACAATTGTAAATTGATGCGGTCTCTGCTTTAGAATAAAGGAGATTCTTGCTCTTGGGCTGAAATAAATGAAGTTTATGCGTGTAGCGTGAATTTACACTAAGTGTAAATAAAGGACACCCTAGACCAGATACACCGGAGAGGAAAAATTGTCGGACTCTTGATAGGAAACGACAATTTCTTTACAACTATATTGGAAGGGAAGATAGAGGGGAAGAGAAGCAGTGTAAGGCCTTGATAGAGTTATCTAGCCTAAGTGCAGGAAAAGGTTGTCGTGTCGTATTAAGAACTCAAGATACTAGCGGAAAAAAGACAGGATCGAAGATAACTACACATAATCGAACCAATACTATCGAAGTAAACTATTCACATTGCGATGGTCGCACGGTTGACTTTTCGTAGCGATTTTGACAGACGTATACGACAAAAACTCGCTTACACTTGTAGCATACATTCAAATAAAAGTCCGTGTGACGGTTCGTGCGATATCAAATGAATGGCCTGGGAGTTCTATGCGCTCTTTTATCGCGGACAAAACGAACACCATGATCAAAATTCATTATTTCCGAAAAGGATAAATGTATAAAAGATTAGTATTAGTATTAAAAGACGTATGAATTAGTTTATCAGCTAGATGGCTCAGTCAATAGTGAATCTGCGTGCTGAAGCAAGGGTCGCGGTTCGAATCCTACAAGGTGCAAATATTTGTCCCAAATCTAAATGTTTGTAACCAACCATTATGTCTATACTAATATTATAAAGAGGAAAGATTTGATTTCTTTTTTTGTGATTGTAATTGAATAGGCTCCAAAACTACTGGACCAATCTGAATAATGATTTCACCATTAGAATGCTACATTACCCGTGATGAACATAAGCTATAAATAAACGGCCAAGTGTGTGTCGGGAAAAAAAGGGGCATTGCAACGCATGCCACTCAACAGCTAGTTTTATACAGGGTATAAGGAAAACTATTATTAACCTTTTAACCACATACTCCTCCCATCAAACTGAACAACTTTTAATATGGGAGCAAACTGATCGGAGCAAAAAAATAATCAGCTGTCCCATATTAAACTCCAATACCTATTCGACTCAAATGTATGAGACAGATGATTTTTTTTTGCTCTGACAGGTTTGCTCCCATAGTAAAAGTTGTTCAGTTTGACGGGTAGAGTATGTGGTTTAAAGGTTAATGATACTTTTCCTTACTCACTGAATATTTTATGAAAGAAAGAAAAATCTTTATTCATCATTCAAGGCACACACCTCTATATCGTTATCTAGTCATCAAAATTAAAGTCTGATCGAGATTCTGGTACTTCGTTTGGGACTAAAGTCTCTGTGAAAATGTTTACGATATTCATTCACAAGTGCATCGGAATCTATGTCTACCGCCGGGGAATAATAATGAACCCAACAGGCAACTGCATCCATACGTTGTCGATATTCCAACAATCCGCACAAATAGGTTCGCATCCTCTTTTATAATGAGAACCGGTAAGGTTTGGAACTCTCTCCCTGCGTCTGTTTTCCCAAGCAAATACAATCAGGATATTTTTAAAAGAAGAGTTAATAGGCTTTTTCTGGGCGAGCGCGCTACATCCTCGGCTTCATCTACACTTTCCATCAGATGAGCTGAAGCCAAGCGCAAACCCATTTTGAATAAAAAAAACAAAAAAAAACGCAAACAACATACATTAAACTCCTGCCGGAGTTAAGTACAAAGTATAGCGAAGACTGTCCATTGTCTTTTTTGGTCCTTAGGGTCAATTTACACCGAGATGGCAGCGGCTTTTTGAGCAGTTTGAATGTATCCGCTAGAGAGTGCTCACGGCGCCGCGCGACTTCATATAACCCCGCAAACGATACTATACTTTAGCAGTTTAGATAAATTCAGCACGCGTGACTAAAATTGCTCGCTTCTTTGTTTCCGTCTCGGTATGAATTGAGCCTAAGCGTACACAATGTTCAAATGCACAGCACGTATTTTCATTTCCTCTGGCGTCGCAAGGTGAACATGACTTTTTTGTTAAACAAACAATTAAAGAATTACCTATTACTTTCTTAAACGTGTGGATACATTATTATAAAAATAAAACCGGTCAAGTGCGAGTCGGGCTACTCGCGCACCGACGGCTCCGTGCCACACCACCACAGAACACAACATTATTAACTTAGAAAAAAAAACTTTTTTTGTCCGGGACCTTTAGCGCAAGACCGACTCACACTTGGCCGGTTTTTAGTATTTGTTGTTATTCTGTAGAGTTTGCTCTATAATCACACTAAGTTAGACGCTTTTATGTATTACCGTTTTTACGATAGAGCGTGAAGAAAAACGTCGATAAAAACTAGTTTCTTGTTGAGAACCCCCCTTAATTTTTAACTTTTTGACATTTTTATTATTTGTTAACAAATCCGCCGTAATAACGCATAATCTGAGAAAATTTCATTTATCTAGCTATTACGGTTCAAAAGTTACAGCCCTAAATAGGTAGGACAGACGGACGGACAACGTAGGCTTAGTAATAGAGTCCCGTTTTCACCCTTTGGGTACGGAACTCTAAAAATAAGAAAATACTTACTCTTTTTCACTGAATACTAGTGTTTTTAAATTGTTGGGGTTAAACAAAAAATCACGATGTAGCCTATATCATTCAGCTGTGCTCTGACTTGGTTCACCTCTTGCACTATCGATTTCTATAAACTACAAAACCAATAATCCTTGACTTAACCTACATGCGTGACCGTTTATCTTCGGAGTCTTTGAAAGTTCACGACAACACTTAACTTACTACGTTGTTAAACTGACGTAACTACACTTAAGTTTTGTTTCTAGATTGAAATCAATCTGTAGTTAGAAGAAGAGGTTTTTAAAATTTACATTAACAAGAATGCTTACTTCGTTGTGAAGTGAAGCAGTTCGTAAATAATTCTCCTTCTCGGCATTGCAGTGGGATAAAAACTTAAGATTCGCAGTACAACAGACTAACCGCATCTAAAGATGCACAGCTACAATAGATCTGATCTGTAGCTATTGGTCATTAACCAAGCCCTTACAACCAAATAATCTAAAGATGCATATGCATGCGGATGCACAAGCATGTATGTGGATGCCCGAGCATGCATGCGGATGCGTGAGTATGCACGAGGATTCCAGCGCACTTGCGGTCGGCTGCCGTGGCATCTTTCTACTGCGCTGCGCTTGCATTCACGTCGATACGCTCTGAAATGTGCTCTATCCACCTCATCATCATCAGCCTATATACGCCCCACTGCAGGGCACAGGTCTACCCCAAGGGAAATTGTATGGGCGTTAGTCAACCACGCGTGCCCAATGCGGATTGGTAGACTTCACATACACATCAGAATTTCTTCAACATATGCAGTTTTCTTCACGAAATTTATCCTGCACTTTCATAAACAGCCGGTATTAAGTTAGGTGGCATGACGTACGTGCTAATTCGAACCTGGACCCTAGTATTTAAGTGTCCATACCGCTTTGCAACGCGCCACCGACCCTCTTCCATCTGATCTTTCCTTACAAATAATGAAACCTACAAAGCTACAAAAAGCCTGCGCCTAACCAATTAACACTAGACTTCCTTTGATACAAATTTCTGTTTTATCTAACAAGAAAACGACGCGATATGAGCGGGATAATTTCGCCATTACCCAATGACGAGTAATTTGCGACACCTCCGTAATCCCCCTCATCCATATTTGGGCTAATCCCACTGCTGACGTATTAGGAATTCGGTGAACATTTTATAAGCGAACGTAATCAGACCAAGGGACTGGCTGTCATCACAAAGACGCGGGTTCAACATTTTTTCTGCGGGATCTGAGACGGATCAAGGAATGCTATAAAGGCCTCTATTATGTCGGTTACAAGGGGCCTTTTTAAATCATGAAACCTCAATGATTAAACTAACTTACCTAAAGCACAGATTATTCAATAGTTACCTAATCTACTACTATAACAGCTACCGCACTCTCCCAATATCGCGCACTTCTTCGATTTCGTACTTAGCGCTTCAGAAACGACGAACTAAAATGCGCCTTATGTCAATGCGTGACAACCTGTATCGCATGTGATACGCAACGCCACCGTAGAGGTACTTATCGTAGCTGTTAAACGTGAGTGACGGTGCACTGCTTAAAGTGAAGTTCTATCTTAAATACAACCAACCAAACCAACCCAACCAAAGAGATATCTGAGAATGGAACGTGTCCCATAGGTTTTTGAAAAAAAGACATTCCATGAATATGCTTCGTATATGATGGCCATATTGCCTATGTATATCCATTTCGAAAACTATTACGAGGAGACAGTGTTAGTGATGTATTGACTGGATTTTGTATAATAGTTGTAGATTTAACCACCTTGTTTTGTGCCTCTTGTATTTTTATCTCTGTATTTTACTGTTTATGTTTTGGGGTAAAATAAAGTATATTGATTGATTGATTAAAATTGGTTTCTGGGTTCCGACCGATCCTAAAATTAAACAGTGGACCTGTGAGTCTCAGTTGACGTACCAAGATAGGTAAATGGGACACAGAAACAGTTCTCTTGCAGGGCATTCATATGGAAGCCGAAGAAACAGCTGCTAATATGCTACTGGAATGTGATGGCATAGTATACTACCGGGTACAGTACCTATACCACGGATCGAAATGTTAGCTCCCTGAGATCTTCGGCAATCAATCAGACAAGACAAGATTTCCTGTAGAAGCTGGGATAACAAGAATCGCGTCATTCCTACCCGTAGAGAAATTACACACTCCCCTAGGTTTCATACGAAAAATAGGCGTGCGAGAGGTCGAGGTTCGAAAAATGGGCACGCTCCATCAACACCCAATACAATGAGCGTTTTTCTTTTCTTTTTTAAATTTAGTTCCTAAAAACTCAACAGACAGCATGTGTACCGCTCCATAGAGACGTTCGCGAGATCCTGTCACAGTCATGCCATGACTGTGCCTGCCTTTTTTATAGGCCAAGAGATCGAGTCATATCAGACGTAAACAGTTTTAAATTTTCGATTAAAATCATTCGTAAATAGTAAAAAATTCCATCAAAGCACGAGATGGCAAATTTTTGATCATCTTTTCACTCTTTATTATTTTAAAGACACTTTTTGAAAGACCTTTATTCGCGTAGACCGTAGCGATATCTATCGATCCTCAAGGAAACCAAAAGAAAACCAGTCATTGGGACGGGGCAGTAAAATAATGACCAACTGAATACGGCCCTGCAAAGGCCACGTTAGAGTGTTAATGCGGCTTTACGCCAGCGGTTTTATTTATTTTTGCTCCCGACATTTCGCGCTTAAAGTTTTTTTTGCCGTGTAATTACAGATACTCGCTATTTCTGAACGTTTTTTATAAAAAGGGAACAATTTTATTTCTCAAATTCGCAGGGAAAGTTAAAGCGGGGCTCGTTTCAATTTGTTTAACACAATTTTTTTGTGAAACTAGTGTGGAAAAAGTATTACTACACGGGCTGTAGTTTTATTGCTGACAATACGGGTACAACGTGATGTAAATAAAAGTGACACGTGTAGTTCTGCTTCTTTTTTAGGGTTCGTACCCAAAGGGTGAAAACGGGACCCTATTATTAAGCCTATATACGTTGTCCATCCTTCCGTCCTACCTATTTAGGGCTGTAACTTTTGAACCGTAATAGGAAGATAGTTGAAATTTTCACCGCATGTGCGTTATTATGGCGGATTCGCTAACAAATATGTACATACAAGATAGTTTTTATCAACGTTTTTTCTTCTCGCTCTATCGTAAAAACGGTAACACACACAAGCATCAAACTTGGTGTGATTATAGAGCAAACTCTACAGACAGTATAACAACGAATAATAAAACTGGCCAAGTGTGAGTCAGTTTCGCGCTAAGGGTCCCGGAAAGAACACAATTTTAGTTTATTTATTGATGTGGTGGTACGGAACCCTCGATGCTCGAGTAGCCGACTCATATTTGTCCGGTTTTGTTATAGCTGCAACGATTCAACGCTTCGATGCGATTTAAACAACAGATCCAGGTCAGCGCATACGATACAGCACGTCACATGACTGTATCCTATGACCAGTAAGTACTTGCTATTTCTATGATGAAGAGTTACCAGCTAGTTAAGGTCTATTCTTATTAAGCGTGAAACATACAGAAGATACGTAAGGCGAAGGCGTGGGACGGACGCGGTGCAGACATCCGTGCCGCGCCGCTTGAGTATATCACGACGCGTCGCTTGCATACCCAAGTGGCGCAAGTAGCATTATAAGAGACCACTTTTGGTGTACATGGAAACTAGTGGCTGTATAAGGCGGTGTTACAATGGTGTTAACACGGATATAACTCTTATTTGGGTATAAGTTATTCAGCCTATGGTTCTAGAGTATCTAGGTAGGTACTTACATTTCGTATGAAAAAGATTTGAAGCCTGTTGCTGGCCGCGCCGCTTCAAAACAATTTCATACGAAATGTATGCAAGCGACGCGTCAGCGTCGTGATTATATTATACGTATTTAAATCTATGATTATACTCCCGCGTCCGTCCCGCGCCTTCGCCTTACGACACTTCTGTATGTCTCACACTTTACGGCGAGGACAGGCGGGCGCAACAGCCACAACGCTAAATAATACCTGTGAGATTAGAGGATTCAGCCTGTGAATGCCTGAAGAGACGAAAGATACACCGTCCTTGTCGCACAGTTGGACGGAGCTTTCTCTGTCAACGTATTTTATTCTCTACCAATATTTTAATAAAACCTATTGCACGTAGCTCTCGCTGCGCGCGCCCGTCAACATGGTGAAAGCTTATGGTTGAGAAACATTGATGAGTCGACGGCGGAGTATGCGCACGGTGTCTCATACTCGTTTCTCATCGGTCAATGTGTCTCAACCCTTAGTCCACCACGCGCGCGCAATATGGATTAGTGGACTTTGCTTACGTAAGTAAATAAATAAATAAATAAATAACACTCACAGGCACATACATTGTAATGATCCGAAGGTAAGCCTTAGGCTTTATTATGGGAATCATACAACAACGGCACAAACATATAACATCCATGACCGAACCGGGATTCGAACCCAGGACCCTGGTTTGGCAGTCCGGCGTGGCAACCATTACACCAACCGGGTCGTCATCTAAACTATTATAAAACTGTAACAGAAGTGTGTCTGTACATTGAAGATATTTACAAAAAAAAGATTACGATATGATTTTTAGATGTCCCTGATTCCAAATCACCAATTTTTGGATTTTTTGTCTGTCTGTTTGTTTGTTTGTTTGTTCGTTTGTTTGTTTGTTGGTTTGGGTGTTTGTTTGTTCGAGTATCACGCAAAAACTACTGAACCGATTTTGATGAAACTTTTTTTGTTTGATAGCTTATCATCTGACTTAAAATCTGGTATATAATTTATGCGGACGAAGTCGCGGGTAAAAGCTCGTGTATCATAATTTCTTCTTCAGCGCCCCTGTGGTGGTTTTCTTCACGATGTATTCCTACTTTTACAGTTTGAGATCAGAACATAATTGGGATATAATTATACAACGTGTTAATGAATTAACGCAAAACCTCATACACCCCAACTGATTTATAATAAAATAATTATATTGCAACAATAATTTCATTATTTTGATAGTTAAAATTTAAAGTTATTCGCATTTTAAGTTTTGAGGCAAAAATTATTTGTTATCATTTCAGCACTAAAAGAAAGTGCTAACGTACTCATGAATACATTTTTATAATCTTGTTATGGCAGTTAGTAGGGTGAGTGTGTCCGTGCGGTGGGTTGTCATAGGGTTCAGAAAATTTTAAATTTTGCATAAAAATTATTTAATATTTTGAAAAAAATTACCTATGTTGAAACCATGATAATTCGATTCTGCTCTCGATTCTAAACAAACTACTTTCTAGTTTTGCATTAATTCATTAACACGTTGTATAGGTCGATAATAGACAATACCTTTTTTAATTGAATCAGGCGTTACTTTGCGGAAATCCATGACTAATAGGTAGATGACACGATTGTATCAAGACCTCCACCTCGGTGTCGGACGCTCGGCGGAGTAACAACTCTGTATCGAACGTTCGTCGGTCTAACTCCTGAGGATGCTCCTTGGTGGAGCGAAACACGTGTAGAGTAGAAATTATTTGGTAAGCAGGTTGTATTTTATTACGTAATACAACTTTGTCTACTAGGTATTTAGAGGCGGAGGTCTTGATACAATCGTGTCATCTACCTATTAATACCATTTTTTTTTTTTTAATATCTTGGACATTGTTACACACATTATCTAGTCACATTTAAAGTACCAGAATCTAGCCTGGACTTGTATTATGATGACTAGACAACGATATAGGATACATATATAAATACAAACATCCATGACTCGGGTACAAATATTCATATTCATCATACAAATATTTGTCCCTTACGGGATTCGAACCCGCGACCCTCGGCACAGCAGGCAGGTTCACTACCGACTGTGCTATCGGGCCGTCAACCTTTGCCAGCTTCCTGGTCAATAATGATGCATATTTTTTAGAGCTGAACCAATTATTTAAATAAATTATTGGTGTGACGTCATTATAACGATGATCGAACTCTATCAGCCACCTGATGGTGTACACTCATAATAAATTTACCCTAACATTATAACCATAAGGTTAAAAATCCTTCCCCTTTTCAGTGTCAGTTGATACAAGCTAGGGCGAGGGCAGTTTCAAGCCGTAATTTATTTTTTTCACGTTCGTCAACGCAGTGACAACAGATGGGCTCGTAGGTAGATCATTTTGTGTTTCAGATAGCGGTCCCTGGAATTCCATGTGAAAACACCAAAGACCATTTAACTATGGATTGGTATACCAATATTACCACTACCATGGTCGGTATAGTGAGGATCAGCCTCACGTTAGCATTCCCCTCTGCAAAGGAAAAAGGCCAACGGCTGATCAAGTGCATTTACATGCAATTTTATATCTTTTCACGAAACAAGACAGTCCATAAATAATTGCGGAACAATTGCTTCAAACTAGTCTAGTGTGGATCTCTCATACGCTTAGACTATTTATACTGGACTCGCCTTGTGGTAGCATTTCCCCTCTGCCACGGTATAAGAACAATTGATCTTGTGCATTTACACCCAATTTTATACCTTATCACTAAACGAGACAGCCTATAATAGCGAAACATTAATTTTTAACTTAGAACGTTTGGGGTTCACACGAGACTACTTTTCATGATTTTTTACATTCAAAATTAGAATCTAAACTTATGGAGAATAAAATCCAATGTTGCGGATTTCATGTTATCTCGCCCCCCGCAAAAAGTGGCAGAAAAGTTTCTTAGTAGAATGACACGCGTAACTCGTCCCTATTAAATTGTCTAAGCTCATACGAGACTAGTTGGAAGCTATGGTTTAGCTGATTGTTCCGCAACAATTTTTCATGATTTTCTAACAATCAAAATTAGAATCTAAAGAAATATAATAAAATTCAAAGTTGGGTAATCATTGAAAACTAGCGGATTTCATGCTACCTCGTCCCCTGCAAAAAGTGTACGAAAACTTTGTTAGTAGAATTTACACACTATACTTATTTAATCATATAACATACTTTGCGAGTTTTGCGACCCACTTTCGTGGTGCTCACGAATGAATGATATTTCTAAATACAATTTATACCTACTAATTATCTTCGAGCCCAGTGAAACCGACTGACGACGTATAGAATTCGCTGATTAAGGGGTAGGCAGCAGGATTCTTGGTCACTTTTTCGACAGCCCCTTTTTCAACAAAATTTAATCTCAAGGAGGGCTGCCAAACGCAGAAACTGTAGGATACCCCTTTCCTTTTTGCATCCATATCCACACTGAAAGACAACCGTTCGAAAAATAATGTAAAGTCGCAAGGTTTTACCAACAGTCTTACAGTTTTTCTGAAAATGAATAAATTACTAATGAAAGGACAGCCAAGTGCAGTTGTCCAAGTGTCCAAGGTGTAGGCATACTTAGTCTACTTACTATCTTTCTTCTCGATCTATCAACTAGATACTCTTTCTTATACTGTGGTTCTACTTACTATCAAATTGTTGACATTTGTATCATTTTTGTCGGCAAATGAAAAGGAGTTGTAGACTCGATTTATAGCTTTTAATACTCCCCTAACCCTTTCAGACCGGCTCCGAAACTAGCCGAAATTTTACCGGGAAAAAACCTGTACCTACTAAAAAACAGCCCGCAGGCCCGCAGGTGTCAAATCTGAGATCAGTTTTACATTTTCCGGCCGCCATCTTGGAAAAATGTGACCCACACAATTCTATAAGCAGAGGCCCACGATAACAAAGCTACAATTGTTATGTCGCACGCTACAATTGTATGTATCAAGTGTATGTATCAAGGTAATAAACTACGAAATCATGTAGAAAAAACATTATATTTACTTTTTGTGCACCAAAATGCACTTTAAAGCACGACAATTTTACGCCGTGCCTTAAAATTGTCGTGCCTTAAAGTGTTTACACGGTGCTAATTTTAGGCGCCGCAGAATTGGCGCCTAGAAATTGTCATCGTATAAACGGTCCATACAATCGTCAAAGGCGGAGCAGCAAAAATTCGCTCACTTATCAGGTCTGTACCAGCTCACCAGCTGACCGAGGACCACCGAAGCCGCGCTTGGGTCAAAGTTCGGTTTACGTACAAACGTGTGATGCTGACCCCGTTCAGTTAGAACGAGTAGTTTTTATTCAAAAATGATTTCTGTAAACCGCACAATTGTTTTGGCCGGTTCTGAAAGGGATATTAGTCCGCTCCGCTAGTCACTAAGCCAAATCCGCCATTTTTCAAGACTTGTCAGGGCCAGAGAAAAAAATAGATAAAACGTTTGACTATTCTTTACAATAAAGGTAGAAGTGTACTTTCTTGTTGGGTACACTGGTTTTAGTAAGTAAGCATACATAATGTGGGTAGAAGAATTTAGGGCTCCCACACATAATGCTGAACAACTCTGACAAATACTGCGAATTCTGCGAGCGCTTGATGACTGCGCGCTTAGTAAAACGACTAGAGATCGGATAATCGGATGCGTATTTACCTAAACTTCACTTTTTTCTGCACGAAAACATAATATGGATATGCCTTTCTGAATAAAGATAATTAAAAAAATCGGGCTACCTGCACCGTTTTGTCATGCTGGTCCTTGTAGGTAGTCAACAGTAGGTAGAAAAACTTGGACAACATGAAAAACTCGGTCAACTTGGACAACTCTGACAAAATAAACAGCTCTTTCAACTCTGGCAACTCTTACAACGTAAACAACTTGGCCAACAGATTTGATTTGGTCTAGTTTTCCAAGTTGTTCATGTTGTCTTATTAAGTACTTTCGACAACAAAACATCCCAGACAACATGAACAACTCTGTCAACTCAGACAACATTGAATAAGTTGACCAAATTGTCAGAGTTGTTCATGTTGTCCAAGTTCATGTAGTCCGAGTTGTTCAAATGTCAACGTTCTATGATATTTTCGCAATCCCGGGACTTAAGAACGGATCTGGGATTGCTTCATAAAATAAATGAATTAAGACGTGTCCACATTATTCTTGTGAAAAAAGAAGTTTAGGTAAATATGCATCCGAATATCCGATCTCTACTTATTACGATGACTGTATGATTTTCCATCGTAGCGGTCGCAGTGCGATGCGAATTCGCAGCTATGTGTGGGAGCCCTTACAGCGATTTGGAATGATTATAAGTTCGTATTCGATTTCGATAACAGCGACTTCTTGATGAGCGTAAGGTAGTAGCAAGGATTTGTAGAGACAAGTAATACTTTCATCAGAATCACCAACCTATGAACGTTCCTACTGCAATTGAGTGCAGGGCATAGACCATAAACTTAATATATGGTTTATGGCATAGACATCCTTTCAAGAATAAGAGTGAGACCAAGAACATTGTACACAGCGTGTCCTATGGAAAAGTATCATTAACCTTTAAACCACATACTCTACCCTTCAAACTGAACAACTTCTAGTATGGGAGCAAACCTATCAGAACAAAAAAGGTAGGTACTAGGCATTGCAGTTTAGTATGGAACAGCAGTTTTTTTTGCTATGATCGGTTTATTTACTCCCTTAGAAAAAAAAAACGGTTTGATGTAGACTCTTAGTTTAAAAGGATGCCAATGATATCAATTTCACCCTATATTAGAGAGATTTTCCGTGCTCGAATTTTTCGTGTCGTCGTGTTTTTTCAGACCGCCTTACTGAGATGGTTTTTACCAGAGTTTTTACGTAACGTATATTGTTGTATTGAACTCGCAGAATAGATACTGTAGTACGATTTGTAAGTTCATATCATTATGTTCCATAGACAGCTCGTGTAAAAAAGATGCACCTATAAAATGATTGAAAAAGTGCTATTTTCACTTCCATTGTTATTTATTGATTGATTGATTATTATTTGCGTGGACGGCCTGCAATAATTTCCTTTATGACAAAAAATAATTTGGGTATCACCTATTTATTATTATTAACTAATGTTTAGGTTTGTGTGTGTATTTATACTCAAAATCTATTTTAGGTTCTATAACGCAATTAGTAACAGTTTGTTTCCAATATATTGTTATCTTTACTAGCTGCTTCTGGTACCGTAACGTTATGTTAATAAAGGAAAATTAATTATGTAACTTTGCCTACAAAGTTGAGAATATATTGAGTTAATTTGAATTTATTAACATAATGATTTAGAGAAAATAATTGATTCAATGTTATAATTAATAGGAGCGTTTGTTTAACTAAAAGTTGTAGAGACGACACGGAATATACAGGGTGAAACAAAACACCCTAGTAATACTTAAGGGGGTGCTTCAGACCATGAAACTGAACTGAACAACTTTCACTATGTAGCAAACATCGAAATCGCAAATAAAAAATCTGCTCTTTCATACAAAACTGCAGTACCGTCTCGACTCAAATGTATGGGACGGCAGATTTCTTTAATTTTTTCTCGAGACGTTGGCTCCATAGTGAAAGTTGTTCAGATTGATGGTCTGAAGCACCCTCTTAAGTGTTACTAGGTTGTTTTGTTTGACCCTGTCTGTATACATAGACCGACTAAAACTGCTGAATCGTCGAATTGAAATTGACCAACGTCGAAATCGCAAAAACCGTCAGCATATTAAGTTGGACCCTGCATGTATCAAATTTTTATGAAAACTTCTATAGTACGAGGCTCAAAATTGAATCACGAGTTCAATCATAGAGCTGTATTAGGTTAGGTACGAATGAACAAAAAGTGTTTCAGATACTTACATAAGCTCAGGTCCGATTTTGTATAGAGTACTGCTGCCACCTGTGGGATCGCTCAGCCAAGTATCAACTACCCTCACTCGACTTGGTTGAACGCACAGCCAGGAGGCTCATTGGCGAGAATGTGCTGTTGGAGACCAAGCTTCATAGCCTAGCGCAGAGAAGCCTGCTTGTCGGTCTTCTACAGATTGTTCTTCGGTGAGTGTGCCCAAGAGCTACATGAGCTCAATCCTTCCCCTTTCTACAATCGGGCGTCCAGACGCACCTCGGGATATCACCCCTTCATGGTTGACATCCCACAAATCCGCACCAAGCGCCTTTCAGAATCTTTTATAATTCGCACTGCCAAGGAGTGGAATGCCTGCGAACCCTTCCTTTAAAGTACGAGTGTATAGGCTTCTTCTGAGTAAGCTCGCTACATATTCGACCCCATCTTCGTCCTGAAGACTGGATTGAGCTCAAGAGAAAACCCATCCGTAATTTAAAAAAAACACATGCAAACTCGGCTCATGTTTCGACGAGCCGTTACATTAAATAACACTTCTTCCACTGAACTCTTTAAAAGTATTGAATTCCATACTATTAGGTATTTTCAAGGTCCGCTGTTTGTCCTGACGCATTGAAAAGGTTAAGAATTTAACTGACCTTAATGTTTCACTAGAATTATCGATTCCAATCAGAAGGGTAAAGGAAGGTGGGATTTCACAGACACTCGTCGAATTGTTAATTTAACCTAAAATAGTCAAATACTTGATTCGTCAAATTCTCAACTCGTCAAGTCCTATCCTGATGCTCCTACTGCAATGCAATTCACTAAGCGCGAACATCGTACAACCTTAAATTCATCATAGATTCATAGATTCTTTATTGTACACAAAAATATAGTTATGAAAAAAATTACAATAAGTCGTGATGTACCTACAAAGGCGAGCTTAACTCTAAAAGTGTGAAACAATGGCGAGCTTTCAGTTTCATGTGTCAAACTCATATAAAACCTCCGACGATCTGAAGGATGCGAGTTCGTCAATGTTTTTGACAGCGATAGTGAATTGCACTCCTGTACAATACTGCCGCCGATGCTATGGAGGTCGGAGGCAGCGTTGGTGAAGCAGATTTTGTGTGATAATTGTGAGGATAATATTGTTTGGAACCACCTTTTAGAACGGGCGAAGGACAGGGCGTAGAATCAATGTAAATTAATACCCATTTTAATACGGGTAGAGAATAAAACTTATCCCGGTTTGGAAGAGTTCGAATCCCGTCCGAGACTTAATTTTTCAATCTTTAATTGGATTCGAAATAGCACAACATGGCTGTAGCATGTTTAAAATCAGTAATATTTGAAATGGGTAGAGAAGAGAATACATTCACACATGGAGCTTTGTCCTTCACTCATATGGGTCTGTCTCTTTTTAATATACTTACTTAGATATAGCTTTCTTCTTTGCGCAGATGTGCCTTGTGGCATACAATGCTTCTAGTAGAACCTATTCGAGAACCGGTTACATGCAGGAGTGCGATTTTTAAAAATATCACGTTCAAAGTCATGATCGAAGTATCTCCATAGTAATTTTGAAATTTTCAACTGCTGATTTGAACGTGTAACTAACAGAACAGTGGGTATTTATTATTATGTATCTCTGTAAAAGGGTTACTCACGGGCCGTAGCCCGGACCTTTGGAAGGCTTGCGTGGGGACACAGGTCCAACACGTAGAGGCCCCTTTGAGACACTTTTATCTAAATGCACCAATCGTGGTCTATCTCTGAATGCATTATGCAAATGCACCAGAAGACATATCACATTCCGTGCAGAGACTATTGTAGAAAGGACAGAAAACTACTAGGGCTATGGGGGGTGAACTGGGTGGCTTGGGAAATCTGGGTTATTGCGGAGAAACTCGAGACGCCTGCCGTAAAAAATGTCTGTAGTTTGTCAAAAATGGCAGACTGTGACTTGCCAAGTCATTTGATGGGCTACCCTAAAAAGGCCGCTCGCAAGGCGTGACAAGGCGGCAACATCTACTGAGCGTCTAAGGTTGTAGAGAGGTGAGTCTGCGGGCACCGGGTCCCGGTGCTAAGCGCACCAGTCAGCAGGTCCCGGCGTTATTATTATTATTATTTATGTTTGGGGCCTTGACAGGCTTGTAAGTAATTAAAAGCCTGTGCCACTAGACCATCGCTGGTCATATGTGATTGCTTACCTTTTAAAGTTCCTTACCAATTCGCACTGCGGCCAGAAATCGTAGTAGGTTTTTGGGTGAGACGGTTTGTATCTAATCTGGTGTCAATACCTGCCTACCTAGACGAGTACTGCGTTTTTACATCAGGGGGCTACAGTCACACAGAAACTGCAGAGGAGTTTCCATCTACTCCTTGCAGAATCTGCAGCCGGTCGTATCACTTAATTTCAGTGTGTGCATGTGCTTGTTTAATATGCAGTGGCCTGGGAATGACTTTGCTATTTTACAAATTCGATCCTTGCTGAGGGCAAGGAGACCGTTCGCAAGTTTGCAATTGTAGCCTTTAATAAGTGCTTTGGAGTGACCCATGCTTGGGGTGTTGCACCATAGCTTTATTATCTCACCAAAGCTGGCCATATTCAAAGAATCACGAGCTAGACTGCTAGGGATTCCGAGAAAGGGTTCGAGGCCTATGAAGTGGTTTTCAGTGAACAGAACAGTAAGACGTTAGATTCCTTTCACCACCTGCCGTGGCAGTGCGCGCAATGTGTGAATCACCTATAAGGTAATAAAACAATCAACTCAGATATAATTTAAATATTTATTTCGTAATGTCACCGGAACAACAAAAGAGCTGGCGGTGGTGTCGCCCTGGACTCTCGACCGACACCCCCGCGGCTGCCATAGACTATAACGCGTTAAAAAAACAATCCTCAACATTACTATCGTATATATATTCATATTTATACCTTTATATATTATTTACACCTCTTCCACTAACGTATTTACACTAACCAACATTGGGTATGTATAACATACAGAAAGCTTTAATTATACAAGGTGAGTAATATAGTCCATTGATGAGCTTAGAGCTCAATTATATACATAATAAGGGCATTTTCGTTAGAATTTTTTATTACGACCACGTCGGTGTGTCCCAAAGATAATACGAGCGAATGCTTGACGAAAGTCTGGACTAAATATAGTATAGATAACAGGGTTAAGAGTAGAGTTGAAATATCCAAGCCAAAGGAAGAAACTCGCCAGGTAATCGCTAATAACACACGTTTGGCAAATAGGCATCACCAGGGCCATTATAAAGAAAGGTAGCCAGCAGAAAACGAATGCACCGGTTATGATAGCAAGCGTCTTAGCTGCCTTCCTCTCTCTCTTTGCTTCTAAAGACTCCTTCTTTTCCCTGTGAGTGGGAGCGGGAACGATAGCTCGCTCCGGTTTCGACCCATTCGTTGCAGTCGAGGAAGACTTCTCTGGGGATACAGAGGGTGCTTTTTCGTTGATCGTGAACGCTGTTGTGCGAGGTTCTTCGTCCAGAGTATCTACAGTTGAAGTACTCTGTCCCTCAGTGAGCAGCAAGGCAGCTGCGAGAGTTTCGGTCCGAGTGCGCTGGTTACATTTCTTCAAGTTCAGGAACCGTTTTTTGACGAAGCGCCTGTCTCTTGCAGTTTGAACAGGCCTTCCTGTAGGCGTTGTGCCATCAGCTGACGTCGGTCTTGGAGGTGGTGGATCTCTTCGCCTTCTAATTCGTCTCCTGGCCGTTTGAAATATCTTCCAATACAAAATGAGGATCACAGTGAGAGGTACGTAGAACGTTGACATTGTGGCGAAGATTTGGTATGTAAGATCTTGGCTTACTAGGCATTTCTGTTGTTGCGTTATTCTGGCTAGATAGTCCGGGTCTTTCCAGCCTAGTTGAGGGGCTAAAGAGACGACTAAAGCGGCTCCCCATACAAGGAAGATCATTGTGAAGATGCGCTTCTCGTTCCTTAAATGCATGTAGTCTACATTAGTTACTGCCCAGTACCTGTGAATAGGGAAAAGGGTTAATTAAAATGGTTTGTGTTTATTTAGCAAGGAATGGAGTGAAATGCATGCAAACATTTGTTACTGATTCCAACGAAACCCAGCAATGTCAATAGTTACCTACCGAACAAACTCTGAAATAGCCTCACAAGTGCCACAATCACAGAATAGTTAAGAGGATAGGCGGGTTGAAATGGCAAGTTGGAGAATACCCAACACCATTTGTTGTTCCAATTGTATACATACTAGTATTTGTCCCATCCACCCCACCAATACACCCTCGTTGACTAGAGTGCGAAAGAGACAACTGCAGCTCGAACCGATTTTATCTACATAAAATCTTCGAAATCAGCATTTAGTATTCCCCTGTTTCCTCCTCCAAAATTAAACCGATTTTCATAATTCTTTCAAGAATAATATGAGAAAGACTTGTTCGTAAAATTCGTCAAATTAATTTGTTTGCTGGATGTCTGGTCTGAAATTGGTCATTTTCGAAGGTCCCTAGTTCTTATAGTAATAAATAAAAAAATAAAAAAAAACATATGGACATAGCAGAGGTAACATAGATTGTATGGTAAAAAAATGTGTGCTCTAGTGTCATTATCAGTGGTCGGAATAGGTCTCTTCAGGGTCTATTCAAGGTCTATTCAGGGTAATGTCGCGAATATTTGTGTGATGAATATTATATTTGTATTTGATTCATGGGTGTCTGTATCTATAAAGAGCATACAATTTTATGCATTGTATATTAAACAGGGTGCACGCCCCGTATAGATAGAATGGGTCGAAAAGACCCATGAATCGAATACAAATATTAATATTCATCACACAAATATTCGCGACATTACCCTGAACAGCACTACCTATTCCGACCATAGGTCATTATCCAGGGAGGAAACAGGGGAATACGTTTGCAAGGAAAAAACGGTGCCCGCCTATCCTCTTAATAGTCCATTATTTATGCAATTATAAATCTTAAGTAACTACATCGGTTTCACGATTTTCTTTTTCAAAGTGGTTTAGAAATCAGGGTTCAGATAATGTAATGGACCACTTACAGATATTACGGGACTGATTGCTTGCGAATTGAACATAATCATAAGAATAGATAATAATAATTATTATCTATTCTTATGACATAGTTTCCAATTAAAATATGTTTAGTTTCATCAAACGTACGAGCCAGAAAATGTATCCAGTGATGCTAAAACATCCCTTCTTCTTTTCGTGTCAGTCAATGACTCCCATATATAACAAGTATATGGATGTGTTATATAGCATACCTATCAGTAGCAATAGCGACGAGATGTAGAATAGATGCTGAGCTGCAGAGGACGTCGCTGGAGGTCCACATGTCACATAACTCCGGACCCAGAATCCAGCCTTGGCTGACCTGGAGGAAGAAAAAGTTCGAATTAAGAATTTTAGAGAAAATAGCCCAACATGCAGCGGCAAAGTATCATGAAGGAAGATTAGACAGGTAGCTATAGAAATATATAAACAATCAGCAGGAGTAAAAGAGTAACCTTTCGTCGTGTCGTAAAGGCTGCCTTTAGGAGCAATAGATACTATTCCTTATACCAAAGTGAATATACTAATAGTGAGGGCGCTCTCGGGTCGCGACAGACCTAGTGATGTGCCGAGTCAGGTAGTACTCGAGTACTGATTCGAATACCTTCTAAGTACTCGCATACTCGAGTATGCTAAATAAGTATTCGGATGCAAACATGTAGTAAAATTTTTTAAAGGCACACATTCAAATTAGCAGTGAAAAACGTCAAAATACTATTCAGGCTATAGTATTTTGACTATAAATGATTATAGAGATTAGAATGCATCATTCGACCACGATTTTGAATCATACTGATTCAAAAATAGCACTTATGGCTCGAAACTAACACTAAAATTGAAATTTTCTGTTGTTTTTTAGTTAGTAGGACGGATGGACATTATCGAAAAACAACAATATTTTGAGAAATACAACTCATCCATAGTAATAAGTACTAAAATTATAGTATGGAATATCGAATACTTGACTCTGGATTCGAGTACTCAATCCGACTACCGGACTCGAGTTCTAATTCGAATATTTTTTTAACGAGTAAGTACTAAAATATTCGAATACTAAAAAAGGTCGACTCGGCACATCACTACAGGCCTATCGTGCGGGGGGTGCGGGTGGCTGTACCCCAACGGCCGGTACCTCACCCCTCCGCACACCGCGCGAACCCCCCCACACTCCGCGCAAGCATAGACCAGGGTACAATAATATACTGCGCCTGGTATTCTCTTCCGATCACGTGACTGACACAAGCCTACGTCGTCATACCCTTTTACCATGTTTAGCGGCCATTTTTTTGTGACGTAGGCTTGTGTCACTCTGGGAATAGAAGACCTTGTTTTTTTAGACTATGGCATAGACCCAACGCGGCCACTAAGCGCACCCATTTACGCTATGATTATACTTATACTGTGCTTTACGTATGTATCAATTAGGAGGTATAACATTTATTATACAAGAAATATGACATGTTCCGCAATGACTTATGTTTCGTTAAAAGGGTCTCGAGTCTCATACAGTCTCATAATAAAGTTTTGATAAATGGTTTCAAATTGACAACCTAAAGAGGGCTTAATAATACGTAAGGGTAAGGCTGACGGTGATGGTGCTTGCCGAGGCTAAAATAAATAATTGACTAATCCTTGAATGGAAAACGACATACTTGTAACCCAAAATCTTTGACTACGTATATAGGGACTAGTTACTCGTGTCATTCTACTAACAAACATTTCTGCCACTTTTTCGGAGGGCGAGGTAGGCAGTAGAGAGAGGATAAAGTACCCAGTAGTCAGCCCTGCACCAGTATCTCAGCCTCTGTACACATTAATGCCTTATAAATAGTGTTTGAATTTGTTTAAACGTAAACGGTAACATTTATTCACATCCGTATACTTTGATTGATAAGTACGCACACTTACAAGCCAATAGCAATAGGGTGCCGAGATATGCTCATTCATTTGAGCTGTCTCTAGCGACATGTCCACTTTTTTTCGAAGGATACGTGTTCGAGATTTCAGCAAGTTTTTCTTATGATTTATTGTAATTGTCTTAGTTTATTATGTTATGCCAACTATAAAATGGTTTCTTAGCGAGAATTGCTCAAAAAGCATGTTTATTTGCAAATTACGCATTAATTTGGGTGGCTGACTACTGGGTTTCAAATTTTTCGAGTTTTCCAGTAGGCCAGCCATGGGGTGGCTGACTACTGGTTTAAGGTGAATCCAGTAGTCAACCATGGGGGTTGACTGCTGGTTTATTGAAATTAATACAATTACTAATGTTTGTCTTGCTAAATACAGTGAAATAAAGTCTTTTAGCATAAAAAAGTAATTTTACCAATAGTCGGCCACATTCAAATATACGTGGCTGACTAATGGATCTATGAATCCAGTAGTCGGCCGTATTTACTGTTAGGGAAAATTGCACTTTAATGTGTTTTAATTAGGACTATGTTTGAACGTAGTAAGTAAATGGAAGTAAGAGGCTGACTGACAGGGTAGGAAAAGGCTGAGTACTGGTGAAAAGTGTAATATTTTGATTTATGTTGTTTTTTACTATGATAAGATATTCTTCTTCTTCTTCTTATCGTGTGGGCAGAGCCCTGGTGTCAGAGTTTTTAGAAGAAGAAGTAGAGTAGTAGTAGAAGTAGTTTTTAGAGTTTTTTTTTTGGGTTATAAGATATTAATAATTGCATTTTGTTAATTTATTTTGAAAATTTTATAAATAACCATTCAATTAATGATACCCAATTTTTGTTGTTGTAATAAACACTTAAACTATAATTAAACAAAGTTTCAATTTTCGTTAAAAGGCTGACTACTGGGTGTTTTACCCTAACATGAAATCCGCAACTTTGGATTTTATTCTCCATAACTTTAGATTCTAATTTTGAATGTTAAAAATCATGAAAAGTACTCTCGTGTGAACCCCAAATGATATAAGTTCAAAATTATTGTTTCGCAATTATAGGCTGTCTCCTTTAGTGATAAGGTATAAAATTGAGTGTAAATGCACATGATCAATTTGTCTTATACCGTGGCAGAGGGGAAATGCTACCGCAAGGCCAGTCCTTATAATAAGTAGTCAAAGCCCGAAATATACAGAACTGAAGGTTCAAGTTCCTATTTTCAAAAAAGTAATAAGAGATAACTTGTTTCTTGATTAGATATTCGACTTTAATAATAAAGAGTGTAAGGAAAAAAGTATCATTAACCTTTACACCATATACTCTACCCATCAAACTGAACAACTTTTACGATGGGACCAAACCTGTCAGAACGAAATCTGCTGCACGTTTGATTCGAGTAGGTATTGCAGTTTTGTATGGACGAGTGACGAGTTGATATTTTTTTTGTTCTGACAGGTTTGCTCTAATATTAAAAGTTGTTCAGTTTGATGGGTAGAGTATGTAGTTTAAAGGTTAATGATACTTTTATTTACACCCTGTATAGCGAAAAAGGACAACCGCCGCTCTCCCTTGAAAAAATACCTTAAAATGTATAGAAGTTTTGACTGAAGTCAAATGTGTAATAAATTATGAGGTTTTATAAAAACGACTCAGATAGTATCATTTATTTTTATTTAACGAGTTATTTAATCATTTATTATTAATAAATTATAAAAAAGCAGCAACCCCAAAATGGCTGTCAATGTTGTTTAGTAGGAGTTGGTAGGATGTGTTGCAAGCACAATGTTTTTTTTATATAAAAATGATAAAAATTAATAAATTTCTAGTTTCTAGTGTTCCATAGTCCATAATAAAAAATAGAAGGACGGTTATACATTTTTTGGTATTATGTGCCAGATGTCCTTTGTAACTGTAATATCTTTCACGCTTTCAATAACATGAAGGTTAAAAGTTCTTCCAAAGCTATACAAGACTAAAACTGCGTTCAAAAGCTGCTGCGTACTAAAATTGAATAAACAATTTTGAATTTCAAAGGCAATGTGCACACTGAAGAAACTTATGTTCGAATTCGCTCCCGAATTCAGTGCACGTATCTATTGTGCAGATAGTTTGGTATGTGAAATGCATTCTAGACTCAAGTTTTGCCAACTGAAGCTGAGATGGTTGAAAGAAAAATATGAGAAAAAACTTTATTGCTGTCTCGGAGACAAGTCTCAATAGCAGAATGTTTAGTACGCATAATAATATAAACTTAGGTATTTTATAATACCTACAACTCTTAGAAGTTGACGAAGTAAAATATGCCTACTTAATAAAATGATTATTGTAATCCTTTTATCTATAAATTGTATGTTATCGTTGTTATTTATGCTAGGAATCACACTTCTGGACCGAATTCTGAATGTCGAGATCAAAAGTGGTTGATATCGGCAAGCGGATTTCGACTCTGAAGTGGAGGTGGGCGGGACACTTGGCCAGGCGGAATGATTGTAGATGGACGGGGGCAGTGACAGAGTTTACGGGAGGGTGAGTGGTCAGTTGGCAGACCAGCAGCCAGGGCCAGGTGGTCGGATGACATTTGTAGAGTAGTCGCCAAAAAGTGGATGAGACTAACGTGGGACCGTTCTGTTTGGCGTGAAAATGAAGAGGCCTACACTGAAAAAAATGCGAGCCTACTAAGACTCATAATTAGCACCAAAATAATTGAAATGACGTTATTATTGTTTACTAAAAACAAAAGATAGATAGAAGAGAGAGTTAGTTGTAACAACAAGCCGAATTCGTTTAACTAAGTTCTCTTAGTCGGAGAAGTCATGATGTTGACAGGCTCATATGGATTCATGATGCTGGTTGAAAAAAACAATTTTTTTTCCAGTGATACCCAGCAGTGGGGTTTATCAGGCTGATGATGATGATGTTATTTAATATCCTAAAATATTTCTGACAAATTCCTTTGAAATCAATTTCATGTAACAAATAGAGGGATGAATAATCACCTACAAATTTATAATATTTTTTTTTGTTTCTTGAGGCCTTTTAAAAACGCAGGTGCTCAAAATTTGGAATAGAAAAATTTAAAATAAATCTGGAGAAAGCGAGAGAGATATACAGAGTGTACTTAATGTACAGGGTGTAAGGGATAGCTCTCCGAAAACTGAAACGGTGAACTCAGACCATCAAACTGAACAGCTTTCACTATCTCAGGAAACGCGAAAAAAAATCAGCTGTCCAGGCTGTCCCTTGCACCCTGTATGTAGGTATGTATATCTATAGTCAACCGATTTTAAATGTAGGCCACCTTATAACCCTTGTCACAGCAAACTATTTTGGAGTTGTGTTTCACAGAAGTTTAATAACTTTAATACAGGGTGATCAGGGTGATTAAGTACTTTCTGGTACTTTAAATGTGACTAGATAATTTGTGTGAAATTGTCCAAGATATTTATTTATTTATATTTATTTATTATACGTTGACCAAATTGTTAAATGCTGTCCGAGTTCTTCAATATGTCAGAGTTGTTCAAATGTCAAAGTTCTACGATATTTATCAATACCGGGACTCAAGAACAATCCTGGGATTGTTTGATAAAATAATTGAATAAAGACGGTGTCCATATTATTATATATTATTCTTGTGAAAAATTAAGTTTAGGTAAATATGCATCCGAATATCCGATCTCTAATTATAACACTTACCTCATAAACGGCTCCTAAAGGCATGACCAGAATGGCGACCATCAGATCAGCGACGGCTAGAGACGCCACCAGATAGTTGGCGACGTTTTGAAGATTCCTCTCTATGACGATAGCTGTGATCACGAACACGTTACCTGCGACAAACAGAAAAGATCATTAGTATTAATAATAAAACCGGTCAAGTGCGAGTCGGGCTACTCGCGCACCGAGGGTTCCGTACCACACCACCACAGAACACAACATTATTAACTTAGAAAAAAAACTTTTTTTATCCGGGACCTTTAGCGCGAGACCGACTCACACTTGGCCGGTTTTTAGTATTTTTTGTTATTCTGTAGAGTTTGCTCTATAATCACACTAAGTTTGACGCTTGTATGTATTACCGTTTTTACTATAGAGCGGGAAGAAAAAACGTTGATAAAAACTAGTTTCTTGTTGAAAACAACCCCTTAATTTTTAACTTTCTGCCATTTTTATTATTTGTTAACAAATCCGCCGCATTAACGCATAATCTGAGAAAATTTCAACTATCTAGCTATTACGGTTCAAAACTTACAGCCCTAAATAGGTAGGACAGACGGACGGACGGACAGACGGACAGACGGACGGACGGACGGACGGACGGAAGGACGGACGGACGGACAACGTAGGCTTAGTAATAGGGTCCCGTTTTCACCCTTTGGGTACGGAAACCTAAAAACATCGTGAGGAGACGACGGGAAATGCTTCAATATCGAGGCATGTATATTGTGTGTAATCTCCTTCAAAAGTGGCGATGAGGTACCTACTCTTCATAATGCAGTTTGAGAACTCCTAGTGAAAGATCCCAAGTAAGTCTCAGGGCGTGCTTAGGCTTTTTGTTATGGGAACCATACAATAACGGCACAAACATTTAACATCCATGACCGAACCGGGATTCGAACACAGGACCCGGTTTGGCAGTCCGGCGTGGCAACCATTACACTAACCGGCAACCGGATCGTCGAATAATAAAAGTTAAACACACTGTTGTTTAAAAAGGTATGCTGGAATTTTAATTTGTGCATTTACCCGATTCAATAACAGCCCTAATTGGAGGGATCCCAAAAATTCTTAATTAAAACTTCCAATGTTAAAAGCATTTCGAAAACACTTTTATGGACAATTTATTTTAAAACTTTGCAAGTGTTCATATTTAAGGATCCATTTACCGTTTAGTGGCACTCTCGCTGGTCACAATATTAAAGATTTATAAAGAAATAAAAAAGTTCTACTTCAATATTGTGTACAGCTTTACTGGTAAAATATAGCTATAGAGGATTCTGTATTATAATTTTGTAAGACCTTGTTACAACCTATAGTCACAGTAAAAGAAAGAGTATCTGTTTCTAGATACAGTACGGACACTCCCTTCCTTCCACCAACACCAACTTATTACCTCACCCCCTCTATCACCCTCTGGTTACTTCGCACTGGTTACTCGTTACCTATGAAGAAGACAAGGTTCAATTTCTTTGGTTTCGCATGTGCTGACGTCAACTTGTCAAATTAATTTTTTTGTATGCAGTGTCCGGGCTGTGCTATAGTTTTTGCAATAAAGACACTTTGACTTTGACAATTTTCGTACAATACTTTTATAGGTTTTTATTTATAGGTAAACAAAACATATAAACCCCAATGCCTAAAACTAGCGCCATTTTTTCTGCCTATTTTTTGGCGAGCGCGGGCATCAATTTTAGTTCAAAATAAAGTAACAAACAAAACTTGTTATTAGAAGTTGTATGTCTCTGAACTCAGTCCGAACGGAGATATACAGTATGTAACCTAACTAAAGGCAAACCTTTTAAGGGGATGATCAGACCATCAAATTGAACTACTTTTTCCTTCTTTTCTCTTTTTTTTCTACCGCGAAATTTTTTTTGTGTGGACAGTAGATTTTGTTTTGGACAGTCGATTTCTTTTGCGATTTCGAACTCGGTCCCACAGAGAAAGTTGTTCAGTTTGATGGTCTGATCATCCCCTTAAAAGGTTTGCCTTTAGTTAGTTTACATACTGTATAAAGGCTTGAATTTAACACGTTCCGGGTTGGTAAACGATACACAGTAGAACTTTTATTGTTATCACTGATATAGCCGGTCACTGTCCAAGAATTTTCAATTTCCGTTCGGACTGAGTTTAGAGATATACTTACAACGGATGACGAAAAAGTGCAAAACCCCATCCATACAGCCCAACTGATTTCCACAAAAATAACTGAACTGCGAAAGGACTCTTAAGTTTGAAAGGGAATTTTGAACGGAGTTATCAAACTGGCTGTCTGATTAAATCTTTCCAATGAGAGTTGGTCTTTAATAACGGTTTATGTGCGAAGTTTTTTATACAGTGTGTTAAAGGAAAAGTTCATTAAAATATAATGAATGTAGCTGTGTTTGCGTTGAGCCACAGTACGAAGAGAATGGTACATAGTATGGCTACTCCGTCCCCTATCAATGTTTACCTCATCTCTTTGTGGAAGATGCAAAACGACAGTAGGAAATGGTGTAGTCCTAGAGCTCTTTAATTTACAATTACTGCATTGCTCAGGGAATAGCTACTGCTTATTACATAGCGGACTATTGAAGGGACCACGAAGGGTCTACCAAGCCAGGTGAAATCCAGGCAATCCAGGATCCAAACGAACAAAATCGAAAGAAGTTTGGCGGACGGCCATGTAATTTGAGACCCAGATTTAGAGGTCCCATACATGAATGAAACTTAGTAATACGTATAGAGTGAAACAAAACTAACATAAAAGTTAATTGGTTGTAACCTGTAGAAGTTGGGGGAAAGGTATTTCTCCTTATGAGACCTTTTGTATCAAGTGTGTGAAACTCATAATCTTTCTTATTAGATAGTCCACTCAATCTACATTCATTGTGTTTCTTTTAATGAAAATTCACGATAACCGTACAATATTATGATACTGGAAGAAAACGAAATAACACACACTATCAGTTCAACAAAGCCAAATTCGTTCCGTAACGACCAAAAAATACCTCAGTGATAATATTAGATGAAAATAGCTGTCGTGGTTACGTTTTGCTATTACTTTTTGAATGATTTATGTATTTTTCTAGTAATTTCTACTTTTGAATCCTGACTTCTGGAGATGGATGTGGAAGTCTGGTTGTGGAAGTTTTTTTTTAAATGCCTTAATATAATATGTATATATGGCTTTTAGTTTTCGTAAAAAATGGCTGGGTTCAAACCTGCCATTCTTCTTTTGGAGTATTTCCTATCTATTTTGGCTAGAATTGTACCAGTTGATGATGAAACAGTACCTACCTGCGTCTATGGTGGTAAATTCTTCCCAAATGTTTTTAACTGTATGCCATTACTTTAGATAAGTACCTACAATAATGCTAAAGCAATAGATAGTAATAAGCACGCGAACTGTGTGATAATTTGGGTCCCTTTATGAACATTATGGGCCCCTTAATAGACATTGGGGCACCGCTACTAATAGGCACTATAAGGTCATCGTATTGGTACTAAACGAGGAATGTGTATGTATGTTGCTAAAGTAGTTTGAATGCTATACGTATTTTCATAGGTAAAAATGTTATAAGGATTGTTTTATCGTGTAGTGAAAATGTAGATAATGTTGCTAGTGCGCAAATTGAAGACTCATTAAAACCGGTCAAGTGCGAGTCGGGCTAATCGCGCACCGAGGGTTCCGTACCACACCACCACAGAACACAACAATATTAACTTAGAAAAAATACCTTTTTTGTCCGAGACCTTTAGCGCGAGACCGACTCACACTTGGCCGGTTTTTAGTATTTGTTGTTATTTTGTAGAGTTTGTTCTATAATCACACTAAGTTTGACGCTTGCATGTATTACCGTTTTAACGATAGAGCGTGAAGAAAAAACTTTGATAAAAACTAGTTTCTTGTTGAGAACCCCCCTTAATTTTAAACTATTTGACATTTTTATTATTTGCTGACAAATTCGCCGTAATAACGCACATTCAGTGAAAATTTTAACTATCTAGCTCTTACGGTTCAAAAGTTACAGTCCTAAATAGGTAGGACAGACGGACGGACGGACGGACAGACGGACAGACGGACGGACGGATGGACGGACAACGTAGGCTTAGTAATAGGGTCCCGTTTTTACCCTTTGGGTACGGAACCCTAAAAATACAAAATGTTGGACCTCCAATACAAAAGTGCGGATCACCCGATCTATTTTCTTTGGGGGTCCACATTTTTTTTTCGTTTTTCGACCCATGTTCCTCAGGGAAAGTTGTTTGGTTTCATTGCCTGACTGCACCCCTCCGTATAAAGTATCCGTATAATAATATAATGTATTGAATTATAAAAAAAACTAGTTAAAATTACCAAAATTATTGTTTCTCCATTTGGAGATAAATATATATACAGGGTGGCCGGGGAGTTGACGTTCAAACGTAAAATTTAGGTCCGGTATGTCGTGGGGTATCCGAATCACCCCCATGTATGTTCCGCGATTTTTTATAGTTTTCGAGTTATGATGATTTTTCCGATTTTTTGAGGAAACTCGACATGACCGGCTTAAACAACCTCTAAAAAAAAAGTATTAGACTTTTTAGAGATTCTTTTTTTGCAACTTAATTTTCATGAATTGTGCCTTTATTCAAAACATCATCAGCATCGTAACTTTGATAAAAGTTATGAAAATATTGGTCTAAAGTTAAAAATTTGCGATCCGTGAATTATGACTAAATTTTCAACTTTAAATTAAAACTCTAAACAGGTGACCTTATGATTTTTTAGCCAATCCCAAAAATGCGGCCAACTCTCAGCTTTCATAATCATAAATAAAAAGTAGTACTTAAGAGGGCTAATTTGGCTAGAATTGATCTTCAAAGACAACAAGGCGGAAAAGTCTTAAATTTTTTTTTTTTTTTTTTGCCATAATTACCACGCCTAAGGCTAAATAATGATTAAAGAATGCTGAAAACCGAAACGGCGACGGGTTATGCCGGACTCTTACCGGCTAAAACCCCACCGTGTTCCACCTCATCGCATATTGCCGTAGAGCCTGAGGGCCCGTGAGGAATCTTACACACTCTACGGCGCAGCGACCGACCTTACCAGGTCTCATCTCTGTTGGCCTTGACAAGCCTACAGGCCTTTAGGTGGTGCGTGGGAACACGCACACAACCACCTCGAGTCCCTATGATCAGACGCCGGACCCCCCAGCCCGGCGTCCAGAGACTCAAAAATTAAGGGGGACGGCTGACCGCGAGCAAACGCAGCCCGTCTGCGACCCGTGCGTCTTTGGCGGATCGGGAGTTCAGAAGTCGACTCCCTCTCCCTCTCCGCTGTCTCCTTCTGGAGCATTACTGCCTCACAGAAGGAGAGAACCGCGCGCCAAGACGCCTCACTGTCGACCATAGCGCGAACCATCCACCGGCAGCGAGAGGAACCTATCGTGTTGGTGGAATAAGGAAAGTTTTAAGTAAAAAGTAGATAACCTAACCTAACATGAACTAACCTAACCTAACCTAACCTAAGAGGAGGGAGCCGACAGCCGGGTGCCACCACTGCGACGGCTGTCTCGACGAGACGGCGCAGCACGTGCTGCAGGAGTGCCCTGCGTGGGCGGGAGAGCGCAGTGAGCTCTCCCAGGTAGTTTCATACCTCTCGCTGCCGGCCATGGTTCGCGCTATGGTCGACAGTGAGGCGTCTTGGCGCACGGTTCTCTCCTTCTGTGAGGCAGTAATGCTCCAGAAGGAGACGGCGGAGAGGGTGAGGGAGTCGACTTCTGAACTCCCGATCCGCCAAAGACGCACGGGGCGCAGACGGGCTGCGTTTGCTCGCGGTCTGCCTCCCCCTTAATTTTTGAGTCTCTGGGCGTCGGGCTGGGGGGTCCGGCGTCTGATCATAGGGACTCGAGGTAGTTGTGTGCGTGTTCCCACGCACCACCTAAAGGCCTGTAGGCTTGTCAAGACCAACAGAGATGAGACCTGGTAAGGTCGGTCGCTGCGCCGTAGAGTGTGGAAGATTCCTTACGGGCCCTCAGGCTCTACGGCAATATGCGATGAGGTGGAAAACGGTGGGGTTTTAGCCGGTAAGAGTCCGGCATAACTCGTCGCCGTTTCGGTTTCTAGCATTCTTTAATCATTATTTAGCCTTAGGCGTGGTAATAATGGCAAAAAAAAAAAAAAAAAATTTTAAGACTTTTCTGCCTTGTTGTCTTTGAAGATCAATTCTAGCCAAATTAGCCCTCTTAAGTACTACTTTTTATTTATGATTATGAAAGCTGAGAGTTGGGCGCATTTTTGGGATTGGCTAAAAAATCATAAGGTCACCTGTTTAGAGTTTTAATTTAAAGTTGAAAATTTAGTCATAATTCACGGATAGCAAATTTTTAACTTTAGACCAATATTTTCATAACTTTTATCAAAGTTACGATGCTGATGATGTTTTGAATAAAGGCACAATTCATGAAGATTAAGTTGCAAAAAAAGAATCTCTAAAAAGTCTTACACTTTTTTTTTTAGATGTTGTTTAAGCCGGTCATGTCGAGTTTCCTCAAAAAATCGGAAAAATCATCATAACTCGAAAACTATAAAAAATCGCGGAACATACATGGGGGTGATTCGGATACCCCACGACATACCGGACCTAAATTTTACGTTTGAACGTCAACTCCCCGGCCACCCTGTATATGTTCACCCCCCCCCCCCCCCCCCCTACATATTTTTAAAGATGAAATCAAACTTTAGTATAGGTATGTTTATAGTGATGACATTGCCCCACATGAATACCGAGGATGGATCAAAACAAGCAAGATAAAATAAAAGTAGAGTATGGCTACTGTGACGTCATATCGTTGAGAAAGGGTAAGTGTTGCCGTTTTAGTTTGCAGATATCGAAACAATTAAGAAACCTCGACTTTGTCGTTACGCCATTTATTTGAGAAGGAAAAAACAATATCGAATCAAATACATGTCACACCATAGATAAGCTAAGTACTATGTCTATGCCACAACATCCTCCACACGCGAGAAAGAAACGACATGATACATTTTATTTTCATGTCTAATATTTACCCACTAATAACTCAAAGTAATGATACGAAAACAAGTAGGTACCACAATCAAAGCAACACATAATATTTTTATAGAAAACTAGTCCTAACTCAACCTCAACATTTAAGTTCAAATTAGAACACAAATTCAACATTTGGTAAACTTTGACAGGCTTTTGTTGGTAAACTTTGACAAGCGTTTGTTAATTGCAGTTCAACGTGATAATGGAAAGACAGGGTAATCATATCTTATTAATAAAATAACAATTTTACCTATTGGCTGTTTTATTTTTAAACCGGTATCTGACAGATAAGTAGTTCAGTAGGTAGATAATTAAATTCCCCATATTAGCGAAATTACTAACCACAAACGAAAGTTGCTCACTTCTCAACTACCTATTATAACTAAAATAAACATACCTTTAAATACGTAGGTACCTTATAGCCTAAACCTTATACCGGCTAGGTAAGTTGGTTATCCTGCCACTGCGAGTGGCCGTGGCCTTATCCTTAGTATTAACAATGGTACTCGGCTCCATTGCTGCGGGATTTATTACTTCAGCATCGGCCTCCTTGCCAGGGCAACAAGAAGAAAAATCACGCAGGCTGTCACCTACTTCTAATGGATACAAGCGTTGAATAGGTCTAATCTTTAGACCAGTCGATGTCTTGATTTCCACTGACCTTTGGACACCATCACATCCAGTAAATATTTTAGTTACTATGCCTAATGGCCAATTTACTCTTTTCTCTTCTGTCTCTAGTAAGACAACCTGTCCTACCCTTACTACCTCCCTTGAAATTTCACGGCGCCATGCTTCCTTTAGAATCAATTTGGGCGGCAGCATTACAGGAGAAGTATATCCAATAGGATCAAATATTTTTTGTGTCAATGACAGGACTTCTCTTTTAGTGACATATTTTATATCCTGTTTTGGAGGCAACGTACTAGTATTACAGTAAAGTTCATCTGACTCAGTGTCCCACATTATTCCTAGGACTGAAATGCTTGACTGTCCAATTTCATTGAGCTTCATAGGTGATGTAACCCATTGTCTCAGATCAAACTTTGCGTCCCGCATTATCTGTATACTATGTGACCTAAAATTATTTACCTCCTCTTCAGAGTCTAGGCTTGTTATGCAATTATCGACGTAGTATGACTTACTTAGTAGTTTAGCCGCCTCCTTACGCTGACTTGTAGCAAACTGCTGATCATTTTCCATCTCTTGAAACAAGTGATGTTGTATCGTAGCTAATAGCAGAAACGGACTTGGTGTCAGGCCAAATACTACTCGACAATGTCTAAAAGTCACCATTTTAGTCCTCGAACTGTCTTCCCACCATAGAAACCTCAATCGGTCTCTATCTTTAGGAGAAATTGATATTTGAAGGAATGCCTTTGCAATATCAGCTGATATGCCGATTGCTCCTTTTCTGAAGGCTACTAATAATGTAGGTATTTTCTCCAAAAAATTTATTCCCTTTTCTAAACAGGAATTAAGGGATTTTCCATTTTTGTCACGGGCTGATGCATCAAAAACAGGCCTCACTTTTGTAGTTAAGCTGCTCTCTTTTATTACAGCTCTGTGAGGTAAATAATGTGACTGGTCCATATTATTCTCAGGTTCAAAAACAGACTCAATTATCCCAGTGCCATGCCACTCTTGTATTATGTTATGATAAGTATCAAAAGTGCCAGACATTAACAACTTTTTGGTAGTGAACTCTAATCTTTGCTTTGCAACATTACAATTATTTTGTAACTGGTCAAATCCTACCTTCCAGGGTAATTGTACTTCATATCTGCCTTCAGAATTCACCTGTATAGTTTCTTCAAAGGACATGATCACTTCAGCCTCTGTTTCTACTCTGGACTTTACTTCTATGGGGTCCCGAATACCCAGTGTTTCTAACGACCAATAATCTGAAATATTATTATTATTAGAACAGAATAAAGTCGTTGATAGAGTGTTATTCATTACCACACTCACCTGTTTTCCTTGTAGGGTCCATCCAACTTTTGTTTTGATTGCTACCAATCCATTTTGTAGCTGGACCACTTTACCTGTCATAAAATATCCTGAGAAGTCAGCACCTATTAAAAGCTCTATATCTGTTTTATCACCCTTATCTGTCAGATCGATCTGATTTTGTTCAAGAACTTTTTGCAAATTTAAATCAGAACAATTAATTTTAGGTACATTACTACAGATACAATTTTGGCTTAGGGCCTCAACTTGTAGCTTAAACTTACTGTCTAAACCTTCGATTTCAAACTGGTAAACGTTATGTTTCATGGGATTAATTTCCATTCCACCGAACAAGCAGTGTGCCAACGTTTCTTTATTCATGATTGGAACCTTCAGTTTATCGACTACTTCTTGTCTGATATATGTTCGCTGAGATCCATTATCGAACATGGCACGTACTGGAATTTTCTTATTGCCGCTGGTTACATTTACCACGACTGTTTGAAGTAACGTCACACCTTGAGACATCGCTTGAGATGACAAGGTTGTAGATGGTGCGCCGCTAACATCTTTCTTCTCCTCTTCATTATTTTTGAGAGGTTCTTGGTTTGTCTTTGGTGTTGCAGGTTCTGTTGAACAGATGGCGGTTGAATGCCTCTTCCCGCAGATCAGACATTTTATGAATGCTTTGCAGACTCTCACGTGGTGTCCGACCTTAAAACACAAAGTGCACGCTTTCTTTTCCTTCAAATGCTCTATTCTTTGCTCAATGCTCATTTTATTCATTTTATAACATTCTAGGCTCGCGTGCGTGTCTTTACCGCACCAAATACATGCGTTATAGTAATTAATTCTCTTTCCAACTGCCTTTTTCTTTTCTGTGTATACTAGACAGCTGGCTGAAGCTTTAAACTGTTCCTCTCGGTCCAAGGTCTCTTGTGAGTTGAAGGTACTTTGTGCCATAAGGATTCTTTGGTTGCTATCTACCTCCTTTTTAATGAAGTCTAGTAAGCTGTTGAGTTCTACGTCCATTGCAGCATTGTGTGCAGTAGAGCGTTCCCATGTTCCATCTTCAGGTAACGCAGATTCTATCATAGGTAGAATAAATGCTGCATATTTATCCTTGGTTACACCCAAGCTGGCAAGTGCACGCAGTTGGGCACTGAGTTTATCGTAGAGCGCTGTTAATGTCAGTTCAGACTTTCCTAATATAAGCGCCAATAACTCTCTTACATAAACCTGTATTAACAGCTCTTCCCTAGCATACCTTGATTTAAGATGTTGTAGGCAATCTGCATAGTTACTGGACTGGTAGCTTTCCACCAAGGTCTTTACTTCGCTATTGTCGGCCATTGCCTCTAGTAAGTAATGATACTTATCTTCGTCAGGGATGCTTTCGTTTTCATTTATTTTTTTAAACTGGTCATAAAATAGTAACCAATTTTTTAAATTTCCATCGAATTTCTTGATGTGTATCGGTGGCAGTTTAAGTTTAAATTGTTGCCCCTGTGTCGGGTCTTCCACTTTTTGTATGGGAGTATTTTTCGATGCAAATAGTGCTTCCAACTTCTCACACATATGAAAATAACTTGATAGATATTTCATTACCTCTTCTTCTTCCTTTAGGAGATCCTCCTCTTTGAACTTAGGGTCCCCAAGTATGATATTCTTTATTTCGTTATTTAACGATTCGAGCCGCTTGTTATAACTAGTCAATTTTGCTAGTTCTGCTCTTAAATAATATTCAGGGCGATCCCCGGTTTGCAGATTATTCATTATGGAATTGCATGTGGTGGTGAATAATCTCCTCACCACCGCACGCTCTCTGCGGTATTTTTCTTTCGCTTCCAAATTAGCTGGCGAAGTTTCCCTTTGTATTTTCTCTTCACTGGTCGCCATGTTGCCGTTTTAGTTTGCAGATATCGAAACAATTAAGAAACCTCGACTTTGTCGTTACGCCATTTATTTGAGAAGGAAAAAACAATATCGAATCAAATACATGTCACACCATAGATAAGCTAAGTACTATGTCTATGCCACAACAGTAAGTAAACACGTACGAGTAGCAAATTGCTATTTTCTGCTCAACAATAAACCATAAATGTCATAAATGTCACCACTATGTCCAAATTGATACCTAAATCAAATGGAATAGCTGTGTATAGCTGAAGAAGTCATACTTTAAAAAAACACCCTGGTAATACTTAAGGGGGTGCTTCAGCCCATCAAACTGAGCAATTTTCACAATGGAAGACCAACAACGAGAAAAAAAAGGCTGTCCCATACATTTGAGTCGAGCCTGCAGTTTAAAAAAAAATAACGGAGCTAGCTCGAAATTTTTTTGCACATCCATTCGGGTTGTGATCACACATAATTTGGTTTATCCATTGAAAAACAGAAACTTAGAGCGAGCGAAGCGAGCTCGACTTTTCTCCTTAATACGAATTTTTCTAGAGCCAGAGCTTTTGACGTACACACGGCGAGACACATCAAGCTATACAAAACCAACATAAGCTGGCCGCGCGTAGGTCGAGTAACGTATAACGTCGCGCGGCCAGCTTATGTTGGTTTTGTATAGCTTGATGTGTCGCCGTGCGTACACAACATGTGCAAAGTAACCTAAGTAAAAGCTATGGATCGAGCGAAGCAAGCTCGAAATTTTTAGCACCGCGTCATAGCTGTGGTCAGAATTTAGGATTACAGTAATTGAGACAGAAACTTAGAGCGAGCGAAGCGAGCTCGACTTTTATCCTTAATACGAATTTTTCTAGAGCCAGAGCTTTTGACGTACACACGGCGAGACACATCAAGCTATACAAAACCAACATAAGCTGGCCGCGCGTAGGTCGAGTAACGTATAACGTCGCGCGGCCAGCTTATGTTGGTTTTGTATAGCTTGATGTGTCGCCGTGCGTACACAACATGTGCAAAGTATCCTAAGTAAAAGCTATGGATCGAGCGAAGCAAGCTCGAAATTTTTAGCACCGCGTCATAGCTGTGGTCAGAATTTAGGATTACAGTAATTGAGACAGAAACTTAGAGCGAGCGAAGCGAGCTCGACTTTTATCTGCTCTATGAATAATTGGTTATAGACAGAGCTCAATCAATCTTTTCCTGAATTTGCCGCCCCTAGTAAAGTGCCGCCCGGAGAATTTCCCCCCCCCCCCCCCCCCCTGCCCTCTCCCTCCTACGCTACTGGCTTTTGTGATATGTTTTTTTTTTTTTAATTTTTTTTTATGTGTGATAGGTAAGCATTTGACCCCAATCTCACCTGATGTTGAGTGATGATGAGGCCGAAGATGTAGCATGCTTACCTAGAAAGATGCCTATTCACTCTCGCCTTGAAGAGGCCCAGGTTGTATTGCTCAGGGAACAGGTCCGCAGGCAGGGCATTCCACTCCTTAGCCGTGCGCATTATAAAAGAAGAAGCAAACTTCTTCGTGCGAATTGCTGGTAGGTCAACGACATAGGGGTGGAAACCCAGTCTGCGTCTCGTCCCCCGCAGATGAAAGGGAGACGGTGGTATCAGATCGTGTAATTCAGTCGCACACTCTCCGAAATGTATCCTATAAAAAACAGACAGACAGGCTACCTTGCGACGATGCTCAAGACTTTGTAGCTTCGCCACCGAGGTTGGATCACCTATGAGCTTCCTGGCACGCCTGTCGATTGAGTCCAGCGCGGCCAGCTGGTATTGGGCAGACCCGTCCCAGAGATGGCAGCAGTACTCCATACACGATCGGACTTGTGCTTGATAAAGTTGTAGAAGCTGTCCCGGAGTAAAGTACCGTCTGACCTTCGAGAGGACGCCCAGTTTTTTCGCTGCGGTTTTCGCCATGGACTCAATGTACCGTCCGAAATTCAGATCGGACGATATGTTAATGCCAAGGAGCTCCAGGCGATCAGCTATCGGTATGGACACATTTCGGAAAGTCGGGGTCAAAGCGAAGGGACTCCGTTTTGTGGAGAAAAGGCACGCCTGTGTTTTGCTTGCGTTGAAACTGACCCGATTAGTATCACCCCAGTCGGACACAGATTCAAGGGCCAAGTTTATTCGCTGCACCATGGCCTCTCGACAAGACTGAGTAACGTCCAATTTGACCCCTGCACCGGACAGATATCTGTCAGCAACAGTGCTGTCGTCTGCATACCCAAAGGTTCCGGGCACAAGCATGTCGTTTATATGCAGCAGAAATAAAGTGGCTGACAGAACTGACCCTTGAGGAACACCGGCATTAATAGCCATTTGATCCGATGAGTATCCATCAATGAGTACTCGAATGGATCGTTCGCTCAAGAAGTCAGCTATCCAGTTGCATAGGTCAATCGGAATTCCATATGAAGGAAGCTTGCTTAAAAGGCTTGCATGCCAGACCCTGTCAAAGGCTTTGGATATGTCAAGAGACACGGCAAGTGCCTCCCCGTATCTCTCGACAGCCTCGCTCCACAGATGAGTGGCATACACAAGAAGATCCCCCGTGGACCGTCCTGGGCGGAACCCATACTGACGGTCACTGAGGAGGTCGTTATGTTCCAGGTATGCCAGGAGCCGGTTGTTAAGTACACGTTCCATAGTCTTGCAGAGTATGGAAGTGACTGATATTGGTCTATAGTTGACAGGGTCGGCACGACTGCCTTTTTTGGGCACGGGTTGCACGTTGGCAAGCTTCCATGACCTTGGGACTACCGCAGTCTTAAGTGAGAGGCGATACAGGCGTGTTAAAACAGGAGACAACTCTGGAGCACAGGTGCGTAGGACAATCGCTGGGATTCCGTCGGGTCCGCTAGCCTTGTTCACGTCTAGAGAACGCAGGATTTTAAGAACCTCTTTTTGGCGAATGTAAACTGATGCCATTGAGCATTCAGTACGAGGAATGGTAGGTGGTGTTATATCTGAGTTCTCCAGATGCGAATTCCCGGCAAAAAGATTAGCAAATAAATTTGCTTTCTCCTCCGCCGAGTGAGCTAGCGATCCGTCAGGTTTTATTAGCGGTGGCAGGGAGGGACGGCCGAAGTTTGCTTCCACTGCTTTGGCAAGCGACCAAAACGCTTTGCTGCCAGCTGGATAGGAGGCAAGCTTAGCCCCTATACGACCTATATGGTCGAACCGGGCTTTTCGCAACACCTTTTTGCAAGACTTGGCGGCTTTGTTGTAAGCTTTCTTCAGTTTTTCTGTGTTCGGAGCCTTCTGCTTTCGAGCATCAGCCCAGGACATATACGCTGACTGTTTTAGCACCTCAGCACGAGAACAATCAGCGTTGAACCATGGGCGAGCTTTGGCGCCGGTTGACACGTCAGAGTACGGAATAAAATATTCCATACCCTGACGTATCACTTCGGCAACCGCGTTCGCAGCGCTCGACGATTCCCCTGAAGAAAAGCAGGTTTGCCGCCAAGGATAGGAAGCAAAGAAGTGTCGCATCTCGTCCCAATCTGCTGACCTGTATCGCCACACCCGTCTCTTACCACAATGGCCCTGATCAGGTGGGGAGTATACGGATACAGTTTTCACCAGACAGTGGTCGGAGGTACCTAAAGGGGCACATACCGACACAGAATATCTGTCTGGATCAGTTGTCAGCAGAAGGTCCAAACAGTTGGCCGTGTGAAAGTCAACGTCAGGTATCCGATGTAGTGGGTAGGTCCCTAAAGACTGACCCAAAATGAGTGTTTATCCCAAACAACGCTGCACAATTGAGATGGACAATCTAGGCAGATCGTATTCTATTTACTCGCGACCTTATTACTATGGTGATAAGCTGCAGATTGCTATTGTATAGAGCTTGACCTACAAACAACAGATTTCGCACTTAACTCCGTCTAGTTTACGTTAACTGAGGATCCACTAGTGTTTCGGTACTGTTCCATTATTAGTGATGTCATAGGATTTGCAGTAATTCACTTTGACATTATAGACTTTACTGTGTTACGCCAAAGTTGTTTACTTACGTGTAACCCAATCTTACAAAATAATGGACGCCAGGTCTAGCACAAAATTCTCGAAAAATTTCCCGAGAACAACACACAAACCCACACACAAACCTAGTACGTGTATAGCAATACATATAAACCAACTAAAAACATTGACAATGCTGAAATTCTTATTCATTTTGCTTGCGTAGTTTTTACCCCTCGCGGCATGGCGTAGGTATTGCTTATAAATACTGTCTCATACCTACTCATTATGCACTGTCTGCTTATAGCAGCAGCAGCCGCAATTTATATCATGTATTGAAATTGGAAATGTCTTTTTGTTCGCTCCAGTAGGCATAGGCTCCGATTTCACGAAAAATTGCGACGCCCTTATATCTCGAAGAGTTATGATCTTGTAAAAAAACTCAAAAGACGCGTATTTACGAGAGCTGTAAGGGCTCTCACAGACGAGCGACACTTTGCTGTCGCGGTGCGGTGGGTCGCAGAGCGTCGCGCTCATACATTTTACACCCGGCGACAGCAAAGTGTCGCTCGTCTGTAAGAGCGCTAAGGTGCGAAAAGAATTATTCGAGAAAGTCAAAAACGAAAGAAGTTATGACCAAAATAGTGAAAAAAAAACTGCATTTTTGATTTTGGCGCTCGATATTTTGGAAACGAAGAATGATATCAGAATTTGAGACCTCCTCTGGACAATTTAGTCATCTACAATTTGAGCCTAAAACAAAGACGATCAGGTTAAGGGTTTGCCCTTTGGCTTAACCTTTTTGAGACAATATTTTTTCGAATTCCGTTGATTCATTTCCAATGTGCTCGATAGTCGTGTGAGGCACGAAATCCGTGTTTTTTTTTGGTTTGCTGGGATTCTGCAACCGAATCTGGCAACTATTAGAATCGCTCCACATCACTAGACACTATATCGATGCATATGCAGTTAGATTGCAAACTCGATGTTATGGACGAGATATTACGACAGGCCCTCCACACGGATTACATGCAAGTGATTCACAAGTCTCAGAGCAAGATATTGAAGCTTTGTGGCGATTGAAAAAGATCGAGTGGCTGTTTTGAGATCCATAGTAAGGATTATGGTACTTTGTGACGGTATTGAGTATAGAATGAGACGTATATTTCAACACAAATACAATTATTATTATACGATATCCCCAGGACATAATATTGAGCAGTATTCTTAGAGTATTTCAAACTCCATGGAGTAAACCCGTGCATAGAAAATAAAGAAAACACATATACAGTTATTTTAAGTTTACAATGGAGTTTACAAAGTACGTCACTCAGTCACTTGATATTATTTGATTAAAAATATCTGTAATCCTTTAATTATAAAATCTCTAACATAGAAAATATTATTCATCATCATCTCAGCCGATGGACGTCCACTGCTGGACATAGGCCTCGCCCCAAGGATCGCCATAACGACCGGTACTGCGCTGCCCTCATCCATCGTTTTCCCGCTGCCTTCACCAGGTCGTCGGTGCACCGTGTCCGGGCCTACCCACGCTGCGCTTTCCGGTACGCGGTCGCCACTCGAGAAATTTTTTTATTGTTATAGAGACATTATCTCGAAATGGGAGTCCGAAAGGATGGCGGAATTCACGCAAAATAAAAGCAGAAGTTAATAAAAACAAAGTTCAACTAACAATATTTATCGTTTCTCTCTTGAATCTAGACAGAGTAAATAGTCATTCGGACAAATAAGTGTCCAAACATCCATACGCTATTACGACGTAGGCACTATAAGCACCTCCAATTTGGACCAACGCCAGTAACTTCGTGCCAAAGCTCACATTGCTTGTTTGATTAGAAAAAACATACAAATAAAAGATTTTTATTGCACTGAGAGAGGAATTTAAGAGGAAATGAGGGTGCCGTTTAGTCCATAAAAACGTATTCCTCTGTTTCTTCCCTGGGTAATATAATGACAGTAGAGCAAAAAAAACCATACAATCTATAACTATACAACGTGTTAATGAATTAGCGCAAAACCTCATACACCCCAACTGATTTATAACAAAATAATTAGATTGAAACTATAATTTAATTATTTTGATAGTTAAAATTTAAAGTTATTCCCATTTTAAGTTTTGAGGCAAAAATGATTTGTTATCATTTCAGCACTGAAAGAAAGCGGTAACGTACTCATGGATACATTTTTATAACCTTGTTTTGGTAGTAATTAGGGTGAGTGTGCCCGTGCGGTGGGTTGACATCGGGTTCAGAAAATTTAAAATTTTGCAAAAAAGTTATTTCATATTTTGAAAAAAATTACCTATGTTGAAACCATGATAATTCGACTCTGCTCTTGATTCTAAACAAACTACTTTCTAGTTTCGCGTTAATTTATTAACACGTTGTATTTATCAAGTCTGTCATGGCCCTATGTTTTGTTTTTTTCAATAAATTAATTACTATAATAACTAGGAACCTTCTAAATTGACTAAAATTGCTCAATTTTACCACAGTTTTCAGACATACAACAAACAAATTTAACAAAATATAAACATTAAAGGAAAACATACAGATATAGTCAATGTTTTTCTCATATTATTCGTGACAAAATTATTAAAATCGTTTTAGTTTTGGAGGAGGAAACAGGGGAATACAAGATTGTGGTTTCGAAAATTTTTTATGTATGTAAAATCAGACCGAGCTGCATTTTTTGTTATTTTCGCACTAGTAGCTTGGTTGCTCGAGAGCAGCGCGAATATAATTCGGAGCGCGTTCCATACAAACGGAGTCTGGTGATATTTTCAATACTAACCAATTAAAGACAATGAAATTTTTCAGAAACAATCTATAGATACTAATCTCTATGTTTGTATGAAGTCAGATTTCCGATATGTATAATTTTAAAGTTACAGTGCCTAAAAGATTTCTATACAAATCTTAAATTAATCCCAGCATTAAAACTGTATAATTTTAAGGAAAATCTGACTTCATACAAACACAGAGATTAGTTTCTAGATTCTAGAGAAAAATTTCATTGACTTTAATTGGATTGTATTGAAAATATTATCAGACTTCGTTTGTATGCAGCGTGCATAGAATAGAATAGAATAAAATTATTTATTTCATATTATCAAATTCATAATTACATGTAAGTGCATTACATAAAAAATAAAAATGTCAAAGGATAATGTGATCGTCAAGAATAAAAAATAGAACAATAAAAATGTCAACATCACTAACCTAGAGGGTAACAATGTCAAATAAATAATGTAATAGGTACAATAAGGAAATATACAATTTTAAATAATTTAAATAAAATGTCGCTACAATTACTTATTGTAGTCTACTTAAAGTCAAACAAAAGAAATTCGTTTTTTCAAACATGCTTGGAAATGTGAGCATTATTTTGACAAACTTCTTCGAGATAAATCTAAATTGCTGTACCGGCCAAATACATGCGCGCAGCGGCCCGCAATGTTTTTATGAAAATCCATATCTGTCGTGTTTAGCGGCCAAATAAATTACATACTAAACTCATATCTGTCGTGTAATTTAAAAATGGAACCATCTTTTTCTCCGAAACATGGCGACCAAGGAGGTAACTCATCAAAGGTTTTATTTAAATTTCGAACTAGCTTGCAAATAGAAAGCTGTTTATTGAAAAAAAAAAATGTCGTTCGTTGTTCGTCATTGATTCTGTTAAAAAGAGTTTTAATTTTCGCGAATTATTTGAGAAAATTTTCTGTTTTAATTTCCGCGCATTATTTGAGAAAAGTACTATACAAGCCTTGGCCACAACTAGGCATTGATGGACTTACGTATGTGTGCCTCGGCTTCGCCTCGGCCCACATTTACACGTTCGTCCATCAATGCCTCTGTTGCTGGCCGCTGAAGTAATGTACTATTACAGAATAAAATTCACTATCCAGCAAAAGACTTTTTAGTTGGCGATAAAATGATTCGTCATTGGTTAGATTCCTCAGATGTTCAGGAAGTCGCTCATAATAAGTCGGACCTATTACCCGTGGGTTTTTAGATGCCATTTCTGTACGACGCGACGGGACACGCTAGCCAGTCTTCCCGCGTTGCGTAGTGCATGGCCTCCACCTAAACGACGATTGAAATGCGTAATATTCCGACGGACACATGAGATTACTTCAAATAAATATAAACTGGGCATAGTCAAGATATGCTTTTCTGCAAAGTGAGTCCTACAAGTTTGACGCGGCTTAATACTTTCCATTATACGTAGTGCCCGTTTTTGTAATATAAATATTCTATTTGAGTCCGTTGAATCCCCCCATAATAGGCATCAGGATGCCATAGGTCATAAGCGAGTGGAAATGCGCAAAGTACGTTTGTCTAAGTACGGCACTGGAAACTACTGGTCGAAGTTTTCTTAGTGCGTAAGTTGCACTGCTAAGTTTGTCACATAGGGACTGTATATGCGATTTCCAGTTAACGTTGGCATCTAGAGTGAACCCAAGAAACTTGCATGAATAGCAAAGAGGGACTGGACTAGTGATGCTAAGTGGTTTCTCAATGTGTTTTGCAGTAAATAGCATCAGGTTTGACTTTGACGCGTTTAGAATTAGCCCATTTGAAGAAAACCACTGTTGCAGTCGCTCGTAGGTACAATTTATTTTTATGTTTAGTTGTTCATAGTCTCGTGCACACACTATTACTGTCGTATCGTCAGCGAATAAAACGACTAGACCGTCTGTTATCATAATTTGCGCTTTCGGAATGAACTTCTCTTCTTGCAGACCAAGTTTCCTCTTAACCTCTCCCACGAGTACACAAGTTGTGCGAATGTATCCTTTATTTAAAGGTAATAAAGTTGAGGGTGGACATAATTTTGGACGTACAATAGACCCGTTCTAGGCAGAAGGTACTGACATAATTTTATGCCGATTTAAGACCCGGGCTTTCTTGCGGTAGAATTATGTCCTTAGTTTAATTTCACTTTCATTGTTAGGGCCGCTTTTCAAAGTTATCAAGGATACAATCTGTTCCAAATACGGTTCCAAGCTTTGGAGTGCACCGCATATGGTGCCTTTATTATAATGTGTGAGAATAGAAGACCCATTTTCTTCTCGTTGGAGACGATAAAGTGATAAGTTTTTCCAAAGAGTATTTTTGTGAGCTAATCTCGGATTTCCCTATTTGACACATACGTAATGTCATCGTACGTTAGGTACCTTTTAGGTACAGTCGCCATCAGATATATCGTAGCATACAAGGTATCCAAATATTTCTGAGCAGTGCTAATTTTCATTAAATTATTTACAGTAAATGTTACCAATTATATCTAAACGTGTATTTTGTCATAAATATTATGTGAACAGCGAATTTTCAATAATTTCTTTACAATGTTATTTAAAATTAACATGTAAAACAACGGAGTAAGGTTTTTGTCCGAAACTTTTCAGATGTTTATGGCCACCATGACTGCGTCGATATATTTTTGATGTTCTCGGCGTTCCTATATTTTTGATTGACTATGAGTAAAGAAATTATTGAAAATTAGAACTGCTTAGAAATATTTGACCACCTTGTTTGCTACGATATATCTGCTGGTTACTGTACATACTTTAGGGGGTGCCTTAGATCATCAAACTGAACAACTTTCACTAAGGAGCCAAAATCAAAATCGCGAATAAAAATATACTATTCCATACATTAGGGTCGAGATGACATTGACATTTTCTATCAAATAACAAATTTTTTTTAGTTTATTTTTTCAGAACAACCACATTTCACTAGCAGTGTCCAAACTTTGTCCACTGTGACCGGCAGTGAAGTGAGCCTGTCGCCATATGGACAATGAACTAAATACAAATTCACTGGTTTCCTCATGATGATGACCGTTGTTTTAAAAATCGTAAGTAAAGTTCCTAATAACACATTGGTACGAGTCGACATTCAAAATACAGTAAAGTATTGGCTTGTTTAGAACGTTCGGGACATAAATGATGGTAGAAACACAAGATAATGTCACAATGCATCAAAGTCTGTTCCAAGTTAAATCAATAACACCGGATGTTACTTGTACACGCAAGGTTCGCGGAAGTGACAGCGAATATTCCGAGAGATAAGTGTACTTTTTGCAACCATCAGCAGCAAGGCTGATTCAGTATTTATGGGGTGTAGAGCTTCTCTGTGATGGGGATGGACCAGGTCTGCCTTCATAGCTCCAGTCGGTTTAGGAGTTACTGATGATTAAAGGTCTGTAAAAATTTAACGATCAGCTGCAAGGCTGATCGTATGTTATTGTTGTAGTATGCACTGTAGCTATGTGAACAGTAAAAAAACTGACATGGTTAAAAAAAAATAAAAAATAAAAATAAAAATTTATTTATTTGCACAGAAGTGAATCAGTACAGGAAAAAATATAAAAGAGGAGCACAAATTGTATAGCAGTTCAGTACATAGATTGGGAGTGATGGTGGTTCCACACTAGGCAAGCCTGGCAATGTGTGAACCTGTAGGCAGTTTTAACAATATAATCTAGTAATCGTCAGGTGAGGTCTTGTGCATTAATATTTTATATAAAGATAAAAAGAAAAGTATAACTATTAATAGTGCAGAAGTTAAAAAGTTTAATATTAATTAAATTAAATTTAATTTAATTGGACTCGAATTGGAAGTGAGTTGTAGTGTAGTGTAGTGTATTGTAGTGTAGTGTAGTGCAGTGTAGTGTAGTGTAAGTAGTTTATAGTAGGTATATATATTTTGTATATTATGTATTATATTATATTATTATAATTTGTATTAGTATTTAAGTGCCTGTAAAGATTATAGTAATTACTAAAAAATTTTTGTGATCCTTTGTACATAGGTATTATGCTGGAATTTCCAGTATCCTTTCGGTGTCCTCGTAATCAAGTTCTAAAAGCCAATTTCGGACCAGACGTTTGGCAGTACTTGCAGTGGTGTGTTTTATATCACATTCTTTTACAACTTTATTGTAAATAAATGGATGTAGAAATGGGGCGAACCTTTGTGCAAACGCTGTTTTCGTTGGTAGAGTTTTAGCTTTAAAGACCCTTCGATTTAGCATGGTTTTGTACTCCGGAGACTTAATAATGTATTTATGTTGAGATATGGTTACGTTGAGGATAAATAGCTTCCGTATAGTTAGGACACGACAATCCCTATATAAGTCAGACGTTGGGTACCGGATAGGCTTCTTTAGCATTACTTTCAGAATTGAGCGCTGGGCTCTTTCCACAGCAATTATGTGGGATTTGGCGGAGCTTCCCCAGCAGCTTATGCAGTAACTTAGGACTGATTGGCATAGTGCCATGTAAACTAATGTTAGGGTTTCTAAGGATGCACTGTTTCTTAGAAGCCTCATGATATTAATAAGTTTGCGAGCCCGACCGGCTAGGGAGCGGATGTGTTGGAGAAAAGTTACTTTTTCGTCGATTGTAATTCCTAAATATTTGATGGCATCGGTTCTTTCAATAATATCACATGTGCATGAGTCTGATAGGCGGTTACAGGAGTGTATTTTGATCGGGGGGCTTATGCGAGGTCCTGAAGCTAATGTTTTGTGAAAACAGAGGTATTTGGTTTTGACTGTATTTAGTGTGAGCAGGTTTTTGGCAAGCCATTTTGCAATTATTGAGAGGCCGTCTATGGTTTGAGAGAAAACTGAGTCCCATGAGGAGCCATTAAAAACAACAGCAGTGTCGTCTGCGTAACAAATTATCTCGGCCTTCATCGATGGTGGTAAAACAGACCCAATGTCATTAATATAGATTAAGAAGAGCGTTGGGCCCAGAATACTCCCCTGTGGAACCCCGTATTTAATAGGCATGGGGTCGCTGACGAAGTCACCGATTTTAGTTAGTAATTTCCTCTCACTCAGGTAACTACAAAACCAATCCAGTGCAACACCCCGAATGCCAATATTCTCCAGTTTTTGCAAAAGAATTGACACCGATACGGTATCAAATGCTTTGGCGAGGTCAAGAAAAACCCCCACACTACATTTACCACTGTCCAGTTGAGATGAAATAGAGTTGAGTAGTAAATTTACTGCATTTTCGGTGGATTTTTCTCGTCTGAACCCGAACTGGGTTGATGAGAGAATGTTGTTGACTTCTAAGTATTGGACCAAACGTGTGTTTACAAGTTTTTCCAGAAGCTTCGAAAAAATTGAGAGCAGGGAAATGGGTCTGTAGTTACACGGGTTACATTTATTACCTGCTTTGTGAATTGGTGTGACAGATGCCACTTTCCAGGAGTCCGGGAAAGAGCCGCTTTGTAAGCTGAGATTGCAAATATGTAAGAGCGGTTTAATGATAGCAGTTTTGGTGAGTTTTATGAGAAGACTTTTGAATCCATCGATGCCCGGTGAGCTATCTTTTTTTAATTGAGATATACATTCGATAATTTCGGTTTCATCTGTGGGGAACATAAAGAAAGAGTGGGAAGGGGACGTAGATGACTTAGCTTGAGAAACTAGATTAGATTCTGTTTCGTTTGTACTTGTCAGTATTTTGTTTGCAAGATTTGCGCCTATGGTTGAGAAATATTGATTACATGTGTTTATTGATTCTTTGGGTGTAGGTTTGGATTTTAAGAGCGCAGAGGATGTATTCGTTTTAGAAGTGGAGATCTCACAAACGTTTTTAATCGTCTGCCAGAGCTTTTTCGGTTCCGTTTTACTCTCCGTCAACATTTTGTTTTCATATTCGGATTTTATTTTGCGAAGAAGGTTATTACAGAAGTTTCGGTATCTTCTGTAGACGATATGTGCGGGGGAGTCTTTGGGTTGTTTTCTGCACTTGAGATGAAGTCTGTCTCTATGCCTCATGCACCTTATTAAGCCTGGGGTTATCCAGGGTTTTATATTGAATTTAGAACGACTAATGATTACGGTTTTTTGGTGTTTTTCAATTACATAATTGAGTTTTTTGGTAAATCTATTTGTTGCCTCCGTCACCTCGTTTGAGGAAGTTATATCAGACCAATCGACTGTATCTAGTTCTGCTGCAATAGCGCTGTAGTCGGTCCTTAGCACTTGTCTTTTAAATAGTTTTGGTGTTGAACGTGTTTTGACTGCAGCCATTGATAGATCGTGATCTGTTACTGAAGTATTACAAACTAACGCTATGGTTTCGTTTTTTGTTTTGATGAATATATGGTCAAGGCAAGATCTTTCCCTCGTTGGGATAGTAACAGCAGGAATAAAGCCGTACTCGGCCGTTAGGCATAAGTAGTGGGACTTACGACTATCGTCGGAGTCAGTTAAAATATTAATGTTTATATCTCCTGCAAGAATTATATCAGATTTCTGTTTGATTGACTCAAGTAAAACTCCCAAAGATATGAGAAAACTGTCAATATTTGTAGTTGAAGGGGATCTGTACAGTGCTAGAATCGTGAAACTATTTTCCATGTTAATTAGGAGACAGTTTGCATCGTTACAGTCCGGTTCAGTTACAGTGGGATTCCAGATGTCTCTTACATAAACAATTACTCCGCCGTTTTGGTTGGTGTACTTAGCTGTGTGGTAGTGTAAGTAACCGTTAATTTTTTTAATTAACGGGTTATGACCTAGTCTGCATTCTGATAAAATGATGACGTCGTAAACTATATCAAGACGATGTAGTAGGGTGAGGAAGCTATCAAAATTGCAATTATGACTTCTAATATTGAATGTCATGATTTTGAAGTTGTATCCTGAATGTATGTAGGTTTTACACAGTTCAGCCGAGTTTAGCGCGTGACATGGAATAACTAAAGAATTATCTAAGTCCTCAGTCATATCTAAGGAGGCCATTTGTGTAACTGTTTAGTATTTTTGAGTATGTTTAAGTTTGTTTGGTCACGCGCTATACTGGTTGTCTGAGTTTCAAAATCCATGTGAAGTATGAATAAAAAATGTGTTTGGTCATTCATTGAAGGAATCATGTGAGTTATGTATCTTGGGGGTAATATACTATATGTAAAGCTTTTAAAATAATAGTTAAGAATGTAGTTTTTTGTTGTAGTAGCATTTCTGGTCACCCCGAAAGCTACTGTGTTCGTGAGTATGTAAGTGTGGTAATAATTTATACTAATAAGAAAGGTACAACTTGTAGTTTGAATTGATGTTGAGTGTAGCCAGTGATAAAATCCAATTGAAAGAGAGTCCATAATAAAATATAGAATAACACTTATAGTAGAAAATAATAAAAAAAGCGAAATAGCAAAAAAACTAACAATAAAATTTGACAATAAGTTGTAACATTTTAGGAACTTTTTAAATTGTGGCATTGTCGTTAAGTTACTTAGAATTATCGTTATTATTTGTAGGTGGCTTATCAGGACCCAAAAAGCGGTCAATGTCGTCCGGGGTTCGGATATTTTTCGGGGGTTTTTGGTCTTCTTTCCGAACGTAGATAAGTCCGTTTTTGACCCAGCAATATTTATATCCCGTTTGAGTAGCTCTGATTCGGGCATCACGAAAAAGCTTTCGGTTTTCTTTGGTGAGTCTTTCGTTGAAGTATACTTTTTGCGGGGTACCTTGTAGGTCGATGTCTGCTGTAGTTAAGTTCTTCCTTAATCTTGCGGCGCTTAGCATCTCATTTCTTTTCTTGTTTCTAAGGAAACGCACTACGACAGGGCGGGGTCGAGACTCAGATGTTTCTTGCGAGGATTTCAACTTTGGACCCACGCGAGTTATCAAGTCAATTTCAGAATCATCGATGGAGACACCTATCTTCATTGCAGCTATAGATACAATGTGCTGAAGGCTTTCATTTTCCGTTTCAGTAATACCTGAAATTTCGAGTTCATTACGCAGACTATGTTGTTCTTGCGAGTTAAGTTGATCCCTGAGGGATATTACAGTGTTTTGCAGGGACGATATTTCCAAGTCGCGATTTTGTAGCGTTGATGAAAATTCCATCAGAGTTGTTTGCTTCGCTTCGAGCTGCTGAATTCTCTCTTCCCAAGAGTTGACAGTTTTGGTTAAAGTGTCTAGTTGACCGTTAATAGACTTTTTAAAATCTGATAGGTTTCTGGAGAGAGCGTCAAATTTTTTATCCATATGTTCCATGAGACTCGCAATATCCAGGTGTTCGGATTTATTTTGTACAAGTGGGCTGGTTTTCTTTGGGTGTTTGCATTCCGGGCATTTCCACTTTGATTTGTTCATAGGTAGAATTTTTTTAAATTCTAGTTCGGAGATGCCGATGCATAAGAAATGGAAACTGCCAAGACACAGCGAGCACTTAAGTGCTTCTTCAAATTTTAGTTTATCAGTACATGTTTTGCAGTCCATTTTTAGTTTGAATAATTTTGTTTGAAGTTTTTTGAAACTGCTATCGCCCTCTGTTGTTTAGTAGCGTAACCAAGTTAGATTTCTTAGTAGCTTCGGATCAGAATCGAGTGTTTGATGTGGTTCGGTAAGTTGACACTAGATGTCGTTGTAAATAGGGATAAAAAAGGAAATTCGAAAAAAAAACTGCCGTCGAATTTGGAAGTAGAGAAGTTAGATAATAAAACAAGCGTTTTTGTATGCACTAAGGTAGTTCAGAGTTGTGTTGCACCACGTAATTATTGTTTGCACAGGTACTTTGCGGGAATCTTGACCAATTGTGGCAAAAACTAGCTAAACAGCTTCACTATTTTAGAGACAGTTATTGGCCAAATTACTCACTCAATTGTTTGTAGGACACTCACACGTTATGGTTTTTTGGTCACTATCACGTGTATATTAATTACACTGAACAATAACACAATTTCAAATTTTTATAAATTAAAATGTTAACAGCAGTAAATAGTTGTGTATTCACAAGGAGCGCCACCTGCCGAGCACTCAGCCGAGGTTCATCAGTCGGTTTAGGAGATACAGCCGTTCAAAGGTCCGAAATTTGAATGGCTGTATCTCCTAAATCTACTGACAGAACCTGACAGTTTTTATAATGTTCACATAGCTACAGTGCATACTACAATAATATCATATGATCAGCCGTGCAGCTGATCGTTAATTTTTTACAGACCTTTAATCATCAGTAACTCCTAAAAAGACAGGAGTTATGCAGGCAGACCTGGTCCATCCCCATCACAGAGATGCTCTACACTCCATAAACACTGAATCAGCCTTGCTGCTAATGGTTGCAAAAAGTACACTTATCTCTTATACTAGAACGGGCGTTAAGTAAAGGCCAGGCCCTGTACCGGACTTTCGATTTTCGATACATCGCGACCGATTGGGCCCGAACTTCATTGTAATAGAGTTGACATTGGAACGAAAATGTTCACGCAATTGCGAAGTTCGAATGTGTGGGTCACACAGAGGCGGTACCGGGAGCGGACCGGGGGCGGGTTTTTTGTAACTTTCGAACTTGTATGTATCCTGCCACACAGAGATCCGGGTTGGGAGCAACTTGGTGCAGAGCGGTACCGGGCCGAACACTATCGCGCTGTCCTATTGCCATCGCTCGCGCGATCATGCGTTCGTCCGACGAAAATCATTGTGCCACTGTGCGTTTAAACATAGGTACTTATATCTGAATAAAAATAGAACAATTCGATCGCATCTCATGATAGCAGGACCTTCTATTGGATATTCCGCAGATATAAGTATGTTTAAACGCACAGTGGCACAATGATTTTCGTCGGACGAACGCATGATCGCGCGAGCGATGGCAATAGGACAGCGCCTATGACAAACAGGCAGCTGCGACGCGGGCCGGGCGCGGCGCGGAGCGGAGGCCGCCGCGAGTGCTGTATTCCATTGTAGTCAATGCGAGGTGCCACACAGCGGGAGCGGGCGCGTCGCGGTCCAGAGGCGGACTGTGAATCCTTCATCGGACCATGTGTGGCACGCCCCGGAACCTAGCCCGGAACGCATTCGCTTCCTGTTCCGCTTTCCTGCAATCCGCCTCTATGTTACTTAGACGCCATTGAGAGTATCTACATAGTTCAAAAAATTCAAAAAAATTTTATTCAAAATAATATCATATAGATAGCTTTTTGACGTCATTTTTTGACTCTACCACCGCGTCGGAAGGCGTTCCGTTGAGAGAAGATGCGGCCAGAAACTCTACAACACACATCTTTTAAACAAAACAAAATGTACAAAGTACAATTAAAATACAATATTGCATTACATAGTGTAAAATTGTTAAGACCAGACATATTGGTCATTCAAATAATCATCGAGTTTATAGTAACCTTTTTTACAGAGGACTTGTTTAACATGAGACTTAAACTTTTTGTCTGGTAAGTTTAGTATAGCCTGCAGGATCTTATGACTGTTTGACTGCATAGTACCAATTGAAGATTTTATTATTAGATAAAGGGTGTAAAGAAGTTTGGCGGACGGCCATGTAATTTAAAACCCTGCCTTCTAAGTCTGGGTGTTGGGACCTCTAGGTCCCATTACATGAATGAAACTTAGTAATACGTATAGAGTTAAATTAAACTAACAAAAAAGTAAATTGGTTGTAAGTTGTCGAAGTTACAATAATAATGATAATGGAAGAAAACGAAATCCCACACACTATCAGTCAGTTCAACCAAGCCAAATACGTTCTGTAACGACCAAAAAGTACCTCTGTGATAATATTAGATGAAAATAGCTGTCGTGGTTGCGTTTTGCTACTGCTTTTTGGATGATTTGTGTAATTTATTTACAAGTAATTTCTACTTTTGAATCCGGGCTTCTCTGACATCTCCATGTGGGAGTTTTTTTTAATGCCTTAATTTTTCTGTTTATAATAATTATGACCGCCGTCCTGAACGGCTTTCAGTTTTTGTAAAAAATGGCTGGGTTCAAATTTGCCATTCTTAATTAAATGCGTTATACAACGTGTTAATAAATTAGCGCAAAACCTCATACACCCCAACTGATTTATAACAAAATAATTAGATTGAAACAATAATTTCATTATTTTGATAGTTAAAATTTAAAGTTATTCGCATTTTTAGTTTTGAGGCAAAAATGATTTGTTGTCTTTTCAGCACTGAAAGAAAGCGCTAACGTACTCATGGATACATTTTTATAATCTTGTTTTAGTAGTAAGTAGGGTGAGTGTGCCCGTGCGGTGGGTTGACATCGGGTTCAGAAATTTTAAAATTTTGCAAAAAAATTATTTAATATTTTGAAAAAAATTACCTATGTTGAAACCATGATAATTCGATTCAGCTCTCGATTCTAAACAAACTACTTTCTAGTTTTGCGTTAATTCATTAACACGTTGTATAATTGAAAGCAGGTGCTTCAGACCATCAACTGAACAACTTTCACTATTAGACCCGAAATCGAAATAAAATAAAATAAAACTGTTGTTCCATACATTAGTGTCGAGTCGGTACTACCTACAATTTTGTATCAAACAGCAGATTGTTTAATTTCTTTTCCAAGGTCTAAACCACTCCTTTAAACTTGCAGTCTGTATAGTTCCATTGGCCCCGATTCGGACTGTGCCACGACTTAAGGGCCTATGTCGAAAAATAATTTAAGCGAAACGGGCGTGTGATAGCTTATATTACTGCCAGATGCGAGAGAAAGAGATGGGGCGGCGCGTGCGCCTGGAACGAATCAAGCGAAAAAACAAACTTTATTTAATTGTGATTGTACTATTTATGTAAGTTCAATTCTGCTCTAATCAAAATTTAGATAATAGCAATCTCTTTTTTTAAATCAAGTCTCATGTTTCTATTATTTACCGTTTAGCAGTTACAAGCGTTTATAGACAAAAACGGAGGCTACTTTGGCTTGTTTTTCTATCGAGAAAATTTGTCTTAATCGTGTTTTGGCTCTAATCAAAACTTCAATTATATGTTCAATTTACACATGTCCGCAAATCATACTCCTACTGTTAGTACTTAATGATATATGAAGCTTTGAAGAATCAAAAAACGCTTTAAATAAGATGGCGTACATTATGACGGCATCTTATTTTGGGCGTGTAACGTCACTTTGACAGCACTAAAGTCAGCTGTTGGTTTTCTGTCTCTTTATTAATCTTATTTTAGAAAGTGACAGGAATAAATTTAGTTAAGTCGTGGCACAGTCCGAATCGGGGCCACTATTTTCTTTTTGTGGCAGATTTTTTTTTTATTGCTTATGGGTTTGCTCTTGACCTCAATCCAGTCGTCAGGACGAAGATGGGGTCGAAGATGTAGCGAGCTTACCCATAAGAAGCCTATTCACTCGTACTTTAGAGGAATTCGGGTTGTAAGTGCTCGGAAATACTGACGCAGGCAGGTCATTCCACTCCTACGGCAGATGATTTGGGGTGGTTGGGGATCTACCTCCTAGCGGTCCACCCTGAGTAACGGCATCACAAGCTGCTAAGTTTGTGGTGTCGGCTGAACGATCCCCCACAGCGGTGTGGTAGGCTCCGCAAGGAGCCGCCTGGCTCGCGACCACCCTCCTGCCGGAGTCTGGCGCCAAGCAGCTTGCTGCGTTCCGTCAGTGTGCAGGAGTGCCAGTACCATTCTGGCAGGGTTGCCAGACGTTGACAATTTTTCCTCGTACAAAAAGCAAGAAAAACCTCGTACTTTAGCTATTACATCGTGAGGAAACCTGCATGCTTCAATTTCGGGGCATGTATCGTACTTACTGTCCATTACAAGTGGCGACGGGCTTACTCCCCGTCACACTGGACAGAGTTTCGGTACTACTAGTGAAACGTGGATGTTCTGAAGTTTCAAAATATCTCTGACTACCCCCTCGGGGAATATAGTCGTGAGCATATGCTTATGCTTATGCTTTAGTTATTAAACCTCGTACATTCATCTAAAGTGAGAAAAAACAAAGATTTAGGCAGAAAACACAATTTAATTTTCGACTTATCATAGAATAAAAAAAAAATTGGTTAAAAATAAAATTTTTATGTTGTTTACAACGAAAAAAATAGGATAGGAGCAGCTAATCCGAGGAACAAATCGAAGTGATGATCGGTTTCATGTGGATTTTACGGCAAACTACAAACTAGCCATAAACATCTGATAGTCTTTGATGGTTTAGATATTCATTTATTCAACAAATAGTCGCTTGCAATGGATAATCATGGCATAATTATTTTCTGATGTAATTATAACATTTTATAGAATTTTTTTTTGTTCATCTTGTACTTCATCTTCTAAAGTCACGATGGTATTAATTTTGTTCCAAAATTTAGCTGTTTACTATCCTCAAAAGTCGGAACGCCAAACCCTGTTTTTCCCGATTTGCATAGTTCCGACCCTTAAAAGTCAAAACCTCGTACATATTTGTACGAGGTTGACATCATCCTCGTACCTCGTACGGGAGACCCCAAATCTCGTATTTGTACGAGTAACCTCGTACGTCTGGCAACCCTGCATTCTGGGTAAGCTCGCTACATCTTCGACCCCATCTTCGTCCTGTGGACTGGATTGAGGTCAAGAGCAAACCCATCGATAATAATAAAAAAGAAGATGCTCATAAAGAAAACAGTAAAAGTAAACTGAATGTACCCTCACCAATGATAGTAGCCAAGATGATGAGCATGAGGACCACGGAGGTGACGACCGCGAGCACGAGTTGCGTGACGTCCGTGGTCGTGGCGTTCGTGCTCGTGCCGTTGATGGTGACGTTGCAGCCCCAGGCCACCGCGTCCACCCACGAACAGTTTGCGTCGAACCACTCCGGTGGCGGGTACGTGACTCCATCTGAAACAAAAAACGAATTTTAAACGTTATTCAGGACTGGCCTTGCGGTAGCATTTCCCCTCTGCCACGGTATAAGAACAATTGATCATGTGCATTAACACCCAATTTTTACCCGACTGCGCGACGCAAAGGAAGGGTAATGTGTTTATCAGCCTATATATGTATGTATGTATGTATATATGTATGTATGTATGTAAGTTTGTTCCTTTGTGGCACACTAGAGACCAAACGCGTGGGCCGATTTTGATGATTCTTACGTCAATCGATTCGTCTTAATCCTGCAAGTGTCACTAAAGACATGACAGTAATCACAATTAGGTATGGCGACAACCAGACGTCATACTGTAAAAAAAAAATTAAAAAAAATTGACCCACTATGTTAAGTGGGGTATCATTGAATAGGTATTTAAAAATCATCTTTAGGCTTCTCTTAATATTTTTCATTTCGAATGACCATTTAGGATCTATAACGATTTAAAGTTAGCAATCATTCTCAGTTAAATCAATACTTACTTATAACGACTAAACTTATTTGAATGAAGTTTTCACAAATGCATAGAGCTAAGTTTGGATTAACATATCGATTTTATTTCATCGCAATCGGTTCATTTAGTCAAAAGATTGGTTAGTAGGTATTTCTTGTTCGTGTAGTTTTAAGCTGATTGTAGGTACGTAGTGATTTTGTTTAGGGGTAATTATTATTAATAAATGTTACCCACAATATTTCATTTATACTACCTGAACATCTCCGTTACCTCTCGTGTCCATTTCCCCGTGTAATTTTTGCAAGGCCGAAGGCCGAGCTACGCGTAGGAGCGAAGCTCCGAAGCGTCCCCCCTGGAACCTGGTGGACTTGGTATCCGGGATCAATCTGCCTGCCTATTATGTGTGTTTTCAAACCGGTTTTTGATGGGTCCTTCTTAATATACTGACACTTTTTTTTAAGGGGATAATCAGACCAAAACTGAACAACTTTCTCTATGGGACTAATACCGAAATCTCGAAAAAAAAAATTAGCTATCCTATACATTTGGAGTTTCGAGTAGGATTGCAGTTCTGTGTGGGACAGCTAATATTTTTTACGCGATTTTGATGTTGGTGCCATAGAGAAAGTTGATCAGTTTGATGGTCTGATCATCCCCTTAAAAAAGTATCAGCATATTAAGAAGGACCCTATATAATTACAGTTCAAATAACAGTATAGATACTTTCTTTCTGCAGTGAATCTAACTGTTGAAAACATGATTCAATTAAATTTTCTGGATAGAAAAGAGGACCAAAGCACAGTACCTATAAGAAAAAGTATCTATTACTACATACAGTACTGACACTCCCTTCCTTCCACCAAGATTTTACCTCACCCCCCCTATCACCCTCTTGTTACCCGGCAGTTACCTAAGAAGAAGATTTAAGGTTCAATTTCTTTGGTTTCGCATGTGCTCTGACGGCATCTCGTCAATTTCAATTTTTGCATTGTCCAGGCTGTGACCAAAGTGAGTTCGATTTTAGATTTATAACCAGTTTTACAAGAATCACCATTCGCCATTTCTTCTGAAGATACCATCATTTGAAAGGTAATTAATTATAGCAGCGATTCTACCCGATGGTTTTTACCCCAAACACCCAAGAGAAAAGATATTGAAGGGATACCTGGCATTGGCAGGTGAAGTCAACCTCTTGCATCTATTTGATTTCTGTGAATTACCACAAAATATGAGACAAGGACATAACACTACATATTTTGTGGATATATTAAAAATTCTTAGAGTCAGACAACTGATAATGCAGCACCTGGAGATATTATATTAGATAGCCGACGAGTAGACGTAAACGATCTTAATGAAATCATTCGAGTTTTTCCGACTACTAAACATGTTGATGAACATAATCAAAACATGACATTTATATTGGAAAAGTCTAACTAGACTATATAAATTACATGCAGGTAGATATATCAGTAGAAAAGAAGACATGATTATGGTCAAAAACCAAAAATTTATATGTTTCTGAAGACCCCAACAAAACTAAAGGAATCGTTAAATATTTGACAATCGGGTTAGGATTTCGAGTAATTTTGCGAAGATTGTCAACGGATTAATAGGAGTATAAGGACAATTGAGTGGCCAGCTCTTTGGAGGGACCAGATGAAACCCGGAGAATTGCAACAAGCTGTTAATTTGGAATTTGACGACAAAGCTATTAAAAAAAATTATTTATAAAATAAAAAAACCCGACTGCGTAAAAACTGAAAAGAAAAAAAACAAGTTCAGTAGTCTAGAATTCAGTTAAGTTGTATTGAATAACTACACCTTGAAATAGTTTTTTGATCGATACACACATAAAACAAAAAATATTAAACTCTAATGTGGAACATCTTGGCTTTAACAGTCGGGACCCATTAAAAATTCTAGACCTAATTTTCCCAATAATGGGTCCCGACTGTTAAAGCCAAGATGTTCCACATTAGAGTTTAATATTTTTTGTTTTATGTGTGTATCGATCAAAAAACTATTTCAAGGTGTAGTTATTCAATACAACTTAACTGAATTCTAGACTACTGAACTTGTTTTTTTCTTTTCAGTTTTTACGCAGTCGGGTTTTTTATTTTATTAACATTCAAAATTAGAATCTAAAGTTATGGGGAGGGCAAATTTGAAGCTTCTGGGAGGGGAATAAAAGCCAAAATTGCGGATTTCATGTTAGGGTAAAACACACAGTAGTCAGCCTTTTAACGAAAAATGAAACTTTGTTTGACTATAGTGTAAGTGTTTATTACAACAACAAAAATTGGGTATCGTTAATTGAATGGTTATTTATTAAATTTTCAAAATAAATTAACAAAATGCAATTATTAATATCTTATCATAGTAAAAAACAACATAAATCAAATATTACACTTTTCACCAGTACTCAGCCCCATTTCACCACTAGTCAGCCTTTTCCTACCTCGTAGTCAGGCTCTTACTTCCATTTACTTACTACGTTCGAACATAGTCCTAATTTAAACACATTAAAGTGCAATTTTCCCCAACAGTACATACGGCCGACTACTGGATTCATAGATCCATTAGTCAGCCACGTATATTTGAATGTGGCCGACTATTGGAAAAAAATTACTTTTTGATGCTAAAGACTTTATTTCACTGTATTTAGCAAGACAAACATTAGTAATTGTATTAATTTCAATAAACCAGTAGTCAACCCCCATGCTGCCTACTGGATTCACCTTAAACCAGTAGTCAGCCACCCCATGGCTGGCCAACTGCATAAACTCGAAAAATTTGAAACCCAGTAGTCAGCCACCCAAATTAATGCGTAATTTGCAAATAAACATGCTTTTTGAGCTTATATTCTCGCTAAGAAACCATTTTATAGTTGGCATAACATAATAAACTAAGACAATTTCAATAAATCATAAGAATTATTTATAAAATAAAAAAACCCGAATGCGTAAAAACTGAAAAGAAAAAAACAAGTTCAGTAGTCTAGAGTTCAGTTAAGTTGTATTGAATAACTACACTTTGAAATAGTTTTTTGATCGATAAAAATATTAAACTCTAATGTGGAACATCTTGGCTTTAACAGTCGGGACCCATTATTGGGAAAATTAGGTCTAGAATTTTTAATGGGTCCCGACTGTTAAACCCACGATGTTCCACATTAGAGTTTAATATTTTTATCGATCAAAAAACTATTTCAAAGTGTAGTTATTCAATACAACTTAACTGAATTCTAGACTACTGAACTTGTTTTTTTCTTTTCAGTTTTTACGCAGTCGGGTTTTTTTTATTTTATAAATAATTTTTTATACCTTATCATTATCACTAATCAAGACAGCCTATAATTGCGTTTGGGGTCGCAAGAGACTACTTTTCATGATTTTTAACATTCAAAATTAGAACCTAAAGTTATGGGGAGTAAAATCCAAAGTTGCGGATTTCATGCTACCTCGCCCCCCGCAAAAAGTGGAAGAAAGGTTTGTTAGTAGAATGACACGCGTAACCAGTCCCTATATAAGTAGTCAAAGCGTTATACATTGCAGTTCTTCTTCTCTTCGTGTCAATTGTTCTAATATTTCTATATTTTATTGGCCAGATATTCGGCCAGCCTGACAGCATCCAGTGTAGCTTTACTGACGTCCTCTCTCGTGCAGGTGTTTGGGCACAGCGGGCATTCTAGCAGGTGAGCCAACACGACTGAATAGGCTCGCCGCAATCGCACTGCATTAGGCCAGGGTCCCTGTAACCCCAGTTGCATACACTTTGTCTGCAACGGCCGACTTGAGTGCGAAGCCGATTTAAAGACTTCCCACTGGCCATTGCAGATTGTGCCCGGGAGTTGCAGTTCATAAGTTGTTTTCACATAAAAAACCGTTTTTACAGTTTGTAAGAAAGAAGGATGTGTTGAAGACTTATTATGAAATCAGTTTGAATAAGTAAAAAAACGTTGTTATTATAATCATCAATGACCATAAACAAAACTGAACAACTTTTAGTATGGAGAAAAAGTAGAAAAAGAAAGCATAGCATAATATGCTCACGACTATATCCCCCAGGGGGTAGTCAGTGATATGACATGGTTTTTCTTCCTTTTTTCTTTTTTTAGTGTTCCGTACCAAAATTGGAAAAACAAAACACTTATGGAATCAGCTCGGTGTCTGTCCGTCCGTCTGTCACAGGCATTTTTCTCAGAGACCGTAAGACGTAGGAAGTTGAAACTCGGTACAGATATAGCAATTGCTGGTCCAATATCATAAATGAAGTAAAAAAAGCTAAATTTTTATATTGGGGGCAATTTGGGGAGTAAGAAAGGGTAAATAAAAAAATAAAAATTTCTACCCTACCTACTTTCTACCTACTCTACCTATGTTGTGGGGTATCGATTGAAATCTTATGAAAAGACGAGTCTAAAAATATACTTTTCAAATATTTTATAAAAACTTTGTTCAACAAAATTTTCAATTAAATCTGAGAAATTGCTGTCCCCACCTCAATCAAAAAAAAATATAGCCGTATAAGATCTGAAAAAAATCATGAACATCAGAAATAACGTGTAGATGGCGGGAAAATTATCTAAATATTAATATTTCACTAACGGATCCCTAAATCGAAAAATGGTTTACCCAAACCCTCAATATTTTTAAAACACCTCTCCAACGATAACCCACAACATGGGATGGACGAGAAAAAAATGTCATCCTCACTTCGCGTGTAGGGGAGGTACTGTAAAAAAAAATTATTTTACCACTTCATCGGCGTGATTAATATGTATACCCATGCCAAATTATAGGTTTCCAGTACTAAGCGTCTCTGGGCTAAGCCGCGGACAGACAGACGGACGGACGGACAGACGGACGGACATGGCGAAACTATAAGCGTTCCTTGTGGACTTCGGAACCCTAAAAACTAGCTTAATATGGCCCGGCCCAGCGTTTACCTATGGGAAGCGTCTTAAATACACACAACTGCGTCTTGAAATATATAGGTAACTAAAATTCGCAATCCATGCACCGCGCACCGTCGCCAAACATTAGGATTTAGTTTCGAGAGCCCGCATTCTCAAACACTCAACTAAATTATTCAAATTGACTGACTCTCCAGATAGATTTGCATGTAGATTTATTCTGAAAACTTGTGTCTATCCGGATGGATTGAAAGGAAAAGGTGTATCTTCGGGATCATCAGTTCAAACCTTTTGGTTTCGTGACCTGGATAATAAGTTTTGCCTGAATAGGGATGGAAATTTAGTGACTGGATCTTGTGAATCAGTTATTTGAATCTACTCATTTGTGAGATGGACTTTTGGATTTTTGATTGAACACGAAAAAACTATGAATCGAAGCTGTGATAAACTTTAAAGGATTAATAAGATTATAACAAGCAATTAAGGATCAAAAATTTGGCTTTCTTTTTTAACATTATTCGTGAGAGGTGGCTTGAACCCTGTTGTTGTGTTGGGCGTATATACAGGGTGAAAAATTAAATAGCGTTACATATCAAAGCGGGTGCTTTATGCCATCAAACTGAATAAATATCACAAAGAAATCAGCTGTTTCCATTTCAAACGTCAAAACACCTACTCGAGCCAAATTTATGGAACAATAGATTTTGATTTTGAAAAGTGGTTCAGTCTAAATCACTCCGTTCAATAATATTCTAATCATTTAATCATTTATTCAAGGACGTGTTCAAGGGACGTGGACAAGGAAGTGATGATGATGTGATGATTGAATTTGGCCAGTAATCATTTATAGACGGAGTATATTAATAACATGAAAGTTGAATTAAAGCCTCAGTGAGTCTAAAACTGGAAGAAACACTATTATACAGTTGAAAAAAATCGTTCACACAAATGATTAAACAAATAATATTTTTCCTTAATTATTTTATATAGATTTAAACTTTAAAGAAAGCAAAAAACGTAGCATTCTATCAATTCAATTGAATTCACTCTTTGAATCGTATCTTCCAGACATTATCAAACTCTAGTTGCAAATATTCAGGTCTGCCAATTTCTTACAAAAATATATTTTCCTTTCAAACTTTGGCATTGCGGACACGTTTTTTTGCTGAGACTTTATGTGAACACCTGAAACTGGTCTGACCCTTTTCAAATTCTACCTGTGGGTACATATTGAAACATATCTTATTATTATTGTTTTGTTTTTCCTTAAAAATAATACAGTATGATCGAACGAGTCGATTTCGTCGAGAGAATGTTTTTTTATACAATGAAAAAAATTATCAACCAAACTAGTGTTAAATATAACCAAACTGAGTGACTACCCAACTGTTTTGTAGCATATAAACAAACTTTCGGCCATAAATAGCAAAATTTGTTGCTATTTATAGCCGAAAGTTTTGTTATATTTAACACTACTTTAGTTGATCATTTTTTTCAGTGTACCCTGTCAAAAATTTCGCAGGCAATTGCTAGTCTTATACAAGGTGTTAAATAACACCCTAGTAATATTTATAGTGGTGTTTTAGACTTTAAAACCATTAAATTGAACAACGTATACTGGAGACAAAATCGAAAGAAAAAGATTGTAATGCATTAGCATTACAATCTTTTACATATAGTATACATTAGTATACTATACATTTGAGTCGAGTAGGTACTGCAGTTTTGTATGAAACAGCAGATTTTAAGAGATAGCGCGCACGAGCAACTTTTGTTTCCGTAACTAATTTTTCTCTTACATCAAGTCTATGGGCTTGTATGAAAGTGCGCGCATGTAGCGACGCGACTTTTCATACAAACTCTCTGTGAGACACAAATTAGTCGCGGAGACTCTCGACTTTGGCTCCATAGTCAAAGTTGTTCAGTTTGATGGTCTAAACTAAACCACCCCGTTATCTACACTAATATTATAAAGAGGAAAGATTTGTACCTATTTTTGTATGTTTGTATGTTTGTAATGAATAGGCTCAAAAAGTACTGGGCCGATTTAAAAAATTATTTCACCATTACACTGAGAGAAAACTTCATTTGTTATTACAAAAATTCACTAATTATTAAATAAATATTTGCAGATCCCACGACAACAAAAGTTTTGTAATAAGAAGGAGTCGTTTTTAGTTATTGTATTTAGTAATTAGTGTAGTGAGCGTTTAGTAATTTTTAACGCACAATACTAATCATCAAAACGATGACGTCATTATGACGTCACAGTTAAGACAAAGTGTTTTGTAATTTCTAAAATGAAACAGTAATCCTCCAAATTTTGATGTACAGAATATACAAACCGTTTTGTAAAAACATGGAGTCGTTCATTATCTACAAATAAAACGATAGCACTTACTAGTAGTCTTTAAACTAAATTTTAGAAACTACTTTACGATATCTACGATATCTTACTTGATTTTACTAAACGATTATTTAAATGCAATTGAACATTTTGTAAATACTAGTTTGCACTTTTATAATTTCGAAACATAGTGCTTTTTATTACTAAAAAATTTTGTGTTTTTTAGAAAATGCAGTCTAATTTCTAGCTTGTACTTTTACAATTTCTAATGAGTTTCTACTTGATATTACTAAACAATGAGTAATTTTTACAAGTTTGTAGAATTGTTAAAACAAATCATTATACTAGATATCACAACTTTCCCCTGTATTCTTTACAACATTATACAGGGTGTAACAAAACACCTTAGTAATACTTACTACTAATACTAGGGGGTGCTTTAGACCATCAAAATGAACAACTTTTACTAAGGAGCCAATTTTTTTTTCTATTTCAAAGTTGGGTCCATAGTGAAAGTTGTTCAATTTAATGGTCTAAAGCACCCCCTTAAGTATTACTAGGGTGTTTTGTTACACCTTGCACATAACATTTCAGTTGCTAGCAAGAACGTGTCAGTATTCAGGTTATTGCGTTCTTTCCTAGCTGCTGAAAAACACCTCGTATAAAAGTGTATATACATATTATTATGTATATGCTGTAAAGAAATACAGAATAAAGAATACAGGAGAAAGTTGTGATACCTAGTAAAACGATTTGTTATAACAACTCCACTAAATTATAAGGTATAGGTAATTGTGTTCAAATGAAACTTAAGATAATAGTTAATGTAGTTTATTTTCATTTCAGTTTTTACAACAGATTACTATCTAAGTACCTACATAATTTAAAAGCCACAGCGATTTCTTTTTGTCCTTTAACGGCACGCTGAAAGTCCAGTACGGTAGTTGTGGCAGACTGGCGTTATTTAAAGCATCAGGCGACGCGGGTTCTGAAAAAATAACGATTAAATAAATACATTATATTTTAATCTAGATATTGATACTGATCATGATGTCTGGCAGTTACTAGACTGATCTAGTTGTCTATTTGGCTATACTGATATAGCCAAAGATGGCATCCAACTCCAAAAAATGTAGGTATGCCAACCTACAGCTAGGTACTAAGTATTCAGAATCAATACGAACAAAGTAACGCCTAAAATGGACGCTCTTACTAGTAATCTCAGATAGATAATTAAAAACACATTGATCATAGAAATCTATTCTATTTAGGGAATATATGGGAAAGAACTCACATTTGGTGTTAAGTTCAGGGGTCTACGTTATTTAAATTGTCGATTGGTTGCTTCCAATTGGCTAGGTTAACTTTAAATCTAGCCTTGTCTCCAGGTACTGGTATAAGCTTGGATGTCTCATCATCTGATAGAAGCCTTAGTATCCCAGCATCTTCCTTACCTTCTGCAATCATTAATAAATGTGAAAGGGCGGTCAAGTGAATTTTTTAAACATTCATGTCAGGTTGAGAAGAAAATAGATATGACATGAAGGACATAGAAATATTTATATTTACTTATGCACTTTTGGCAGAAATGATATGGTTAGTAAGAGATAACATAGATCTTTTCCTTCCTTGATCTTGCCTATAAAGTTACATTAGTACGTACCTACCTATCACACTATAAGTGAATAAATACACACACTTTACTTACCACAAAAAGCTCTGACATAAACATTTAGTCCCAAGTTTGTCAGTAAATCGCTAGTGAGCTGATCCATGTCCGTTTCCAGATTCATCTGGCTGGAAAATTTAGTTGCCATCATCATATTATATAATTTTTTAATATTTAGTTCAAGACAGTCAACGATTCCAAATTTAGGACAATTAATTTAAAAAAATTAATAAAATTAAACACTTCACTTCACTGTTACTGTTATGATCACTTTAGAGATGATAACGATTCGTCTAATCTGGCCGGGAGGTGAAAACGAAATGAAATTAATATGGCAATTCAGAAAGTCAGCAATCACAAAAAGTTTTAAATATTACCGAACTGGTGTTAAATTCAAAATTAATTTGTTTAAAATCACAAAAATGGCTTATTGAAAGAAGAAAGGAGAAACTAGAAATGACAAAATTCCGTGCAGTTATTACGATGAAATGTTTGTAGTAAATATAACTAATCATAAGCTGGTTATAAAAGACAAGCGTCATAAAAAGAGCTATGGGAACACTAGGAATTACAAAGGAGTTTGGTCAAAATTAATAAAAAATTGTTAATCGAAATAACAGGTAAACACTTGTTATTACAAACGAGTGTTTTAATTAACACGACGTTATTTATAGCAAAAACAAAGCAGTTGCAGAATTAACTATGCCTTTTGTTTCTCTACTTTTATTAAAACTGTCTATTCAAAATTACAATTGTGATTACTAATCATAGCTAATATGATTTTGGAAATAACTAAAGTAAAGTGAAACTTACACAATTTATGCAAGAATTACTTTATTATGTAATATTTTACTTTACTAAAACTAGTTTGTAGGGATTACATTTTAATAATACTAAACTAGTGTAAAAAACTGCTTGTGCCAGTAATGACAGCAGAACTTTAGTATTCATAACTATAAATTAGTTTTTACGCCAGTAACAAAACGGTTTTTTAATTTCTGGATAAGTTTTTCTCTCAGTGTAGAAAGCTGCATTCACCCTGAGTAACATAGGCTATATTTATTGCTAGAAAAGATTAGACGTCCACCCGTGCGAAGCCGGGACGGGCCGCTAGTATATTAATAAAGTGTTTTGTTTCACCCAGTATAAACCTAGTTCCCCAATATTCCTGTTAAAACCAATCAACTTTTTTATGAATTACACGCATCGTACGCACGTAAATAGAGTTAACGTAATATTTTGTTCATAAACAACCCGTTATTGGGGCTGTGTTTACTTGTGGAGGTTGGAAAATAGATTTCACAATATTTTCCGAGAACATTTTGTGAAGAACAACGGGTTTTTGCTTCAATTCTGAGAAAATATCAGACGGTTACAAAACAAGTTTGAGAGGATCGAATTGGTGATCATAATCATAAATTATACGTAATATACAGGGTCCTTCTTAATATGCTAAACACTTTTTAAGGGGATGATCAGACCATCAAACTGAACAACTTTCTCTATTGGACCAACATCGAAATCGCGAAAAAAAATCTGCTCTTCCATACTAAACTACAAACCTACTCGAGCCAAATATGCATGGGACAGCAGATTTTTATTTCTCGTTGATTTCGATGTTAGTCGTATAGAGAAACTTGTTCAGTTTGATGGTCTGATCATCCCCTTGAAAAAGTGTCTGCATATTAAGAAGGATCCTATATAAAGGGTGGTTGAAACCATCAAACTGAACAACTTTCACTATGAGGACAAAGTCGAAAAAAAAACAGCTCTCCAGTTTTTTGTTTTTTCTCGATAGTTTTCTCTCTTTAGTGAAAGTTGTTCAGTTTGACGGTCTAAACCAAATTTAATTATTACTAGGGTCTTTTGTTACACCCTGTACAGCTCTTAAATAAAATAGATTTCTTATCGAATTTAAATACGAATTTAAACATATCGTATAAATAATGGCTTCTTGAGAACCAATTTTCTTTCAATTTTCAATTTAAAAAAGTCTTAAAAATATTTTTACGAAATAAGCTTTGTATCTTATTCGTATTCCGCTTAAGTCTATAAATGGAGCAATTTCATTAAAAATAAAGGCAAGCTATGAAAGGTACAGCTCTTTCATTATCTTTCCATTTCAATTCAATTAGGCCGTCCAATTACACAGAGACGGACGCATTCAAACGGAAATGGATTAATAAACGCAATAGAAAAGGAAACGGAAATAATTTGGAAAAGCATTGGGCTACCTTCTACAATGAATAGCACACCAACATTTTTTTGACACTACATTGTCAAAAACCCTGTATTAAGGCAGGTTTAGACGATGACAATTTTGCGGCACAAATCTTTTCGCGCAAAAAAAAAGGCACAGCACGCGGTCGTTTACACGGTGATAATTTTTAGTGCCAATCTTGCTCGCATGCGTATTAATTTGCTTGAGAAATCGTGCCAGTGAGTAGCACGACGTGTTTGCACACGAGTCGAAAAATTGGCGCGGGGGATGCGAGGGAGGGACGCGGGCGGAGGTCACTAGCACCAAAAAATAGATGCGTGCTCTATTCCGCGCTAACGTACGCGTGCTCTATTCCGTGCTAACGTTCGCATGCCGCACAAAATGCTAAAAGTGTTTATACGGTGCTTTTTTAGGCGCCGCAAAATTTTCATCGTATGAACCTGCCTTTACACCCTGTAGGTAATACAGGGTGTAAACTTAAATGCTTTACATACCTATCTAAGTGGGTGCTTCAGAACTTTTACTGAGAGTACTGGGATGGAATCAATATAAAAGCGCATAAAAATGGTTGTTCCATAAAAATCACAATCGGCTAACTCGACCTAAATGTATAAAACAGCAGATTTTTTTTAGATTTCGATGTTGGTCCAATATTGTGAAAGTTTTTAAATTTCCCTAAGGTACCTTCGGGAAAGTTGTTCGGTATACTGCCGACACTTTCAACCTGGATATGCACATTTTAATTTTTTTGTAATTTTTACATGAAGGTTTTCTTTTTACTTTAATTAAACTCAAATTGTAAAACAGTTTATTTTAAATTAAAATATTTATAGCAAAAGTAAAGAGAATCGCAAATGAAAAAATTCCACGAAGCTAAACTGTGTCTCCAGTGTTGAAAACACGTGTTCCAGGTCGCTACCCTTTAATAGGATGCCTTCAGTGAAATACTGTACATTCGCTACGTTATTACCACTGACTTATTATATTTTCAGCCTTTTGTTCTTTGCTAATTGCCTTTAGAATGTCTCTTTGTACTTATAATTATGAAAGAGGAGCGTTATACATTATAGAGTGTTAGCGTAAACAGTTGCATTACTTTAAGAGGAGATTGTACCCATGATACTGAACAACTTTCCCTAAGAAACCAATAGGTAATTCAAATTCGCTAAAAAAAACGACTTTTCATACTAAACAACACGGACGGACGGACAACAACGTAGACTTAGTAATAGGGTCCCGTTTTCACCCTCTGAATCCTAAAAAGCGCCCTGCTATTGTTGTTGAAGACAGTCTCAAAATAATTCTATTTTAAGTCAGTTTATTCAAGAAACTGAATAACACAGTTAAAATATTCGCAGATCCTTCTTTAAGCGACTTAAAGCGGAATTATTAAATGAAGTTTGAAAATCTTAAACTCTTGTTATTGATGATATCAAGTTGATAAGAGTTTGAAGGTCTGAAGAATGAGGCCAGTGATTTTGTATTAAGATTATTCTTTAACAGATAAAATGAGCTTTATTGTTTGGATTCAGTATCGAGATTTGGATGCTGGACTTAGCTTAGTTAATACTTTGTTTACTTAACTTCGTAGATGGCACTAAATGCAGGACTTAGTTAAGTTTATACTACGTTTACTTAATATAGTTTTCTTTTTAACTTCGTTATAATATATTGCAGTGAAATTTTTCCCATCTCCAAAAACAATCGTAATGGAGACGACACTTGACTCTAAGAAAAATATTTCGATAACGGATCCCTGAATCGCTTTTTTTTCCCACACAGGCAATATATTTGAATGACCTATATATCCAACGACACCCCACATCATGGGATAGAGGAGAAAAAAAAATTCTCCTCACTTTACGTAGGGGAAGTACCTACCCTAAAAAATACCGCTAATTCTACCGCTTTGTCGGCGTGATCAATATGTATAACCATGCCAAATCATAGCTTTCTAGTACTAAGCGGGACAGACAGACAGACGGACGGCCATTGAAACTAAAAGGGTTTCTTGTTGACTACGAACAAGCAACTTAAAAAATATTAGCATTTGAAGAAGCAAAAGACTATTAAACAAGAAAAAAATAATCCCTTATAAGTGCTTGCCCACACTGCCCACCTCTTCTAGCTACGTGACCTACCCAGCGAGCAATGAGGTCCCATAACAACTTGAACTTTAGTTCGTCTTCGGATCTCAACGTAAACTGGTCAAGATGTGTCCAGGGGTATTTGACAAACATTGCTCCCCTGGGCAAATATATTTGTCCCCCTGATTGTAGATTTTGCGGCGGGCGGGTACGTCCATAATCAAGATTTGTGCCAACAAAAGTTCTATGGTTTTGAGATATTTAAGAATTGACCGACAAAAGTTGTCGGTTATCTATTTCATGATTATACTATGTAGTTCGAATCGAATCCCAAAAAAAGCGTCACTTGCGCAACTGCGCAGCAGAGGACCGGTCTGGTTGATGCAGACTTGGTCTTGCCTCTGGCTATACTGAATTTCTTTGGGCAACCATTTCCTGCCCATGTGTATGGCCCTACGGGCCGCCCCATTTGATCCAGCCGCCCGTCCATTTTGCCCTTAGAAGAATACGCCCCTGGATGTGTCATAATGATAAAAATAAAGATTATTCTATTCTATTTTTGTTTAATGGCGTTTCCTTGGTGGATTTTGCCAGTATCTAGTTTAAAAAGAGCAATTAGTGCTTGACGTTGTACGGTAATTGGATATGGCGATCTCAAAGCCCTGTGTTTTTATACAAAAACACACACTCGAAACCGCCATAAAATGGCGGAGCCGCGTGGCTACTTAAATCGCGAGCCAACGACAGACGTCCACTCGAAAGCCCTCTAGCCACGCGACCCAAAATAAAGATTTCAAACATTATTGATTTTTAAACATGTTACAGCCATGTTGTGCTATTTCGAATCAAATTAAAGATTGAAAAATTAAGTCTCGGACGGGATTCGAACCCACACTTTTCCAAACCGTGGAAGTGCGTTATCCAATTTTGCCACCGAGCCAACTGCTCAGAGACCGAAATTTTCAATTTGTTGCGTCTTAGGGTGACGTGAGCGACATCTACTGGCAGTTATTTCAAACTTACCAGCCCGGTTTGGAAGAGACATAATTTTTCAACCTTTAATTTAATAAAGATGTTATAAAACAAGGTAACTTACGTTCAGAGTCGTTGTATTCCCGTGGAAGTATTTGCGAAGCATTCATTATCGCAGTCCCAACGCTCGCCCTCCTGCAACAAGGACAAGATTTTATTAAGTTATGTGGACCGAGTACCTTCTATCGAAATTCGACGAAGAACCAAGACGTGGGTAAGCGACTCACAAAGTTGAAATGGACCAGCCGGTGGACCAAGGCAATATCAGAGTGGTGGGTGGGCAAGAGAGAGACGGAGGTCAGTAGGCAGACCCTAGCACGTTGGTCTGATGACATTGTGAGAGTGACGGGTTCGCATTGGATCTCGCTGTGGATTTATGTGGCTGATTGATTGATTGATTGTGTTGCTGACCGCATCTTCTCTAAAAGCGACAACACGTTCGGTTCCGACGCTATGGTAGTTTCAAAAAAAGATTTGATGTTTAATAAGTGTGCTTCAAGCTCCTACATTAAATAAATTATGTTGACTTTGACTTTGAATGTGTATATTATTTTGATGTTATTAAATGCAGGTTCAGTACTGTTTACTGAAATTAGAGCTTTGGAACCGTCCGGGTCTTATTTCCGCAATATTCGTAGATACGGGATTGCCCCGGACACTTATTTGAAAACGCCACAAGGAGTGCGATTTTTGGATCTCATTCGCTAAGTTCAGCAGTTGAAAATGTCAAAATTACTGTAGAGATATGCATCTTTCTACTGCTGAATTGACTTTCAAAAATCATAATTCAGTATGTCGATTCTATAAAACGTACACTCGAATCCGAATCTCGCATAAGAAACTCATCTCACTTCGCTTCTGATGAGACGCGAGTTTGATTTCGCATTCTGTAAACAAAAACAACCACTTGCGATGCGAAGTGACCAACGAAATGAGATTCAACGCGCTAGTGCTTGACACCTTGAAGAATTTATCAGCTAACATAATCGATCTTAATTCTTTTGGCTTATTTAATGAAATACTGCTATGGATCTTGCAGATTAATGTTTATTTTGACTAAATGGATCTTAGTCTAGATAATTTATGGTATAAATCTACCTACAGCCGTAATACTAAATATTTTAATAAGAGGTGGCAAAATGCGCTCGTATCCAATCCGAGAAAAAAAAGTGAGACGTAACGCGGTTAAAGTAAACAAACCTTGAGTGGTAAAACAAAACAAAGAGCTTTTTGTTTTGTAACATGTGTAATGGAGTTAATATAGAATATAATTATATTTTAGTGAAGTCTTTTTCAGTATACATCAGCTATCACAATTTATGGTTTTGCTGAAGTTGAAGTGCAAATATCTAACAACCATAGGTATATAAGCTTGCTGCTGAAGTTAACATTTAAAGGGGATCAAGACACAAGTAAAAAGTAGATAATAATTTAGTTGTATGAAAAAAACATTATTATTTACTTGTTTCGTGAGTTAATTTAATTTATTTATTTATTCACAATATAAGTTTACAGCGTCAGCCAAAACACTTATATGCTAGGTAGATATAATTATGTTACAATTCTGCTTTCGATCTTTAACGTTTCATTAAGGAACAAAACAACAAATTTATAAAATACAGTACTACTATCATTAAATATGTCGGCATGTGACTGTAGTGTGAGCAATTCATTGAGTAGAGATATCGCGCGAGCTGTTGGGGCATGCGCGGCGCTGCAGGTGCGCGAGCGCAACGCGGCGAATAGCGGCCGCACGCGCCTCCGCAGCGCCGCCCCGCCACCGCGCAGGTACTGCTCCGGCACGAACAGGCCCATTTGAGATACCACGGTTAAATTGTCCACCCTACCATTCAATATAGCGTGATAATGCATAATAAGCATTAACTTGCGCCTTAACAACAGACTATCTAATCCCACCATACCATATATGAACATAGTGGGAAAGAGATAGGGGTAAACATTGAACATCTTTTTATAAACAAATCTTGCAAGTTTCTTTTGTAGCTTTTCCACCATTTCAATGTATATGGTTTCACGAGGGTCCCACACCACCGCACCAAACTCCAACACACTACGGACGTATGCATTGTAAAGTATTAAGGCTACTTTGACGTTCCTATAGGGGTACACCGTTCTTGTAATAAATCCCAGCATTCTGTTCGCCTTCTTACATATTGCTAAAATATGGTCTTTAAATGTAAAATTTGCATTGAAGATTACACCCAAATCCTTAACCTCAGACACCCGATCAATCGGTTTCCCGCATAAGAAATACGTGGCGATACGTGGGGATACTCTAGCGAATGTAATCACTTTGCACTTAGATTGATTAAACTCAAGACGATTAGTGTAAGCCCACTCCTCCAGCGCAATGACATCTCTCTGCAGCGCAGCACTGTCCTCAGGGTCTTTTACACCAATGTAAAGTTTTAGGTCGTCCGCAAATAATAAACATTTGGAATACCTCAGCACATTAGGCAAGTCATTAACCATGATAAGAAATTGCGTAGGACCCAAAGTGCTTCCCTGGCTAACGCCTGACCGAGTGTAATAGGTTTCCGAGCGATAGCCAGAGAATTGGACGTATTGACTCCTATTACTGAGATAGCTAGCGAAAAATTTAAGAAGCTTAGCATTAAACCTGAATTCAGCAAACTTCGACAGCAAGATATCATTGTCCACCAAGTCAAATGCTTTCCTGAAATCAAAATACAAAGCATCCACCTGATGTTTACGATCCAATTCCGAAGCTATGTAATCCGCAAAGTTGACATTGTTAGTGGCAGTGGATCTTGAAGGTCGGAAACCGTGCTGACAATCGTTGAGCCATGGATTAATTTGACGTCTCAAAAGTGAGTCAATAATACCCTCAAACACTTTGCCGAATACCGACAAAACTGCGATTGGCCGGTATGATGTGATGTCGACTTTGGAAGCCTCTTTGGGTATTGGTGTTACCCTTGATACCTTCCATGCCTGGGGGTAGTGTGAATGCTTTAGGGCTAGATTATACAAATGAAGCAACGGGATCTCAAGAACAGAAATGCAGTCCTTAACAATAAATGTCGGTACCAAGTCGGGACCGGCAGCCGTACGAGTCTTTAGTTTCCGAACAGAGTAACGAATATCTGTGACAGTCACATTAGCTATAGCTACATTTGGCATAAACGGACTGGAATCCTTTGCTGCCTTGTCCGCGTTAAGTTCTGGTATATTGTTCAAAAATACAGAACTGAAATATTCCGCAAAAGCATTTACTGCTTGAAGCCCTGAAACAGTGTTATTTTTGAACTTAAAAGAGGTCATATGGTGTCTGTCCTTTTTCCTGTCCTTAACATACTGCCAGAATCTTGCTGGTTCACTTACTATATCCCTTTCGAGCTTACCTGTATAGTTATCATAAGCTGCACTTATTAGCCTTTTCACATGGCCGCGATAGTACTTGAACAATTCTAGATTAAATTGCTTTCCTTCTTTCTTATACCGTTTTAAGTTCAAGTACTTTTGTTTTATATTCCGAATAATTTCAGACGTATACCATTTTGGATAAACATAACGACTCGTTGCAGATTTAACCCTCCCAACTGGTACAAACTGTCTGATCATACCATTAAGAACCAGATAAAACCGCTCGGTAGCCCGATCCACATCATCATCTAATAGTATGCTTGACCAGTCGGCTCTTCCCAATTCCAAATAAAGTGAATTAAGGTCTGCCTTAGAGAAGTTCCACTCTGGATTTGCATTAGCATCATTGGCAACAACAGATTCTCTACTATGATGAGCACCACGCGGCAAAGACAATAAAATTCTTAAAGCGGGGTGGGGTCTATCCAACCATATCAGTGGTTCAATGTCATTAGTGACATTGACTATATTTTCCTTAAAATTACTCAACACCAAGTCAAGCATGCCTCCATAAGGATTAACAATATTATTATGTTGTTGTACATTGCAATATTCGATAAAAAAACCATAATTTAAATTAACATTTGCACTAGCAGTATTCAGATTAAAATCTCCTAATATCAGAAATTTTAATGCAGAATACTTTGTCATAGCGTTCTCAATACAATTAAATACAGCAATATATTTTTCATCAGTAGTTTTAGGTGGCAAATACACAACACAGCACATAAATTTTATATTTTTCCAAGTCACAATAGCAAATATTAATTCCTTGTCTTCAGTAAGGTCGTCAATATCGATTACTCTTTGAACCGAACAGCACATACGAACTGCAAGAAGGACTCCTCCATATCCCGCGTCATTCGGTCTGTCTTTCCGTATTACTGCGTACTCAGGGGGAAATAGCTCGCCATCGCATACCGATTCATTCAAAAAGGTCTCAAGAGTTGTCATTTTGATCATTGTTTCTTTACTTAGATAGGGACTATTAGGGACCTACATCTTCATTTTATTAAGTAGCCCATTATTTAAAGTTGTTGATGTTTTGATTGTGTGACTAAGATTTAAATGAAAATGAAAACTTTTAGGAAAATTATTTATTTCAGCAGCTTTCATTTTACTAATATTATTTATTTTATTAGGCAATGAAATAAAGCTATGTTTTATGTTATGACTTACATTGTTTATGATAACATTATAATTATAATGCTACCCCTACCTAATTACATACAGGGTGGTCAGAAACATATACCTATTTACAAATATTTTAAGTAAAACAATTCTAAGTAGATTCAATCCTTCCGTGTGGAGATTGCCAACAGATGGCATAACCCACACCTTATAATTTTAGACATTATCTAAATAATATTTTGAATTTCATTATGATGTGTTACAATTACAATCTAAATTATTTCTCTATTAATAAACAATTTTCACTTCTCGTTTATTTGTGTTTATAACTTGCACATTTTCGATTCGATGCCTTTGTGGCAATGGTACCGTTATAATCTTCATTCACCTGTTTGCCTTTCCATTTCACGTAAAATTCTGAAATGAGAAATTATCCAGTAAATACATGACAACATCACACATTACATCACACCTCACTAACTAGGTATTTCCATCACCTTAGGTTAAATTAAGGTAAAATTAGATATAAATACGGGACATTAATAAAACCTATAATTACCTTATCTTATGAGTACGTTCAGCTAAAGGGTTTTGTAAGATATTGATTGTTTAAACCAACCCTCTTCCTCTTTTCTTATAGCATTTAGGTACCACGAGGTAATATGCACAGTGTGTTTCATCTGGAACATAAAAACGATATTAGTTAATTATACACACGCTTAGAACATGGTCCGTAACTTTGTCAAAACTAGAAAATATTATTATTTAGATGTGGATATATTCTAAGCTTTTTTTTTGAAAAAAAAGGACTAAAAAAGTAACAATGTGGACCGGACCACCTGGAAAACGAGCAAGAGGTAGACCGCTAGAACGATGGGCAGATGAAATTAGAGAAATAGCAGGAGAAAACTGGATCAATATTTTGGAGAGGTCCTTAATAACTAGAAAAGAAAAAAATTCTATAATTATGTATATGAAAATTGTATAATGCAATTTAAGGTAAAAGTGATAAAATATTATGAATTGTATTGCATGTGAAAATTGATAATTACCTGTAATAATTTCAAATGTACTTATTATAAACTTTATAAATTATTCAAATTATATAATGATTTGTGAAATATTGTAATGTGCATGCAATTTATTAAAATAATTCTGTAATAATAGTTATTAAGGAAATAAATGGCTTAAATAAAAATATAATATTCTAAGCTAAACATCACACGGGCAAAGTAGGTATAGATGCAACTAAATATGTTTTTAGTACTAAATAATGTACTCAAATAAGGCACAACGGATTTTGAATTGTGAGTCTTCAGACTTGCGAGGAAATAATTAAGGGAAAATCTGGCATTCTTATGTATCCCGAATAATCTAATCACAAACACATTTACACAAAATTACTTAACTTACCTTTTTGCGAGTAGTTTCGACTCTTAACTGAATGTTGAATTTAAGTAGGTATCGATCCTTGCAATAATTCTTCTATTTAGGTACCTAGGTACGCACATATTATTATCTCTGCATGATTGGTACTTAATTGATATTTTATAGATCGTTCATTGGTTTCTTTGGTCACGGCAAACCGACGCACTTTGTAAAATAAAAAATAAAATAAAAAGTAAAATACCACTAGCGAAATAATGTTTTGAGTAAGAAAAAAGAGCCATATTCAACAATTAGTAGGCCCTTAAAAAATAAGCACAAATCAAATGCGGCTATAATTTTGATATTATTTACAGTTTTTTAGAACTCGTTCACGTTTACACTGGCAATGGACTAACTTTTTATTTGACATTTGTTTTCGAATGTCGAGTGCGAAGTGTGAGCGGAATTTTGCTTACAGAATGCCACTTGAGACGTCAAACCATACAAACAAACGATAAAGACTCGATAACACTAGTTCAAGTCGCCGCCACACCCGCAATTGTGGCGCTGGCATAGAATTCGTTTAATGAGTCATTTTACAGAATGCCAATTTGCAAACTCACTGCGGATTCAGATTCGAGTTGTACAAATACACCTTACAGAATAGCACTGCTGGAGTGCGATTTTTGAAAGTCAAATCAGCAGTAGAAAGATGCGTATCTTCATAGTAATTTTAACATATTCAACTGCTGAACTCAGCGAATGAGATTCAAAAATCGCACTCCAGACGCCCCCGGATTCCTTTCAAACTTGGACAAATTCGTGGCAACCCGAACGGAAGGCAGCCCTATGCACTCGCCATGCAAATGCTTTCGCATCCAAATTTCGCAAATGTCCAAAGAGAAAATGCACCAATTACTTAAGCTCATGTACGAAACAAACATTTTGTTCTGTGACTTTTGGCAATGCTTTCGTTGTTTGCTGCATCGTTAAGTAAAGGTTTGGCATGGACATTAGCATTAGTGCATTCACCCCTTAAGAGATTGCTGCATTTTCGTGTATTCTCTTTCTTTAAGTTTGTGTAAGACAAGGAAGATATTTTTGGGGCCATTACCACGAGTTTCTTGGCATAACATCAACGTATCGAATGCGTCACATAGTATGTTAAATGCGTTACATGCTATATGGGGTCCTTCACAACATAATTACTATGTTAAATGCGTTACATGCTATATGGGTCCTTCACAACATACTATGTTAAATGCGTTACATGCTATATGGGGTCCTTCACAACATACTATGTTAAATGCGTTACATGCTATATGGCATCCTTCATACCATCAAACTGAACAACTTTCAATACTGAACTGAGCCAAGATCGAAATCGCAAAAAAAGAATTATGTTTCTTATACAGGGTCCTTCTTGATATGCAGGCGGTTTTTTAAGAGAATGTTCAGAGTCTGAACATTCTCTAAAAAAACCGCCTGCATAAAAAGTTGATGTAAAGAAAGTTGTTTAACTTTCTTTATGGGATCAATATCGAAATCGCAAGAAAAAGAATCTGCTGCCCCTTTCCCATACATTTGGGTCCAGTAGTTTTGCAGTTTATGTAACATTCGTATTTTCTCGCGATTTTGACTTTTGTTCCATAGAGAAAGTTGTTCAGTCTCATGGTCTGATCATCGCATTAAAAAACCTTCAGCATGATTATTAAAATTACCCTTATATGTATAACATTTCATTGGCCGTTTGACCCCAATACTTGGTCGTCATATCAATATGACACACTCCTTTCGTTTGTGTTGTTACAAATTGGTTGTATCTAAAGGAAACTAACTTTCCGAACACACAGTAAATTCGATGCGAACACGATACGTTAATAAACAAGTAGTACCAATTCCAGAGTTTCAAAGTTGTTTTCTTGATTACACAAACTCAAGAGCCTAACGGCTTCACAGAAAATACAGAGCCTGATAATTTCCGCCTCAACAAACTTCCAACTGTTTTATATTGCAGCGTAGACAACTCGAAATGCTATTACGATTTTAAATGCGTTGTCGCGTTTGTAATTTGGTTATGAAAGACTTGCTGTTGGACGATAAAATTAAGTTCTACGTAAGATTTTTGTATAAATTCCTTATCCACTGAGGCGGCGTGACCTTGGGCAGAGTATAACAGTAATCTATCTGCATACAGTGGTGTCAAACGCGGCGTACTACGCCTCGTAGCACGCACACACTGACAATATCTCCGCGTAGGTAGCCCCGTCTGACGCATTCTTGTCAGTCTGACATATTTTCAGTGTGTGCATGCTACGAGGCGTACGTACTGGTGAGCACACAATATACAAGCCGCGTTTGGTACCATTGTATGAAGACAGATTACTGTCTTATCTGTGCCTTAGGTGCCCGTGGGAAAAATGTACATCGGCTGCGAAGTGCCTAAAGTATTTTAAAATATAGCATTATATTCTCATTCTTACTTTCATAAAGATTTCATTTCATTTCACATTTATACAATAATATTGATTATGTATTTTGGCACACACATTATGGTTTTAACACACTTTTGAAGTCAAAGCTGAGGCAGTGGCGGACAAAAATCTTGTATTGCATCTCTTGTAAAATGTGTTTCAACGTCATGACATGAGAGCTTTTCACAGTACGCCGACGCGAGACGGTATGTATGTATACCTTTTTAGTTTAGTGGGATCACATACGATGACGCATGTCCGAGCGGCAGACGAGCAAGGAGTTGTATGAAACCGCACGTAGAAGCACACACGGTGCGTCAATCCGTCACCGTGTGTGCTTCTACGTGCTTTTCATACAACTCCTTGCTTCACAAATGACGGACTGACGTTTGCAGTTCCGTCAATGCGTCTTCTTGTGTGATCCCACTTTTATCACTGTGAAATATCACAGATGAGTTCAGAGTATACCATTCAGGCATGTGGCTTCGGGAGTTGCATGTTCCATATAATCCGACCGTTCGGACAAATTAATACGAAAGCTTACCGTCGATCGTATCAGTGGTTAGTGGTAGCCGGATTGATTTGTCATGTGCAGGTACAAAGTTAATCCTACTATAAACTAACTTATGTTATATGAGCGTCCGTGTCGGGTTGTGGAGAGGTATGGACACACAAACACGAGGGTTTGGGACTGGGAAAATTGGTGAAGGGCAAAGAGTGTCAGTACTGTATGTAATACTAGATACTCTTTCCTATACTACGTGCCAAAAAGTAGCAAAATTCCAAGTCTTTGTAGGTATAAAGACTGGCAGACTTGGCTTCAGGTGAAGCCAGAAAAACTAGTTTTCAAGCCCTTTTCGCTGCTATCCGATTTGCATCCTTTGAAGAATGAAGAAGATTGACGAGCAGAATTAGTTTCCTGGTCATCATCATCATAATCAGCCTATCATCGTCCACTGCTGAACATAGGCCTCTCCCAAGGCGCGCCACAAAACTATATCCTAAGCCTTCCTCATCCAGTCGCTCCCCGCTGCTTTTTTTAAGTCGTTTCTCCAGCGGGCAGCAGGGCGTCCCACACTACGCCTACCAGTTCGCGGTCTCCACTCTAGAACTCTCGACACCCCACCGGTTGTCAGTTCTTCGGCAGATATGGCTAGCCCATTGCCACTTTAGCTTGCTAATTTTCTGAGCTATGTCAACCACTTTAGTTCTCTGACGTATCTCTTCATTCCTGGTCGTATTGTACTATTTTGTTTGATTCCCCCGATACAGGAACAGGCGTTGCCTAGTGCAGTAGTCGATGTAATAATATGCAATGTATCTTTGGAGCTGGCAAATAAATATTACTATTACTATTACTTACTATTACTTCTTATCGTGTCAAGCTAGTAACAAAGCCCTGGTGTCAGAGTTGTTTCAGACCGCCTTACGGCCTCTGACGTGGTTTTCATGTAACGACTAGGTACACAGTAGCCGGGACCAACGGCTTATTGTGCCTTCCGAAGAATGGAATCATCTTTCTTTTCAGACAATCAGGTGATTCAGTCTGCAATGTCCTAACCAACTTTGGAAAAAAGCACAAAGTGACATATCACTAGGTCCCCTTGGGAATTGAACCCACGACCTCCGTTTCGAGAGCCCAATGCTCTTAACCATTAGACCACCGAGGTAGTAAACAAGTATTGTATCTACAAATACACAGTCATCGGAAAGTAGACGGTTCAAATAAGTTCCGTTACCAAATGTGCTCGATTCGGATTCAACCGATAAATAATAGTACAGCATTAATCTCGTTCCAGTTGCGTGACGCGTATTTACAAATTGTATACTGCTACAACGTATTCGCAAAAGGTCGGTACACGACAAACTTCAAACTGAAATTGGTGTAGATTTGTTGGAAAAAACCTCAAACACCTGACAATATTACAATAAAGACGAAAAAATCATTATCATCAAAACGTTATTATAATTAATAAAAATGCTATTATTGTTAGACTTTTATGCTACTCAACGGGAGTTTCTGAGATCGCATCAGAAATGAAATGATAATTATTATAATATATTATGTGTCAAAGAATTGAAATTGCTATGTAAATTGAGAACCTGAAAAGTTTAAATCATTTCTGCTGAAGAACTGATAACTGATAAGGAGTTCGAGTTCTAGAATGGAGACCATAAACTGGCATACTTAATATAGGGTCAGAGGTGGCCGGTGGACTGACAACCTAAAAAGTACCTGGTAGTAGCAACTATGATGTGATGAGGAGATCTGAGCTCCATAGGTTAACCCCGGCATAAGTCCCATTTTAAGCAAGTCCTCTGTAAAAAAGGCTACTAGAATCTCGATGATTATATATTATGAATGACCGTACGCAACGAAGGTCCATTTATCATTTACCAAAAATGTCTGGTCTTGACAATGTTACACTATGTAGGTAAGTAATTCAATATTGTATTTGTAATTGTACTTTTGTATTTTGTTTTGTTTAAAATATCTGTGTTGTAGAGTTTCTGGTCGCATCTTCTTTACAAGGGAACACCTTCCGACGTGGTGGAAGAATCAAAAAATGAGGCTAGGAAATGTGATATTATATTTAATAAAATGTTAGAGTTTTGGAAGAGAAAGACTAACAGTAACACCTTGACCTCGATTTAACCCTCCCCAGATCCAAGCAGGAAGAAAATTCCAATCGATACGATGATGATGATGATGGAGCCAGACCTTCTTGATAGTAAATAATGTATTTTTATACCACGTGCCAGTTGTTTGAACAGCAATTTAGGTACTAGGTTTAGTAAATAAGCGCCCTTCGAGTGGATCTACCATTTATTTGGTACGTTTGACGCGTTAACGCACGTTTTATTCTGGAACCTCTCACGAAAATGTTATTCTTACGAGTGTAGAATAATTTTGTCGCCGCCGTAGCTGTGCAATTATGTACTCTATTGTGACAAGCGCAAGGCTTGAATTTTGAACTTCATTTTGTTGTTGGATAAAGGAAAGATGAGCATACAGATGAAGGTTTGGGTCTAAATGAAGCATTGTTTTTGGATTGGTTGGTTTTACTTCCCAATTGCTGACTTTGAAAGTATCTAGGTTATATGTTACTTTACAAGGTGTTAATGAATTAAGGCAAAAATAGAAAGTAGGGAGTTTGTTTAGAATCGAGAGCAGAATCGAATTATCATGGTTTCAACATAGGTAATTTTTATCAAAATATTAAATAAAGTTTGTAAAATTTTAAATTTGCACAGGCACACTCACCCTACTTACTACCAAAACGAAACAAGATTATTAAAATGTATCCATGAGTACGTTAGCCCTTTCATTCATTGCTGAAATGATAACAAATCATTTTTGCCTCAAAACTTAAAATGCTAATAACTTTAAATTTTAACTATAAAAATAATGAAATTATTGTTGAAATCTAATTATTTTGTTATAAATCAGTTGGGTTGTATGAGGTTTTGCGCTAATTCATTAACACGTTGTATTTAATACAAGGTCTAACAAAATTAGCTGAAACTATTTTATTTAATAGAATGATCAGACCATCAAACTGAACAACTTTCTCTATAAGACCAATATCGAAATCGCAAAAAAAAATCTATTCTATTAGTTCTATTGACGACCCGGTTGGTGTAATGGTTACCACGCCGGACTGCCAAACCAGGGTCCTGGGTTCGAATCCCGGTTCGGTCATGGATGTTTATATCTTTGTGCCGTCGTTGTATGGTTTCCATAATAAACAGCCTATAAATAGTGCTGTCTTGGGATCATTACAATGTATGTGCCTGTGAGCGTTATTTATTTATTTATATTTATTCCATACTAAACTGCAAACATAACTCGAGACAAATGTATGGAATAGCTGATTTTTTATCGCGATTTTGATATTGGTCCCGTAGAGAAAGTTGTTCAGTTTGATGGTCTGATCATCCCCTTAAAACAGTTTCAGCTAATTTTGTAAGACCTTACACGGGGGTAGGCAGACACTATACGGACCGCCCGCCACGCGCTAAGATTCTAACACACTTCTTTAGCTTCATCTTCACATAAATACACTTCTGTTGGTTGAGGGTGCTACGATAGTTCTTTTCCATTTGATCATGGTATGTTTTCCTCGGACGGCCAATCATTGAATAATAATATCGTGGTCTCCATTATCGGACTCCCCATTGGTTTACAGTTCTTTGGTAGATATGACCAAGTCTATTGACATTTCAGCTTACAAATTTTCAGATCTATGACAACATAATGTCAACTACTAGTTATTCATTCCCATATTGTGACTAAGAGCAAGGATCTTCTTTATTCTAAAGGCATAGAGGGAGCCATACCATTGCAAGAATGTCCACTTTTTTGACGTTTGTGTGTGAGTGTGTCGTGTCAAGTGTATGGACAAAAGAGACAAATTAGACCAAAGTGACAACTGCCCTAATGTTTACGGTCACTTTTCACACACACTAGCACAAAAGTGACAAGTGATAAGTGGAGAGCCGCATAAACAAAGATCTATAGTTCCGTCTCCTTCTACTATTAAATGTACGTCATTTAAGACAAAAGAGACTAACAACAATCGTAAATTGATGCGGTCTCTATGCTTTAGGATAAAGGAGATCCTTGTTCTTAGTATTGTGATCTCTCAGAGAAACACTGAGCCATTTCCAGCCTGAATTTCCAAGAAATTGAAATTGAAAAGACATTGCCCACGTGACGAACATCATACCTACTTCCCAAGGAAATGGAAATTATCCTTTTCTGTAGTGGTATTTCTTATAAAAGTCAAATTCAATCTTTCAGAGCGACTTTGAATAGACTAATCCTATCGTCAGGGTCCACCGCACCATGGTAGAAGGTCATTTCATTACTGGCATGACACACTGATTTTCATACATTACGTAAAATCAAAATGAACTTCAAATGTCAAACGACAAATAACATTAAACAGAAGCTGTCAAGTGCTATTTTCCATTGTTCGCAACTGAAAGGGACCGATTTAATCAATGTTCGTGTTCGTGTAAGCACAATCAACAAAATCAATCTTATTGGTATCGAAACAGAGTTCGAAATTACCAGCCATCGATCTTTTAAATAGGGACCTGCTTTAAGTTAGCATTCCCCTCTGCCAAGGTACAAGATCAAATGATCATGTACATGTGCATACAATTTTATACCTAAACGAAATAGCCTATAATTGCGGAAACACTAGCCTTGTTTGGGGTTCACACGAGACTATTTGTCATGATAAATTAACGAAATAAAAAAAAAAAAAAAAAAAACCAAAGTTGCATATTTCATGCTACCTCATCCCCCGCAAAAAGTGTCAGAAAAGTTTGTTAGTAGAATTACACGCGTAACTCGTCCATATTTAAATGGTCTAAGTTACCAGCATATTTCAATTCCATATATTTAGCTAGGTATCAACCTTTGCCCTTTTACGCTCTTTGATAAAAACAAACACATCTGAAACAAGGGAAGCACTCAAAATAATTGTTACAAAATTGGACGAGATAAGGAGAACGCCAGAATCTTTGCCGAAGAAGCGAATATAAGACGAGGATAGGTTTATTTCATTTGTTAACAGGAGTAACGAAACGCGGGTCGCGATCATCTGCTTACCAGTGATATTCCAAAAATAGCATATTCAGAAATATCCACGTTTACTGCTCTTAGTGACAGTTTTACTTTACTACATGGATACACGTTTCTAAGGCCTAAAAAAATTAGCTAAAACTATTTTAAGGGTATGTTCAGACCATGGACTAGATAATACCTATGCCAACTTCCTGGTTCAGACCAACAAACTGAACAACTTTCTCTATGAGACCAATATCGAAACCGAGAAAAAATATTGCTGTCTCATACAAAACTGCAAACATAACTTGACTCAAATGTATGGGGCAGCCATAAAGGTATTATATAGAGGAACTGACAGCTGAGAGAGCGAGATGTAACAAGCGGCGCCACTGTATAATAGAAAGAGATACGTGACGCGAGGCAATAGAACCGTTTTTGGGAACTTGTCGGCACAATCGACTGGGTAAATATTCGTGCTCTGTGAATAATTAGTGAATCTAAAGTGATATCGTAGATTATTTTGTGAAATATACTAACACTATTTCATTAAATTACCTACGATTTCACGTTAGATTCACAATTATACACAGAACTCGAAGTTTTACGGTGCCGATAAGTGCCGATAAATTCACAAAAAATCATAAAGATATTATACCTTACGGAATAGAGTAAGTGACATAAGCTGTCAAATGAGACCGTTTTTGGACGTTTTTTGGAGTCCTCGGCAGGGTAAAAATTCGATTTCTGTGTATTAATTCTCAATCTAACGTGAAATGGTGAATAATTTAATGAAACAGTGTTAGTATATTTTACAAAATTATCTACGATTTCACTTTAGGTTCACGATTATTGACAGAAACTGAATTTTTACCAGGACTCCAAATCCCCAAAAACGGTTCTATTGCCTCGCGTCACATATCTCTTTCTATTATACAGGCATGCCGCTAGGTACATCTCGCTCTCTCAGCTGTCACCGTCTCTCTTACGTAGTATAATACCTTTATGCAAAAAACGGTTTCATTTGACAACTCATGTCAGTTACTCTATTCCGACAGGTATAACTACTTTATGGGGGCAGCAGATTTTTTTTTCGCGGTTTCGTTATTTCTCCCATGGAATATGTGCAAAGTCCAAACAAAGTTGTTTAGGTACAATACAGAATACTGGACCGTTTATACGATGACAATTTCTTGGCGCCAATTCTGCGGTGCCTAAAATTAGCACCGTGTAAACACTTTAAGGCACGACAATTTTAAGGCACGGCGTAAAATTGTCGTGCCAAAAGTGTTTATACGGTGCTAATTTTAGGCGCCGCAGAATTGGCGGCGCAAAATTGTCATCGTATAAACGGTCCATAAAGATACCACTTTACTACTTTTTACTCGTATACCGCGTGTTAGGGTAAACCGTTGCATTACTTTAAGGGGTTATTATACCCATGATACTGAACAACTTTCCCTAAGAAACAAACAGAGAATTAACAATTTTTTTAGACTTTTCATGCAAACGTTCGATCAGCTGATTGCATTTAGTATGGAAAGTCCAAAATCTTTTTGCGAATTTCTTATAGGTTTCTTAGGGAAAGTTGTTCAGTATCATGGGTAATCTCCCCTTAAAGTAATGCAACTGTTTACCCTAACACCTTGTATAGGTAGTACCTAAGTACCTATAATAATGTGAATATATTCATTTCATTTGCTAACAGGGGACGTGGGTCGCAACTCGTAATTACCTGCGGGTTCAATTGATAGCTAAGCTCGTTAGGTAAATGCCTCGTGTCGTTCGTAATACGCGGTTATTCTAATGGGCTCCTAACCAGGTCCCCCTATTTGCTGTCCCGCTCTCACCTAGCGTCATTAGTGCTAGTGTAAGCGTGTGAGATGAGTGCAGATGTAAAAAAGCTATTCTGTATCTATAATGTATACATGTAATGTAACACAACCTGTAATATAGGGTCCTTCTTAATATGCTGACACTTTTTTAAGGGGATACACAGATTATCAAACTGAACAACTTTCTCTATGGGACCAACATCGAAATCACGAAAAAAAAAACAGCTCGCCCGTTTACTGCAAAATAACTCGAGCAACATCTATGGGACAGCTGATTTTTTTTTTCGCGATTTTGATGTTGGTCCCGTAGAGAATGTTGTTCAGTTTGATGGTCTGAACATCTCCTTAAAAAAGGGTCAGCATATTAAGAAGGACCCTGTATAATATTCATAAACTCAGGTGCGTATTTCTTTTTGGAGTAAACATTACCTGCTATAATTAAAACCATATACAAATCAAATTATAGCTTGAAAAATTCTCGGGCGGGACATAAACCCGCACTCTTCCAAACCGGGGAATTGCGTCCGTCGTGTGAAGCGGTGGAATATGAAATTTTCAATCTATTGCGTCTTAGGGGACGTGATACCTATACAGGGTGAAATTGATTAGCATCCTTTTAAGCTAAGAGTCTACCCATCAAAAAGAAAAACATTTACTATGGGCACAGTATAAGAAAGAGTATCTATTACTAGATACAGTACTGACACTCCCTTCCTCCCACCAACTTTTTATCTCACCCCCTCTATCGCCCTCTGGTTATCTCGCACCGGTTACTCGTTACCTACGAAGAAGACTTAAGGTTAAATTTCTTTGGTTTCTCATGTGCTGCCGTCATCTTGTCAATTTCAACATTTTGTATGCAGTGTGCAGGCTGTGCTACGGTTGCAAACTGATTGGAGCAAAAAAATACAGCTGTTGCATACATTTGAGTCGAGTCGGCCGGCACTGCAGTTTTGTATGGAACAGCTGATTTTTGTTTGAGGGTGCAATTTTATCTCCCATTCAGCTAACTACAGTTGAACTGCTACGCGTGATAACATTATCTCTTACAATGTGAAAACAAAAACTCAAGCTTGAAACCAGAAGCAAAAATTTGTTGCTCAATTCATAATAGTAACCTTGAAAGAAAACTTTCAAAAACAACAACAATTTCATGAACAAAAGTCGACGCTCGAAGAAATTGAAGGTTTCAGTTCTTATTAATAATGTATGAACACGACAGACGACATCGATAAAATCGTATAGTTACATGCTACATGGTTTTCGCGTATCGTTTTAGTAGCATTTTAACAGGATCCGTGCTTAGGAAGGTACTTTAAAACATTTTATCACTACATAGTATAAAACAAAGTCGCTTCCCGCTGTCTGTTCCTATGTATGCATAGATCTTTAAAACTACGCAACGGATTTTGATGAGGTTTTTTTTTTAATAGATAGAGTGATTCAAGAAGAAGGTTTAAATCAGTATTGCACCCGTGCGAAGCCGGGGCGTGTCGCTAATACTAGATAAAGGCTTGAAAATGACATAGCTTGGCTTGTGTGTGTGTGTATCAGAAACGATGTCGTTTACTCCAGAACACGTTTACAACACACATCTTTTAAACAATATACTTACATCATAATACAAGTTCAGGCTAGATTCTGGTCCATTAAATGTGACTAGACAATTTGTGTGACAATGTCCAAGATATTTATATTTATTATTTACTAGCTGTTGCCCGCAACTTCGTCTGCGTTACCCGGATAAAAAGTGCCCTATGTGTTAATCCAGGCTAGTGTCTATCTGTATGCCAAATTTCATCAAAATCCGTTCAGCAGTTTTTGCGTGAAAGCGGAACAAACATCCATCCATCCATCCATACTTACAAACTTTCTCATTTATAATATTAGTAGGATAATAGGATGTGTAACATTGTGAAGACCAACTATGAATTTTCCAATTTTTTTTAGCTTTTATATTTTTAAAATATCTACGTCTAAAAATAGTGAAAAGCATATAGTTTGTATGAAACTTAAATAACGATGGAACAAAACTTTTACGTTGCAGTCCTCATTTTTCTGAAGTTGAACATACCTTTCATAAGAATTTCGCGTGAGCACTCAAAATAATTGTCCACAAATTGGGAAAATTGAAAAGTTAGGGCCGAAATGCAAGTTCTAATGTGAAATTATGGTTTGTTAATAATTCCAAGAACTTTTAACATACTATAATGGCTTAACCCTTGAACTCCAGCGATATTATTTAACAATCCATTGTTTATCTGTGAGCGATTATCTGTACACCCTTATAATACAGGGTGCAATTTTCAATGCATAACATATTAACGGGGGTGATTTAGACTATCAAGCTGAACAACTTAATGAATATGAATGAATATGAATATTTGTACCCGAGTCATGGATGTTTGTATCTATATATGTATTCTATATCGTTGTCTAGTCATCGTAATACAAGTCCAGGCTAGATTCTGGTACTTTAAATGTGACTAGATAATTTGTGTGACATTGTCCAAGATATTTATTTATTTATTTATTTAACTTTCACTAGTGATAGCACCAATACTGAAATCGCCAAAAAAAGCAATTGGTTGTTCCATAGAAAATTTCCAGGGTAAGTGGGATGACTGACACACGATGACGCATGACAGAGCGGCAGACGTCAGTCCGTCATTTGTGAAGCAAGGAGTTGTATGAAACCCAAAGAGATTATACCTAAAGGCATAGAGTGAGCCATATATCTACCATTGCAAGAATGTCCACTTTTTTGAGGTTTGTGTTTGAGTGTGTGGTGTCAATTAGTATGGAAAAAAGATGACCAAGTGACATTTGCCCCTATGTTTATGGTTACTTTTCACGCACACTAGCATAAAAAAGAAGTGGACAGCCGTATAAACAAACATTTATAGTTCCATCTCCATCTCTTTTACTATTAAAAGAACGTCATAAGATAAAAGAGACTAACTACAATCGTAAATTGATAAGGTCTCTATGCTTTAGAATAAAAGATTAAAGGAGATCATTCCTCTGACATGTAACCGCAGGTAGAAGAACACACGGTGCATCAGTCCGTCACTAAATATACGAATAGCATGTTTTTTCGCAATTTCAATGTTGGTCCCATAGTGAAAGTTGTTCAGTTTGATGGACTGAAGCACCCCTTAAAGCACACACACACACATACTTGTAACGCATTAAGTTTTCATAATGTAAAATTAAACTTCAGAACAAAATTAAACACAACTTAGAAACACAATTTAATCAACGCTCCAAAAATGGCGCATAAATATTTATAAGCCATTAATCTCGATTCAACAAAAAATCTTTATCTATATCAAGCTAACAAATGGAGGTCTAACGAAAGCTTTTCTTTTATAAACTGTCAATCTCTTGTCTAATGCTAAGCGTACAATCTAAAACGTGTTTTATCACTAAGTTCATAAATATCAAATCGATTTGAGACGTTAATAATTACGGTATTGTGTACTTTCAATAGAGGTCAAGGTCATACAGGATGAAAAATAAATCATTTTACAAAGTTGTACGATTACCATAATAATTATATTCCACAGTAAAAAATATAATGTTTTTAATTTCACCCTGTATAACGCATTTAAGGGGACGCGCTCCATACAAACGAAGTCTGGTTATATTTTCAATACTAACCAATTAATGTCAATGAAATTTTTCAGAAACAATCTAGAAACTAATCTCTACGCTTGTATGTTGTCAGATTTTCGTTAAAATATACAGTTTCAATGCTGGGATTCATTTAAGATTTGTATGGAAATCTTTGAGACACTGTAACTTTAAAAATCTTCAACATACAAGCATAGAGACTAGTTTCTAGATTGTTTCTGAAAAATTTTATTGACTTTAACTGGTTAGTACTTATTGAAAATATAACCAGACTTTGTATAGATTGCGCTCCGTATCCGCGTCCTCTGAAATGTTTGACTACTTATATAAGGACTGGCTTTGCGGTAGCATTTCCCCTCTGCCACGGTATAAGACAAATTGATCATGTGCATTTACACTCAATTTTATACCTTATCACTAAACGAGACAGCCTATAATTGCGAAACAATAATTTAGAACTTAGAACGTTTGGGGTTCACACGAGACTACTTTTAATGATTTTTAACATTCAAAATTAGAATCCAAAGTTATAGGGAATAAAATCCAAAGTTGCGGATTTCATGTTAGCTCGCCCCCCGAAAAAGTGGCAGAAATGTTTGTTAGTAGAATGACCGCGTAACTAGTCCCTATATAAGTAGTCAATGTCTAAAATATACAGATCATTCATTAATAAAAAACAAACTTCACTCATCGTATAATACTAAATGACCTTATAAATACCGCGATTTCTGAATAAAAACGACGATGAATAAATCACCATTGATTCGACATTAGTGTAACCATATTGAAAAACTAAATGGATATTAAATGTGACGGCTTCTGGCCGAGTGCCAAAGTGATGGTCGCCCCACGGCACGTTGTCGACAGAAATTATGTGTTCGCCGGGCTTTGACTGGACTATGATTTATTGTCTACTCTAAACTGGGTCGGATTCATTGACGAAGCTTTGAGGCCTCTTAAGATTATTTGTTGTATTTTACCTAGGCGGTTTTTATACCTTTTTAACCGACTTAAAAAAAAGGAGTAGGTTCTCAGTTCGACCGTATATATATTTTTTTTTAATGTGTGTTCGCGGATAACTTCGTCGTTTATGAACCGATTTTGATGATTCTTTTTTTGTTGGAAAGGAGATATCCCAAGGGTGGTCCCATGATAAGGAAACCAGGATGTGATGATGGATGTCAGAGAAATCGAGGGGAACCTTCGAAAATCGTAGTGCAGACTAGTGCGTTTGTTAATTTGAAGCACTACTGTTAAATCGAACTAATGAATTCACCACTGAAAATTGTGAAATAAACAAAATTTTAACAAAAAATTAAAACCGCCTTCAAAAAAACTGTAAAGTTAAAAAATAATATTGCAGCCGATGACTTTTTCGTTCGCATCATAAGAACATTAATTTGTTTTTAGGTATTCAATATCTAATTTTATGTTGTCCTGTTCTATTGTGTTTGGTGTGAATAAAGTATGTGTTAATAAATCATTCGTTCTATCACTCTTATTCCAATGGTAAAAGCATAAGTCCTGATCACAGATAAATATAGATCTAATTAGATGACGCAAGTGTACATACTTCGCGAGCCCAGCATGTTTGTTCAAACACACGTATAATTATGTACCACTCTGCGCTCGACCGATTATTGTGATCGAAATCGATCGATCGAAGGTGAAAAAATTAATTGCCGTTTTTCTAACGATTTGGCACGAAAACATGTTTCTCATCATGAAATAGCACTTATAACGTCATAGTAGTTGAAAAACACGAGACATGCTTGGTTTTAATACAGATCACGACAGGTACTTGCGTCTTCTATTATTTAGATCGATGTCAGCATGTTAGCGTGACTTCGCCGTGTTGCACCTTAGCTCTCTTTTGCTTTGCGCGATTAAGATAAAAGGCGTGACCGAGCTTTTTTGCGTACATTGTGCTAAGGCCTCGTTAATAAATTAATGTTAAACCCTGGGCTGGCATGCCTCGCAGTCCTCGAACGCAAGACAAAGTGACAGAACGAGAAAACAGTCATGCGCGCTCGCTTTCGCAAACGCAAAGCAACAAGAATATAGAGACACGTTTTTACTTCTTTAGTTTTCTCGGGGCGGCATGCTAATCGTAGACCCACTGAAAATCTTGTCTTTGGAACAGATAATTTTATTATCTGATATTTATTACTATTATTTAGTGCCCCTAACTTGCTTACGTACCTAAGAGAAAATATTTACGGGCCTGTTTGCTCTAAGGCCTTCCTTAATCCGGCCCTGGGTCCAAAGCACACGATAACTAATAAATTTGTACTGGCTTCTGACAGGATTCGTCGCTAGTTCACTGGTCCGTTTTGCTTTTTAATAACAGAGTTGTTTTTTTTTTGCGTTTTCGTTGACATTTCTATTTGGTTGTGAATTTTCATTTAAATCTACTTTGGGTAAAGTTCTAGGAGTTGATTCATGTAATTTTATTAAAAACTACGTTTATTTAAATACGACTTGAATTTAACTTAAAGAAACGAAAATTCGGTAAGTATTTTATCTTAATCGCGTTGCTGGCCGTTCATTAGGTCTAATGAATGATCGTAGATTATGATGTTTTTCAGCTCCTCTTAGTATAAGAGATAATCGTACTTTTGGTAACCATCAGCTGCTGATTCAGTGTTCATATGGTGTAGAGCATCTCTGTGATGGGGATGGACCAGGTCTGCCTGAATAACTCCAGTCGGTTTAGGAGTTACCGGTTTAGTAAATTAACGATCAGCTGCAAGGCTGATACTATTGTAGTATGGTACTGTAGCTATGTGAACAGTACAAAAACTGACATGGTTCATCAGTCGGTTAATTTGGGAGATACAGCCGTTCAAAGGTCAGACCTTTGAACGGCTGTATCTCCTTAACAGACTGGCAGTTCATCTCAGTTTTTGTACTGTTCACATAGCTATCAGCCTTGCAGCTGATCGTTATTTTTTTACTTACTTTTAAACGTCAGTAACTCATAAACCGACTGAAGTTATGCAGGTAGACTTGATCCATCCCCATCACAGAGATGCTCTACACCCTATGAACACTGAATCAGCCTTGCAGTAGATGGTTAGCAAAGGTACGCTTATCTGTCGTAATATAAGTAATTGATATAGCGATTAAGATGATATCGTTGTATGTTTTCCCATGAAGAGTAACTAAGGCTCGTACGGCGACGTAGATTATGCGTAGCTATTGACTTGAACACAAGGAATGCGTTTAGTGCTACACCGATGAGACCAACATCGAAATCTAGCACTAAAACCAGACCCTAGTCTGGTAGGATATAAGATTCCTAAATCTTATATCCTACTCCAAAAGACTTCCATATTTGGACCAAAAAGGTATGAACCCTGGATGATGTCCTATAAAGTTTAAAATTTCTGCTTACATTGGTACCGATTCGGACGAAGCCACGACTTAACTTAACTATATTTATTCCTGTCACTTTCTAATATAAGATTAAGAAAAGAGACAGAAAACTAACAGCTGACTTTAGTGCTGTCAAAGTGACGTTACATGCCCAAAATAAGATGCCATCATAATGTACGCCATCTTATTCAAAGCGTTTTTGGGCGTTCTCTGCAAGGCTCTCTTTCTTACAAGCAAACTTTTGCAATTAGCCATCCCGCTTCAATTGCGCGGCTCCGTTCAGAATTTTCCGTTTTCTTTGAAAACCTCTATGATTTTATATTAATTTTCAAAAAATAAGAAAACCACATCATTTTATATATTGTATTGTGAAGAATATTGTAAATTTTCATATTCTTCTGATCAACAAAGTAAGAGTAAAACGGTTAAAACTGGAAAAAAAGAGGTGACTTTGGAGTCGTTTTTCTTCAGTTTTATTAATTAAAATAGATTTCGAGAAAAACCACATCACTTCTCATATCCTGTAGATTGTTCAGTTTTGTTTTCTGCTTAAAAAGTGCCATAGTTAATGTATAAAATGGTTACAAAGTTACTCAAAACCGGGCGGACGCCCCTTAAAGCGTTTTTGGGCGTGTAACGTCACTTTGACAGCACTAAAGTCAGCTGTTGGTTTTCTGTCTCTTTTCTTAATCTTATTTTAGAAAGTGACAGGAATAAATTTAGTTAAGTTAAGTCGTGGCACAGTCCGAATCGAGGCCATTATTATACTTAATGGATACTAGCAATCGTTTGGGCGAATAGATTTCATTGATACATCATTTCTATTTTAACACCTTTAATTTTCGAAAAAGTAACTTTTATTGCAGTTTTTTTTGGGTGAAGCCCACCTGTCACCACTTGATGCATTTCAGCACGCATGAAAAGGATGGTATGATGTAGGTTTATTACAAAGTTTCTGACCACTCCGTAAGGGATTACTTATGAGTTTAAATACAGATGTACAACATACCATATTTATAAGTATAACCAAAGTAAAACAAACGAAGCTTGCCTCTAGCGGTATCAGAAAATAAAAAACCTTGCAAGCTTTTATGATACGTGCCGATGTGTTCTTCATAATGGAGGTAAAAAAGGATGGAATAAAAAATGAGTTACCTACTTAACTCTATCTACAATAGGAAAATACGAGTCAGTACATAATGTATTGTTGTACATTGAACAAATTATGCATAAGGGAAACTTGGTTTCTGACTTAGACAAAAATCCCCATTTTCACTCTGTTTGTGTGTTCTGTAGGAGATGGTTTAGAAATAAGGTTTACTGTTTTTTTATACACCACCAAGTAGTTTTTAATTACTAACATAAATTAAAGGATGTATTTAGACCATGAATCTAAACAATTTTCCCTTAGAAACATGGGTCGAAAATCGAGATTTTTTTTTTCGAAAAACTAAGTACAATTGCGTGGTAATGACCCGCCGCCCGATCATATTATTTTGAGGTCAATGTCCGGCGGCTCCCGAGCACTGTGTATGATACGTAAGTTAATAATAAAAACATTGATAATGCAATCTTATCATTAACAAGTCTTTTGCAGTTTCGCCAACTAATTTAAAATAAATATAATAATATATTTGTTGTTTCTTATATTAACTGCCACAATCATAGGATGAATGTGGTAACAAAACTGACAAAATATCGGAAACTCAAGTATTAATTTAATAAAAAGTATGGTAAGAACTTGAATTAAAATTTAAAATTTTAACGGGTTATTACCGTAATAAGCACCGAAACGGTTCTTGCAAATTTTATTATTGCCTTGCAATAAGACAGCGCTTATAGCAGTTTATGGTCATAATCATAATCTGGGTTGATTGCTGTTTTCACTATGTACCTACCTACCTATCCAGTGTGTAAGGAAAAGTATCATTCTTTTAAACCACCGTCAAACTGAACAACTTTTACGATGGGAGCAAACCTGTCAAAAAAAAAACAACTGTCCCATACTAAACTGCAATACCTACTCGATTCAAAATTTCAAACGTATTATGGGACTATTATATGGGACAGCAGATTCTTTTTATTCTCACAGGTTTGCTCCCATAGTAAAAGTTGCTCACTTTGATGGGTAGAATATGTGGTTTAAACTTAAAGGTTAATGATACTTTTCCTTACACCCTATATTTTTAAGTTTCGTATAAAATAATCAACATCTGGGGCACTATTATTAGTGCCCCAAGCAAAGACGAGCCAAGCGAAGCGCAAGGGCACTAGATACCTTTTCTCGAAGCGCTTCGTCATTTTTTTAAACCCTCATCATTTCAATGGATTGTGATAGGCTGATGATGATGATGACATTCATTTTTCGGTGAAGGAAGGGTTCGTGAAGAAGAATACATTTAGTTCCGAGGCATGTATTGTGCCTAGTGTCCATTAAAAGTGATGGACATACAGGGTATTACGGTAAAGTTTACCCTAAGTGTACCTTGCAACTGTTTACCCGGTAAACAGTTGCATTATAAAAGGGGTACCTTTAAGGGGCGAAGGGGTAATTTTAAGGGGTACATTTTTTTTGACTTTTCGTACTTAATCGTTCGATCAGCTAATTGCATTTAGTTTGGAAAGTCCAAATTTTTTTTTGCTAGTTTCCTATATACATTAGGGAAAGTTGTTCAGTATTATGGGTATAATCACCCCATATAGTAATTATTATTTATTATATATATGATACACTAGCAGCTCAAAGCTGATGCGTGTATATCACTGCACTTGTTTAGGTTTTTAAATAATTGTCCAGTCTATTTTTAAAAGAGTTCACTGAAGGCGCACTTATTACAGTCTCAGGCAATTTGTTCCACTCACGAACTATTCGGTTGGGCAAAAAATGTTTCCGGGGGTTGCTTGTACAAAATTTGCCATCAATTTTGAGAGAGTGACCTCTGAGATTTTGGTTCTGGTTCATCCGGTATATATGTTCAATTCCTTGGACATCATAACATCCAGCAAGTATCTTATACGTCTCTATGAGGTCACCACGTTGACGCCGTTGTTCAAGTGTTGTTAGCCCAAGCTCTTCTAATCGTCTCTCATATGGTTTGTCACACAGTTCAACAACCATTTTTGTTGCTCTTCTCTGTACCTTTTCAATCAGATCAATGTCTTTTTTGAAATATGGATTCCAAATTTGGAAGCCGTATTCAAGTGATGGCCGAATATAGGTCTTGTAGATCTTCAAAAATAACTCCTTGTCAATGTAGCTGAAGGTTTTCCTGATCATGTATGTTAGTGAGTTAGCCTTCTTGGTCATTGCTAGTATGTGAGCATCTCACTTTAAATTCTCTGTAATTGTAACACCAAGATCTTTTTGTGATGAAACAGCTTTTAGAGATTCAGAGTTCAAGGTATATGTTAGTTTTGGGTTTTTTTTGCCAACATGTAAGACGGTGCATTTTTGAGAGTTCAGGATAATAAGCCAGTCCTTAGTCCACTGAGAAATACGATTGAGATCTTCCTGGATGACATTGTTAGATATGAGTGGATTTCCCATTATCTTTGTGTCGTCGGCAAACAAAGACAGCCCTGATTTGATTACATCTTTCAGGTCGGTTAAGAAGATGCCAAATAGAATTGGGCCAAGCACAGAGCCCTGTGGGACACCACTGAGGACGCTATAAGGGTCTGAGAACTCCCTACCAACTCTGACCCTGAAAGTACGGTCACTCAAAAAATTTTCGATCCACAGAAGGTATATGGATATATAGGATATATAGGAATAATGTAACTGTTTACCCTAACACCCTGGTATTTTGGACACTTAATAAATTATTGATATTGTGAATCAGATAGTATATCTTTAGAACATCTCTGATTACCTTCAGGGATATATTCATGACTACCTATATGCTGTGCTATGTAATTCATTAATTATTCATTTTCAATCAAAAGCAGTTCAGAAAAGCAGATTTTCTGGATCTTGCAAGAACTAGAAATTAAGAATAATCCTTCTAAAACAAGAATTACTCAAGGGGTCTTAAGTATATCAAGATTTCGAAGATATAATTACTCTCAAATACTCAAGGGACCTTAAGTGAATTATGGTTGACGAGCGCTTTTTCCCATGTGAGCTTTTAATATTTAACAACATTACTGAGAATATTAGAATAGAGAAATCTTCCTCTAAATTTAGAAACGTTGAGCGTTTTAGCATAGTATAACAAGAAAGCTTTGATAATGGCGTATTTATCGGACGTCAAAACGTGCACTTTGTATCTGACTTTGTATGAACAATGTATACAGGGTGAAATTGATATCATTTGTATCCTTTTAAACTAAGAGTCTACCCATCAAACTGAACGACTTTTGCTATGGGAGCAAAAAATCAGCTGTTGCATATGAAATATGGTGTGAGCAGGAGGTAATTGAGAGGCTCGTAGATGGTGGTAAAAAGAGATTTATTGAAGGCGTTCATCGATATTTATAATGAGTAGTTATCGCTGACCCAAGCAATATGCGTTTATGTCGCGGTAAACCAAAGTGTTACCGCTAAACTCTGAAACTAGCCTTTTGGCTACGTTACCATATTACACATACATTTGCGTCGAGTAGGTACTGCAGTTTAGTATGGATAGGAACAGCTGATTTTTTAGTTGCTCCGATCGGTTTGCTCCCATAGTAAAGGATTTTCAGTTTGATGGGTAGACTCTTTGTTTAAAAGGATGCTAATGATATCAATTTCACCCTGTAGTACTATCAGCACAAAATATTGTGACGTCATCTATGTTTCAGTACTTTGTAAATAGTATTCAAGCTAAAGAACATAACTGAACATTTGAGTTTAGCGTTATTCTTAGTTAAAACGTTTAAAAAGTTATTTTTACTGAGAAGAAAATAATATAATATGTATTTAAGAAGACCAAAAATTAAAAATTAAAATATTTTTATTCGAAATATCACCCTGGAGTGCAATTTTTGAAAGTCAAACGTTCAAGTCAGCAGCAGTGGAAGATGTCAAAATAACTATGATTGTACATCATTCGATCATGATTTTGAATCTCATGATTCAAAAAAGAGCACTTCGAATAGTTTTTCGTTGTAATTTTTTTGACTCTACCATCACATCGGTAGGTGTTCCGTTAAAGAGAAGATGCGGCCAGAAACTCTACAAAAAAAAGAAGATAAACACTTTATAACACTCCCTCGTAAAGGGGTCTAAGGAAGCAAAAGATTGAGAAACGATGATACTCGTGTATATGAAAACATTTTGCAGAATATCAGAGTATTTGCCGCTATCCCGAAGGATAGAGTCTACTTTTGTTAACGCTGCGGTGGTTTTCCGACGGGGGCCAGGAAACACGCGAATGAATAATGCTATTACAAACTCAAAATAATTAAAAGTCTAATTTTCGCTTAATAAGTGGGCTTCGCTGGACACATATTTGGGTGTGTGTTTGTTGTGTAGAGACAGGCCTTGAGATCGCCATATTCATTACCTACCGTATAATGTCAAGCACTTTTGCTATTTAAACGAGATATTGGCAAAATCTAACAGTACGACGGACCCACAATTTTAAAATTACAATAGAGAAACCAATATCAAAATAGCGAAAAAAAACACAGTTCTATAAAAAAGTCAATGGCTGGTCAACAAAAATGTATGGAAAAGCTGATATTTTTTTGTTTGTTGAACGATTGTATGTGGAGTTGATATTTTTATTTGCTTATTTTCTATGAGTTCTTTGGGTAAAATTGTTTATGAGTACAATCATTATTTAAAGTAATGGAACTGTCTAACCTAACTCTAACTAGTGCTAAGAATAGCACCATCCCATTTCCTCCCTCGGGTGTCGTACCTAAAAGGCGAAAGAGATCTACACGAGGATGGGCAGCAGCCAGCATCCTCTGAGTCATCATCATCATCAGCCTATAAACGTCCCACTGCAGGGCACAGGCCTACCCTCAGGGAGGGTGTATGGGCGTTAGTCCACCGCGCATGCCCAATACATTGGTAGACTTCACATACACATCAGAATTTCTTCTTCAGTGTATGCAGGTTTCCTCACGATGTTTTCCTTCACCGTTTGAGAGCAGTCGGTATTACGTGCATAAGTTAGAAAAACTCATTGGTACATGGCATATTTTCCGTGCGGATTCGAACCCGGACCTCCATAATTGGGTGTCCATATCTCTCCGCAACGCGCCACCGATGCTTTTCTAGGCTATCCTTTGAATACACACATTCAATCCAACTGCGATCGCCAATCCGCCTGCCAAGCGTGGTGATTATGGCAAATCCACCCATTTTGTGGGGAGGCCAGACAGGGTTTAAGTGTTAGACAGTCCATCATCATCATCATATTATCAGACGATAGACGTATCTATATACATATCTATCGTCTGATAATATGATGATGATGATGAACTGTCTAACACTTAAACCCTGTATACAATTGCTAACTTACTAACCACACATTATTCATTCTTTCTAAAGAAAAATACTATCTCTTAGCTTTCCGACTCGCATTTAACTTTTTGAATTCTTCATGTTATTTACTTGAATATCATGCAAACTATACTTTTGCTCGCTTGTTTCATACTGAACATTGTTTATAGGGTTCCTTGGTTAACAAGGAATCTCACGTTCGTTATAACACTACAGGCTACCACAACAAAGAACCAAGAGCAATTAGAAACGTATATTGTAGTTCAATCACAGGCCGGCTACACTACTGATGGAGCGTAGAAAAAGTTAGCCAAGCAATCACGGAATCAGATCCAGTTCAAATGTGCCATAAATTAGACCCATTGAAGCTGCTATCCGAATGGAATCTGTGTAAAAAACAGATTTGGTCTTTGTTTTCATCGTCATATTTACTGAACAGATTACCATTTGTAATTTTAGGCTTTTGTTTAAGAATAACAGAAGCATGTTAGAAATATGCTTATTAGGGTTCTGTTGAGGTCAGAATATATCGCCAAAACTCTTTTAACTCTCATTTGCAGAAACGCTCATTAGAGTTAACCTCCATTAAATTTCTTGCTAGCTTTTACTACGTCAACAAGACAAAAAGTGACAGCATGAGATTTAATGGAGGATTAACTTTAATGAGCGGTTCTGCAACTGAGTGTCAGTTGCAGAAACGCTCATTAGAGTTAATCCTCCAGTAAATCTCTTGCTAGCTTTTACTACGTCGACAAGACAAAAATTGCATGAGTTTTAATGGAGGATTAACTTTAATTAGGGTTTCTGCAACTGAGTGTAAGTCACCTACTTAAGGGTCCTTCCTAATATGCTGACGGTTTTATAGGGGGAGGTTCAGACCATCAAACTAAACAACTTTTTGATGGGACCAACATCGAAATCGCTTAAGTTTATACAGGGTGTAAGTGACAGCCTAGCAAATACTGAAACGGTGAACTCAGACCATCAAACTGAATAACTTTCACTATGGAGGCTACCTCAGGAAACGCGAAAAAAAAACAGCTGTCCCATACAAAACTGCTGTACCTCCCCGACTAAAATGAATGGGACAGCTGATTTTTTTCCCGTTTCCTGAGGTAGGCTCCATAGTGAAAGTTGTTTAGTTTGATGGTCTGAGTTCACCGTTTCAGTATTTGCTAGGCTGTCACTTACACCCTGTATAAATTGAATTTTTACTCAAATTATTTTCAGGAAGATGTACAGAATTTATTACATAGTAAACACATTATTAAATAACTGCAAGCTAATTACAAATCTCCACCAATAAAAATGTTGTGTATTTTTAAACCATAAAAAATCTGTAAAAACTGTTAATATCTTATCTGTGACCATTGTAGAACTAACCGCCATGCAACTCACCAACCACACTTTATTGCTACACACAATGATAATAGCATACTGTAAACAAATGCCTCACCGACTGCATCCCATACATTTGCCTTACAAAGTGCATAATGTATGTTAAGTAATCATTATTACTAAGTACTTTTTACACTTCGCCGTTAGTTACATATTACATCGGTAAAAGCTTGTGCATAGCAAACGACCCAATCGCCCAGTCATTTTACGGTTTGAGCCGGGACTAATTACTAATTGCATTTTTTTTTCGCTATAATATTGAAAAGCCAATTTGAGCTCAGGAACGTACCAAAATTAAAAAAAAATTACATCAGCAACAGTTCCAATTTTAAAATATAGATATTGTATTGTATTGTATTGTATATCATTTATTTCAGACTTCTTTTGTCCATATGTGTTAATAACAAAAATGCACTTATAACTATGTTAGTAGGCAGAATAACAATTCAAATATAATCAATTCAATATTATCTCGTTCTAAAAAACCTGATGATAATTTTTTTTTTGCACATTTAAGGCTTTACCATCATATGTACTTCAAACATGGTGTAAATATTTTTGTCTACTTGGAAGGTTTTGAAAAATACATTCGTATTTTCTAATAAATACCTCATTTTTTAAATTTTAATGCCTATTTTATTAATCAAAAATAATGTATATTGTTTAATCTAATTCAAATGAGTGCATTGGTATTAATATTATTAATTTAAAAGCTTTCTGGGACACACAATTTTGATTTCTATGTTGCGTAGCAATTTTTTTTAAATATGGTTTAGGATAGTATTTTTGTCACTAAATAGTGCCAGTTACAGTTTAAAAGTCCAATTAATAATTATTCCCTGCCCCGCCTAACAAAACTCCGTAAAATGACTGGCCTACAACTTTATGATAAAGAGAACTGAGAACAAACGTAAATAAAAAAAAAACTGTAAGAGAAATATGAAAAAATATAGTAAGTCAGCCCATGTCCACTTGACATCCAAAACAAATTTTCTGTCGGTATTTTATTGTTTTCCATTGTCCACATCCGACTACCACCGATATGAAATGGGTGGGGTCGAAATTGGTCACGGCATGTCCGTACTGTACTTATATTGTGGCTTAGCTTTTCAATAAAATGTTGACTGAAATTCCTAAAAGTGTCTAAATGACGTATCTACTCTGATGATGATTCTCATAATAGATTTCAAGAAGTGACAGTGGCAACTTGTTAACAATAAGTCATGTCATGTAACCACACAGAGTGGGCATCAGAAGTTTTGATAAGATCTGATGGTGCTGAGATTTAGATGCGTTTTACAAGACCTGTCAGGGTTGGTGCTATTTGAAACTGAACACCACATTGCAGTACACTGTGAAGTACTTATTAACATACGTGTGAATTATTCAATACTTCAGCGAATTGTCTATGGTAGAATAAGTGAACAGTAAAGTAAGAGTGAGTTGAGTTAGAGTTAGAGTTCGAACTCCCTATGTTAAAATCTACACGTTTTAACCCTACTCAGACACTAGTCACGTTCAAAAGAAGTATCTGAATCTCAGAATAAGTGTTAAAACAAAGTGTACACGGGCAGATGTTCTATAATTGATATACCTACTAGACGACCACCCAATCAAAGCGTGTAATTTAAAAATCGAACCGAACCATTATTCAAAAGCGGTAAGAAGAGATAAAAGGTCCCCTTCCATCGCAACTGGGAGGTGACCTAGAAAAAAAGGGGATGCATTTTTTTGCATTCCTTCAGACTGCACCGGCTTTATTGCACTCATTAGACAAGCTTTGTATTCTCTTGCTGGTTTTAGATTTAAATTAAATACGTGAGTTGTTATGAGGACTTTAATTATTTTAATTAAAATTAAAGATTGCATAATTCAGTAAAATTATGTACTAAACAAACCAAAAAATGCATTTTAATATATAAATGCCAATAGTATTTTAGTTCCTTAGTTATACAACGTGTTAATGAATTAACGCAAAACTAGAAAGTAGTTTGTTTGGAATCGAGAGCATCATCATTCTCTTGCCCATTTCCCATTATTTGGGGTCGGCGCAATATGTCATTTTCAATATGTCAATATGTCATTTTATGTTTGGAATCGAGAGCAGAATCGAATTATCATGGTTTCAACATAGGTAATTTTTTTCAAAATATGCATACGGCATACAGCCATGCTTTGTATAAATTGTTTTAAATTGTAACTGTTTTCTATCTCAGCTAAGTTCACTGGAAAACACTGGGAAAACATATATTGTCTTAGGTACTATTTCTTCCTTGCTCATACATTTTAAATGTACACGTTTATTTATCTGTCGAACGACAAGGACAGACGGACTGACTTTTATTGCTTTTCTAATTGTCTTTGTATGTAGATTTAGTCTCGCTTTTATACTGACTGTTTGTCATTTATTACTGTAGAGAAGTTTACTTTGCTTACTGTTTGTTAGGGTTTGTTTTTGAATGATCGCTTTCCTTGTTGCTACAAATTTATGCTGTTTTGTGTTGAAGATATGGACTCTTAGGACTTGAAGTGCAAAGAAGAAACAGATGCCATGTCACCAAAAAAATAATTTCAACTCATTGAACATATTCTCCAGCGTACGTAAAATACATCTGAAAAAAGAAATGTAACGTACCCCATCTCCAGGACATTTTCATTATTGGACATCCGCAGAGCCGTGCTACCGTGAAATCGTAAAATCAATTCACATAAAAAGGGACAGCCTCGTAGGAAGCCTAGAGTTGTTTGTAATAATGGGGTGCAGGGATGAACTACGGTCTTTGAGAGGCCGTTCTAATTTAAGAGGCAATACCTATTAGTGTCACTTCATGTTTTAAAAAATTAAGCTCACTTTTTGCACATGAGTGAAGTACCACAGAGAGACAATCATGCTAATTGACAATCTATGGAAGGCATCGGGCGAGAGCGTCACATGATCAATTTGTGCGCCCCTAAAAGCTTATTTCTGTTGGGCCAGGAGCGTAAAAAATACTTACTTTATGCGCTCGCCCAACGTCTTTTCCCCTCATTTGTTTTTATCAATAGTGTCTTAGTCCGAGATCCGACCGTAAAATTATGCACCTATTTAATAGGCCCATGAAATGTGGTTCTAGTGTATGTTTACACAGGAGTTAACTCAACGCCGCCAAGTTGCATAGAAAAATCTTGCCGCAAGTATCTTTGCCATTATGATTTTTGGTATAACTTTTTCTACCTGTCTGTTAGGGAAGTAAATAAGGAGCCATCGGAAGAAGATGGATCTAAAGAACTGGAAAAACTAGGGTTGCCACCTCAACCTGCCGCAACTATAGGTTTTCCAGATTCAAAGAAGTCATTTTTGAACCTGGCAACCCTATAGTTACGGCAGACTGAGGTGTGGCAACCCTAGTTTTTCCAGTTCTACTTAATTTCCGTTAATACTTTAGATCAATCTACTTCCGATGGCACATCATTTACTTCCCTAACAGACAGGTAGAAAAAGTTATACCAAAAATCATAATGGGAAAGGTACTTGCGGCAAGATTTTTCTAGGTAACTTGGCGGCGTTGAATTTTATTAATCCCTGTGTAAGCATACACTAGAATCACATTTCGTTCGCCTATTAAATCGGTGCATAGTTTTACGGTCGGATCTCGGTCTATCTGTGCGTAAAATATAATAAATATAAATAAATGTAAACATTGCTTTCAATTAAATTTAAAAGAATTTGATTAAAATATAAAATAATTGCCTCGGGTGTGGGTGTGTATTGTCAGTTATTGTTTGTGTAACCTTCCTAGTATTCAAATAAATACTCAATTGGTTAGAATCTTAGCACTAAAGATATATAAAAAATTAATTATGTTACTTGCACCCATTTAAAAACTATGTCTTGCTCGTAAACAGGATCATTCTTCTTTTTATCCTTATAAATAAGATGAACATCTTACTTTGTATTAAATCAGCTATTTATAATAATCAAAACGGATAATACTAATCAAATAATTAACCCCAACCCATTCAATCTAATAGCACAAGCCGATACCCCTTACCTTCAATAACGAAGGAATATTAACCCTCTAGAGGGATCCAAAAAGCTATAACTTACCTAATACCTTGTGTCTACGGGAGAGAAAATTAATTGCCGAGCCCACAAAAACCCTTAATCCGCTCCTGTCAACCTTCATTTGACCTTTAGATATGATAAGGAGAAAGAAATGACGGTTCGCGGATCGATTCAGAGGCAGTAGATATAATTCTATCACTCGATAATGGATAAATGTCGTATCGGACGCTATTCGGAGATTCAATAACAGTTAACTGATACTGAGTTTTATGGGGGTTTTTAAATGGACTTTTCTTTGTTTGCCTTTTTAACCAACTTCAAAAAAGGAGGTTTCTCAATTCGACTGTATATTTTCTTTAAAAGTTAATTCCGGGTTTTTCTTCTTAGTCAAGAAGTATATTTTAGTTTAGAGCATTCATATTATTTCATATACATACGAAAACTCACATTTTGCTACTGCTTTTTGATTGACTTAGTTTTGAGTCCCAACTTTTAGAGTTCTTGAAAGTTTTCAAGAAAATTCTTAAAATTTTTGTTTTATTTAATTTTAACCCGACCAATACAGCTTGTATTTGTTATAAAAAAGGGTAGGGTTGGGCTGACATAAGCGCATTGTTAAAAGTTAAAAAAAAAAACTAAGAGATCTTACAAATTTTCGATCAGGACACGTGATGTCACTGTCTTGACGCGGGTTTAACCTTTTTTACCCATCCCAAAAAGTGCACAACGCTGCTAAAGAAGTTTTCACTTCAAAAAAAGAATAAAAAAAAGATAGACCAGATAGCTTTGTAATTATTTGGAAAAATTTAAGAGAGTCGTTAGAGTCAAACTCTTTTATGAACAAAAACCTGAAAATCGTTTAGATGCGAAATCGATAAATAATCAAACGAAAATGTAAATCTTCCGATAAATATTTTTAGAAGGCAGTGTCAGTTACGGTGTAACTATTAAAATCTATGGTCAGCAAACTATTAAATAATAATAAATAAAATAATTAAATAATTTGTGGTCCTGTACTAATCTGATCCAATGCGAACCTGTCACCCTCACAATGTCTCGGACAAACGCAATGTGCTAAAAGTAGCTTATCTATGGTGCTAAATAAATAACCAACTAAATAGTACATACGGCTATTCGTAGACGGCGACACATCAGGTTACGCACCCTATATACCCATAACTACACTACGTACAAAACACAAAATAGTGCGGTAGAGAGCCTGCATAGACGCGGCTGCCGGCGCAGGCGCAGCGTGCTGTGAGACGAAACAACAACAACATACCGCACCCTTTCGCACGATTCGCAGCGTTCAACTTCTAATAGTTCAAAGTCCAAACAGGGTAACCTGCCCTGTCGCCGTGTGTACATAAATAATCCAAATACGGGCTAAGAATTCCTTATAAGTTAATATCATTTAATAACCTTACTTGGCTGGCTCCGTCTAATTACAAAATATGTTCAAAAGAACCGAACGAAAAATATATAAATATAACAAGTAAATATTACTCACAAGTCAGCGAAGCTTATATCTCAGCAAATACTGAATAAGACTTAATTAAGTACAATCCGAGTCTTCATATTTACTTAGTTAGTAATTAATCTAATAAGTCGCTGGCGCATTTGATTTGATCAGGCACCGAGACTTATTTCCATTCACAATGAGTTGGTTCTGTTCGAAGTCTGGGGTGTTAGGCGTCTGCGTTGCTTATTAAATTGTAGTTGTAACTTATGAACTTAATTTGGAGGCGATCCTTCAAACAAAATTTATACAAAACTGCAATCCTATTCGACCTAAAAGCTGATTTTTTTCGCGGTTTCAATGTTGGTCTAATACACTACTAGTTTTTATTAGTACCATAACTTTAAGGGTGTGCTTAGATCATGAATCTAAATAACTTTCCCAAATAAACAAGATTTTTTTTGGACCTCCCATAGAAAATCGATCGGCTGATTCGCACTTTTGTATGGAAACTTTTCTCATTTTTCTACCCATGTCCCTTAGGGAAAGTTGTTTAGATTCATGGTCTGAACACACCCTTAAAGTTATGTTTGTAATTAAAAACTAGTGGTGTATAAAAATATGTTCAGTATGATGGTCTGAAGCACCCCCTTAAGTATGTAAGACATAAAAATTTACACCCTTATCTTATCTTGTTGTGGGGGCTGGCAGCAAGCAACACTTCGACCCAGTGGGATCTTTTGTGTTAGCCCCAATACTTTTTTTTTGGTCAATGAAGGAGGCGATACCATTTGAGGGGAAGAAACCTAAGATCTCCACGTTTTGGGTATCCGAGGAGGCACATGCGTTTTGCCGCCAACACATCACAGTCACAAAGGATATGTTCCATGGTCTCCTCATCCTCTCCGCACGCTCGGCAGCTGGGATCCAGGGTGAGTTTCATCTTGTGCATCATCGTTCCTGTGGCATAGTGCCCGGTGAAAGCTCTGACGATGGCACGAGCCTTGCTCCTGCTGTTGTTCAGTATGAAATTTGCGACACGAGTTGTCACATTGCTGATAAATTTCATAGAGTGTTATGTAGACCTGCAAGGCTAGACCACTCCAGCGTGTGTGTTTTATCAATCCTTAATGGCCATCCTTATGCTGCATACAACCATCCAACCATCCATCTTTCGTTCTGACACAGCCCTCGCCAACTCGTCTGCATTCTCATTACCCTGGACACCGGTATGCCCCGGGACCCAAACCAATCTTACACTATTGTTAAGACCAAAAGACAATGCGGGTTTTGTATGTAAGGTTGGCGCCTTATTTTTCGCCATTGTTTTTGGCGCGGCCAGCAACCAAACTTGAATATTTTATTTTAGATTAAAGTAACAAACAAAACTTATTAACATGTATATCCCTAAACTCAGTCCGGATGGAGATATAAAGGCTTGAAGTTGAAAATATTACTATTACGTGAACTTCAAGTCATTATACTCAGTTCGTACTGAGTTCTGAGATATTTGTAATCACAAGTGTTGTTTTTAACTTTATTCTGCACTATAATAGTCAAGTTTGATTGATGGCCGCGCTAAAAAAAGAAAAAAGGCGCCATTTTTAGGCATAGGCTTTTACACCCTGGATATCTTTTTAATCATTATGTCCTAACATTTAAAACACCCTGTATTATAGGTACCCGAAATAATAACACGATAACTTCGGTAAAGGGGATCGTTATGTCCCACCCAGTGTCAAATAAATAACATCCCAAAGCAAAGTTAAACTATTAATAACCGACTAAGCCTGTACAAGGCTGGAACTGTCGTGTAATTGTCAGATGGATCAGGGGACGCCCGGCACCCATATCATTGTCATTCTGTTAACAAGATTGATCTTAATAAGAGGTTTAATTTAATTTGTACTTCTGGGACTGAAATTCTCGGGTCTGAAGTCTGAATACAGTGTTGCAGAAGAGATTTGGGTGAATCAGTCTTTGATTAAATTAAAATAGCGAAAGATAGGTGACGTTCTTGCATTACGCACTCGAAAAATGGACCTGCTTTTCATGTACTTACGAGTGAAAAGTAATGCTGCGTGATTTGTTTTTTCTTTTTGAATGATTTGTAAAACGAGTTTTAAGCACGCGAAGGCATCGTGGTACCTACCTTTATCCCGCCTAAAATCAAAAAAGTATCTCAATTACGCAATACCGCTGTAAGTAAATTAGGTAACGGGGCCTAATTTATGCGGTTATAGGCTAGTCACCTATCTTGCTATTCTAATTTAATCAAAGGAATCAGTGTATGGATTACATTACGTTTATCTGAGTTTAGAGATATACTTGTAACAAGTTTTGTGTGTGAACTGAAATATTCAAGTTTAGTTGATAGCCGCGCCAAAAAAATAGGCGCAAAAGAAAAGGGGCCATTTTTAGGCCTAAACTTTTGTACTGTTTTGTATTCTATACAGGGCGTAAACTTAAATGCATTACATTCTTAAGAAGGTGCTTCAGACCATCAAACTGAACAACTTTTACTGCGGACCCAACATTGAAATCGCGAGAAAAGAATCAGCTTTTCCGTACATTTAGGTCGAGGTTGTTAATTAGTGAACAACTGGATTTTTTATCTTTGTATGGGACCTGGTTTCCTGAAATAAATGATTTTTATTTTTATTTATTATTTATTTTATCTATTTCAATGTTGGGGCTATAGTAAAAGCTGTTCAGTTCGATGGTCTGAAGTACCTACCCCTTAAGATATATACCGAATTTAAGTTTACATCGATAAAAACAGTAGTTTCTTCGTACAGTCAGTGAATTTGTACCTACCCAAGCAACGAATAAGTCATAAAACCGCTATACAGTAGCTTAATAAAGGTAATTTCCTTTACTCAGCCACTGTACAGCCACCATACAATCTACGTGTTGCTTGGGTAGTCATTGCGGAAACTCTAATCATACAACTTTCACCAAGGCTTGGAAGCCAAGTTCAAAATCACAAAAAAAAACTACTTTCAAACATTATTGATTTTTAAACATGTTACAGCCATGTTGTGCTATTTCGAATCAAATTAAAGATTGAAAAATTCAGTCTCGGGCGGGATTCGAAACCGCACCCGATCTGTTGCAAATTTTGGTCTTTTGCAAATTTTCAATCTGTCGCAAATTTCGGTCTTGGATGCGGGTTCGAATCCCGCCGCGCGCCGCCCGAGACTGAATTTTTCAATCTTTAATTTGATTCGAAATTGTTTAAAAATCAATAATGTTTGAAATTGGAACAGGGTGCGTCATCTATACCGTATGAATTTCAGTTGTAATGCTGGACTTGCGGGTTGGTAAGTTTGAAATAACTTCCAGTAGATGTCGCTCACGCAACAGACGCAACAGATTGAAAATTTTGATCACTGAACAAATGGCTCGTTGGCGAAATTGGATAACGCACTTTCCCAGTTTGGTAGAGTGCGGGTTCGAATCCCGCCCGAGACTGAATTTTTCAATCTTTAATTTGATAAAAAACAGCTATTCCATCTCTATGGAATAGTTGTGTTTTAGTAGATACAAAGTTTTGTATTGAACAGTTGATTTCTTTTCAGAATTTTGAACTTGGCTCGTATAGTGATAGCTAGTCTTTTGAATCCGACACGCTCATTTGATGGCTCGCTCGAGAAATTCTTCAAGTACTAACTTAAACTTGAGAGTGCTTGAAAATCCTTGTGTTTAAAGTACTTGCTAATGTTAATGGCGTATCATAAGGTACGATACCTAATTGATTGGAAATCCTTGACGTTACGACTTTTGTAATGATTTGTTTTGGATTTTATTTATTAGAGAGCCTTCTTGTTTTACCTACGCTATTGGTGTTTCATCCCAATAATCGGAAATATCTAAATTTTGGACTCGTTAAATTTCATTTTTAATAAGTTTTTATAAACATTGTAGGTCAGGGTCAGGGTAAACATACAGGGTCCTTCTTAATATGCTGACACTTTTTTAAGGCGATGACCAGACCGTCAAACTGAACAACTTCCTCTATGGGACCAACATCGAAATCGCGAAAAAAAAAACTGTTGTCCCATACGTTTGGCTCCGAGTAGGTTTGCAGTTTTGTACGGAAGTGATGATTTTTTTTTCGCGATTTCGATGTTGGTCCCATAGAAGAAGTTGTTCAGTTTGACGGTCTGATCATCCCCTTAAAAAAGTGTCAGCATATTAAAAAGGACCCTATAAACTAAAGTTTATTTCAGATATAACAATAAAATATAACTATATAACTAACATATAACTAACTAAAATATAACTAACTAAAATATAACTAACTAAAATATAACTAAATAACATAAATTTTCATCTAAATAACATTACTCGAATAACCCGCCCCGGGTGGTGTTTGTACCGAACGTACCCATTACGCTGGCGGCATTGCCACGTTGGATAGCTAACGAGATGCGTTGGGTAAGAAACGCCCCAGAGCGAGGGTCATTGCCCCTCTCCCGTAATCTGCTGCCCAGGTCTTTTATAAACTTTTTGGCCTCAGCTCCTATAAGCTATTAAGTTCGCTAAACTATACGTTTGCATATTATTCAGGTCCGTTCAGTAGGTATAGTTTGGGTATTAGTTATTTTGATGCAAATAACGTAAGCATTTTGACGTAAACAGTCCTTTAATCCAGAATACGGTGGTGTGTGTCTGGCCTTACCTTATCGACGAATCATTTGATATTTTTGCCTTGAACTTTTGAAAATTGAATATGGCCTGATAAGTTTTTTTTAACTTACTGGGTCACTTAATAAAGCTAAGTGGCCCGCGGGCCACATGTTGAATATGGCTTGCTTAGTGGTATTTCATCTCGAGCGTCTCCGTGCTTCGGAAGGCATGACCGAACTTGGATAGTTCCACCAGATGGCAATATAACTACTCGTTAAACCAGATCAGAGGTCTATTGGTGGCTTGAAAATTATCTGACAGTAACTTGACCACTAACTTGCTTCCACAAATCCGCTCGTGGTTGAGTTTGATCAACTCCCTCTCATCCTTTGTCCTCGTTTGCCCTACAGTGGGATCCTACAGACTAAAACTAGAACGGTCCCACGCTAGTCTCATCCACTTTTTGACCGTTGACCGTTTCCTCTCCCCCGACCTCTATAGGGTACTTCGTAATATGCTGACACATTTTTAAGGGGATAATTAGACCGTCAAACTGAACAACTTTCTCTATGGCACCAACATCGAAATAGCGAAAAAAAAACTGCTCTTCCATACTAAACTACAAACCTACTCGAGCCAAATATGCATGGGATAGCTGATTTTTATTTCACGATTTCGATGTTGGTCCCATAGAGAAAGTGGTTCAGTTTGATGGTCTGATCATCCCCTTAAAAAAGTGTCAGCATATTAAGAAGGACCCTGTATAAATAGTCCCCTTGAAATAAATACCCATAGTTCAATCAATCAGTCAATCAAATAAGCCGACATCAACCCACTGCTGGGTATAGGCTACCTTTTTATCGCGCCGCTCGTCAAGGCCCTGTGCCATTCTGATCCATCTCTGACCCATAACTCTTACAATGCCGCCTGACCACTGCATTGGTGGTCTGTGGTGGTGCCACCATCCTGTATTGGTCCACCTCAGTTATTAAGTGTCAAAGTTTGGGACATTTAAAGTGATGTATAGTAACACAATTTGACGAAATATTACATTTCTCTCCGCGATAAATTTAATTAGATAACGTCATAACTTTTTACATAAATTTCTCCAGTCATCTAGTTTGCGCATCGTATCGTATACCCTTGTAATAAAGCCTTTGTTCTGACGTCGACAGTTTTAGCTGAGTTTATCAAGTTTGGGTTTGATTACACTGGTGTATCGTTAATAAAAGTGTGTTCTTCATGACGATAACATCGTGAGATAGGACAAATGTTTCAGGTTTTTATAGCTCTGACACTTTGACTTATTTCAATAATCCAGTACCTAAGTATAGAGTTTTATGATGATGATGACGCCTTAAAAGATAGTTTGACTTACAAACTAATGGACGTCAGGTATAATACAAAATTCTAAAAAAAAGTGTCCTAGACTACATAACGTTAGTAAACGTCATATAGCTGCCAGTAGATGTCGCTCACGTCCCCTCAAGACGCAACAGATTGAAAAATTCGTTCTCTGGCTAGTGTGCTCGGTAGCGAAATTGGATAACGCACTTCCCCGGTTTGGAAGGGTGCGGGTTCAAGTCCCGCCCGAGACTGAATTTTTCAATCTTTAATTTGATTGGTTAGTAAACGTGTTAGTAATATAAACAAAAAAAAAAGAAACATCTGTTCATTTTTTTGCATAGTTTTAAGTTAGCACCGTGGCAAGGCATTGCACCGTGGCAAGGCCCTGCGCGTAATCGGTGGATCAAATAAAGACTGGCGCGTAATTGATACTATTTATACGAAATGTTACTCTTTTGGTTCGGACACTTTTGAGCGCGGACCCGACTTCCAGTAGTTGGTATGTCAATGGTTGGTACTCATAGCAGGCAGCAATACCTGCTCGCTACACCGTGGCAGTGAAAAGATTTTGTGGTTCTGCAAAGTGCAAGTTTTGTACGTAGTTACTATTACATATTCTGTGGTGGTACTCCACACGGACGACATGCCAGGAACCAATGACATTTTCTAACCTATATACGTAATACCGACTGCTCTCAAACGTTGAAGGAAAACTTCGTGAGAAAATCTGCATACGCTGAAGAAGAAATTCTGATGCGTAAATGTAGTCTACCAATTCGCATTAAGCACGCGTTATGGACTGATGCCCATACACTCTTCCTGAGGGTGGCCTGTGCCACACCCCGGACACTGCTTACAACCCGGGTGAATTATACGGGTGATACAATGACTTTTTTAAATAAAACGCTTTGACACCCGTCTATTCAAAAAGAGTTTTTATCCTTCGTCCTAAAATTATAGTTTGTTTCGAAAACATAAATTCTAGCGTGTCAATTATGGTCTAAGTTTATGCTACTGGTAACTGCCGAGGTAATCAGAGGGCAATAGAGGGGGTGAGGTTAAAAGTTGGCAGGGTGTGTACACACGGCGACACATCAGGTTACGCACCCCATATACCCATAACTACATTACGTACAAAACACAAAATAGTGCGGTAGAGAGCCTGCATAGACGCGGCTGCTGGCGCGGGCGCAGCGTGCTGTGAGACGAAACAACAACAACATACCGCACCCTTTCGCACGATTCGCAGCGTTCAACTTCTAATAGTTCAAAGTCCAAACTAACATGACCATGCTACGATATCTTAGAACATTCAAAGTGGAACGCCGATATACAGCTTCCGCCATCTATCGGTTACATTTCGAAGCACTAAGTGTTTAACTAAATGGTTTGTATCTTGATTCTTGAAGCGATAGCGCGCTACACCTCCCGGCACACCGCTGCGTTGTACTAGTGAGAGATTTCGCCCATATCAATCAATGTCTTGTTGGTCTAGTGGTCTATACAACCGGCTCACGATTCGGGAACTATGGTTCGAGCCTCGTGTCGGCCGGCAGTCTTTTTCAATTTTATTTCAATATTGTGGCTCCCCCTGTGCTAATATGGGACAACGCAAATAATTAGGACGTCCTAAAATTCAAGGCAACTTACTTATCTATAGCCAATATACATATTAATCTATGAACCTGACCTGTCGCCGTGTGTACATACAGTTTGTAGTATAGATACTCTTTCTTGTACTGTGCCTGTGCCCTGCAGTGGGACGTATATAAGCTGATGATTCTGTGGTAGTAAAGTTTTTGACCAACCAGAGTTATCTCTGCCTACCCCAATAAGAGATAATGCGATAAGTACGTATGTAATTAGGGAATGTTCGTGTATATGATAGCCTTCGTTTAATTCAAATGATAATGGTCGAGACGCTGGAGTACGTATTTATTATGGGCCATTAAAATGATTTGTGGGCGACACACCCTAGTTTGTTTTTACTGGCTATAAAAACACGTTTGAAATATTGGATATATTAATTACTATTATAAAACTGTAACACAAGTGTGTCTGTACCTTAGACAATTTAATAGTAAGGACTGGCCTTGCGGTAGCGTTTCCCCTCTGCCACGGTATTAGATCAATTAATCTTGCGCATTTACACTCAATTTTATACCTTATCACTAAACGAGACAGCCTATAATAGCGAAACAATAATTTTGAACTTAGAACGTTTAGAATTTTTAACATTCAAAATTAGAATCTAAAGTTATAGGGAATAAAATCCAAAGTTGCGGATTTCATGTTACCTCGCCCCCCGCAAAAAGTGGCAGAAAATTTTGATAGGAGAATGACACGCGTTACGCGTTACGCGTCCATACTACTAAATTGTCTAAGGTCTGTACATTGAAGATATTTACAAAAAAAATATACGACATGGTTTTTATCTGTCCCTGATTCCAAATCACCAATTTTTGGACTTTTTGTCTGTCTGTTTGTTTGTTTGTTTGGGTGTTTGTTTGTTCGAGTATCACGCAAAAACTACTGAACCGATTTTGATGAAACTTTTTTTGTTTGATAGTTTATTATCTGACTTAAAATCTGGTATATAATTTATGCGAACGAAGTCGCGGGTAAAAGCTCGTTAATTATAAAATACATATACTTATTTTAGTGTTTGTATCAACATCTGCCACTAGCTCAAGATTATGTTTTAGTTATTGTACCAATCGTATAATTTTTATAATTCGTTATAATTAAGTTAGCACTTAGTCTATATACCTACTGTGTACTACTGTAACATAACAATGTATTAGTGTTTAACTTGTTGGTTGTCCTTAATAAATAAAATAAATAAATCGTAAAAAATTTCGAGTTTGCTTCGCTCGATCCATAGCTTTTACTTAGGTTACTTTGAACATGTTCTGTACGTTATAAGTTCTGGATCCAAATGATTCGTATTTAGGGAAATAGTCGAGCTCACTTCGCTCAATCTAAGTTCTATTTTTACATTTATAAATCAAAAGACCACATCTCAAATAGTTGGGCTACAAAATTTCGAACTCGCTTCGCTCGCTCCATTATTTATTGGTTGTCGACCCGGTTGGTGTAATGATTGCCACGCGCTGGACAGGCACTGGCAGAGGTCCTGGGTTGGATTCCCGGTTCGGCCATGGATGTTATGTTGTGTGTTTGTGTCGTCGTTTTATGGTTTCCATAATTAAAAGTCTAACTTGCTTACGTTTGGAATGATCACAATTATATACAAGATGTAACAAAACACCCTAGTAATACTTAAGGGGGTGCTTCAGACCATCAAACTGAACAACTTTCACTATGGAGCCAACATCGAGAAAAAAAAAATCTGCTGTCCCATACAAAAGTGCAGTACCGACTCGACTAAATGTATGAGACAGCAGATTTCTTTAATTTTTTCTCGGTGTTGGCTTCATAGTGAAAGTTGTTCAGTTTGATGGTCTGAAGCACCCCCTTAAGTATTACTAGGGTGTTTTGTTACACCCTGTATACATATGCCTAGATGCCTGTGAGAGCTATTTATTAATTAATTTGTAAAATATTTTCGCATTTTAACAACGCTTTGTAAATAAATGTACCTATTGAATAAAGACGCCGACAAAAGCTAGTGTGATTTCTAGTCGCACATTTTTTCTACCAATTTATTTGAAACTTTCTTTAATTCAAGTACTAGGATTTCATATTTGTCAAATGAACAACATTTCTCTAACGTGAAAAGCTTGTACAAATACATTTTTGGAAATATTTTCCATCAAAGAGTACTGAGACCACTTTTATTTATTAATAACGTTGGGTTTTATGAACGACAGAGATTTTCTACGAAAAATATATTCCACCAATGCTTGTTGGTGTAGTTTCGAATATGAAGGGTCCCTCCCATAGGTAAACGCTTTGGGCCGAGGCCGGGCCATATTTTACTGGTTTTTAGGGTTCCGAAGTCAACAAGGAACCCTTATAGTTTCGCCATGTCCGTCCGTCTGTCTGTCCGTCTGTCCGCGGCTTTGCTCAGAGACGCTTAGTACTAGAAAGCTGTAATTTGGCATGGATATACAATTATACATATTACCACGCCTATAAAGTGGTAAAGTAAACCTTAAAAAAAATTTTTTTTTAGGGTACCTTCCCACGTGAAGTGGGAATTTTTTTTTCTCGTCTTCCCCATGATATAGGGTATCGTTGGATAGGTTGTTTAAAAATATTATGGGCATGTCAAAACAATTTTTCGATTTAGGGATCCGTTAGTGAAATATTAAGCTTTAAAGCGAAAATTTTAGTTAGAGTCAAGTGTTGTCTCCAAGCTAAACGGTGGTAGTTGAAGAAGTAAAAAAATTTACGGCAATAGCATATACAACGTGTTAATGAATTAACGCAAAACTAGAAAGTAGTTTGTTTAGAATCGAGAGCAGAATCGAATTATCATACTTTCAACATAGGTAATTTTTTTCAAAATATTAAAGATTTTTTTAGTGAAATTTAAAATTTTCTGAACCCGATGTCAACCCACCGCACGGGCACACTCACCCTACTTACTACCAAAACAAGATTATAAAAATGTATCCATGAGTACGTTAGCGCTTTCTTTCAGTGCTGAAATGATAACAAATCATTTTTGCCTCAAAACTTAAAATGCGAATAACTTTAAATTTTAAGTATCAAAATAATGAAATTATTGTTTCAATCGAATTATTTTGTTATAAATCAGTTGGGGTGTATGAGGTTTTGCGCTTATTCATTAACACGTTGTATAAGGAATTTAAAAGGAAAACTATCACGGCTAAGTAGGCTTTACAAGTTTACGATTAATAATCGACCAACATAACAAAGTACTTTTTAGATTTTATTAGCCGTTAAACCGTAGTATAAAACAAAAAGCCCATTCTAAGTCCGTATATTGTGACGGGCAACTACGGAACCCTACCCTGCGCGCAGCCCGACACGCACTTGGCCAGTTATTGTTATCAAACATCAGAGTGGAACAAAATACTACGCCGTAGCAAACCGTAGCTATTGCTACGAATCTCGTAGCACACGATGAAAAAAATTACATTTCTCTGTATACAGGGTGTTAGGGTAAATAGTTGCATTACTTTAAGGGGTGGTTGGATCCATGATACTGAACAACTTTCACTAAGAAACCTATAGGAAAATCGCAAAAAAATTATTGGGCTTTCCATACTAAATGCAATGAGTTGATCGAACGTTTGAATGAAAAGTCGAAAAAAAATTGTGAATTTGTTGTAAATAGTCACTATTTTTATTGGTAAACTATGCAATAGATTCTGATGCATAATTTCTACAAGAAGATTTATGTGTATAATAAAATTAATAAATTTATTATTATACACTCGGGCGAAGTCAGGGCGCGTCGCTACTTTATGATAAATCATGAAATATTAAATTGTCACTTATTTTTATTACCTAGCACTAAACTGGAAAGATTTGTGCGTATGCTACGTGGGAGAACTACATTACCCGAAGAAATTTTCTTCTCAATATCTGTTCAAAGTAAGATGTCCTTTGTTAAACCTCTTATGACAATGCTATAAAGACGAAAATGGCTTGGCCCAGGGAATCTTCTCTGAAAACTCAAAATAAAAATATGCTCGTATGAACAAACGTGATTGCTTGTTATAGTGAACTGTAATGTCTTCTATTAAGGTCTTTACTTTTTATAGTCACTTATGAAAAAACTCTATACAAATAGTACATTACTGCAGCGGCCAGCAACAGAGGCATTGATGGACGAACGTGTAAATGTGGGCCGAGGCGAAGCCGAGGCACACATACGTAAGTCCATCAATGCCTAGTTGTGGCCAAGGCTTGTATAGTACTTTTCACAAACATGCTTGGAAATGTGAGCATTATTTTGACAACCTTCTTCGAGATAAATCGAAATTGCTGTACTGGCCAAATACATGCGCGCAGCGGCCGGCAATGTTGTATGAAAATCCATATCTGTCGTGTTTAGCGACCAAATAAATTACATACTAAACTCATATCTGTCGTGTAATTTAAAAATGGAACGATCTTTTTCTCCGAAACATGGCGACCAAGGAGGTAACTTATCAAAGGTTTTATTTAAATTTCGAACTGGCTTGCAAATAGAAAGCTGTTTATTGAAAAAAAAAAAACTAATTGTCGTTCGATGTTCGTCATTTGTTTTTGAAAAGAGTTTTAATTTCCACGAATTATTTGAGAAAATTTACTGTTTTAATTTCCGCGCATTATTTGAGAAAAGTACTATACAAGCCTTGGCCACAACTAGGCATTGATGGACTTACGTATGTGTGCCTCGGCTTCGCCTCGGCCCACATTTACACGTTCGTCCATCAATGCCTCTGTTGCTGGCCGCTGGCAGTAATGTACTATTTCTCAAATAATGCGCGGAAATGAAAACAGTAAATTTTCTCAAATAATTTGCGGAAATTAAAACTCTTTTCAAAATCAATGACGAATAACGAACAACAATTTGTTTTTTTTTTTCAATAAACAGCTTTCTATTTGCAAGTTAGTTCGAAATTTAAATAAAACCTTTTTTGAGTTACCTCCTTGGTCGCCATGTTTAGGAGAAAAAGATCGTTCCATTTTTAAATTACACGACAGATATGAGTTTACTATGTAATTTATTTGGCCGCAAAACACGACAGATATGGATTTTCATACAAACATTGCCGGCCGGTGCGCGCATGTAGTTGGCCAGTACAGCAATTTCGATTTATCTCGAAGAAGGTTGTCAAAATAATGCTCACATTTCCAAGCATGTTTGAGAAAAAATATTAACAGTTCAAGGATTGTGCTGAAAGCGGTGAAGCAAAACGACTGTAATATTTAAAGGGATAGTTTAGATTAGATCATCGAAATGAACATTATTATTATTGGTGGTTGGGCTATTGCAAGCAAGGGTCGTTATGTAACACTGCGACCATCGCTGATCTTTTGTGTTCGCCCCAAGAAGCTCACCCATATTTTACGCATACCTCCGAACTTACGGTATTTTCTTTTCATTCTCGGGAATGCAGGTTTCCTCAGGATGTTTTCCTTCACCGCCGAGCTAGTAAATGATAAATACAACCGTACATAATTTCCGAAGAACTTAGTGGTACGGGCCTGGAATCGAACCGCGTCCTCATGATTGAGGCGCTAGCTCTCTTCCGTATGGGCTATCATCGCTCTACGAAATGAACATACTATGGAGGCAAGTCGAGATAAAATTTAGCTAGTACTTGAATTAAAATGTTAATTTATTTTAAAAATAAATTCTGGTGTTTCATACAAAAGTGCAGTAGGTACTTACTCGATGGTAATTATGGCACAGCAGAGCTGCCCACCAAATAATTTCTATTCTACGCGTGTTTCGCTCCACCAAGCAGCATCCTCAGGAGTTAGACCGACGATTTAAGGTCTCGATACAATGTCGTGTTATTTACCTAAATTAGTCATGTATAGGTACATACATACACGAGCTTTTACCCGCGACTTTGTCCGCATAAATTATATACCAGATTTTAAGTCAGATCATAAGCTATCAAACAAAAAAAGTTTCGTCAATACTCGAACAAACAAACACCCAAACAAACAAACAAAAAACTAACAGACTAACAAACAAACAAACAAACAGACGGACAAAAAGTGCAAAAATTTGTGATTTGGAATCAGGGAAGCCTAAAACCCATATCGTAATCTTTTTTTTGTAAATATCTTCAATGTACACTTCTGTTACAGTTTTATAATAGTTTAGATACATACATAAACTCATGCCATTGTCCAAAGGGGGTAGGCAGAGACCACGGACCGCCACACGCTACGACTCTGACTATGTATAGGTATACTTTCGCAAAGTCATGCCTGATTCAATTAATTATTTTTGCTAAATGTTCCATGAAATCATCCTTAATATTCTACACAGATTACCCCCAATAGATACCGCATACAGGGCCGTCGACCCTCGCCACACATCTATGGTTTTTCACTGATATAAGCAACGCGAGTGAGCGAGCTAGAAGTAGTGCGACCTTGAAATGGCCAATCACGTTGCACCGTTTCGTGCCCCGCTACCCGCACCTACCGCAAAAAATTGTAACTTCGGGCGTGAACAAAATGTTCATTATGCGGTATCTATTGGGGGTAATCTGTGATATTCTACAATTACATCCAGCATAGAATTCGACACAAAAGGTTAGCGATACGTCATTATGTCATCAACGTGATCAGCGTAATGCAATTTAACACAATATTATCTGAAAATCGTGTATAGAAATTTATAGAGAATAATAGCAAATATAATATTCGCAAAATATCATGTTGTAGAGTTTGTGATTTGTTTAATATTTATGTATTACACGGCCTTTTTTCTTTATACCGAATCTTGAATACAAAAAAAAAGTTTACGTATATCTATTTGTTACCTTTATAACAATCTTATATGTATGTACTTTAAAATATCGTATGTATATTGTAAAAACTCCTAGAGCGTACTTAATTTATTTTTATTCTATCTTCAAACTATGGAATTTAATATTTATAAAATGTGTCTGCATTTCTTTTTATGCGTTTGGTACTTTGAACGAATTTCTTTTACTTTGAAAAAGCCATTCCTATTTTCTTTTAAACTAATGACATTTGAGCACTCGAACTGGATACCATTTCTTTGAGACATCTTTCCTAAAAGCAGTCTAATGCATTTTTTACGACAAGATTTTTTTATTTTATTTATCGAGTATCGACATCTCGTCCAACCCTCACGACGTGACGTCTCGACATATCGTGGCCATAAAGTTATTATACCTGTCTGTCGGAATAGAGTAACTGACATGAGTTGTCAAAATGAAACCGTTTTTTGTGAATTTATCGGCACTTATCGGCACCCTAAAACTTCGAGTTCTGTGTGTAATTGTGAATCTAACGTGAAATCGTAGGTAATTTAATGAAATAGTGTTAGTATATTTCACAAAATAATCTACGATATCACTTTAGATTCACTAATTATTCACAGAGCACGAATATTTACCCTGTCGATTGTGCCGACAAGTTCCCAAAAACGGTTTTACTGCCTCGCGTCACGTATCTCTTTCTATTATACAGTGGCGCCGCTAGTTACATCTCACTCTCTCAGCTGTCAGTTCCTCTATATAATACCTTTATGATCGTGGCAAAAAACCAACCCGTATTGAAAATCTGCACTATCGTGCACCTGTCATCGTAAGTCGAAATAGATACGACAAACGTGATAAGGATCGAAGTGTATATCGCGCTTCGAAGGAGAACCTTCGAAGCGCGATATAGCGCTTTAGTGCCTTAGCTCTCTTTCTGTTTGCGCGCGAATGAACGTAATCAAAGGCTCTATATAACTTTATAGCGCACATCATGCTATGTCCATGTCGGTGGCGTGTCGACATTACTACGGAATTTTTCATCGCATCGTATCAAGACGACGTCGCGGTGATATGTGTGAACCCTAATTTGCTTATAAAGGGTGACTTGTAAGTAGTATAAATGTGAGGATGATTTTAGATTCAACCTAGATTACCAGGACGCGTATCTAAAAATGAGGTGAAAATCTCACTTCAATTGAAACCAGGATCACAAAAAAACTTATTTTTTATCAATATCTTTTTCTTGGGTGTTTGGGGTAAAAACTAGCCTCAGAATAATATAAACAATGCCATTCCCTATTTTTATTCAGTGTATTTTTTTTATTTATAGTGTAAATAATCGTTAAGTAAAACTTGAAAAATAGTCATTAGCATACTTATCTTTGCACGGTTTTATGATGGAGAGAAGTAACAAGTATGTAAGTCTATTTGAAAGAACCTGCCCTTAAGAAACCTATAAATCCCTATAGCCCAGTCATTTTACGGTTTGAGCCGGGACAAATTAATAATTGTTTTTTTTTTCGGTATAGTATTTAAGAGCCAATATAAGCTTAAAAATATACCACAATAAAATAAGATTACGTCAGCAACAGCCCCAAATTTAAAATTCAGCATTTATCTCTTTCTAAAAAAACTTTTTTTTGTACATTTTTAAGGCTTTATACACATTTCATACATGGTGTTAACATTTTTGCCTACTTCGAAGGCTTTGAAAAATGCATTAGTATTTTCTAAAGACTGAATCATTTTTAAAATTTCGATGCCTATTTTATTGCTCAAAAATAATTTATATTGTTAAATCTAATTAAGATGAGGACTTTGGTAATAATATTAATTAGTTAAAAGCGATGGAGATGGAGCAAGGGAGATACAATTTTGATTTCTATGTTGCGTAGCAATTTTTTTTTAAATTCGTTTTCAGTTTTTTTTGTCACTAAATGGTGCCGGTTACAGTTTAAAAGTCCAATTCATAATTACTCCCCACCCGTAAAATGACTGGGCTACTAGTCGCCTCGTACGACACCCTCGGAAAGAATTGGTGTGGTCCATCCTAACCCGGAACCGAACGACAAGATTTTATCACTGTATTTATTGTCTGTGAGAAAATAAATAAAGCATTTTTGTATTTTTCTCTCCCTCTACTATTCTTTCTTATATAGTTTCCAAAACAAAACAAGTAGTAGCGTATCAAGGGACGAGACAAAAACGTTATAATTGAGCAAGTTTGATCCCTACGTCTCACTTCAGAGGATTTACTCGTCATTGTGCGACAAGGATGAACGATGTCACGACACACGACGCGAATTCTTACTTTTTACCAAAGAGATTATACCTAAAGGCATAGAGGGAACCATAACATTGCAAGAATGTCCACTTTTTTGAGGTTTGTGTTTGAGTGTGTGGTGTCAAGTAGTATGGACAAAAGATGACCAAGTGACATTTGCCCTTATATTTACGTTCACTTTTCACCAGGGTTGGCACGATTAAATCATTTTGATTTAAATCATGATTTAAATCACGATTTAAATCAAATGATTTTTTCCATTAAAATCAATGATTTAATCATATATGTTTTATTTTTAAATACTAGGGTCTTTTACATCTAAGAAATCAATATCGTTATTATAATACTTGAACAAAAAATCAGTTTTCCAGCCTTTTCAATTCCCAATTTGTTTCTTAATTTACTGTAAACAATTCCAAAGGTGGAAAACACTCTTTCCACAACAGCTGAAGAAGTGATCACCCCAAACAATTGTTTAACCATTGGAAAAATCTTTGACTATTCCTCTTCACTAAATATATTTTTCTGTGATATCCACCACTCTAGTGATGTCACATTTTTTAACACTTCTTTCGCGAACATCACACTTTTGAATGGTTTTGATTATATTTTATCTTTGGTTTTGATTATTAATTAAGTTTTACTATAACGCGTTCCGTTTTACGCAAAAACACAGTTAAACTGTAAGATTAAAAAAAAAAAAAAAAAATCTTGATTAATTATGATTTTTTCAAAAAATCGTGATTTTTTCCAACCCTGCTTTTCACACACACTAGCACAAAAAAGAAGTGGACAACCGCATAAACAAACATTTAATAGTTCCGTCTCCTTCTACTATTAAAGCTACGTCATAAGACAAAAGAGACAAACTACAATCGTAAATTGATGCGGACTCTATGCTTTAGAATAAAGAGATCCTTCCTCTGAGGTCGCGACTCACGACGAGAATTCTTACTTTTTACAGATACAGGAAAAGAAACTTGAGGAGTTCTTAAAGAGGTGTTATGTCGGATTTCCAAACCAGAAGAACTGGGTTTGAATAAATAAATAAAAATCTTGGAAAATGTTACATATAATTTTCTAGTCCGGACTTTTATTATTATGATGATGATTTAGACAACGATGTACAGGGTGTTATGGTAAACAGTTGCATTACTTTAAGGGAAAAATGTACCCATGATACTGCCAACCTTTCTAAGAAACCCGTATGAAAGTCACAAAAAATCCCATACTTTAGTATGGGAAACAAATTGTACAATAATCGATCGAACGTTTGGAATGAAAAGATAAAAAAAATTCCGAGTTTCCTATAGGTTTCTTAGGGAAAGTTGTTAAAAATTAAAAAAAAAAAAAAAAAATTAATCATTTAAAGTTGTTCAGTATCATCCATGGGTACAATCACCCCTTAAAGTAATGCAACTCTTTACCCTAACACCCTGTGTGTTATATTTATCTGTGCATACTTCTCTAGTTTCATACTTTATTTCTGCTGCATATAAACGACATGCTTGTGCCCGGAACCATTGGGTATGCTGACGACAGCACTGTTGCTGACAGATATCTGTCCGGTGAAGGGGTCAAATTGGACGTTACTCAGTCTTGTCGAGAGGCCATGGTGCAGCGAATAAACTTGGCCCTTGAATCTGTGTCCGACTGGGGTGATATTAATCGGGTCAGTTTCAACGCAAGCAAAACACAGGCGTGCCTTTTCTCCACAAAACGGAGTCCCTTCGCTTTGACCCCGACTTTCCGAAATGTGTCCATACCGATAGCTGATCGCCTGGAGCTTCTTGGCATTAACATATCGTCCGATCTGAATTTCGGACGATACATTGAGTCCATGGCGAAAACCGCAGCGAAAAAACTGGGCGTCCTCTCGAAGGTCAGACGGTACTTTACTCCGGGACAGCTTCTACAACTTTATCAAGCACAAGTCCGATCGTGTATGGAGTACTGCTGCCATCTCTGGGACGGGTCTGCCCAATACCAGCTGACCGCGCTGGACTCAATCGACAGGCGTGCCAGGAAGCTCATAGGTGATCCAACCTCGGTGGCGAAGCTACAAAGTCTTGAGCATCGTCGCATGGTAGCCTGTCTGTCTGTTTTTTATAGGATACATTTCGGAGAGTGTGCGACTGAATTACACGATCTGATACCACCATCTCCCTTTCATCTGCGGGGGACGAGACGCAGACTGGGTTTCCACCCTTATGTCGTTGACCTACCAGCAATTCGCACGAAGAAGTTTGCTTCTTCTTTTATAATGCGCACGGCTAAGGAGTGGAATGCCCTGCCTGCGGACCTGTTCCCTGAGCAATACAACCTGGGCCTCTTCAAGGCGAGAGTGAATAGGCATCTTTCTAGGTAAGCATGCTACATCTTCGGCCTCATCATCACTCAACATCAGGTGAGATTGGGGTCAAATGCTTACCTATCACACATAAAAAAAAAAAAAAAAAAAAAAATATTCACATTCTCTTATTACAAGCTAGTTCTGAACTTCTGTACACATAAAACTTAAATCTGTCATTAAATGATTTTGCAAAATCGAAATAGCCTAAACTATTTAATTTTGTAGCAAAATTGAACTTATGGCTAGACGTAAGGTACTTAATTGCAACCGCAAAGCGTAGACTGTTTTGTGAATTTCAAAATTAATATTCACTCCATTTATACAGAAATATTTATTATTGTATATAGCAGACAGGCCTATACGGTACTACGACCTTGAAAAGTAACAGTTGTCAAAAGTATTTCTGTTATTCAAAAGTACATTTGAACTCAAAAGCTTTACCAGTCGGCTTTCAAAATCGAAATAACGTAAACCTATTTTAAAACAAAATTGATTTTATGGCTAGACGTAAAAGGTACTAATTACAACCGCAAGGCGTAGTTTGTGAATTTCAAAATTAATATTCATTCATTTTCTACAGAAATATTGTTCATAGTAGACAGGCCAAATAATAGTGATAACTGGATAGTAGGTATACAGGGTAAACCGACGTAGAACGGGGGATGCTGATAGGTTAAATCATGTTAAAAAACCAATCAATCAATAATCAGTTTATTGGACACCCTTTATTTTACCCTTTAAGACCTTGAAAAGTAGCAATTGTCAAAAGTATTGTTGTTACTCAAAAGCACATTTCGAACTCAAAAGCTTTACCAGACGGCCAAGCTTTCCAATCACGCCACATCGCCACAATCACGAAAAGTGGTCATAAATTCGTAACAACAAATACATTGTAACCACTTTTTTGTTATTGCGAGATGGGATTTTAACTATTTATATTCATACTAGGATTTTCTGCGGCTTTCTCTATTTTGTTTTCGATATAAAAGAAGAATCTAATTTTCGTTTTTTTGTCGCAGGCTATGCATACCAAACGGCAGCGAATAGACCCACATTGGTAAAAGCGACACTTATAATTGTATCACTTTTATGAATTTCATAAACATCGTCTATCGCCACCATCAGCTTATACAACGTGCTAATGAATTAACGCAAAACTAGAAAGTAGTTTGTTTAGAATCGATAGCAGAATCGAATTATCATGGTTTCAATAAAGGATTTTTTTTTTCAAAATATAAAATAATTTGTTTGTAAAATTTAAAATATACTGAACCCGATGTCAACCCACCACACGGGCACATTCACCCTATTTACTACCAAAACAAGATTTTTAAAATGTATCCATGAGTAGATAAGTACATTAGCGCTTTCATTCAGTGCTGAAATGATAACAAATCATTTTTGTCTCAAAACTGAAAATGCGAATAACTTTATATTTTAACCAATGAAATTATTATTTTAATCTAATTATTTTGTTATAAATCAGTTGGGGTGTTGTATACGCCCCATTGCAGCGCGGAGGCTTTTTCTCAGAATAAATAGATAAATTGGGTATATGGAGATTATGGAGGGAAGCTGGATACCTATTTTTCCTACTCCTATTTTCTTCGATAAAATTGCTGCAGATTTCAGTAGAAATGTGTTGGTGGGCCTATGTCCGTAAGGTATGATACATGTTATTATAGATAATAACTTTGCCGTGTCTGGCTTCAAATAGCACCACACCATCCCAGTCGGGTGTCATAATACAGGCAACTTATTCCTTCAGGCGTCGTAAGCATTTTTGATGCCAAAACAGTGTGACTACCATGCCAGTTACAACCACTGCATCTGACCAAATCGTTCTAGATCTGACCCTAGATCTGACCCCACCTCTGATCGTATCGGTCTCCCGTTCCATCAGACATAGAAGGGTAAGGACGAGAGAGTGCATCTGTGTGTAGCGCGGACACTTATGCACTTCAAAATATCCTGCTTACCTGACTGCTTTTCTGTAAAGATGAGCAGCACCACCGTTTAACGTAAAAATATTGCGTAAATAAACAAAAACAAAAACAAAACAAAAAAGAACAAAAAAGAACAAAAAAGAACAAAAAATTAAAAAAAAATTACATATCTAAAAAAAATTTGAATTCACATTTATTATCTGTCTGTTTGTTTGTTTGTTTGATGGAGCATCACGCAAAAACTACTGAACCGATTTTTATGAAACTTTTTTTATTTGATAGCTTATGATCTGACTTAAAATCTGGTACATAATTTATGCGGACGAAGTCGCGGGTTAACTCTAGTGTATAATAAATATAATTTTGAAAGGTTTTCAAAACAAACGTCTGATTGTGGTTAGCCAAAATGATAACAGAGCTTCGTCAATCACCACCTAACCACCGTTACCACTATTTCGATCTACATAATATTTCGAACGACATTCTATACCTACTGCTAATTGCATAATATAATAATTTGCTTTATGTTTTTATTCTATTACTATGTAGTAAAATTATATTTATATAGATTTATACTTTATTTTAGTAAATACAGCCGGCAGCCGTTGGTCCCTCTACTATCTCTGGTCTTTCTTTCTTATCGTGTGTCAGAGCCCTGGTGTCAGAGTTTTTTTAGACCGCCTTACGGCCGTGGACGTGGTTTTTATGTAACAACTTTTACCACCAGAGATAGTCGCCGGGACCAACGGCTTAACGTGCCACCCGAAGTACGGAATCATTTTTCTTTTCAGACACTCAGGTGATTCAGCCTGCAATATCTCTGGTGGTAGTAATTACATAAAAACTACGTCAGAGGCCGTAAGGTGGTCTGTAAAAAGTCTGACACCAGGACTTTGATAAGAAGAGAGTAAATATGCATATACAGGTTGTTAGGGTAAACAGTTTTGCATTATTTTAAGGGGTGGTTGTACCCATGATATTGAACAAATTTGCCTAAGAAACCAACAGGTAATTCTTTAAAAAAAAAAAATTGTACTTCCCATACTAAAATGCGGCAATTCCCTATAGGTTTCTTGGGGAATTGCCGCATTCGCGACATGCCGCTATCATACATTTTGTATGAAAAAGTTTTCAAGCGGCACCATCAGGCACCACGCTTGAACCAATGCCGTACCATCTCGCCTTATGCCTTTTTTATATAATTTGCGCATAAGTAAAACCTTCCTATATGATTTTATTATGGGGGCTGGCAAGCGAACAACACTTCGACCCAATGGGATCTTTTAGTTCTGAATTTAAATAAGTCGGTACTAGTGAGACAGAAATATTTCAAACGTTCAGTCGGGGTACCGAACACTCGACTTTATTTTTCTATATTTAAATTCCGAGATGTGGTTGAAAAGTACTGCGTCTTAGTAAAACATTAGTTCTGAATTTAAATAAGTTTGCGGTCTGGAACCTCAACTAACTTTGAAAACTTTGACTAAAAATTTTGTTTGAACTCAAGAGTTCGTAATTCAAAACAATTTTTGTAGTCGGTTTTTGTAAACCTCGCCGGGAGGTCTTTACCACAATAACTTATTAAATACATCTTTCTTAAGGTGTACTTATGTGTATTTCAGAATAATATATATTTGGATGTACCTACTTACTTAGATTGGTATGAATAACGATTTTTCTTTTAAAATTTTTTAAGAGGGCTATCGGAGTCCAGTGGTGCCCTCGTCGCAATAATATAGATTTCTCAATAAAGAAAGCCTAAAAAAGTGCTCAACAGATAAACTACAAAAGCCTTCAAGCCATTGTTATACAATACTTTTATAGGTTCTAAACATTCCACTTTTAGATAATTTCGAATAATAACAAAAGCGGCCGTTTTTTTCTTGTTTCAAAATTAGAATGACCTTTAAAAAACCTATAAAAGTATTCTATGAAAATAGCTTGAAGGCTTTTGTAGTTTATCTGTGGAGCACTTTATTATTTTAGGCATTCTTTATTGAGAAATCTTTATTATTGTGGCGAGGGCGCCACTGGACTCCAATAGCCCTCTTAAACAACAGGATAACAACTGATATATTTATAAATTCATTAGTCAGATTATTTTATGATAAACGATAGGACACAAGATTAGGGGAGATTTTAACCCAGCACTTGGGTCAAGAACCTAGCTACAGCTATAATAATCTGTCACGTATGTAGGTAGTATGTGTATGTAGGAGGTGTGTGTATGTAGGTAGTATGTGTCTATGGTAGTGTCGAACACATAGGCCCAGTGCTGATTGGTGGAGGCAAGTTAATAGGTAATTAATAGGACATTTGCAATCGCTCTTTAGTTTACAAAACAAAAAATTTCGTGCAAAAAGAAGAATTCTAACTTTTTTTTTCTACACAATACCAAATGTTACACAATACCTACCTAAATGTTCGTAAATATTAGGTCGTGTCAACTTTTGTTTACTCCAAAAGTTTGAAGACTAAAGCGTTTAAAGTCTTTACGGTCCTTGTTTACGCATTCAGGTTCAAAATGGGCTAAGTTCTAAAACTAGGACAGCGCTGTGTCATCGAAAAATCTGTTCCTAAATATTTTAGAGCCTACTGTAGATTAACTGCTGTGTAATTCGGTAAAACCAGTAGGCTTACCACACCGAACATTATAAGAGGGGTTAGAAATGCAAAGTAGCGCTTTTGCTTCGGAGATGGCTGTCGCCACTTGTCTTCCCGCTCACGCTGCTACAATTCCTCATGCCCTCTCGCTCGCACCACATCGAGCGCCTTATGCAAATCATTGCATAACCTGTGGCGACACGTTCCATGCTTACTTTGCACGTCTAACCCCTCTTATAATGTTCTGTGGCTTACCATGAGTTTGCGTTGTACTAAACCTCATATTTTCATATTGCAACTCGTACGGCGCTCCTAATGATTAGTTTGAGAACTAATTTTGATACACAATATTCACACCGTAACCCTTCTCGAAGTCGTAACCACAGTTTAAGAAAGAATATCTAGTACTGTCGATACAGGGTGGAAAGTTAAGATGTGGCACAAAGTGCAGCTATCAGGAGCATATAACAGCTACAAGAAAACGTTCTTAGGATACTAACCCTAACTTTTTTAGCATTTCACTTCTGCATTCACAGATTTTGAAAAAAATGTACAGTCATCGAGAGAAATTAAAATTTTCACAAAACTTTTTTTTCATCTCATTCGATCCTCTTACTGATAAGGAACAAAAGTCTATGGGGTCAACCGAGGTCAAGGTACTAGAACTCTCAGAAAATGCAAAATTAAATTCCCATACATTTTAGTAGGGACATAACCAAATCCCCTATAGTGATGATTTTGTAAACCCTTCAAATTTTCAGTGGTTGTTCAGTCTATCAAACTGAACAACTTTTACTACGGGAGCAAACTTGAAATCGCAAAAAAAATCAGCTGTTCCTTAGTAAATTGCAAGATTTGCAAGGACTAGGTACTAGACTCAATTTTTTTTTAGCGATTTCTGTTTCGCTCCCGTACTAAAAGTTCTTCAGTTTGATAGTCTGAACCACCCCTGAAAATTTTAAGGGTTTACAAAATCATCACTATAGGTGATTTGGTTATGTCCCTACTAAAATGTATGGGAATTCAATTTTGCTTTTTCTAAGAGTTCTAGTACCTCGACCTCGGTTGGCCCCATAGAGACTTTTGTTCCTTATTAGTAAGAGGATCAAATGGGATGAAAAAAAAGTTTTGTGAAAATTGCCGTTTTTCTCGATGACTGTACATTTTTTTCAAAATCTGTGAATGCAGAAGTGAAGTGCTCCAAAAGTTAGGGTTAGTCACCTAAGAACGTTTTCTTGTAGCTGTTATGCTTCTGGTAGCTGCCCTTTGTGCCCCATCTTAACTTTCCACCCTGTATACCGTAACTAAAGTTTGTTTAGTTTAAATACTAAAGTGTCTTACAGCCCTTCGGATTCCACTGCTGGGCAACGGGGTGATTATTCATTCAGCATTAAGTTAGTATATTCCACTTGGGACATTATTTAGAGCATATTACGACATTCCCTAGAAATGACATTGTAACTAACTTTTTGCAATATGCAATATGCTTTTTGCATAATATTATTATAACTTTTTGAAACTCGTCAAAAAAAAGTATAATATCTTAATTTACCGTACCTATAAGTATTATATTTAAAGATATTTTTTAGTCAACCTGTGTACCTAACAACATTTATCCCTTTATAGGGCATAAGCCAAAAACGATCATACAGTTGACCGCTGACATACCTAAGGTGTTCTTAAAGCTCATATTCTGTCTAAAGTGACATTTAACTTGACTTTTATGATTTTTTTCGGTTGTTCGTGAATGATCTCAGGTCCTGAAAACGACCGCTTAATTTAGAATTATTTTTGAACGCTTTCAAATATGCGGTCAATATCGCGACCTTTGAACGATCCCGAAAAAAAAATCAGATCGCCCGCCGGTTTTTCTAACAGGGTTTTTATATCGCAATAAGGTAATTTAATATCTTATTAATAAAATATGATAATTTAATATCTTAATCGTAATTTAAATTACTTTTTCACACCACCCGCTCGAAAATGGAACATTATATGTCATGTAACTCGAACCTAAAGCAAGTCATTATAGCCCTGGGCCTAGCCGGGCAATAATATTGTACTGAATTTCATTATAACCCGCTGGTCAATAATGAGATTTGAATATGGAACCGCATTCACAGATTATGTAATAGTTACTACGACCCTTACTTAAAATTCGTATGAAAACTTATCATGGAGACAGGCACCAAAAAGAACTTAATTCGAAATTCGAACTGGCCACCACGAGTATTGAACACAAAAAAAGAAAAAAAGGCGCGAATACTGCAAATCTCTGTAACTATTGCTACGAACAAAGTAAAAAAAAAATAACATTTTTAACCGACTTCAAAAAAGGAGGACGTTTCTCAATTCGACCGTATATATTTTTTCTTTCCACAACTGGAGTGCGATTTTTGAATCTCATTGGCTGAGTTCAGCAGTTGAAAATGTCAAAATTACTATGGAGATACGCATCTTTCTGCTGCTGATTTGACTTTCAAAAATGGCACTCCTGAAGTATGATTTTTGAAAGTCAAATCAGCAGTAGAAAGTTGCATATCTCCATACTAATTTTGACATTTTGAACTGCTGAACTCAGCGAATGAGTTTCAAAAATCGCTCTCCTGGTCTAATTTTTCAAATATCTACTTTCACTTTGAATTTAATAAAATAGTGTTTTCTAAATACTATACTATTGAACTCTAATACTTTGTTATAAACTCTAATAAAAGAATTGGTTTCTAACCATAGAGAATTTACACGCTCCCCTGGGTTTCTAACAGTATTTCTTTTTATTTTCTCGCGGAGGGTGTGAAAAGTAGAGTATGGTCCTCGGGGATAAACGTGTTTTCATCTTGGGCGAGCTTGAACCCCTCGCTTCACTCAGGATTCTAGTCTTAACTCCCTCGCTTCGCTCGGGAGTTAACTCTAAACTCCCTCGCTACGCTCGGGAGTTAACCCTAGAATCCCTCGTTGCGCTCAGGATTCAATATCGCGCCCGTGATGAAAGACACTGCTTTATCCCCTTGGTACATAATCTACTATTCTTCAAAGTATAAAGTTATTCTCAATGAGTATTATCCATTCAAAACTCTTTGTAGTTTCTTTGCAGAATAACACCAAAACGACACCAAAAAAAAAAAGTTGCCCTATAAAGGGTTAAAGAAAATTAATGATTGATTGATTGAATATTGTTATAATTAATTAATTATAATTGTGGCTAAACTATGTGCTATTATTTTTCGGGACTATTCATACTACCAGTGAAGGTATTTTGAGTTAACCGATTTTAAAACCGTTTTTTTTTAGTTGAACCCATATTTTATCTGGGTGCCTGGAGAGTAAAACTGAAACGAAAATGCTCTTTTTTAGTTTTTATAGCACCGCTGGGAGAGTGGCTAATCATTTTAGCCTGTTGAGGTAGTAACAAGCCCGACACCAATAGCCTGGAGGCAAGTTAGTGATCAACTTATTTTCAGAGCTTTTTTAAGCCGCCTCTATGGCTCAACGAATAGTTTTGATAGACATGATTTTTAATACCTATGTTATTTTTGCGAAATATTACCACAGATTCCGCCATTTTATGGTGGTTTCAAGTGTGTGTTCGTGTATAAAAATCTGTCTTTGAAATCGCCAAGTCCATTACCGTACAATGTCAAGCACTTTTGCTCTTTGGCAAAATCACCAACACTACGATGGAGCCACAATTTTAAAATCAGAATACAGGGTATAAAATTAAATGGGACACTTACTTAAAATAGTGCTTTAGACCATCAAACTGAACAACCTTTATAATGGAACCAACATTAAAATCGTGAAAAAAAATACACTAACCCATACAAAACTGCAAACATAACTCGACTGAAATGTATGGGACAGCAGATTTCTTTTTCGCGATTCCGATATTGGTCCCATAGAGAAAGTTGTTCAGTTTGATAGTCTGAAGCACCCCTTTAAGTAAGTGTCCCATTTAATTTTACATCCTGTACAATAGAATTTAATAAAAAAGCTGGGTTAAAATACCAACAACTGAACCCTTTTTTTGTAGACGCTCACAAAAATGAAGTGCAACCTGGAGAATAGAATCAAATTCCAACAAAAACGTAATTTCTGTAAAGTTTTTGTATAGTAGGTACATTTGCACGAAGATTGCCAGCTCCTAAATCCTCAAGGTCCACCAACTTGGCCGCCCTTTTATTACAAAACTTTTCGCTCTGAAATAAGGTTCAAAGTTCTTTAACCAAACAACACAACACACTCTTAACAAACCCATTCACACGAAAACTTATTCAATAATCAACCATATTGTGCAATAAATAAATGAACATTATTTATTTACTGAACCGAAAAGGTGACTAATGAACCGTATTCTTCGTTGAAAGAAGAACGGATAGCATCATTTACTCGCAGTACTCGCGTAGAACGGAATGTCAGTATTTTCCTCAATTTTCGTTTATGGTGTTTGGAAATGGACTACAGCCAGGCATAAAACATTTCATTTAGCCCAGTCATTTTACGGTTTGAGCCGGGACTAATTACTAATTGCATTTTTTTTTTGCTATAATATGAGCTTGAGAACAATGTGACAATTTGAGCTTAAGAATGTACCAAAATTAAACAAAAATTACGTCAGCAACAGTTTCAATTTTAAAATATAGATATTATCTCGTTCTAAAAAAATGATGATAAATTTTTTTTTGCACATGTTTTGGCTTTACCGTCATATATACTTCAAACATGGTGTAAATATTTTTGTCTACTTAGAAGGTTTTGAAAAATACATTCGTATTTTCTAATAAATACCTCATTTTTGACATTTTTATGCCTATTTTATTGATCAAAAATAATAGCATAGCATAGCATAGCATATAGCATAGCATAGCATAGCATATATGCTCACGACTATATTCCCCGAGGGGGTAGTGAGAGATATTCTGAAACAAAAAAGAAATTAAAAAAAAAATGCATATTGTTAAATCTAATTCAAATGAGTGCATTGGTATTAATATTATTATTTTAAAAGCCTTCTGGGACACACAATTTTGATTTCTATGTTGCGTAGCAAATTTTTTTAATATGGTTTAGGATAGTATTTTTGTCACTAAATGGTACCGGTAACAGTTTAAAAGTCCAATTAATAATTACTGCCTACCCCGTCTAACAAAACTCCGTAAAATGACTGGCCTAATTGATATTAATGGGTAATAGGACGGAACTTCATTTGTATGCAGCCCGCTCGGTAGCTTAAGGAATAAACTTCTAAATAAATAAGGTTGGTATATAAGCTATGTAAATATATCAGTTCTAATTTAAATACATGCATGGATATGCTCACGACTATATTCCTCGAAGGGGTAGTCAGAGATGTTCTGAAAACTCGGAACATCCACGTTTCACTAGTAGTACCGAAACTCTGTCCAGTGTGGCGGGAAGTGAGTCCATTGCCATTTATAATGGACAGATAGTACATGTCGTGCCTCGAAATTGAAGCATGCAGTTTTACTCACGATGTTTTCCTATACATAAAAGCCAATGGTTTTACAAATCACACATGAATTCCAAAAAACTTATTTGTACGAGTCGGTCTGGACGTGGATCGAACCCATCGCCTCCTGCACAGCATGGTTACTCGCCAATAGGCCACCACGGTTTAGCTGACTTTAGCCAGGATACGTATATTATGTTTTATTTTAAAAATCTACACAGTCATGAAAAAAAACCGATCAAGTACGAGTCGGGCTACTCGCGCACCGAGGGTTCCGTACCACACCTCCACCAGAACACAACATTATTAACTAAGAAAAAAAGTTTTTGTCCGGGACCTTTAGCGCGAGACCGACTCACACTTGGCCGGTTTTTAGTATTTGTTGTTATTCTATAGAGTTTGTTCTATAATCAAACTAAGTTTGACGCTTTTATGTATTACCGTTTTTACGATAGAGCGTGAAGAAAAAACGTTGATAAAAACTAGTTTCTTGTTGAGAACCCCCCTTAATTTTTAACTTTTTCACATTTTTATTATTTGTTAACGAATCCGCCGTTATAACGTATAATCTGAGAAAATTTCAACTATCTAGCTATTACGGTTCAAAAGTTACAGCCCTAAATAAGTAGGACAGACGGACGGACGGACGGACGGACGGACAATGTAGGCTTAGTAATAGGGTCCCGTTTTCACCTTTTGGGTACGGAACCCTAAAAACAAATGTGAGCGAGTCTGTATAACTACTATTACCTACCAGAAAATATTAGGAAAAAAATGTATTGTCAGTACAAAGGATTCGTAACTTACAATTAATTAAGATTGTCTTTGTTTGTTAAATTTTGCAAGCATAACTTAAAAACTGAACACTGAACCAATTAGTATAGGGTTTCCACAAAAGCTGACGAAACTTATAATTGGAATAAGCTTTACAAAATCATACAGAAAAGACCATGACAAGACGGTCGAAAAAGTAAAGACCCGAAAATAAATAACTAGAGCAAAAAATAAGTTGACAGATGATATTGACAGATGACATTAACAACTGACAATGATCTGTCGTAGGAACGTTCGTTTCGAGAGCAAATTGGTTGTTATTTACTACTAAAATAATATTTCTTTTTACTTAGTTTTATGACGCTACGATTCTTATTATGATATTTTGTTACTAGCTTCTATTAGCAATTATATTTCAAAAGCTATACATCCCTTTACCATTGAGTAGAACATACAGATGGACGGACAGCAAAGGCTTAGTGGGATCACACACGATGACGCATGATGGAGCAGCAGACGTCAGTCCGTCATTTGTAAAGCAAGGAGATGTACCCCTATGTTTAGTACGGAACCCTAAAAATGGTTGCTATTTAACTACTACTAAAATTCTGTCGTTTTATTCTCAACAATGTAATGTAAATATGCCAATACATTTATGCAAAGATGTCTAGCCTAGCCTAGGTCAATACGTCTTTGATCAAAGCCTTTGGCAAAGTTATTCATCTATACGCCACGACAATACCAAGTGACCGTAAAGGCATCTCTCTATCGATAATCTAGTCATGTAGTCACCAGTTGATGCTCCAGTGATTCTTGTGTGTTGAGGGTTTGCACCTATTAAGTTTCAAATCTCTATGCAGCCGATCTGTATACAGGGTGTAAGAAAACACCCTAGTAATGTAGCTAGTAATATTTAAGGGGGTGCTTCAGACCATCAAATTGAAAAACTTTCACTATGGAGCCAACGTCGAGAAAAATTTTAAAAAATCTGCCGTCCCATACATTTGAGTCGAGACGGTACTGCTGTTTTGTATGAAAGAGCTGATTTTTTTTTCGCGATTTCGATGTTGGCTCCATAGTGAAAGTTGTTCAGTTTGATAGTCTGAAGCACCCCCTAAAGTATTACTAGGGTGTTTTGTTACACCCTGTATATTATTTCTTTCATAATACAGTTTAGTAATTTGTATATACTTCTGAAAAGAAAAGGCTTTCTAACAATATTAAAGTCTGAAAAAAAACAACGGGTTGCACTCCGGGAGTGCCGGCAGAAGTGAAAACTTGAACGTTGTGCATTTTTGATATTTTAGAAAGGTTGGGGAATAATTTCGCACGAATTGCTTTAATTATCAGTATAAAAGTAATATCATTTATGTGGTAAAATACAATATTCATTTATTGCGCTATCATACACAAACATGACAATTTAGGAACAGGCATACATTTTGGCCGCGCTACAGCGCGCGTTTGCTGAAAGAGAGAGGGATACGTCTGACCAATTTTCGATCAGGATCAGGGTGACGTCACGGTCCTGACGCGAGTTTAACATTTTTTACCCATTCACATTTTTTGCCCTCAAGTTTTAGTATGAGTTTTAAAAAAAATTGTAATGAAACGTATCGTGTGGGGTATCAAATGAAAGGGCTTCATGAGCCGGTTCTAAAAATATATTACACCACCGCCTTTCAGCTACTTGTTTGAAAAAATCCTAAACTAAACTTTTGTAAATCATACGCCACATGTCTCGTAATATACTCATATCTAACGTCAATAAAGCAATTTAAAAAAAAAGAAATGTTTATATTTTTTTTAAATAGTCTAACATGAAAAAATATCGGAAAATTAAAAAAAATTGTAAACATAAATATTTTTGAAATTGCTTTATTGACGTTAGATATGAGTAAGTATATTACGAGACATTTGGCGTATGAATTACAAAAGTTTACTCTGCAGTTTCCTAACTGGAGGAGCCCAAACTTGTGAGATAAAAAGTTGGTGGGAGGAAGGGAGTGTCCGTACTGTATCTAGTAATAGATACTCTTTCTTATACTGTGAGATTAGACCACGGAGGCAGTCCGAAGGCCTATCTATCCTGGATTTAAAACCACTAAAAGGAGAACTTCCTCCCTTCTGTGTTTAAAACCATAAAGAGATAGTGAACAAATCGAATACGTATAATTTAAGCGCGTACAAAAACTTCTACCAAAAAACAAAAAAGCTCCAACGTTGAATACAAGAATAAAATCACCTAGAATTTCTTACAATCGAATAGAAAATCAAATGTGTTGGGTAAAGGCCTTTGGAAAAAATACCGTTCAGTTTTTATTTCCCCGAGGGCCTCTAGCGTTTGTCGACATAATGTTCGATACTGATTTACATGGCGAGTATAAAAAACAGAGGTATTTATAAAATAATCATGTAATAAATATGATGAAATCAAATTCCGCGTCTTATACTCTACCCTTTTCCGTTGTGAAAAGTGACGCGGTGACGAAAACTCGAGCGCTAAACTTCGAAACGTGATAAATAATTTAAGAGGACGGAAAGTAATTAACAATAATGGTCGCCATACAGGCCACCCTGTACGGTGAGCATTATTGCATTATTGTTAATTACTTTCAGGCCAGATGAGTATACTTTATTTAGGTTGCTGGATTTGGGAAGCTACCAGGAAAAAAAAATAGAAAAAATCTTTTAATTTAGTCGAATTTACGATAGAGTGTAAGGACACTCAATCAATCCCTGGATTAAAGTTTTTGTAATTTAATTAAACCTTGTAAAAGCCCGAGACCGACACAACATATACAGTTATACAGGGTGTCCCGTAAACCGACGTCAACCCGGTGGATGCTGATAGGATAGCTCATGCCTAACCAGAATTAACTAAAATAAAAAAAAAATAAAAAAAACAGTCAATCAATCAATCAATCTGTCAACATTTTACTTTTGGAAATGGTCCTTACTTTTCGAGATAAGGACAGTTTTATAAAATTCGTGAAAATCTTTACCTTAGTCACTATTTTGAGTGCCACGGCTACAAACGCTCTTTGCAGTTCTGTGCTAAAACCATGCTAAAACTATCAATATCTCGATAACTAAGCCACTTTTACTAAAGCCAAATTTTGATATTTGGCTTAGTCATGACCGAACCTATCAGCATGAGCCGGGTTGACGTCGGTTTACGGGACACCCTGTATAAACATAAACTGACAACAGATTTTTTTGGCAGTCGTGAAAAACTCGATACCATACTAACTGTGCTAGCCCGGCACCCAATCAACAACAAAAAAACATTTTTTCATCAAGCTATACGTTACCTAGCTCATATTCGCTACTCTTGTAACAAAAAAGAAAGTATCAAGTGATAGCAGGTGTATTCTCAACTTTTGTACTGTGTACAAAAAAATATCCCTTTTTTGTGGCCGAAGGAAGCCTAAGCTTTTCTACTGTCGACCCCTTTCCCTTGGTATCATTGCTCAACTTGCGATGCTTTCTTTTTCTTCTTTTTGTTTAACTTTATGGGCACCCATATAGTAAAACTAATTTATACGCATATTACCTACAAACTTTTTAATCATGCTGTTATAGCAAGGCCAGTTTTTTTTTTATGAAATTAACAAAACCAGAAATACATATATTATGTTTAAAATTCTTCCACTGACAACAGCGTACGCTGTTATATATCGCCTAGTCTGCCACTCTAGCTTGGCAATTTTTCGAGTACCACCAATTTTCTTCACTGCAGAGCAGAAACATCTTCTCACAAATAAATCTAAGCCTCTCCCAAATTTTCTTGACTCTACAAAATCTGCTAACTTTCTTAATGGCTAACAATTTTTTTAAAAGAACTACGTTTTGTTCATTTACACCACAATACTGTTTTAAGCTGGTTCTACTCGATGACGTGCTATTACACAAATTAATAGTAAATCATTTTGATTTTTAACTTAATACTATGACGATAAGTCCTCATTTTTAAATTTTAATTGGTCCAAACTTCCCCAAAAAATCATGATCATGATAAAATTTTAATTAGTGAATGGTTTTTTTATTTACATTCTAGAATTTGTGTAATCATTTATTCGAATTTAATTTGGTACCAATATCTTATGCAAAATTAATTTTCGTGGTGATCATAAATGTAGTCTTTTTTTAACGTTTATTTAAAAATATTGAACAGAATAAGACATCTAGAATTAAACATTTTAACGAGTTCTTACCGCATTACCAACCGCCTTAATAATAACCGCGTAACTCTTAAAAACTGTAGAATAAGCCATTATGATAATAATTGCATTTTGTTGCTGACTCTACAAAACTATCATTCCTATTTTCGAGTCACTTGGTACAGAAAAGTTTCTTTTAGCAAATTGTTTCGAACAGTTCCGTACGACATCGTACTTTATTGCTCAGTAAATTAAGCGGAATTTACGCTTTGTTTACTATCTATGAGGAACATTATTTTGATTTTACGAGTATTGGATTCAGTATTGTCTAAAAATAGCTCTCATATAAATGAATTATTATTATTATTAGCCTTTTGATACATTAATTGAAATGTTCTTCGATTAGTTCTCATCTTCATTCTGCGCATCCAATAAGCCTCGCATCCCACCTTCGAGAAAACGATAAAAATCGAGATGTGCCTCCATCTTTATTATTTTACGTTTGTCAGAAAGAGCTCGCATGACGTTTTTCTCGTTTAAACGCTTTGTCGTGGGTGGCATGCTAGCCGTGCAGAGACGCATAGGCCTCCTCCAGCATCTTCCATTGCACTCTATCTTTTGTGAGTCTAATCCATAGAGAACCCACGACTGCTTTAATGTCATCTACCCGTTTCTTTGGACGTCTTCTTTTCCTTTTATTACCGTCTCTCAGTTGCCATTCTACTATTGCTCTGTTTCACTTTCTTCAAGCTCGCTACATCTTCGACCCCATATTCGTCCTGAGGACTGGATTGAGGTCAAGAGCAAACCCATCCATAACAAAAAAAAAAAAAAGGTTTTCTTGATTGAAATCAATCGTGGCTCGCTCATCAAAACAAAATAAAAAAAAATCACGACCTAAAGCCTCTTATATAACACCGCCAAATTGATGTTTTATTAATTATCACTTACTCCTTATTTACGTTTTATATTCGCAATAAAAATTTACGCCAGCCAAACCGAAATTAATTAAAAAAGTGTTTGATTAATTTAAAATAAATTATTTTCTACCTCAACAATTTTTTCCTGACGGTAATTGACCGAGAATTTCCCTAAATGCTAATTGCCTTACCGGTCTCACTTTTCCTTTGATCTCTTATTACCAGTGTTTTAATTAATAAAGTCTTAGATGTTAACGAAGTTCAGTAACTTTCAAAATACAATCCTGTTACGTTTTGTTTAAATTCTGATTTCTTGTAGCTAATAATTTATATGTTACATTAAAACGTCTTTTTCTATCACTCACATGCAATTATGACCTTACAAATAAATTACACTGGATCTGAACCTGTAACACTTGGCACAGCAGGCAGGTTCAGTACGAATTGAGCTATCGAACCAAGGCCAAGCCAAGTCCTGTTACTGAATAGATAATATTCTAATTCCTTGTAAATTAAATTTATTTCTTATAGAAGCGAGTGTGATAGGCTGTAATATTATTTTCAACTTTTTAGTTTTGAAGTCAGTTAAAATTTTTTGTAAAATTTTTATTAATGTACTATTTTAAGTACGACTCTGATATTTATTATAGGGTACATCAATACGAAGAGGTACATCGATACGAAGGGGACATCGATATGAAGGGGTACATCGATACGAAGGGGTACATCAATACGAAGCAAATTAATGCTTCAATGGCCGATGATTTTTGCTATCAACTTTACTTTTGAGGAGTTCAATAGAACTCCTCAGACGCGCTTCGGAACTATATAACGAGTTATTACTCGTTATTATAGTTCCGAAGCGCGTCTTTACCAAATTAAAATGGGACAAACTCGGGGGTAATTTTTTCAGAACAAGTATCATCCAAATCAGTCAAGAAATGCCGAAGTTATCACGTAAAATGCATAAAAAGCATACACACGAAATAGAAGAGGTTATCTTGTCCTCCATTTTTTAAAGTAGGTTAAGTAAATGGGGCTAAGATTTGATCCCATATAAAAGAATGATGATTCATATAGAGTAAAATATATGAATCATCAATCTCTTGCCTATTTTGCAATATGTAATCCTTTTCAATTAATCTCTCTTAGACATAATCATCCTTTAGTCAGAGATATCCTGAAAACTTTTCACTCTAATACCGAAATTCTGTCCAGTGTGACGGAGTGTGAGCCCCGATATATTATAATATGTTACATAATCACCAATAAGCTTTAATTTGGCAAAATGAAATAGGTATATCAAACGATATCTTTTGCCTCTTTCGTCTCTACGTAATTATTTTAAACAAACATTTTCTCTAATGTGTTATATTAAACGTTATACCATAACAAGCCATTGCACTGAAAATGGAAAATTACTAGCTTCATCTTTCATATTTGATACCAAAATAAACGTTCTAAGATAAAGATTATAGTGCTTACATAAATAGATACTTATCATATTATATTTTAATACGTCATTATCTTTCTGTCCTCGTCATACCAAGTAATGGGTACTTGGGGTCGACGCAATATGTCTAGCCCAGTCATTTTACGGTTTGAGCCGGGACTAATTACTAATTGAATTTTTTTTCGCTATAATATTGAAGAGCCAATTTGAGCTTAGGAATGTCCCAAAATTAAAAAAAAAATCACGTCAGCAACGGTTCCAATTTTAAAATTTAGATATGATAATATCTAAATTTTAAAAATATTTATCATCAGGTTTTTTAGAACGCGATATCGTTCTAAAAAACTTGATGATAAATATTTTTTTGCACATAAGGCTTTACCGTTATGCATACTTTAAACATGGTGTAAATATTTTTTTCTACTTAGAAGGTTTTGAAAAATACATTCGTATTTTCTAATAAATACCTCATTTTTTAAATTTTAATGCCTATTTTATTGCTAAAAAATTATGTATATTGTTAAATCTTATTCAAATGAGTGCATTGGTATTAATATTATTAATTTAAATAAATAAATAAATAAATAAATATCTTGGACAATGTCACACAAATTATCTAGCCACATTTAAAGTACCAGAATCTAGCCTGGACTTGTATTATGATGACTAGACAACGATATAGAATACATATATAGATACAAACATCCATGACTCGGGTACAAATATTCATATTCATCATACAAATATTTGTCCCTTACGGGATTCGAACCCGCGACCCTCGGCACAGCAGGCAGGTTCACTACCGACTGTGCTACCGGGCTGTCTAATTTAAAAGCCTTCAGGGACACACAATTTTGATTTCTATTTTGCGTAGCAAATTTTTTTTTGATATGGTTTAGGATAGTATTTTTGTCACTAAATGGTGCCGATTGCAGTTTAAAAGTCCAATAAATAATTTCTCCCTACCCCGCCTAACAAAACTCCGTAAAATGACTGGCCTAGTCGTCTTCCTTCATTCATCTCTTTTAGCCGTCGTTTCAGCGCTCACTCCTTTTTTACACATGTCATCTTTGACACAATCCATCTATCTTTTCTTTGGTCGTTATCTCTTCATGCAGCAATCCACATTCATATTTAACACTCGTCCACTCGTCTTATAATTTATGACACTCATCTCTCCTTATCACCCGACGACCCGGTTGGTGTAATGGTTACCACGCCGGACTGCCAAACCAGGGTCCTGGGTTCGAATCCCGGTTCGGTCATGGATGTTTACATGTTTGTGCCGTTGTTGTATGGTTTCCATAATAAACAGCCTATTAATAGTGCTTTCTTGGGATCATTACAATGTATGTGCCTGTGAGCGTTATTTATCAAATGCCTATACCATCTAAAATAACTGGATGATTATTTCAATGATCGAAATGCTTGGGTCTTCTTACACTAACTTATAGTACTGTATAGTATCAATTATTTTATTAAATAGACTATGTATTTATTGTATACATAACCTTAGCATAAGAATTCATATTGTTTAGTTATTAAGTCGTGTTATGTTGTAGAGTTTCTGGCCGCATCTTCTCTATAGCGACAACACGTTCCGAAGCTGTGGTAGCTTCAAAAAAAGATTTGACGTTTAATAAGTGTGCTTGAAGCTCCTATATTGAATAAATAATTTTTGACTTGACTTTGACTTTGATATGATTACGATTAGGTCCCTACGAATAAATTAACAAAAGACATTGCCCACGTGACGAAGTGTATTCGTTTCAGGTCGTTTCGCATCTGGCGAATGTGTATGATCAAAGAACACATACAAATCGTATGATAGCTGAAATTATACACAGGATAGGAGGAATATCATGCTTCCCAAGGAAATGGAAATTATCATTTTCTATCTTGGCATTTCTTTTAAAATTCAAATTTAAAAGTTTTGTAGGCGAAACGGTAAAATAAGATGCTTCCCCTGATCATCCTGGGCAATCTGCAAGCCTATATTATAATGAATCTTACATAGAAAATATTTTCCTTAGTACATGTATGAATTGTATAATTTTCTTGCCTATTTTCCTGAAGATTTTTTTCGAATGTCTCATGTAAATTGGCCATTTTTAGTAAAAACATTAATTTATACTTGGTAAAATTACGTTTTGAAAAATTTCGCATTTCTCAAAGTAGTTTTAATTTGACGCCGTATCACAGGTTGCAAAGTAGTTTAATGATTAATTATACATATAATATCTTGAAGGTATACATACTTATTTATTTTATCTAAAAAATAATTAAGCACCTTTTACTTGGAACCGAGCATGCGTTTAGACCATTGGTGACGATAGAGAAATTACGCACTCCATGGTTTAGACTTATCTAGTGTTGTCTGAAGGTAGCCCAGAATGACCAAGGTCTGTGCTTGTTTTTGTGCTCCGTTTTGTTGACTAACGTAATGAATTTTGACGGGAATATATCTCAGGACTCCTGAGTCAAGACTATTTCAAAGATAATAAGTACAGTTTACACACAGTCGACGTACATTTTGAGTTCGAGATTATTCGTTTTAACAGAGTTAAAACGAAGTTTTTCTAAAATTAAATGGTTCAATAAATAAATTAACATACCTGGCTTCAGTAGATTTAAATCAGCCCAAGTCTTGTTATCATTTTATCATCAGAACGATGATGTATTCTCTTCAACTAGCCCACTTCTGTCATGTACCACATCGTTTCCACTACACTTTTTTTTACACGAAAAATAAAGTTTTACCTTTTTTTTATCTGTGAAATTCTCTATAAAAAAAAAGGAAGATTGCAACTACGCGCGATTGTTTCTTTAAATTTTGAATGTGGTATTGGTTATATTCGTGCTACATACATGAGATTAGGGTAGCAACAGACGTGCGTTCTCTTCGGTTGTTAATACTAAACTGAGGGGTGGCGGAAAGTACTGGCGCGCGCAAAACTGTTGAATCCCGTCTTACCAGACTCCGTGTCCCGAAAAATGGGTTCCGTATTTTAACATTGTTCTTTTTTCCAATACCGAGTGATGTTTGCTTTGGGCGTAATAGATAACGTGTGCTTAGGCTTTGTTTATGTTTGTTCTCAAATGAATTTTAGAGTAAAAATATTTACTTTTTAATCGATGTTGTTTCGTTGCTAATGTTGTTTTTTGATGTAGATTTTTTTGTTAGAATCGTTGTGAAAAAAAGTTTTACAGATTATTTTGTGAATAAGAAAGTAGGTATACTAAACTTAATTATAAATAACGACCCGTTTGCTCAGACAGTAGTGAGTGAACCTGCCTGCTGTGCCGAGGGCCTCGGGTTCGAATCCCTTAGGGGGCAAATATTTGTATGATGAATATTAAATATTTGTACCCGTCATTGATGTTTGTATCCACAGGGTGTAAGGAAAAGTATCATTAAACTTTAAACTACAACATACTCTACCCATCAAACTGAACAACTTTTACTATGGGAACAAATCAACAAACCGATCAGAGAAAAAAAATCAGCTGTTCCACACTAAACTGCAACGCCTACTCGACTCTAATGTATGCAACAACTGACTTTTTTTGATCCGATCGGTTTGATCTCTTAGTAAAAGTTGTTCAGTTTGATGAGCAGAGTATATGGTTTAAAGGTTAATGATACTTTTCTTTACACCCGTATAATTGTATACATGCATTTTATATCGTTGTCTAATTAGTCCAGGCTAGATTTTGTTACTTTAAATGTGACTAGGATAAATTCGAATTCAGAATGTGTGGTGTGACTGAAAAATATAGATTAAGAACCATCAAAAACATTTCATGTAAACAAGTAGCCGAGACTCACAACCCTTTTATATTCTGAAAAAGGTATGAGATCTCATTTCAAGTCGCGGTCAAATAAAGTTTAAGGCTTTGCCGACATCCTCATCCCATGTAGAGCAAATATGCCTTTAAAAGTCACTATTACATCTTGATGCTTATTTTGTTATTTAGATTGACTGCCAATGCCTTTAAAAGTTAGTATTACATCTGGATCTTTATTGTGTCATTTAGATTGATTCTACAATGGAATGGCGATGTCAACGACCTTAAACACCCTTATAGAAAGAAATCATCGTCATCATTATCATCATCAGCCTTTAAACGTCCTACTGCAGCACGGCTAGCATGCCAGCCACGACAAAGCGTTTAAACGAGTAAAACGTCATGCGCGCTCTTTCACATCTCGATTTTTATCGTTTTCTCGGGGGTGGCATGTGAGGCCTACAGGGCATAGGCCTACCCTCAGGGAGGGTGTATGGGCATTAGTCCACCACGCGTGCCCAATGCGGATTGGTGGACTTCACATACACATCAGAATTTCTTCTTCAGCGTATGCAGGTGTCCTCACGATGTTTTCCTTAACCGTTTTAGAGCAGTCGATATTACGTACATAGGTTAGAAAAACTCATTGGTACATGGCATGTTGTCCGTGCGGATTTGAACCCGGACCTCCATAATTGGGTGCCAATACCTCTCCGCAACGCGCCACCGACGCTCTTACAAAGAAATAGGGTTTCTCTATTCTGCACCAAGAAACTCTCAACACTTCGAATTCCATCCATCTAGTCCATTTAAAAAAGTTTATTAAAAACGCGTATTTTTTCGCAAAGACTTCTTAAGTTGAAAGTAGCTCGAGAAGAAGCAAGTAAACACACAAACCAATTAGCTCCGGCGTATTAATTAAAGTTAAAGTTAAAGAAAGCCCTTAAGTTAAATTAGGACGACCTATCGTCGTCACGAGATACTAGAGAGTTTTAAAGAGTTTGAGTTTTGCGTTTACTTTATTTTTTAGTAGAGTATTGGAGTTGTTTTTAAAGTATATGCAGCCGTGGTGGTCCAGTAGCAAGTAACCTTGCCAGCCGTGCAGGAGGCGATGGTTCGATCCCCGTCCAGGCCGACTCGTATCAATGAGTTTTTCGGAATTTATTTACGATTTGTAACACCGCTGGCTTTTCGGTGAAGGAAACCTGCACGCTTCAATTTCGAGGCATGTATTAAACCTACTGTCCATTACAAGTGGCGACGGGCTCACTCCCCGTCACACTGTACAGAGTTTCGGTACTACTAGTGAAACATGGATGTTCGGAACTTTCAGAATATCTCTGACTACCCCCTCGGAGAATATAGTCGTGAGCTTATGCTAATGAATTACGATTTCATGTGGATGTGAAATTCCGTTCGGAATTCTGGAGGGAGAAAATCCATACGAAAACCTATTCTGATTCGGAATTCCGTATTTGCGTGTGGCAGGCCTCATGGTGGGTGTTAGTCCACCATGTGTGCCCACATACAACGTCAAGCACTATTGCTATAAGACATTGGTAAAATCATAAACACCGAGATGGACGCCACAATTTCAAAGGACATCATCACCGTTTCATACATTTTTGGTCCAAATGTGAAAGTGCCGGCCAACAAAAACTAATGCTATATTCTGTTAGAACTTGTCCATCTAAGCATTTATTATTATGGCACGAAAGCTGTATCTGTAAGTTTTATTTCATCAAAAATATATGAAAATAAGATTTTTTAAACCTTAATATAAAACCAAGGAAAATGGCCCTACAGCTTTGGTGCAATACTAAAAAATGCTGAGACGGACTAGTTCTAACAGAATATAGTCTTAGCTAATTTCATCGAAAATGTGTATGAAAATGCACATTTTCGACAACCCAAATAAAACCAATGACAATGGACCTACAGCTTTGGTGCTATAATAATAAATGTTTAGACGGACAAGTCCTAACAGAATATCGCATTATTTTTTTTGGCCTTTACATTTTGGACCAAATCCGATGATGTCATGAGAATAATTGCAGATTAATATTATTAAGAAGAAGATATTCCCATTTCCTGGTGAATTGTAAAGAGCAAATCCAATAACTAGAGCGCAGTCACAATCATTGTAATCTGATACAAGACACCGTCCTGGATTCGATCTACTTATGTACCTACCGGTATCCGTTGTTCGGTATCTTGTGTAATCTACACCCATAGTGTAATAGAAACTACTAGTGGTGAAGCTCAGCGGTCGCGGCGCAGCGGTTGGACACTGTCTGTCTATAAAAGTATTGTATAACAATGGCTTGAAGGCTTTTATAGTTTATCTGTTGAGCACTTTTTAAATTTAGGCTTTCTTTATTGAGAAATCATTATTATTGTAGTGAGGGCGCCACTGAGCTTGTAATAGCCCTCTTAAGCATGTTCGATACTGTCGCGTGTGAGCGAGGAACCACGAGTCAGCCAGAGGGGGTGAGGCAAAAAGCCGGTGGGAGGCAGGAGGGAGTATCCATACTGTATGTAGTACTAGATTATCTCTCTTATACTGTGCTCGCGTGGTGTGCGGGCGACGGGGCACCAGAATTGAATTCGCAAAGTCGGTACCTCGCGCAGGCAAGTCGGTATCGGAACGCGCTCCCCCCGGCCCCCGCACACCACGCTCGATTGACCTATCGCGACTGTTGAGCTTCACCACTATTAGTTATTTTACACTATGCTATACCTAAGTATCTATATCTATGCAAAAAATTAAACTGTAAACTTGGCATGTCTGTAAATTAAAAATGATTGCAAAATAATTTATTGGGGAAACTTTTGTCGAGTTAATAGATTATACTTAGCATTGTGGTAAAGAGTTTTGTCGAGATGCTGGGTCAGGTGATCCCCACGTGCGCCCACCTCCTTCTGGTCCCTATGGATGAGTCCGAAGGGAATAGCAGTGACGGACTCCCTGGGCCCTTGTCAGTGACTTCTCTTCACGGGATCTCACTGGCTAATGGGGAAAAACTTGATATGGGTACTAGGAGTCTGATTAGCAGAGGGATAGTGGAAGACGCAGTATCTTAACACGTTCCGGGGCAGTGAATGAGACACAATAGAACTTTTATTGTAATCACGGCTATGGGCGGTCACTGTCCCGGAATGTGTTAAGACGAATGTCTTTGATCAGTGTGTATTGTGACATATATGGGACAGAGACGTGGTCGCTCACTCAAGGCCTCATAAAAAGGCTAAAAGTCGCCCAAAGGGCAAGTAAGAGGGCTATGCTCGGAGTTTCCTTGCGAGATCGAATCCGTAGAAGAACCAGAGTAACTGACAAAGCCCAAAAATTGCTAAACTAAAGTGGCATTGGGCGGGAACTATTGCTCTAGTAACTACCTATGTTGTATTTATATAATCTAAATTAAGTAATTATTGGCAACTGTTATATTATTGTGACTAAATTCCTAGTGCCATCTATATTTTTTGTTATGTTGCATGCCCTTAGGCGGATCACAGAGACGCTTAATTCAAATGTATACCATCATAATAACCTGTGTATCGCAATAAAGTGCTTTGACTTTGACTTCGCAGAACCAATGGCCGATGGGCCCGAAGGGTTCTCGAGTGGTGACCGCTTACGGGAAAGCGTAGCGTGGGTAGGCTTACAAGGTGAATTGACGACCTAGTGAAGGCGGCGGGAATCCGTTGGATGAGGGCAGCGCAGGACCGGATGTTGTGGCGATCCTTTGGGGAGGCCTATGTCCAGCAGTGGACATCCATATGCTGAGATGATGATGAATGGAAGAACAGTTTATACTACACTTCTAGCTGTGCCCAGCATGCGTTGCAAAACCTTCCTGGACCTGCGCACCAAATCCCCAGCGTTTAATTGCAATCGGACGAACGGTGTTAAAAGTCTATTAACTTCAGACAGATATACCGACATCCATATTTATATAAGCCGAGGTGATCCAGTGGCATGCATGATTATGCATGCCGCTGGCGGAGGCGATGGTTCGATTCCCGTCCAGGCCGATTCGTACCATCCGTAAGATTTGAAACACCACTGGCTTTTTGATGAAGGAAAACATCGTCAGGAAACCTGCATGCTTCAATTTCGATGCCAATATTGTACCCACTGTCCATTATAAGAGGCAACGGGTTCACTCCCCGCCACACGAATGACGGTTTTGTCGTTTTGTCACTTTGTCATGCGTTGTATGCTGCCGTCCATTACTTATAATGCCGTTATCTACGAAAATGAGTTTTCGATTTACGCGGGATTTAAGGTAAAATGGATGCTGTTTGATAAATAAACCAGCTATTAACAAGTTCGAGATATCATTGAAATGGAATTAATGTGATCTTTGCAATGCTTTTATTTCCATAGCGTAATATATAAGCGTTACGGAAATATTTTGAAATTTCTGTTTGCATTTAGTATCAGTTTATTTTTTTTATCAAAATAACACCACTTAAATGTCGTTAACGTTATATTAGCGACATTTTAGCGTTTCATTTTCGATATATTTTATTGTATTGTAAAATTCTAAATTTATCTTTATAAATGCTTTACTAAAATGCCGGTAAGTACTATAACGGCATTTAAGTTTAAACCTTCTGTTCTGTCACAATGCTCCTATAGTCCTTTAGCGGCATTTAAGACATCATGCTATTCAAGTGTAAATTTTATCAAATAGTTTTTTATTTTATTTTGTGGGATTATTGCAACACTACATTGCAGTTAACTTTCAAACCTTTAGACATAACGACAATTTAGCTTTGTTAACACTATAAGAGAGAACTGAAAGAATCCAACAAAATGTATTTAAAGTGCAAAAATAAAACAGCTCAGTCTTAAATTCGGTTTTGTTATTTATTATTATTAGACAATCAACATTATATTTTAGGCGTTTTCTAATATAGTGTAGGTAATTACAATAGAGATTAATTCAAATTATTTTTAGCATTATTTTTATCTAGGTTAGGTCGTCCTTAACAGAAAGGTGCAACTCCTGACGTTTAAAATTAACACAACCATTACCTACAACTTATTTGTATCCATAAGAAAAAAATATGAAGTGTAAAAAGTAAATTAAAAACTCAAAAAAAAAAAACAGCTCTGCCTGCTTATTATAGTGTTCATCATAACAAAAGCAATTCTAAATCAAAAAGATAAAACTTTTCAAAAAATATAAAAGTACAAACTTAACTAACAATTATTACTTTAGAATTAACAAATGTAGTAATTAAACTTATATATGTAATTAAATTTTTCAGATAAATTAAACAAAAATTAAAGTAAATTAAAAACTCAAAAAAAACAGCTCAGCCTGCTTAAGTGTTCATAATAACAAAAATTCTTCTTAATCAAACAATAAAGTAAAAACCTCTCAAAAAATATAAACGTACTTGCGTAAGAGAATATTATCCCGAGAGCGTAAATGCGCGCTGCATAAAAACGTAGTTTCAGGGCCGGATTAAGCCATATAGAGGCCCCTAGGCATTTCAAGCCTCGTGGGCCGTGGGATGGATTTGTCTCTGTGTCCGGGAGCCAGATACAGGCTAGGTGGTCGCAGTAACATAACCACAAAATAACATAAGCCACTAAAATGTGGAGCGATCTCGAGCTTTAAATACCGATCTAGGGCTACCGTCAGCAAAATTGTCGTCGCCGGACAAAGTCTTCAAAAACCCCGGACATTTCAGTAAAATCTGAAATCCCCGGAAAACCACGAAACATTATATTTCGACTACAAAAAGCGCTTTCACTACAATATAATATATATAGGTCATTGCCAATCAGCAATATGATCTAAATTCTCAACCCTGGAGCGAGCAAAGAGTATTGCGCTGTTGCGCTTGCGTTGCAACACAATCACAACCAAGAGCGAGATGGAGATTTTACTTAAGATCGTTGCAATGCCATCTAAAACCAAAGAGCGAGCGAAGCGAGCTCGAGATTTTACTGCAATATTATAAGTCGTTGCGCAATGCGATCTGAATTCTGAATCAAGGGCCGAGCGAAGCGAACTCGAGATTTTACTGCAATACGACTAGGTCAGCTCATTATTTTCCTACATATTATGTTTATTGCACCTACCTATAGCTCATGTCAAAATGGACTTGATTTATGTATGAGACGAAAGCATCGAGCGAGCAATAATAGCTCTCGGTATATTAAACAGGATATAATAACTCAATTACAGCAAGAAGTCTGTTTTAAAGCCAAAAATAAAACAACAAAAATGAGCGAGCGAAGCGAGCTCGATAATTTGTAATAAATATATTTTCAATGCCTTTTTTAATGACTTTCACAGACTTTTTAATAATTCGATTAAATTTTGGGGTGAGTTAAATCTTCGAGTTTTTACTTATTTTTCTCTCAGGCCGCGGGGCCCCTACGCAGCGGTGGGCCCATAGGCCCGTGCCTACTTTACCTCTATGGTTAATCCGGTACTGCGTAGTCTGGTGATATTTTCAATACGATTCAATCAAAGTCAACGAAATTTTTAGAAACAATCTAGTAACTAATCTCTATGTCTGTATGAAGTCAGATTTTCGTTAAAATATACTGGTTTAGAGCAAGGATTAATTAAAGATTAGTATGGAAATCTTTGAGGCACTGTAACTTTAAAACTATACATTTTAACGAAAATCTGACTTCATACAAACATAGAAATTAGTTACTAGATTGTTCCTGAAAAATGTCGTTGACTTTGATTGAATAGTATTGAAAATATCACAAGACTACGTATGTATGGAGCGCGGCAACGGTTTAAGGAACAATTATTACTTACTTTAGTAATTAACAAATATATAACTAATAGGAACATTTTTAACTTATAAGTTATTTATTTACCTATAGGTATCCCCATTGGGGAGTCAAATGTTCAGCAGTTGACGGCATTTTAGTGAAGTAATGTGGGATGGGATAACCACATTTTAGTTATGACTTCTTCTAATAATTTTTCGTCAATAAATTTCTAAATTGCCGTTAAGATCCTTTAATAGCATTCTTGTGTAAAATTTTCATTTAACGACATTATAGTCTAGAGTAGTACATTTTACAGAATTAAACTTAGTACCTATAACTATAATACAGTAAATGTACTTTAATCGCACTTTAGATTATTAAAAATATGTTAACGGCAATAAAGTTACGCCATTGAGAATAGAAATCAGTTATGAAGGCATTTTAGTCATGCAATTATAGTTAGACGCATTATAGTTGTGTATGCATTGGAAAATCAAGCACTTAACTGCAATTTTCTTTTAATTATTTCAGAAACTAGATAAGATAGGAAAATATGAGTTAGCTAGGTCGATAGAGAATCGTTTCGTGATTATGATGACATCAAAAAGTGAAAATCGAGCAGATGTTGGTTAACGGCATTATAGGTAACGGACGGCAGTATGGCTAGCCCTACAGCACCCTACAGGGAGCGCCGAACGTATCTAAGGTTTTATTACGTCACAAAATACGGCTCCGCATTTTACAGCTCTGCGCGTACATCATAGTCGCGGGTAGAGATGTTAGCACTTAATACATATATTGTGTTCAATGTATTGGACACTGTATAGTCCACCATTGTCTTTTATATAATGGAGACAGTCCCATACGGTCGATTAGTTGAGAAAACTCAAAGGTTTGCTCGTTCCTTCGACATCTGAAGAAATGCGTTTGTGTAAAATTGAAGACTGTAACTGTGGAACTATGGAATAAAGAATGTGTTCAATGGAACACATTCTCTATTCCACACAGATAGACAATTCGTGCTCCTCCAATTGTAAAGTAAAGTAAAGTAAAGTAAAAAAGTATTTATTGGCTCTCACAAAGGAAACAAAGATAATTACAAGGTTTGACACTAAAGTAATAATACATGGGCAATTGTTGTCTTTGTGAGAGACTGGCGTCTGGGGCAAATGGACCTGTATCTCAGATCGCCAGGCTCCCCCTCGGAACAAGAGTATAAGTCATAGACATTATTGTATAAGTAGTCAGAAATCTGCTTTTAGATGTAGTTATAAGAAAATTTTATTTTTGTTACATATAGTAAATCGGAATGTTAGTGTAGAAAGAATTGAGATGTGTGTGTGTGTGTGTGTGTGTGTGTGTGTGTGTGTGTGTGTGTGTGTGTGTGTGTGTGTGTGTGTGTGTGTGTGTATGTATGTGTGTATAAAGGGGTTAAAGTGTGTGTGCGTGTGGGTGAGTGTATGTAGGGTAAACGTGTATAGGTGTGTCCGAGCATTGTTTGAGTTGAGTGAGTTATTGTGTGTGCAAAAGCGAATACAAATTTTTGGTGAAATAAGACAAATAACGGATGTTGCAACTGCGAGGCTAGTCTATTTCAGCTACTTCCACAGCATCATGTCTTATGGCATTTTGCTGTGGGGGCGAGCATCCGATATTAATACAATATTTGTGTTACAAAAAAGGGCAGTACGTGCAATTTACAAACTGCGTCGTCGAGACTCGCTTAGGGACCGTTTTAAAGACGTTAATATTTTAACCGTTGCTGGTCAATTTATATACGAAAACATCATGCATGTCCGTAAAAATATTAAGCAATTTCCAAAGAACAGTGACAGGCACAACTTTAATCTTAGAAACAAAAATAAACTTGACACCCCTGTGTTCAGACTCAGTAGGGTCAATACATCATTTATGGGCTACTGTATACGTTTTTACAATAAAATTCCTGACGATATATTAAATTTATCTGAAAGAAAGTTTAAATCACATATTAAGAAGTCTTTATCTGGCAAGGCATATTATAAAATAATTGACTATATTGAAGACACAAATGCGTGGTGCGATTCCAGTTTGACATAATTTATATAGCAAAATCTGTGACTTTTTAGATTGTGACGTTCGAAAAGAGGTACATTGTATCCTATTTTGAATAAATATATTTTGAGTTTGAGTTTTGAGTTTGGTGGATGATTTAACCTTTTTATTCTAGTACTACAAGAAGATCTTCTGTTTGATGGTAGTCCAGGTTTAGAAGCCAACGTGTGACTGATTGTTTGCATTTGTATTTAGTGAGAGGGTAAATTGGTAGGACGTTATTAATTTTGTTGTACAGATAACTTCCTAGGAACGGAAAGAAACGGTGAGAAAAGGAAGTTTTGCAGGCGACAGAGCTACAGACAGAATTCTTGCGGCGCTTGTTAGCAGAGGATTCGGGACTGTAGGGTACGAGTGTATGCTTTTTGAGGGTTGTATATAAAATAACTATAAAATAAATCTATACTAATATTATAAAGAGGAAAGATTTGTACCTATTTTTGTATGTTTGTATGTTTGTAATGAATAGGCTCAAAAAACCACCATTAGAAAGCTGCATTCACCCTGAGTAACATAGGCTATATTTATTGCTAGAAAAGATTAGACGTCCACCCGTGCGAAGCCGGGACGGGCCGCTAGTAAAATATAAAATTGTCATAATAAGTAGTAGCTGCTCCCTGAGCAATGCTGTATAAGTTATAACAATTTAAAAAAAATACTCTTTTGAGTGTATGTTTGGTCCTAGTAGGGTCGAAAATGTATTTTGACATACGGGATTTGAGGTCCAACTTAAAAAGGTCTCTGCATCTCACCCTTTGAAGCCATGTGTAGAAACCGTCAATAGAATAGAAAGCAATTTCCTATGTTTTTTCTTCTGCCAGCGTTACAATTAACAGTCAGTAATATGAGAATGTTATTCCTATTGTTTGTTTTAATGAAGACAAACGTATTGTATTGTTACTTCGATTTGGCTGCTATTTTTGGGGACCCGGTTGGTGTAATGGTTACCACGCCGGACTGCCAAGACAGGGTCCTGGGTTCGAATTCCGGTTCGGTCATGGATGTTATATGTGTGTGCCGTTGTTGTATATGGTTCCCATAACAAAAAGCCTAAGGCTTAATTTGGGATCATTACAATGTATGTGCCTGTGAGCGGTTTTTTTTTGTAGTAAATTATGATTTCAACTTAAACTAATATAATGTACTACGTAATACCAAGGTCGTCATTCCATCCTGAAATATTCAATAATGTTAATAGTGAGCCTTGCTACAACTGCTTTAAGTCATAGTTGGTAGTTGTACGAGTAGCACAATTACTGACTACGTCAACACGAATTACGGTTGTGAGAGAAAAGTGTGACATTATGTGAGTGTGACATTTTGAAAATGTCAAATTATGTGAGTTTGCGATTAAGCGAGTGTGATATTATGTGAGTGTGGCATTATGCAAGTGTGACATTATGCGAGTGTGACATTACATTATGCGAGTGTGGCATTATGCGAGTGTGGCAGTGTGGCAGAATACGGGGGAGCCCGAACAGAATCTTGAAGATGATCGCTGATCGGATGGATACAGCTTTCCTCGGTCGTTTCATCGATCTGCATGTGAGAAGTGTGGATCGGTGAATTGATCCAATTAATAATTCTTTGTTTTGTTTTGTTTTTTGTTTTATGTTATTATACTAATATTAGATGTAAGCTTGTGCTACTAACAAAATATGGGCAATTTTTAGTCTGAAATAAAACATTTTTATTATTATTTATTTATTATGCAAGTGTGATATTATGCGAGTGTGACATAACGTGAGTGTTTCATTATGCGAGTGTGACATTATGTGAGTGTTACATTATGCGAGTGTAATATTATGCGCGTGTGACATTATGCGACTGTGATATTATGTGAGTGTGACATTATGCGAGTGAGACATTATGCAAATTTGACATTATGTAAATGTGACATTTTGCGAATGTGACGTTATGCGAGTGTGATATTTCGCGTCACGATGACATTTAGCGAATGTGTCATTGTGTACCGTGAGTATGTGTCATGCTGCAGCAGACAAACTAAATAAAATCCATTAAACTAGAAATCACAAACACAAAGCAAAGCAAAGCTCTTCAAAACACAACCTACTGTTAAACACAGTTAAGTACAAAATAAGACAGCACAAACGAAGCCGCAGGGTAAAAGCCACACAAAATGATACGAATGTAGATATAATCAAGCAAATATAAAGGTGCTACAAAATCTCTTCCCGGATTACTGAATCGTATTTCCATGCTAGTTGCTACGTTTTGAATTGGTCACTGAGGAATTTTTTTACGAGAAAATCAAATATTCTTACTGAATATTATACGGTAAGATCACGATCGACTAGTTTTATTTTAAAGAAATTAAATTAAATTAAATTAAAAAAAATTATTTGTCTCTCATTAATTAAATTATTACAGGTTAATATTTTGCAAGGTTTTAAGTAAATAGAGACAAAAAGGTGAAGGACTCAGTTTAGCAGTTGGGCTTGCCGACTGCCACTGCTATTCTGTCCCTTCCTTAGACTAGATAAAACCTAAAACTTATAAAAACATAAAAATTATAATAACTTAGTATACTTATTAAAGAAACACTGACACTTTAAAATTTTATAAAAGCACAACCTTGATAATTATAACCTACCTACTATTTGAATGTAGATGGAAGACAATTAAAACCGTTATAATTTTTTTTTTTTAAATTGCATAACGGACTAGAACAAAACAGAATCAAATAGAACAAAATAGAAAGAGACTGAGTAAAATGGAAAAAAAGGAACACTACCCGTAAGAGTAATGATAACCCTTACGGAAGAGAGCTAGCGTCTCAATCATGAGGCGGTTCGATTCCTGGCCAGTAGCACTAATTTCTTCGGAACCTAGGTACTGTTGTATTTATCATTTACTAGCTCAGCGGTGTAGGAAAACATCGTGAGGAAACCTGCATTCCAGAGAATGAAAAGAAAATACCATAAGTATGCATAAAATATGGGTAAGTTTGGGGCGAACACAAAGGACGGGCGATGGTCTCAGTGTTACATAATGACCCTTGCAATTAGCCAATGCTTGCGATAGCCCAACCACAAATCAATCAATCAATCAACACCACCAGTCCCTAATGATGATTGGTAGACATATACCAGCATGGCTAGCATGGCAGCGTGGTATACCGCTATCGCGCCTCCGCTCTTTTTCTATTTGCATGCGAACGAACGTGATAAAAGGCGTGATACCTATATATATAGCTTATCACGTGCAACATGCTACGCCTTCAGTATCGGTATTCTTCTTCGGCAAGACTTCGTATGCAGTTTGCAGGTTTCCTGAAGATTTTTTCCTTCCCCGTTTGAGAGCAGTTGCGTATTACGTACATAAGTTAAATTTAGACGGTCACTCATAAAGCCAATCATCAGCCGATGGACGTCCACTGCTGGAAATAGGCCTCCCCTAAGGATCGCCATAACGACCGGTCAAACGCTGCCCTCATCCGACAGGTTCCCACCGCCTTCACCAGGTCGTCGGTCCAGCCTACCCATGCTGCGCTTTCCGGTACGGGGTCGCTACTCGAGAACTTTTCAGCCCCATCGGCCATCAGTTCTGCGAGTAATGTGCCCAGCCCACTACCACTTTAGTTTATTTTTTAGTTTGTAAAGTATACGCTCTCCAATTTACGATGGCGAAACTATGCACAAGCTCGGTAGGCATTTATCCTTAGTGGCAACCGAATGTAATTTCGTCGTCTGACCAAATCTTTGTTGCCTATTTATTTACTTTATCCTTAAAGAATAAAACTACACACAGACATACGTAAACCACAGTATTACACAACACACGGCAGCTATAATATGTTTTGTAGTCTTCTAACGCATGCAATTGACAACATTTTATTTTTTTAACCACCTGTTTTTAATGATCGAATCTAGCTATTACCAATTACGGTTTAAAAGTTACAGCCCTAAATAGGTAGGACAGACGGACAATTTTTTTCACGTTTTCGATTTTGAGCCCATACCTACTAAAAGTTGTTAAGTTTGATGGTCTGATGCATTAATTGGGTCTGAAGCATTAAGGGGCCATAGGTCCCGGAATTACCTGGGAATTGGTCTCTTATTTTTCGTTTTTCTACAAGATTTATTCAAGTCACCGAAACGAAAAAATACACAGTATTCTTGAATAGTTTATCTAGTGAAATCATCAATTTAATACACGATTGAAATTACTTCACTCGGTAGAATTTCCTTTCGAAAAGTTACGAAAACGACGCATTTTTAACATTATTTTTTTAAACTAGGATAACTTGCAACCGTTTATAATTACTGGAATTGTGAAATCATTAAAAAAAACTATAAAAAGTACTTTCGTTAATTCTTTGTAATCGAAAATACGGCAACGCACGCACTTTTCGGAGGGCTAAACAATCGCGTTTCTCATAGAAAATATTCGCCTGAACCACAGATTACCTATGGCCCCTTAAGTATGTAACGCATTTTAATATACATCATGTATTTGATTTAGATTTCGCTTATGATTTATAGCCTCCATCTTCAACAGTGAAGAATAGAATAAAAATAAAGTAACATCCCTTCATTGTTTATCAGTACAGCCTAATGCCTTTAATCCTGAAGTCTAGACAAATAATTAATCTAACTAACACTAAGTCCCTTAGGCTCAGTTCAAATTAAGAGTTTAAAAAGAAGGTCACAGACGATTATTTTCTTACGTAGTACCACACCCCTGAAACACCATAAAACGGTCTCATGGTGAATAGTTCTCCTAAAAACGCAAGATCGGCACACGTGCCGTCCTGCTCGCACGTACCCACCTGCTGTATGTTCTTCTTGCTCGGCTCCCTTGGACAGTTCCCAGTAAGTGCGGGTTTAGGTGCGGCACCTTTAAGTCATAGAGGCAGAGAATAGGTAATAATAAATACATAATATAATTAAATAAATAATGATTATGTATTCTACATACAGAACGACCACTCCCCGCCCCCCTCTGACTTCAGATACCCCACCTCACCTCACACTTTCTAGGGAAACTTGAGTGTAGCCAAGCAAGGGAATGCAGTCAGGCGCGCGCACTGGATGATTATTTTACCAATTCCTTCAAGAATATTACCTATCTATATTCCAAAGAATTTTGGCGGACGACCATGTAATTTGAGACCCCAGACTTAGAGGTCCCGAACATGAATGAAACTTAGTAAAATACCGTGTAGAATGAAACTAAACTGACAAAAAAGTAAATTGGTTGTAACCTGTAGAAGTTGGGGGAAAGATATTTTTCCTTATGATTCCTTTTGTATAAAGTGTGTGAAACTCATAATCATTGTTATTGATAGTCCACTCAATCATCTATGCATTCATTGTGTTTATTTAGTAATGAAAATTCACGATAATCGTACAATATTATGATAATGGAAGAAAACGAAATCACACACTATCAGTTCAACCAATACAAGCCAAATACGTTCCGTAACGTCCAAAAAATACCACAATGATAATATTAGATGAAAATAGCTGTGTCGCGGTTGCGTTTTGCTACTGCTTTTTGGATGATTTGTCTATTTTACTGGTAATTTCTACTTTTGAATCCGGACTTCTGGAGATGCGGAAGTTTTTTAATAAAAATGCCTTAATTTTTTCTTTTTATAATAATTATGACCGCCGCTGTCCTGAAGGGCTTTTAGCAGGCTTTTAGTTTTCGTAAAAATGGATGGGTCCAAATTTTTCACTTTTCCCTTTCTATATTCAGCAGTTTCGACTTTGTGTTATCTGTCTGTCTGTCAACCAGTCACTGAAATGTTTAGTGTAGAAGATTTCAACGAACAATATCAAAGTTACTCCGAAATTCTAACCTTACTTACTACCGAGCAATACCGACGAGAGAGCCAGCACTTAGTTAGAACAATTATAACCGGTTATTACTGCCTATTACTGGTTCGGATCAGACAATGGCGCTTCTGCCTTCGGATGCCACATTGTATGGTACAGAATAGAAAATCTTGATTTCTAAATGGGTAACTTTATTTATTTGAAACAATTTGACAAATTACAATAACGAAATAAAGAATATAGAAAGAAAGAAGAAGAAAATATAATATTTATCTTATCTTATATAATCTTAATAACAAACGTAAAATAAAATGATTACATAATAATTAATAATAATCATTAATTTATACAATTAGCAAAATGCCTCGTCCTAAGGATGTACAATCAAAAATCCACGACAAACTTCGTCGTAAGAAAGTATAGATAATAATCTACAACACGTTTCGTCACCAGTAAAATAATCCATCATAATATAGTAATCTTTGGTCCACGTTTCTTTTTTTGGTGTTCTTTGTAGTTTTAAGGGTAAAGTGCTTAGGGAGTGGAAACTTATTTCGGTAAACAAAATATTTGTTGCCCTAAAACAATAAATTCATACAAATATAAACGATATAATAACTAAACGACCTGTGAGGTATTTGCATATGTAGTCTTACCACCTTTATAATGCTTTGATGCAGTTGATTATTTTTATTATAAAACCATGTGAACCAATCAGGAAGCTCGACGGACGCGCGGCAAAAATGACCTGCTTCTATTGGTCGATAGATTTGGCGTTTGACGTATGACCAACGCGATCGAGAATCCGTCGGACAGCACAGCAGTCGATTTCGCACTTTAAACTAGTAAACATAAAGTTGTTTTTATTATTATCTATGGCTATTGGAAATGTTTTTCCCAGTCTGCACAAACAAAGATTGACGACACACCAAATAAACATGGTCATACTTACTAAGCATAAATGAATATTCATAACACCGATATGATCTCAATTTGCATACGTCTTTCCAGATACAAGAGTAACGTCAATTATCTCGCTTACTCATGCGAATTGACAATAGTGTCAAAACGAGAGACAAGGCTGTACGACGGGAGTGGGATTCATTGAATCTGTTAATTGGCACCTGGTAGTGGTCCAAAGAAACAATGGCAAACGCCGCCGTCAGCTTCTACCTTGACATGTTATAGCTTGTACGTGCAATTTATGAGAGGAAGGCGGTTGACCATGTTCACTGTCTTCTTTGACACATAAAAAATGTACACCCTTGCAATGTAACCATGTTTGCTTGCTACTCGAGAACTGCTCAATTTCATCGTTTCCTTTTTCATTTACGTACTTACGTATTAACCTACAGCGAAATAAAAAGTTTAAAACGATACTTAGTAGTGTTCACAGGCGACAAGCTCACAGAGTATAAGAAATGCAAGTGCAATTAATTTATGAACATAGTATAACATTTCAAATATTTATAACATTCTCCTTGGTGAATACAGTAGTGAGAATATTAATTATTCTTACGACTTAGGCTGGATTTGACCAAACTTTCATATAAAGAAGAGTAACTAACTATACAAGAAACAATTTAACAACCCTGAAATAACTTCATTCTTCCTACACCCATACTTAATATATCTATGCCCATACCAAGAACATTGTATATAGTATCCTGTGTAAGCTTTTCATTTGTAAGTTGTCATTGGAACGAAAACGTTTACGCAATTGTGAAGTTCGAATATCCGGGTAGAGACCCAGATTAAATCGCTTATAACCTGAAACTTGTACCCCACATAATTGTCCACCCACAATTGCGGAAACGTTCGGGATAGTAACGAATTCAGTTGGAAAATTGAAATTTTAAACAAAAAAATAGCGTGTTTCACTTACCTTTTCAAGTCGTTAATTATTTTGCTGCCTGCCAATTTACTGCTAAGATGGTTTTATGGTTTCTTATGTATTTTATTGAACCTCTAAATTTTCAATTCTGGAAAATACTGACGGCATTTTTCAGTTGTTCAGTAAATGCACTTGAATTCTTCGACTTCGTTCCGCTTTCTTTTAATGAAAGTTCTTAATGGTTATGTTTTAAGGTATGACTCTTGTAAGATTATTTTCTTTTCAAGCGACGAACAAAGTAGGTACTTTAACAATAGTCAAACTACTTAGTACTTGCTGAGTTATTTTTACCTTTAGGTTTTTAGAACAATACGAGCCTTTACCCGCGACTTCGTCCACATAAATTATATACCAGATTTTAAGTCAGACGATAAGCTATCGAACAAAAAAAGTTTCATCAAAATCGGTTCAGTAGTTTTTGCGTGATACTCGAACAAACAAACAAACAAATAAACAAACAAACAGACAGACAAAAAATCCAAAAATCGGTGATTTGGAATCAGAGACAGGTAAAAACCATGTCGTAATTTTTTTTTGTAAATAACTTCAATGTACTGACACATTTCTGTTACAGTTTTATAATAGTTTAGATTAGATTGGTTTCTATGACAGAACACTACATCTGGAAATATCATAAGGTACGTATGGGTAGGTATGTGAAGTCCAGGTGGAGTGACGCCCATGCACCATTGCGGTTAGGCATGTGCCACTGTGTAGATATCCTATATAGAGATACAGCTTCATAAAAGCTCGCTGCGCTGGCGGCCGGTATATGGTATATTATAGCCCAATCGATGTTTCTACCAAATTAATAAATATCCCTACGTAACGAAAGCTTTATTTGAGCAGCAGCTGTCAGTGCACTCATAAATAGCATACTTGTGCATACTTCCCGCAACGCGCGTCATGTGTGAGTGCGTCGAAAATGGCTGCTTCACTTTCTGTAGTTATATCTATTCAAGCGATTTTAATACAAATTGTACCCAGTAGAATAATTGACACGAAAAGAAGAAGAAGTACAAAATTACCCATTCTGAAACCTCAGAACATCCATCCACGTTTCACTGATAGCACCGAAACTCTGTGTTGTATGTAGTACTCACTTATGCATGTAATATAATTATAATATGCATAATGTATGCATATAATTACAGATTATTTTATTTTTAAGTACTTCACTGCCATTCGGGATTTCTTTCTTTTGAGCTACCCCACTTAACTATTTTCGTTAGTTAATTCCTTTACCCTAAGGTTGTCTCAAAGAAATCGCTTTTTAGCGGTAAGACCGTCTTATTTGTACCTACTTGTAATCCCTTATATTTATTCAAATGTATGTTCTGTTTTGGTGTGCAATCACTATCACTACCATAGTAGATAGTATAAAACAAAGTCGCTTCCCGCTGTCTGTCTGTCCCTATATTGTATGCTTAGATCTTTAAAACTTCGCAACGGATTTTGATGCAGTTTTTTTAATAGATAGAGTGATTCAAGAGGAAGGTTTATATCAGCATTGCAACCGTGCAAAGCCGGGGCGGGTCGCAAGTAAAGTATAATTGATTGATTGAAATCACTACACGAGCTATGGTCGAGTAACGCAACTGTCGATGGTGCTAATAATGAGGGAGTACATCTGTGTTATGCGCACAAAAGTGTGTGTGTCTCGATTTCCACAATGAAATCAAATATCTTACTGCTTTCGTAATCAAGCAAATCACTGTAGTGTAAAATCGATTAGAAGCGTCATTATTTCCTCCTGATTAAAATTTCAGCGACCAAAAGTATCTCACAATTTTCCCTTTTCGTTTTTCTCTTAAATCTAGAATTTCAGACGGACAGACGGGGATTTTTTTTTTCATTTTTATTTTAATTAAAACCCGAGGTGTCATCTGTCAGTCTTTAATTAATGTTCGTTCATTTACAATTGTCGAGGAGTTCGTAGAGTTTCAACGCCGGGGTCGTGAGGTTAAAAGGCGTAGGCATCTAGGTTACTTTTATAAATATATCGTGGACATTGTCACACAAATTATCTAAGTCACATTTAAAGTACCAGAATCTAACCTGAACTTGTATTATGATGAGTGATGACTATACAACGATATAGAATACATAATGATACAAACATCCTTGACTCGGGTTCAAATTTCACGTCAAGTTTACAATTTTATTATAATTAAATTGAAAAAGGCGATGCGGTGCTGCCAGATGAGGTTCAACCCTAAAACTGTAAAAAATGAGAGCTTACATCTGCCAACAAACTGTCTTGCAGTTTGGCAGATTTAATGTAAAGAAACCTTTTTTGGAACGTCTTTTGGATAAATAAATGAATTGAATTGAACGACCCGCCCCATAGAAATATTAATTTACTGCCCGCACCTCCCCGGCCCGGGGCCTGCCCTGCCCCGCGCTCGCCACGCGCTCAACTCGCGTTCTCCCCGCACTAAAAATGCATTGGTTGCAATTTGAGTCTTATGACACCATAAGGCCGCGTCCAGACGACCCGTACTCGCCTCGCGCCGTGGGAAAAGAATTTCAGCATTTTCAATATTTTTAGTTGGGGGATGATCAGACCGTCAAACTGAACAACTTTCTCTATGACACCAACATCAAAATCGCGAAAAAACCAGCTCTTCCGTACAAAACTGAAAATATACTGGAGCTAAATGTATGGGACAGCAGATTTTCTTTCGCGATTTCGATGTTGGTCCCATAAATAAAGTTGTTCAGTTTGATGGTCTGATCATCCCCTTAAAAAGAGTCAGCTTAGTAAGAAGGACCCTGTATACACGTACTTAGGTTTGTGTTAGTCACGGACACTTTTTTTTTCGAGAATTTTGTCCTAGACTTTTTTTTGATAATTTTGTCCTAGACTCGGCGTCCATTATTTTGTAGGTACGTCAATGGGATTATAAATTCAATAAAATTTCCAGAGATATCTGGACTGAACGATCTTCTAATCATAGGGTACCTTATTATTCAACGGAACCCTAAAACAGATACGTACGTACAATTTACCAATAGGACTTACTATTTACCAATAGGTTTTCCCACTAAGTACAGATTCACCAACAAGGACAAAAGGAGGTAAACACTTTAAGCCGGGTCTACTAACATTATATATTTATTTGGATACGGCCTATATTTTATTCACGAGTTGATTCCTAAAGGTACAATATAACAATACAACAGTATCGATACTATCAATAAAGAATTCGTCGAGATATTATAGGGTTCATAGTGAGCTGAAATAAATACAATTTCATTTCATTATATAGGTTCCTTCTTAAATATGCTGACACTTTTTTAAGGGAATGATCAGACCATCAAACTGAACAACTTTCTATATGGGAACAACATCCAAATCGTGAAAAAAAATCTGCTTGCCCATACAAAACTGCAAACCTACCCGAGCCAAATGTATGGGACAGCATTTTTTTTTTCGCTATTTCGACGTTGGTCCCATAGAGAAAGTTGTCCAGTTTGATGGTCTGATCATTCCCTTAAATTATATTTGCTCAAGAAAACAATGTTGGTATAGCTGATTAGTGATTAAAGTGAGTAAATTGTTTTTCTCTTTTCAGTTAATAGTTTTTTTTATGCAGTCGGGTTTTTTAGTCTTGTGTCTAAATGGTAGCATAAAAGTACTATAATATATATAATATATATTTGGAATTGTCTGTTTACCAGCTTTCATTTGATATCCATATTGTAATTTTATACAAGAAAAAATTTTTATTCCCCCTCTTTTTTTAAATCGCAACCGCCTTATTAAAATAATATAGCCTATGTCACTCTCACGATTTTTACAAATCTAACGACACCTGATACGTCAAAATCCATCAAGCCGTTTAGGCTGTAGGCCGTGCCAAAGAAATATACATACAAACATACATACATACATACATACATATATACATACATACATACGCTCGAAAAACATAACCCTCCTTCTGGCGCAGTCGGGTAAAAAGTGTCAGCATAATATTAAGAAGGACCCTGTATATGCTTGGTGAGCGTAGTTGGTGAGTGTCTACGGGCACTACGAATGGTGGTTATTCATGTTTCATTGTCGTTATGGGTACCACAGTGCTTCCAAAGAAACGTTAAGCTTTTGGCCTCTGAAAGTGCCACTAGATGGCGTTTTAGCTCAAAATTCCAAATCAGAGGTATCATACAGCAGGTTGAATAATGCCTGTAATTATCATGCTGCTACCAAAAATGTTGTATAGTAACTATACTCCTTTCCAAATAGTAGCGAAATTTTAAGGCTATTTTGCATTATGGAAACAGAGATTTGAAACACTTACTCTCACTTATAATATTCTTAAAACAGCTTTTGTACCGTCCAAAATATGTCGGATAGTATATCTTTCTGATAAAAATATAACATTTGGTAATCAGAATTGGCCAGAAAGCTAAATAGGAATCTGAAAATCTTGTCGCCGTTATTTGGAATGCAGTATAGATTGTGCACTACAGTGCTGGCAACGAGACCAGTAAGATTCCCAGAACACTTGTGTGTCCCTTTCTAACTAGGGTGTTGGCAACACGTTAGAAAGAGACACACCAGTATTCCGAGGCGATACATTTGCTTGGTTGTCAGCTGACAACAACATTGAAGGAAATTACTACATTTTACGTAACATTAGAGTTTATTTTGCATTCTCCACGTAATTAGAGAGTCCACTTATGATTACAGGGTGTAACAAAACACCCTAGTAATACTTAATGGGGGTATTTCAGACCATCAAACTGAACAACTTTCGCTATGGAGCCAACATTGAAATCGCGAAAAAAAAACTGTTCTTTCATACAAAACTGCAGTCCCGTCTCGACTCAAATGTATGAGACGGCAGATTTTTTTTATTTTTTCTCGACGTTGGCTTCATAGTGAAAGTTGTTCAGATTGATGGTCTGAACTGAAGCACCCCCTTAAGTATTACTAGGGTGTTTTGTTACACCCTGTGTACAATGTTCTTGGCTGCTACTTCAACTATTCCATTCAGTGTGTTAATCACAGATCACAAAAACTAAAGGGAGATTGGTGTACGTGTACATTTAAAACGGGTAGTAATGTCCTATGTATTGTCGCTACTGCTTGTTAATATATTGTGCTAAAGATTCTACCCTATACGTCCAATAATGTAAATTTGGAGGTTACGTAAGTGACATTTTTGATGTTATTATATGGACAACACTCGGCCTCTTTTGAGTGAAATGTAATGTTAAGTTTAGTAATGACCAGTTCATTACATTACATTGATGATTCCGTGCTTCGGATGGCACGTTAAGCCGTTGGTCCCGGCTACTATCACTGGTGGTAGTAGTCGTTACATAAAAACCACGTCAGAGGCCGTAAGGCGGTCTGAAAAAACTCTGACACCAGGGATCAACAAACACGATAAGAAGATTACATTACATTCATTCAGAACGATAGGCTTCATGATAATCAGCTTATACTGAGGGTTCAGTACATAACACCGAAAGATAAATAGTCGAACCCCAATATGAACGAATTAATAAACTGGTCCATGATTTGTTAAAGGATTATGTTTTACAATTATGCTGATATGCCTACAACAAATTGTAATTAGTAGGTATTCAAGCAACGGATCCTAAAAAAATATTACTATCAGTTTAAAATAACAATGTGCATGACCTTGAAGGGCCGTTGGATAACTTCACTCGGTTGACAAAGGAATGTAGACTCTATGCAAAGGAAATAATCATTTGAATGACTCGAGTGAAGTTCGTGTGATTGAGTGACATCACATTTGCGAGCGAGGTCATGCACATTGTTATTTTAAACTGTGCATGTACCTATTTCTTTCCTGTGAAAAGTATTTGTCGAAAAAAAATGCTTTCTAATTATTATATGCTAGCACTTGAATAACAAAACGATACGATTTTGTTTGTTTTGTTTGGAAATGTACTTCTAGAATTTTTTACCTAAATATACATGTTTTGATCTGACAACTTTGTCAATATGAGTGCTGTCGCATGCCTGTTATTAGTACATAAGTTAGAATATTGTCCTCATCATTTATCTGTATACTGTTTTACTTGTGTACCGTTGGCATGTCTAATAAATAAATAATAAATAATAGATACCAAAGAAAATTTATGACGAGACCTCAATCAGTGTAATAATAAGATATTTTTATAGGAGTTATTGCAAACGGCAGCTATTCAACATCGCTTTTCAAATATCAGCAAAACTCATTATCGGTCTTGAGTTTATTATCTTTTTTATCTTTAGTATAAGCTCAGTAATGAATAAATGTCTTTATTATTATTGTATCCCGGATCTTTAGAGATACAATAATTAGCTTAGACATTTATAAAGATACTCGTAAAACAATAATAAACTCAAGACCGAAAATGAGTTTAGCTGATCTAATATTATTGTGTGTGTACATTGAAGATATTTACAAAAAAAAGATTACGATATGGTTTTTAGTCCCTGATTCCAAATCATCAATTTATGGATTTTTTGTCTGTCTGTCTGTCTGTTTGTTTGTTTGTGTGTTTGTTTGTTCGAGCATCACGCTAAAACTACTGAACCGATTTTAATGAAACTTTATTTGTTTGATAGCTTGTGATGGCGATAGCTTTTGATAGCTTATGATGGCGATAGCTCTTGACGGCCCACAGTATGTTTTTGGGCCTGAAAAACGGTCAGGGTCCTTTTATTCGTGTAATCTTTAGTATTGTTACGGCCGCTGTCAAACGTCAAACGTAAAGAAGGCATTCGAAAATTCGGCCGGCTCATTAACAATCGCCGTTGTCCTACGGTCTAAGGTTCCGCCTCCCATGCTAGGGGGTGACGGTTCGAATCCGATCCGCGCCAAAAATATTTCTAGATTTTCGTGTTTTTAGAAATGTTCTAGAAGGTAGAGAGAGAAGGAATATTTAAAAAGGGACCAAAAGGTCTAGGGGTGTCTAGGAACTTCGAGAAAGGAGGCGAAATTACGAATATTTGAAAAGAACCAGAAAAGTGGGCGTGTCTTCGATCGGTTTCGAAAAAGGAACGCGGGGTTAGAACTATCTGGAGGAAAACAATCGAGTAAAGAAAAGAAGATCGAAAAAAGGGTATTCCGGAATGTTCTGCGGGATATAAAAAGGCGGCGAATTTCGACTGGCGGCAGTATTTGGTTTTACAGTGAACAGTGCGAAACAAAAGGAAGAAAAGTAAAAGTGGAAAAGTACTAGTGAAGAGAAAAGTGCTAAGAGTGGAACAGTGAGTAGACTAGTGTCAGTGTAGTGCGTGACGTCATAGTGTCGGTGTAGTACGTGACGTCATAGTGTCAGTGTAGTGTGTGACGTCATAGTGTCGTACGTCTTGACGTCATAGTGTCGTACGTCGTGACGTCATAGCCGTGACGCGTGTCGTGTCGTCACAGTAGTGACGTGGTGGACTGTGAACAGTGACAGTAAGTGGTGCACGGGGAATCCCTGCGAGGAGGACCCGGTGAAGTGAACCGTTTAGGGGAACCTCTGCGAGGTGGACCGTTTGTAAGTTTAACCCAAATAAACTCTGTAAAATTGGACTTAGCGTTTCACTCCAATCCCGGAACCCGTAGCTCGTAACATTTGGTGTCAGAAGTGTGGGATTGGAGTAAGATGCCGCTGGTGCCAAAGGAGTTAAAGGGAGTCACCACCCGGGCCATGTCGGAAGCGCGCCAGGAAGGTGCGAGCCCTGCAACTGAGGTGCAGCGAACTCCGGAGAGACGACCTGAGGGAGGTGAAGTGCAGCGCACTCCGGAAAAGAACCCAGGGAACTTCCTCTATCAAATCCAACGCATGATGGAGGAACAACTGCGCGCACTGAAAGATGATCAGGCTCGCCGGCAGGAGGAACAGGCGCGCCGGCAGGAAGACCAAATGCGCACAATGCAGGAGGCGCTTCATAAAGATATCACGGAAGGCTTGCAACAGGCGGTAGAGAGAGTCGAAGCCGTAGAAGGGAGGTTGGATCGTGTGAAGGGAGAGCTCGAAGGGAGGTTAGATCATGTAAAGGGTGAGTTCGGAGGGAGGCTGGATCGTGTAGAGGGTGAGTTCGCCAAGATCCGGCGAGAGGTTGAGCAGAGCAGATCTCATAGTCGTGTCGCTGCTGTTTTTGACTCACCCATTCAACCGAAAGGTGTCAAGACTCCGGTTTACGATGGACTGACGTCATGGCCCGCCTTCAAGCTACAATTTGAGACGGCGATGAAAGTTAACGGCTGGGGCAAAGAAGAGGCGCAGTCTGCGTTGACATTAGCACTCCAGGGACAGGCTCTCACTGTGCTGGAAGCTGTTGGTGCTGGTGAAAATCTGACATTTGACAAGCTTTTCGGAGCTTTGGAGGCTAGATTCGGCGACGGACATCTCGAGCACATGTATTGGGCGCGATTGAAGGAACGGAACCAACATGCTAACGAGAGTCTGCAGCAATGGTCCGTGGAAGTGGAGAAGCTCGTGCGTAAGGCTTTCCAGTCATCACCAGCAGCCATCGATGACATGCTCCTGCAGGCCTTTACGGATGGGATACGGGACCCGGAGGTGCGAGCTGCCGTGCGACTTGGGCACCATAGCACTCTCAGGGACGCTGTTGCCCATGCATTGGAGGTGGAGGCCGTACGACAGGATTCTCGTTCCGCTCGCCTCAGGGAGATTATTGTGACTAGAGCCGCACCGCCAAGGAATCGAAGCGTCGGTTTTGTGTGCTACGAGTGTGGTGAACGAGGGCATATTCGCAGCTCCTGTCCGAAGCGCACAGGTCGTCGGGATATAGGAGTCTCGACTGATGAGCAGCAGGAAAACTAAAACCAGCCAGGGCTGCGGGGTGGGCGCTGGCCGGTTATGTTGCAACCCCAACCATAAGAGTCAAACAGACATCAGACGGAAATAGTCTGTTAGTCGAAGGAGAGGTCAATGGTAGAATCTGTCAACTAACTTTAGATACCGGAGCTTCGAGAACAGTGATCAATACTCGACTGATAAACGAGATGGAAAGTTATCAGAAACGACTTCTGCAACAAACCAACCTGCAGTTAACAACAGCTACCGGCCAGCGCATACCTGTCAACGGGGAGTTGGGAGTTTCAATTAAGATCGGGGAAACTCCTTTCAAACATGAGGTGATTGTAGCTGAAATAGTGGACGATTGCATCATTGGCTTAGATTTCTTACAAAATCACCAGTGCAGTATAGACATGAAAAACGGAGTGCTACGGTGTAACACAGAGGAGGTTCCGATGAAAGGTGGATCGTCGGGAAAGGTCTACTGTGTGAGAAGAACAGTTCTCAAACCTAGATCACAGACCTTGGTACCTGTCGTTTTGCCCAAGAGTAACGATGGGAGATTACCACGGAGATGTGCTGTGATAGAGAAAGTTAAAACTGAAACTTCTTGGATTCCGGCAAGGACAGTTGTTGGATCAGTTTCATCTACCTCAATCCCGATACTTAACGTTGGAGATGTGGACCTGACGATTGAGAAGGGGGAGGTTGTTGGTCACTGCGAGGAAGTTTTATGGTTGCGACAATGTGTGGAAAATCCTCCTAGGAAACATAAGGCTGAGGAGGATGTAGTATCCAAAGTTATGGAAGACTCCAGCAAGGACCTGACTAAGCTACAGGCTGTGAAAGCGAAGAACTTGCTGCGGCGTTTTTCAGACCTATTCTCCCAGAACGACGCAGATATTGGTAGAACAGACTTGGTGAAGCACACGATTAATACGGGAGATGTAGCGCCAATCAAGCAACGACCTAGGCGCATTCCGTTTGCTCGTGAGAAGGAAGTGGAGGGAATGATAGAGGACATGAGAAGGAATAACATCATCGAACCTTCATCAAGTCCCTGGTGTTCACCTGTAGTTCTCGTCAAGAAAAAGGATGGCTCAACGAGATTTTGTGTGGATTATCGGCAGCTGAATGAAGTAACGAAGAAAGACAGCTACCCCTTGCCAAGGATCGACGACACCTTAGACACTTTGAATGGAATGAAATGGTTTTCAACGCTCGATCTGAAAAGTGGGTACTGGCAAGTGGACGTAGACCCTAAAGACAAGGAGAAAACCGCGTTTTCCACCGGGAAAGGACTGTGGCAGTTCAAGGTAATGCCATTTGGATTGAGTAACGCCCCTGCGACTTTCGAGAGATTGATGGAACATGTCCTAGCTGGAATTCTGGGTGACACGTGTCTTGTCTACCTGGACGACATCATCATTGTTGGGCGAGACTTTGATGACCACCTGAAAAAGTTGGAGAAAGTCTTCGAAAGACTACGTGGAGCCAATCTTAAATTGAGTCCAAAAAAATGTTCTTTCTTCAAACGACAGGTCAATTACCTTGGACATGTAATCTCTGAGAGAGGAGTCGAGACCGATCCTGCCAAAACTGCTGCTGTGAGGGAGTGGCCAACACCGAAAGATAAGACACAAGTTAGAGCTTTTCTTGGACTCTGCTCTTACTATCGTCGTTTTGTGAAAGGGTTTTCGGACATCGCAAAGCCGCTACATCGACTTACGGAAGAAAAGAGGACGTTCACATGGGATTCAGAATGTGAGGAGGCTTTTATGGAGTTAAAGGAACGTCTGAGTAAGGCACCAATTCTTGGATATCCCGATGTCCAGGGTGAATTTGTTGTAGACGCAGACGCCAGTAACATCGGGATTGGAGGTGTGCTCTCGCAGCGACATGGTGAAAAGGAAACTGTAATAGCCTACTTCAGTAAATCATTATCTAGACCTGAGAGGAACTACTGTGTTACCAGACGAGAATTATTGGCCGTGGTGAAGACTGTACAACACTTCAAGAAGTATCTGCTGGGACGTAAATTTTTAGTCAGGACAGACCACGCTGCGCTGAAATGGTTACTCCAATTTAAGAACCCGGAAGGTCAAGTTGCAAGATGGTTGGAGCAACTACAGGAATTCAACTTTGAAGTAGAGCATCGAAGTGGAAGAGTTCACTCCAATGCAGACGCACTGTCAAGAAGACCATGTCCAGAAGATTGTAAGCATTGCAGCAAGCAAGAAGGGAAGGAAACAGTTTCACTCAAGGTTATTAGAACTGATGCCATCAACGATGAGTGGGGAAACGAGGCAATGCGTCGCGAACAGGAAAAGGACTCAGGAGTCGGGCCAATCCTGAACTGGTTAAAGAGTGATGGTTCTAAGCCTCAGTGGAGCGAGGTGGCAAAGTACGGGGCAGTCACGAAGGGACTTTGGGCTCAGTGGAAGAGCCTCATCATGCATAACGGATTACTCTGTAGAAAATGGGAGACATCGGATGGAAAAGACTCGTATCTGCAGTTGGTGGTCCCGCAAGCTAAGGTGAAAGAAATTCTGAGAGTTTTTCATGACGGAACTTCCGGAGGGCATTTGGGTGTAAAGAAAACCTTGGAGAAAGTAAAGGAAAGATTTTACTGGTTGCATTGCAGAGACGATGTGGAAGATTGGTGCCGCAAGTGTACAGTCTGCGCAGCTGTAAAGGGACCTCATACGAGGAGCAGGGCAGCAATGAAAATTTATAATGTTGGGGCGCCTTGGGAGCGAATCGCTTTGGATGTCGCGGGACCATTTCCAGTCACTAAATCGGGGAACCGGTATATACTTGTGGTAATGGATTATTTCACAAAGTGGCCAGAAGTATTTGCCATTCCAAATCAGGAAGCGGTCACTGTGGCTACCAAGTTGGTGAATGAAGTTTTCTGCCGGTTTGGGGTTCCGCTGGAAATGCACAGTGATCAAGGCAGGAACTTTGAGTCACAGTTGTTCCAGGAAGTTTGCAAAATTTTCGGAATCCATAAGACCCGGACTACTCCTTATCACCCGCAGTCTGACGGCATGGTGGAGCGATTCAATCAAACTTTGGAACGGCATCTTGCAAAGGTCGTCGATAATCATCAAGATAACTGGGACGAGTACATACCTATTTTCCTGTTGGCCTATCGAACCGCTGTTCATGAGAGTACTTCGGCAACTCCAGCAATAGCAAACTTCGGGAGAGAGTTGAAACTTCCAGCAGATTTGCTATCAGGATGCGCACCAGGCACTCCTAAAAGTATCAGTGACTATGTGAGCGAACTGCGGGAGAAAATGGTCGACATTTATGAACAACTTCGAGAAGCAGGTCAAAACTCAAGTGACCGTTCAAAGACACGATATGACCGAAAAGCGAACTATGCTGGGTTTGAGGAAGGAACATCAGTTTGGCTGCATAATCCAGTTCGAAGGAAAGGGAAGAGTCCGAAGTTGCAGGCAAGTTGGGAAGGACCGTATGAGGTAGTGACCAGGATAAATGACGTCACCTATCGAATTCGACGATCGCCAAGGAGCCCGTTGAAGATAGTGCACGTGGACCGGTTGGCTCGATATTTCGGCAGTAACGATGCTCGGGACGAGCAGAACTAAGGGAGGGGCAGTGTTACGGCCGCTGTCAAACGTCAAACGTAAAGAAGGCATTCGAAAATTCGGCCGGCTCATTAACAATCGCCGTTGTCCTACGGTCTAAGGTTCCGCCTCCCATGCTAGGGGGTGACGGTTCGAATCCGATCCGCGCCAAAAATATTTCTAGATTTTCGTGTTTTTAGAAATGTTCTAGAAGGTAGAGAGAGAAGGAATATTTAAAAAGGGACCAAAAGGTCTAGGGGTGTCTAGGAACTTCGAGAAAGGAGGCGAAATTACGAATATTTGAAAAGAACCAGAAAAGTGGGCGTGTCTTCGATCGGTTTCGAAAAAGGAACGCGGGGTTAGAACTATCTGGAGGAAAACAATCGAGTAAAGAAAAGAAGATCGAAAAAAGGGTATTCCGGAATGTTCTGCGGGATATAAAAAGGCGGCGAATTTCGACTGGCGGCAGTATTTGGTTTTACAGTGAACAGTGCGAAACAAAAGGAAGAAAAGTAAAAGTGGAAAAGTACTAGTGAAGAGAAAAGTGCTAAGAGTGGAACAGTGAGTAGACTAGTGTCAGTGTAGTGCGTGACGTCATAGTGTCGGTGTAGTACGTGACGTCATAGTGTCAGTGTAGTGTGTGACGTCATAGTGTCGTACGTCTTGACGTCATAGTGTCGTACGTCGTGACGTCATAGCCGTGACGCGTGTCGTGTCGTCACAGTAGTGACGTGGTGGACTGTGAACAGTGACAGTAAGTGGTGCACGGGGAATCCCTGCGAGGAGGACCCGGTGAAGTGAACCGTTTAGGGGAACCTCTGCGAGGTGGACCGTTTGTAAGTTTAACCCAAATAAACTCTGTAAAATTGGACTTAGCGTTTCACTCCAATCCCGGAACCCGTAGCTCGTAACAGTATTCATCATTTTGAAACCAAGAGTAGAACTCCCGTGCGTCAATTTTACTTAGATATTGGGATATAAAATAATTTTTTTTTTCTATGGTTTCCTAAAAAACCATAGAAATCGTTAAAACTCTAGAAATATTTAATTTTTATTTTATCTGTTTATGCATTTATTTAGTAACTTAAATTAGGTTTATTATCATGAAAACAGTGTTAATTTATAGTTTATCGGGTGGGAGTTACATCGAATATAACCAATTTTAGGTTTTTATTTTTTATTGAATTATTTGCACGAATTGGGATTCAATTTCTTTACTAAGTTGCAGTTCTAGCATCAAGGAACACCTCCTTAAAATACCATATATAAATCTCACAGGATCCAGAAGTTACAGCATTCTAAAGTTTCGGTGTTAGGGCTGACACCTAACAAAATTCTAAAAATTATTACTTTTTTGTTGGAAAAATATGACATTATGTGCTACTAAACAAGCAATTATAGGCAGGTACTTATGTATGTATGTACGTATACCATGGTATTGTTAAAAACGCCTAAATGATTACTAAATATAAAAATCTTGCACTAGAGGTTTCTGGCGTATAAAAAATAGCCGCAACTTTAAAAAAATCGTTCTTTATATTATTATTCATCTGTTTTATTTAGCTTCAATCCGTATGTCTGTTTATTTATTATATTATGTTTATTCCAAATCTCGCAACAGCTTTTTCAACTACTTTTACCTAATCGATTCTTATGAAGCTTTGCACGCGAACTAAGCCCCATCGACACTTACCTTTCAAATTCCACTACGCAACTTTAGCAGGAATGATGAATTTTGATAGGTACTAAAAATAAAAATATAAAAACAGACTTAAAAAATTACTGGTTTTTTTACATTGCAGTGTACCTAACACTTAAAACCTAAGTACCGATATTTACAATGTTCTACATACATACATACATACATATTCTCACGCCTGTCTCCCACTGGGGTAGGCAGAGACAACGGAACGCCACCTGCTACGATCCTGACATACCTCTCTAGCTTCCTCCACATTCATAAGACCTTTCATGCATGTTCGTCGGTTTCGGGTAGATCTGACCTGGCCCTTCTTAAGCACGTCGCCAATTTGGTCCGTATATGTACGTCTAGGCCGTCCCCTTCCAACATTTCCACTTACGCTTGCCTTATAAATTGCTCTCGTCAAACTGCTCTCATCCATTCTTTCCACATGACCAAACCATCGCAACATACCTTTCTCTATTTTTGTCACTACATCCTCTTTCAGACCACAGCGTTCTCTAATAAAACTATTTTTCAATTTATCCATCACATTTACACCACACATACTTCTCAATGAGCGCATTTCCACTGCGTTAATCCTACTTTCATGCGTCTTCTGCCATACCCAAGATTCACTTCCATACATCAATGTCGGGACTAACACTCCATTATGAACTGCCATCCGTGCCTTTTTGGACACGTGTTGGCTTTTCACAGAGGAATTCAGAGCTCCATTTACCCTATTTCCGGCATTCACTCTTCTCTCAATATCACTCTGACACTTACCGTCTCTGGTAAACATGCATCCCAAGTACACAAACTCATTCACCTGTTCCAATTTTTCATCACCAATCATAATACTACATAAGGTACGGTCGTCATTATCATTCCTCTCTAACACCATAACTTTTGTCTTACTTACATTCACTTTCATTCCTTTCTTTTTAAACGATTCATTCATGCAAGTCACCATCGCCTGCAAGTCATTCGCCGACGATGCAAGTAGAACTTGATCGTCGTACAATGTTCTATACGATATAAATACATACATACATAAACTCACTACCGTAATACCTTTCGGGGTGGTCAGAAACATTGCTACAACTACCAATTACAACGATATAAATCTTGCGTTTAGTTAGTTTCGGAAGTAGGTACCTACCTACTTTCTTGGGTATCTGTCTCATACGTTTTTATTAAGAACGGCTGAACCTGATCCCTAGAAAATTCTTTTCCACCTTAATAGCATGGTTGCAAGCATTCTTAAATAAATTGTAGTATAAAGTACTTGAAATTTGTTATAGTACTTGAAATTTGATGCTAAGGTTTCTGTTTGATGCCCCAAATACTAATTCTAAATCAGCAGGTTATTAAATCTTTTGTATAGGTAGGTAGTACGCGTGCAGCATCATGATTTAAAGAACGAAGGTTAACATTTACATTATGTCATAATACCATGAGGATTGAACACGTAATGCCAAGTTTCAATCGGTTAAGGGCACTGCCGCGCCCCCAGATTACCCCCTTTTTCATTCGTTGATCTCTAATTTATGACGTCATATAGTAAAAAGCTTGATTTTTCCCTGTCCGCAGCATAATATCTTTTAGATCATTAATTTAAGATAGCGAACGTCTGTGGTGATAAAGAATAAAAACAGACCTAAAATAACCGGAATTAAAATTTTGTTTAAAGTGACAACCCTAAAACCAAAATTATCAGAAAGAACTTTAGAAGTTAATAACTCCCATATCCTGCGAGATTTAGATCTGATTTTTTTATTAGACATCAATAGTGTGGCCCTTAATCTTAAAGAGTCAAAATTGAATCCCAAAAACTGACTGTATAGAAATAAAAAATAAAAAACGAGAAACATTAAAATTAATAATTTCGTCATTTACATAAATGTTTGAGAACTTTTGTAATGTGTATAAAATACATCGTTTATTGTTTTATTATACTGAATTGAGAAAAAAGAAAAAAAACGGATTATTTTGAAGTTATAGTAATATTTTGAAAACTCCAGAAAAAAATTAAAAAAATCATATCTCAATATTTAAGCAGAATTGACGCACGGGAGTTCTACTCTTCATTTCAAAATAATTAACACTAACGATTACATGAATAAAACGACCCTGACCGTTTTTCAGGGCCAAAAACATATTGTGCGGCCCGGTAGCACTGTCGGTAGTGAACCTGCCTGTTGTGCCGAGGGTCGCGGGTTCGAATCCCGTAAGGGACAAATATTTGTATGATGAATATGAATATTTGTACCCGAGTCATGGATGTTTGTATTTATATATGTATTCTATATCGTTGTCTAGTCATCATAATATAAGTCCAGGCTAGATTCTGGTACTTTAAATGTGACTAGATAATTTGTGTGACATTGTCCAAGATATTTATTTATTTATGATCTGACTTAAAATCTGGTATATAATTTATTCGGACGAAGTCGCGGGTAAATGCTCATATTATTATAAAATCATATATTCATAACACATCACAATCCTGGCAACATTGAGTTACCTGGACATAGGGTCCGCGCTCAAAAGTGTCCGAACCAAAAGAGCACCAAAACGTAAAAAGAGAACCAATTACGCGAAAGTCTTCGTTTGATCGGCCGACTATGCGCACGCGTGGGCACGCGGCGCACGCCCTGCCCCGATGGGGGAGTAGAATGGAACAGAATTTCAGTATTATCAATATTTTTAGTTGGTTTATTTATACACAGTTTGTGTAGTGTAGTCTCGGACACTTTTTTCTAGAATTTTGTTCTAGACCCGGCGTCCCGTCCATAGTATTCTACGTCAACGCCTGGCAACGTAAGTTTAATCCCATTCCCCATGGGGAATGGGCTGCAACATTTCGTCACCTTCTCTAATTAATTTGGGCTTCCGTTTTATCATTATCACTCTAATTTTGGTTTGACCTACATGTTACATTAGGTTAAATTTCACATGGATGGAGATTTTAATGTTTAAACGGCTTTTGAAATACGGTACATACCTAAGCGCTCTCACAGACGAGCGACACTTTGCTGTCGCCGGGTCACCGGTCCGGCACTTCAAAGAACGATTTAGATTTGACATGATGACGTTCGCACATGCGCACTTTGCGAAAATTGTGCATGACATATGTGTAGGGTTGACTTAACACGCATCGTATGAACTACATTATACATTTCGTTACTTTTTATATGTTCATTCTGTGATTAAAAATAGTTTTTAAGCTAAAGAATCACAGAAAATGTGAATTTAGCGTTATTTTCCAACGTTTATTTTTATTATGAGGAGAAAAATAAAATATATTTTATGTAGTCAAATTCAACAGGTGCGCGCGCCTGACTGCATTCCCTTGCTCGGCTTCCCTCAAGTTACCACAAAGAGTGTGAGGGGAGGTGGGGTATCTGAAGTCAGAGGGGGGCGGGGAGTGGCCGTTCTGTATGTAGAACTATATGCTATTACCTATTCTGTGGCCGAGTGTCGCGGAGGGTCGTGCGACCGTAAAATGTATGAGTGCGACGCTGTGCGACCCACCCTGACAGTAAAGTGTCGCTCGTCTGTAAGAGCCATAGCGATATTAGGCGATTTTTGAGTGTAAACGATGTCACAACTACAACGCAACGATGTCGCAAGTGCACCATCGCCACGTCGCAACGTACCTAATCGCCGGGATTCCACTGCGACACTGAATGATCTCAGAGATATCGCGGCGATAATGCGGTAATATCGCGGCGATATCGTTTTGTCAACGCCTACGATCAAAAATAGCTTCTGTGATATGGCTCCATATACACCACCGACAAGAGCGTATAGCTCTTAATACATATAAGATGATGATGATAATACATAAGTACATATAACTTCACGTTCATATTACCTTTAGGGGTAAACAGAAATTTTGCTACATCTATGAAATAACTTTTTAGGAAGCAATGTCTGGATGAAATATACCTAAGTAATTAGTTTTTCTTTTGTTTGAAAATATCGCTCAACTCTCATTTTTCAGTAATTCCAAGACCATCAAATTGAACAACTTTCTCTTTGGGAATGTATGAATCGCGAAAAAAAAAACAGTTTTTACATTTTTATTTTTTGGACAATGTCCCCCAAATTATCTAGTCACATTTAAAGTACCTACCAGAATCTAGCCTGGACTTGTATTAAGATGACTAGACAACGATAAAGAATACATATTGTATGGATACAAACATCCATGACTCGGGTACAAATATTCATATTTATCATACAAATATTTGTCCCTTACGGGATTCGAACCCGCGACCCTCGGCACAGCAGGCAGGTTCACTACCGACTGAGCTACCGGGCCGTCTCTATAAACCTAAACCACAGAATAGGTAATAGTATATCCTAAACCCAATCCACCGACCGAACCGATACCCATTTGACCTAAATATATGAGACAGCCGATTTTTTTTCGCGATTTTGATCTTTGTCCCATAGAGAACCAGATAGTTTTTATGGTCTTATCATAGCCATAAAAACCGTCAGCAGATTAAATACGGATAAAAAACAAACTTGTACTTGTGTAAAAAACAAAAATAAAGCTTAAAATTTGGCTTAGTTTGGATATCTCTGACCAGATAAACATTTTAAGGTGATTAAAAGTTGTAAAAGATTCCACCCGCCTCACTGCTTCTAATTTATTTCTTGGAAAGAAGTTATCAAACTCAAATTTTGTGATTTTAAACTTAGTTTAATGTACTTTAGGAGTTTGGTTGTATCCATATTTTGCGCTATGAAGTATGCTAAAATATCATATTAAATTAAATTATTTTTAGTCTCGTATTGTAATATCGAAGAGATCAGCATGTCTAGTATGATTTCTCTACACGCGCGCGACGCGCCTTCGCTGCATACAAAATAACCTGTTCCCGCGCTTTTCGAAGAGCGAAAGCCGCGCTTGCCGCGACTTGTTGTATGGAAAAAAGCCGAGTCGCGCGCAAGTAGAGAAATCATGCTAAGGGGTCTAATCAAGCCAAGCTGCTGCTGAGTCAAGCTGAGTCGAACAGAGTCAAGCCAAATCGAAATCTAACCAAGTTAAGCTGACTCAAGCCGAATGGAACTAAAGCTGAATCGAGTCTAGTTGAGCGGAGCCAATGAACCAATCAGATTCAAGCCATGTCGAGCAAAAACGAGTTAAGCCTAGAACCGAGTCAAACGGAGTCAAATCAAGCCAGTGACGTTTTTCTTTCTTAGCCTATTTCATCCCACTGCTGGGCAAAGGCCTCCCCCTTTATCCTCCATCCCTGTGCTGAGCCAGTTTCATCCACTCTTTGTCGAATGTATCCAGGTCGTCTCTCCACCTCTTTCGGGGTCGACCCTGACGGCGACGTCCATTCTCCGGGATCCAAGGTGTTAAGACTTTGGCCCAGAGTGACGTTTACACTGAAAAAAAAATGCTTTTGTTAAAATATAATCAAACTTTAGTGACACAAACATTCGGCTATAAATAACAGCAGTTTGGAAGTCACTAAAGTGGACGGCCCGGTAGCACAGTCGGTAGTGAACCTGCCTGCTGTGCCGAGGGTCGCGGGTTCGAATCCCGTAAGGGACAAATATTTGTATGATGAATATGAATATTTGTACCCGAGTCATGGATGTTTGTATCTATATGTGTATTCTATATCATTGTCTAGTCATCATAATACAAGTCCAGGCTAGATTCTGGTACTTTAAATGTGACTAGATAATTTGTGTGACATTGTCCAAGATATTTATTATTTATTTATTTATTTATTTATTATTAAAGTTTGGTTACATTTAACAAAAAAAAAATGTCATTGTATTCACACAAGCTCATTTCAGTTGACTGAACAATGAAAGCTATCCATTCCAGTGGAAATGAATTGGGCTAAGTTAAGCCTCGTGTTGTAAAGTCAACTTGAGTTGATTTGAACCGAGTTAAGCGGAATCGATCGGAGTCCGAAATCGAGCCGATTTGCGAAGAGTCTAGTCGATTTGCATCCGGACGATTCAAGTTGAACCGAGTTTAACAAACACACTCTTGGACGACTCGTAAATGCCACATCCACCATGTTGTAGTTTCATCTGAAGCTGTAATCTTATACCTTGTCTACCAGATCAAGTGACACGAAAGACTAAGCAGAAAAGTCTTTGTCCACTAGTGTTTGGTATTACTTTAGTAAATATTGACTGTCTGACTTATTTTTGTACTATAGCCATAAATTCTTATTGTAAATACTATGACTCTCAATATCGCCAAGGTTATGTACTGGTACTATAAATAGGTATTGTCTTTCTTTGAAACAGTCGACAACTTTAGTAGGTACCGATCTTTAACAAATATCGTTGTTTACAACTCTCTAATCATGCTGTTTAGGATGAACTGACGTTGATAAAAGTGGTGATAGTAGGTACATTACAAGATCTTAGAACATTGCTTCACACATAATCTGTGGTTTCAGTCCATACAAACGTTTGACGCACAATACGCGTAGACGGAATTAATAAAAGTAATATTTGAAAATTTTGTATGAAACAAAGCTTTATATCTTTGTAGTTATATTATAAATTGCAATTATGTTATTTGATACGCGACATCTAGATTTTCTAACCTATTTTTCCATATATACAAAGTTAATTATATTAATACCGTCTACGCGTATTGTGCGTTAAAGTTTTGTATAAAATTGACCCCTCGGCGACTCGAAACAGTAATTTACCTACTCACGAGTATAATATTATGCGAATACGTAAATAACATACCTAAGTGAATAAAATATGTTCACTTCCGGATGTCAGAGATATATCAATGTCCAAAAGGATTTGAAAACTTTTGGCATAGTCCTGATTTATTTAGATCATAAATTTCATAAATCGTGATAATTTTTGACATTATTTCATTTTACTTTGTTTAAAAGAGTCCTGCTAAATATTATGCTGACGGTTTTTTAAGAGAATGCTCAGACCATCAAATTGAACAACTTTCTCTAAGATGAGAATATTTTTTCCGATTTGGCACCAAAATCGAAATCAATAAAACTTTTTCCTAATTAGGCTTACTGCTCATTAGACGTTTCGCGCTGTTGGACGTTTTGCTGCTTAGACTTTCTGATTGTGAGGCTACAAAACAGCAAACCTTCTCTTGCCAAATGTATGGGACAGCAGACTATTCGCCATTTCGATGTTAGCCCCATAGAAAAAGATGTTCAGTTTGATGGCAGACCATCGGACCGGCGGATTTTAAGGTGATGATCAGAATCATCACCTTAAAATCCGTCAGCATATTAACAAGGACCCTGTATGTCCCCAATCGATGTACCTATAAAAAAGAAACAATCGGTACTTTTCCTACATACAAAATTTGTCAAATGATTTATACTAGGAGCAGACGTAGTCAGCAGTTTTAACGGGCAGTGAAAACAATTTTACTATAGGAATCGACAAAACATGGCAACTATAAAATCAATTACTTCTATGCCAAAATAGAGAACAATCAGACCAATCTAAAACTGCATATTCAATTAGTATGGAAGCGATATCCAATAAATCAGTGTGACAATACAATACTGTCCGTATTTCCGTCGGTCTGTCGGTGCATCTGTCAAACTATGCATATAAATCTGATGAGTAATCTGAGTGGGGGTTTCGCGTTTATGTTTACGAGATTCGATACTACCATGACGAGCGTACGAATTCGACCTTGACGGCAGTGTCCGAATGGGGTACTGCCAATCTGGTTGAAGTCAATGCCACCAAAACACAGGCTTTACAATTTTCCGCAAAAAGGTCACGTTCTAATGTGTCTCCTACTTTCCAGGGTGTCTCCATTCCGATCTCCGAAAGTCTAGAGTTGTTGGGTCTTGAACTCACGTCAGACCTGAACTTCGGCTGCTCGGTTGAGTTCAAAACTAAAACCGAAGCCAACCCTAATCCTGGTATCCTGAATAAGGTTAAGCGGTACTTCACGCCTGCACAGCTTCTTACTCTCTACTAAGCCCAAGTGCGATCTTGCATGGAGTACTGCAGTCACCTTTGGGACGGCTCTGCGAAATACCAACTGGACGCACTGGACTCAGTTGAGCGTCGAGCCAAGAGACTCATCGACGAAGATAAGTTACATAGTCTGGAGCACCGACGATTGGTCGTTTGTCTGTCGGTATTCTATCGGCTACAATTCGGCGAATGTGCTCAGGAGTTACATGACCTGATTCCACCATCCCCACCAACGTACGACAAGACGTAGTGCGAGACTGCATCCATACGTTGTCGATATTCCAACAATCCGCACAAAAAGATTCACATCCTCTTTTATAATGAGAACCGGTAAGGTTTGGAACTCTCTCCCTGCGTCTGTTCATCAGGATATTTTTAAATGAAGAATTAATAGGCTTTTTTTATTATTGAATGTTATAATTCCAGATTAAGACGGAGTAAATAGTCAAACTGTTGAATTCCACGACATTAACGAGAGTATAGCAATCATCAACAGTTCTGTCCGTTCGTCGTACTATTGTTTGGTGACATTCAATTTATCGTATTGTTTTGTGCTGCCATTCGTTTTTGGCTATTATTGGACACTGGGATTAGTTATATTGATATTTGAAATGAAACTGTATCGAAGTTATCAAAAGAAAAGTTTAGTTAACATAGAAACAGATGTCTTTCCTGTACAGTAAGTTATCGTGTGGTTTTTTAGGGTTCCGTACCCAAAGGGTAAAAACGGGACCCTATTACTAAGCCTACGTTGTCCGTCCGTCCGTCCGTCCGTCTGTCCGTCCGTCCGTCTGTCCGACCTATTTAGGGCTGTAACTTTTGAACCGAAAGAGCTAGATAGTTTAAATTTTCACAGAATGTGCGTTGTTTCGGCGGATTTGATAACAAATAATAAAAATGTCAAAAAGTTAAAAATTAAGGGGGGTTTTCAACAAGAAACTAGTTTTTATCAACGTTTTTTCTTCTCGCTCTATGGTAAAAACGGTAATACATACAAGCGTCAAACTTTGTGTGATTATAGAGCAAACTCTACAGAATAACAACAAATACTAAAAACAGGCTAAGTGTGAGTCGGTCTTGCGCTAAAGGTCCCGGACAAAAAAAGTTTTTTTTCTAAGTTAATAATGTTGTGTTCTGTGGTGGTGTGGTACGGAACCCTTGGTGCACGAGTAGCCCGACTCGCACTTGACCGGTTTTATTTGATAAAGCTTTCAAAGTAGGGAGGAGGCTTATGCCCTGCAGTGGGTGGATACGGGCTGAAAATGATGATGACGATGAAAGCTTACAAACCAAAGCAAATATCAGAACAAGAACATTTAAACTCACCAAAGCGGGCGTTACACTTTTTTATACAGATTCTTAAAAAATTTAAGGTATGTTAGATTCGTATTGTTTATGTGTATATTTGCACTTTTTTACAAGGGGATTTTAGATATACTACGCTATTATACTTATAGGTCCTTCATAATATGCGATTTCGATGTTACTTACTTACTTATAGAAAGTTGTTTAGTTTGTTGGTCATATTGTCCTCTTAAAAACACAACAAATATTAAGCAGGACTCTGTATTATAGTATACTGTACCATTAGTATGGAACTATTCTTAAAAGTACCTCTAGCAACACTTTGTTATCAATCTATAAATACTGTCGTAATATCTGGAGTGCGATTTTTGAAACTCATTCGTTGAACTCAGCAGTTGTAAATGTCAAAATTACTATGGAGATACGCATCTTTCTACTTTTGATTTTTCGGCATTCAAAAAACATACTCCAGGGGTGATTTTTGAAAGTCAAATCAGCAGTAGAAAGATGCGTATCTCCATAAATTTGCTACTGCCGAGTTCAACGTATGAGATTCAAAAATCGCACTTCCGGGGGCAAGGTAGTGCCCCCACCAAGACAAGCCAAAAAAGCGGCGCACTACCGGGATGAGGATGTCGGCCTAGCCTTCTAACTTTGTTAGACCGAGATGAATACTTTTTATAAATATTTTTTTTTTATAAATATGGGTTTGCTCTTGACCTCAATCCAGTCCTTAGGACGAAGATGGGGTCGAAGATGTAGCGAGCTTACCCAGAAGATGCCTATTCACTCGTACTTTAAAGGGGTTGTAAGCGCTCGGAAATACTGACGCAGGCAGGGCATTCCAGTCCTTGACTGTGCGCATTATAAAAGATTATGAAAGGCCGGATATGTGGGATGTCAACCAAGAATGGGGTGATATCCCGCGGTGCGTCTGGAAGTCCGATAGTAGAAAGGGGAAGGTGGGATGGTGGGACTTACTCAAGACTTGGCTTGAAATGAGATCTCATAACTTTTTAAGAGTAAAGGGATCTTGGCCACTTTTTTATATGAAATGTTTTTGATGAGATTATATTTACGTGAGAGCACATATTAATTTTGAACAAAATTCAACCACCGGGAATCCGTTTGTCTACTCATTTATTTAAAACCGTAGAGAAGTGGCATAGCGCTCGAATTTGATTCAATTTTGTCCTTTTAATACATTTATTAGCTCGCAAATGGGGATTTTCACACCGAAGAATGATTGAATTTTAACGGCGGTTTTATTTTAAATTTTGCTAGTTAATATTGGTGAAATTTGTTACACTACGGTTAGTGTAAAAAAAGCATGTAGGTAGATTAACATCGATGTGTACCTTCATGTGATAGGTAAAAATAAATGGTGTTACGTGTCACGTCGCAGGTTCTGACCCGAGCACTTGTCCCGCGTGGTTTCGCGCGTCGCGTTTTTGCCTGCCACGAGTCTCCGTAATCCGCATGCAGACAAACAGAATGGACAAAAGTATAAGGGTTCCTTGTTTGACTATACGGAACCCTAAAAAAACCGTCAGCATATTAAGTAGGACCCTGAATAATTTTACTTTGTTGGTTCACAGGGTCTTCTACATCGATGTACGAAATATAAATATTACCTAATTACTATCAAGTTTTTGAGATGAAATGTTATTTTTACTTCGGTTTCTTTTTTCCTTTCTGGGTATTTTAATATAAATATTCTATTGTAGGCGTGCAATCAAGTATAATTTGATTGATTGAAAAAAAAATGAATAATTTTGAAAATGTTACGCGTGGGTTGAGGAATGTCAATGAGGTGGAAATTAAATATAAATGCTTGTCATAATTTAAGGAAAAAAATATTACATTCTGTATCAAAATTTGAATTAATTTATAATTAGACTCGCTTTATACAACGTGTTAATGAATTAACGCAAAACTAGAAAGTAGTTTGTTTAGAATCGAGAGCACAGTCGAATTATCATGGTTTCAACATAGGTAATTTTTTTCAAAATATTAAATAATTTTTTTGCAAAATTACAATTTTTCTGAACCCGATGTCAACCCACCGCAAGGACACACTCACCCTACTTACTACCAAAACAAGATTATAAAAATGTATCCATGAGTATGTTAGCGCTTTCTTTCAGTGCTGAAATGATAACAAATCATTTTCGCCTCAAAACTTAAAATGCTAATAACTTTAAATTTTAAGTATCAAAAGAATGAAATTATTGTTTCAATCTAATTATTTTGTTATAAATCAGTTGGGGTGTATGAGGTTTTGCGCTAATTTATTAACACGTTGTATAGGCAAAAAGCAAGAATATTGAATTCTGGAATAAACACTTTTGTTTAATTTAAATAGGTAATTTTTGATTTATTTATCCTTGTGGCGATCCTAGGGGGAGGCCTATATCCAGCAGTGGACGTCCATCGGCTGAGATGATGATGATGATGATGTTGAGGGCGAATAACAACATGTGGCATGTAACAACATGTCAAATTAAAGATTGAAAAATTAAGTCTCGGGCGGGACTTGAACCCGCACCCTTCCAAACCGGGGAAGTGCGTCATCCAATTTCGCTACCAAGTCCACTAGCCAGAGAACGAAAATTTCAATCTGTTGCGTCTTGAGGGGACGTGTGCGACATCTACTGGGAGTTATTACAAACTAGCCAATCCGCAAGTCCAGCACAAAGACTACAGTTTAATGTCCAGAATTACAACTGGAATTCATACGGTATAGATGACACACCCTGTTCCAATTTCAAATATTATGGATTTTTAAACATGTTACAGCTTGATCTAAGGTTATAGCCATGTTGTGCTATTTCGAATCAAATTAAAGATTGAAAAATTAAGTCTCGGGCGGGACTTGAACCCGCACCCTTCCAAACCGGGGAAGTACATATTATGTTTCATGCAAACGGGCTCTGACAAAAAAAGGAAAGAAAAGGCTAACACATTGTATGCTGTGAGAAGTGCAAGTGAGAGGGGAATACACCACTTACTGTCGTCTCGTAACAACAACGAGAGGGGGTGAGGTCGAAATTAAATGTAGTAAATTGTAGAGATGACCAATGCCATCCAAATAAAATAAAATATTATATTATTATTATCTGTTATTAGAGAAGTAAGTTAAAAAATGAACGTTTTCATTTTCTATTAAGAGGATAGGCGGGCACACCGTTTTTTCCATACAAACATATTCCCCTGTTTCCTCTCTGGATAATGACACTAGAGCAAACTAATTTTTACCATACAATTAATGTTACCTCTGCTATGTCCCTACTACATAATATGTTTTGCTTTTTTGCATTAATTAATTACTGTGAGAACTAGGGACCTTCGAATATGTCTAATTTTACCGTCCGTTTTCAGACATCCAGCAAACGAATTTGGCGAATATAAACAAAAAAAGCAAAACATACAGACATAGCCAAAGTCCTTCGCATAATTATTATTTTTGAAAGAATTATTAAAATCGGTTTAGTTTTGGAGGATAAACAGGGGAATACGAAATGCTGATTTCGTGGATTTAATGTACTTAGATAAAATCGGTCCGAGCTGTAGTTGTCTCTTTCGCACTCTCGTCGACGGGGTGTATGGGTGGGGCGGCAGATTGGACAAATTTGTACACAGTCGGAAAGAATCGGATTCTTCTTTCCATTTCAGCCCGCCTATCCTCCTATCCTCTTAATACATAGATTTAATAATGTTGGTTTGTTGAAATCCATAATAATATGGATATTTTTCATTTCCCGACCCGAAAGGAAAATTCAATAAAGCGATGAAATTGTTTGTCTTAGAACTTCCATTGTGAAAAAAAAAACTGAATAATTTATTTCTACCGTTTTTCCTTTTTGGAGAATTCAAAAAACAATTCTTGCGTTTTTATGAGTATAAAAGTGAAAATGTTTAATGGTAATGTTTTGGTTTGTTTTCTTAAGGGGAAATCGAAAAACGATTTTTGTTTAACCTACTCTTTAAATAGATTAGTATTTGTTAATACAAGATTACGCTATTACTCGAATGATGGATTTGGACATGTGGGGAACTACTACAGATGTTCAGCACCCACAAGTTATAGCAAAGATGCCAACAGATGGCGATATCGTCGCTCACGGAAATATCCTCCATACAAAGACAACGTTCATCGTAAATACGTAACTCGTAACCTACTACAAATAAGGTTCACAATCGAATGCAAGACATAAATCGCGCAAGAGAAATAATCACAGAGATTCGATATATATACAAGGTCCAACTAAGAACTGTTGGACCACGGCCGGTCCCCTCCCCAGGCTTCACACATAGCCTGGTGGAAGATCTTCCCTTTTCAATGGAGGAACATTCCCAGTAGCACCTCCATAGACAAAAAAAGATATAAGAATAACTGCAGATATAATTCTATGCAGTTACAAATCAATGCAAGGTAATAACTCTAAACTACCATATGCCCATAGACGAAAATATATTCCCGATATTATATATAGCTTTTATTAGTATATTTAGCTTTCTGGCCAATTCTGATTAGTAATTATAATTTTATTTAAGTATAAAATAAAATTGTTATAAAAATAAAATATTTTATAAAACGAAAGATAATGCTATCCGACATATCTTAGACGTTACTAAAGCTGTTCTAAGATTAAGTGATGTTTCAAATCTCTGTTTCTGTCATTCAAAATCGCTTTAAACGTTGCTATTTGGAATGGAGTATTGGTTGTGTTATAGTTGGTAGGTTCCCACTGCAGGGCAACGAAAAAAAAACCAAAAACCAGGCCAAAATCCACCACACCACCACAGTGCGGTAGGTGGTGAGGATATAATTCGGTGGTCACTCCATACAAACGAAGTCTGGCTACATTTCCAATACTAACTAATTAAACCAATTAAAGTCAATGACATTTTTCAGAAACAATCTACAATAGAAACTAAAAAAAAAAAAAAAAATATATTTTGTGAATTATTATTATAAACTAATCTCTATGCTTGTATTGTATCAAATTTTTGTTAAAATATACAGTATTAATCTAAGATGTTTTTATATGTAGATGCGTTGTCCGCGCTTCAAAATGGCAACAAAAAAGTAAGGTAATTGCCCGGCTTTCTCATAGTCACGCACCGTCTAGTGTACGGGCTACACGTCACTATGTCGATGTCGCGCCATTTTAAAGTGCAGTGATGTTAGCGTATGACGCGTCTATTTGTAAAACGTCATTGGTATTAATGCTATATTATTATTATCTGTGGTTTTGGGCCTTGACAGGCTTGCTAAGCCTGTGCCACGTAGACCATCGCTGGTCCTTTGTGATCGCCCTTTTTATAGTTCCTTACCAATCCCCACTGCGGCCAGAAATCGTAGTAGATTCTTGATCGGGATAGTTTGTATCTCATCTGGTGTCAGCACCTGCCTACCCAGATGAGTGCTGCGTTTGTACATCAGGGGACCACAATCACATAGGAGGTGCAGAGGAGTTTCCATCTCCTCCTTGCAAAATCTGCAGCCGGTCGTGTCACTTAAATTCAGTGTGTGCATGTGCTTATTTAATTTGCAGTGGCCTGTGAGTGACCTTGCTATTGTACAAATTTGGTCCTTGCTGAGGGCAAGGAGACCGTTCGCAAGTTTGCGATTGTAGCCTTTGATAAGTGCTTTTGAGTGGCCCATGCCTGGGGTGTTACACCAAAGCTTTATTGCCTCACCAAAGCTGGCCTTATTCAAAGAATCTCGCGTTAGACTATTGGGGATTCCGAGAAAGGGTTCGGGGCCTATGAAGTGGTTTTCAGTGCCTCTTCTAGCCAACTCGTCCGCCCTCTCGTTCCCTTCGATGTCTGAGTGTCCTGGCACCCATTGCAGCACAAGTTGATTGTTATTGCCTAAGGCATTCAGTTGTGATACGCAGTCCTGTACTAGCTTAGACCTTATGATCGGAGAGTCTATGGCTAGCAAGGCTGCTTGGCTATCAGAGTTGATTGTGATATATTGGTTGACGTAGCGCTTGCTTAAGTTAATTTCAGGGCAGGCTGTGATGGCGTAGACCTCCGCCTGGAATATGGAGGCGTAATTTCCAAGATTTTGGGTCTGTTGTAGTCTTGGGTTTTCGCCGTATATTCCGCTGCCAACGTCATTGCCTTTCTTGGATCCGTCTGTGAACCAGGTTAGGCAGTTGTCTTTGATGGATGTTTGGCCCTCAAGCCAGTCATCCCTCGAAGGAAATGTAACAGTATAGTTCTTGGTGAAGTTGTATACTGGCGTCATGGTGTCTGTGGTCATCTTTAGCACTGGGAGGCACGTGGCATCCTCCTGCAGGCTAATCAAACACCTCGACTGCCAGTTACGGTTCTTGTTTGGGTTAACTCTGAGTATGCAAGCCTTCGCTTCCCTTTGCGCAAAAATGTGCAGCGGTTGGAGGTTGAGTAATGCATTCAGAGCTAGCCCGGGGCTGGTGGACATAGCGCCTGTTATGATTAGGCACGCAGTCCTTTGAAGGCTATTGAGTTTGTCTATTGTGGTTTTTTGGAGGGTCTTTTTGTACCAGATAGCTGCAGCGTAGCATACGATTGGCCTAACTATGGCGGTAAAAAGCCAGAGGGCTATTTTAGGGGTTAGACCTAGTCCCTGCCACACGATAGCTGATGCCGAGCGAGGTCTTGGCCCTCTGAATGACGGTTTCAATATGCGTGTTCCAGTTGAGGCGTTGGTCAAAAGTTACGCCTAAGTACTTAACTGTTTTGGAGTAGGGTATAGTTTTGCCATTGAGACGGGGAACTTTTAACTTTTTGAGGTCCCGTTTGTTCGTAAATGGTACTATGACTGTTTTGTCTGCGTTTACAGACAAACTGTTTTCGTCACACCATCTTTGTATGATGTGAAGAGCACTTTGCACAAGAGAGGACACTGTGTCTAGACACGGCCCTCTGATGATTACTACAAGGTCGTCGGCATACCCTTGTGTGGGTAGTCTTTCCTCGGCCAGTAGATGCAAGAGTTGGTCAACCGCGACTGACCACAGGAGGGGGGAAAGTACTCCTCCCTGTGGACAGCCTCTAGTTGTTCTGACTGTATGGATGTGACCGTTCAGTGTTAGTTTTGCAGACCTGTTGCGGAGCATCGATTCTATCCAACCTATAGTGGTCCGATCTACCTCTTTGGCAGTTAGTCCACTAATTATGGTTCTTGTCGGGGTATTATCGAACGCTCCTTCAATGTCCAGGAATGCACAAAGGGCAATTTGCCTATCCTCGATAGATTTTTCGATCTTGTCGACTAGATCTATCAAGGCGGTTAATGCTAAGATTAATTTAAAATTTGTATGGAAATCTTTGAGGCACTTTAACTTTAAAACTATACATAGAGATTCGTTTCTAGATTGTTCCTGAAAATTTTTAATGACTTTAATTGATTATTATTGAAAATATTATCAGACTTCGTTTTTATGGAGCGCGCTCAAAAAATAATTGTATTTAGAAAATTTTCTGTTAATGTCACCAAAAAACGTTTCAATTGCCACCTTTCCTATTGTACCATACGCAGTTATTACCATAACCACTCCGGAAAATATGACATCCGTTCAAGCAATTGTAGTCCCTAATGATTGTGTAATAAAGGTTGAGATATAATTCCGATAATATTTCCCCGGGACCCGGAGCACACTGAATTATTAAATTATATTCGTGTCATCTGTTTGGTGGTTCGTTTAGATAGATTTAGTGATTAGGAGCAAGTTTAGTTTAAGGTGGTAAGTGGTTGCGTTAATTTTCTGGCCGCATCCGCGTTGACGTTTGCGTGTCTTGCCGCATCTTCTTTCAACGGAACACCTTCCGACGTGGTCGTAGAGTCAAAAAATTACCTCAAAAAGCTATCTATTGTGATATTATTTTTAATAATAAATTTTGATTTGATTTGCTTTGAATTTTCATGAGCATTTTTTTTTTGTCGCTACAGCAAAGAGTTTTTGTCAGCGATAAACTAGCTATAGCATTACTATAAATTTACTACGAGTAGCGGAAAAGAGATAAGATTGGCGAATACTCCACCGACAAGATCTGATGAATTTTTCTAACACTACACGTTGCAATAGAAATATTTGGTGGCTCCGGTAAAGTAAAGATGTTCTTGGTCTTGGTGATTCAATAAAGTAACAAAATCTAGTACCTAATCGGAAATACAAATATTTTATTTAATGACATTTAAAAAAAAATATTTTATTCAAAATTATTTTTTTTTTATTCAAAATAATATCTCATTAATAGATAGCTTTTTAACGTTTTTGTTGACTCCAGCCCACACTATCTATGACCACCTGTCTGCCACCGGCCAAAATTATGTTAGCGTCACGGACAGCTTTGATGCAATTCCAAAGCAGTATAATTATCTGTGACTGTATCAAAACTGTAAAAATTGCAGCTGAGTTGCAGAGGAGTTTAAAGAAAAGCGCGTAATAATGATAGAAGTAAGAGAACGCAAGTTTCAAGTTAGTGTAAACAAAGCATAATATCGGTATCGCGTGCACACACGTATGACACGGTACGGTATGGAATAATGAAAGCTCTTTTTGGCTAAATTTATAAAATGCGACCTTAATAACATCCCATTTCTTCCCTTACTGTAGCAAAAATCATAATAACTGAATCTATAAAGGGGATTACAGAGCTTACTGTGATATTGAAATGTTTTTATGAATGGATTTTATTACTTTTGTGAGGTTGATACTTGGGTTGATATGACAACGTTTTTGTGGACGAAAATTGTGATGAAAAAGTTTCTGGATGAAACGTCATTCCATCCTAAAACAGAACACACGGAAAATAAAACTATTTTATTTCAGTAGATGAATTAGATTTATAACAAAAAACTAGAAAGTAAGCCTACTAAAAAAAAATTGGTGACAATCCTTTTATTTTAGCAGTGGCGTAGCTTGGGTTACTGCCGCCCGGGGCGCAAACCGATTTTGCCGTCCCCTTACCTTTATTTACGGTAGTAACTATGAAATAATCTGTGCCTTTATTAGAAGACCTAATGGACCTATAAAAAAATAACAATCGGTTCGGTTCCTACGAATCTGATGCAGCCAGAGCTTTTTACGTACAAGAAATGTGCAAACTAACTAAAGTAAAAGATCTAACGAAGAAAGTTCGAAATTTTTAACACCACGACAAAGATGTCACACCTAAGAAGCTGTGGTCAGAACTCTTGAGGATTATGTGTAGGCACAGTAATTAAAACAGAAACTTAGAGCGAGTTAAGCGAGCTCGACTTTTCTCTCTGCTCTACGAATTGATTATAGACAGAGCTCAATCAATCTGTATTTTTACCGAATTTGCCACCCCTAGTAAAGTGCCGCCCGGGGCACTTGCCCCCATGACTCCCCTCAATACGCTACTGTATTTTAGACTTTAATCTCCAATTTTTTTTCATTCCGAATTGAAAGTTCTTTAGTTTGATGGTTTGAAAGCATGTAACGGTAGTAAATGTAGTTAATTTGTGTGTGTTTTAAGTAACACATTTAATTGTAGACCGTGTAATTATTCCCTTTTGAGCGAAGTACCTAAAATGCACGATGCCACTGCTGCGTAACTACCTAAAACGCGAGATACCTGAAACTCGAAGTACCTAAAATGCATGATGCCTAAAAACTAAATTTGCCTACAATGTACTTTGACAACAATGTTTAATGCTTAAGAATCGAAATGCCTTCTATATTGTTGTCTATTCATCATAATACAAGTCCAGGCTCGATTTTGGTACTTTTAATGGGACTGGATAATCTATGTGACAATGCCCAATACTTGGTGTAAGTGACAGCCTAGCAAATACTGAAACGGTAAACTCAGACCATCAAACTGAACAACTTTCACTATGGAGCCTACCTCAGGAAACGCGAAGTAAAACAGCTGTCTCATACATTTTAGTTGGGTAGGTACAGCAGTTTTGTATGAGACAATTGATATTTTTTCGCGTTTCCTGATGTAGGCTCCGTAGTGAAAGCTGTTCAGTTTGATGGTCTGAGTTCACCGTTTCAGTATTTACTAGGCTGTCACTTACACCCTGAATATTTATTTAAAATTGCACTGTTCTTTTACATACAAATTATACATAGACTCACGACCGAAATCACTTTCCTTACATTGTTCTTACTTCTACAATTATATTTGCAACATTAAAATTAAACGCCACCGTAGTAATTCAAGCAAATAAATTAGAGCTATTCATTCCTAAAATCTAGTTTCGCGATAAAACCCAACTAACTTAAATTCGTCATGCAATTCTACGCGGCCAGTAGCGGATTTGCATTCAAATGAAACCCATTATATTTCGTTGCATAATACCGTTGCAGGCATTGTTACAGGTTACATTTTAGGTTTAGCATGGGTAATGAATGATACTTAGGATACTGTCATTTGAAATAGAGCTCGAAACTTCACAAAATCATGAATAGTAAGGGAATATTTCTTTTTGGGTTGACCAGAAACGTTAAAATCTAACAATAGGGTATTTGACAGCATGTACAATATAGATTTTTACATGCTGTCAAATATTCTATTGTTAGATTTTAACGTTTGTGATTAAGATTTCTTTATCCATTTTTGAATTAGATCCTATGATCTATTGATGGCATCCGTATTGAATATTAATTTTGGAAACCAACTATTTAGTCAGTTAAGAAAAATACTGGATATTTTACGAGAAAACCGACAGAAAATAATGTTTTTGTCTACTTTAGTCACGTGATTGTAAACGACTGTGATCGGCCAAATGTTTGATGACGTCAACTGCATGCAGACAGTTGCGTGTAGAGTATGAGTGTCACACGCAGGTGACGTCACGATGACGTCAATATTCACGGAATATTTTAAATAATATTTTTTGTTTTCGTTTTTTCTTGCACTATTATGCAAATGTGATGAAACGTAAAATATATATTTTCTATACAGGGTGTAACAAAACACCCCAGTAATACTTAATAGGTTGCTTCAGACCATTAAACTGAACAATAATCACTATGAAGCCAACTTCGAAATCGCAAAATAAAAACAGCTGTTTCATTCAAAACTGCAGTATCGGCTCGACACAAATGTATGGGACAGATGATTTTTTTTTTCTCGGTGTTGGCTCCATAGTGAATGTTGTTCAGTTGGATGGCCTGAAGCACCCCCTTAAGTAATACTAGGGTGTTTTGTTACACCCGGTAGAGTCCTTAGACACCAGTGATTAACGTAGAACAGTTTTTAAAAACCTGTCAAACACCCTATTATTTTTTTACCCATGTTTTTTTACCCTTCCGAAACTTTCAGGGGTAGTTCAGACTATGGTCTGAAGCACCTAAGTTTGTAACGCATTCAAGATTACACCCTGTATAGTGTCAAATAAAGATAAGTGTGTTAGCGAGCAAAGAGCATAATTTAAACTATTCAAGGACTTCCAGGCCCCTGTTAGAGATAGTCGTAAAACCTTGCCTTAAGGCCCTGGTTAATTTATTAAGGTACAAGAATTGTGTAGCTTCGCGTTAAGGAGGTAATAGAAGTGACATTAAGCTCACCCTTTGTATACGTCTATTTAATCGTGTCAATGAACCCGTGTACATTTTTGTTGTGTGTGCATAATATTAACGCTCACAGGCACATACATTGTAATGATCCCAAGAAAGCACTATTAATAGGCTGTTTATTATGGAAACCATACAACAACGGCACAAACATATAACATCCATGACCGAACCGGGATTCGAACCCAGGACCCTGGTATTTATTAAGAAGCACAGAAGCTTGTGTGTTTGTACATATTCATTATGTTTATTTAAAAAAGATGACGCCCTAGTAACGTAACTAACGTTACTCAAAATCACAGACTTCTAGATTTTTTGTTTGTCTGTATGACAGTAGGTTTGTTTGTTCGAGCATCACGCAAAAACTACTGAACCGATTTTGATTATTTATTTGTGTACTTATTTAAAAGTTTATGATTAGACTTAATGACAAAAATATCGATGAACATACATTAAAAATACATACAGACGAAAATAGAACGAATGTTAAAAACTGATACGACTAATCTGCACCATTTCCATTTGATGGAGTATTAGTCGCTCTGTCTCACGCTTATTACTAAGCCTGAGCCTTCTAGTGGGTCATATAGATGTTGATGATGATAATGTATATTTATTAAATTATTTAATGTCATTTCTAAAAGTCAGTACATTCTTCCATCTATGGTAATTCCCAAGGAAGGGAAATGAAATAAAGATTGTTTGAAAAGCCTCGAGTAAGTCAATATGCTGAAGCAAAATAAATACAGATCCATGTTCCTTTCAGTATTAAAACAGGTCCGCTTAAGATTAAAGTTACAGTAAAAGTCAGATTTCTTCGTCATCTCAAACAAAAGACGGCCACTGGACTGGACACAGGCTTCCCCCAATGATCACCACAATGACCGATCCTGCGCTGCCCTTATCCAACGGGTTTCCGTCACCTTCACTAGAATGTCAGTTCCGGGACATGGCTAATGTACAAAACTTAAGTCCACATGTGGGGGTCTTCCCTCGCAGGCGTTTTCCGGGACGCGGTCGACACTCGAGAACTCTTCTGCCCCATTGGCCATATATTCCACAGGCAAAGTTTCCATTATGTTACTTAAGTTAAGCAATTCTTTGGGCTATGGTATTTTAGTTTAAAGACGTCCACTGCTGGACCTAGACCTCCGTCTAGGATGGCAACAACGACCGGTCTTGCACTGCCCGTAATCCAACGGTTCTCGCTGCCTTCACCAGGTCTTAGAACCACTTTCGGGGCCTAGCAATGCTGCGCCTTCATTGGCCATTTGTTCTGCGAGCAATATGCCCATTGTTATTTAAGCTAAGCAATTCTTTGGGCTGTGGTATTTTAGTTTAAAGACGTCCATTGGTGGACATAGGCCTCTCTTAAAGATCGCCACGACTTGTCCTACGCTGCCCTCATCCAACGGGTTCCCACCACCTTCACCAGATTGTTAGTCCACCTTGCTACCCTACCTTCGCCGCGCTTTCCGCTCCCATACATTCCAGTCGAGTATGTATCTACTGCAGTTTTGTATGAAATATTATATTTTATTATCTCCTTGTTGGCTCAATAGTGAAAGTTGTTCAGTTTGATGGTCTAAGACTCTAAACTACACCTTTAAATATTACTCGTTTGTTTTTTTACAACTTGTATAAAGATTGATAGAGGTGATAACATCACAACAATAAAATAAAAAAAGATATTCTCGTTTTTTTTTAAACGTTCATCTCTAAAAATCCTTTTTTGGCTCCACCGATATAACTCACGACCGACCTTTGAAAATCAGTGTCGGAACACGATATGGGCGGTCATTATTTAGAATTGAGCATAATTTTTTACCCTCCCGTCGTAAAGGCATGCAAATTGGGGTCCAATGGGAGTGGACGAATACAAAAATGAAAAACAAAAAAATACCAAGTGTGAGTCGGAATCGCGCACCGAGGATTCCGTACCAATACACATATGATAAACCCAAATACCAAAATGCCCGACTCAAATATGGCCCGTTTATACCATTGTTGCTATACTTTAGAGTTTGCACTATACACGGAGAAAAATATCTAGCAGGTGACAAAATATGCATTGGATTTATTAGCAGATTTTACTAGAATGGTTGTAAATACATTTTAGTTAAATCCACAAGAATTATATTTATCAATCAAACTTTTTATTAAAATGTGCTAAAAAATAGTTGGAACATAGTAGATTTAGATAAGGATAGAACTAGGTTTAAAAAATCTAGTTTCTTGAATCGAAACGTCTTAATTTATCTCTATGTTATTTATTATTTGTTTGCCAATGCGCTATGCACACACACACACACACACACACACACACACACACACACATCTGTTACTTATTACGGTTCAAAAGAAATAATAATTTAAAGGCAGGACAGACGGATGGACGAACGGCGTACAAGCATAATTATGAATAGATAAAATAATACCATTATTACCTATTCATAAGGTACAAGTTATAGCACACCTTGGATACTTAGCTGTCATTTCATACAAATGTGAAACATTGAGGTAAGCATGTGCAATACTGAGCGAGTGCGGGCGAGACAGGAATACGCCAGTGCCTATTTCCTAGTTTCCTACCATGCGGGGGAGAGTTTAAAATAATTGTCCATACTTTATGTAGTACTAGATCCTCTTTCTTATACTGATACAGTTGTAATAGGGTCCCGTTCTATCTTTTTGGGTACGGAACCCTAAAAATATAGATACTCTTGCCACCAATCAAGCGGAGAAGCCTTATTACGATTGCTAATTGAAAACAAAAAAGTTTGCCTTTGTTTTTGACGCCTGTTCTTAATTTGAAAAATAATGTTTTTGTTTCGTTTGCTTTGTTAAAATTTAATTCATAAAGCTGGTACCTAGGAGCTGGTATTGAAAAAACACCGCTGTGGTTTAGTGGCAGTAGTACTTGCCTCCTTTCTGGTTTTGTCTACTATTTCTTTATGACCATCAAACTGAACAACTTTCTCTATGGGGCCAACATCGAAATGGCGAAAAAAAAATCAGCTTTCCCATACATTTGGCTCGAGTAGTTTTGCAGTTTTGTATGGGACAGCAGATTTTTTTAATGTAATGTAATGTAATTCATGCATAAAGATACTAACACTCAGTTGCAGAAACGTTCATTAAAGTTAATCCTCCATTAAATCTCTTGCTGTCACTTTTTGTCTTGTTGACGTAGTTAAAGCTAGCAAGAGATTTAATGGAGGATTAACTCTAATGAGCGTTTCTGCAACTGAGTGACAGCTAAACAGACAAATATTATACGAATTATATTACAGCATTTATTTTTGCAAATATTTTCGATGTAACAGGGCTCGCAAAGTTTTAATATTACCTACCTATTTAAAGAGAGTATAGTTTGTAAATGAACAGCATCCAGTCACTTCTGGATGATATATATATATATATATATATATATATATATATATATATATATATATATATATATATATATATATATATATATATACAGGGTGAAATTGATATCATTAGCATCCTTTTAAATTAAGAGTCTACCCATCAAACTGAACAACTTTTACTATGGGAGCAAACCGATCGGAGCAACCAAAAAATCAGCCGTCCCATACTAAACTGCATTGCCTACTCGACTCAAATGTATGCAACAGCTGATTTTTTAGTTGCTCCGATCGGTTTGCTCCCATAGTAAAAGTTGTTCAGTTTGATGGGTAGACTCTTAGTTTAAAAGGATGCCAATGATATCAATTTCACCCTGTATATATATATATATATATATATATATATGTATCCTATATATCCATCAAACTGAACAACTTTTACTATGGAAGCAAACCGATCGTAGCACAATCAAAATCTTCTGTTCCATACTAAACTGTAATGCCTACTCGACCCAAATGCAGGGTGTTAGGGTAAACAGTTGAATTACTTTAAGGGGTGATTGTACCCATGGCACTGAACAACTTTCCCTAAGAAACCTATAGGAAATTCGCATAAAAAAGTTTCGACTTTCCACACAATCAGCTGATCAAACGTTTGTATGAAAAGTAAAAAAAAATATTGCTAATTTCCTACAGGTTTCTTGGGGAAAGTTGTTCAGTATCATGGGTAAAATAACCCCTTTAATTATTGCAACTGTTTACCCTAACACCCTGTATATGCAACAGCTGTCTATCGTATTCCCTGTTTGTATCAGATATTCACGTGAAAAAAGTCACAGGCAAAATCCGGTATTAAATAAATAAAAGTTGATTAAACTAAAACTGTAGCCGCGTAGCGACCCCGTAGCGCTACGACTTTCGTAGCACCAAACTACATTCAAACTTATGTCCAACAATAAGTTGAGAGCGTGGATAAATGTGTTACTTAACTTCATCGTCAAATTGCTGTATGAAAGACAGACTAAGATCCAATCACAAGTTTTCTACGCTCATGTGTTTAGGCAATACTACCCTACGAAAGAGCGTCGGTGGCGCGTTGCGGAGAGGTATGGAGTCCCAATTATGGGGGTCCGGGTTCGAATCCGCACGGACAACATGCCATGTACCAATGAGTTTTTCTAACTTATGTACGTAAAACCGACTGCTCTCAAACGGTGAAGGAAAACATCGTGAGGAAACCTGCATACACTGAAGAAGAAATTCTGATATGTATGTGAAGTCTACCAACCCGCATTGGGCACGCGTGGTGGACTAATGCCCATACACCCTCTTTGAGGGTAGGCCTGTGCCCTGCAGTGGGACGTTTATAGGCTGATGATGATGATGATGACCCTACGAAAATTATTAATAAGAATGTTTATGACGATATTTGGATGATTAGACTCAATCACGGTTGACCGAATTTGGGAAAAATTTTGGAAAACAGAATATGTTCTGGATTAACACGGGATACTTTTTTAAAGTTGTACAGACGAAATTATACATGTTCCATTTGTTAAGGTCCTAGGTCCTAAAAAATAGGGTTGCCACCTTTAGACCGGTCACAACGCAACCTCTTGTCCGCCGTATTATATGTATTAACTAATCTTCTTATCGTTTCAGGAGCAAGCCCTGGTGTCCGATTTTTCAAACGGCCTTACGGCATGAACTGATTATAATAATAAATAATTTATTTTAAGGCAACTTAAATAGTCCATTTTTAGTAACACAATTTTTACAATATAAACTTTAAATCTTCCTGGAAGAGACTTTAGACACTGCAATACTGTTTATGCTGGCAACCCTTTTTTCATTCGTGGACAGTGACCGGCTATAGCAGTGATAGCAATAAAAGGTCTATTGTGTCTCGGTCACTGCCTGCGAACTTGTTTTACAAATTAAAAAGCGTTAGGATAATCAATGGGACCAACATTTTTGCACAAGAGGGTTGCGACAGGCCTAAGGGTGGCAACCCTCTTTTCTAAGATCATTAAACTCTAATACCCACTAAAATATTCTATAATAGTTTAAACATTATGAATGTAGAAAATATGTAACGGGATCTTATATAATTTTAACATCCAATTGTTGAATAGTAAAAGAGATGAAATACCAAGTTGTGTTTGTTTTAGCTACGAGCGTAGCACCCTAGCCGGAGGGTCTACGCCGTAGCGTCAATATGAGGTCAGTGACTTTTTGAAATTACACAAAATGTAGAACAAAATTTTCCAACGTCAAAGTTCAAATAAATAATTCAGAAATTTTTGGAAAGTTTAAATGTTTTTGTTTCAAACTCCCTTTTAAGGTAAACGTTGGATTGAACACGAGCCAATCTGTTTAGGCCCACCACACACATCCGGAATAAATCTGATACGTTTTTTTTTTAATAATTTGTGTTTAATGGCTCTGGATACTATGTCCTTTAAAGCCATGTCTACGTTAATTTCTTCATATTCTTAATTTTGATGGTGGATAGATGACGATGAATTTTAAGCCTAGAAATCAAAACGTTAGTGTTCGACGATTTGACGCTTCTTTGGAGTTTTTGGAGACAATCGAAAGTAGCAGGACACGTAGAAGTCCACAGGAAAGAGGTGAACCGACCGCTTTGCCGTGTTAAAAATGACGGAACACTTTTCCTGTTTACGACCCGTACACCATCATATTTCACTGAACTGTATATTGTTCACTTGCACGACACTTTGTTACGCAAAACAGCTCCAATCTTACGAACCAAAACTCACTATAAACAATAAAAATTCGATAAAATATGTGGACTCCAAACGTAGCTAACGGATGCCCGCCAAAAACTCTAGTATGGGTAGCATGACAAGCCGCGATAGCCGTGATACGGCGTTATCACGTCTTTTATCTCTTTCGTTTGCGCGCGAATGAACGAAATAAAAGACGTGATAAAGCTGTATCACGGATATCGCGGGCTGTTATGCTACCCATGCTGATTCGGAATTAGTTCCGTATGGAGTGTTGCCGCTTTCAGAGACTTTTTCACTAGATTTAGTGATTTTTTGTTGTCTTAGTTGGCATATTTTAATGTGATTTTTGAGCGTAGGCGTTGATGGAAATTTACCGTATCGTGACGGTGCAGTTGCGACGTCGTTGCGGTATAGTTGCGAAATCGCCTACGCTCAAAAACCGCTTGTCAAGTGTGATAAGTGATAATGGTTCATGCCATTTTGTATGCAGATTATTTCTATGGTATTTTGATATAGTTGCATTATATCAAAATACAATTTACAAATCATCATCGTAAAACGTTATGACCACATTATCATCATCAGCCTATATACGTCCCACTGCAGCCTATAGAGTCCGCATCAATTTACGATTGTAGTTAGTCTCTTTTGTCTTATGACGTAACTTTAATAGTAGTATATATTTTTTTATGCGGTTGTCCACTTTTTTTTGTGCTAGTGTGTGTGAAAAGCAACCGTAAACATATGGGCAGTTGTCACTTTGGTCTAGTTGGTCTCTTAACTCAAACACAAACGTAAAAAAGTGGACATTCTTGCAATGGTGTGGCACCCTCTATGCCTTTAGGTATAATCTCTTTGAAAATAACCATATTTAAGACAAATAAATTACAACGTGTAGTCAGCTTTAGGCCAATTATAAGCTTCCACATCAATAATAAGTTACAGTAAAGTACGTAAATTCTGATAATAATTAACAAAATATCTCGTTTCTTAATTGCACAGTTTTTCAAAACGTTTCGTAATTAACAATCTACCCGATACTCTGATAAATATAAGATAAAAGTAATTTCGAAACGATTCTACTTGAGATCGCCGAAATAATTAATCATTTGTAATTATCACTCTTTTGCACAGGTTGCTTCTAAAAGAGTCTCATCTATCTATACTATTATAAAACTGTAACAGAAATTTGTCTGTACATTAAAGATATTTACAAAAAAAAATTACGACATGGTTTTTACCTGTCACTGATTCCAAATCACCAATTTTTGGATTTTTTGTCTGTCTGTTTGTTTGTTTGTTTGTTTGTTTGTTCGTTTGTTTGTTTGTTTGTTTGGGTGTTTGTTTGTTCGAGTATCACGCAAAAACTACTGAACCGATTTTGATGAAATTTTTTTTGTTTGATAGCTTATCATCTGACTTAAAATCTGGTATATAATTTATGCGAACGAAGTCGCGGGTAAAAGCTCGTTAAATTAATATTTACAAATTAATAAATATCTGCTTCATCCATTGATATCTTATTTATAACAGTACGAGCGACCCGCCCCGGCTTCGCACGGGTGAAATGCTAATATATAAAATTTCTCTTGAATCACTCTATCTATTTAAGGCTATTCTACCGTTTGCGCGCTCCATACAAACGTAGTATGGTGATATTTTCAATACTATCTAATTAATTCAATGAAATTTTTCAAAAACAATCAAGTAACTAATCTCTATGTCGGTATGTAATATTTGTGGCACTGTAACATTAAAACTATAAATTTTATCGAAAATCTGACTTCATACCGACATAGAAATTAGTTACTAGATTGTTTTTGAAAAATTTCATTGACTTTAATTGGATAGTATTGAAAATATCACCACACTACGTTTGTATGGAGCGCGCCAACGGTAGAATGGCCTTGAAAAAACCGCATCAAAATCCGTTGCGTAGTTTTAAAGATCTAGGGACAGACAGACAGCAGCGGGAAGCGACTTTGTTTTATACTATGTGGTGATGATTTATCTATCTTCAGCACTGGACATTAACAATAAGAGTAACTAATAAAATATGTTAAACATGTTTATTTACAGACATTGAAACGTTACACAACTTCTGACGTAAATTAAGAAAACACGAATTACCAAAAGTCAACATTTTGAAAGAGCAAAAGTCATGCGAAATACGGATCCTAAAAATATATTTTCCTCCTAAATCCTCCTGTATTTTTAGCGGGAAGCCGCTGTAAAAAGTTTCGTCGAATAATGAGGAAAAGCTTTGATTTCGAAAAAAACAATTTCCGTGGGCAAATCGCTTGACTTGACTTTGGACTTTGGGTTCTGAACTTGTTGTTATTATGTTTGTGTTTGTTGCAAATCGTTGAAATTTATCTAATGAAGCAGGGTCAATGTTTGAATAGGTGACCGTTTTTTGTTTAAATTTATAAGGCAAAGGTTCCAGGATCCCATTATTTACATACATATAATAGGTTTCAGATTTAGACTTATTTCTTTTTTTGTAGTCCCATCCTCATCAATTTGCTACCGGACTTAAAGACGCAGGGAATGCTTCCACTCGTATAGCAATAAATACCCCTTTATTAGCATGAAGTTTAGTGGTCGACCAGGAAATTTCCCAGCCAAATCAAGCTTCTACCTTGGTGAATAATAAATACCATATAGTGACATTACACTCACAAAAATACTGCAAAAGAAACGAATAGTCGCTTGAAATCTATGAAACCGAAGAAATAGATAGGTAGAAATAGCTTCCAGGTTAGTCGGTGATAGAAGATTGGCACTTACCTTGAACAACGAATAAGCAAAGGGGAAACGTAGACCTTGACTAGTTTATCAATTCAAAGTCACTCAGCGAGCTATGGAGACAGCTAAGCTATATTCTGTGTTTCTCTGCAAGATTACATCAGGAATGATGGGGATACGTCAGAGAACTAAAGTGGTTGACATAGCTCAGAAAATTTGTTAGCTACAGTGGCAATGGGCTGGTCATGTCTGCTGAAGAACTGACAACCGATGGGGAGTTCGAGTTCCAGATTGGAGACTATGAACTGGTAGGTTTAGTGTGGGATGCTTTACGAACCGCCTCCGACAAGCTAAAAAATGTTGCGGGGGGCGACTGCATGAGGAGGGCCGAGGCAAGAGTTTTGTGGTGCGCCTTGGGAGAGGCTTAGCGGTGGATGATAGCCTGATGATGATGTGTATAAAATCTTGTTTACGTCCTTATTATATCAAGTAAATGTCGCTTCGTACGACTCTGAAAGACCACTTCACTCACTGGAAAATACGTATATTTACCTGATTCTTGGCCCAACTAATAAATCCTATCTGACCGTCGTGATTAAAATTCTGTCACTTACAATTATTAATTAATTTTTTAACCCGACAGAACCCTGACGCACAGTTTCGGGTGAAACATTTTTCTTTTTAATCGCTAAGACCGGATATTAAGCCGCAGGCTCTGTCGCTTGGTTTTTTGTCTCCCTTTTGTAATTGAAGCGACGGATGGTCTAGATCCGTCCACTGTGTTCCTCTTTCGGTTGATTTACATTTTAATAGTTATAGTGTAGTGTTATAGTGTTATTATGGACATTCATGTAACAAAATATTTACTTGGTAGAGCTTTGAGATTGGTGAGCTACCAAGCTTTTTATTATGAAACCCTTAGCTATATCTATGGACGAGTTACACGTGTAATTCTACTAACAAACTTTTCTGTTACTTTTTGCGGGGGACGACGTAGGATGCAATCCGCAACTTTGGATTTTAATCCAATACTTTTCAAATTTTGAATGTCGAGAATAGATAGTCTCGTAAAAACCTAAAACGAGACTAGTTTGAAGATATAGTCCCTCAATTATAGGCTGTCTCGTTTAGTGATAAGGTTTAAAATTGTATGTCAATGCACATGATCAATTCATCGAGTAACTTGGTAGAGGGGAATGCTAACGCAAAGCTGGTCTCTAGTTATAATAATGATCTAAGTGGAAACCACACAACAACGGCACAAACATGTAACATCCATGACCGAACCGGGATTCAAACCTAGGCCCCTGATTTAGGCAGATCGGAGCGGTAATTTAAGACGTTAAATAGAAAAGTTACAGCAATATATAACAATTAGGTATGGGTATTATTAGGTCATAAATTCATAATATTAGAATTATAGTAACAGTAATTAATTGACTTATTAAACTGCTGTAAAGTTATGCTGTCATATAATAAAATGTTGGCATTATTCTTTATTTTAAGGTAGGTAAGAAAATGCTACAGTACCTACTGGATCCAGAATCAATATAAAATTGCTCATTGCATTGTTCTTTTAATAATATAAATATTATAAGTTATTCGAATACATGCAGCATTGATTGAAGAAGCATCCATAGATTCTACCTTAAATTTGGCTAAATAAACGAACTTACCATCAACTCTCTATACTTTCCTCTATATCTGTCTCTTTCACTCTGCTAGATTGGCGCCTCGAATCTGACAAGGCGCGCTCATTTGACGTTTACTTCATAGCGTTTATAGATTTTGCCGCCGAAGCTTGCAAAATTTTTTCTTAACTTTAAAACTTGTTTAAAATAGTGAAATTGCAATGTTTTACTGTGTAAATTACACGGAAAGGTTGTTTTGTGAGTGTTCTGTGCGTGTTTTGTCAAAGAGGTGCCCTCACGGTGTGCAGAAAATAAGTAGAAGCACTAATGAACGTCACCTCTTTAATGCCGCTGCTTTGGATAAAGAGCGGCCTCTTCGAAGGGTCTTTTGACGCTCTTAACCCTACAGGACAGGGGTGAGTTACCTCTACATCTTTCAATCAAGTGGAGGATGGCTTCTTTAATTGCTTCCCAACAATTTTATGATTCATATCTGTGCTGACACCTAAGCCAAGTTAACTACCTATTTATCAGGATCTAGTAGGTATGATCCTTTGTATTTCGGCTATTTATGGCTAAACAGAACACTCAGAACATGTATACTATTGTTCCTAGGAACAAACAACAGATTTGATATCTGAACCAATATTTAGTCAATCTCTGTGACACCTATAATCTTAAGCTCACCTATACTAGGTGATTTACGTTCTAATATTGATCAAAAGAATGTTATACCCACCCCCTGAAAGAAGAGAAAGTGGTCAAGCAGTGGTTTTGTGAAAAGTGTCGCTGCAGTTTTTGCAGTTGTGTTGCGTACCAACAAAATATCGATGTGGTTGCGTTGTCACCAGTAATTGCGAGGTGGTTACTTCATGTGCAGACAGACAGATTGACTCTGGCACAGGTGTGTGCGCACTGTCGTTATGTTAATGCAACGTTGTGTCTGCAATGTGGCCAGCCGCTACCTAGTGTGCGGTGTCGCTGGTGGTGGTGTTGTGGTTGTGATGTGGTCGATATAACCCATGTGGTCAGTAATGATAGCAGAATGTGGTACCGTGTAAATTCTACAGTTCATTTTCAATACAAAATATGTGCCCGCTCAGTGATGTGGTTGCGGTATGTGTGAAACAACCCTTAGACAACCCCATTGAGCATTGAACACTTATTCAGCCGAGTGGCATTCTACCTGTTACATTTTAAATCATTAAGTGTCTCTAGTCAATTAAAGTGCGTTATACCTTATAAGTCTTATTACATACATACTTACAGTTAGAAACAAATAGGTTTACCAAAGTTCCCCGGAATGGGGGGTGAAATATCACCCATATTTGCAATGTTAGGCATACCTGTAGAAAATATACATTAAAGATTAAAAGGAGTTTGACATAAAACAGATCAACTTATGTAGGTATAAATATGATCACAAACCTATGCCACCATTGCCACCTTCCTTTGCAAGAATTTTATGTGTCAAAGATGGTTAAAAACTTAAAGAAGAAAACTAGATGTGTCTACCGAATTTGTTTCCCTTTTTTCAAGATGTTCTTGATAAGGAGTGTGGAAGGACAAAATCTTTTTTAATTGCTGTCTTATAATTATGATCGGGTACTGCAGCCAGCCTTCCTTTTAGGCCCTCTGGTCTTTTGCAGTTTTATCGTATTAGACTCAAAGAGTTCCTTTGGCCCACAGTGATTGGATGTCTTGATTTATGTAGACATTTTCTTCCTGGTCACACAACCATACTGAGTTTAAGTTAACAATACTGGCATATCAATACTAGGCTGCGCTTGCACTTAGTCTGGACCTGTAGTATTTGAACCGTTTTGTATTGTTTAACAATACCATGAGCAACAATAGCATGCGCTAGTTATCTACAGATAATAGAACCTAGTGCTAGTTAGCTCTCCTAGGCTTTGCCAATATAACCAGATAGCGATTATTGCAATGTCAACAGTATCAGTTCTCTGTCCCTGTGCAGCAGGAATTTTCCTGATGGCGGAAGGCCATTATACCACAGTTCGGTGGTTCTGCACATAAGGTGAAGCAAATTTGAATCAGACACATCGGATGTGGTCTGGGGTGCTCACTTCAGGTACAAATATGTATCAAATCTTGTTCCCAGTGTCGGAATGGCATGGTACTTTTTGCCCCCGACCTCGGAGGTCATAGACAGAACGTGGGGTTCATGCATGGCATTACCGACTGATTATCTAACGCAGTGCTTTTGCTCCCGTCAACGCCCACGACCTCGGAGGTCGAATATAGATCATAGGGCATATACAATAGCTTTACTGACTGTCCATCTAGAACCCAGTGCCGGAATGGCACTCGTCGCACCCGGCCGCGGAGGTCGTACATAACATGGTGCATGTGCAATGGCATTACCATTATCATTACCGACCAGTTATCTAGGATGCAGTGCCTGAAGGGTGCTCGTCGCTGCCCTCGACCGCGGAGGTCGAATATAGATAATAGGGCATATACAATACTTGGCATTACCAACCTCTTATATAGAACCCAGTGCCGGAATGGCACTCGTCGCCCCCGGCCTCGGAGGTCGCATTCAGTACATGGGGCATACCCAGTGGCATTACCAACCTCTTATTTAGAACCCAGTGCTGGAATAGCACTTGTCGCCCCCGGCCTCGGAGGTCGCATTCAGTACATGGGGCATACCCAGTGGCATTACCAACCTCTTATCTATAACCCAGTGCCGGAATGGCACTCGTCGCCCCCGGCCTCGGAGGTCGCATTCAGTACATGGGGCATACCCAGTGGCATTACCAACCTCTTATCTATAACCCAGTGCCGGAATGGCACTCGTCGCCCCCGGCCTCGGAGGTCGCATTTAGTACATGGGGCATACCCAGTGGCATTAACGACCTCTTATCTAGAACCCAGTGCTGCAATAGCACTTGTCGCCCCCGGCCTCGGAGGTCGCATTCAGAACATGGGGCATATGGAGTAGCATTACCAACCTCTTATCTAGGATGCAGGGCCGGAATGGCACTCGTCGCCGGCCCCGGCCACGGAGGTCGAACATAGATCAGGGGCATATACATATCAGCGTTGCTGACTGCCTTAGTAATACCAACTGATTATCTAGAATCCATTGCTGAATGGGCACTCATCACTCATCAGTTCATCACCCCCCCGGTCGCGTAGACCGTTGACTTTGATTTAGTTGATTTGTTCACTTCTAGGAAAAGACAATCATAGATAGTTGTGAAGGTTGGGATTTCAGAGATGGTCCAACAATCTATTGCGAATATTGTGAGGCATTCATTTCACATTGGATCTTCGGGTTGGCATGGGCGCTCTCTCCCGCCACTCAATATAGATCCACAATAACTGTACCACCTTCACTTCACATGGCACAATACATTTTGATAGTACCACAACTTGGACACACAAGTGCTGCCAACTGACAATTTACATTCTGTTCAGTTCTTGGGGTAAGGACTTGAGCAGGAGCCCACCATGGGTGGAGAAACTAAAACCCTTAGCCCTAAAAAAGGAGGGGGGAGGCTAATCAGGCAGTGAACTGACTGGTCATTAAACGAAAGGAACTCCTACTAAAGAGAATCGGTCTTAACAACCTGCGATAAGACATCTACCAGACACTACATTATAAAATAGGGTCTGAGTAACTGAGTTCGTTTGGTGTAGATTCTAGAGCTCCATATGGGATATGTGGGCAGAATTTTATGGACATCTCAGACAATACTCTGCCATAGGTCAGTAGGTTTTACCTGCCGTGCAGCTGGACCATTATAAAATTACAAAATATCCTGTTAGCTAAATACCAGGAGAGAAGGATGCCAATATGTGACACTAGTTTAGTATTTGATTGGCTAGAAAATTAACCCAATGCAGATATTGATAGATCCGAGAGTACCAGGTAGAGTAGTGTAGTGGTGAGATAAACCTAATAATTATAAATAAATATAATAACCCAACTTCAGCTCCAGACACAGAAAATGTTAACAATCCAGCTGACTAGTTAATGAGCAACAACATACTGTGGAGTCCTTATGCTCAGTACAACATGTAATGAAGCTTGGGTCAACGAGAAGAGTTGTTTTGAGAATGATGTAATTAATCTTTTTCTTATCTAATATCTAATAATATCTTATGTTATTAGACCAGCTATCAGAACTCAAAACGGTCCATGGAGAGAATCATGAAAAAAGCTTACTGGTAAATTTTATTTCGGAAATTGTATTGTTCTCAGATAAACAGTACCGTATAATACTGTTAAGAATGAGGACCTACTATTAAATAATTTTTCATACATCTACCTAATAAGTTCAGTGGTTTGAATTAACTGTAATGCTTGCTTGCCTATCGTGTCCACTTCAAATGTAATGTAACTGTAATGATCTCTGAGGATTGTTTCTGTATGATGGTTAAGATTATGCCTCAACAGGTGTAGAAATTTAATCTTAAATTGTTTTTCTCTTTCAACAGCAATCTGTTGATTTTAAATACCTAGTTACATTGAGTGAGATAATATTTAGTCATTATCAAGACTATTATGTTCTATTACTATTATGAAAGTTATTTTATGGTGTATTTTTCCTTTTTATACAGGACTTGTGTTAATGTACCCATTGTTGATGATGATGGCTTTATGACATACACATTTTCATTTATTTTCACATAGCGTTTGTACTCTTTCACCAGCAGATAGCAAACAGGTCTTCAATCAATGCTGCATGTATTCGAATAACTTATAATATAACTGTTTTGCATTACAACAAAACAGATATTATGAGTGAGAGAATACATGCAGCATTGCAGCAAGGTGCTTGCTGGTGATTGATGAAGACTATGAAGTAAACGTCAAATGAGCGCGCCTTGTCAGATTCGAGGCGCCAATCTAGCAGAGTGAAAGAGACAGATATAGAGGAAAGTATAGAGAGTTGATGGTAAGTTCGTTTATTTAGCCAAATTTAAGGTAGAATCTATGGATGCTTCTTCAATCAATGCTGCATGTATTCTCTCACTCATAATATCTGTTTTGTTGTAATGCAAAACAGTTATATTATAACTGTATTTAAAGAAGATTTCATCTCACGTAAAATGTGGGACGCGCCGTAAATCAACAAGAAAGCCAGTTGCTACTGAAATAATTAACTAAAATAAATGAATTACTCTCCAATTAAACTGGGCTTACGTTTTGAGTATTATATTAAATTGAGATTTAGTAGATAATTGTTTCATTGCATTTTATGATTCTTCGTAATTCTTTGAATTGGTTGTTTAGTAGCTAAGTGGGTGGATGAAACCAGGGCACCATTTAATAAATATACGCAGGGCACAGGCCTACCTAGGGAGGGGCATATGGATATCAGTCCACCCTCGTGCCCAATGTAGATTGGTAGACTTCACAGAAGCATCAGAATTTAATCTTCAGCGTATGCAGGTTTCCTCACGATGTTTTCCTTCACCGTTTTAAAGCTGTTGGTATTACGTACATAAGTTAAACAATCTCAGTGGTTCACAGAATCTTATGAGTGAGTGCAACAACGCACCGCCACTGACATGTTAAATATCAAAAATATTATAATGTATGTAAGGGTGCGTCCACATCTTGCTCGCGAGCGAGTAAGCTGCGCGGGTGGCTTTCTTCCTTGTGTGTCGCGAACGGCGCGCGACTTGCGCATTCGCGGCGCGTTCGTCAGATGTGAACGCACCTTTAGATGCAACCAAAATGTCGCATTTAATGTATACCTGTCAAGATGTCACTTTATTCTGCCTGTACTAGTGTATTAATAAAAAAATACTTTTTCAAATCAACATGATTTTTTCCACATTTCATACTTACTGCCCATTTTTATGAAAACTCTCAATTTATCAAAACCACATGATAAGATAATAATAAATATAGTACTAATAAGTATTTTTACCTTTTTGATTAATAATAATAATAATAATTTTTAATAATAATAATAATAATAACCCCGCGGGGGCAGCTTGTGGCGAGCTGACGGTGAGTGGCGACACCGCGGACCCCTATCCAGGGGGACCATACAGACATGCGCTCACACACACACACACCCACGCACACACCCCCACACCCACACACACAGTAACACACCCCCTACCTCTGGCTTGCCTTAATTGGCCGTCCAGAGTGGAATCGCAAGAGCAGAACCTATGCTCCAGGTTGGAAGTGTATTGCACGTAATGGCGTAATAACGGGGAAACCCGCTCACGGGGGTAAACCCCGCGATGGTGAAACCGGAGCCGCACCTCTCGGCAACCTTCAGCCGCTCAATGAGATGTTGCCCCATTGTCGCACTTTGTGCGTGCGGCCGTTTTATGGGGCCCACTCGACGAGTCGGCGAGTCACCGCCTGCCTTATTTACAATTTTGAGACTAGTTGTCATGGCAGGCGTCCGTTAGTCTCCTCCCATAGCCCAGTATCCATCCATCCAACTTTCACCTCCATAGCCCAAGACCTTATTTTTCCATCGCGGCCATAGCGCCGTACTCCAATAGTCTTTACACAAATGGCGGGGACCATCCCCGTGGGTATCATGTTGTACGCTCGGAGATGGTATCCGCCATTTGTGTATCCCTTACATTTAGATTAACTTGTCTTTTGAACGGGCCTCTACATGTTGGCTTCGGCCCCATGCACGCCTTCCAAAGGTCCGGGACTTAATTGCCCGTGATTACGGAACGTAAGACATACAATAATAATAATAATAATAAATTTCGAATATTTATGATGGAAAGTTATGCGTGTAATTCCACTATAAAAGCCACTTTTTGCGGGGGGCGAGGTTGCATGAAATCCGGGGCTTTATTCCATTAACTTTATTTAGATTCTAATTTTGAATGTCAAAAATCACGAAAAACAGTCTCCTGTGAACCCCAAACGTGATAAGTTCGAAGTTATTGTTCCGCAATTATAGACTGTCTCATTTAGTGATAAGGTATACAATTGTATGTACATGCACATGATTATTTGATCTTGTACGTTGGCAGAGGCATGTCTGGTCAGTTCCATACATTTTAGATTTAGTATAGTCTTGGCGCAAACGATGTCGCTACTAGCCTGAACGAGAGATAAATCTTAATTAAACGTTATTACATCACTTTTATTTGAGTTTTGTTCCACGGAAATAAATTATATAGATTAATTTTCTTAAAATTTTATATTACAAAATTAAATGTGTTTAACACGTATTTTAACGTAACTAAACATTGCTGTAGTACCGTTACTCACCACCGTCGCTGTACTTTTCGAGTTTTCGAGGTTTCAACTAAGAAGGTGGCAACTTTCTTAGTATGGGCATTGACCCTCTGTTGTGTATAATTGATTTACTCTATGGCAGAGGGGAAATGCGAACGTGAGGCAGGTCCTTATATAAGTTGTCTAAGCCTTTTTGATACAACACCTAAAATCCCTTAATTAAAAATGTGAAAGCAGTTATTAGCAATTAGCAACTTCTTAAATCCGTCATTAAGCACCACTTAAAAGGTGATGTTTAATTATTCTGTTTAAGCCTGCGGAAGCGATTTCCGGCCCATTAAGCTTAAAGAACTTTGGTTATAATAAATTGATGGACTCTGATAATAATAGCAAAATATTTATTAATATTATTTACATCTGAAGTGTTCCGGTTTAGAATAGATCACCCCGTTTCTTCCCGTAGATGTCGTATGTGGCGACTAAGGGAAAAGGGTTTCGATATTCCATCTTGAAATCGTCACAAGCTATATCTAAAGCTACAGCGAATCCCAAAAGTGAGCGTGGCTACTACCTGTCTGCAATACAGTTGACATCTGTCAATCCATCGACGCGAGCTGGCTGGCGGAGCGGAGTAGCGAGGAAAATATTAACCAATCAGGAGCTCGCTAATTGGTTGATAAACTCCGTTTCTCCGCTCCGTCAGCCAGCTCGCGTCAATGGACAGGCAGCCTTATTGTCGCATAATTGATTCATGCATTCACTGAAAAAGAACTTCGGATGAGTATGTATTATAAGTCGACCAGAATATCAAGAAATGAAAAAAAAAAAAAATGATTTTCACACGGTAGTTTCAAAATGTCATCTGTCTTGTCAAAGTAGGCCCGAGCCTTTTTGCACCGATAAAAACGTGCGTTTGTCCATCTTCACTACCAATTTATAGGCGTTTGTATCGATTCAAACGCACGATTGCGCACACGCGCGTGTGCATTGTGGCAAAGGCTGTCGACAAATAACTGATCAAATATTACGAAAGTTTTGCATCGTGGCTATACCGCGTTTGCATCTATGCTTTATCCCGTTTACATAGATGCTGCATCGCGACTCAATCGATGCTTTTTGTAGCACTTCTGCGCTGCAAAAAATCGCAGTGTGTAAAGGGCCCTAATCTAATTAGCAGCAACACTGGGGAGTGCTGCTAACTCTAAAATTTGATTTCACATTTTTTACCAGACTCTGGTCCACCTATAGTCAACCAATCCGCGATGGGCACGCCCGTACTTCCATGAGTGTGATATAATTATAATACAAGCTGATGATTATGCTCTCTGGGAATAAGCTGTTTATGAATAGCATTTACAACTCAAAACTTTCAACAAATAATTTCAAAATGTTTGTCTTATTCGTGGAGGGTCATTGTGTCGGTCGTTTGTCGTCAGATAATGTAAATACGGGTCGTGACGGACGTACGGACAATGGGAGAGATTTGACTCGAGGTCCCCGGGAAATGGTACATAATAGAGCACGATTTTAACGGGGGTTTGTTTCCTTGAATGAGGGTGTGATGTAGAACAATTAGAAATGCGAGATATTTGCTTCAATTTGTTTGCACGATTGTGTACAAGCAAACTGAACAACAATCACTTTGAAGCATAGAACTAAATCAAATAACTGGCCAAGTGCGTGTCGGACCACGGGCAGGGCAGGGTTCCATATAGTTGCCCGTCACAATATAATTTGGACTTAGGAGGCTTTTTGTTTTATACTACGTTTAAACGGCTAAAAAAGTCTAAAAAGTATATTTTATAAGTTGGTCGACTATTACTCGTAAACTTGGGGGGGGGGGGGGGGTTACTTGACTCTAACAAAAATGTTCACTTTAAAGCTTAATATTTCGCTATGAGTATGTATGCCCATTTCAAATTACAGCTTTCTAGTGTGATGGTGGGCAGGACGTCGATCCTCGTTTTCTAGATGGATGTGGATTAAAACGACAATGGTTGCTTTGTTGAGATGGTCTTTAATTTTGCACGGGCGCCATGACATGTCGAGAGAGAGAGAGAGAGAGAGCAACATATATCTATTTCTACAAACTACTGACAGCACCGTTCGGATACACGTAACATCTCCCTTTTTGGAAAAAGATGAAACAAGTTTACAATTTTATTTAGTGTGAAACGGAACGTAAGTATTTTTACAAAACAATTTCTGAACGTAACTTGACAGGTGACATTTGAGTCTTTTGACTTTGACATTGACATAACTAAAACTAACTATAGACCCTATACTTAAATTCTAAAAAATAAGAACTTAAATTAGATTACATTTGTTTACATTACAATTTCTTATGTTACTGACAATATCGACGGGGTTTAATCAGTGGACGACCGAATGACGAATATCTTGCATCGGGGTAGTTTGTAGACAAATGAGGACTGTGATGTGTTTGTGTTATTGTTTCAGGTTCACGGACTGGACTGGCTGGAGCAGGAGACTTTGGTGGCTGGGAAGGAGGCTGAGACTGACTGCAGTAATAGCTGGGATAATACTCTTCATTTGAGCTATTGTAAGATGACCGTGACAATGGATACTTTGGCTTCAAGATATGTTGACGATTGCGACGGAAAGTTCCTTCAGGAGAAGAAATTAAATATGATCTAGGCTGTGGACCAACTTTTATGACAATGCCCGGAGTCCACGGACTGTGTGGTTGTTTTTTAAAATATGTGATATCACCCGATTTTAATACGGATAAAGGTTTTGAGTGTTGGTTATAATAAATCTGTGACTTGTGACTTTGTGTTTTTATTTTATCTTTCAATAAGTTGTAGTTAGGTATTTTAGGCTTTAAGTTCTTTTCTAGGATTGGTAGTTTAGTTCTGAGTGTTCTAGACATAAGTAATTGAGCAGGTGAACAATCGTTTTCCTTTGGCGTGTTCCTGTACTGCAACAAAGCTAAGTAAGGATCAGTATTGTCTGCATAACATTTCTTTAGTATGTTTTTTACGGTGCCTATAGTTCTCTCTACTAGACCTATTTGAAAAATGGGGATTTTATGGGGACGCATAATGGCTTTGTTTAGTTTTCGAGGATCAATACATAGTCTGAGTTTACCATTTTTCTTTGACACAATAACAATAGAACTAACCCATTCCGTTGGTTCTTCAACTTTAGCTATTATTTTGTCTTTTTCTAATATTTTTAACTCCTCTTTTAGTTCATCTACTAGTCTGAAAGGAATTCTACGACAAACATCTACCGATGGAATAGCATCAGGTTTCAATGACAGACGACATTCAAAATCTGTTAAACAGCCTATACCTGTGAAAAGGTCTTCGTATTTGACTGTTATATCTTCGGCAACGGACTCATGAAAGTGAACATTGTGTACTCGTTCGATCAACTTTAGAACTTCACAACTTTGACGACCAATGATATTTGTACACGGCAAATCTACTATGTGGAAAATGAGTTTATGTATTAAGCTGTTATGTGTGACAGACAGTGTGCATTGACCGACTGTAGGTATAATTTCACCACTGAAAGTTGATAGTTTATGACAACTTTTTTTTATGTTACAGAGTGGTAATTTAAGACTTTTGTATGTACTAAATGACAAGATATTAGTATCGGCGCCTGTATCGAGTAAGAAATCAATTTGTTGACAGTGTATTGACAGTTTAGTTTGATAACGACTGTTAGAATTAGCACAAATTTCATTAGTAAACAGACTATTAAGCAAATAGGTATTAGATGAGTTACCAGTGACGATTGTAGAATCTTCCTCTTCGACTAGGTGTATTTGCTTGTAGCGGCAACACTTGGCATAATGATTGGGTTTTTGACAGATGTGACAGGTTAATCCTATTGCTGGACACTTAGTTCGATGGAATTGACCGCATCGTTGGCATCTTGACACTGATGGACTTGAATGATGACTGGGTGACTGACGATTATTCATGGGACTTGCTGGATTACTGTATTGTTGTAGATCTCGACCGGATAATCTTCCACGACTGAATTGGTCTTGTTGATGGCTTGGCTGACGACTATTTCCATTTGACTGCTGAGACGACTGACGATTGTGAGCGAACTGTGCCTGATTGATGAGAACGGCATCTTGATCATTGCTTGATATAGCTAGTTTATCCAATTTGGTATTTCTGACTGTCTTAGCTAGATTGACTGCGTCTTCGAAAGTTGTAGGTTTCTCTATGAGAATGCGTTCTTTGATATGTGAACATGACGAGTTTAGGTTCCAAGAGAAAATATCTTTTAGAATATCATCAGACTTCTCACCGAAATCACATTGTAAGCTGATGTTCTTGAGACTTGTGGCATACGTTTCTATTTCTTCACTTGGACCCTGTTTTCTGTTAAAAAGTTTGTGTCGCTCGACTGACGTGTTTATTTTCGGTAGGAAATATGTCTCGAACTTGGCTAGTAGGTCTTTGTATGTTATATCCGACATTTTTATGTTGAATGAATAGAAGACTTGGAGTGCCTCATGTCCAATTGTGTTCAATAATATTGCGACTTTTCTTTTGTCTGGCTCATCTTGCAGATCATTGGCTAGCATGTATATTTCTAAGCTGGTTTTGTAGTTGCGCCAGCTTAAAGACATATTGGACACGTGCATGTCTAATGAAAAATTGCTCGGTGGAAGAAGCGTCTTTTCAGACATCTTGACAAATTATGGATTGGCGTAGTACCTTTTCGGAAAAATTGACGAATGCTTGCTGATAGCTTCTTCACTTCTGACACCATGTGATGGTGGGCAGGACGTCGATCCTCGTTTTCTAGATGGATGTGGATTAAAACGACAATGGTTGCTTTGTTGAGATGGTCTTTAATTTTGCACGGGCGCCATGACATGTCGAGAGAGAGAGAGAGAGAGAGCAACATATATCTATTTCTACAAACTACTGACAGCACCGTTCGGATACACGTAACATCTAGTACTAAGCGTCTCTGAGCTAAGCGGCGGACGGACGGACAGACGGACTTGGCGAAACTATAAGGGTTCCTTGTTTACTTCGAAACCCTAAAAATGCTGTTGTTTCATAATAAAACTGTAGTACTTACCAATGAGTGTGTAGTAGTGTGTTTTTTTCCTGTGTGAACCTGTAATTTTTTTCCTGTACGATACAATGTGTATTACATTAAGATAAAGGCACCGAGAAATCTTTGCACAAAGAAAGCCTAACAGTAAAATTACTTAACCCCAGAAAATAGGATTCACACCTTAGATTGAATCAAAAGACGGAAGATGCGGGCTGTTTACACATTGCGTCATTGAAAACTCATACCACACTGCTTACAAAAAACTGAAATTGACACGATGATGTCAGCACATGCGAAACGGAGTCTAGGGCTGCAATAACTTTAGCTGCGTGACAACGATTTTTTAAATAAAAATAAAACGCTTTGACACCCGTCTTTTCAATAAGAGTCTCTTAGTTTCGAAAAAAATACATTCTAGCATGTCAATTGTAGTCTATTTATGCTAGTAACTAAGGTACTAGTGCTAGTAACTAATAAAAGGTAATCAGAGGGCATGCAATAGATGGGGTGAGGTAAAAAGTTGGTGGGAGGCAGGGAGTGCTTAATACTCTTTCTTATACTGTGCTTATACATTATAACCGAACCAAGCTAAAAACGGTGTATATTTTATTTCAATAAGCACAAAATACAGGAAAGTCGAAAATAACAAAGGCAGAACATCAACCTTTTCCTGCACTTGGGCTCCTTAACTCTGTCTGTCTGTCTGTCTTTCTCTGTCCGAGTAAAATACAACTTGTCTGTATTTGAAAAATCTCAGGATGCAGTCAGAATTTTTCAAATGCAAAACTGTGTCGCAAAAGCAAAATACGCATATTGCATCTTCCTTTATTTTGTGTCATCTCAGGTTAACCCTATCACTTTTACCCACAATATTTTTTCCGAAAAACAGTGAGATAGGTGATCTCACGAACTAAAAGGTTTCAGGTGTAAAAACAAAGTTATGAGGAGATGGAATGAGAAAAAACTTATAATGGAAATTTGTAGCCATTCCTTTGAATTCATATCGTATAGGTAGGTACAAGAAATACTTATGCAGTACACTTTGATAAGTTACTCTCTTTCTTTATTTGAAGGTTTCTTTTGCAGTATTTTTTATCAAAGGTCAATCACCGTTCACCGTAGTACTTTTATGCTAACAATTTAGCACAAAACTAAACAGTACGAAATAAACTTAATTACATATTAAGAAAAATAAAAAACCTGATAGGTAACAATTTTATTTTATTACTAAAGTGAAAAGAAAAAAGAAGCTCTGTAATCACTAATCGGCTATACTTAAGGTGGTTTCAGTCCATACAAACGTTTGACGCACAATACATGGAATGGAATGGAATTAATAAAAGTAATATTTTATTGGAAAACTAGTTTAGAAAATCTAGATGTCGCGTATTAAATAACATTTACAATTTATAACATAATTACGAAGATATAAAGCTTTAAAATTTTTGTATGAAAAATTTCAAAGCTTTATATCTTAGTAATTATATTATAAATTGCAAATATTATTTGATACGCGACATCTAGATTTTCTAAACTATTTTTCCATAATATATACAAAGTTACTTATATTAATACCGTCTACGCGTATTGTGCGTCAAAGTTTTGTATAAAATTGACCCCTCTGCAACCGCCTTAACAACTTTGTTTGAGCAAATATAATTTGAATGTTATTATTATTAGGTAGGTATTGCAAATCAATAACCATCAAATAGGTATACATACATATGCTCACGCCTATGTCCCACTACTGGGGTAGGCAGAGACAAAAGATCGCTACATGCTTCGATTTTGACACACATTTTTCGCTTCCTCAACCTCCATAAGTTTCCTCATACAAGCTCGTCGGTTCCGAGTACATTTTATTTGGCCCTTCTTCAGAACGCATCCTATTTGGTCAGCGTATGTGCGCCTAGGGCGACCCCTTTCAACCATTTCATTCACGCTTGCCTTGTAAATTACTTACTTTCACTCATTCTTTCCACATAGCCAAACCACCTCAACATGCCTTTTTCAATCCTGGTCACTACATCTTCTTTCAGACCACTTCTTTCTCTATCACACTATTCCTTAACAAATAGGTATGTTTTTTGAAATTGTTTGTCCCTATTTTTCTTCTTCATTTCATGTCAATGAGGTTTTTCTTTCGTCTGACTAACCCAGTATTCTCTAGATAATTACATCGACCATTTTGCCTAATGAAGCTATTTACACTACAAATGGCCACAGCATTCTGTAGTCACGTTCCTGCGATTGTAACAACCGTTTTTAGGGTAGGAAGGAATACTAATTCCTAAACGGGCGTTTAGAAAGGTATTAGTCAGTTGGTAATGACTCCATTCGCGTGGAAATGTTATCTAGGTTATGACCATTGCGATATTACACACTGTTTCCTGGTTGTTTGGATATTTGTGGTCCAAAAATGGATATGGGCCTTTTGTCTGGCCTATGTATGTTTTGTTTTGGTGTGCAATAAAGTATAATTGAATTGAATTGAATTGAATTGATGAACTAAATCATCGTGAGGAAACCTGCATACGCTAAAGAAGAAATTCCGATGCGTATTTGAAGTCTACCAATCTGCATTGGGCACGCGTGGTGGTCTCCATACACCCTTCCTGAGGGTAGGCCTGTGCCTTACAGTGGGACGGACGTAGGCTGTGGTATGATTCCATAATGAGACAGCAGCATGGCGGTTTTCTCGTTATATCGCTTTGCCGTGCTTGGCATGCTGCCATAATTGTCACTTTGCTGTCACTTTGTACAAATAAGAAAAACTTACAAGAAGAGCTGAGCATGTACGATACTGAGTGCAAGTGAGAGAGGACTATACTGTCAAAGGAAAAAAATATGCTTTACGATTTCCCCCGTCTTCAATGAGGTAAAAAGTTTGTGGTGAAGTGGGAGTGTTCTTACTGGATGAAGTACCATGTGGTAGTATACTCTTTGTTTTACTGTGTCGTATAAATGCACTCTCTCGTCTTTTTTCTTTTAAAGGCATAATTATATGCATTAGCCCGTCTGGTACTGGGCGGACGAATTAATATCAATTTGCCTGCTCTTCGTCCCGCCATGAAGCTCTACTAGTTTTTGGTGGCTCAAGCATGTGTTTTGTACAAAAACAAGCCTTCGATCACCCAAATATCTATCCTAAATGTGTGTTACCGAACGTCATACACATTTGCTATTTATACTGGAGATCGGCAAAATCATCAACACCGCGATTGTTCCACAATTTAAAGATTAGAACTATGATCAGAGCCTTTAGCCACTTTTTTATTAGACAGTGAAAGCTTGAACGTTTAGAGAAATTTTTTCCGAGAGCGCAAATGCGCGCTGCATACTAACGAAGTCTGGTGATATTTTCAATACTATCCAATTAAAGTCAATAAAATTTTTCAGAAACAATCTAGAAACTTTTTATTAATTAATATGTGGAATTTAATGCTAGGATTAATTTAAGATTTGTATAGAAATCTTTGATGTACTGTAACTTTAAAACTATACATTTTATCGAAAATCTGACTTCATACAAACATAGAAATTAGTTTTAGATTGCATCTGAAAAACATTCACTTTAGTTGGTTAGTATTGAAAATATTACCAGACTTCATTTGTATGGAACGCGCTCCGAATTATTACCTAACAAAATTTTCTTTAACACATTTTTCAAACAGAGGCTGCATATTGCGTCAGGTCTAAATTAGCATATAAACGATCCAAGTTGGGCTCTTACTTAGTTTTGAAGTCTTCGGTAACGCCCGCCGTATAGTTCAGTCCCTTATTAAACTGATGTATGAGAAGTATGGAAATTGGATTAGGAAAAAAGTTGAAAAGTAATAACCGAAATTTGAAATTGCCGTCTGTCTGAATCCACCATCTAGCATTTATTCTGAGGAACTGTGGTTTAGGATGACTGACTTATATGTTAAGGCATATGAATAGATAATAATGGTGTACTATTATTATCTATTCATATGGTTAAGGTGCAATTTGTGAAAGATTATTGAAAATAAAGAAACAAAATGACTAAGCCAAGATTACGATTTCAGAACATCGTCATAACTTTAAATTCGTCGTTGAAACATCGGTGAGCTGTCAATTCGATATTGTTATTGTTATGTCATGTCATGTGTCCACCACATAATTATAAAAACTTCGACGGTCTGAAGGATTCAATAAAATTATAATGTTACACTTGTGAGCTCGTCGATGTTTTTGAAAGCGATGTGTGTGATGCTCCTTTCGTAGTAAAAGTTGTTCAGTTTAATGGTCCCTGAAAATTTTAAGTGTTTAAAAATTAACCAGTTTAGTTGGTATATTGATACTATGACCGAACTTGCTTCCAGTAATAAATATTGCAATAACATTTGAACGATATCTAACTTTCAATCCTATACATACACAACCACCTTTCCGAAATTCGTTTAAGCAAAAATGAATAACCAAAACCCATAACTCTAACCAGACAAAACTATAACGTGGAAGATATACGACGTAACAAAAATGATAGTCATGTTTCTGCTCGGGTTATATCTACATCTACACTAATATTATAAAGAGGAAAGATTTGTACCTATTTTTGTATGTTTGTATGTTTGTAATGAATAGGCTCAAAAAGTACTGGGCCGATTTAAAAAATTCTTTCACCATTAGAAAGCTGCATTCACCCTGAGTAACATAGGCTATATTTATTGCTAGAAAAGATTAGACGTCTACCTGTGCGAAGCCGGGACGGGCCGCTAGTATTTTTTAATATAGTTAACTTTCGTCCCCCAAATCAAGCGAATTTCACTTTTATATCGTAAGCATTAGATTATGTGTTAGGAGATTTCATTGGATGTATTACGTACCGTGACTGGTGGAATAGTTAGTGATAGCGGAATGTTGAAAAAAAAACGGGATAATGTTGTTTGGGTGAGATGCGAGTAAGTAGGGTGTTGTGACACTACTCATGCCTGGTTGGCAAAGCTGTATTTTAATGTAAGAAAACGAATAAAACTGGTTATCTATCTTTCGTAATAAGGTTTAAAACCATGTTAACTGCTGCAACCCACTGCTGACTATTATACAAAGTGTAACTTAACCAGCCTACTTAGTAAGATTTTCTTTTTCTTTATAAAACATGAAAAAAACTAGTAATTTTATTAAATTTTTTGTTTTTAATTAAACCATCAAACTGAACAACTTTCACTACAGAGCAAACGTCGAAAAAAATTGAAATAAATCAACTGTCCCAAATCCATACCATTTTAATATAGTAGGTAATAGGTACTGCAGTTTTATATGAACCAGCTGTTTTTCTCTCTATGTCGACTCCATAGGGAAAGTTGTTCAGCTTGATGTTCTATCCACCCCCTTAAAGATTACTACCGTATTTTGCTACACCCTGTATAAACAATGCATTGTATACAGGGTCCTTCTTAATAATATCCTGACACTTTTTTTTGCGATTCCTATGTTGGTGCCATAGAGAAAGTTGTTCAGTTTGACCGTCTGATCATCCCCTTAAAAAAGTGTCAGCATATTATTATTAAGAAGGACCCTGTATACCAAAATCTCCTTGCTGGTCTGCCACGTACCTACCTCCGATTATGCAAATGGCTACCTTCGAATTTTCCTTCAAACCACTGACCTGTCAATCTGCCAAAGTCAACCAAAGTATTCTGAAAGTTCGCTAAACTCCTGTGGCGAAATTCCAAAACGTAACTTCCCGTTCATTACTTGGTCGAATGACCAATAGGTACGCCTCCTGTCAAAAACATTTCAACTTTAGTCATTATATAACAATGGATTAAGGTGCTGATTTGCATAATTTGTTTAAAGAGTTTTTGGTTTAAGTCAGGATAATGGATATTTTTCTGGCAGTCCTAAACTTTATTAGGGCAGAAGGTTCTCGGAAGTTTGGGATGAAAGAGGACCTTTCTGAGTTTGGTGCTTATGTTTCTGCGGGAGTAGATATACATACATACAACAAAGGCGAATTAACTTGGCACCTGGCTCGCATGTGGTTCAGAATAAAAAAACTCTGAAAACTCGGAAAGAATAACTCGAAAATGCTAAAGCGCAGGGACACGTGCAACGGTAACTGAGATGCTATGCTACGGCTTCGCACGGCGACGGCGGGGTCCCGTGGGGGGTAGCATGAGGGGTGTCGAATTCCGCGCCACGTGCGAGCCAGGTACCAAGTTAATTCGACCGGGTTGTACATATGCTAACGACTATATTCCACGAGGTAGTCTAAGATATTCTGAAACCTCAGAACATACACGTTTCACTAGTACCGAAACTATGTCCAGTGTGACGGGGAGTGAGCCCGTTGCCACTTGTAATGGACAGTGGGTACAATACATGCCTCGAAATTAAAGCATGCAGGTTTCCTCACGATGTTTTCCTTCACCGTAAAGCCAGTGGTGTTACAAATCGTACATAAATTTCGAACAACTCATTGGTACGAGTCGACCTGGACGGGGATCGAACCATCGCCTCCTGCACGGCAGGCAAGGTTACTCGCCACTGGACCACCACCGCTTTTTACGGGAGTCGATATGCTACGGATAAAGTACAGGCGTGTGGAGTTAGCACTGCCCGAGCAGAAATCGACTTTAATACATTAGCATAAAAATTATCTTATACAGGGTGTAACAAAACACCCTAGTAATACTTAAGGGGTGCTTCAGACCATCAAACTGAACAACTTTCACCATGAAGCCAACATCGAGAAAAAATAAAAAGAATCAGCTGTCCCATACAAAAGTGCAGTACCGACTTGACTAAAATGTATGGGACAGCAGATTTTTTTATTTTTTCTCGATGTTGGCTCCATAGTACTTTAAATGTGACTAGATAATTTGTGTGACATTGTCCAAGTTATTTATTTATTTATTTATAGTGAAAGTTGTTCAGTTTGATGGTCTGAAGCACCCCTTTAAGTGTTACTAGGGTGTTTTGTTACACTCTGTAGATAAGATTGCACTCTGACAATATTATTGCTACGTTCCGAGCTATCGATACCGACTGCTCTCAAACAGTAAGGAAAACATGAGGAAACCTGCATACGCTGAAGAAGGAATTCCGATGCGTAGGTATGTCTACCAATCCGCTTTGGGCACGCGTGGTGGACTAACGCGCATACGCCCTATCTGAGAATAGGCGCATGTGCACTGCAGTGGAACGTATACAGGATGAAAAATTAAATGGGACACTTACTTACAGGGGTGCTTCAGACCATCAAACTGAACTATGGGAAAAAAAACAGATCAAAAATCACGGTCCAAAGACCATCAAACTGAACAACTTTATCTATGAGACCAATATCTAAATCGCGAAAAAATAATTTGCAGTCCCATACATTTCAGTCTAATTATGTTTGTAGTTTTGTATGGGACAGCCGATTTTTTTTCGTGATTTCAGTATTGATCCAATAGTTCAGTTTGATGGTCTGAAGCACCCCTGTAAGTAAGTGTCCCATTTAATTTTACACCCTGTATAGGCTACACTAAAACAGTTTACGTACTTCAGTACGTAAGTATGAAAGGATGTATCGTGTATCGTGAATACAGTCACGGAAACGAAAAAAATTATGACCTTGTATCCAGCGTAAGCGAAAAATTCTTCGTCTATGGTAAAACTATTAAAGAAGATAGGCAGATTTGGACCCAGCCATTTTTTACGAAAACTCAAAGCTCTTCAGGACGGCGGTCATAATTATTATAAACAGAAAATATTAAGGCATTTTTTGAAAAAACTTCCACATCTCCAGAAGTCCGGATTCAAAAATAGAAATTACTAGTAAAATAGACAAATCATCCAAAAAGCAGTAGCAAAACGCTACCACGACAGCTATTTTCATCTAATTTATAGTTATAACTGAAGTATGTTTTGGTCGTTACGGAATGTATTTAGCTTGGTTGAACTAATAGTTCGTGATTTCGTTTTCTTCCATTATCATAATATTATCGTGAATTTTCATTACAATAAACATAATGAATCCGTAGAAGATTGAATGAACTATCTAATAAGAAAGATTATGACTTTCACACACTTGCTAAAAAAGGTATCATAAGGAGAATACCTTTCCCCCAACTTTTACAGGTTACAACTAATTTACTTTTTTGTTAGTTTTGTTTCACTCTACACGTATTACAAAGTTTCATTCATGTACGGGACCTCTATGTGTGGGTCTCAAATTACAGGGCCCGCCGCCAAAATTCTTTGGCAACACTAACTCAGTTTACGTACTAAAAGGATGTGTTTAGCATCGTGAATATAGGTAGGTCACAGAAACTAAATAAAGGTTGACCATGAATTCCTCTTCCGCTCTCACTAGGGCCTCACTTGCCGCCTGATTGCTGTTTAATAATTTAGAATAAGCACTCACAGCAGGTACTAATGGTGTTTCCATTGCGCCGGTCTTGTAGAGATTCGTACAAATTGTAGGTAGCTTCCATTTTAATTTCTTTTTTTGTTTCGTTCTTGTAATTTGGGTTTTAATATAGTTCGTGTAGTAAATCTTGGCAATTTTAATTCTTCGTTTTAATAAACAAAAAAATATATAGAAATCCATTTTATTAGAATCGATAACGAAACATTAATCTATTTCCAATGATTGCATGTTTCATCAAAAATAAAAATTAGAATTCTAAAAAAAACTACAAGTACATCAGAATGTCGATAAGTTTTCGATTCTGTAAAACAACTTTAAAGAAATCGGTTTTAGTTATAATGCCGCCATTTGTCCCTTTACATTCCATTTATTTAATTTTTCTGTTATTGTGAGTTATTGGCGTGCAAATAGAGTTTTTATGTCATGTTTTCAGGTCAAAATAATAACCAGGCTCATTGTACTTTATTTATATTGTTGATAGCCACTGCTGCGAATCCTAGTTTATAAATTTTAAGTGCCAAGATCTATTGAACAAAGTATAATTTAAATAGGTAGTCGATTTATGCAAATATCAAGATGTTTTAGATTCTAAAACGATTCTGCCTTCATAAATTAGGGAAACAAAGACGAATCTGCTGTAAAACCTGTTTCGATTAATTCCTGAATTTCTTTTCATCTTAATTAGCATTAAATTATTGTCTTTCTTCTTTTTAATGTATAATTGAAATCTAGATTACGAAACACATTTTTAATAGGTAGTTAATCTATTAATATACATATGTACAGCTTGCAGAATTAAGCTATGTTTTAACGTGATAACGTCTTATAAATTGATGAACACCGGCTGCACGCACGAAAAAGTGTCACGATCCGCCTGAGCCTGAGCGTGCAAGCGAGAGCGCGGAACAAATCCCTCTTTCTCGCGTGACGTCAGAGCTAGCAATTCGAATATTCATCAATATTTCTTTACGACGTTATCACGTAAAACTATCGTCCGTAAACCTACTTTACAGACAACAATATTTTTTATAAACCTTTTTCGTCTCATTGTTGGGCAAAGCGACCGCGTACCGGAAAGCGCAGCGTGGGAAGGCCCCTCACACGGTGGACCGACGACCTGGTGAAGGCGGCGGGAAAACGTTAGATGAGGGCAGCGCAGGACCGATCGTTATGGTGATCCTTGGGGGAGGCCTAAATGTCCAGCAGTGGACGTCCATCGGCTGAGATGATGATGATGATGTTGGGCAAAGGTCTCCCCCAAGCTTTTCTAGGATTCTCTATCGTGTGCCATCAGGTGCCATTTTGCTTCGTGGGCATCCAGGTAGTCGTGCCATCTCTTTCTTGCTCTGCCCCGGCTTCCATCGTCGGGCTCCCATTGGGTCGCGATCATTGCCCATGCCCACCTAAAATGTATGGAGACCAGGGTGGCCAACTTTCTCAAAAGTTGCCTATTTAATTCAGAATCAAATTAAAGATTGAAAAATTCAGTCTCGGGCGGGACCTGAACCCGCACCCTTCCAAACCGGGGAAGTGCGCCATCCAATCTCGCCACCGAGCACAACATGGCTGTAACATGTTCGAAATCAATAATATTTGAAATTATTCAATTCAGATTTCAAAACGTTCCATCGAAAGACGGAGAGCCGTTTTACTTATCTGTGGGAGAAAACCTATGCAGTGGGACAAAAACACAGCTTTTTTCGACGTTGTCTCCATAGTGAAAGTTTGTACCGTTTGATGGTCTTAAGTCTAAAATACAGTTTTGGTAGGTTATACCATGTATATTGGTATACCGGATGATTTTTTCACCTTGTCGAAACTTTCAAACTGAACAACTTTTACTATGGAAGCAAACCTGGAGTGCGATTTTTGAATCTCATTCGCTGAGTTCAGCAGTTGTAAATGTCAAAATTACTATGGAGATACGCATCTTTCTACGGCTGATTTGTCTTTCAAAAATCGCACTCCTCAAGTATGATTTTTAAAAGTCAAATCAGCAGTAGAAAGATGCATATCTCCACAGTAATTTTGACATTTTCAACTGCTGAACTCAGCGAATGAGATTAAAAAATCGCACTCCAGAATTAGTACAAAAATTAGCTGTCAAAATACATTTGAATCGAGCAAGTATTGCAGTTTAGTATGGGACATTAGATTTTTTTGTAATTTCTGGTTTGCTTCCATAGTAAAAGTTGTTCAGTTTGATGGCCAAAACATCGGTATAATGATGATCTCCACCGTTGCCATTGGGTGTGGCATATTTGTTTTCTCACGCTGAAAAAAAAATTGTTTGCTTCAACCAACATCATGAATCCATATGAGCCTGTCAACATCATGACTTCTCCATCTATGAGAACTTTTTTTATTTTTTTATTTATAATTAAATGGACTCTTGCTTGTGCGTTAGCACTGCATTTCCGCTAATGTCAAGTATTTTATGGGAGAATCTTTCCCAATCTCAGGGATTGTTTTTGGACAAGAACAAGACGAGACTGAGGATTGCGGAGCCTCGTGGCAGGCAAAAACGCGACGCGCGAAACCACGCGAGGCGTGTATTCGGGCAGTCCCTGCAACGTGACTCTATGAGAACTTTGTTAAACAAATTCGGCTTGTTGTTACAACTAACCATCTTTTGTTTTTAGTAAACAATAATAACGTCATTTCAATTATTTTGGTGTTAATTAAGAGAAATTATACTTCTTAGTTGGCTCGCATTTTTTTCAATGCACGGCCTTCATTCTACAACGTTTTGATCGTTTATATCTTCATGAAAAGAAAACTTAGTGCATTGAGCAGGTACCTCGACAAAAACATCGATATACAGACAGACCATTCAATAAAATAAATCGTAAGCACAATGAAACGCTGCTGTTAGGAGCAAAACGCATAGAATTGTCACAATACTTTTATGGTACAATACGAATGCGAATGGAAACTCTTTCTTTGTTCAGTTTTGCTCTGTATTGAATATTATCGTGTTGTCGTGATTTTATGATGACTTTGATAAGAGATGTTTGACGTTAACGGTGTCTTTTGGTACCGTAGAGGGAGAAGTAATAGAGGTCGGAACCTGTTTTGTCCTATTCTTCTTCTTATCGTGTGGGCAGAGCCCTGGTGTCAGAGTTTTTTCAGACCGCCTTACGGCCTCTGACGTGGTTTTTATGTAACGACTACTACCACCAGAGATAGTAGCCGGGACCAACGGCTTAACGTGCCATCCGAAGCACGGAATCATTGTTTTCAGACAATCATGTGATTCATGGTTTCAGCCTGCAATGTCCTAACCAACTGGGGAAAAACGCACAAAGTGACATATCACTAAGTGTCCCCCGTGGGAATCGAACCCACGACCTCCGTGTCGAGAGCCCAATGCTCTTAACCATTAGACCACGGAGGCAGTCCTATTCACTCAATAAAAGATGCACATAGCAAATTAGTTCCAGAAGTGCGATTTTTGAAAATCATACGAGCGACTTGGCAGTAGAAAATGTCAAAATTACTATGGAGATTATGCATCTTTCTACTGCCAAGTCGCTCGTATGATTTTCAAAAATCGCACTTCAGTTAAAAAAGGAAATCGCTACCTTATTGCTGTCCTTATCGACGTAACCACAGAACATTATAAGACGGGTTAGAAATGCAAAGTAGTGCTTTTCCTTCGGAGACGTCTGTCGCCACTTGTCTTCCCGCTCACACTGCTACAACCACTTATGCCCTCTCGCTCGCACCACGCCACGGGCCTTACGGTGTTATGCAAATCATTGCATAACCTATTTCCACGCATACTTTGCACTTCTAATTCTAACCCCTCTTATAAGATTCTATGGACGTAACCACTTTTTAGGGTTCCGTACCCAAAGGGTGAAAACGGGACCCTATTACTAAGCCTACGTTGTCCGTCCGTCCGTCCGTCCGTCCGACCGTCCGTCCGTCCGTCCGTCCGTCTGTCCGTCCGTCCGTCCGTCCGTCTGTCCTACCTATTTAGGGCTCTAACTTGTAAACCGTAATAGCTAGATAGTTAAAATTTTCTCAGATTATGCGATATTACGGCGGATTTGTTAACAAATAATAAAAATGTCAAAAAGTTAATAATTAAGGGGGGTTCTCAACAAGAAACTAGTTTTTATCAACGTTTTTTCTTCACGCTCTATCGTAAAAACGGTAATACATACAAGCGTCAAACTTAGTGTGATTATAGAGCAAACTCTATAGAATAACAATAAATACTAAAAACCAGCCAAGTGTGAGTCGGTCTTGCGCTAAAGGTCCGGACAAAAAAAGTTTTTTTTTCTAAGTTAATAATGTTGTGTTCTGTGGTGGTGTGGTACGGAACCCTCAGTGCGCGAGTAGCCGCCCGACTCGCACTTGACCGGTTTTATTTTACTACGGCTACCTGACTCAGAAATGTCACTTCATATAAATTGTATAGGATTTAATGAATATCTCATACGCGGTTCCAATGACATTCTGTCTACCAGACTAAGCGAAAAAAAAATCTTGGTCAATGTTTGGTACATACATTTATACAGGGTGTAAACTTATATGAGTTACATATTTTTGGGGGTATGATGGTCTAAACCATCATACTGAACAACTTTAGCATAGCATATTATTATATACCTGTTTCTCAATCCATTAGATTAGAGTCAAAATGCATGGGTAAGGACGAGACGGTGCATCTGTGTTTAGCGCCAACATTTTTAACATTTTGTGGCCTAAAAGTGATCCTTAGTACAAATTACAACATTTAAAGATTGTTGGTAGTTGTAGCAAAAATTCTGACCATAAAGGGAATAGTAATAGGTCGTGGTATAAAAATTTAAATAATATGAAACTGGATAATTTTTAGGGTTCCGTACCCAAAGGGTGAAAACGGGACCCTATTACTAAGCCTATGTTGTCCGTCCGTCCGTCCGTTCGTCTGTCCGTCTGTCCGTCTGTCCGTCTGTCCGTCTGTCCGTCTGTCCGTCCGTCCGTCTGTCTTACCTATTTAGGGCTGTAACTTTTGAACCGTAATAGCTAGATAGTTGAAATTTTCTTAGATTATGCGTTATTACAACGGATTTGTTAACAAATAATAAAAATATCAAAAAGTAAAAAATTAAGGGGGTTCTCAACAAGAAACTAGTTTTTATCAACGTTTTTTCTTCACGCTCTATCGTAAAAATGGTAATACATACAAGCGTCAAACTTAGTGTGATTATAGAACAAACTCTACAGAATAACAAAAAATACAAAAAATCGGCCAAGTGTGAGTCGGTCTTGCGCTAAAGATCCCGGACAGAAAAAGTGTTTTGTTCTAAGTTAATAATGTTGTGTTCTGTGGTGGTGTGGTACGGAACCCTCGGTGCACGAGTAGCCTGACTCGCACTTGACCGGTTTTACAACTTCTTATCGTATGGGCAGAGCCCTGGTCTCGGAGTTTTTCAGACCGCCCGCCTTACGGCCTCTGACGTGGTTTTTATGTAACGACTACTACCACCAGAGATAGGTAGCCGGCGTTCCATCCGAAGCACGGAATCATCTTTCTTTTCAGAGAATCAGGTGATGCAGCCTGCAATGTCCTAACCAACTGGGGAAAAACGCACAAAGTGACGTGTCCCTCGTGGGAATCGACCCCACGACCTCCGTGTCAAGAGCCCAATGCTCTTAACCCATAGACCACGGAGGCAGTGCAGGTATAATTTTTACAAAAAGTTTTTCACGAAATTTCCTGTCAAAACCCATCGTCAAATTCGCAAAAAAATACCTTACATAATTCAAATTACTAAAATGCATTGAGCGTCACAAATAGTTGCCAACTAAGCGAGTTAAAACTTACCGCATTCCTTTACTACCTGGTATTCTGTACTACCACAGATACCGCAGGATCTCCCCCAACTGCGCTCCTGGTTATTCAAACTTTTGAACGGAATTTTCATAAATCGAACGACCAAGTTTTGCGGCGACATCAAAAGTATTTTGATACTTGGTTTTGCTCGCGACATTACGTTGCTGAATAATAATAATATGATTATTATAATTAATGGAGTAACGTTGCAGGTTCTGACACGAGCACTTGTCCCGCGTGGTGTTCGCGCGGTTCGCGTTTTTGCTTGCCACGAGGTTCTGCAATCCACAATCGCTTCAGTCCTGTTCTTGATTTAAAAAAATCCCTGAGATTGAGATACACAAGACACTGTCAGAAACTACTTGACACTGGCGGAAATGCAGTGCTAACGCAAGCAAAAGTCCATTCATAAATAGAATTATAATTAATTAATAGATATCTCATTCAAATTCGCACGCACAACATCCTATAAAGTTACCAACTGCTCTCAAACGATACATTCAATTCAATTCATTTACTCAACAACTTACACTAAATGGACGGCCTCCGTGGTCTAATGATTTCTTTGGCCTCTTGACACGGAGGTCGTGGGTTCGATTACCACGGGGGACACCCAGGAGTGCGATTTTTGAAACTCATTCTTTGAACTCAGCATTTAAAATGTAAAATTTCAACTGCTGAGTTCAGCGTATGAAATTCAAAAATCGCACTCCTGGTGAAATGTAACTTTGTGCGTTTTTCCCCAGTTGGTTGGGAAATTGCAGGCTGAATCACCTGATTGTCTGAAAAGAAAGATGATTCCGTACTTCAGCTGGCACGTTAAGCCAGTGGTCCCAGCTACTATCTCTGGTGGTAGCAGTTGTTCCATTAAAACCACGTCAGAGGCCGTTAGGCGGTATGAAAAAACTCTGTTACCCTGGGCTTGGAAAGTTGGAAACATCGACATACGAAAGAAGGTTGAATATTACCGACCGCCAAGGAGTATTTTCATATTTCACCGCTTGTAAGGAGGACTAGTATCCATTATCATTATGCCACCTTCCTGTTTATTTGTCTTGATCGGATGTGAGGATGAGGGACTTCCCACAGAGCCACTCTCCAACAGCAATGGGAACTCTACTAAATTCTACTATGGTATTGAATTGTTGCTACTTACCTAGATTGCGTCCCACTTTGATTCCACAATCCTTGCAAGTTAATTAAAAGCCTCGCTTTGACGTTTCACGCTTTGCAACTCGGATGTTTGTGTTTTTACCCTCGGAACCGAGATGGTATATGCGATTGATGTGAGAGGCTCTACGCGGGTGTGCGGGCATGCGTGAATGCGTGTGTGTATGTTGATAACATTATTTCATTATTTTTTTGCGGAAGTTATTCGTCGCGGGTTTTTTTTCCTCCTGTTTTTTGATATAAAAGATACGTATCTGATATGATTAAACTCACAAACGTACGTTGTATTATGTGTGTCGGAGATCCAGATAAGTAATATTTTTCTTTTCTTTTTTATTTCTTTTAAATCAGAAGCGTATGTATGTAAATAAAAACGAAAAAGAAATCAGCTGTCCCACACATTTGACTCGCGTAGGTACTGCAGTTTTTTATGTAACAGCAGATTTTTTACAATTTTTCCGATTTGTTGGCTCAGTCAAAGTTGTTCAGTTTGATGGTCAAAACCATCCCTTTTAATATTACTAGGTTGTTTTGTGCCTATGTAACTTGTTTAAGTTTACACCCTGTATAGATACAGGGTGTAAACTTAAACAAGTTACCTACTTAACACGTTCCGGGGCAGTGAATGAGACACAATAGAACTTTTATTGTAATCACGGCTATGGGCGGTCACTGTCCCGGAAAGTGTTAAGGGGGTGCTCCAGACCATCAAACAAAAAAAAGTTTCATACATTTGGGTCGATACGTAATAGTCCGAATAAGGTTCAGACAGGAAAACGTGTCGGGTCAGCTGGTAATAGGTATAATAATCTTTGATTAAATAATTTTTAACAAAAAAAAAATTTTTATACCCCTCTTTTTTTAATTCGCAACCGCTGTACTAAAATAATATAACCTATGTCACTCTCACGATTTCTACGAATCTATCGACACCTCGTACGTCAAAATCCATCAAGCCGTTTAGGCTGTAGGCCGTGCCAAAGAAATAGACATACAAACATACATACATACATACATACGCTCGGAAAACATAACCCTCCTTCTGGCGCAGTCGGGTAATTAAAATAGCAAGATAGGTGACTAGCCTATAGCTAAACTAAATTTTTATCAAATAAAGATTTTTTTTTTTAATTCATGGACCGCATGAATTGAGCCCCCCGACCCCTAATTTACTTAGTCGCAATACAAGTGGCTTTGCGGGATTGAGAAACTTTTTTAGTTTTAGGCAAATTAAAGGTACCACAATGACTTCGTTTACTCGTTGTACACGTTATATACAGATCATTTAAAAAGAAAAACAAATCACACGGCATTACTCTTCACTCGTAAATACATGAAAAGTAAATTAATTGTTCGATTACGTAATGCAAGAACGTCACCTATCTTCCGCTATTTTAATTTAATCAAAGGATATTATTTTAGATGTATACATTATAGTACTCTGTGTTGATACCTACTAACTCGTAGGTGGTTAACGGGAACAAAGGAGGCAGAGCCTTGGCAAGTGATTAAATTTCAAGCGAGAGGACCAAACTAATAGAACCAAATGGACTCCGGGTTGATACAGAATTAGTAATGAGTTATGAAGAGGGTGTTTAGGTGTAGCACGTATTTGTAGGGAGGTAAGAGTTACTTTGTTAAGGATTTATGCAAATAAGTGGATGGGGGGAGTTAAAAATAAAATATTGTCATAGGACGAACAACGTTAAACAAAGAAACATCGTTGTTTACTTTCATAATAGAAAACTAGTTTTTGGCAAATACTGAAACTGAATTCTGAATGAATGAATTCCAACCATCAAACTGAACTACTTTCACTATGGAGCTTACCTCAGGAAATGCGAAAAAACAACTATTTCAAACATTTGAGGAGGTATACATAAATAAAGGTCTAGCAAAATAAGCTGAAACTATTCTAAGGGGATGATCAGACCATTAAACTGAACAACTTTCTGTATGGGACCAACATCGAAATCGCGAAAAAAAAATCTGCTGTGTCATAGGTAGACACAGGTAGGTCACATTTGAGTAGAGCAGATTTTTTTTCGCGATTTTAGTATTGGTTCCATAGAGAAAGTTGTTCAGTTTGATGGTCTGAATGATCAGACCATGGAGATGACTCCTTAAAATAGTTTCAGCTAATTTTAATACACCCTGTAGAGAGCACAGCCAGTTTCGTATAGAACACCAGTTTTTTTTTGCATTTCCTGAGGTTGGTTCCAGTTGTCCCTTACATCCTGTGTGTGTTTTTTGATAGACAGTATAAAACTCTTTGAGACAACGCACACGGCCTATTCTTACTGTTCGGCCTATTCGGACGGATTATACGTTTCTTTGTTTGCGGAAAATTTTTACGTGGACTACGTAAGTCTTCGTAGTCAAGGCTACGTAAGTCTACGTAGTTCAGGCTACGTCAGTCCACGTAGTCTAGACTACTTAACGGACGTTCGCCCGGTTTTGAGTAACTTTGTAACCATTTTATACATTAACTTTGGAACTTTTTAAGCAGAAAACAAAACTGAACAATCTTCAGGATGTGACAAGTGATGTGGTTTTTCTCAAAATCTATTTAAATTAATAAAACTGAAGAAAAAAGAATCCAAAGTCACCCCTTTTTTTCCAGTTGTAACCGTTTTACTCTTACATTGTTGATCAGAAGAATATGAAAATTTACAATATTCTTCACAATACAATACGGAATGATGTCGTTTTCTTTATTTTTTGAAAATTAATATAAAATCATACCGGTTTTAAAAAAAAACCGAAAATTCTGACCGGAGCCACGCAATTGAAGCAGGATGGCTAATTGCAAAAGTTTCCTTGTAAGAAAGAGAGCTGTGGGGAACTAGTGAACTACTACAGATCTCCAGCACCCACAAGTTATAGCAAAGATGCCAACAGATGGCGATACCGTCGCTCACGGAAATATGCTCCATACAAAGACAACGTTCATCGTGAATACGTAACTCGTAACCTACTACACATAAGGTTCACAATCGAATGCGAGACATAAATCACGCAAGAGAAATAATCACAGAGATTCGATATATATAGAAGGTCCAACTAAGAACTGTTGGACCACGGCCGGTCCCCAGGCATCACACCTAGCCTGGCGGAAGTACTTCCCTTTTCAATGGAGGAACATTCCCAAGTAGCACCTCCATATTGGTGACCCTCGACAGAGAACATCGCAACCTGAACACCGCAGAGCAGCACCAGCAGAGAGCAGCAACCAGCTTCAACCAACCCTTCACCCCCTCGACCAGGTCAAACAAGCAGCAGTCACGCCATCAACCCGAAGCCGCACCAGGTCCATCGCAGCTGTCTTCACACCGCTTCCTGGGCCTGCAGCTTCCTCAACGACAGTCAGCGTCTGCATAGAAGGATCTCCCGCAGCCCACGTGTCTGAGCTCACCTCCACGTGGCAGTTCTGCTCGCCTTCTCCACGCCTGTCACTCGCCCGCATCACATCAGGACTGGTCTCCCTGACAGATGCACACACCGCAGCACATCGCTCGTCAGACTCACTTGACTGGAGCCCTGCACCTACACTACATGGATACAGACTGCACACTTCGAACTACTCAACGACCTCCGGTCTGAGGGGGGAGTCCTGTGGGGAACTAGTGAACTACTACAGATCTCCAGCACCCACAAGTTATAGCAAAGATGCCAACAGATGGCGATACCGTCGCTCACGGAAATATGCTCCATACAAAGACAACGTTCATCGTGAATACGTAACTCGTAACCTACTACACATAAGGTTCACAATCGAATGCGAGACATAAATCACGCAAGAGAAATAATCACAGAGATTCGATATATATAGAAGGTCCAACTAAGAACTGTTGGACCACGGCCGGTCCCCAGGCATCACACCTAGCCTGGCGGAAGTACTTCCCTTTTCAATGGAGGAACATTCCCAAGTAGCACCTCCATAGAGCCTTGCGCTAGGGAGGAGTGGCCTTAAGTCTACGTAGTCTAGACTACGTAAGTTTACGAAGTCTAGGCTACGTAAGTCTACGTAGTCTAGGCTACGTAAGTCTACGTAGTCTAGGCTATGTAAGTCTACGTACGTACAATGGACCACCCCAATTCTTCCCGTGGGTGTCGTACGACAAAGGGATATACGGTTTCTTGTGCAGTGTTTGCTAGCCACCTCTCAACACTTGACACGTCATTCCATCCTGAAACTTAAATTGTTAATGTGATCATCGCTACAACTCCATTCTGAAACAGAAAGTTGGTAGTTGTAGCAATGTTTCTGACCACCCCGAAAGGGATTAAAGTCTTGAGGTTACGTATGTTTTTCGCGTGTGCAGGCCTTTATACGTTACAACCACCCAATTGATTATAAGATCCCACGTTACGTCATTTCAATCTAAGTTCTATCTTGACTAGGTATAGATAAAAATCGGATGAAAATATCTCGACTTCACAACAATGCTTTTGTGGATAAGATAGGCCTTTGTCAAGAGCAGGCGAGATGGGAGATTCGTTTTTTTTTCAACCACAAGGCTAAGGGGTATGGTTTTATTCGGCCAAGAAAGAATTTCTTAGTGGTTTAAAGGAAAAGTATTTTGTAACAAAATTTTTTCTGTTGCCGGAGTACTTTTCAGAATAATATTTACCTATATGTATACATACATACATACATACATATTCTCACGCCTGTCTCCCACTGGGGTAGGCAGAGACAACGGAACGCCACCTGCTACGATCCTGACATACCTCTCTAGCTTCCTCCACATTCATAAGACCTTTCATGCATGCTCGTCGGTTTCGGGTAGATCTGACCTGGCCCTTCTTAAGCACGTCGCCAATTTGGTCCGTATATGTACGTCTAGGCCGTCCCCTTCCAACATTTCCACTTACGCTTGCCTTATAAATTGCTCTCGTCAATCTGCTCTCATCCATTCTTTCCACATGACCAAACCATCGCAACATACCTTTCTCTATTTTTGTCACTACATCCTCTTTCAGACCACAGCGTTCTCTAATAAAACTATTTTTCAATTTATCCATCACATTTACACCACACATACTTCTCAATGAGCGCATTTCCACTGCGTTAATCCTACTTTCATGCGTCTTCTGCCATACCCAAGATTCACTTCCATACATCAATGTCGGGACTAACACTCCATTATGAACTGCCATCCGTGCCTTTTTGGACACGTGTTGGCTTTTCACAAAGGAATTCTATATGTATATCTTGGATTAAAATGATACCTATATACAACGTGTTAATGAATTAACGCAAAACTAGAAAATAGTTTGTTTAGAATCGAGAGCAGAATCGAATTATCATGGTTTCAACATAGGTTTTTTTTTTTTTCAAAATATTAAATAATTTGTTAGAAAAAAAAACAAATTCACACTCACCCTATTTACTACCAAAATAAGATTATTAAAATGTATCCATGAGTACATTAGCGCTTTCATTCATTGCTGAAATGATAACAAAATAATCATTTTTGCCTCAAAACTTTAAATGCGAATAACTTTAAATTTAAACTATCAAAATAATGAAATTATTGTTTCAATCTAATTATTTTATTATAAATCAGCTGGGGTGTATGAGGTTTTGCGTTAATTCATTAACACGTTGTATATCTTGGACATAGTTACACAGATAAAATCTAGTCACATTAAAAGTACCAGAATCTAGCCCAAATACTGTTATTCACTACTGTAAAAGATATCTCGTACTTCTACAATATTCTAACCGAGACCTTTTTTAACCGACTTCAAAAAAGGAGGTTATCAATTCTTTTGAAAGTATCTTACACAATTCGGTTACAGTTTTATAATAGTGTATAGATGCTAGGGTCTAGCATCCATACACTATTATACATATGTACCTATAAGACTTGTTTGTGTTCTCAATCCTATTCTTATATTTTGCTTTATTCGTATCGTATCACAGTCTCGCAGCTGGACTGTAAATAAAAATATAAAAATAGGATTGAGAACAAAAACATTGTAGTAAACAAAAGCAGTTTCTTCCTTTTAAGTCTTGAAGATTAAAACCCAATATCCTACCTAAATATGAATTACAAAACATTTAATAACATTCACAGATCGAGTAAAAGATCCAACTTAATTAAACCAGTCGAAGATTCCAATTGAATTGAATCAGGAAACGAAGGTCTTTTCGAACAAATAACAGCAAAAGCTCGAATTTGAAGACGGAACCTTGTATTCTGAGGCAATAGATAGATGCCTGGTATAGATTTCAATCTAGACTACCTGTAGCAGGGATGGTGAACCTTTATAAATCCACGTTAACATTTTTATCAGTTACTACCAATTTCCTGCGACATTTCCGAATACATTTCTTTATTCAAAAGTAACGTACCTTATTTGTATCCATATCTCACGTATTCAGCGCACTAAATTTCAAGTGTTCAAAATGTTGTATTCCTTCTATCTTCTGTAGTAAAATTAATTGTGGGTTTCAAGATAGATTATAGTTAGAATCATTCCACTTTTCGGGTTCGCTGGACTTCATTGTCTAGTGTTGAAAGTAGTTGCCGCTGTTGATCCTGGTTAACATGAGTTACAGTGGCGGGAATGTGTGGTTAGCTCATGCCCGAAAAAAAAAATGCACATAATTTACACAATTTGTGTGCACACTGATTTTACCCAAATATATAAGTTTTCCTCTCACTCAACGGTTTGCTGGAAGAACACTTGTTTTTGTGTAGGTACAATAAAGAATCTGAGAATCTAAGAATTTACTTTCCGCTCAAAAAATTTATCATTGGAATGGAATATTGTCTCATTGCGGAAATATGTGAGTGCAGAAAATTTTTAACGGGATCTTGAAAGATCGCCTTTGAACTTTCTTTTTAAATAAAAAATATGGATAAATTTCAACGAGTGCGGTTGGTAATGATTCACGTGGAAAAGTATGCGTGCCAATGGTTCGCTACAGCTGCCTTTAAGATACGAGAAGAGAATTGTTTTGAGGTGTACGAGAATCGAAAAATTGAATCTATTTGGCTATGTTTGAACATAATATAAAAGCACGATTGTAATCCCTTTCAAGGTGGGCAGAATTTTTTAAACAACTAGGTATAAACAACTTTTTCAGCTTTCTTTTGTAGCAGAGCACGTTCAGTTACTTCAAATTAAAACAAGTTAAAATAAAACTAAAAAAATGATTAATTTGTCTTCAGTAAAAACAATTGCCACTTACCATTTGTACGCAGAGATAAAAAAAAAAGAAGTTGTTTGTACCCTTTTTGTTTTTTGCTTTTATGTTTTTGGAGTCCAAATAAAGACTTTCGTATTGTAGTTTTTTTGTATAGTGTAGTATTGTTTTTCTTATTAACATTTTAACAGTTATAAATGTTTGGTGACTTTTTGAAAAAGAAAATCTAGTGTCACCATACAATTGGAGCTTCGTTGTAGTCCCAAGAGCATGCAACCGATTCGTGACCACCCAATAACAGATCTACAACGCGACTTCAAGACCTTTACACTTTTGTATTGATACAAAGAGATAGAGACCTATACCTAAAGGCATAGAGAGAGCCATACCAATGCAAGGCTGTCCACTGTTGACGTTTGTGTTTGAGTGTGTAGTAGTAGTATGGACCAAAGATGACCAAGTGACATTTACCCTTATGTTTAAGGTTACTTTTCACACACACTAGCACAAAAAAAGTGGACAGCCACATAAACAAATATCTATAGTTCCGTCTCCTTCTACTATTATAGGTACGCCATAAGATAAAAGATACTATCTACAATCGTAAATTGATGCGGTCTCTATGCTTTAGAATAAAGAGATCCCTCTGAGTATGGATAGAAAAAAAACTATTTCTTAAGTTTTAGATCTCGTATTGAAACTCCCCCGCGTCAAGTTCGACCGTTTCGATCCGCGTCCAAAATTTAAGAAATACTTTTATTTTTCCCTTCCTTTTTATAGAGTCTAGTAAAAACATTTCGAAAAGAAAATTAAAAAATCTAATTTCTACAGAGTAATCGTATTTATTTCTACTCTGTGCCTCTGTCGTATTATCGTGATTAAACGTTTGAAAACGGTCGACACTCGGAATGCAATATCTCTTACCCTTCTCATCCTATTAAAGTAGAAAAACAATTCAATTATGAATGCAAAGCGAATTTATTTCCGTTCCATTAAATTGCAATATAGATGCAAGCTTAGACAAGTTGAGCAGCTCCAATTAAGCACGCGCTGGTAAGACTTGGGATGCATTAGGTGCATTTTGTCTTTCTAATAATTCAGTATGATAAGTGTAAAAATCAATAGGTTACATGTAAAACAATAGTTTTTCTTTTGGTTTCCTAGGGGAAATAAAGATGGCACTACGGTCTGTGCGAATTAAAGTTAAAATGTCAAAAAGTGTGTCTTTAAAATAATACAGAGGGAAAAGAAGATCAAATAGATGCCAACGCGTCTTTTGATGGAATTTTTTATTATTTACCAATAATTTTAATCGAAAATTTGAAACTGTTTACATCTGACATGGTTGTATGGGCTCGATTCCTTGGCCTTTTTAAAAAAAGGCAAGCACATTCTTGATTGTAGTCTTGAAATTATTTTGAAAAATCTTACGAAACGTCAACGTCTCTATGTAGCGATAAACATGCCATCTGTCGAGTTTTTGGGAACTAAATTAAAAAAAAACAATCAAAAATCGCCCATTCTAGTTCTTACTAATTAGTTTGTGGCTCATTCCGTGACTGACTGACGGACAAACAACGCATATCCAACCATAGATAAGCTACAAGATAAGATACGATAGATGAGCTACTATTTTACAGGACATCAAACTGTAGATATGAACATGAAATATATTGAAATTTGGAAGGGGTTGGACGAGGGATTTCGTTTGTAAAAAATATGAATGAATGAATGATTTACTAAACATAATATAAGAACAGCTTGAGAACAGCCATATACAATATCAATAAACGTAGATAATGTTAGAGTTAACAATTCACACATTTATTACTACTAATATATTTATAATGCACATGGCTGACCGATTTCCAACAAGGGAGTTGCCAGCAACTATCAGCAGGGAAGAAACCTGTGCTACTTAAGGGGCTATGTGAAAAAAATTGGATTCTTCAAAGCTTCATATATCATGAAGTACTAACAGTAGGAGTATGATTTTCGGATATGTGTAAATTGAACATATAATTGAAGTTTTCATTAGAGCCAAAACACGATTAAGACACATTTTCTCGATAGAAAAACAAGCCAAAGTAGCCTCCGTTTTTATCTATAAACGTTTGGAACTGCTAAACGGTGAATAATAAAAACACGAGACTTGATTTTAAAAAAAGAGATTGATATTTTCTAAATTTTGATTAGAGCAGAATTGAAATAACATAAATAGTACAATCACAATTAAATAAAGTTTGATTTGGCGCTCGATTCGTTCCAGGCGCGCGCGACGCCCCATCTCTTTCTCTCGCATCAGGCCGTAATATAAGCTATCCCACGCCTGTTTTGTTTAAATTATTTTTCGACATAGGCCCTTAACTAAACTAATAGGACATAGTGCATAACTGTTTTACGAAAACCCGTTCGTCGAAATCACGGTTCACAACTGTATGAAAACTTACATATTTCGACGAACCGTGCTTTCGTTGAACGAAGCAGTTGTGAACCGTGATTTCGACGATCGGGTTTTCGTAAAACAGTTATGCACTCTAGGAAAGGTACTGGCCTGTATTATGAGAACGCAGAAATCAAAACGCGGCGCGGGCGCGGGTTTGACTTCTGTAATGTATTCTTGAGTTCACATGGATGTAATTATATAGTTTTCATGTTGGCGGCCAGTTTATCTATAATAACTCGGTCTAAGTTTTCTGAAAAAGCAAGAGGAGTTACCAAGATTGTGATATTGACAGGCGGTTTTTGAGATTTTATATAGTACTTCTAGTTTCTTCTCTTTTAGTTTGAGCCGTCTAAACTTTATAATAGCCAAAAAATAAATTTGCGTGAAAGCGGAACAAACATCCATCCATTACGCAAAAACTGCTGAACGTATTTTGATGAAATTTGGTAAGGTGATTCACCTGCAATGTCCTAACCAACTGGGGAAAAACGCACGAAGTGATATATCACTATTAGGTGTCCCCCGTGGGAATCGAACCCACGATCTACGTGTCGAGAGCCCAATGCTCTTAACCATAAGACCACGGAGGCAGTTATAGTTATAAGTCAAGATAGTAAGCCTAAAGTGATAAGTGTACAAACCGCACAGTCTAGGCAGGACTATGTCTTGAGGCAGAATTACCTACGTCTAAGGTACGATGCGAGGTCGCACGCGCCATTGAATTCTATGTGCGATCCATTAAGCGGATCAGTTATCGTTCGGCTAGATTATGTATGACTTACGCTGATTTGTGTTCCTTGGCGCTAGAATTTATATTTGAAATTTACTTATACGATTTTTTGTTTCTTTATTACTTACTGAATATTTTGAATACCTTATTATAAACTTGATGATTATTCAAATGACAAAAATATCCAGTCTTGCCTATATAATCTTGAAATATTATAAAAAATATATAATCTTGTATAGTGTCACAGCCAAATTGCAGAATTCACCGCCTTACATAACGCCTGACCATTTAGAAAAATAGAGTCGTTTTGTAGCCCATTGTAATCAAGATGCAGATTCCGTGGCATTGCAAGGTGACCGACCATACTAACGTAGCAAAAACTAAATTTTAGCTGCGATATCTCTACTATTATAAAACTGTAATTTAAAAAAAGAATTTTTTTACTCTGTGCGTTTGAACGAGCATTACACGAAAACTACTGAACCAATTTTGATGAAACTTTTTTTGTTTGATAGCTTATGATCTGACTTAAAATGTGGTATATAATTTGTGCGGACGAAGTAACGGGTTAACACTAGTAATAATATATATTGCTTTTTTTGTACGCTGTATATTTTGTTTAAATTAAATGATGTAGGTTATGTTGTAGAGTTTCTGGCCGCATCTTCTCCACAATAAACCTTCCAATGTGCTTGTTTACTTACAAAAATGACTTTGTCTATATTGTTTGAATACATGATTTGATTTGATTTTTTTGTACAACAGTTCCTGGCTACCCCAAAAGAGGTATAGTCATTGTATGTGTGTAGAATAAAAGACAATGCGGGATTTTCTATGGATGGTGGTGCATTTTTTTCACCTATTTTTTTGTCGCGGCCAGCAACAAAACTTGAACATAAAAAAATGAGAGAGGCAGAAAATCTTGGAGTTGAAATGAATTATTTAAACTTCAAGCCTTTATATCTCCGTTCGGACTGAGTTTAGATATGCATGAGTAGTAACAAGTTTTGTTTGTTACTTTATTCTAAACTAAAATATTCAAGTTTGATTGCTGGCCGCGACAAAAAAATAGGCAGAATAACAAAAGGCACCATTTCTAGGCATTGGCTTTTCAATAAAGTTAAGAAAAATCTCTCAGTGTACTCACAACAGAAGCGCAGCAACCGCACATTTTAGTGTGGAAGCTCCCTTCTCATTAGAGCACCAACTACAATAGAAGTCCCCTAAATCGATCCATTATCTTCTTAATGCCTATGCCATAAGAGTTATATTGGGAGAATTTATATATCCTGTAAACTGTAGCTACCTTAGTAGTCCTGCGGATTGACCCATTTTCGACTTTATGATGTTGTCATACGAGTTCTAATATAGGTCTTGCGTGGTAACTTCACGTTACTCGTAGGTGAGCGTAATATTGGTGTCATAAATATTTTGTGTATGTATTATTGTTGTGAAGTAAAGTTAGCTAGAACAGCGTGGTTCTTGCTTAGAATAAGCTACCCTGTTTCTCTCTGTGGGTGTGGTAAAAGGTGACTAAGGGAATATTCATATGCGGGCAAAAAGTAGATAACTATCACCGGTTGAAATTTGTAATTCCACACTGAATTCTGCATTTATGTCAATGTCAAGAATTCGAAATTTTGAGAAATAGTATAGCATGACATATTATGCTCATGACTATAATTTCCGAAACCGGAACGAAAATAAACAAAAAACAACTGAAAAAAGAGAAATTGAGGGAAGAAAATGTTTTTTTTTTGAGAATTATTAACTCCGCTAGCTTAGGGTCCCAAAGGGTCTTGGGCCTCCGACTTTAATAAGAGAAAGCCGCTTTTCCCAATCCTGCGCGTACTCTCACCTAGCATTTGCTTGAACCTCCATAGGTCAGCCTACACTACATCGTTCTAGCAATAAGTAACAATACCTATAATTATTATGAAAAAATTAAAAAACTTTTTCCATTCCACATTTTGCGTCCAGTGGAAATTTTAAGATAATATGCGCTAGGTACAGCATAAAAAGGTAGCAAAGACAACAATTTAAAATTATTTTTACAAAAACTGTTTTTAAAAAGGTATTCCTAAAAGAAAGCGAAACTTGTTATTAAAATATCAAATCAACAATGACAAACGAACAAAGTTGCAAAATTTGCATCCAAAGATAAACTCAAAAATCTTTGGATAAACTTTTAGGTGTTTTCCTGCTATCACTGTAAGAGTTTTCTAAGTATACCTACATTTTAAAGATTCGGTCCCTAACGAGGATCAACTAGACCCTATTACCTAAGCCTTCGCCTTGGCCTCCGTCTGTCTGTCCGTCCGTCCATCCATCCATCCGTATTAATTTTCAAGGGCTGTTTTATCTTTTGAACCGTAATAGGTAGCCGATTAAAACTGTCACACGTTGAATATATTAGAAAATTTTAATTGATTGAAACCGTCTCTTTTCAGAAGTCTGTCGCGCATTAACATAAAGTGCTTTTTAGTTCCTCGTTCTTGCAGCGCAAAGTTCGGGATTCCAAAAAGCGAGCGAAATCAGGAGAGTGCGATATCTATTACAGTAGTAACTATTTTCCATGGCGCATCCTTCTTGGTGATGTCGCATCTAAAAAGAGGTCAGTCGGAAGACCCATGCAGCGATTCAAGGATTGATAAGAGGAAAGTAACCTCTTTCGGAACCGGCCCCGAAAATTGGGAAAAACTCGCGAAAAATAGAGGAGGGCGGAGAAAGAACACAAGAGATGATCGGCCTATTCATGAAGCCTGGTTCGCACATGATCGAAATGATCGAAATGCTTGGGTCTGAGAGACACTAACTTATAGTACTGTATAGTGTCAATTATTTTATTAAATAGACTATGTATTATTGTAAACATAACCTTAGCATAAGAATTTATATTGTTTAGTTATTAAATCGTGTTATGTTGTAGAGTTTCTGGCCGCATCTTCTCTACAGCGACAATAAGTTCCGACGCGGTGGTAGCTTCAAAAAAAGATTTGACGTTTAATAAGTGTGCTTCAAGCTCCTATATTGAATAAATTATTTTTGACTTTGACTTGACTTTGACTTTGACTTGCACAGAAACGTGACATAATGCTTTCACAATCTCGCCTTCTTCCACCGGCGTACAGTTCTTTTGTAGGGGCTGTGGGCGTGTATGCGGCTCTTAATTGTATAAGACTGTACAGCTATGAGAAAAAGTGCTTCTCCAAAAACACTGCTTACATCATCTGAAACAGATGTTAAGGGTGATGAGTAACTATTGAATAATCCGCGGTAAAGTTGAGAATGGACTGCCAGTAGCAGGAAAACAATCCGTCAAGTTAGCGGTAAGACTGGCCACGATGACGGCTATAACTCTTAATTATGAAAATTTGAAATTCCTTCTAAATTATTGCCGTGAATTTGAATTTTAAACGGATATTACTTAAACTCATGACCGTATGGTTTAGAGGAGGCTAGTGAAATTGCTGTTAAGTAGGTTGATAATACTAAATCAGGGCCTCTACCCGGACATTCGAACTTCGCAATTGCGTAATTGTTTTCGTTCTCATGTCAACTCTATTACAATGAAGTGCGGACTGAAACAGTGGCGACATATCGAACATCGAAAGTCCGGGTACAGGGCCTGATTAGTGATCTAGTGAAACGGCAGATTTTATTATTTTTTTCTCGATGTTGACTCCATAGGGAATGTTGTTCAGTTTGATAGTCTAAATAAACCACCCATGTAAATATTTCAAGGGTGTCTTGTTAAACCCTGTAGACCACAGAACATTATAAGAGGGGTTCGAAATGCAAAGTAGCGCTTATGCTTCGGAGACGGCTGTCGCCACTTGTCTTCCCGCTCACGCTGCTACAATTACTCATGCTCTCTCGCTCGCACCACGCCGCGCGCCTTAGGGTGTTATGCAAATCATTGCATAACCTGTGGCAACACGTTCCACACCTACTTTGCACTTCTTATAATGTTCTGTCCTGTAGACACACAATTTAGCACTTAAGAATGGTTTACAGGTTTGATAATTTCTGATGTATGACGGCTGTAATATGTATGTATAATTATTATATTTAAACACTATTTTATGAGTTAAATGTGCACACTATGCCTGCCTTACTTTGCATGCCCTCTCTCTGTCACGGGTTCCCTGGAAGAGATTTGAAAATCTGTTCTCGAGTTACAGAAATGCAAAATAAGTCTATCTAGACAGTGTGTAGTGATACCGTCTGTCATAATTTGAAGCTAGACTTTGTAACAGGCGCTAGGCGTCCGTCCCGTCTCTCAACTATAACCCAATTTCCGGGGCCCACGAAGTTCTGCTCCATAGCCCAACTAATTTTCTGTCCTTCCTGCAATAGTTTCTGCACTAAGCTGACATTGTAACTACAATTTCATTGTGCATTCAAAGATTAACATCGAATACAGAGTGCTAGAGTTAGGCTGCCTGTCCATTGACGCGAGTTGGCTGGCGGAGCGGTGTAGCGAGGAAAATATTAACCAATCAGGAGCTCGGCTCGAGATTTTATGCAATCCTGATTGGTTAATAAAACTCCGCTTCCCCGCTCGCCAGCCAGCTCGCGTCAATGGACAGGCAGCCTTAAGGTGGTCTAAACGAAATTAGTTGAACCAGACCATCAAACTGAACAACTTTCTCTATGGGACTAAAATGAAAATGGCAAATATAATTCTGAACCTTTCAGGAAGCAAGCCCATAAATACCCAAACATTGAAACTTTGATTATCTCGGTTGTATCCAACAAACTCTTGTCAAATCCTAGTCCCAAAGTAAACGAACAGCAGTTCTGAACCTGGGTGTAATTATTCCCAGTGGGTTAAAAATACGTTAAACTGATAAAAGATACAGGCCAGAATGGTCTGGCCTTTCAAGAAGTTTATCAGCAATCTTCTTCTTCTTCTTATCGTGTGGGCAGAGCCCTGGTGTCAGAGTTTTTTCAGACCGCCTTACGGCCTCTGACGTGGTTTTTATGTAACGACTACTACCACCAGAGGTAGTAGCCGGAACCAACGGCTTAACGTGCCATCCGAAGCACGGGATCATTTTTCTTTTCAGTCTGCAATGTCCTAACCAACTGGGGAAAAACGCACAAAGTGACATATCACTAGGTGACCCCCGTGGGAATCGAACCCACGACCTCCGTGTCGAGAGCCAGTGCTCTTAACCATTAGACCACGGAGGCAGTTTATCAGCAATGAGACGACACATATACACATATACAGTTCATACAGAACAGCAACAGGAGCAAAGTTCGTGCCATCGTCGGAGCCCTCAGCGGGCACTGTGCCACATGCACGATAATGCACAAGATGAAGCTCACCCTAGCGGCTAAACACATTGTGCCTCCTTCCTTGGAGATGGTTACTCGAAACCGTAAGATTACAGGTTTCTTTCCCTGAAAGGTATTGGCACAGTATAATCTATCTTCATACAATGGTACCAAACGCGGCTTGTATGTGTGCTCGCCAGTACGAACGCCTCGTAGCACGCACAAACTGAAAATATGTCAAACTGATAAGAATGCGCCAGACGGGGCTACGCGGAGATATTGTCAGTGTGTGCGTGCTACGAGACGTACGCCGCGTTTGGCACCATTGTATGAAGATAGATTACTGTCTTATACTGTGGTATTGGTCTCCCTCATTAACCATGTTTTTGCAGAGTGAAGAAATAAAATATCTAGGGGTACAAAAGATCCCATTAGGCCGAATAGTTGCTAGCTTGCCAGTCCCCCAGTTAGCGTTACGCACTTTCTCGCTGTATAGAAAATTACCCTGCTTGACTAAATTTAAGTTAAAATAATAATAATTAAATTAATAGTTGATTTGACGACCCGGTTGGTGTAATGGTTACCACGCCGGACTGCCAAACCAGGGTCCTGGGTTCGAATCCCGGTTCGGTCATGGATGTTATATGTTCGTGCCGTTGTTGTATGGGTGCCATATTAAGGCGTTTCCCCGATGGAGCGACCTTGAGCATTTCAGTTCCTCCTCGCCCCGCCTCACCTCTACTTAACTACGTAATTTTAGTAGCGACACCTATTGGTAGCTGACTTGTACTTCATTACGTCACTGTGGTGCCATCTAGCAACAAACTGTGTAGAACCTCTGACATTGGCTAAATTGCCTCATAGCAGATGCCAAAAAAAAAACAAACTGTCAAAGGAAGCCCAATACGAAAAGCCTAAGAGTCTAATAGAAGCGGCAGCGTACAATATTTTTTTTTAACAATACAATAAATTTATTGAGCGTCAGGATGTCTGGACCAAGCCGGCGATTCGATTTTTAAGCTATGCACGATTTAGTACCTATTTAGTACTATTTGATACTTATCATCATATATTAAGTACCTCGCTACAAACGGAGTAAAATAGAAAAACAGTGGTTTAGTCATCCTGACGACCATTGTCTGGACCATTTTTTTACCTAGTTGTAGTCCTCCTACCTTTTTTATTTTTACATAATGATTTAGTACCTAATTAGTACAGGCAAAAAAAAATTTGCCAGCTTCTTTAGATGTACCAAAAAAAAGTAGCATCTGAAAATCAAGGTCATGAGAGATATTGAACTTTAAACAATACTAAGTTTTAGTACGGATTAGGTAAGTACTAAATCATACTTACCTTCAGATACTTAGTACCTCGCTGTAATCCGAGAAAAATAATAAAAACAGTGGTCTAGTCATCCTGACGGTCAGGTTGTCTGGACCATTTCGTTTGACCAAGTTCTAGTCTTCCTACCTTTTTTATGTGTCCATTTGTACAACTATAGGTATTATATATTTTTCCAGATTCATTAGAAGCACCAAAAAAAGGGTAGCATCTGAAAATCAAGGTCATGCGAGATTGAGAGATATTTAACTTTAAACAATACTAAGTTTTAGTACGTATTAGGTACTAAATCGTACTTACCTTCAGATATTTAGTACCGTCCCACCCATCGTTTCGTGCGTATGTGTTTGTAATGGTTGTTATTACAAATAATTAATATTATCACGATATTGTGCTTAGAACCAGATACCAAATGCGTCTGTTAAGTTTCCTCATCTTTTGCTCGGATTACCGTGAGGTACTAAATATCTGAAGGTAAGTAAGATTTAGTACCTAATACGTACTAAAACTTAGTATTGTTTAAAGATAAATTCTCTTATGACCTTGATTTTCAGATGCTACCGTTTTTTTATGCTTCTGGAAAAAATATATGTACATGTACAAAAAAGTTACTAAATCATCACGGAAAAATTAAAAATGTAGGAAGACTAGAACTTGGTCAAACGAAATGGTCCTGACCGTCAGTTTCCCGAATTACAGCATATGGTAAGTACGATTTAGAACCTAATACGTACTAAAAATTTGTATTGTTTAAAGTGCAATATCTCTCACGACCTTGATTTTCAGATGCTATCCTTTTTTTTGGTGCTTCTAATGAATGTGGAAAAAATATATGTACATCTCAAAACTAGGTACTAAATCATAATGGAAAAATAAAAAAGGTAGGACGACTAGAACTTGGTCAAACGAAATGGTCCAGACAACCTGACCGTCATGATGACTGGACCACTGTTTTTATTATTTTTCTCGGATTACAGCGAGGTACTAAATATCTGAAGGTAAGTACTTTTTTTTGGTACATCTAAGGAATCTGGCAATTTTTTTTGGCCTGTACTAATTAGGTACTAAATCATTATGTCAAAATAAAAAAGGTAGGAGGACTACAACAAGGTAAAAAAAATGGTCCAGACAACCTGATCGTCAGGATGACTGGACCGTTGTTTTTCAACTTTTCTCCGTTTGTAGCGAGGTACCTACTAAATATTTGATGATAAGTACCAAATAGTAGTAGTAATGACGACCCGGTTGGTGTAATGGTTACCACGCCGGACTGCCAAACCAGGGTGCTGGGTTCGAATCCCGGTTCGGTCATGGATGTTATATGTTCGTGCCGTTGTTGTATGGTTACCATATTAAAAAGCCTAATTAACTTGGGATCATTACAATGTATGTGCCTGTGAGCGTTATTTATTTTAATAGTGATCCCCCCATTTTGGGGGAGGCTTATGTCCAGCAGTGGACGTCTATCGGCTGATATGATGATGATGACCAAATAGTATTAAATAGGTACTAAATCGTGTATAGCTTAAAAATCGAATCGCCGGCTTGGTCCAGACATCCTGACGCTCACGAAATTTAAGAGGATGATTTGACCATCAAACTGAACAACTTCCATTTTAGTGCCAACACCGCAATCTCGGTACTATGGTTACATTCACCCCTTAAAGTAATGCAACTGTTTACCTTAACACCCTGATAAATTTACATTTAGATATTGCAGTTTTATATGAAACAGCTGATTATTTTTTTTGCTTTTCTTGCGATTTCAATACAGGGTGTAACAAAACACCCTAGTAAATACTTAAGGGGGTGCTTCAGACCATCAAACTGAACAACTTTCACAATGGAGCCAACATCTAAAGCGCGAAAAAGAAATCCGCTCTTTCATACAAAACTGCAGTGCCGTTTCGACTCAAATGTATGGGACGGCAGATTTTTTTATTTTTTCACGACGTTGGCTCCATAGTGAAAGTTGTTCAGATTGATGGTCTGAAGCATCCCCTTAAGTATTACTAGGGTGTTTTGTTACACTCTGTATATGCGCAATTTGTTCAGTTTGATTGTCTGATCATCACTTAAAAAGGAACGCATCTGATAATGCAAAATCGCTAACGCCCTATACAAGGTCTTTCTTAATATGCTGACGGTTTTTAACCGACTTCAAAAAACAAAATTTTAAGAAAAAAATTAAAACCGCCTTCTAAAAAACTAAACAATTAAAAACAATATTGCAGCCGATGACTTTTTCGTTCGCATCTATAGGAACATTAATATGTTTTATTGAAGTCGCTGTCTGTTTTTAATGTTAATTAATGTCCCTATACAGGGTGAAATTGATATTATTAGCATCCTTTTAAACTAAGAGTCATTGTTTGCTCTCTGTATACTATGTTTTTTCTTTTTGGTGTGAAATAAAGTATAATTGATTGATTGATTGATTGAGTCTACCCATCAAACTGAACAACTTTTACTATGGGAGCAAACTAATCGGAGCAAAAAAAAAGTCTGCTGTTCCATACTAAACTGCAGTGCCTACTCGACTCAAATGTATGCAACAGCTGATTTTTTATTTGCTCCGATCGGTTTGCTCCCATAGTAAAAGTTGTTTAGTTTGATGGGTAGACTCTTAGTTTAAAAGGATGCTAATGATATCAATTTACCCTGTAGATGCGAACGAAAAAGTCATCAGCTGCAATATTATTTTTAATTTTTTAGTTTTTTTTAAGGTGGTTTAAATTTTTGTTAATATATTGTTTATTTCACAGTTTTTAGTGGTGAAATACATTAGTTCGACTCAGATATCAGTTATACATGGTGTAACAAAACACCCTAGTAATACTTAAGGGGGTAGTTCAGACCATCAAACTGAACAACTTTCACTATGGAGCCAACGTCGAGAAAAAAATAAAAAAAATCAGCTGTTCCATACATTTTAATCGAGTCGGTACGAAGTTTTGTATGGGACAGCTGATTTTTTTTATTATTTCTCGATGTTGGCTCGATAGTGAAAGTTGTTCAGTATGATGGTCTGAAGCACCCTCTTAAGTATTACTAGGGTGTTTTGTTATACCCTGTACACGCTAAGGGTACATCGATACGAAGAAAATGTTGCTGACGGTTGACGGATGACGGTTTGCTGTCTTATTTTGAGGAGTTCTATTGTGTAGCTCCGAAGCGCGTTATCAGATCTTCACCAAATTGAAATGGAACTATCTTGGCGCTAATTCCTTCAGAACTAAAAAGGCTCATCCGAATCTGTCAAGAAATGCCGAAGTTATCGCGTAAATACTTACAAACCAGACCATTACACTTACACGTATAGTCCAAATCTTGAAAACTACTAAACCGATTTCGATGAAACTTGCACTGTTCCCTAAGTTGGAGTAAATATAAGCCAATAAAAAATGCTCACAATCCGATTAATAATTTCGGAGAAATGCTTGGATACATTCGATATATTCGGGTAGACTTAGGCTTGCTGTTTTGTAGGGAACAGCATTGGATATGGAACGATTTCCATGTTGTTCACTTAGAGCAAGTTGTTCAGTTTGGTGGTCTGATCATACATACCCTTAAAATACTTTCAGCGAATTGATGAAAAAATAAAGCGAATATCGATGCTTCAAAAACTAAATTATTAAGAGGGTACCGAGTCTTTGGTGTATGTGTGTGTGCAATGAGAGATCACATCGCGAAATCGTAAATAAAATAATGCAGGTTTTAGCAGTAGTTCTAAAACAATTGTAGAATTGCGTCCTAGAATTTTAAAGAGATAATTAAAAAGATACAACCTAAAATGTGTGATCTCTCAATCCTCACAGAGGACCTTCTACATCTGGGAAAGTATTAAGTTTAAACAAAGTTTTTGCTTGCGGACATTTAGAAGTACTTTATTTACAATAAATCTACCATATTTTATAACAAGATACAAAGCATCGTATTGGCTATGTGCGAAGTGGGTATTGGGAACCGTCAAGTCGATCGCATTCGATCGCAGCTTGAATCTATGCAAATCCGGACACTCACTCAACGCTCAAATACCTAAAACTACAAAGACTCCTAACTTAAATCTGGCAGGGATGTTTTTATTGTCATCTACGTGTTCACCAAAAAATATTTTTCGCAATTCAACCCCCAAAGGTGTGAAAACGGGGGTGAAAGTTTGTATGAGAATTTCGTAACAAACAATGGGAATTTCACCTAGTTAGGTATAATAATATAATTTTTAATAGCGACAACATTGCTCATTTATTTAGTTTTTACTTTATTTTAATATAAAAGAACAAACTTTATCCCAACATTTTATATACAAGTAACTCACGGGGCTGTACTGCGCTAGATGGATCTAGTCTGGTTAAGTAACTTGTTGTCAGCATCTGACCATCAATTTGTCTTTGTTGAAACCGAACTGTTATTTAGCTGTAAGTTCTCCAAAAAGGAAATAAATAAAATAAATAGTGTCGTGCATATCACCAATACATTTTTTACTGTGCTTTCAATCCACACGCTGCATCAAGAAAAATGTAGAAACTCAAGAAAAATGGCTTAGAAATTAACAAAACAATACGCGTTTGGTAAATGCGTTTAGATGCCCATTTAGACTGACATAATGACTAGTAACGGTGGTAATTTTGCACATAAAATTCATTTCTTCATTTTTTTTCATTTTTTTTATTATTTATTAAGAAGCGCTATTTTAAACATTTTTAAAATCTAGATACCGAGAACATATAGGCATACTGACATCGACCAAAACATCTGTATTATCTTCCATTTCTCTGGTTTCCATTTTGGTTTTCTTAGCGTCCTCAGCACTTTTTACTAGTTTTTTAACCGGCTTAATATCTGCATCCAAGCGGTCCATGGTTTGAAATTTCTTGCAATTTTGAAAAAAAGTGGGTAACTGACACTATTCTTCTTCCAACAACTTTTTCTTTTTCTTCTCTTTCTTTTTCGTACGTTTGAAACTGCAAATAAAATCAATACCTAGTCAAAAAAGTGTATTAGTGTAGAAAGTTTCTTTATGGAACCAACACCGAATCGCAAAAATAAAAATTAACTGTCCCATACATTTGGGTCGAGTAAGATTGCACTTTTATATGGAACAGCTGATTTTTTCACGATTTCGAATATGCAAAAAACCGCAGCATATAAAGAGGGCTATCGGAGTCCAGTGGCGCCCTCATCACGTTAATAAAGATTTCTCAATAAAGAAAGCCTAAATTGAAAAAGTGCTCAATTGACAAACTACAAAAGCTTTAAAGCTATTTTCGTAGAATATTTTTATAGGTTTTTTAAAGGTCGAAACATACACATTTTGAAAAAAGAAAAAAAACGGCCGCTTTTGTTTTTATTCGAAACTGTCTAAAAGTGGAATGTTTAGAACCTATAAAAGTATTGTATAACAATAGCTTAAAAAAGGCTTTTGTAATTTGTCGATTGAGCACTTTTTTAATTTAGGCTTTCTTTATTGAGAAATCTTTATTAATGTGACGAGGGCGCCACTGGACTCCGATAGCCCTCTTAAGAATGACCCTATAGATCGTTCATGACCTAGATTAACAAAAGGCTACATTATTGGGATATTCCCGTTGTTCCCCACCGCTTCGGCGTTAAATGTTATGAATTCGAATACAACACTTACACTTACAACAAATCAATATTAATAAAACTGAAAATTTTATATAGTTACGTTATTCGTTACGATTAGCGAAGTATATTACGAATCTTTCTTCAAAACATAAATAATTAATATGTGTTGTATTCGAATCTATAACATCATCATCATCATCATCATCAGCCTATAAACGTCCCACTGCAGGGCACAGGCCTACCCTCAAGGAGGGTGTATCTATAACATTACAAGTTAATTATTAATGTTTAAAGCACACTATATTATTGAAAAAAAAAATCAAAATACAGTTGATTATAGAACTATTTTCAGTGGTTCCCTATTAAACGCAACTTTATAACCTTTAGCAACGCAACCTCGTACGGCACGTCCGTCCCGGTCGCTAATATCGCTTTTAATTTTAAATTTTTATTTGCTTTTTATATTATTTTTTGTCGACGGGACCAGTTAATGTGCCTGTGACGAAATTTTGTAACGGTCGGTAGTATTTTAGTGGGGGACATCGATCATTTGTTTCCCGTTGGACACCACTGGGGCCGAAGCGGTGGGGGACAACGGGAATAATCCACATTATTACATGTCAATGCGGACAAAGACGCGAGCAACAAAAGCAAGTAACACACAACAACACATCAACATAATACAGGTTACAATATGGTTTCAAAATATTGTATGTAGGTACACTCACCAATTCAGAATCTTCATACTCAGTATCTTCATGGGTTTCAGTGGCGTCAGTCCCGGTCTGCTTTAATTCTTCGAGTTTCTGCGTTAAATAAGACACTCGAGCACCGATCGCATTCAGTCTGCAATAATACAAAGTATTAGAGTTCACCCGCGACTTCGTTCGCACAAATTGTATACCAGATTTTAAAAATGATGAGCTATCAAACGAAAACCTTCTAGGATTGCGCCATTTTGAATTTTTTTTCACCGCTAACCAAATCTGACCAGGGTCCACTATGAAATTTGTTCGAGGTCCATACTACTATCTGTCATAGTTTCCGCGGGCTGTTGACCTCATCCGTCAAGAGTCGAGGAAGTCGAAATCATTATAATCATTTTCCTTTATTCATTACTATTATTCCCATCGTCGCAAACAAACAAAACACGAAAAGAAAAAAGAGAACGCTGTGCGTGTCTGTTGTTTTCATAACTCTATGGATGCGTTCTGACAAATAAATTTTATCACTTGTTATCACTCATATCCAAGGAATATAATACTCCCTAGGGAGCTCATATCACTTATCAATTATCATAAGCAGATCATTTAGTGAGTAAATCTTTATTAGTACTCACCCGTTATCATATTGTTGAGATTTGGATGATGACATGTCATGTTCTCTGGATTTATCTTGACCTGTCGTTTGCATATGCCTAAAACAAATATCATAATTATTTATAGTTTACAGATGTTTACAGATAGCATGCAGCTTGCATGATTTGTAGGTTCTTAGGGGGGTAAATACAGGATGTAAAATAAAATGGGACAGCTACTTAAACCATCAAACTGAACAACTTTTACTACGGGACCAACACTGAAATCGTGAAAAAACATTCCGCTGTCCCATACAAACTGCAAACATAACTCGGCTGAAATGTAGGTATAGGACAGCCGATTTTTTTTCGCGATTTTAATATTGATCCCATAGAGAAAGTTGTTCAGTTTGATGAAATAAAATTTACACACTGCAACTAGGTAATATAAATTACTTACATGTTATGTGCATTCCTTATGCTCGCTCACTTTTGTCTTCGATATTTTGGGATTTTCACTCGGATAATAATGTCCAATTAAATGTCCAAAATAAATCCAGCACAATTGAATATAAAACAAATTCACAGCTTCCTTCTCGGTAGATATGTTAGAAAAACGTCTTTTATTAAAGATGATTAGCACAACTTTAATCCACCTCTAACAAAACCATAAAATCCATAAATGAAATATAATTTCACGAAAAGAAAATTCGAAACGGCCGACGGGTGGCAGCGGACGCGAGAGTGACACGTACGTCTCGCATAAGCGCCGGAGGCGAACTGCGAAACCACCCGCCCGTCGCCCGCGCACTCTCTTCGTGGACGAGATTTTAAAATTTTCAAATTAACTCATTAAATATTGGTCTTAAAAAAAAAAAATCAAATAGCAATTTTAGATCAAAATATTGTCTACACAATGGTGTGCGTCGCAAGTAAAAGCGACTTCAACTTGTAAAGTAGATGCACATAATACCGATTTTTTCCAATATTTAGGCTTTACTTTGAGCACAGGTTTCATATGTATTTTATAGAAAAATAAAAAATATGTTGTATGGCAACTAAAGCCGAGAAGCTGAAGATTATTGCTATACTTTTCATAAATTTCTATGTCTTTCAAATAAGGAGAAGATAGCTTTTGAAAACCAGCAAAATATGGCCCGGCCGTGCACATGCCATGAGGGAGCGTCTTAAAAAGCCTACAGTGCTTAACTTGGGATCATTACAATCTATGTGCCTGTGAGCGTTATTTATTTATTTAGTTACTGAATAGTTTAGGAACCACTGTCTTAAAGCGAAGTAATCAGGAGCCCAATAGCCAACTGGCAAACTTGTCGAGACTTGGTTTGTTTTGATTTATTTTGATTGCGGTTGGTTTGGTTACTTGTAACAGCTAACAATTTGACCAAGGGATTTCTGTTTTACACCTGCCACACACATACGCAATTCCGGTAGGATTTTGTATAAGGTCTGATACCGGAATAAACTATTTTCGACTTTCAGCGCTAATAACTCGAGACAGAAGCATTAAAACGATTTAGTTTCTATAAGAATTTTGTTCCATTGGATAAACGACACCTCACTCGTTTTTTTTGTTAAACTTTATTTTTCCAACCCCCTTTTCATTGTATGTCGGGGTGTCCAAAAATTTTTTTTTTCTTTATGACTACCTCATTTCTGTTTTTGGGTTACTGTTGTCTGTTCTCATGCCAAATTTCGATTCAATTGGTGCAAAAATGAGCGAGTAATCGAGGTTCGGCATACAGACAGACAGAATTAATTAATTTGAATGTTTTAATAGATCTAAATCGCTACTTGCTATTGCGTATCGTTATATTCCTTGGTTCGTATATTTGTAAGAAATATCCACCCCACGAGAAAAGCTATTATCTTGTGTCAGTACAGTGAAACAGGAAACTAATGGAAGATATCGGATGTTCAAATTATTATTTGACATTATTAAATAATGACAAATAATAATTAGGATAGATATCCTTCGGTTTTCATTTTAATGACGTTAACATAAAATTATTAACTGTTTGGGGACTTGTAGTAGTTCAAGCACTCCTCAGCTCAGGTACGTTTGACAGCCTGACACCTCCGAGGTGTGCATCGTCGCTCATTGACATAAGGCTCATTTTATTTTTCGTTCCTGAAGTGCGCGTTCGAAATTCGAAAAATCGGGTTGAGTGAACTATCTGTTACGGTAGTAACTATTAAATAATCTGTGGTTCAAGTAGAAACGTATTTTTTTATAATGTAATCCGTAAAATCTAAAAAAATTTAAGAGATTCAGAGAAGTTTTTAAAGTCTTAGTTCGAACTCCTGTATGTCAAAATCCATACATTTTCGACCCTACTCGACCTAGATTGAACTATGATTTAAAAATCGTCTGTGAATCTCGGCCTGACACTCAGTTGCAGAAACGCTAAGACAGAAAAGTGACAGCAAGAGATTTAATGGAGGATTAACTTTAATGAGCGTTTCTGCAATAGAGTGTTAGTTAAATACAAAACGCGCGAATTACGCGCTCGCACGTGGCTCAGAATTTGACACCCATCCTGCTAGAGGGGGCTCGCGGGACTCCGCCGTCGCCGCGGGAGGCCGTAGCATAGCATTTAAGTTACCGCCCCAACAGCACAAAATGTCTACAAGATGTCTTATAGATATCTACAAAATATCTAAGTGTCTACAAAATATCAAATAGATATCTAGTAGACATTCTGTGCTGTGTGGGCGTTGCACGTGTCCCTACGCTTTAGCATTTTAGACTTATTCTTTTCGATTTTCCGAGTTTTTTATTCCGAGGCACGTGCGAGGCAGGTGCCAAGTTAATTCGCCCGTATTGTAGATACGCTAGATAGCTATTAATTTTTGTTCCGACTGGTTTGCTCCATAGTGTAGAATACACCTTTCTACTAAGGGTTGGTTGAGGTTGATGTATATAATGAAACACAGATATAGTCTTCACTAGTCAATGTGACTAGCGCACGTCAGCACGGCGGTCGGTGCACGAATACCGAGCGAATGCACGATAGATATTCACCACAGACCGCGTCTGCCGATAGACGGCGCTACCGGCGCTTTCCACATTAACTACTCTTTATTGCTGTACACTACATCCCTTTCTTGTTTTAATTTATTTTTTACCTTTACTTGAATCTACCACCGCTTCGGAAGGTATAGCTCGTGGAGAAGAAGCGGCGCAAGAAACTCCACAGTTTAGCTAATCTCTTAAATCTTATTTACAATACAGTGTTGACTGTTATCAATGCTATTACATCAAACAAATTACGAATAACTTATTGAGACTAATTTGTTTACAGAAAATAGATATTTATCACATATTGATCTGAAATTGTCAAACACCAAATTCAACGATAAACAATGTTTATGGAAATTACAATCTCATTATATTAGCATATTTCAGTTATTGTTACTTCTGTTCTATGCTATCCCTTCCCTATAAAAATGTTTTTCTATTGATAGGTAGGTAAGTAAACCTACAAAAATAACGTTCCATAGATCTTTATTATCTCTTATTTATTTATTTTGGCTAACTAGTAGTCAAAGTCACTGCTTCAAGATTGCTTCCATTTCCGTTTTATCAAATTAAGGAGGTAAGGACAAGAGTGAATCTGTGATAAGCACATACACTTATGGACTCAAAATATTCTGGCGGGTGCCAGCCATTGCAATTAAGCACTCACAGCTATTTTATTTGCATGACCCTTTAGCTTTTGCTAACAACTTGATAGTTGCATGGCTCTGTAACCCATATCATTTTATTGTTGCATGATATTTTAGCTTTCGCTAACAACTTCATAGTTGCATGGTCCTATAACCCATATAATTGTACAGTTTCATGAATGCTGATATAACGCTGACTGACAACAATATTAAGTAAGGTACACTAGGTCGCTTTCGTTGCCAGCTATGTTCAGTAGTTACCTTTAGTTAGTCGACTAGACTAGTTTTGAGATATCAGCAGTTTCAATTTAATGGACCCTTTTAATAAATAGATACAATTTAACTCAACCTATACAGATAAAATGCTGATACCTAAATTAAAATAATAATCGTAATAATTCAATTCAATGTTCTTTGACCCACTTTAATGCTGATCTTTGACGGTGTTGCAATTACTCAAAAGATTCGCAATTTAATACGTAGTCACAATTTAATGTTACGGGCAGGTAAAAAATCAGAGTTCACACATTACTGTCGCTCTCATTTAGGGCTCTATGCCACGAGCACAATTTCAGCCAACGCCCTGTCTTATTCATCTATTTCCCCTTTGGTCTGTAAAAAGTTCTACCCCATTAGTATTGGAATAAACTGTTGTAGTTGAAAAGCTTGTCATTCTCTCACCATTTGGTAAGTCATTCCGTCTATAAACCAAAAATAAAAAAGAAGTCTAGCCTACTACAACAGTATGCTAGACTAGAAACTTGAGATTTGATTCCGCCATCTTGGTACTCACGAATATTGTTTTAGCAAAGGGTCTGATGGTGGTCTACCCTATGAGTTATTTTGTCTGCTATACCTAAGCATTCAGTCACTAAAGCAGTATTCCAAATAAATTTTATAAATTGGCATAATATTTCCTGCCGTTCAACAGTGAATAAGTTATTTTAATTAATTTCCCTTATACATACATTTCTTTTTAGAAACAAATTATCTGATATCAACTTACAGTAGAGCAAAACTATATTATGTTATTTGTAGTTAAAATGTATCTCTGTCATTGAATTACTTATTTATTATTAGAATTCCTATGAAGCATTAAGTGACGAGATATTTTGTAACTACAAAGAGTAGTTTGGTTATTAGGTATACATACATACCTATACATTTATATAACAATAAAAATAAAATAAACTATTATATACATGTAACGTCATGAAACTCATGAAAATATTGTGTAATGTAAGGTATACTTAGATATTTATCTGAAACATTAGTTACTTACTCATTATTTAAACACTAATAATGTTTTCATTTTAAGAACCATACAGTTATATCATTTGGTAGGCTTTAAGAAAATATGCTATTTTTAATTACAATGTACATGAATTAAGTGCAACTGTTGTTTCCACTTAATTGCGTGGCGTAATATTATTACAGAACTGCAAATCATTTTGTTTTTTGACTTGCTTGCACTGAAATTATATTCTTTATTTAAAATATTATGATTAACCGATTTGGTTCAAGTACAGTATAGTATACTTTAACACATACAAATGAATAAATTAACAGTGCAGTGCAGTGCCTGCAGTGATTAGGTAAGATACCGATTTTATCTATACAAAGAAGAAAGTGCAATAAGTCATTAATTCCTTTAGAGTTATTCATAAAATGCGTAGCTACTCACAATAATTAATGTCAATGGAATGACAAACTACAAGCTGCCAATAATTATATATTTGACTTGTCATCTGAATGACCAACTACAAGCTGCTGATAATGAAATAACAGTTTTTTTTTTCAATTGAATGACCAGCTGCAAGTTGCTAATAATTATTTTATTTATTTGACTTGTCATCTGAATGACCAACTACAAGCTGCTGATAGTAAATTTGATAGCATTTGATGCCCAGCTAAAAGATGCAAATGTCAATTGAATGACCAGCTACAAGTTGCTAATGTCAATTAAATGAACAGCTGAAAGCTGCCAATGTCAATTGAATGACCAGTTACAAGTTGCTAATGTCAATTAAATGACCAGCTAAAACATGCTAATGTCAATAAAATGACCAGCTGAATGATGCTAATGTCAATTGAATGACCAGCTACAAGTTTCTAATGTCAATTGAATAACCAGCTAAAAGCTGCCAATGTCAATTGAATGACTGAATAACCAGCTACAAGTTGCTAATGTCAATTAAATGACCAGCTGAAAGATGCCAATGTCAATTGAATTACCAGCTACAAGTTTCTAATGTCAATAGAATGACCAGCTAAAAGCTGCCTATGTCAATTGAATGACCAGCTGTACGTTGCTAATAACTGTTTGTTGTACATGGCAAACCACTAACCATTAACCAGCTACAAGCTGACAATATCAGAGTAATCATTGGAGTATTAATTGGATACATTTTCTCTTTATTAAGCAATAAAGCAAGTAGGTATGGTTCAATCGGCGCCTTAGCAGTCGTCCTGTTGAAGGCTGGTTTCTCTGTGACATCTAGGAACATACAATCTGCGAACAAAATTGTTAACCAGTATTATCGGTTTGGTTATGAATGTTATGATGCTTGAATATGATATAGTTATTAATCTTCTCTCAACTGAGATGAGCGTTTCTTGTTAAAATGTGAGTTGGTATTTCAAGAAATACTAAATTTAATATGAAATCACCTGATCATTTTCTGATCTTTTTTGATACTTTTTGTAAATAATTGTCTGAATTAACATTGATCCTTAAAATATAAAATTCCTTGCTCAAATAGCCAAAGAAACTAATTAGTTTCGCCTGGAGTAATTACATCCATAATTATGACATTAACAATGTTGCAAAGATAAGATCAACGTAAGGTTACCGAATTGAAGTTCTATAAAGTATAGATTACGTCAAACAAGTTCCGGTAACAAATCGGATGATGATGATGATTGGCAATTATGTTGGTACTATTGATGTTTGAATTGAAATATTTTCATGAACTAGTACCACCAAATAAGCTCCGTATGTGTTGTATATTATTATTGTTCTCGCATACCTACACTGAGAATGTCCAATAAGTAAAACGTTTAAAACGTTAAACTTTGGATTTCAACTTAAAGTTTTTGTGACATCAGAATGTTCGTCACGCCGAATGTTCGTTACGCCGAATGTTCGTTACGTCGAATGTACGTTACTCAGAACATTCGTTACGTCAAATGTTCGTGACGCCGAATGTTCGTTACGCCGAATGTTCGTTACGCCGAATGTTCGTTACGCCGAATGTTCGTTACGCCGAATGTTCGTTATGCCGAATGTTCGTTACGCCGAATGTTCGTTATGCCGAATGTTCGTTACGCCGAATGTTCGTTACGCCGAATGTTCGTTATGCTGAATGTTCGTTACGCCGAACATCCGTTACGCCGAATGTTCCATACGTAGAATGTTCGGTACGCATAATGGTAATAAGTAACTTTTATTAGAGACCATTACAACTACGAAGTAAGACAATTACTTAAAAATGACAATGCGTCAATATAAGTATAAAAAACTATTGGAATAAACTCACTTGGCATATCTTGGTTACCTAATCCTGTTCGTCTCGAATCAAGACACTATTCTTAACCTTTGGTATGCCAGAACGCGGATCAGCATGATGAAAACCATTTATTTCTATTGTGTCTGGTTTTTCCGGCATACGAGAGGTTAATGGGCGTATTTTGGATACCTATTAGGCCATAATGACGGACTACAAGCATGCATTAGTATATGCTCATGACTACACTCCCCGAGGAGCAGTCAGAGACACCAAAACCCCAGGACACCCTTGCCCCACCAGCACCGAAACTCCGTCCAGTCACGTGTGACGGGCAGTGAAACTGGAGCTACGGACTACGAGGCCCTTTTATATTGGCGGAATGCTTTGAATAAATTCTTTTAATCGTTTAAAGTAATACAGAATGATTACGTGACCTTAAAGATTGATGTCCACAGCTGGCGTACATTTGTCCATCCTAGGCGCCGCGCCGCGCCGTCACGTGTTGTCCCACACCTTACTCCTGTCTGGTCTCCCCTCTTTCCTCCAGCATCAGCATTCGATGATCGACATGTGGGAAAAGAAATGCAGTATGTAGATAATTCCAAATAAACGATTTAAAATCGGGACAAAAAACTATTTTTCCTTTTCTTTTGAAATATATTTTTATCACTGTGAACTTTAGGCAAAAATAAAGCAACGCTAGCAGAAACCAGATAATTAAGATAATTCCCAATAAACGATTTAAAATCGGTACAAAACTATTTTTACTTTTCTTTCGAAATATATTTTAACACTGTGTAACTTTTTAGGCAACAAACAAAGCAACGCTATTAGAAACCGTCTTCGATTGTGTTTAAATAAATCGCTTAGCTTCCTTAAAGGAACAGTGTAATTTTATTTCGTAGGCACCGTTTGTATTTTTAAATTTTTAACACTCAAAAAACGGATAAGCACTTGTTTACGATTAAACAAGGGAAATAAATGAAATATAATTTAGTTGAATACTAATTTACTCGATTAGCAAAATATTAGAAAAATCGTTACAGATTTGAGTTGTCTGAATGGAGGCGAAAATGCTAGTGCCGGTGTTGCCACCTTACAATTTAAACGTAGGCTAAAATGGCGTAGACATCCTCCCGGGACTTGAAAGCTATGCAGCTTTCAAGATAGTTGGTCATCAGAGGTAGGTAAAAGACATATTCGGTTGATGGCTCTCCTCACGGTCCCTTGTAATGTAGAGACGTCAGCGACGCGGGGAACGCCGTCGGAGCCGGGAAATAGCTTGCTGACACGTCCTAGGCGCCAGCATAGAGGAGGTACACTCTCATCCTTCATTAGTACCAAGTCGTCGACCTTCAAATCTCTGCATTTAGTACGCCATTTCGTGCGTTGCTGCAACTCTGCTATGTACTCTTTGGCCCAACGTTGCCAAAAGTGCTGCTTCACTTGCTCTAGGCGTTGGAACCGGTCGAGGCGATTCGTGTTGCTGTCCATGAGGCTCGGCGACGGAAGAGACGTTAGCGGCCTACCGATCAAAAAGTGAGCCGGGGTAAGAGGTTGAAAGTCGTGTGGTGAAGGACTGAGAGGACAGAGGGGGCGGCTGTTGAGGATAGCTTCAACCTGTGCCAGCAAAGAGGATAGCTCCTCAAATGTTAGGTGTGAGTTTCCTAAAACTCTATGAATATGGAATTTAGCTGATTTGACTCCGGCTTCAGCTAGACCGTTGAAGTGAGGAGCGTATGCGGGGGAGAACCGAAATTCAATGCCCCGACGAGCCGCAAAGTCACAAATAGAGTCTTGATTTGACTGTAAAAAACTACCAATTTCTTTGGCGGCGGCTACAAAATTACGACCATTATCGCAATAAATTACCTTAGGCATTCCTCTGCGAGCAATGAACCTTTTTAGAGTTAATAGGAAGGCATCTTTTGACAATTCACTGACTGCCTCTAAGTGGATGCATTTGTAGCGCAAACATACAAAAACACACATGTAACATTTTGTTATTTTACATCCACGACCTTTACGGTCAGTTATGTAGAATGGTCCAGCAAAATCAGTCGCAACCGCACAAAATGGAAAGTCTGCCTCTACACGCTCCGTAGGTAAGTTACCCATTATATTCGATAGAGTTTCACCCTTAAATCGGCGACACCTTAGGCAGTTGCGAGCAACACTTCTGGCTAGGTTGCGACCTCCTATAGGCCAGTACCTATCTCTAATTGAGGCGAGAATCTGTTGAGGGCCAGCGTGCAAGAGGCGTTCGTGCTCATTTGTGAATATAAGTTTGGACAAGGGGTGTTCAGCCTTTAATAATATAGGGTGTTTTTTATCATAGGGGTGATTAGAGTTGCTAATACGACCTCCTACTCGAAGTAGTCCCTTTGAATCAAGGAACGGACTGAGGGAAGATAGAGACGCTTTGGCTAGTAGGGCTTTATTGTTTTTTATGCGGCTAATTTCATTGGGAAAGGACTCTTTTTGAGCAATGGTAATGAGAAATTTTATGGAATATTGGAGTTCTTTGACTTGTAGGCTTCCTGTACATTTGTTATTGGGATTTCGGCAATTATTTATAAATCTTAAAACTGTAGCGTAAACTCTTTGAAGTTTTGTTAATTAAGAGAAATTTTTGAAATTTACTACAGGCACTAATGGTGCAACCTCCACCACCAAAGCAGAGATCGCTTTCGCTTCGGGTAGATCAACCGTGACCGGTTTAGATGAGGGCCACGAGGACTCTGTCTGCGAGAGGAAGGCGGGCCCGTGCCACCAAAGGGAAGATTGTTCGGTAGAGTTTACCGTTTTGGATAGCTCTACACCTCGGGAAGCAAGATCAGCAGGGTTTTCGGATGTTGGTACGTGCCGCCATGAAGATGATTCGGTAAGTTCATTTATAGCTGCAATCCTGTTGGCTACAAAGGTTTTAGTCTTATTGGATGAATTAATCCACCCTAGAACGACACGTGAGTCCGTCCAGTAAACATGACGACTGATAGGACAACGTAGGGCTTCAGCTACAGCTGAACCTAATTGAGCACCTAGAACGGCAGCGCAAAGCTCTAGCCGAGGGATAGTTGTGGCCTTTAAAGGAGCTACGCGAGCTTTAGCGCACAATAGGTTAACTTGAGTGGTGCCTTCACCGTTGGATGATTTTAGGTAAATACAAGCTCCGTAAGCTTTCTCGGAAGCGTCAACAAAACAATGTAGCTCAATATCGGTTGCGTCATCAATTAATATATGTCTAGGAACTGTTACGGATGATAGAGTGTGAAGATTTTGTGAAAAACTTTGCCAAATAGAGTTAATATCATTGGGTACTGGTTCATCCCAGTCTAATTTTTGAGTCCATAATGTTTGGAGAAGAATTTTAGGCTTTATTGTATAAAGAGACAGTAGTCCAAGTGGATCAAATATTTTGAATATAGTGGATAAGATAGACCTCTTTGTAGGGACTGCAGGGGTAGAGGGTTCGACTTGGAAGTGTAGGTTGTCAGAGGAAGGAGACCAGCCTATACCCAGGGTGGACGTGGAATTGCTGATGAGTAAATTGCCCTCTTCTGGATTTAGGTCAGAGGTAGAGAAAAGTTGTGAAAAGTTAGATCGATATTTGCGAAGATTAAAACATCCCTTAGCCAACTCTTGGGAAACTGAGCGTTGAATGTAACGTAGTTCGTCTTCAGTATTACAGCCAGTTAGCAAATCATCGCAATACATGTCTTTTTGTATTATTGTTTTTATTTTAGGGTCGCTACATTCCTCGCCCAGCTGCCAGAGGCACCTAGTACTAAGGAAACTGGCGCTAGCAAATCCGTAGGTGACTGTATTTAACTGTAGAGTTCGAATTTCCTCATTTTCGTTATCTCGCCATAGTATAAGTTGTAAGTTACGGTCCGACTCTCGTAGAGTCACTTGCCTGTACATTTTCTCTACATCACCAGAGATGATATACTTGTAGAGACGAAAACGAATCAGAATATTAAATAGCGTATCCTGTACAGTCGGTCCTACTATTTGTAGGTCATTAACTGATATACCCGATGTAGTGCGAGCTGATGCGTCGAATACGACGCGAAGTTTTGTAGACTCGCTCTTTTCTCTTATTACGGGATGATGGGGTAAAAAATAGGAATCTATTGGCCTTTGGATTGTAGAGTTAGATAGATGGCCGAGATCGGCATATTCGTGGATAAATTCAGAGTAGAGCTTTTTAAGCTCAGGTTGCCTTCGAAAACGTGCCTCTAGGTTCAAAAACCTCTTCTTGGCTAACTGATACGAGTCACCTAAGCAATCTCGATCGTCACGAAGTGGGAGACCTACACAAAATCGACCATCATTTAGACGTGTAGTGGTAGAAAGAAAATGTTGCTCACAGAGCTTTTCTTCTTTATTATAGGGTGTAGCTTGAGGGAAACTTTCCAGCTCCCAAAATTTGGCCACTTGGCTCTCAAGATTAGGTATGCTTCCTTCCTTTAGTAGAGCGTGACAAACAATAGTTTTATTAATTGAATTTGGGGTGCGGGCAATAGACATGGGACCCGCAATGAGCCAACCGAGTTTTGAGCTGCGAAGGATAGGATTTTGACTTCCTAGAGAATGCTGTTTGGAACCTATCAAGTCCCAAAATAGATCAGCACCAATCAGCATATCGATAGAGGAGGGTTCATTGAAACTAGGGTCTGCTAGGTTAAAATTGGACAAATCGAGAGGTTTGGAATCGAAAGCTACTTTAGGTAACTCATCAGATATTTTAGGTAATACTAAACAGGTCATTGTGACATTGAATGAGCTACTACTTGATGTTAGGCGCAGCGCACATCTCTCCGTATTTAGTGTGAGCTGGGTGTTTCCGATGCCAACTATGCTGACATCAGAGGGCTGGGGTGATAGATTTAATTTTTGTTTTATAGATTCGGTTATAAATGACGACTGGCTACCGCAGTCGAGTAGGGCTCGAACTGTTATAGTTTCGTTGGTTATAGGGTTCGAAACGTGTACCTTAGCAGTGCACAGCAATACCTGTGAGCTCTGGGCGAGAGCAGCCATGACAACAGTTTGTGGTGGAGAATCATTTGGTGGGGGAGTGTTTTCTATTGCCTTGGTGATATGTAATAAGGAATTATGCCGTTGTTTACAAAAACGACAAGAACCAGGTAGCCTACAAGTTTCAACTGTGTGACTGGGTCTAAAACAGTTTTCACATAATCCTTGAGAAGACACTATGGAGTTCCTGTCCTCCGGAGACTTGGCCTTGAACGCTGAACATTCAAAGAGGCGATGGCTGCCTTTGCATACTACACACTCGATGGAAAACTTAGGAGGAGCCCCGTTGGCAGTGGCAACGAAAGACTTGGTGTGAAACTTGTTTGGTGGCGGCATAATTGCAGATTGTTTTAACTTGTCTTGTCTATTGCTATTTACAGTTTCGATGACATTGGCACGGTTTTTTAAAAACGTAAAAAAATGTTCTAATGTAGGTATCTCTGGAAGGACATTTCTATGTTCCTCCCACTTGAAACAAGTACTGTTTTCCAACTTTGCAGTAACCATATAAATTATAAGGACATCCCATTTGTCAGTGGGCAATCCTAACGTACTGAGAGCCCGCAAATTTTTAGTTACGTGGTCAATAATAAACCGCAGTGATTTGTCGGTCTCTCGCACGCTTTCAATATCAAATAATGACTTTAAGTGGTTGTTAATAAGCTGGCGTTTATTGTCATAACGTTCGCACAGGAGTTGCCAGGCTTGGGGATAGTTTATATCTGTGACCTCAAAATTACAAAGAACGCGAGCAGCCTCACCTTCTAAGTAGGAATTTAGGTAGTGAAACTTATGTATATTTTTTAATTTCTTATTGTCATGGATCAAAGAACTGAATGTTTCCTTAAATTCCAGCCATTTATAGTAAGTGCCATCAAAATTAGGGATTTTAATTACTGGCAACTTAAAGCCTAAAACATTACTGTCGTCGTGCTGGTGGCAATGGCTAGAACAAGTAGAATTGTTGGAATGGTATTCAGAATTTGGTTTCTCATGAGGTGAATTTGCAGCTATCAGACTCTTGGCAATTGAAATATAGTGATCAAAATCTTGTTCAATACCGTCTCGAATAGTTAGCTCACTATCTAAATTATCCTGATTTAATGACTCTAGTTGAGCCTGCAACTCGTCGAACTCAATGAACAACGATTCCATTCTAGACGATCTCATCGTAAGCTTGCTAATATCCAACTCCGATATAGCCCTTTGTGATTGCAAAGCTTCAATATGGTTTTTAAATTTAGTAAGTCGGCCTTTAACATTACTACGTTTATTAGTAAGGTCTTTAATCTTAATATTTTCCGAATCGGAAGCCATTACGATGAGCTGTCTAGTGCTAATGTGTTAAATTATAAAAATAATAATTGCATACGATACGCTCCTCGCTTCGTAGTGTAGCTATGCGGTGATTAGCCGGGCAGGGTCGATCAGCTGATGCGCCTAGGCCGCCGGTCGAGTCGGGATAACGGTATGCAGCGTGACGTCACGCGCCGCTCAGCTGACCGGTACTCGATGCGCACTGGAATTGATATGTTCGCTATGCTAACTAATTGATTTCAAATGATTTTAAATGAGGGAAGCGAGTGCACGTTATGATTGGGATGATAACTTTAGTGATAGTGATTGCTTGGAGTGATAGTGAGAGTACGTAGGTATTTAGTTAAGTTTAGAAAGATGAAGTGATGTTTTTTTCTTTTTGGTGTGAAATAAAGTATAATTGAATTGAATTGAATTGAAGTGATTTGCAAATGTGAAAAAGTGAATTTATGCTTGGGACACTAATTGGAATATGCTAAATAAGGTAAGGTGCTTTGGTTTTCTATAAAGTTGCAATAAAGTGCGAATAAATATATTAGATTTTTCTATAGATGCGTAATTTGGGGGTATGCAACTATGCCGGCTAGCTAAACGAAGCCTAGAAAAATAGCTTTAAATGCAGTGATTTTAGCTAGGTAGGTACTTAGATGGAACGGGCTTAGACAGAAAAACACCAACACTTTGAAACTAAACTCGATGCTAGCACAAATTAAAGAGGATAGAAACTAGGAATATAGATAGGAACGGGCTCACAGTTAGATAGGTAGGCAGGCGAATGCTGAGACGAAGAATGTAGGTCCGTCCGCTGGCTGCTGGCTACTGTGTAGGCGTGAATTCCCGATGGATGAAGTTGATGCCGGAACTAGTAGGCGAAGGGAAGTCTGGATGCACGTTGCGCGGTGTAGGGCTCAGCTGACTCGTCCTGGTTATCTTCCAGGTCGAAATCTAGGCGCCGGGCGATGCGAACGTGTCGATGTCCTCCACTTGACCTTTGCGGCTAACAAAGGAACCTGCGAACTTCGTGACTTATTAAAAATTGCAGGTCCTGTCACGGTCGCCAATTCTTGTTTACGATTAAACAAGGGAAATAAATGAAATATAATTTAGTTGAACACTAATTTACTCGATTAGCAAAATATTAGAAAAATCGTTACAGATTTGAGTTGTCTGAATGGAGGCGAAAATGCTAGTGCCGGTGTTGCCACCTTACAATTTAAACGTAGGCTAAAATGGCGTAGACAGCACTTTACTCACGTGAATTTCGAATCCCGTCGTCGCCAATGTAGAATACACCTTTCTACTAAGGGTTGGTTGAGGTTGATGTATATAATGAAACACAGATATAGTCTTCACTAGTCAATGTGACTAGCGCACGTCCGCACAGCACGGCGGTCGGTGCACGAATACCGAGCGAATGCACGATAGATATTCACCACAGACCGCGTCTGCCGATAGACGGCGCTACCGGCGCTTTCCACATTAACTACTCTTTATTGCTGTACACTGCACATAGTAAAAGTTGTTCAATTTGATGGGTAAAGTATGTGGTTTAACGGTTAATGGTACTTTTCTCAACACTCTGTATAATGGATATTCATAATTCACAAACCAATAAATCCATTAGCTAGATTCTCATCGCATAGAGTGGAGATAAGACCAATATTACTATCGGAAAATATTTTAGGTCCCCTTAATGTCTCTATAATGTTCGTCCGTATGAATAACGACGAAATGGGAGAAAGAAAATATGGAACCCGTTTACAATGACATAGTTTCGTTTTTGGATTGGTGAAAACAAACATTGTGTCTATTGACACGTTATAGTCAATGGAGGATTTTCTGACGGCCAATTAAAAAGAAAAATGGTTCGAAATTGACCGACAGATGGTGTTTGTGCGAGATGGCTATGTATTTTTATAAAATACACATAAAATAGTTTTTTTTTAAAAGCAGGGGAATAAATGTAAAGATACTTCGTCATGGGATGCATTTGACTAGCGACATGATTTGTTAAGGTTCCGTACCCTAAGGGTGAAAACGGGACCCTATTACTTGACTAACCGTCCGTCCGCCCATCCGTCCTATCGAAATCTGTAACTTTTGAACTGTAACAGCTAGATAGTTGAAATTTTCACAGAATATGCGTTATTACGACATATTTGTTAACAAATAATAAAAATTTCACAAAGGTAAAAGTTAAGGTTAAGGTAAGGTTCTCAACAAGAAACTAGTTTTCATCAACGTTTTTTCTTCTCGCTCTATCGTAAAATGATTATAAAACAACCTCTACAGTATAACAACAAATAATCAAAACCGGCCAAGCGTGAGTCAGTCTTTTGCTTTATATCTTTTGCTTAGGTCCCGGAGAAATAATATTTTTTTGGATGTTAATACTATGTTGTATGGTGGTGGTACGGAACCCTTGGGGCGCGAGTAGCCCGACTCACACTTGACCGGTTTCTTACCATCAAAACTTAAATTTTAATAAACTTGATAGTCGTGTTAGTGAATCTATTACTAATTATTATCACTTAAGCTGGGTAAAGTTTGTTTGGAAGAGATATATTATTTGTACAAATAAAATTATCCTCCTATCAAACCCTTCCTACCTCAATGCCCGATAGGTAGACAAAAGGCAAAGTTCTAGCCCATAAATTAAGAGTTTTATTATAGTTTGGAAAAGATTCTTTTCGTCCTATTATTGTCAAAAGGTTTTATCATTTTATGGGCCCATTTATACTTTACACCTTTAACCTTTCGGCTCCTAGTGACCGTATATCAGGTTAGACGAACAAAAGTTTAAATTTTTTCTCCTTCTTCTTATCGTGTGGGCAGAGCTCTGGTGTCAGAGTTTTTTCAGACCGCCTTACGGCCTCTGACGTGGTTTTTATGTAACGACTACTACCACCAGAGGTGGTAGCCGGGACCAACGGCTTAACGTGCCATCCGAAGCACGGAATCATTTTTCTTTTCAGACAATCAGGTGATTCAGCCTGCAATGTCCTAACCAACTGGGGAAAAACGCACAAAGTGACATATCACTTAGATGTCTCCCGTGGGAATTGAACCCACGACCTCCGTATCGAGAGCCAATGCTCTTAACCATTAGACCACGGAAGCAGCTTCTTTCTCCTAATTTATGGGTTCTGAGACTAATCATCAGCCATACGTCCCACTGCTGGGCTCAAGCCTACCCTCAAGGAGGGTGTCCACCACGCATGCCCAGTGCGGATTGGTAGACATCAATTACACATAATTTCACCTGGCCTATTTGGCAAATATCACGGGACAAATACACGTTTTTATGTGAAAATAGGCAACAAAACTATCAAAACGTGGATTCCAGGGGATGTTTTGGTTGCATATTTGCCTATTTCCCTCCTTTTATATACGTCGAAAATCGCCAGGAAATACGTTATTTGTCATACGTGATATTTGCCAAATACATTAGTGAAATGCCATCAGAATTTCTGATTCAGCGTGTGCTGGTTTCCTCGCGATGTTTTCCTTCACCATTTGAGAGCAGTTGATATTATGTACACTGAAAAAAATGTGAGCCAACTAAAAGTATTTTCTCTTCATTAGCACCAAAATAATTGAAATAACGTTATTATTGTTTACTAAAAACAAAAGATGGTAGTTGTAACAACATACCGAATTCGTTTAACAAAGTTCTCTTAGTCAGAAAAGTCATGATGTTGACTGGCTCATATGGATTCATGATGTATGATTATCATAAACAAGATCTTGGTTGAAGTAAACCATTTTTTTTCAGTGTACATAAGTAAGTCCGCTCAGCAGTTTGGCGATATCTAAAATTGTAAACTTAGATGTAAGATTCTGAAATAAAGAAATAAAATAAATAATAAATAGATAAACTCTTGGTACATGGCATGTCGTCAGTGCGGATTTGAACCCGGGGCTTAATGAAATTGAAATTGAAATTGAAACAGATTTATTGTCACAGCAAAAAAAATTATACATCATTTCATCTAAACATATTAAATGAAATATAACATTAACATTACACATTTATAAATACCATGACAAAGGGACTAGGCTTCAGCTTTTGCTGGTAGTGTGGTAAAACACACTGACCAGCGCTGTTTTTCAGCATAACCCCTTAATGATTCAGTGTCCATACCTCTTCGCAACGCGCCATCGACGCTCTCGATACCGATGCTGTTAAGAGGATAGACCAGCAGTACGGTTTAGTTCATACAAACGTATTCCCCTGTTTTCTCCCTGGATAATGACACTAGAGCAAATATTTCTTTACCATAATTGATCTATACCACTTCTGCCATGTCCCTATGTTTTGCTTTTTTGCATTAATTTATTACTGTAAGAATTAGGGACCTTCAAAAATGACAAATTTTACCGTCCGTTTTCAGACATCTAGTAAACAAAATTGACGAATATAACAAAAAAGCAGAACATACAGACATAGCCAAAGTCTTTTTCATATATTTTTTTACATAATTATTAAAATCGGTTTAGTTTTGGAGGAGGAAACTGTAGATTTTTTGTAAATAAAATCGGTCCGAGCTGCAGTTGTCTCTTTCGCACTCTAGTCGGCGGAGTGCATAGGTGGGGTGGATCTGGCAAATACGTATACAGTCGGAAAAGTGACTTATTCTCCAAATTAGCATTTCTGCCCGCCTTTCCTCTTAATGAGAAGAATGAGAGTGAAAAAAAAGTTGGTATTCTTCACATACGGTTTAATTTTAAAAAGTCTAACCCCCCCAAGAATACTTTCTTGTTCTAAGTTATGGCGCGAAAGAACATTTACACCGAAAAAGAATCTACACACATTTAAGAAGGAACTCATAAACTTATCCCGGCTTTACTAGGATAAAAAGTAAGATTTTCAAAGAAATTTCAAGATGGCGCGAAATAAGAAAACTCTAGAAAGTTCAATAAACTTCAATTTATGTTGCTTTTGGTGGAAATTTTTTACGTTTTGTTTTTAAAAAGTTTCACAGTTATTTGGGAAAAAATACTTTCTACTTTTATTAAGACGTTGGTTTACAATATTTTCGTGTTGAACTTTTTCTTTCGTATTATATGATGTGTTATGTTAAATAATTTTTAAAATATTTAAACTAGATATTAATAGAGAATGGTAGGTACTCATGTGTCTGGGAGCGTTAGACTTCTTATTCCGAGAGATAAGTGTACTTTTTGCAACCATCAGCAGCAAGGCTGATTCAGTATTTATGGGGTGTAGAGCATCTCTGTGATGGGGATGGACCAGGTCTGCCTGCATAACTCCAGTCGGTTTAGGAGTTACTGATGATTAAAATTCTGTAACAAAATTATGATCAGCTGCAAGGCTGAGCGTATGTTATTGTTGTAGTATGCACTATAGCTATGTGAACAGTACAAAAACTGACATGGTTCATCACTCGGTTTAGGAGATACAGCCGTTCAAAGGTCAGAACTTTGACTGGTTGTATCTCCTAAACCGACTGACAGAACTTGACAATTTTTGTACTGTTCACATAGCTACAGTGCATATTACAACAATATCATACGATCAGCCATGCAGCTGATCGGTAATTTTTTACAGACCTTTAATCATCAGTAACTCCTAAACCGACTGGAGTTATGCAGGCAGACCTGGTCCATCCCCATCACAGAGATGCTCTACACCCCATAAACACTGAATCAGCCTTGCTGCTGATGGTTGCAAAAAGTACACTTGTCTCTTATACTATCTAGACTAGAGCAATCAATTATTTAATTATTATATCTGTCAAAAGTATACATAAGGTGTAACAAGACACCCTAGCAATACTTAAGGGGGTGCTTCAGACCATCAAACTGAACAACTTTCAGCCAACCAACCAACGGAGCCTGCCTGCCTATGGAGCCAACTTCGAAATCGCGAAAAAATAATCAGCTGTTTTTTAGTTTGACGGAAAGAGATATCCCAAATTAGATACTGGATAAACCTTTGAGTGTTTATGCATCAAAAGGGGTAGAAAAAACAAAGTGCGATTTGGTGACACTATTTCCCTTTCAGGAAATAGTTGAGGACAGCCTCAGGCAAGGTTATCCGAACTTCTCCTAAATGCTGTGATTGTGTACCATACCCTGGAATTTTATTGAGGTCAGATATGAAATACCTACTGACGTTTTCATATTCAGGATTGTTCGAAAACGTATGCCATAATATGCATTCTAGCGCGCTCCATACAAACGAATTTTAGCTATATTCTGGAGATTGACCAATTAAAGTCCGTTTCAAAACATAATCTAGAAACTGGGTCCCTGGTTTGTCCGATTTTCGTTAAAATTATAGTTTGAAAACAGATCACAAGGGAGACGTGAAAATGGTTTGGGGCCAGTGTCGCAGCAATATGCGCAAAAACGGAACCCATTGCTCGCGACAGTAATGATTAAATATATTATGGGGCTGAAAGCCAGTCGAGACATTATGTGTAAATAGTTTACAATGCTTGCGTAGTAGGCACTAAAGATTATTCGAACGTTGAGTGCTGATACCGCAATGGATTGGAGCACATTCAAGCTAACAAAATACTTTCTATCGCGTGGTACTGGTGGTAATGCGACACTAGGTTTCGTACTCAGCGCGTTGGTTGGCATCTCTCTAGATCTATATGGTTTGAAAGTAACAGTGGCTCAAAGATTTCCATACAAATCTTAAATTAATCCCAGCATTGAAACAGGCACACTGGCACAGGTATTAGGCTGCCTGTCCATTGACGCGAGCTGGCTGTGCGAGCTGTGTAGCTGTGTAAATATTAACCATTCAGAAGCTCGGCCGATCTCGGTCGGATCTCTGATTGGTTAATATTTACACGGCTACACAGCTCGCACAGCCAGCTCGCATCAGTGGACAGGCAGCCTTAGTATCTAAATTGTGTTTAAAACTTTCATTGACTTTGATAGGTTAGTATTGAAAATAGGATCTAAGTTGTTTGTATGCAACGCGCCCCGGCTGCAAGACTACCCTCTTAAAGCCATCAGACAGACTTAAGCATTTTAACCAAATTATACTCTCTGATTTCACAATGCAGCAATCTTCTTCGCTTATTAGAAGGGAAACAAGCAATTCAGTTCGCTCAACAGCTGTAATAGAATTAACTTGGAAAGGGCAGAAACGGACGAGTCTCCAACTAAGCAAAACTGCGGCTTTGCCCTTGAAGTTAAGAAGGGCACAGAGTACAGCTTATGTCTGTTTTGAACAGTGCTTACAATATTGTTTTCAAGCACTGCTCGATGCACTGGCGGCCCGATACCTCAGTCGGTGGTTAACCTGTCTGCTGTGCCAAGGGTGTCGGTTTTGAATCCAGTAAGGCGCAAATATTTGTATGATGAATATGAATTTTTATATCCAAGTCATGGATGTTTGCATCTACAACAAGAAAAACATACTAAAAACAAAAAACTAGGTACCGAAAAGTACCAAAAACTACCAGTAACCAAAAACTGCCAAAGGTACCGAGTCATGTTTTAAGTTCAATTCCTTTGGTCGCTTTGGTAATTCACGTTTGAACTAAGCTTAATAAACGATAATAAAAATGGACTGTCCTAACAAAACTATCTGTGTGGGTACCCACATGTACATAGATTTCGCTGCTTGTAGCCAGCATCGGATGCCCGGTTACCAGGACGTGTGAAGAGGAGTTTTTAATTTCATCTTACCTTTTGACTAAGGGCTCTTACAGACGAGCGACACCTTTCGGTCGCCGTGGGTGCGCAGAGGGTCGCACTCGGTCGCCATGGTTCGCGCAACGGTCGCACTCGGTCGCTGTGGTTCTCGCGACGGTCGCGCTCGGTCGCCGTGGGTCTCGTGACGGTCGCGCGACTCTCTGCGACCGCAAAATGTCGCTCGTCTGTAAAAGCGCTAAGATCTGTCTCACACATCCGGAATTCCGAATCAGGATAACGTTTTCGTATGGATTTCCCCCCTCAAGAATTACAAATCCTATACAAAATCACAATTCTGATTCGAAATTAGAGATAAGATTTGTTAGGGTAAAGAATAACGAGGTCGAAATCAAAAAGTAAACAATGAAAACCATTACAGAAAAAAAATGGATTAACCTACCTACGTCATTTTTACGACTCAACTGAAGGACCTGATTTCATGAAGCCGTAAGATTCGGGATTGAACAAGACATTGACTTAGGCCTAAGTCAATCTGAAATATAAATAGTTTAAGGAAATTCAAGGCCCAAACAAACAAGCTTTTAGCTTCTCGTCGGAATACTTTTATTACCGGTATTACCACAGTATGTAAGGGTGGAGGTACATTTGAGTTAAGCCTGTCGAAGCGCGGCGAAGCATGTCGGCAAATACAGATCAGATAAGAGCGTATTGAGTGTGACCAACTTTATTTGATGTTGAACTAAAGAACGTGTTTTTTTAATGTAATAAACGATCATCATCATCTTATTTAAGAGCTACGCTCTTGTCGATGGAGTATTCGCCAATCCTGTCTCTTTTCCGCTAGTCTCTTGAGTTCTTTATACGACACGACTTTAACCTTTTCCTTCACTTGGGCTAGAGAACTCTTTCTAGGCTCCTCCTCCCCACTCCCTTTTCCTTTCCAGTGTGGTTTTAAAGAAATTGTTGTTTCGTGTCAAGTGTCCAATCATTTTTCTCCTCCGGTTTTCGATTGTTTTTAGAATGTTTCTCTTCTCTTCATCTCTTCATAACTTTTTATTCGTTCTGTCCAACTTATCCCCTCCATTCTCCTCTAATACCGCACATCTCAAAAGCTTCCAAATAGACGACGTAAAAATAAGTGCTTTAAGATTTCATCATCATCATCAGCTTTGGTCCACCCAGTGCAAGGTCCTCCCAATTATGAAACTCTTCTCTTGTGCAAGTTGCATCCAAGTCTTTTCTGCTATCTTCGCAATATCAACGAAGCAATTTCTCAATTCTCGTCTCTCAGCGACTGGATGAGGAAGGCTGAGTACAGAGTTTTGTGGCGCGCCTTGGGAGAGGCCTATGTTCAGGAGTAGACGATAATAGGCTGAAGATAAAACTTACTTTCATGGCGTCTTCTGCCATACCCAACTCACTGCCTATACCATTGTGTATAACAAGTCGCACTTGTTTCGACTCATTTATTATTTAAAATCTTCTTACATATTTAGATTTCATGAGTACATACATAAAGTCATGACAGTAATCTCTATTGTAGTGTTCAGAAACATTGCTACAACTCCCAACAGCTTTATCACTTGAGTTCTGCTTATTTACGTGTTAGTCATAAAACACTTTACTCATACATATTATAATAAATATCACATTATATAATATATAATATGCGTCGAATAACCGCAAATGTATATCTAGCCTTACAATTCACCAAGGTTGCTTTTAAGGTACAAATTAACTGAATTCTGCGTTAGAATTTAATATTTAAAAGGGCATTGCTACATATTTTGTGCGATATTCTGGTTTAGTAATCTTGTTATAGACCACGCCTTTGCACATTGCCCCTTGTAAATGTTTAACTTGAAATAAAATTAGGCCTTATTTCAGACTGTAATCAAATTAATTTGTTTGTAAAAACATTATCCCTTACTAACGTCAACAGAATATAATTTTTCTAGAAACAACCTGATTAGCATTTTTAGTTTTAAAATATGCTAAAAGTAAACAATAGATACTGCAGGGTTGACTCTCAAAATATTTTACTAAATACTTATTCGCGTGCTAAGGCTTAGAGTAGATTTCATTTTGCAGCCGCAAAATTCGGTCCAAGTCTTAAATGCGTAGCGAAATAGTTAGGTTTTTAATGTATTTAATTTGGCGCAAGTGGCGAACAAACTATGTTCTTGGCTTTTAAAAGATAAGCTGCGTTAAAGTTTGGTTGAAGTGCAATAGATTTTAATTGCTCTGAGTGTAATTTTTTTATCTGTAGTCAATATAATCACAGAGTGCTATAATTACTACCGAGCTTACTATAATCTACTATCACGTCCTTAGAGGAATGTATCGAATTACCAGTAATATACAGGCATAGTGTAAAGAACTAATAGTGGTGAAGCTCAGCGGTCGTGGCAGGCCAATCGTGCTGGGCGTGCGGGGGCCGAGAGGAGTGCGTCCCGGCCCACGCTGCGCTGCCTGCGCGCGTACCCTAACAGCGAATTGAGTTATGGTACGCCTGTCCCCCGCTGGACCCCGCACGCCGCGCGGGCATAGACCCGCCGCAAGATACAGGGGTGTATAGGCTGGTGATAATATAGAATGACTACCTAATTGACATGCGACATAGCTTATGCTGGCAAGAAAGAAGAAGGGTCTAGCGCCCACCTCTGTCTGCCTATCACTTGTCCGACAACCCGAAGGTCAGATTTCATTGCACACCGGCTAAGGGCCGTGAATAATTCATTGGAAGCGAGCATCGCTGAATAAACATAAACCGAGCAACACATACGGTAAATTATTTTTACCGTTTCAGTGGCAAACCGCTATCTAGTTTAGCATTTGAAATGTTAGTTTGTAGATTGAGAGTGTTTGTCACCGCAATTCAGTTAAGTCTTGTTCATTGTAACTTTGTGAAGGAACCTTGAATTTGGAAACGTATAGTTGTGGCAATGTTTCTGAGCATCCCAAAAGGGATTATCGTTGTGAGTTTATGTTTGTATGTAGTTATTAAATGACAATGTAATCATCGAGCCTTTCGATCAATGAATGCTTGCTTGCTTATTGTGTCGCCTTCAACACAACAAAGTCGCTAAATAACCCTTGCCAGAATCGGGCTACTGATACTGCACCGTCGCTAGCGGTCATGAGCTCCTCTTGCGGGCAGGTGTTAGGGCACGCAGGGCACGATGTGAGATGGGCCATCAATGAATTAAATCAGCCCACGTCTCTGCTGAGCATAGGCTTCCTTTTTTTGTGCCATTACTGACGATCCTATGAATCTGATCCATTCCTGGCCCACAAAACTTACAATATCGTTTAACCGACATGTTGGTGATCTGTCATCGAGCCTTTGGTAACCTCAAATAAAAAAAATTGGGTTATTTTGTGTCTTACTGCTGGACAAAGGCTTCCCCTCTTCTCCTCCAATCCTTCCTATGCCACACAAGCTTGTGCTAACCGTTCAGGAAGGAATCAAGGCATCCTAAATTATGATGCTCAGACTTGGTCTTCGACTGAACATTAGAAATCCAGTCCCAAAATTAGGTATCAAGACATGGAGCGCAGAATTTTAGGTGTCAAATCAACTGGTCAGGTATGAAACACAGTTGTGCGCTCCAAAACTAATATATAGAGGACTGTAGGTCTAAAAGCAGCTGAAGTTGGACTAGGTACTAGGTACAGACTAGGTATATCGACAATGTACAGACATTGTTGACAATGCGACTTTGTGGACATAGCACGTAAAATAATATTTAACCTAGTTAAAACTATCCTAAGTAGTTTGTGCTGGGGCACAATCTTCCCAACTGCAGAACAATAATTCTTCTAGCTAGTATTCCTTTAATAGAAGACACTAAAACTCCTGGTTTAGAACTTAATTTACCCGCCAGGCTAGATAGTCTGCCCTCGTAAAATCTTTCATTAGACATGAAATATAGTTAGTCCAGACTGTCTACTTCTTTCTTTTGTGCATGCAGGCATTATTACCTATACTATAACATCATCATCAGCGTATGATCTCCCTTTAAGGCCAATGTTTAGTAGAGGACAATGACAGGCCACTTTATACACTGCCATCCTCATCAGGTATCTACCATATGGCCCAGTTGCTCTATCTAACTAGGTTGTAGGGGTACGTATATTATGCTTTAATGAGGCAGCAGTGGACCTTTACCAAAGTTGGTTTAACTGGTTTATTTTGTGATAATAATATTGTGGGATTAAACTGGCAGTGCCGGTGGGAAGGATATGTGACTAGACAAAAAGATAAACCACCGATGGAGCGTGGATGACCAAATAGTAACCAAGATCTGGCAATAGAGAAGGGAAACCCCATTCTCTCTTGCCCGACCTTGATCTCCAGCAGCAAGGTGAGCTAATGATGATGCAAAGATTGCTGGAAGGACTTAGGCTTGAGAATGGCATAAGGAGGAGTTTTTACCTTGCAATAGATGGAAAAGGATACATATCCACAATAATGATGAATTAACAGCATGGCAGATTATTTCCCTTGAGGACGTTTCATCATCAGCCTATATACGTCTCACTGCAGGGCACAGGCCTACCCTCAAATACGCTAGTCCACCACGCGTGCCAAAATGCAAACTTCACATACGCATCTAATTACGGAAGTTAGGATGTTTACATTGGATTTCTGTTTATTTTAATTATGTACGCGATCCCAATGCTGATTTTTCGTCAGCTCATTTACCTTCACCCTGGGGGCCCTTAGAAAAGGGTTGTGTCCTAGTAGTAGCAACGACAGAGGCTGACTATGATGACTACGTTCATTTAATAACAAATTATACAAAATGTTTGTCTAGATCCTGCAGTCTCAAGATGACCATCTGTACTCTACCTATCTCAGAGTTTCTTAACTTATGGCAATAATTCTCGGGATTAATGAATCCGAGTCATTCGGACGGAATTCTACGTCGACCGCACCCGCAGGACCCAAGAGGTGTTAGATATGTCGACCCATGAACACGACACTTTATGAGATTAAAGGGTAATGTGTTTTAGTTTACAGAAACTTTGGTCGTAACACAATAGAAGAATTTCGACAAAATATCAACTCTTCAAACTGAACGATCCACTGTGGGATTTTTGCAATAAAGAAGATGAAATGTTTTTAATTAAAATATTAGTATCGAATAGAATTGAAAACACGCTGTATTCACAAAGGTACCCAGATCCTCCATCTCGAGTCTCTCCAGCATTTCTCACTTGTGCTTGTACTTCAGTCATTCTGAATTACATGTAGTCAAAGTCTCCTTAGCTAATCAATATATCATTCTCAACAATGAATTGTAGTCCTATGAGTTCAGTGATACTAATGGCAAATCATAATTCCGCCTTATAGTATAAGAGATAAGTGTACTTTTTGCAGCCAGTAGCAGCAAGGCTGACTCATTGTTTATGGGGTGTAGAGCATCTCTGTGATGGGGATGGACCAGGGCTGCCTGCATAACTCCAGTCGGTTTAGGAGTTACTGATGATTAAAGGTCTGTAAAAAATTAACGATCAGCTGCACGGCTGATCTTATGATATTGTTGTAGTATGCACTGTAGCTATGTGAACAGTACAAAAACTGTCAAGTTCTGTAAGTCGGTTTAGGAGATAAAGCCAGTCAAAGTTCCGACCTTCGGACGACTGTATCTCCTAAACCGACTGATGAACCATGTCAGTTTTTCTATTGTTCACATAGCTACAGTGCATACTACAACAATAATATACGATCAGCTGTTACAGACCATCAGTAACATCCATCCATCATCTGTCATCAGTAACTCCTAAACCGACTGGAGTTATGTAGACAGACCTGGTCCATCCCCATCACAGATAAGCTCTACACCCCATAAACACTGAATCAGCCTTGCTGCTGATGGTTACAAAAAGTACTCTTATCTCTCGGAATATTAGTTCAGTTTTCAGAAAATATCATAATCCCATATTAAGTTGACTATAATCTGACTCTGACTCACTCTGTATCTGTGACTCCCCCTCGGGTAATATAGTCGTTAGCATATGCTTATGTCATTCGAAGTAAGAATCTTCGCTTCAAATACCAACTTTTTTAAGCATACATTTTTTTATTTATTTATAATTAATGGACTCTTGCTTGTGCGTTAGCACTGCATTTCCGCCAGTATCAAGTAGTTTATGGGAGAATCTATCCCAATCTCAGGGATTGTTATTGGACAAGAACAAGAAGAGACAGGATTGCGGAGCCTTGTGGCAGGCAAAAAAGCGACGCGCGAAACCACGCGAGACGTGTGCTCGGGTCAGTCCCTGCAACTCCAAGCAAACAGTTGTAGCAAAACTCAGTTTAGCTTGACGGTTTCTTGATGGAATGACGTGTCAAATGACCATTAGGGATCTTCCTAAAGTAATATTCGCTTGATTTCGCAAGTCATGGCTCTATCCAACCGTCGGACATCTGTAGTTGCAAGAAATGTTTCCCAAACGAGATTACAGCTTAATCGTGATCCTCAAATGAAGATTAAAGTCGTAATCGTGTCGCAAGTGTAAACAAGCTAAGGGCTTTACAACCAGTTATGAAGCGGAGCAAGTCAGTAATTCAAGATAACAGTTATGAGGGGCTGCTGCCTTCTCATATTAAATCGTAAGGAAACTCTTATGAGACTTAACTATTAAATTACGGTTAAAAACACACGGAGCACGGTCGTCACAGATTACAGTGGTTCCATCAGGAAATACCTACAAGGCATCCAAATAAACGCAATGCCTGCAAGATTATTGAAATCTTTAATTGAACAGCAAGTAGCATATGCTCACGACTATATTCCCCGAGGGGGTAGTCAGAGACATTCTGAAACCTCAGAATATCCATGTTTCACTAGTAGTACCGAAACTCTGTCCAGTGTGACGGGGAGTGAGCCCGTCGCCACTTGTAATGGACAGTGGGTACAATACATGGCTCGAAATTGAAGCATGCAGGTTTCCTCACGATGTTTTCGTTCACCGAAAAGCCAGAGGTGTTACAAATCGTACATAAATTTCGAAAAACTCATTGGTACGAGTCGGCCTGAAGTGCGATTTTTGAAAATCATACGAGCGACTTGGCAGAAGAAAATGTCAAAATTACTATGGAGATTATGCATCTTTCTACTGCCAAGTCGCTCGTATGATTTTCAAAAATCGCACTTCTGGACGGGGACCGAACCATCCCTCCTGCACGGCTGGCAAGGTTAACTCGCCACTGGACCAATAACTAAGCTAATTTTGCTTACAAGAACTTAAAAGAGTTTCAGAAATTCAAAATATTAACAGTACCTGAGTTAAACTGGTCGACAGTGCGTCGGAAAATTGATACACAGGTCTAAAAATAATATAATAGAAATTCCACTCAAACTTTTTCGTGAGAGCTCTTTCTGATTTGCTCCTCAAATAAAGGCGGATGGGGTGCACAGCACAGCAGCCTTCCTGAATGACGTCCTGAAGCCCTAATACGTCTGGCGCACCCTGCACAATTACCAGGTCTTTTATCATCATCATCATCCACAGCCTGAATTCACCCACTGCTGAGTATAGGCCTCCATTTGTTTATGCCATCCTTTTCTATCGTGAGCATCTCGCATCCACGTAGCTCCCGTCTTTATTCATACTTTCTCTTTTAGTTCTCGATAGAGGGGTGATAGCTCATCCGGAAAGAGCTAGCAACTCAATCAGGCGGATCCCTGGCATGATCCACTAAGTTCTACGGAATTTATATTATGGTAGCTCAGCGGTGATGGAAAACATCGTGAGAAAACCTGCATAACATACCCGAGAATGATGGCTGTGTTTAATGGCAACTGTACGCTTTACGAAAATGTATGAAACAGTTCAAATTTGGTTATTCACTTTGATAATCTTAAATTCAGAGGTATGTGTAAAAATAGAGCTTAGGGTGAATACAACAGACCAGTAAATAGTCGCAGTGTTATACATTATACGAACCTTGCTTTTAATAGCCCACACAAAAAAAGGTGTCTTATGATGGTTGACTAATCTCTTTACCACAATGAAAAGTCAAAATCGATGACATACCACCTCCCACATGTAAAGTGCCAGACATATCTAAAAAAAGTATAAGACACATCATCCTCCCAAGTCTCCTTAACAACTTCTTTCAACCGCAAAACCTGTTATTTCACTACATAGCATCTACAAAATCCCTTAACGATAATTCGCCTTCAACACTAAAAATAGCTTACGAATCTCGTTTAATTCTGTTTTTTCCTCCACAATTGGATTCCCTTTATCTCCTGGTCCCCCCCTCCTTTTCTGCTTATCTTTGCGTTATTAAGTCGTTTAATAGAGTCGGCTCGTGTCTTTGAGTCTTGCTATTGTTTGTTTGGGTGATTGCAGAATTGTTTTTTTTATATCTGTACTGGAAGGTTCGTTGATTTCGTATTTGAGAATTAGTTTACCTAATTATTATATTCGCTTATGTATTGAAAGAAAGACTTATTAGTTTCCATTCTAACGTACAAGTAAGAGTTTTTAGGAACTTCTGCAGAATTTACTGACTTTTCGGTTAAGGAAATAATCGTGAAGAAATGAATAAAATCCGAGGCGTTTGGAGCAACGCTTGTAACTGATGCCAAAAGTTTTAATACAAACAGTAAATTCGTTTGATTCATTCAATACATTAAAACCGCCAGAGAACTCGCACTCGCTGAACTTTGAATAGAATAAAATGTTTCTGTGAACACACTTTGGTAGGCCAGTCATTTTACGGAGTTTTGTTAGGCGGGGTAGGGAGTAATTATTAATTGGACTTTTAAACTGTAACCGGCACCATTTAGTGACAAAAATACTATCCTAAACCAAATTAAAAAAAAATTTGCTACGCAACATAGAAATCAAAATTGTGTTTCCCAGAAGGCTTTTAAATTAATAATATTAATACCAATGCACTCATTTGAATTAGATTTAACAATATACATTATTTTTGATCAATAAAATAAGCACTAAAATTTAAAAAATTTGGTATTTATTAGAAAATACGAATGTATTTTTCAAAACCTTCTAAGTAGACAAAAATATTTACACCATGTTTGAAGTATGTATGATGGTAAAGCCTTAAATATGTGCAAAAAATATTCATCATCAGGTTTTTTTAGAACGAGATAATGGCCTCGATTCGGAGTGTACCACGACTAAACTAAACTAAATGTATTCCTGTCACTTTCTAAAATAAGATTAAGAAAAGAGACAGAAAACCAACAGCTGAATTTAGTGCTGTCAAAGTGACGTTAAATGCGCAAAATAAGATGCCATCATAATGTACGCCATCTTATTTAAGTTATTTTTGGGCGTTTAACGTCACTTTGACAGCACTAAAGTCAGCTGTTGGTTTTCTGTCTCTTTTCTTAATCTTATTTTAGAAAGTGACAGGAATACATTTAGTTTAGTTTAGTCATGGTACACTGCGAATCGAGGCCAATATCTATATTTTGAAATTGGAACTGTTGCTGACGTAATTTTTTTTTAATTTTGGTACATTCTTAAGCTCAAATTGGCTCTTCAATATTATAGCGACAAAAAAATGCAATTAGTACTTAGTCCCGGCTCAAACCGTAAAATGACTGGGCTATTGGGTAGTTTAGGAACTTTCATACGAGTTGGTAATTGGCAAAGTTGTTCGAATGTTTGATTTCAATTTTGTTCTTACCGATATTGCGGACAATATGGAAACTATGGCGTAACTTACATCATCATCAGCCATGTCTCAAGGACGTAGAAAGAGAAGGTACCAGAAGAAAGCACGTGTCTTGTCGTATTCACTCAATAAGAGATGCACATAGCAAATTCGCTCTAGTTAAAAAAGGAGATCACTACTTATTGCTGTCCTTATCGACGTAACCACTGTTTTGTACTACGACGGCAGTTTGACTCCGGAGTCAGTCATCTACTTTCATAGAAAATGTATAGGATTTTATGACTATCGCTATCTCATACGCGGTTACACGGATGTTCCGTCTACCAGCGGAAGCGAAAAAAAATTCGTCTATGCTCAAGGAGCATGAGGAGATTCAAGAGCAGAGAGGAGATAATAGGTAGATACATGGATAAATACTAAAAAAATAATTATTTTCAATTAGTTACACAGGGTGTAACAAAACACCCTAGTAATACTTGAGGTGCTTGAGATCGTCAAACTGACCAACTTTCACTATGGAGCCAACATCGAAAAAACAACAGCTGTCCTAATCAAGACGGTACTACAGTTTTATATGAAACAGCAGATAATTTTACGCGATTTCGAAGTTGGCTTCATTGTGAGAGTTGTTCAGTTTAATGGTCTGTTCTGTAGCACCCCTTCAAGTTTTACTAGGATGTTTTGTTACACTCTGTCTCTGTATATGACTTCTATGCTAGCATGAATTTTATTTGCCCTGATTTGAAAAGATGTAAGAACCGACGCAAAAACCTATTGTAATAATTCCTCTCAGAACTTTCTCTAATACCGACTAAGGTTATCAAATATCAACGAAATTCCGCTCCAAACCAGATAAAGCTAGCTAAGAACCGAAAATATCTGGTTACAAAGACATTCTGTCTTTTAACGCGCTCACAAAGGCGTGAGTACCTACGGAAGCCGTGCTATGGTTGCGCGAGAAATCGAGACGTCGCCTTCGATAGCGTTTCTCACTATATACGACTAATGACTGCTGAAGGGACGGAGGGTCGGAAAAAGAAATACCTGTTATTAAAAATAAAATAGAGGACATACCAACCGATACTAAAATAGTCAATGTATGTTGCGCAAATGGTCCATGTTAATCAAATAACATTCAGTCAGTCGTCGTGAAAGACTTTTTTTTTTACAAAGATTATAATTATGGCTTGCCCTCTTTTTTAGGGTTCCGTACCCAAAGGGTGAAAACGGGACCCTATTACTAGGCCTACGTTGTCCGTCCGTCCGTCCGTCCGTCCGTCTGTCCGTCTGTCCGTCTGTCCGTCCGTCCGTCTGTCCGACCTATTTAGGGCTGTAACTTTTTTTGTATTTACACACAAACACTGTGTAGCTGTGAAAATATGTGCTACTCCAAGAGCACAACGAACTAACAACTTAACTTTACTATAACTTCGAAGCATATTTCCATAAACAATTGAAGAAATTTGGAAGAAATGGGGGATTTTCCAGAGAAAAAAAAAAGCTAGTTCATAATTTCACGATAGATGGCGTTGAACAGAGAGGGGTCGATTAGGTACCTATGGTATATTTATGAATATTATTAAAAAAAAGACGCAGTATAAACCCTTTGATATTACTGTCGGTTTATTATTAACAATCTCGGTGTTATTGTCTGTCAACAATGAATCAAGTATCGGACGTGGCTGTATGGGCTTTATATCCATTTTGAATATAACGACAATAACAAACTACAAAAATCTAAAGCCGGGTCCGCTGCGCCATGTTTTCGTGTTTGCTAACATCGTAACACGAAAACATGGCGCAGCGGACCCGGCTTAACAGAAAAACATAAATAAACCGGGAAACTTGTAATCGCTACTTCATCAACAGCGGGGCTAGTACACACGCCAACCCGCGATTGCGATATTTAACACATCCATCTGTCAAATCTTTTATCTTGTTCGTTCGTGTGAAAATAGAAAGAGAGCGGAAGCGTACTAGCGATATATCACGCTATAGTGGGTTGTCATACTAGCCCCGCAGATAGTTTATAATAAACCAACAACAATAAGAAAGGGTTTGTTTGTACACACGGCGACACATCAAGCCAAAACAAGTAAAACCAAAATAAGGTGGTCGCGCGACGTTATACGTTATTCACCCTGCGCGCGGACAGCTTATATTGGTCATACTCAAAGATAAAATATAGGGTTGATAAATAATATAAAGCAAGACATAGAAGCGCTACTTGACATCTATTCACACTTTTGACAACCACCCATTAGAATAAGTGAAATGTCAATAGTAAACAGATACATTTTGTTTTGTTTAAAAGATGTGTGTTGTAGAGTTTCTGGCCGCATCTTCTCTCAACGGAACACCTTCCGACGCGGTGGTAGAGTCAAAAAATGACGTCAAAAAGCTATCTATATGATATTATTTTGAATAAATTTTTTTTTTTTAATACCGTCTTGAACCATTTTGTCACCAGACCTCCAGCTGGAAGACTCCGCTATTTCCTTACATTAAGAACTAATTTTGCTTGAATTTGCTTAAAAAGTGGTGACATTTGTTTAACAGATTTACGTCTAATCTAGCTCTGTCACTCTTATGGCAATCTGTGTGCGACTGTAAGGAATGACTATACATGTTTTTGTACAGTTTGATATTGGGTAGACCAGCACTGGTAGCATGCCAACCCGCGATAGCCGTGTTACGGCTTTATCACGTCTTTTATCTCGTTCTTTCGCGCGCAAAAGAACGAGATAAAAAACGTGATAAAGCCGTATCACGGCTATCGCGGGTTGGCATGCTAGGTACCACTGCTGCACTGGTAGAATGCACACCCGCGATAGCCGTGATACGGCTTTATCACGTTTTTTATCTCGTTCTTTTGCGCGCGAAAGAACGAGATAAAAGACGTGATAAAGCCGTATCACGGCTATAGCGGGTGTTCATGCTACCAGTGCTGATCATACCTAATCGACCCCTCTCTTGTCAACACCATCTATCGAGAAATTTAGAACTAACTTTTTACTTTTTTTTGCTTTTGAAAATCCCTCATTGAAGCTTTCGAAATAGGATGAAGGCGCGGTACTCGAGATATAATTGGATGGATATGGATGTTATTATGTTGACTTGTGTCAGGCCTGTCTCACTCCGCACTGTAGGTATAAAAATGTACCTACGCGGTCGCGCCGCGACGTCGCGGCCTAATTCAGTCGAGTGCCACGCGCTCATTGTATCGCACCGAACGACCTTGATACTTGTTTTTTCGTTTGAAAATTAAATTAGTATCTTACACATCGTCAGATGTACAAACATAATAAAGTAATAGCCTAATCGAAAGATTTTTAAAAAATTCTGCATCGCAATCGGTTTTTTGGCCCAAATTTTATGTATTTTTCATTGTTAGGAATTATTCTGATGACTAACATGAACCAAAATGTGTTTATTTAAGTGTAGCATGGGTAGTGTTCTTTTTCACGACTCTTTTTTCAAATCGCGCCGTAACGGAACATTCGTTTGTTCGAAATTGGAACGCACTACTGACGTCCCTTGCACATTCACGCACAGAGAGTCCATGTGTGCGTGAGATTCACGTACAGAGAGTCAATGTGTGCGTGTCAGCCGTGCTTGGAGCGAGCGTTCGTTAGACAGTGAACCTTCTGTTGTAAACTCTTCGTGTTAATGAATTAATGCAAAACTAGAAAAAACTTTGTTTAGAATCGAGAGCAGAATCGAATTATCATGGTTTCAAAACAGGAAATTTTTTAAAATATTATTAATAATTGTTTTGCAAAATTAAAAATTTTCTGAACCTGATGTCAACTCACCGCACGGGCACACTCACCCTACTTACTACCAAAAAAAGATTATTAAAATGTATCCATGAGTACGTTAGTGCTTTCATTTATTGCTGAAATGATAACAAATCATTTTTGCCTCAGAACTTAAAATGTAAATAACTTAAAATTTTTACTATAAAAATAATGAAATTATTGTTTTAATCTAATTATTTTGTTATAAATCAGTTGGGGTGTATGAGGTTTTGCGCTAATTTATTAACACGTTGTATATTCCGTGCTTGTGTTTAGTCTCCAACCAAGCGGGACAACTCTCGGCGTTTTGACAATCACTCATTCTGAAAACAAGGTGGAATTTAACACAGTTTGGACTTTGTCCTTAGAGGACGGTTATCAAAATGAAACGCATTTGGGTTTAATAACGCGCGTCCGTCAAATTAAACTTTTTCGGTCTCATCGCTCGTAAGGGACAGACAGTTTGGAGTTTTGTAATCAGAATAGGAAAAGGGACGGGTGTCAAATGTGGAGTGTGAAATCTAGTTGCTACTTCTTTACTAGAGCAAAGCTTTCAAATGTTTTTCTGAACCGGATTTCGCCATTCGAAAGAAGTTTGGCGGAAGGCCATATAATGTGAGACCCAGACATATAGGTCCCACACATGAATGAAACTTAGTAATACGTGTAGAGTGAAACAAAACTAACAAAAAAGGAAATTGGTTGTAATCTGTAGAAGTTGGGGAAAAGGTATTTCTCCTTATGATACCTTTTGTATCAAGTGTGTGAAACTCATAATCTTTCTTATTAAATAGCTCACTCAATCTTCTACGCATTCATTATGTTTGTTTTAATGAAAATTCACGATAACCGTACAATATTATGATAATGGAATCAAACGAAATCACACACACTATCAGTTCAACCAAGCCGAATAGATATATTAGATGAAAATAGCTGTCATGGTTGCGTTTTGCTACTGTTTTTTGGATGATTTGTCTATTTTACTAGTAATTTCTACTTTTGAACCCGGACTTCTAGAGATGAAGAAGTTTTTTGAAAAATGCCTTAATTTTTTCTGTTTATAATAATTATGACCGCCGTCCTGAGGGGCTTTTAGTTTTCGTAAAAATGGCTGGGTCCAAATTCGCCAAAGTTCTTATATGGTACTTATTTGCATATCCAGACGTTTTGTTATTACGTCATCATCATCATCAGCTTATACAAGGTGAAATTGATATCATTAGCGTCCTTTTAAACGAAGAGTCTACCCATCAAACTGAATAACTTTTAAGCAAACCGATCGGAGCAAAAGAAAAATCAGCTGTTCCATACTAAACTGTAATGCCAACTCGACTCAAATGTATGCAAAAACTGTTTTTTTTTGCTCCGGTCGGTTTGCTCCAATAGTAAAAGTTGTTCAGTGTGATGGGTAGATTCTTAGTTTAAAAGGATGCTAATGATATCAATTTTACCCTGTATACGTCCCCTTACAAGGCACAGGTCTATCCTCAGGGAGGGTGAATGAGCATAGGTTCACCACGCGTGCCCAATGCGGATTGGTGGACTACACATACGCATCAGAATCTGTTCTTCAGCGTATGCAGGTTACCTCACGATGTTTTCAGTCGGTATTACGTACCACAAGTTTGAAAAATTCATTGGTACATGGCATGTCGTCAGTGTGGATTCCAACCAACTCATGATTAAGTTTCCATACCTCTCTGCAACGCTCCACCGATGCTCTTATTCGTTCATTTTTGGATTAATTTTGCCTAGGTCCTTTCAGCGAATTGAAGCGAATCGAGGTGACCCATTGAATAGAGGTTTAAAAAGTCACGAGTAACTGCTGATTGGTACCAGTCTAGAATATTAGAAAATCTGTTTTCAGGCGCAGTAAAGATATTTCGGTTACTTTTCACGAATAGCAAAAGCCAGAAGTCGCAGACAAAAACGAGAATAAAATTTATGTAAGTCGGTATAAGACAGTACAATTTATTGTTACGACTTTATTAAGCTTCATTTGTATGTATGTCACTTTGTCCTTTGCTACCCTGTCATGAAGTCAAGGTATAAATTTCCCAACGTCTAATGTGCCCGCTTTTATCTTTCTTCACATTAAGTAAGGTACTACGGGAGTTTAAGAGTCGTAGCAAAGAATAATATGTACAGAATAGCCACTCCCTGCCTTTCACTAACTTCCGATACCGTACTTCACCCCCCACCCCGCCCCCCATACTTGAAGAGATGTTTTGGTGTCGCCAACAATAGGTTACATGAGACGGCGCCCTCATGAGAGTGGAGAAGGCTCGTGTACAATAGTATGCATATATCTTGATCAGTAGTGAATTTGACATGTAAAATTCCTTTTTTAGGATCCCGTACTTACCCTTCTTTATGGCACAGACATCGGAATCGCGAAAAAAAATCTGCTCGTCCATACAAAACTGCAAACCTACCCGAGCTATGGGACAGCTGATTTTTTTTCGCGATTTCGATGTTGGTCCCATAGAGAAAGTTGTTCAGTTTGATGGTCTGATCATCCTCTTAAAAAAGTGTCAGCATAATTTAAGAAGGACCCTGTATACAATATTGTCGTTAGCTACCTTGGATGAAAGCAGCTTCGGTCCGGATTGGCAGAGTGCCGTTTGATACAGAATTTTCCAATGTTTATTTTGATTCAGCGATGATTTGAAAAGCCAAAGCCTCTACGCTGCAAAAGTTTACGGCCTTTGACATGACATGATTTAAATCCAGGGTTTTAAATGTCCTAAAAATTCCTGGTTTTAAATCACGTTACAAAAGTCCAGTAAAAAAATAACCCTAAAATTTAGGCTAAACATTTTTTTACTTAACTTTTGACCGGGGAAACGTATTGAGGCTTTTATTGGTTTTAACGTACAAAAATCGGTGTGTATTGGTTTTTGGTGGGAGATGAATTTCCAACAGGCAAAGATCACTTCGTACACCTCCAGTTTAAATTGACACTTGTCAAAGATGACTAAACTAATCGGTCAGAAGTCAAGTTAAACTGGACGGGTTGCGTTGACAACGGCTTTCCGTAACGCTTTTGCATTTTTTTGTTCTACACCATGTTTTCCTTGTACCCTTTTTTCGGTTCACTAGAAAAGGAAGGCGAATAGGTCAATAAGCAAATTATAGTTTTACTAATAGACTGATGGCCTCACGATCAGAAGTTCTAAGCCACGTTTGAGCAGCAAAACGTCCAACAGCTCCGGAACGTCTAATGAGCTACTGCTCATTGCCTAATTAAGAAAAGGTCCATGTAGCAAATAGTCGATGGTCTGTGTAGTAGAACGTCTATTTCGCAAATCTGCACATTCTCAAAATGTCTGGATACCCAGGCACATAAGAGGACATTGTCTACGTTGAGTTCCTACTAAATAAACAGCATACCGATTTGCTAAAATAATGTTGCGCTGCGTATTTTGGGTTTAGAGAATATTGGAGGAGTTCGGTTTTTTGGGTTCTTGCAGTATAGTTTTTTTTTTGTATTATTTTTTCTTTTCCAACCTGTTTTGCAGTCAGTGCAAGGAATAGTCAAGGAGCTAGCTAGATATAACAGGTCAGGTGCGTCGGCAACTTGGCAGCTTTTAGCACAATACATTTATCAACCAGTAACGATACCGCTCCGACGTGATCAATTCAACATCTCCTGCTCAGTGAGAGAAACTTTAATTTAAACATTGACGTTCGATGCAGATTTAGTTAAAATTAAGTTTTGGTTGTGATCCAGTGTCAAATCAGCTATGCGGAATATGATATCGCGCTTAACTTGACGTATAAATTTACTATATGTAATTGAAAGCGGTAAAGAGTCAGTGGAGATCGAGTTACGATTCAAATTCCTAAATGATTAGCGCGATACCGACTGGGCAAAAAGTTGTGTTTTGGTAGAGGTTAAGTGACGATCTAGTCAACATTAAAATAGCCACCTGGGCAATCTTGCGCACTTATCGAAATATTTCAGAATGGGATTTAAGATTTTGTCCAGTTTTTTTATGTGTCGAGTTTTGTCGAGAACTTGGTTCAAAATAATGCTACTTATTGTCATTATTTTGACACGAGGATCCTAAAAAATACAACAAACTAGACTTTGTAGAAACGCGCAACAAACCGCTTATATCCATCTTTGTAGGTAAATAATTAAATCGTTGAAATATTTGATCGATTGAAAGTTCTGAACGACGGAATATTTTATTCTTGCCATTGTGCATTAATTGCGCGCAGTTGGTACGGTGCCTATTTCAAATGTATAGTGTTGGTATAGTGTCTCTGTCCCTGTTTTTCCGCTACTGCTTGTTTACTGTATTGGGCTTTTAGTGCGATTGCTCGTATAATGTACTCCAGTCTAGATAGGGCAGGATTTAACATGTCAAAATTAAAGAGAATTTCTTAGAATGCAATTAAGTACTGCCTTGCATGTGAAGAAGCTTCTATAGCGTTTGAGAAAACATGCATTTCTTTTTAAAATGGCTAAGAACGTGTTTCTGAAAAGCACCAGAAATAGACCAGCTCCACGTTCCTGCTGCATGATCCACATTCCACGTTCTAAGAAATGCATACTCAATGTCACTAAAAGCCTGAAGTATGGTAAATTCTGAGATTTTCTGGTAAAACCTAAGATTTACTTACCAAGTCTAAATGTTCGAACTTTTTTGTGATAATAGTTAATTTCGGACTTTTGCTAGCATTCATTCTGTAAAACTTAGGTTTTACCCCAGAGATACGGCAAATGTTGAAAAATAGTCGAGTAATAGCACAGATTATTTAATAGTTACGTAATAGTAGAGAAGCTAAGTAATAAAGGTCCGAAGTTAACGCTAATCACAAAACAGTTCGGTAAATCTTAGGTTTTACCGGAAATTCTTAGGACTTACCGTAGTTCGAGCTTTTACAGCAACAGTGTTATTCTATAAAGCTTTGTCCCTGTAGGATTTTTACATCCTATCCTACTAATATTATAAACGCAAAAGTTTGTAAGTATGGATGGATGGATGGATGGATGGATGTTTGTTCCGCTTTCACGCAAAAACTGCTGAACGGATTTTGATGAAATTTGGCATACAGATAGACCATGGCCTGGATTAACACATAGGGTACTTTTTATCCGGGTAACGCAGACGAAGTCGCGGGCAACAGCTAGTATTGCCATATTTTTAGGGTTCCGTACCCAAAGGGTAAAAACGGGACCCTATTACTAAGCCTACGTTGTCCGTCCGTCCGTCCGTCCGTCCGTCTGTCCTACCTATTCAGGGCTGTAATTTTGAACCGTAATAGCTAGATATGCGTTATTACGGCGGATTCATTAACAAATAATAAAAATGTCAAAAAGTTAAAAATTAAGAAACTAGTTTTTATCAACATTTTTTCTTCACGCTCTATCGTAAAAACGGTAATACATAAAAGCGTCAAACTTAGTGTGATTATAGAACAAACTCTACAGAATCACAACAAATACTAAAAACCAGCCAAGTGTGAGTCGGACTCGCGCTAAAGGCCCCGGACAAAAAAAGTTTTTTTTCTAATTTAATGATGTTGTGTTCTGGTGGAAGTGTGGTACGGAACCCTCGGTGCACGAGTAGCCCGACTCGCACTTGACCGGTTTTTTAATAATATTTTTTGCGGCTTTTGGCATAATAATGCCATATAAATGTATGTGTTGCTATCACAAAATAAATATTTCGTAATGAAAATCACTAATAACGATAGTTGTGCTGACTAATTTATTTTTAGGGTTCCGTACCTAAAAGGTGCAATCCTACGCTGTCTGACCGTCTGTCCGTCTTAATTCTAAAAGGCTTTTGAACCGTAGTAGCGAGATTCTTTTCAATCATTTTTTTTCTCACAATACAGTACATTACACGAATAGATACGTTTTATGTCAACTGCAGATGAAATGTTTACAGAATAAGTGTTATTGTTTTGGATTTGCTAACAAATACAATAAAATAAAAAGTTTTAAGGGGGATGCAAGAAACGTTTGGTCAACTCTGTAAACTTGGTGTGATTATAGAGCATACGTCTTGTAAGCAAAACGAAAAATAATAAAAACCGGGTAAGTGTGTGTAGGATTCCGGTGAAAATGAATAAATATAAATAAATAAAATAAAAATAAATAACGCTCACAGGCACATACATCGTAATGATCCCAAGAAAGCACTATTTATAGGCTGTTTATTTTGTAAACCATACAACAACGGCACAAACATATAAACATCCATGACCGAACCGGGATTCGAACCCAGGACCCTGGTTTGGCAGTCCGGCGTGGTAACCATTATACCAACCGGGTCGTCGAATAGATAATAAAGTAAATAATGGTTGGACGGAACCCTCGTTGCGCGTGTCGGACTCGCACTTAGCCGGTTTATCTCATCTTTCTCTACAAAATGACTGGCGAATTCATCTAAAGCTTATTTTCAAAAGAATCAAAGCAATAACTTTTTAAACCATAACACAAATGACCCGGCGGACCGAGAGGGTCGTTATGAAATCGCTCAAGCGCTTCACCATGAAATAGAGCATCATTAATAATAATTTACAGAGGCGAAAAAAATATGGCATTACTCGTGACTACAGGGAGGGAGTTGGGGGAACCTAACATTGAGTCGATTTGTCAGATTCCTAGAGGAGACCGGGGCAAAATGGGACACTTAAGAGAAAATTCATCATATACTGAAAATTTTTATGTTTATGTGAATTTTTTTTACATAGAAAGTAACAAAACATTAACTATTCAACTTTTTATAATCAAATTGTATTTAAACTAAAACACATTTTTTTGTGAACATGTCAAATTTCCCGTTTTAATCAGGCAGTCAGTGTTCACAAGTGTGTGCCTCTTTGCTCTCGTCTTCAAGTCCAGCGCAGGAATCATGGACATAACCATAGCACCTGTTAAAAATTATCCAACTTTCAGTATGAGTACGTACAGTATAGAACGTACTTATAGTATAGTAATGCGATATGCAATTATACAGGGTCCTTCTTAATATGCTGACACTTTTTTAAGGGGATGTTCAGACCATCAATCTGAACAAATTTCTCTATGGGACCAACATCGAAATCGCGAAAAATAACTCAGCTGTCTCATACATTTACCTCGAGTAGGTTTGCAGTTTTGTATGGAAGATCAGATTTTTTTTTCGCGATTTCGATGTTGGTGCCATAGAAAAAGTTGTTCAGTTTGACGGTCTGATCATCTCCTTAAAAAAGTGTCAGCATATTAAGAAGGACCCTGTATGAGAGCGAGCGCAGTCATATTCGCCTTCCTATTGGGAAGAATAAGTGTCCGCGTCAATTTTTTTCTGCGCTTCTTAATTTTTTCTTCTTTTCATGCCGTTTCTTTTCAGGTTTCTTTTTAGCAGTCTTTTTCTCATCAATTTTCTTACCTGGTTTCTTTTTTTCAGTATTCCGTTATGCCCCGACTATTTTTCCTCAACTGACATATTTTTTTATGGGACCAATGTTTTGCCGGGCACAGTAAGCCATCTTTCACAAATACTGCATAAATAATAAAATATGGGTAAGTTATGCTATGCTCAGAAACAATAATTGTTTCACACAATCTCGGTGACCTTTATTCCTAAGTACGTCCCTGACGAAGGGTGATAGGCCCTTAAATCTTAACGCAGGAAATAAGAAGGGACGGTTTGTAATTAAAAAGGTTTCCGAGATCCCTGATTGAGCGTTAATGTTTTGTTCAAGAGATCTTTTTGCTGTATTATTATGAGGTTGCTATTTGACTGATAGTACTGGAGGGCAATCGCGCTAATAAAAAACATCCAAGTTCAATCCTAATCCAATATCAGTTCTAATCACATTAGTCGGGGAAATCTAGGGATTTTTTTATGGAATAGATTGCATTTATTGCACTTTAGGTGATAATTTGGAATAATAGTAGATACATAGCTGAAAAATAAATAATATATATTCATAAATTCTCAATAATCCCCGATTTTTAGGGTTCCGAAGTCAAAAAGGAACCCTTATAGTTTCGCCATGTCCGTCCGTCTGTCTGTCCGATGTCTGTCCGCGGCTTAGCTCAGAGACGCTTAATACTAGAAAGTTGTAATTTGGCGAATGTATACATATTCATCACGCCGACAAAGTGGTAAAATAAAATCATGAAAAATATATTTTTAGGGTACCTCCCCTACACGTGAAGTGAGGATGATTTTTTTTTGTCTATCCCATGTTGTGGGGTATCGTTGGATAGGTCTTTTAAAAATATTGTGGGTTTGGAAATCCATTTTTCGATTTAGGGATCCGTTAGCGAAAGTGAAAAAATTCACGGCAATAGAATATAATTATAACGAATTTAAAAGGAAAACTATCACCGCTAAGTAGGCTTTACAAGTTTACGAGTAATAGTCGACCAAATAAGAAAATGTACTTTTTAGACTTTATTAGCCGTTAAACCGTACTAAGTCCATATTATATTGTAAGGGGCAACTACAGAACCCTACCCTGCGCGTAGTCCGACACGAACTTGGCCAGTTATTTTTATTACGTATTATCGAATAATTAAGACATTACATAACATTCAATTTAGGTATAAACAAAAAATGGAAAACTGGTTATTTTGTACAGGGCGGCTTCATTCAATAATAATAATCCCCGGTTAACGATTATTATAAACCTACTAGGTACTACTATAAAACTTTTCATAAAAAAGCTAATAAAATAGCTTGTTAGCCTCAGGGTATAATAACAATATACTCACGACTGTATACCCCGAGGGATAGTCAGAGATATTATCATTGCATATTCAAAATATCCAATTTATTAGCAGTGTCCAAACTATCCGTGTTGACTTACGCCTCGAAATTGAGGCGTATCGGTGTTTTCCATCACTGAAAAGCTATTTTAATAATTTATAGAGAGTTTCTTTCTTCATCGAAATTGAAGCAAGCTTCAGGGCATAAGGACTACAAGCCAAGCTATAAGTTAACAAATCACCTACACAGTTGAAAGCATTTATCATAAAATAGTCTTTGTGACAATAACTTATCTCTGAGCTCCGCGGTTCATCGCAACGGCTACATTTTTAGCGTTGCGTAATAAAGTAGCAAAAACGTTTTATTTTTATCACGGCGATCGGTCTGTCCTCCTACACTACTCCTGATAAAAGGCGTGATAAGGCTATATCACGCCTTTTATCTCGTTCGTTTGCGCTCAAATAGAAAGAGAGCCAAGTCGCTATAACGCTATATCACGCTGCTACACTGAAAAAAATGCGAACCTACTAAGACTCTTAATTAGCACCAAAATAATTGAAATGACGTTATTATTGTTTACTAAAAACAAAAGATGGTTAGTTGTAACAATAAGCCGAATTCGTTTAACAAAGTTCTCTTAGTCGGAGAAGTCATGACGTTGACAGGCTCATGTGGATTCATGATGTTGTTGAAGTAAACAAATTTTTTTTACAGTGATATACTACAACCGCAGTTCGTAGTCTCTATTCTTCAGCCCGAACTTCCCATTTGTAATCAGTTCTTTGGCAGATATAACCAGACCATTGCCACTTCACCTTGCTAATTTCGGTAAAACGGATATTGGTACAATAATCTCAGTTTAAAAGATTTTGCTTTCACGTGGTAAAGATTGTAGTTGAGTCATTTAAGTATCAGAAAGTTACAGCACATGTTATGAAATTGTCATAGAATTGACGAAATCTCCAGGAACAAGAGCAGGGTGGAGTATGCTCCAAACTCCAAAATAACATTATTTTCACCAAAAAAAATCAGTAGGTACGGAACACATTTAACTTAATTTTTGTGTGTTCTGACTCGCATTTGTCAGGTTTTTCTGTATATTAGATTCTAAGACAAGCACGATCACAGACCTTGGAGCCCATTTGTTAGAATCTTTCCGTTCGTAACGCCTATTTTCGCGTACCTATTTGGTGTTTGGTGCGAGTCTAAAGCGAAGGTCCTTACACACAATTAATTTCTTGACGCAGGTGTCTTAAGCAAAAGATTTGTCCACTTATGTTCAAAACGGTGGATTTGTGTTTCTCTATTTCTTCGGCCAGGTATTTGGCGAGTTTGATAGCATCAGGTGTGACTTTTAGTTATTTCTCGTGCAGGTGTTCGGGCATAAGGCATTCCAGTTAGTATCCCATTCTGGTTCGCAGCAATCACATCTTAAGAGCCTATGTCGAAAAATAATTTTAGCGAAACGGGCGTGTGATAGCTTATATTACTGCCAGATGCGAAGTAAAGAGTAAAGAGATGGGGCGACGCGCGCGCCTGGAACGAATCAAGCGAAAAAACAAACTTTATTTAATTGTGATTGTACTATTTATGTAAGTTTAATTCTGCTCTAATCAAAACTTCGATAATAGCAATCTCTTTTTTTAAAATCAAGTCTCATGTTTCTATTATTCACCAGCAGCATTGTTTAGCAGTTACAAGCGTTTATAGACAAAAACGGAGGCAACTTTGGCTTGTTTTTCTAACGAGAAAATTTGTCTTAATCGTATTTTGGCTCTAATCAAAACTTCAATTATATGTTCAATTTACACATATCCGCAAATCATACTCCTACTGTTAGTACTTCATGATATATGGAGCTTTGAAGAATCCTATTTTTTTTACATAGCCCCTTAACATGCGAAGATGGGTCCCTTGGGATCCTTGTGGGTTAGAAAGGAGATTAAAACCTTTTTGAACATTCCAAAAAGAGCCAATAACGGAAGCCAGGAGTGGGTATGATAGTCTGAGTGAATACAATAGAACTCTCGGTCAGCCATGCCCTTGCCCTGTCCTCTCCTGTCCTCTATGTGACTGGCCGTAAGGAGATCGTATCTTATCGTGTGGACAGAGCCCTGGTGTCATAGTTTTTTCAGACCGTATTACGGCCTCTGACGTGGTTTTTATGTAACGACCACTACCACCAGAGATAGGAGCCGGGACCAACGGCTTAACGTGCCATCCGAAACATGGAATAATTTTTCTTTTTCAGATAATCAGGTGATTCAACCTGCACTGTCCTAATCAACTGGGGAAAAACGCACAAAGTGACATACATATCACTAGGTGTCCCCCGTGGGAATCGAACCCACGACCTCCGTGTCGAGAGCCCAATGCTCCGGAGGCAGTATTATTGAAGTTAGTCTTCGGTTGGTTGGATGGACTGGATCACGGATTTGTGAAAATGATAATACGATTTTTATTTGTATGTCAAATAAGTGTGATTTGCATTCGTCTCAGTCCATTAACTTGTACCACAAATAATTCTCGGAAAACCCTCAGTGGGGTGCCATTCCTCCATCGTTTATTTTATCTTTAATATTGCCGTTTTATCTAAAACGACTTGACTGACGACTTCAGCTTTAAGAAGCTTGCTAGCTTTTTATTGTGCCTTAGTTACGACGGAGATTAACGTGTAATTTGGAGAGAAAAACCTTTGTTTTTCTGTTTTTATTGTGAAAAAAACACTAAATTGACTGGCAGTAATTGCGAACAAGAGCTTGTTCTTAGTCCAGCTTTCGTGGTATTGTATAAAACATAATGTTTGCATTGTTCTTGCATGTTTTGTTGTACATCTGTCATCTGAGAGCACACCAACTGTAACTCTCAAAATCAACAGCCTGTATTGGTTGCTCTTTTCGAACACGGCCATGAAGCTTCATCATCACCAAAGATAAAATATAGGGGTAGATAATTAATATAAAGCAAGACATAGAAACGCTACTTGATATCCATTCACACTTATGACAACCGCCCATTAGAATAAGTGAAATGTAAATAGTAAATAATGTCCCCAGACCTCCAGCTGGAAGACTCAGCTATTTCTTTACGTTAAGAACAAATTTTGCTTGAATTTGCTTAAAAAGTGGTGACTTTTGTTTAATAGACGTAACAGATTAACGTCTAATCTAGCTCTGTCACTCTTATGGCAATCTGTGTGCGACTGTAAGGAATGACTAAGTATACATGTTTTTGTACAGTTTGATATTGGGTAGACCTGATCATCACTATCATCAGGTTAGCATCAATCCAAACAGGTGTCGTAAGAAGCGATGTCCCTTCAAGCATCCTCAACATCTTTAATATACCGATCGGCTACCTAGAGTCTGCAACGAAATTCACTAAGCGCAAACATCGTAACAACACGTGACGAATTGTCGCACAGTATGTGCTTCTACGTGCGGTTTCATACAACTCCTTGCTTCACAAATAACGGACTGATGTCTGTCGCTCCGCCATGCGTCATCGTGTGTGATCCCACACAAAGATAGCGCGCACGAGCAACTTTTGTTTCCGCAACAATTGTCTCTCACATCAAATCTACGTGTTTGTATGAAAAGTCTCCCGTCTGTCGCGTCGTTACATGCGCGCACTGTCATAAATGGACTTGACGTGAGAGACAAATTAGTTGCGGAGACAAAAGCAAGAACATTGTATATAGTACTAAGGAGGAACTGAGGTGGAAGGTTCCTCCATTGAAAAGGGAAGTACTTCCGCCAGGCTTGGTGTTATGCCTGGGGACCAGCCGTGGTCCTGCTGATGTTAGTCGGAACCTTGTATATATACTGAGACTCTGTGATAATTCATCTTGCGCGATTTGTGTCTTGCATGCGATTGTGAACCTTAGTGTAGCAGCTTTACGGGTTTCCGATGTGACATCGCAAATTGTCTTACGTCGTATTTCTTCGATCGTACTGGTAGCGCCATCTGTTAGCAAGTAGCTACAGTACTATACAAAATTTTTGGACAAAAGTTGCTCGTGCGCGCTATCTCTTAGTACACAGCAACAATACTTTTTAGAAAATAGCTTAATTGCACTTTGGCTTAACAACGGTCAGAGTCCAAGCTTCGCATTGGCTTTTATTTGGGTAAATTGTAACTAAAATTTACATTCAAATAATCAAAAATTTACGGACGCATCGCGGCGCGTGAAAACAATGACACTCTCTAGGGATATGCTAGGGATCAAGCCATCAACATTCGCTTTGTAAATAGCGAATGATAAAGTTAGTTATACGTCAAAGATTTTTTTGGTTATACGTGTTAAAAAGTAAGCATTTTTTTTCGAACAAAAAGAATAGACAATTCGGTACGTCTTTTTTTTTTTGGAGGGCTGAATCCAAGAAGTTTAAATTAATAAAACCGGTCAAGTGTGAGTCGGGCTACTCGCGCTCCGAGGGTTCCGTACCACACCACCACAGAACACAACATTATTAGCTTAGAAAAAAAAACTTTTTTGTCCGGGCCCTTTAGCGCAAGACCAACTCACACTTGGCCGGTTTTTAGTATTTGTTGTTATTCTGTAGAGTTTGTTCTATAATCACACTAAGTTAGACGCTTGTATGTATTACCGTTTTTACGATAGAGTGTGAAGAAAAAACGTTGATAAAAACTAGTTTCTTGTTGAGAACCCCCCTAATTTTTTACTTTTTGACATTTTTAGGGTTCCGTACCCAAAGGGTGAAGACGGGACCCTATTACTAAGCCTACGTTGTCCGTCCGTCCGTCCGTCCGTCCGTCTGTCCTACCTATTTAGGGCTGTAACTTTTGAACCATAATAGCTAGATAGTTGAAATTTTCTCAGATTATGCGTTATTACGGCGGACGGACGGACGGACGGACAATGTAGGCTTAGTAATAGGGTCCCGTTTTCACCCTTAGTGTACGGAACCCTAATAAAATGATTAAGTTGTTTCAATAACATTATCACTACATCACTACACAGTATAAAACAAAGTCGCTCCCGCTTGTCTGTCTGTCCCTATGTATGCTTAGATCTTTAAAACTACGCAACGGATTTTGATGCAGTTTTTTTTTAATAGATAGAGTGATTCAAGAGGAAAGTTTAATTATGTATACCTGCATTACATCACTAAATAAAATATCAGCATGGCACCCGTGCGAAGCTGGGGCCGGTCGTTTTATTAGGGTTCCGTAACCAGAGGGTGAAAACAGGACCCTATTACTAAGCCTACGTTGTCCGTCCATCCGTCCGTCCGTCCTTCTGTCCGTCTGTCCGTCTGTCCGTCCGTCCGTCCGTCTGTCCGACCTATTTAGGGCTGTAACTTTTGAACCATAATAGCTAGATAGTTGAAATTTTCTTAGATTATGCGTTATTGCGGCGGATTTGTTAGCAAATAATAAAAATGTCAAAAAGTTAAAAATTAAGGGGGGTTCTCAACAAGAAACTAGTTTTTATCAACGTTTTTTCTTCACGCTCTATCGTAAAAACGGTAATACATGCAAGCATCAAACTTAGTGTGATTATAGAACATACTCTACAGAATAACAACAAATACTAAAAACCGGCCAAGTGCGAGTCGGTCAGGTTCCGGACAAAAAAAAAATTTTTTTCTAAGTTAATAACGTTGTGTTCTGTGGTGGTGTAGTACGGAACCCTCGGTGCGCGAGTAGCCCGACTCGCACTTGACCGGTTTTTATAAATCAGTTCAGGTGTATGTTTCAAATATTCATTAGCACATTGTAAGCTGGTGAAACCTAATACGACTTTCTCATTACCATCCAAATAGCAAAAGGAAAATACGCACACGGACAAATATTATCCCTTCGGAAACGCACATATGGCCTCAAGTGGCCGTTAACTGTCATTTTCGGCATATTGTAACCCATTCGAATTAATGTGAACCTTGCTATCATAGCAAATGGGTTCAAAATAGGTAAGTGTTGTCGTAATTACATGCTAAAAGCTTAGTAAATGTTAATATTTTCTCAGTAAATAGCCTACTACCCATTACTGTGCTTTAAGTACTGCTTTTTTAATAAAGCAATCTTTTTGAACAGATTTTTAAATAATTTTTATACAGAGCCCAACTTATTATGCTGACAGTTTTCTAAGAGGATAATCAGTCCAGTAAACGGAACAACATTCTCTGCAGGGTGTTAGGGTAAACAGTTGCTAAGGCTGGCTCCCTCGCTGGTGCAAGGCTCTCTTTCTTAAAAGCAAACTTTTGCAATTAGCCATCCCGCTTCAATTGCGTGGCTCCGGTCAGAATTTTCCGTTTTCTTTGAAAACCTGTATGATTTTTTATGCATTTTCAAAAAATAAGAAAACCACATCATTCTATATTGTATTGTGAAGAATATTGTAAATTTTCATATTCTTCTGATCAACAATGTAAGATTAAAACGGTTACAACTGGAAAAAAGGGGTGACTTTGGATTAGTTTTCCTTCAGTTTTATTAATTAAAATAGATTTCGAGAAAAACCACATCACTTCTCATATCCTGTAGATTGTTCAGTTTTGTTTTCTGCTTAAAAAGTACCATAGTTAATGTATAAAATGGTTACAAAGTCACTCAACACCGGGCGGACGCCCCTACCTATTATACTGATCAACCTGCCCTATGAAACCTATAGAAAAAAAAAAAAATGGCTTGCACTTTCCTTAATAAATGCAATCAGCTGATCGAACATTTGTATGAAAAGACTTTTTTTTGCGTATTTCCTATACGTTTCTTCGGGAAAGTTCATCAGTATCATGGGTACAATCAACCCTTAAAATGATGTAACTGTTTACCCTAAAACCCGGTATGGTAGGTACCAATACCGAAATCACGAGACCCATACATTAATTTTGTCGTTATAGGTTTGCAATTTTGTATGGAATAGCTATTTTTGATCTCATAGTGAACATTGTTCAGTTCATTGTTTTTGATGGGTATCCCCAAATGAAAAAACCGTCTCAGCACATTAGGAAGGACCCTGTTTATTATGCAAAGTTAATTATAATAATCTATTGCGTTGTATTTCTATTAGCTAGTAAATTTTATTCTATTCTAGGTCTCTGAAGCCTGAAGAATTTTCTTATTTGCATAAGCCCGGAACCCCTCGTCAGTTTCACAGGCAAGTCCTTCCAATGAAATATATCCCTTTATATTAAATTCACAACAATGCGAGAGAGAACAGCCTGTATAATGCTGTTAATACAGTATAAATTAGTGCTAAAGGTCATTGGGCGAAATCTGACCCAGTTAACTAAATTTTTCCTAAAAAAACCAAATTGGTTTTAAAATGTTTAGTATTATAGTATAAGAGATAAGTGTACTTTTTGCAACCATCAGCAGCAAGGCTGATTCAGTGTTTATGGGGTGTAGAGCAGCTCTGTGATGGGGATGGACCAGGTCTGCCTGCATAACTCCAGTCGGTTTAGGAGTTACTGATGACTAAAGGTCTGTAAAAAATTAACGATCAGCTGCACGGCTGATCGTATGATATTGTTGTAGTATGCACTGTAGCTATGTTAACAGTACAAAAACTGTCAAGTTCTGTCAGTCGGTTTAGGAGATACAGCCAGTCAAAGTTTCGACCTTTGAACGGCTGTATCTCCTAAACTGACTGATGAACCATGTCAGTTTTTGTACTGTTCACATAGCTGCAGTGCATACTACAACAATAACATACGATCAGCATTGCAGCTGATCGTTAATTTTTTACAGACCTTTAATCATCAGTAACTCCTAAACCGACTGGAGTTATGCAGGCAGACCTGGTCCATTCCCATCACAGAAAAGCGCTACACCCTATAAACACTGAATCAGCCTTGCTGCTGATGGTTGCAAAAAGTACACTTATCTCTCGGAATATTAACCCACATTCAATTTTATGTACTTAGTCATTTTTTTTTTAAACCATGTGAAAATGTACTAAATCGTGAAATAGAAAGAACGTATCTACAGTGTTATGTGAACTATATATATCAAATGTAATAATTTGGTTATCAAAAATCGGTTCGAAAACAGACAAAATAGGTATGAGAGGGGGTCCTCTTAATATTTCCTCGTTTCTCCGCTCCGCCGCCTATCTCCGCGTCAAAGGACAGGCAACCTATGGGTTCCATGTAAGCTACCCTTTGTCTCACACTCACACGTCAAACTAATTTAAACAGTATAATAAAGCAGCTAAGTATCAATAAGTCTTCCAGGATTAAACGATGCTCCCAATAAATTAAAACATTCCATGGTTTACCTCAAGCACCTTACAGTCAGCTGGTTATTTATAACAGAGGCCAAAGTGGTACTTTGTCAGCCTTGGAGCCGTTAAGGTGAAGACATTTCAAGCCGGAGACGTACATTAAGATTTTATGAGGTCTGGAAAAGTAGTGGTCTAGTGGCGAGTTACCATGCCTCCCAACGAATACAGAAGCAACTTTTATACAGCTTTTTGTAGAGCTTAAAGTGGCATAAAAGAGTTATGAGCTTTTGTATCTTCTCTAAACTGTACACACGGCGACACATCAGGTTACGCACCCTATATACCCATAACTACACTACGTACAAAACACAAAATAGTGCGGTAGAGAGCCTGCATAGACGCGGCTGCCGCCGGCGCGGGCGCTGCGTGCTGTGAGACGAAATAACAACAACATACAGCACCCTCTCGCATGATTCGCAGCGTTCAACTTCTAATAGTTCAAAGTCCAAACAGGTTAACCTGACCTGTCGCCGTGTGTACATAAGCGAATTATACGACTAATGGAAAGGCTGGCTGGACAACCGTCGTATATTGGTAACTTATATCGCTTCTTCATACTAAGCGCTATAAGAGCATATAATACCACGCAGCTGCCGTGCAGAAATGGTTCGGTATCCAAAGTTTTTAGGTGTTTTTTAGTGAATGTAAACATAGTGAGGAAGCCTGCATGCTTTAATTTCGAGGAAATTTATCCACCGTATATTATACGTGTTCGCACAGTTCGCGTTTGAGCTTGCCACGATGTTTCGCAGTTTCACCTCGGATGGTTTTCGCTCAAAAGCAATAGATTGGGATAGATGCTTCCTCAAACTACTTGCCACTGGCGGAAATAAATAAATAAATAAATAAATAACGCTCACAGGCACATACATTGTAATGATCCCAAATAAGCCTCAGGCTTTTTGTTATGGGAATCATACAACAACGGCACAAACATATAACATCCATGACCGAACCGGGATCCGAACCCAGGACCCTGGTTTGGTAGTCCGGCGTGGTAACCATTACACCAACGGGTCGTCATGCATTGCTAACGCACAAAATGAGAAACTATTCGTTTATGAACAAAAAATGTGTACTTTTGGTTCAACCATTCTTGGATTTAAATCTAAGTTTTTTATTAAAGATCGAAGCCCGATGAAAATTGGTCAGTAAAAGTACCCAACAATTAAATGTTTTAATAAAAATCATTTCCCATTTTTTCAAGTGTGCGTCCACATCTGGCGAACGCGCCGCGAATGCGCAGCTCGCAAGCTGCTCGCGAGCGGCGCGCGAACTGCGCAGTAGCGACACACAAGGAAAAAATCCACGCGCGCTGTTCGCGATCCGCTCGAGAGCGGCGCGCGAGCTGCGCATTCGCGGCGCGTTTGTCAGATGTGGACGCACCCTAAGCTTCCCTTTAAGCGTTATTTTCTCCTCATTTCTTTTATAAATAGACTTATCGCCCAAAGTTGTCGGATGACAGTAATGACGAACGATTAATGACTTTCCATTTCTTTTGTCCACGTTTCACTTTTTAAACAAATATGTTTCTGGTTTCGAAGCTTTGAATAAATGGTTATTGTTTTAAAAGCAGTCAAAATAAGTGACGTTGTTTCAAGTTTTTAAGAAATTTATGTCACTTCAATCTCTCTTCTTCACAATTTTTCGCGACAGGCTTTTGCCCTGCAGTGGGATCCTACAGAATATTCCTAACTCACGCTTTGATGTTTTCTACTACACTATTGTTTCCTGCTTCCATGGTCTAAAGGTTAAGAGCATTGGGCTCTCGACACGTAGGTCGTGGGTTCGATTCCAGCGGGGGACACCTAGTGATATTGTCGCTTTGTGCATTTTTCCCCAGTTGGTCAGGACATTGCAGGCTGAATCACCTGATTGTCTGAAAAGAAAAATAATTCCGTGCTTCGGATGGCACGTTAAGCTTTCGGTCCCGGCTACTACCTCTGGTGGTAGTAGTCGTTACATAAAAAAAACCACGTCAGAGGCCGTAAGCCGGTCTGTAAAAACTCTGACACCAGGGCTCTGCCCACACGATAAGAAGATAGATTGTTTGCTACTACAGGAATATTTTCTGTATATTGGTCACAGTACTTAAACGTATGGGCGTAAATCCAGATGAGATGATTCATTTTACAATAATTTGGACCAAGCATTGCTTGTATTGTTATGTTTGGGCAAACGTAATAACTTTATCATACATAACTTCATATTAAGAGCTCAGTATCTCCTTACCCTGTCTTAACTATCCATAGACAAATAAACCCTATGGAATCCTAACAAAAATCTACGATATTTTTCAAGAACACGATATCGAACTAAGGTTCGATTAACATTGTAAGACATGAAGCGGCAGAAGCGTGACGCGCATTTTTCCTAGCATATTGAACTTGATATCTGAACTGAAATAAGATAAATTGTCAGTATAGGGTAATTATAGTACTCTGTGGCGAAACGGATACCGTGAGCGTCTGGCATCGCATCTGCCATCGCTTTGCATGCGTCGAACGATCTATCATAATTTTATATAGAGTGTAGGTATAAGTACAATATTATCTTCAGTTGATGAGTGCATTTTAACCCTTAACGAAGGTACATAAAATTGTTGCCGAATCTTTCCGTATGAAGAGTAGTAATTAGAAGTCTTTAAGGTTAGTGTGTCTATGTAACTGTCTCCCTCACCTGCCCTCGAACCGTAATATGCCTTCCTAATTGTGTTAAACGCTGCATGAAAATCCTTTCTAGACCCCATTTTCATAATTAGTTTTCAAATAGCCCTACCTTAAATGGTCCCTTATTAACCTAAAAAGAAAATTAAGAATTTTTTTCCAAGACACGCTTTCCTACTTAACAGTTTATTTTGGTCTGAAATTAATTAAGCTCTTTTACGAAAGAAACATCGTACCTAATTAGTTTTAACACCCTCGTAATTGGGCGCTTAATGTAGGTTTTTTATATTTTTATTTCATTTCTTACGTTCGGTTTTTTTAGGTTTTTTATTTGCGACTGTAGGTCAACTCGTTTCGGCTTATCACTCTATGGTGGGTAATGGCTTTGCTGAGATAGCAGTCAAGAGTGGTGGAGGAGTGGTGTGGTGAATGGGTTGTGAGAGGTAAAGAGGGACGAGTGAAAAAAAAATGTATAGTGTCAGATTGAAGAGGTAAGTTTTTGGCCGAAGCCGAAGCCGATTGTTTGGCTCTTGCATAGAAAATTTGAAATACTAGAATACCTGACTAAAAAGTATTAAAGTACTACAAAATTGCAAAATCTTTACTATTATTTTGTCACGAACGTGTAGGTATAAGAAAGTATTCAGTTTAGCCACAGGTAACGGCATATTAATAATTTTACTATCGAAAGCATAATTACAAAATAAATAATTAATTTTAAGTTTGGCAACATGCCTCGTCCAAAGGATGTACAGTTAAAAAAATCCACGTCAAGCTTCGTCACCCTGAAAGTTTAAAATAAAATCCACAATACGTTTCGTCAGCAAAATAAGAAAGATTGAAATGATCCATGCAAATCACAACATATTTTATTTTCTCGATATTGCCTTCATAATTATAGTGAAAGTTGTTCAGCTAGACCACCCCTTTAAATATAACTAGGGTATGTTGTTGCATCCTGTATATGTATAATAATTTATGACCTATATGGGGGAGCGTGTAAATTCTCTATGTATAGTATAATATTATTTTATCTGTGATTAAATGATTAAACAAGATGGTACTTTTTCGGTAGTCCAAAAAAAAAACACGTCCTAATCAATAATTAATTAGTAACTATAATAAAACTCGCTGTATATTTTATCTAGCGATTAAAATTTTATTTAACTAATTTTGTCTCCAAAAGACTTTGAAATTGCGACCGTATTTACGACTAGGAACAGATTTAAATACATTACTCGAATTTCTAATTTGCACTTTAAAATATAAAGGTTTATTTAAACGCGTTCTACGGTCGCGGTCACTCCTTAGTAAAATATTAATATTTAAGAAGTTACTTACATAAACTTTAAATCCTACGAAGGATCCTCCTTTAGAATTCCAAACAAACTTTGCTATAAATTCTCGGGGTTCCTTGATGACATGCCAAGTGGATGGATAAAATGTAGTATTTTCTGTGCGTTATAGAAAGGATACAGTAAATTTGTTCATACCAAATGTAAACATATATCTTTAAAAAAGTATACCTACTATTTGATCTGTAAATCTTCCTAAATAGTAGAGTTCCTGAAGGTTTTTGCTTCAGAACCCGTCAAAACTACTCCGATTTCGTTTTTTTTTTAAATGGTGGTAATTTAAAATACTACAACTGGTTGCGCCACTTTGAATTTACCGCTATGAGTTAAGACGTTCATTGAAGTTTGTTTTCTTGATTGAAATTAAAAGAAAGTTGACGTTTAACACATAATCATATTCCCTTTCTCCCTCCCGCATAACCAATCTTCGTTCACGTGAGCAAGACAAGACTATATGTGCATGAAGCCGAGCGCCCTCTTGCGGGAAAATAGACGGCGAGTTAGTTCGTTGGAATCTTTGCATCAACATGGATTGGCCCTGGCTCGGAGAATGCTTTAATATTTATATATTAGCCAAGATGGACTTTCATGTACCTAAACTTAACCCTGTGTAGTGTTTACCAGAACAAAGGATGGACATTGTGATATAAGTGAAGTGCTTCGCCGATTCTAACTTGCCGGAAAGACGCCGGTCAACACCACGTGGAGAAATCTTCCAAGGTTTGTGCGATCCTTCCTTGTTAAAACTGCATCTGCCTGTCCAACCCCAATCCTAGCAGTTTATCTTCCATCGAAACGTCGTGTCAATATTAAATTCAATAAATCTATAATTACAGTCTATAAAAAACAAATTTGGGACTAGCGCTGGCAATAGCGGCGCATCCAACAACCTATACAGTTTAAAAATTGACGTTTTTTTTTGTATAGAAATCTTTGAGACAGTGTAACTATGAAACTATATAACATAACGGAATTCTGATAAACCACAGACAAGGATATTAGTTTCTAGATCGTTTTAAAAAAAATCATAAAATTTATTTGGTTAATATTCAAAATAGAATCAAACTTCGTTTGTATGGAGCGCGCTCATCAAGGTTTATTCGTCAGCCAATGTCAATTAAAATTGCCTCAATGCGAAGAGAATGTCCTGTTCTTACATGAATTCGTAAGGAGTGAAGCATTTTTTTTATATGTATTTTTTGGGTTACAACTTTTTACTTGACTGAGAGCGTCAATTTTTATAGTATTGTTACGGCCGCTGTCAAACGTCAAACGTAAAGAAGGCATTCGAAAATTCGGCCGGCTCATTAACAATCGCCGTGGTCCTACGGTCTAAGGTTCCGCCTCCCATGCTAGGGGGTGACGGTTCGAATCCGATCCGCGCCAAAAATATTTCTAGGTTTTTGTGTTTTTAGAAATGTTCTAGAAGGTAGAGAGAGAAGGAATATTTAAAAAGGGACCAAAAGGTCTAGGGGTGTCTAGGAACTTCGAGAAAGGAGGCGAAATTACGAATATTTGAAAAGAACCAGAAAAGTGGGCGTGTCTTCGATCGGTTTCGAGAAAAGAAGGCGGGGTTGGAAATATCTGGAGGAAAACAAACGAGTAAAGAAAAGAATAACGAAATTCGTAGATCTGGAATATTATGCGGACTATAAAAGGCGGCGAATTCCGACTGATGGGCAGTCCTTGGTTAAACAGTGAACAGTGCGAAACAAAAGGAAGAAAAGTAAAAGTGGAAAAGTCTAGTGAAGAGAAAAGTGCTAAGAGTGGAACAGTGAGTAGACTAGTGTCAGTGTAGTGCGTGACGTCATAGTATCGGTGTAGTACGTGACGTCATAGTGTCAGTGTAGTGTGTGACGTCATAGTGTCGTACGTCTTGACGTCATAGTGTCGTACATCGTGACGTCATAGCCGTGACGCGTGTCGTGTCGTCACAGTAGTGACGTAGTGGACTGTGAACAGTGACAGTAAGTGGTGCACGGGAAATCCCTGCGAGGAGGACCCGGTGAAGTGAACCGTTTAGGGGAACCCCTGCGAGGTGGACCGTTTGTAAGTGTATCCCAAATAAACTCTGTAAGATTGGACTTAGCGTTTCACTCCAATCCCGGAACCCGTCGCTCGTAACAGTATAAAGGTTGTAGTATTTTAGGTTACAGACGTTTTAAAAAAAAACATGTAAATCAGAGTAGTTTTGACCGGTTCCGAAGCAATAGAACATTTTAAAGCTACAGGTACTCGGTTAAAAGTAAATACAGTTATACAAGGCCCTTTTTAATATGCTGACACATTAAGGGGATGATCAGACCGTCAAACTGAACAACTTTCTCTATGGGATATCGATATCGCGAAAAAAAATCTGCTGTCCCATACATTTGGCTCGAGTAGGTATGCTGTTTTGTATGGGACAGCTGTTTTTTTTTTCGCGATTTCGATATTGGTGCCATAGAGAAAGTTGTTCAGTTTGACGGTCTGATCATCCCCTTAAAAAAGTTTCAGCATATTAAGAAGGAGCCTATAAAGGGTGTAACAAAACACCCTAGTAATACTTAAGGGGGTGCTTCAGACCATCAAACTGAACAACTTTTACTAAAAATCTGCTGTCCCATACGAACTGCAGTAGCGACTCGACTTAACCCGGCGGTACTCGCTAGGTCTTTACAAACATGAATACTCGCTACCGGGTAAAAAATACCACGAGAGTTTAATTGGCATTATTTAAGAAAAGAAGTTTGTGTTTGAATGTTTGACAATGCATTTGTGTTATTGGTATTATTGTCCATAAATAAAACAACAAATCCAAGTTGTAATGTTCATGTATTTAAAATAAAAGCTCATCCAAAAAAAACAACATAATATTTAGTTTTTACTTAGTAACCTTAGAAAAATCAACAAAATTATTGTTTTTTCATAAATTATACAAAATTGAGATCAAAATCGAAAATAAATTTAGTACACTAGTAAACTAACAAAAAATAATTATCCCTTTATAATAAATGAACACAGACATAATCAACATCCAACATTCTGTTCTCGATTTACATGTACGTCGTCAACAAACGCTGCGCACAAACGGAATGCCCCGTGGGGTGCGGGTGTGCTATCTACTGGTTCGAAGGTACTGAGAACCTTGGGTTGCCAGAAGGCTTAGAAAAAAAAATACAACCAAATTTAGGTACTCTGTGGTATTTTTTACCCAATAGCGAGTGCCGCCGAGTTAAATATATGGGACAGCAGATTTTTTTTCTCTTGATGTTGGCCCCATAGTGAAAGTTGTTCAGTTTTATGGTCTGAAGCACCCCCTTAAGTATTACTAGGGTGTTTTGTTACACCCTGTATACTATACCTCGTTTTGTTTTTCGAATTTCGAACTGATCGGACCTCAGGTGTGAATTATAATTATACTATGGCTCATCTAGCCTTTCGAACCGAGCGTCTGCGTCAGTGACGCCGCGACAGTGATGCCGCGACAGTGACGCCGCGACAGTGACGCCGCGACAGAGCGACAGATAGATGTTCTATGCAAATGTATGAAATTGTAGGGAACGTCGTTCGAACCGAGCGACACTAACGCGGTGTCAGTGACGTCACTGTCGCCGCGTTAGTGTCGCTTGGCTCACTACATCTTCAACCCCATCTTTGTTCTGTGTGAGGTCAAGAGCGAACCCATCGAATATAAAAAAAAACAAAAAAAAATGCCGAGGTCAAGAGCAAACCCATAGATAATAAAAAAAATAAAAAAAAATAAGTTCCCTACAATTTCATACATTTGCATAGAACATCTATCTGTCGCTCTGTCGCGGCGTCACAGTCGCGGCGCCACTGACGCTATAGACGCTCGGTTCGAAAGGCTACCTTTGCCCTTCTTCAATGCACGCGAATGGTGCTTATGGACGCAGCTGGTTATCCGTTTTGCAAAATGTGATGGAAAATATAAAATTACATGCGATCTCTTTTTTAGAGTTACGCAGTTATTATTTAATCTAGAATTAAACATTTTAACGGGTTCTTACCGCGTTTTGGTGTTTGTGAGTTCCCGATATTTCGGCAGTGTTACAACTGCCATGATCACAAGATGACTGAGGACCTGCAGGTAGATTTTTAAGAGCAGACAAATCTGTCTACTCTCACTCTCGTTCGTTTACTCCGACCACTACTATCGGAACTCACTCGATTATCATCGTCACTTTTGTCACTTGGTCCAGCCCGACAAAATACACTGACTGTGTCACTCCGAAGTCTGTTCGAACCCGAGTATGACGGTGAAGCACTTATTCCTTTGTTAACCACCTGATTCCACGTACTTAACAATTTGGAACCATCCACTCTGTTGAAATTACGATGTTTCTTAATTTCAATCGCTTCAATATCGGGAACTCACAAACACCAAAACGCGGTAAGATCCCGTTAAAATGTTTAATTATAGATTACATTACATGCCATCGACTCGATAGAAAACTAGATTATGAGATTAAATAAGGACCAAGATCTTAGTTGTTGTTAATTAGTGTTAAGAGAGACCTAAAGTTTTAAACTAATTTAACGGGGCCGTCTTGAAAGTTTTAAGTTTAGTTAGGGGCAGTTAGGGACGGTTTAACTAAGCTGTTTTAAATGATACTATTTGGATATTGTCACTTGGGATTGCCCTGGACTCATTTTAGTTATAAACTTTAAAGAGGCTCAGAGCTCGAATTATTAACAAATTCCGGTCAAGTGTGAGTCGGGCTACTCTCGCACCGAAAGTTCCATACCACACCACCACACAACATTATTATTATTAACATACAAAAAAGTTTAGAGGGGTCAATTTTATACTTACAAAACTTTGAAGCACAATACGCGTATATGGCATTAATATAAGTAACTTTGTATATACGGAAAAATAAAATAGTTTAGAAAATCTAGATGTCGCGTCAAAAAAAACATAATTGCAATTTAATAATACAATTACGAAAATATAAAGTTTTTAAAATTTTGTATGAAAAATTTCAAAGCTTTATCTTCGTAATTGTATTATAATAAATTGCAAATATTATTTGATACGCGACATCTAGATTTTCTAAACTATTTTTTTTCCATAACACAAAGTTACTTATACACGTGTTAATGAATTAACGCAAAACTAGAAAGTAGTTTGTTTAGAATCGAGAACAGAGTCGAATTATCATGGTATCAACATAGGTCATTTTTTTCAAAATATTTAATATTTTTATTGCAAAATTTAAAATTTTCTGAACCCGAAGTCAACAAGTCCAAGTGCCCGTGCGGTGGGCACGGGCACACTCACCCTACTTACGACCAAAACAAGATTATAAAAATGTATCCATGAGTACGTTAGCGCTTTTTTTCAGTGCTGAAATGATAACAAATCACTTTTGCCTCAAAACTTAAAATGCGAATAACTTTAAATTTTAACTATCAAAATAATGAAATTATTCTTTCAATCTAATTCTTTTGTTATAAATCAGTTGGGGTGTATGAGGTTTTGCGTTAATTCATTAACACGTTGTATTAATACAGTCTACGCGTATTGTGCGTCAAACTGTTGTATGGACTGAAACTACCTTAACGCGAGACTGACTCACACTTGCACGGTTTTTATTATTTGTTCTTATACTGTGGAGTTTGCTGAATAGATGAACTGTGGTCATCAAACTGAACAACTTTCAATATGGACCAGTCGACCACAGAAATGCGAAAAAAAATCAGCTGTATGAGCATTTGAGTCGGTAGGTACAGCAGTTTTGTATTTGAGTTTTGAATTTTTTTCGCGTTTTTTCAAGTAGGCTCCATAGTGAAAGTTGTTCAGTTTGATGATCTGCGTTCACCTTAGACAATTTAATAGGGACGAGTTACGCGTGTCATTCTACTAAGAAACATTTCTGCCACTTTTTGCGGGGGGCGAGGAAACATTAAATCCGCAACATTGTATTTTATTCCCCATAAGTATAGATTCTAATTTTAAATGTTAAAAATCATGAAAAGTAGTCTCGTGTGAACCCTAAATGTTCTAAGTTCAAAATTATTGTTTCGCTATTATAGGCTGTCTCGTTTAGTGATAAGGTATAAAATTGGGTGTAAATGCGCAAGATTAATTGATCTAATACCGTGGCAGAGGGGAAACGCTACCGCAAGGCGAGTCCCTATTAAATTGTCTAAGGCGTTAACCGTTTCAGTTTACGGAGGGCTGGCTGCCTCTTATACCTTGTATGATTTTCAAAAACATTTCCTATGTTAGAACCTAAAACTAGGTAATAGCCACATTATTACACTATAATTCTAACAATGAGGTAATAATAACTAACATAATAGTCTCAGAAACTCTCTAATCTTAGAACTGTTAAGCAGAAACCAAATGATTTAATCTTGCCCTTAACAAAGCAAACATGAAACAGTAGGAAGTGTGTAAAGGTGCTTTCACATGAACGTAGAAAACCGCAGCTGTAAAATAAACGCTACGTTATTTTTGTAAGTTTTATACAGGGTGTACAATAAAATGGGACAGCTACTTAAAGGGGTGCTTCAGACCATCAAACTGAACAACTTTCTCTATGGGACCAATATCGAAATCGCGAAAAAAAATTCCGCTCTCCCATACAAAACTGCAAACATAACTCGACTGAAATGTATGGGACAGCAGATTTTTTTTTCGCGATTTCGATGTTGGTCCCATAGAGAAAGTTGTTCAGTTTGATGGTCTGAAGCACCTCTTTAAGTAGCTGTCCTATTTTAATTTACACCCTGTATAGCCGAAGGGGTAAAAAATCACAACATGACAAACGTTCCATAAAAGACGGGATAATCTATCAAATTAACACAGACATATAGTTGATTAGTCGAGGCTTCATTTTTAATTAAACAAAATGGTTATGCCTATTTGACAAACTTATCCACTCAAGCGTCGGGCACCGCGCAGTGATTCTGTCCGTAGCATCCCAAGCGCCGATCGCGCGACTCGTACGTCAACTAGGAGCGAACTTCGCGACAAAAACTGTTACATTTCAAAAAATACTACCGCTATAACAAAATAAAAAATACTGACGGAAAGCTTGATAACTACAGAATTAAAATAAACAGTACTATATTTGTATTTCTGTTTAACGCTTCCATAACGTTCAATACTAGGTTTCTTTTCAATATTTTAATAAATTTATTCAATATATTAAATAAAATAAAGTACTGTCCCCATACGAATAGATAATAATAGTACTTATAGAAGCGAAACTATGGTTAAACCAAAATAAGATTGGTAGGCGTGTCTTCATATTTTGTAGGTGAATATTGACATTTAACGCGGGAGTTTCGTATTTATAATGTAGGTACTATTATTATCTATTCATATGCCCTCCCTTGCAATCAGAATAAAGTACGTTCTTACAACTCTTGTTTGCAACCGCTCGATATGAATAAAATTGTTACAAATCTTCTCTAACACACCTAATCGTTGTAACGACACAATTTCCTTACGGCGAAATTTTATCGCCCGTGTAAAAGCTCTTTAAGACTCGCTTCACCGCACCCATAGTTCTTGACACCAGTTTAAACAGACCTCTAAGTGTTAACACACTGCGCATGCTCGGCGTTTAAATAAGGAAGAGAGAAAAATGAAAAATGAGGTCTGTCATTGAAGATGTCAAGAAAACTGTGTAAATAAATGTAAAGACCATGTAAAACGCAAATTGTAACAAAATTAAATAATCTACAAGGCTATACTAGTTCTGATTGCACACCTGCACCTACCCTGGGTCGATGGCCAACAAGTGGTGACCCCGACGTGATTCGCTGCCTCTGATCCGGTCGAGTTTCTGTTCCAGTACCTACATAGTGGACTCGAGGACGAAGGACGACGGAATAAATGACCCACTGACCAATCACGCACATCGAGGCTTCTGCTGATGACGGCTGATGACGGCCCTGCCTGGTGATTTCGATCTTGAATCCAATGTCGCGGCGGCGCCGGACGGGGAAGTAGTTAATTCTGTTATCGTCATTCTCCCTAAGCGATTTCAGTGTTGCCTTAGCTTGCGAGCAGTGTTATTCCCATTCCTTCATTTAAATGAATACGTTTTCTAGTTCGGTCCCGCCTGTAGTTGCTTAGTCGGACAGAGCGATTCATTTCATTAAAATAAATAGTGCCATTTTTCCAAGTTAGGGTGTCAGGTTAGTATTGTTGCATAGCATATCGCTTGCATAGCGTAGCAGTGTGCCTTAAGCTCCACTGTAATCTTTAGTATAGTATACTGCTAATAATATTTTCACCCTATTGTGCAAACTCACGGCGTGTTATGGTTACGACGCTGAGTATGTCACTGGTGGGTATTCTTCGTTTGTAGTGTTTGGTATAATATACTAATACTTTTAACCTATTGTGCATATTCACGGCGTGTCATGGTTACCGGATGAATATGTCACTGGTGGTTATTATTTATTTGCAGTGTTAGGCATCTTATGCTAGAATGTTCTTAACCTATTGGGCATATTCACGGCGTGTCATAGTAACCGGCTGAATATGTCACTGGTGGTTGTTCTTTCTTTGCAGTCTACAGTATAATTATTATGCTAGTATGTTAACCTATTGTGCATATTCACGGTGTTGTCCTGGGTACCGATTGAATATGTCACTGGTGGTTATTCTTTAGCTAATATACTGACAGAACTAGTTAGTTTACTTATCTCTTAGGTAGATAGATAATATTAGTTCCCGTAGTGTGTCGTGATACGTCGACCTTTGGGATTACTTAACACATTCGTTAAATACATGTATCTTATATAAACAGATATATAAGCATATTCGACCATTTCAGCCTCCGGGATTCCGCCGTAATGGCAGCGTAATAGAACTGGCGTTATCGTGAGGACGTGACGTCATCGTGGTTTACTCTGCTCTGTCCTAACGCAGCGTGAGAGAACGTGGCGTCATCGTGAGGACGTGACGTCATCGTGGTTCACCTGCGCGACGGAATCTTCTGACGGACTTCGGGCTTGAATGTTTCGTTAGGTTTGAATATACCTGACGGCTATGGTTTGTTAAAGTTATTCATTGTAATATTTTGCATCTGCCTATACTCGTTATTTGCTCGTACTAGGTTGTAAACGTGTTAGTAGTAAACAGACGCATATTTTATCCACTATGGATGAGTTACAAGGTTTGATTCAAAGTCGTAGTGCGATAAAGGCAAGATTAGCTGTCTTTAAAAAATACGTCGATGCGTTGTCATCCATTAATACCAAGACTGTGACCAAGTTGCAGCTTGACGAGTTTAAAGTGAAGTTGAATAGGTGCCAGGAGATGTTTGTTGAGTTTGACGAAGTACAATGCAAAATTGAAGTTTCAGTTCCAAATTTTGATGAGCAGATAATAGAAAGAGAAATTATCGAAAACGATTTCTGCTCTTTGATTGCTCAGTCTCGCGTTCTGGTTGCCACAGTCATTGAAGAGCTGAGAACTTCTAATAATGTCAATGGTTCTCAAACTGGTGAAACTTCTGGAAATACTAGTTTACAATCAACTGATGGTTATAACAGTGATCCACCCATTTCATCTTCTAAACCTTCTGAGAGTGGGGCTCCTGGGAATGATTTACCTGGGAGTTGTGACACTCCTCCGGTGGCGTTGTCCACCATTGGGACTGATCAGGTGCATCTATGCATGGCGCAGGTAGAAACAATTGTTGACAATAAAAATGATAAAGCTTCCCTCGCTAATAAGTTTTCATTGCTAGATAGCGGTAGTCAGTCGTCATTCGGGACAAAGAACCTGAAACAAAGTTCGAACTTACCTGGTTCCAGTACAGCTCCTGTTAGCGTAGCTGGAGTCAATGTTGTGATGGAAAATGCCACGCAGTATTGTGATTTACTGTCTTATGCTGAAAAGGATTCACGCGAACTTAACTTACCTTGTAACATTAAATTGGCTGGTCCGAGTTTCTGTCGTTCCTCTGAAACTCTTGTGGGGGAGAATGAACGTACCTCTCAATGTCCTAAGTTGGGCTGGTTGACATCAGATTCTCTTGGTGTGTCTTCTCCATTTCGTGGAAATCATTTTAATAAAAACACGAAGGGATTTGATGATGGTAGTTTTTCAGTCAAGTTACTTTTGAGTGAGACACCTGAAATTGTGTTCGGTGATTCAAATAATGTTGCAGAAAAAATATTCTTCAGTCTTGAAAGAAGAATAGAAACATTCCCTTCATTGAAAGAAGTATATAAAGAGTTTATTCATGAATATGGGCGGTGGTATATATTTTATCTCTCTTGTTGAGCGTCCTCCCTTGGGGTATTTCTCTTCACCTCTTATTTGGTTCCCTTTGTTCCTATTAGTATACAATGTCAAAGTGAGACAAGTCGCTTGGGCGTCATCTTTGGCGTTTGTGTATGTTGTCGTCGGTGGTCCAGGATGATCTCATGTCTATTATATTCTGTCAAGGGTAGGTCATTCTTTTAAAGGTTTAATTCTTTTTTTTTAGATCCCCAGGTGTGCCCGTGTGCTCTCTGTGAGGCTCCGAGCGATCTAGGAAACACATTGTTTATATTTGCCGTCGTGCAAGTTTTTGTGTGCTCGGGCGACCTCTGTGAGGCTTCGAGTGATGTAGGAAATACATTGTCATATTTGCCGTCGTGCAACTGTTTAGTACGCTCGTGCGGTCTCTGGGCGAGGGTCCAAGTATCTTATATTTGTTTATATTTGCCGTCGTGCAAGTGTTTAGCGCGCTCGTGCGCTCTCTGTGAGGATCCGCTAGTCGTGCGCTCTCTGGTACGCTCGTGCGGTCTCTGTGAGGATCCCAGTGTCTTATAATTGTTTATATTTGCCGTCGTGCAAGTGTTTAGCGCGCTCGTGCGCTCTCTGTGAGGATCCGCTACTCGTGCGCTCTCTGGTACGCTCGTGCGGTTTCTGTGAGGGTCCCAGTGTCTTATAATTGTTTATATTTGCCGTCGTGCAAGTGTTTGTGTGCTCGTGCGCTCTCTGTGAGGCTTCGCTAGTCGTGCGCTCTCTGGTACGCTCGTGCGGTCTCTGTGAGGATCCCAGTGTCTTATATTTGTTTATATTTGCCGTCGTGCAAGTGTTTAGTTCGCTTGTGCGCTCTCTGTGAGGCTCAGGGTGATGTAGAAAATATTGTATTGTATTGTGTTTGTATTTTGCCGTCGTGCAAGTGTTTATCTTCTAATTATTGTATTCAACCTTTGAAGTTGACTTCATCCTCGCGTCTATCTTACTGTCCCGTTTGAGATTTGAGAAATGTGGCTTTTCTAATCTTTTACATACTTGCAATCGCAAGACTCGCGGTTTAAGAACGTCCAATATGTTATATTGTGCCTTTCGTATGTGTTTATACGAAGTTTTCTATATGGATGTGGTCAGCGACGTATCTACCTATATGTATGTACGATTCAAGTTTTGTGTTTACGTAGATTAATTGCGCATTACCCTGTGCGATAGTAGTGAAACTACGTAAGAGCAAACAACGACCTATAGGAGAATTCTAAAAAATAAGTGTTAGGGGTTTCGGCGCGAGTGAAGGTATATTAAATTAAGTCTTGACTCACGCGCCTAATTACGGTGGAATCTGGAAGGCTGGAGTGTACTCCGTAAATGTTTATTTAAAGCGCATCGTAGGTAACTACAGCCTATTTTTTGAGCGAGCTATCTTTAGTTTAACTTTGAGCGAGCTATCCACGCTGTTGCTCAAATTGAGGCAACGCTTAATTCGCGTCTGTTGACTCCAATGTCTGCGGACCTTTCCGATCTTTGCGCGTAGTGGACACTTCCTTATCGGGCGGCCGTTGTTTTCATGTCCATCCCATATCACTGAGAAGATCGCTACCAGTCGATAACAGCTAGAGAAGCTGAGGCAGCACTTTTAACGATGTCGATTTTAACGGCGTCAATGGACATAGGTTTCTCTCTGTATTTCAACAACGTGTCATTAGTGAACTCAGAAAGGAGGACAGCGTGTCCAGGTTGGCGACATTGTTGTATGCAGAGTAGCAGACATTTCAACGACGAAAGGTGTTATTCGAAGAGGGTTGACTTAAGTTTGCGCTCTACCCACTGACGAATCCCATGAGCTCCTTGGAACCACGGGTTCCAAGGGGGGGGGAAAATGTTAACACACTGCGCATGCTCGGCGTTTAAATAAGGAAGAGAGAAAAATGAAAAATGAGGTCTGTCATTGAAGATGTCAAGAAAACTGTGTAAATAAATGTAAAGACCATGTAAAACGCAAATTGTAACAAAATTAAATAATCTACAAGGCTATACTAGTTCTGATTGCACACCTGCACCTACCCTGGGTCGATGGCCAACACTAAGTGTACCCAAACTTTCTACTTACTAAAGTAAATTTTGGTTAATAGGTACACGATGTAGACCTAGTTACGCTGGTTCGTATGATAGGTGTTCATATATCAGATGTTAAGTCGTCTATCTTTCTGAAATACCGCAAAATGTCTGTTCAAATTGACGATTAACGTGTATTGTCTAGTTTACACGTATTTCAGACTAAGATTGATGATTTGGGGTTTGAATATTGTTATAATAAATCACATTTATGGTTTTAGTAGTTCGGATTACATAATAATTAATTATAAAATTAGCAACATGACTCGTCTAATCATCTTAAAGGATGTACAGTCAAACTATACAGGGTGTAACAAAACACACTAGTAATACTTAAGGGGGTGCTTCAGACCATCAAACTGAACAACTTTCACTATGGGGCCACCATAGAGAAAAAATAAAAAAAATCAGCTGTCCCATACATTTTAGTCGAGTCAGTACTGCAGTTTTGTATGGGATAGCTGGTTTTTTTATTTTTTCTCGATGTTGGCCCCATAGTGAAAGTTGATCAGTTTGATGGTCTGAAGCACCCTCTTAAGTATTACTAGGGTGTTTTGTTACACCATGCATATTATGGATGTCTTTGTTTCAGTTGTATTTATAATGATGATTACGGTTTTAGCAGCCACACCAGATCTTTTAACGGCTGTTACTCTTAAGCCGACTGGAGTTATGCAGGCAGACCTGGTCCATCCATCCCCATCACAGAGATGCTCTACACCCTATGAATACTGAATCAGCCTTGCAGCTGGTGATAACAAAAAGTACGTTTATCTCTCGTAATCAATGACATTAGTAAACAAGAATGGACAGGCCTTACGCGAACATTTCAAACCAGAAAAATGAGGCAAAACAATTGAAAGTTTTACTTCGAAAACGTACTGAGATGATAGACCAAGTAGGTATGTACCCTAATTTGTATTGAAGTGCCCTAGTTTTGCGTGCTTCAACTTAAAGTGCTTTGGGCATATCCATTCATTTTACTTTGATCTAAGCTCGTAATATTAGGTATAATTTGTCGCCTCTGTGAAGAGAGCATTATTAACATAATATCAACTTGTCTTTTAAAGCGTAAATTAGACCATAATGTAGCAATGAAAGAGTTTATGTCGTCTTTAAAATTGATAAAAAGTGTACCAATCAACTGTTTAAATTGAATATAAATAAGTTGATTGATAAAACGTTTGGAAACTCTTCCTCAAGCTACAAATCTACAGGGTGTAACAAAACACCCTAGTAATACTTAAGGGGGTGCTTCAGACCATCAATCTAAACAACTTTCACTATGGAGCCAACGTCGAGAAAAAATAAAAAATATCTCTCGTCCCATACATTTGTGTCGAGACTGTACTGCAGTTTTGTATGAAAGAGCTGTTTATTTTTCGCGATTTCGATGTTGGCTCCATACTGAAAGTTGTTCAGTTTGATGGTCTGAAGCACTCCCTTAAGTATAACTAGGGTGTTTTGTTACACCCTGTATAAGTCTCCAAATGACGCTTTTTTCACTGCTCAACAGCAGTCGGAGAAAAAAAATAGTTAAAAAACATAGCACGTACCTTCTGAAGTGTAAACATTTAAGCCATTGTCCGAAACATACGAAAAACTTGCGAAAACTTCTTCAATTTCGCTTCTCCCTTAAGACCGTTATTACAGCCCTACTATAAAGTCAAATCCCACATCAACAAAGTCCATAACTCACAACATAACGCACTAACGACACTATCTTGGCCTCTATCACCCTCGGAATTGGGTCCCGAATCGTCTGAAATTATTGCCTCGTAACTCTTTCGCCCAGAATTTTCGCAGTTCACGAATGGTAAAGGAACTAAAAGACATAAATTTTAGCGTAAGAAAGTCAATAGATATAGAATAGACGCTTGTTAGCAACTTCTTGAAGAATAGTTTTGTTAGTTATTTAATTGAGTTTAAAAAGTATTTCTATTATTTGCTGTGACGTACATTGGCCTCGATTCGGACTGTGCCACGACTTAACTTAACTAAATGTATTCCTGTCACTTTCTAAAATAAGATTAAGAAAAGAGACAGAAAACCATCAGCTGACTTTAGTGCTGTCAAAGTGACGTTACACGCCCAAAAACGCTTTAAATAAGATGGCGTACATTATGATGGCATCTTATTTTGGGTGTGTAACGTCACTTTGACAGCACTAAAATCAGCTGTTGGTTTTCTGTCTCTTTTCTTAATCTTATTTTAGAAAGTGACAGGAATAAATTAGTTAAGTTAAGTCGTGGTACAGTCCGAATCGGTACCATTATTTGCACATCTTTCGTTACTTACCTACTTTCTTCCCTTCCCTTCCTTCTTTCTTACCTTCTTTTAGTCGGGGGTTTTAAAAAAAAAGAATTATTTAATCCTTTTTCGATTGTCTATATCAGTCGTGGGTTTTTTCAAATATTTTAATTTTCCTTTTTATTGTAGTGTCCTGTCCAATCAGAGTGGATTATTCCAATTATACCGCGGAAAAAAAGGGGAGAAAATAAAAATTACAAAACACCACCCAAAAAAATTGGGTTTCATAAAACTTAGATACTACAGGGTGTTAGGGTAAACAGTGTTCAATATCATGGGTACAATCACCTCTTAAAATACTTGTGTATTAAAATAGTTGCACTATAATACACAAGGTGTAACAAAACACCCTAGTAATACTGAAGGGGGTGTTTCAGACCATCAAACTGAACAATGGAGCCAACACCGAGAAAAATTAAAATCAACTGTCCCATACATTTGAGACGAGCAGCGGTACTGTAGTTTTGTATGAAACAGCTGATTTTTATTTTAGTTGAGTCGACATTGGTCTGGTGCTGAGTAGCTGAAAATAAGAAACCATTTACAGTGTAAAAGCAATGAGTTATTACATCTTTGTTTACCCAGAAAGGAAAGCAGCTATGCCAATAAGTTTCTGGTTTTCTTCGAGCAAGTAATTCTACGCTCAGGTATCATATTAATTTCTCTGGGGGTTGAGCACTCGATGCATAGAATAAACCGCATAATATTTCGGTCCTGTTGGAAACGCGGGAAACGTACCACTTTTTGGAATAACAAGCGGTGCCCGCGGTTTCATACGGGCACATCACTCTCTGAGGATAGAGTTTTGTGGCGCGCCTTAAATGGGAGAGGCCTATGTTGTTGATGATGATCGTATTGTAATTTAACTAGCTTTTGCCCGCGACTCCGTCTGCGTGGACACATAATAATATATAGCCTATGTGTTATTCTGGGCTATAAACTATCTATATGCCAAGTTTCAACGAAATCGGTCCAGCCGTTTTAGCGTGAAAGAGTACCTAACAAAAATCCATCCATCCATACAAACTTTCTCGTTTATAATAATATTAGTAGGATTTACAAATATTTTCAATATCGTACTGAATTACCGTTTTATTATCATGTAGAATGAAGATGGATAGTTGAATGTTCTAATTTGTACTTTGGTTAGAAACAGGATAACGTTCTGGCCTCGTTCCTAGATATTCCTAGAATCTTGTAAGTGTTAATTGGATTGGATAAGCAATTTGTTATCGTATACAATACTAAAACAGAATAATAGAGATAAATTCATGTATGAAAGTGTTAACAGAAATAATGCTAATCCTGAAAATCGTTTTTCCAGACACGGTAACTGAATAACCATAGCATAGCTATATAGTCCGTACAGTACAGTAACGTATGTACTTGGGCAGAGCAACGGGTAGCGGCCTAGCGGGAAAGCGGGTGGCGGGGTCGCATCCCGAACTCTGTATGAAGAGGTTGGGATTGCCTTGCATATCTGCGCATGAGAGCTTAAGGCTATTCTACCGTTGGCGCGCTCCATACAAACGTAGTATGGTGATATTTTCAATACTATCTAATTATAGTCAATGAAATTTTTCAAAAACAATCACGTAACTAATCTATATGTCGGTATGAAGTCAGATTTTCGTTAAAATATACAGTTTCAATGCTAGGATTAATTTAAGATTTGTATGGAAATATGTGTGGCACTGTAACTTTAAAATTATACATTTTATCGAAAATCTTACTTCATACCGACATAGAAATTAGTTACTAGATTGTTTTTGAAAAATTTAATTGACTTTAATTGGATAGTATTGAAAATATCACCATACTACGTTTGTATGGAGCGCGCCAACGGTAGAATAGCCTTAAGGCGCGGCGCCAGGGCGCGGCGGCATCGCCCGCAATCAGAAGCGTTTAGGCCAGTCATTTTACGGAGTTTTGTTAGGCCGGGTAGGGAGTAATTATTAATTGGACTTTTAAACTGCAACCGGCACCATTTAGTGACAAAAATACTATCCTAAGCCATATTAAAAAAAAATTTGATAAGCAACATAGAAATCAAAATTGTGTGTCCCAGAAGGCTTTTAAATTAATAATATTAATACCAATGCACTCATTTGAATAAGATTTAACAATAATACATTATTTTTTAGCAATAAAATAGGCATTAAAATAAAAAAAATTAGGTAGGTATTTATTAGAAAATACGAATGTATTTTTCAAAACCTTCTAAGTAGAAAAAAATATTTACAATTAATGGTACCTAAATATTTAAAATTTACATGTGCAAAAAAAAATTATCATCAGGTTTTTAAGAACGAGATAATATCTGCCTGTTGTGCCGAGGGTCGCGGGTTCGAATCCCGTAAGGGACAAATATTTGTATGATGAATATGAATATTTGTACCCGAGTCATGGATGTTTGTATTTATACATGTATTCTATATCGTTGTCTAGTCATCATAATACAAGTCCAGGCTAGATTCTGGTACTTTAAATGTGACTAGATAATTTGTGTGACATTGTCCAAGATATTTATTTATCTAAATTTTAAAATTGGAACTGTTGCCGACGTGATTTTGTTTTAATTTTGGTACATGCCGAAGCTCACATTGGCTCTTCAATATTATAGCGAAAAAAAAATGCAATTAGTAATTAGTCCCGGCTCAAACCGTAAAATGACTGGGCTAGTTGCCATATTGTCAGACTTATTACTGTGGAATATTATCCAATGTGTAACTTATTGATATTAACTAACCGCCACCAACTAGGTACTACCACTAACTTGCCACCACCAATCCACACTCGGCCCGCGTGGTGGATTATGGCCCACTCCCTCTCACCTTTAGTTGTTCCTATACTCACTTTTTCTTCTCGCTCTATCGTAATAGTCCGAGATCCGACCGTAAAATAATGCACCTATTTCATAGGCGAACGAAATGTGATTCTAGTGTTTGTTTACACAGGGGTTAATACAACACCGCCAAGTTGCCTAGAAAAATCTTGCCGCAAGTGCTCTTTCCATTATGATTTTTGGTATAACTTTTTCCACCTGTGTGTTAGGAAAGTAAATGAGATGCCATCGGAAGGAGACTAATCTAAAGTACTGGAAAAACTAGGGTTGCCACCTCTCAGTCTGCCGTAACTATAGGGTTGCCAGGTTCAAAAATGGCTTCTTTAAGCCTGGCACCCCTAGTTTTTCCAGTACTTTAGATCAGTCTCCTTCCGATGGCATCTCATTTACTTTCCTAACACAGAGGTGGAAAAAGTTATACCAAAAATCATAATGGAAAGAGCACTTGCGGATTTTTCTAGGCCACTTGGCCAAAGAAAATAGCGGCGTTGTATTAACCCCTGTGTAAACATACACCAGAATCACATTTCGTTCGCCTATGAAATAGGTGCATAATTTTACGGTCGGATCCCGGGCTATAAAAACGGTAATACATACAAGCATCAGTGTGATTATCATAGGAAAAACTCTACAGTATTTTAATGGTTAATGGCAATGTTAATGGTCCCGGAGAAAACAACACTTTTTCGTTGGTGATGTGGTGCGGAACTGTCAGTGCGCGAGTAGCCCGACTAGCACTTGACCGATCTTATTTTTTTATTAGAAAAGAAAATAAGCATAATTTAGGTAATATTTCATTGTTTGTTCTGAAGAATACCATGATGTAAAATAAGTCGAGGATAATGCCCTAAGTTTTATATCCAATAAGAAATATTGTTAAACAATACTTTTATTGGGTTTTATTTACCATTTTAACTTTCTGAGAACTACTTTGGTATCGTAACAAGCCCCACTTTTGTCAACCTACAAAAATGCGAACCTACTAAGACTCTTCTAGCACCAAAATAATTGAAATGACGTTATTATTGTTTACAAAAAACAAAAGATGGTTAGTTGTAACAACAAGCCGAATTCGTTTAACAAAGTTCTCTTAGTCGGAGAAGTCATGATGTTGACAGGCTCATATGGATTCATGATGGTGGTTGAAGTAAACAATTTTTTTTTTAGTGATAGGTTAGGTTGACGCAAGTGGGGCTAGTTACGATTAATAACAAAAACGAAGGTTTCTGTTTGCTCCAATCCGATTTTGCTCCAATGAATGTAGGAAACGATGTATTTTAAGCATTCCTTTTAATAATCGCAGGTGATTGTGGCCTCGACTAGAGTGAGCAGTGGTCTCGTTAGAGAAATCACTGGGCTCCTTATAAATTCGTACAAGGGATGAGCGGTAGCAGTATTAAGTCTTGTTTATAAAACTTAATTTTGCATACTCTGCATCTCAACTGAACCATGATTGGACTGCGTGTGAAACGCAACTTTTAACACATTCGGTATTGCGCTATTCATTTGAAAGTCAGCCGTTCGAGCCGTTTTGACAGATCGCTCAGAGGTTGAAAGTTGTCAGTCACCTAGAGTTTAGCGCGATGCGGAATTCAGCACAGTTGAATAGTAATTGGATTGCAATGTGCTTAGAACTGAAATTTGATTAGGACTGAACATAGATGTTTTTAATTAGCGCGGTCACCTTCCAGCCACTCCAGCCCAGTGATTTCTAAAATGGAAAGAAATAAGAGCAAGAAATGGGAAGACCTTGCACAAGCGATCGCAATACTCTCGGCCGAGGCAGACTATTTAGAGGTGGATCTATACTGTGTTTTAATTTTCGATAGCCTTTTTTAGTACTTCAGTATATTGAACCCAGCATAAATGACACTTATTAGCTATTGGGGTAAGCAGTGGCCCCAAGTGTAAACCAAAACGTATACCAAAGCCACTTTTTCTGTCACTTGGCATCTTTTTCAGGCGAGTCAATGGGTTATGTAAATTGAATTTTACTTTCGCCATCACGGTGAAGAGATTTACCAACTAGAGTTCAGTACGTCATCTGGAGAGGCTCAGATAAGGGCTAGTAAGTAGCTAGATAATTAATATAATTATACCGATTTAATTCGCCATCAAAATGTGACTTACACCACAACAGTTAGAGAAATCGCCCACTTTCAGGAGTCGTTAGAGGCGATAAGAAAAATAAAAGGAATCCACTCGACTGTTGAGCGACTACCACACTTGTAGTGTTAGAAATAAGAACTATAGTTTACGCGCCAGATAGCCTGCTGTTATGCGGCCAATTAATTTTCTATATGTTCTCCATTACTGTGGAAACTGCGGCTTTTATTGTACTTTTTAAAAGCTAGTTTGGCCTAATATCTAGCCGTTGGCTAAAGTGTGTTGAATTAGATTTAACTACTTGTTTTCGTAACTTGTAGGACCTTACGCAAGGAAATGAGATATATGTATTAGTCAAGGCTTAAGGTTACAAAAAGTAGATCGATGGCGATCGATGGTTTTTTCGTACAAAAAGCACGATTAGTATAGAACGTCTTACGCGTTCTTTGGCATCGAATGTTTAGTTTTATTTTTATTCGATAAGCTTGTCCGTAAAGTTGTCGACCTCCTGTAACCTTTGACCATTTAACTAGGGACCGGCTTCGCGTTAGCTTTCCCCTCTACCAAGGTAAGATCGACTGATCAAGTGCATTTACATACAATTTTATTCCTTGTCACTAAACGATGACCACTGACTGGAACAATAGCTTCAAACTGTTCGCACGAGACTATTTTTCATGATTTTTAATCATCAAAATTAGAATCTAAAGTAGGTAATGAAACACATTGTTACTTATTTAGTTATGAATCCTACTTACAGGTTTATTCGTGATTTGCAAAAAATGTTACAATAATATAACCATAAAGGTATTATACTACGTAAGAGAGACGGTGACAGCTGAGAGAGCGAGATGTACCTAGCGGCATGCCTGTATAATAGAAAGAGATACGTGACGCGAGGCAATAGAACCGTTTTTGGGGATTTGGAGTCCTGATAAAAATTCAGGTTCTGTCAATAATCGTGAACCTAAAGTGAAATCGTAGATAATTTTGTAAAATATACTAACACTGTTTCATTAAATTATTCACCATTTCACGTTAGATTGAGAATTAATACACAGAAATCGAATTTTTACCCTGCCGAGGACTCCAAAAAACGTCCAAAAACGGTTACATTTGACAACTCATGTCACTTACTCTATTCCGTAAGGTATAATATCTTTATGAATATAACAACAATAAATGATTACAATCTAATTTCCTAAATAAATAAAACTAGTCGAACAGACCGCCCCGCATCACGTCTCGCCCAAAGGTGCCCATTATGCTGGCTGCGTTGCCTCGCTGGATGGCCAGCGACATCCTTTGGACGAGATATGATCCGGATCGGCGGTCGATACCTTGGTAGGTAATGGAATAAAATCCAAAGTTGCGGATTTCATGCTAAGGGTTTAAGGGAGGATTGCGGAGTCTCGTGGCAGGCAAAAACGCGACGCGCCAACACCACGCTAGACAATAAGCAATTATTGCTCGCGTCAGAACCTGTCACGTGACTCCAAGAAGGTAGGTATCCAATGCATGAACCGTAGGTAATGAACACAAATGTGCATGACAGATGACACGAGCACGTTAAGAGCATTTGCTTGCACCCTACGCTTGCACCGTGCACTGTGGCGTTCAAAATTCGCTTACGAGAGAAACCCTTAGGCAATAATTGTTTAATATTCTGTCATACTTCTGTTGTTGATCTTAAATTATTATCTCATATAACTATCCCACATAATTTACTTAAGACAAAACAGCCGAAGGTGTTTGTCTGAAACCCAAAATCTAACCACAAACAATTACAAACACTAGCTATAATTACACAAAGAGGCTTTGTGAACAGTGTTTGTTACTTTGCTTACCGTTATTATGTGGCAGTTATATTGAATTGGAATCATGAATCATGCGAATGTTGTTTTATTTGTAGAGGAAGGAAAGATATTTCACAGGCGTGTGGGAATGACCGGTAGCGCAGTTCAATTTGTTCTTGCTTGAGTGTTGTAAGTATGCATTATGCATACTTTAAAAGTGTGAATTGATTGGTTTTACACGCGCGAATAAAGAAAAAACCGGCTAAGTACGAGTCGGGACTCGGGCAATTAGTGTTCCGTACTACCAGTTGTTTAACATGGGTCCATGATATCACTCACTAAATAGATACTTACTTACTTAGTAGCCGTACTGTATTGGTCAATTCGAAAAAAAGATGTGGTCACATAGTACCTGAAGATCAGCCATATTACGTGTAGCATGCTATACACCCATTTCATGCGCATCTATGTGTGAACATACAAGTATAATAACTTTATGGTGGAACAGTCACTTCAGTATATTGTTGTAGGTTTCCATTGTTCCTTATCCAGTTTTAGTGATTTATTTTTGATATAATTATAAAGAAACATTCCAATAACTTAGCCACAGGCCTTATGCGTGTTGAACAAAAGAAAGGCCGTCCATTCATCACTTTTATAATAGAACCATTATTTTATTTTCCCTTTTCGAAAGCAATTGATGTCAAATTATTTAAAATTTTAAAATTTATTAGCAAATTTACGACTAATGCCCATAATTGAAGTAATTTACTCAATTAATGCTATAACATTGTAATTGGCTTTCGAAACGAAAAATAGGAATATAATAATCAAAAATTAGGCTATCTAGGTCCTTCCAATAAATAAGATGTAAGTACCTAGGTACCATTTGTACCGTTGCGGAATTATGAAATCAGTATAAAAAAATTCACAGATTTCGTGTAAATCTACAAAATTCGAAAAAAATATTGTCTCAAAAAGGTTTACGCTACGATCGTCTTCATTTAAGCTCAAATTGTAGCTGACGAAATTGTTCTGAGGAATATTTCTCAAATGTTTGATATCATTATAATATCAAGCGCCAAAATAAAAAAGTCGGAAAAAATTGTATTTTTTTTCCCTATTTCGGTCATAACTTTTTTCGTTTTTTACTTTCTCGAATAATTCTTTTTGCACCTTACAAGCTCTTGTAAATACTTGATTTTTTTGTAAATATCATATCTTCACAATTCTCCGAGATATAAGGGGATTGCACTTTTTCGTGAAATCTGACTATACTGGAGCAAACGAAAAGACATTTCTAATGTCCAAACAGCTGTCCATTTGAGTACAATTTGAGTCAAGCTGGTAGTACTGCAGTTTTGTATGAGACAGCAGATTTTTAGTTCGCGATTTCGAAGTTGACTTCATATAATAGTGAAAGTTGTTCAGTTTGATGGTCTGAAGTCACGGACCTGAAAAAAAGACGGACGGAATCTCGTCTAATCAAAAGTGAAGCACCCATTTATATGAGTGTTCGTGCTGTCGCCCTGTTGCGCGGGACAAAATGGCGGCGGGTTGTCGCACCTGCGCCTAGAACTGGTGCGTCTGTGTGAGTGTAGGTGCTTTGTAGAACAAACGAAATTTGTAGCACCTTGCTGCTACACCTCTTTTTAATGTGACATTACGTCCGTCTTTTTTTTAGGTCCGTGGTCTGAAGTATTACTAGTGTGTTTTGTTACACCCTGTAAGTATATCTTTTTTACCAAGATGTGAAACAAGGTGGACTGGTATTTTGCTATGACGAAATTTTACAGAGAATAAAATTTTATAATACTTACCTACTAAATAAAGCGTAAATTTTTCCACGAATCCCAATGGAACTACATATTTTTGTCGGGCTTTTATACAGCCTATGTTTATCGGAAAGAAATACGCTTCCCAACGGTAAAATAAGGAAGGGTTTTCCAAAATAAAATGTTATTTTAGAAAGTGGCACTATAATAGGTGACTTGGGACTATAATTTGAAATATCGCGTCGAATAATTTTCCTTTTGGTATTTTACGATTACGAATTATAAAGGACATCTGGCACAAAATACCCAAAAATGTATAACCGTCCTTCTATTTTTATTATGGACTATGGAACACTAGAAACTAACTGCAGGCATTAGTTTATTTTATAATGATTTATTAGTTTTTATCATTTTTATATAAAAAAACCATAAAAAAACATTGTGCTTGCAACATCTCCTACTAAACAACATTGACAGCCATGTTGGGGTTGCTGCTTTTTTATAATTTACTAATAATAAATGATTAAATAACTCGTTAAATAAAAATAAATGATACTATCTGAGTCGTTTTTATAAAACCTCATAATTTATTACACATTTGACTTCAGTCAAAACTTCTATACATTTTAAGGTATTTTTTCAAGGGAGAGCGGCGGTTGTCCTTTTTACTTGTCACCACTTCAAGAAACGACCCTTTTGAAAATGTCCACTTCTGCAATTGGCCACTTTTGGAAATTACCACTTCACAAGAATGTCGATACATTCTGGCACGAATTTTATGTCATTTCAGTAAAAGTTAATAATGTGTTTTTTTTTTCAAAGTTGCAATAGAATTTTTGTTGTACAGGGTGTAACAAATCACCCTAATAATACTAAAGGGGATGCTTCAGCCCCTCAAATTGAACAACATTCACTATGGAGCCAACGTTGAAATCGCGAAAATTTAATTAGCTGTTCCATACAAAACTGCAGTACCAACAATGTATGGGACAGCTGTTTTTTTTTCGTGATTTCGAAGTTGGCTCCATAGTTAAAATTGTTCAGTTTGATGGGCTGAAGCATTCCCTTAAGTATTACTAGGGTCTTTTGTTACATCCTGTATAAATAATAATATCTAGAAAAGCTGCATATTATCAATGAAGCGATTGGTACGAAATCATACCAGCATGTCTAGTATGATTTCTCTACACGCGCGCGACGCGTCTTCGCTGCATACAAAATAACCTGTGCCCGCGCTTTTCGGAGAACAAAAGCCGCGCTTGCCGCGACTTGTAGTATGGAAAAAAACCGAGTCGCGCGCAAGTAGAGAAATCATGCTAGGCCAGGTTGACATAATTTCGTCCCTCGAAAGTTGGTAGTTGTAGCAATGTGTGTCACCACCCTGAAATGGATAACGGTCGTGAGTTTATGTATGTATGTATGTAAGCCTCGCCCCTGCGGCAGAGCCAGCGACGTGCATTGTTCATATTTCATTTGAATGAATAAAACAGTATTCAGTAACAAATCATCTTTATTTAAAATTGAAAACCATACAAAATGTATTCAAAATTTCAACATTACATAGATTTTTGACTAAAATTATTTTAAAGGTACAGTAATTTTTTAATTATGTACATACAATTAGATAAATTCATAAGCAAAGCTGCGAGTTTGTTAATAACAAAAATTAAATTACATCATTGCAAATCTTTAAAAAAATTACTAAAATTTAAGGCCAATATCACACTGTACCGCACGCGGTTATGCGGTTCAACGTGCGGTTTCACACAACCTCGTATGATATTTATCAAGTATTGTGCCGCACACCGCACGAGACATCGTATGGTATCCGCATTTTAACGTAAATATTTGAAATTAAATAAGAAATTGCTTTTCTTTACTATTGAATGATTATCAGTGAAGTAAATTATTTCTAGCGTATCGTCATCACATATAAATTAATGCAAAACATGAAAACTTTGTATGAATGAATGAATTATTGAGTCTTAAAACAAAAATGGATAGTACTAACATAATAGGTAAATAAAGAAAAATTGATTGATTGATTGATTGAGGCAGTATTCGATGTGCCACTTAAAATTGTCGCATTCTATACGATGACGATAGTCACATTGTTACATAGAATTGTATTATTTAGTACATTCATGCAAATTAAGTAAAAAATGACTTTACATTTCTTTCTATTTGACTAGATATTCATTAACTTATTTATTTGTCACATTATAAATGTTACACTTATTTCTACATATTATTTAGCTTAAATTATAAAAACAAAAGAATTTTTGTCAAACATTTACATTTTTAAATTCTACAAAATTGCTTGGTTTTAAATATCATGTTACTAGTTAAATTATCAGTAAGGTAAAACTAATATTTAGGGTCACACGCACGAACCACTCCTGTGGTGTGACAGGAGGGTGCGGTCACACGATAAAGTATGAAGGAGAAAAGTGAACTACTTATGTCCACCGTGCGGTGGTCCATGTGCTGTGACCCTTAATGCAGTCGTGGACACGCCACACGACCAGTCTTACCTATAAATCTTTTCCAGAAATGGAAAACTACATATTTTATCTCTCTATTCAAATAGTCTGAAAGAAGACATCGAGATAAAATTTATTCAACCATTTCTGTGAGATGTTATAAAAATTCAAATGTTTTTATAAAATAAGGATACAATAACGATATACTACATATAAAATGGACTAGGGAAGACTTTGGTATCGTATTTATTTATTTGTGTAATAGAAAATTCGCAATAAATATTTATGAGAAGGGTTATTGAAAAGGTAAAAACATAACCTACCGATTTAGTGAAACGTCTTTCAAATCTTTTTTTAACATTCGCGAAAGTCTAAAAAAGTAAAGAAAGAATTTCGTAAACAATGTTTTAAATGAAACTCCAGAAATTGAGGAGAGAATTTTTTAAATGCTTTCCCTAAGTGTTTTGTTCTCATTTAGGCATAAATAACGAAATTAATTTACGAAGGAATCTTAGTAATGTTTTACAGTGTACAAGCAATTCGCTATGGAGCTGAATTCAATTTTTCTCGCTCGTCGAGTTTGATTATTTTAATGTTTTCTATATAAAGTCTTTTTTCCAACCTTCAAAATGTGAGATAAAACTCTTTATGCTTGCTACAACTACATACTGTGTTTTTAGTGTGTTCATCGGCTTGTATCTTTTGCGATAAGTTGTTGTGATTTAATAATAAATATTTATTGGTGTAAAATAAAAAATAAAAAAAACAAATTACACACTTATGCGGATGGTAGTTAAAAAAAAATCTGACCATAAAAAGATATTAAAATACAGTCATGAAAATAGGCATGCAAGCAAGTTCGATCGTAACAATAAAAAAACTATTAGTATTTTATTGGATAGGTACCAGGAAAATACTGATGAATAAATCATTTAGGATACCGCAAAAATTTGGCTTTCAAAATAACTTGATAATTATTATTCTAGTCATATTTAGAACCCCTGAGAATATAAAAGTGGCAATAATGGTGCCGTATAAACCGACGACTCTAAAACAACGACCTGACACAGCAAAATTTTGTATAAAATTTTTACAAAGATAATGTTAATAAATTTTTATGGAAGGGTAAACGGTACGATTAAACCAAAACGGTTTCCGATCACTAAACCACTTTGTACTTATAAAAAAAATACATTACATATTGGCATCTGACTTCAAATTAATTATTTCTGTCCATTTATTTTTAATATGGGTGAATTAAATTAAACATTTGGGATACGCACTAATATGGTAGGTATCTATGATTGAAAATGTAGAAAAAAAAATGGAAAATAGTAAATAAGCCAAAGTTCGCTACTGCATCGTGGACCGCATTATTTTACCCAAAGATTTTTTTTGGTAGACCAAAAAAAATCGTTGACTTTACCGTAATTTCAAAAAGCTCCAAAACATTTTTACTTTGACTTTGCACTGCTTAAAATATTCAAGAATTGATAACGAAAACGGCTTGCCGTGTATCTTGACAGCAGCCTTAAAAAGAAATTTACGTGGATTTTCATTAAACGCGTCGCTTTAAATAATCAAATGAAACAAATTCACGTTATTCAATACGCATTTGAAGATACCATGTTATACCACTTGATGACTGACTCTACAGACCAAAGGTGACAGAGCTGTCGTTAAAGTCGTCGGGTTACAAAACTTGTCCCTTCCACTTTGTCGTCTAGCGTAAGATAGAGAGGGTAAGCCATCGAGAAATCATTGTGTCCATTAATCAGAAATCCATCTGTCTACAGCGATAAAGCTGTGGTCACAGTCTAGGCCCGTCTTTCTATTCACAAGCAATATGAAAAAGAATATAATTTTACATTGAAAAAATTACCAAACTTTAGTGACTTTGGAGGACATAAACAAACGTTTGATTATAAATAGCATGTAGCAAGAGTTTTTTCTCACATTGTAACAGATTTCAGATTTGTATTACAAGATTCTAATTATTTGTCCGTTAAAAAAATTTGTGCTTTGTAATATTTACAAAAGAAAAGTTGTTACATTATCTAGTTACATTTACGTTGTAAAATTAAACCCATCGTATAGGTTTCGTTGAATGCATCGTGTTCCTGAAAATAAAAGAAAGAAATACTTTAACAAGAGCAATTTCATAATATAAAAAATTATCAATTATTATTTTGAAACATTTTTTTTTGTTTCATTGGCTTGTTGTGTATTAGAAAAATTTTATGTGGATAATTATCCATAACTAAAGATTTCGATATTAACTCTTTCTAGATTTTGTTTGGACCCTTTTTGGACCTCAACCAAGATCAGACTCAAAAAGAGTTTATAAAAACTTATGTAGGTACAATTTCCTTACACCACTAACTTATCAGTGACAGAAAAACATCGTAAGGAAAACGCTGAAATACTTCAATTTTCAGGCGTGCGATACCTATTATACTTATGTCTGCTATCCTTAACAAATGGCGATAACGTTCTAACTTTCTGTCACACAAAAAATAATTAATAAAATAAAAAGTTACAAAGATTTAAAAAATATCTCACCTCAAAACACTTGAACCCTATGATTCTCGCGATCACAAACAATAATATTCCCTCCAGACATGACAGCGATGCCCTCCAGACCCTTGAACTCTCCGTCTCCGTTGCCCCAGGACCCGAAGGCCCTGAGGAAGGTTCCATCAGGATGGAAGATCTGGATACGATTGTTACCGGAATCAGCTACCACGATGTAACCTTGGTCGTCTACTGCTACGCCCCTGGGAAAGATAATGAGGAAGTCAGATTTCTTGAAAATAGTAACGTACACGGAGATAAAAAAATCTAGTCTATTTTTTTGTATACAGAATGTAACAAAACACCCTAGTTAAAGAGGTGATTAAGACCATAAAACTGAACAAATTTTGCTATAGGAACAAACATGGAATCGTAAAAAAAACAGCTGTTCATACATTTGAGTAGAGTAGGCACTAATAAAGTTATAAGTCTTGTTACTTGAAATAAATATATGATTGATTGATTGATTGATAAATAAATTGTTTTTTTACGACTTTACGTTTGCTCCCATAGTTAAAGTTGTTCAGCCTGAACCGATTTTATTTTGAACTAGCGACCTGCCCGACTTCGCACGGGTGCAATGCTGATACTATGCATATATTATATACATATAAACCTTCCTCTTGAATCATTCTATCTATTATTTAAAAAAAACGCATCAAAATACGTTCTCATACTAGGGACAGACAGACAGCGGGAAGCGACTTTGTTTTATATTACGAGTATCTAGTGGTGAAGCCTTTGCACAATATACCAATATAAAATGTATGAAATAATTAAATTAATTCATTAGTTTAATTATTTTACCAACCAGCATTTAGGCTGGTTACTTCGATGGCAAGTAAAACTTAATATCATGCCGTGGACTTACTAGAAGAGGAATAACAATAATTAAATTATTAAAATAATTGTTTTCTTTATGTTAGACATTGCAAACGGTAACTCTCAATATCTTCCGGCTCAACATCGAAATCTGATATTCAGTCTATTCTCGCCTGGAGGCATAACCAAAAAGGCTCATTCCACAGAATTGATGCTTGTATCACAACTCATTGATTGGATGCTTCGGTTTCAACTATATTATATTGACAATCTGCAAACACCGCGGGCGTTCAAGATACAAATAGGTATGTGAAAAAAATCAAGAAGGATTTCTGAATAAGAGGAAGTCGCTCAAGTACCTGGAACTTAGTTTTATACGTAGGTACTATCTTTTTGTTGTAGGAATATACAATGTGTAACAAAACACCCTAGTAATACTTAAGGGGGGTGCTTCAGACCATCAATCTGTACAACTTTCACTATGGAGACACTACGTGGAGAAAAAATAAAAAAAATCTGCTGTCCCATACATTTGAGTCGAGACGGTACTGCAGATTTGTTTTTGCGATTTCGATGTTGGCTCCTTAGTGAAAGTAACTTCAGTTTGGTCTGAAGCACCCCCTTAAGTATTACTAGGGTGTTTTTTTACACCCTGTATTATGTCAGCTTTTATTTAGTATTCGATATAGTCTTCGATTACTAAAAATACTAGATACACAGTTTTCTGTAAAATCTTTGCCAATTTTTGTTTGAAACATGTTGTATGTCAGAGAGATGGTGTAATACTAAACCATAGTGCATTCCGATATTAATTTGAATATTTTTTTAGAGCATTGCTTGTGTGCAAATACTGAAACGGTGAATTCAGACTATCAAACTGAACAACTCTCACTATGGAACCAACCTCAGAAAATGCGAAAAAATCAGCTGTTCCAATAAAAATCAGTTTTTTCATCAATCGAACCGATGGCGTATAATTTTTTCTCCAGCCTTGCACAAAATGCTCTACGTCTACCAGACTCAAATACAAACTCAAATAAAAAAAATCTGCTGTCCCATACAAAACTGCTGTACCGACTCGACTAAAATGTATGGGACAACAGATTTTTTTAATTTTTTCTCGATGTTGGCCCCATAGTGAAAGTTGTTCAGTTTGATGGTCTAAAGCACCCCCTTAAGTATTACTAGGGTGTTTTGTTACACCTTGTATATGAAACATCTGCTTATTTTTAGGGTTCCGTACCCAAAGGGTGAAAACGGGACCCTATTTCAAAGCCTACGTTGTCCGACCGTCCGTCTGTCCGTCTGTCCGTCCGTCCGTCTGTCCTACCTATTTAGGGCTGTAACTTTTGAACCGTAATAGCTAAATAGTTGAAATTTTCTCAGATTATGCATTATTACGGCGGATTTGTTAACAAATAATAAAAATGTCAAAAAGTTAAAAATTAAGGGGTGTTTTCAACAAGAAACTAGTTTTTATCGACGTTTTTTCTTCACGCTCTATCGTAAAAAGGTAATACCTACAACCGTCAAACTTAGTATGATTATAGAGCAAACTCTACAAAATAACAACAAATACTAAAAACCGGCCAAATGTGAGTCGGTCTTGCGCTAAAGGTCCCGGACAAAAAAAGTTTTTTTTCTATGTTAATAATGTTGTGTTCTGTGGTGGTGTGGTACGGAACCCTCGGTGCGCGTGTAGCCCGACTCGCACTTAACCGGTTTTATTTGCGTTTCCTGAGGTTGCAGGTATGCAACACTGCTGCACTATCTTTTAAACTCTTTTACACTACCAAATATGATGCAAACGTAAGCAGCTAAATGTATCAATCGTATATCGATCAATGATTGGTAAGCTGCACCATATTTCTAGCAAAATTAAGTTACACGTACACAGCATTTTCTAAAAAGCCGGAAGTACTTTGATGGAAACTCGAACGTGACTATTTTTAGTCTTTATTATACTGCTTTTGATTGTACTTCTTAAGCTCATGTCCACTAATTTAAGACATTAGTTACCACGATTTCAAGTTCAATTGTAAATTACCTAGGTATCTGAATTGCATCACGTTAATCTATAGTTTTTTCGCTCAGATTGAGTATTATATTTTTACTAAATTATGTGCTATATTGAAATAATTTAGAGTATAAATTCTTGCATAAATAACGACCAAATATACAGTGCTATGGCACCAACAGACATCAAATAGGTTATTGTAATGACCTTTACAGTTTAAGTGTAGGTATTCATCATATCAGCCGATAAACGTCCACTGCTGGACATTATAGGCCTCCCCCAAAATGGGGGGATTTGCCATAATCGCCACGCTTGGCAGGCGGGTTGGCGATCGCAGTTGGAACTCGGAGGATGCTGCTGCCCATCCTCCGGTAGATCCCTTTGTCGCCTTTTACGACACCCACGGGAGGATATGGCCCATTTCTAGTCAAGTATAGGTATTATCTTTACATAATTATGTGCCAGATTGAAATTAAATAGAGATTAAATTCTTGAGTAAATAACGCTAAAATATCTAAGTAATTTGCACCAATAAGCTTCAAATAACTGGATATCAACAGTTGTACTACATAATTTTCTTTAAAGGTTAAAAGTTTGCTGCATTTCCTAGCCTTCGCCAATAACTACTATTCATCGTTAAAATGAATTTTCTAATCAGAACAGCCTTGTGTTTCCAATAGTCCTATAAAGTTATAAAGTTCAGTTCAATTTCTAGTTTGTTCTTTATGAGTTTGAACTTTGAACTAAATGTTTGTCGGTTGATCTATATTATATAGCCCTAGGCAAGTATATAATGCCTTTGTTAGCTTAATAAATTTCTAATAACTGCCTTTGGGCTGTAGTAAATAGCAAATGGACACGTTAGGTTCGAGGATTAAATCGAGATTTTCAGTAAATGCTTTCTCATTACACTGATAAAAAGGATTTCTTGAAGTAAGAAATCACATTATTTTCGATATACATTTATATGACAGCGCCAAATTCTTGGATCAATGCAATTTGCTTTGAGCCAAGACAACTCTGTCTTCACTGAAAGCAAATTGCACCCAAAGAATTGGACGCTCACTTATACAGGGTGAAATTGATATCAATTAGCATCCTTTTAAACTAAGAGTCTACCCATCAAACTGAACAACTTTTACTATGGGAGCAAACCGATCGGAGCAAAAAAAATCTGCTGTTGCATACAGTTGAGTCGAGTAGGCGATGCAGTTTAGTATGGAAGTGCTGATTTTTTTTGCTCCGATCCATTTGCTCCCATAGTATAAGTTGTTCAATTACTCTTAGTTTAAAAGGATGCTAATGATATCAATTTCACCCTGTATATCGAAAATAACGTGATTTCTTATTTCAAGAAATCCTTTTTATCCGTGTAGTAGGAATAATGTTGCCCCTGAACAATCTTGTTCACAGTGTGTGCTTCAACTTCGTAGCATATGATTTTTGGGCGAAATAGACATAAAATATGTGCTTTAATGCATAAGATATAACGCTCATTGTCTATGAAAGAATTTCTCACTCATTTTAAACAAAAGTATCAAACCAGTTTTTCAAGAACGTTCGCCTTCAAAAAATCGTTCTTACTTCAAAGAGTACCTTGACCGAATTCTTAGGACATTAAAGTATATTGAGTATGACCTAAATACGTGGACTGTTTGCAAGATTTTTATAACCGATGTTCAAGAGCAGACTTGTTATGAATTTTGCGAGGAAATGAGCAGACATCTGTTTTTGTTACTGAGCTTCTGGTGTCTTCGGGATTCTTCGGCTTTAATTGGGGAGTTTACTGTATCAAATATATTTTAGTTTTATATTCTCAGTAAAAAATACGTTTGAAAATAATGCTAAACCTACATTTTCAGTGATACTGTAGCTTGAATACAATTTTTAATAAAGGATAAACTATAAAAAGTATCGAAACGACGTCACTATTCACGATTTAGTACAACTTTTCATACAAAGCTCGTGTTTTGACGTTTGATAATCAGTTGCTGATTTGACTATTTGGAAACTCGCGGATTATACTTACTCGTATTTGGTTTTGAAAAAAGCGATATACAGGGTCCCCAGTCAAATACTGGACCGAGGAATTCAGACCATCAAACTGAATAACTTTCACTTTATAGCCCACCTCAGGAAACGCGAAAAAGAATATGTTTTTTCATACATTTGAGTCTGGTAGGCATACAGCAGTTTTGTACTGGGCTGGAAAAATTTAAATGACGCGTCATCGATTCGATAGAAGAAGAAGCAGTTTTATATGGCACAGCTGTTTTTTTCTCGAATTTACAGAAGTTGAGATTGGTATTTGCACACAATCAACGCTCCAAAACTACACTCAAATGAAGATCGGAATGCACTATGGTTTAGTATTAGCGCGCTCACGCAGATAGTAAACATAAATTTCCGACAAAAATAAGCTAAAATTATGTGATTGAGTAGATTTTTATAAGTGATCCAATACAAGTTTCATTATGCGATACTTTGAAAAATAATCAATTGGGTCAAATCTTTAATCTCTTCTTTCTTTCTTATTTTTTCCTTTTTTCACCTTTGTCGCCTATAAATATATCATTGATTAGTTATAAGTTCTTCTTGTATTAGTTTAGATCTAGTTTAGACAGTTTTTTAGTTTATTTATAATTGTGTTTTCTTGAAGTGAATAAATAATATTGAATTATCAATTGGAGGACCAGAGAAGTTTTACAAACCCCTTTTGCTAAGATTTTACATGAAACTATGCATCTTTACATTATGAACAATGTCTAAAGAAAACAATTACTTTTCCTCTATCATGCAAATCATAAAAAAAACTTACCTAGGGAATTTAAATTGTCCATCTTCCGAGCCTTCTTCTCCAAACGAAGATAGGACACGTCCATTAACATCGAAGACCTGGATCCTATGGTTGTTGGAGTCAGACACCAGCACTCTGTTTGTACTGGAGACAGCTATGTAGTGAGGATGCTCCAGCTGGCCCAGTTTGGAGCCAAACGATCCAAACTTACCCACAAAGGTGCCGTCTGATTGGAACACCTGTGGAAAATTGAGTTTTGTAACTTGAAAATTGCTGTTAAACTCGAAAAGTTGAGTTATCAACTTTAATAACTGTTACTGCTACGTTCATTTCAGTTAGATGCAATTTTCTTTTAGAAGTTTATGAATGGAGAAAATAAGATACGATGAAATGTAAGGAATGAGATTTGCAGTGTTTCTATGGGAAATGTTTATAACCATTTAAAGCAATGGGAGTTTGAGAAATAAGTGTTTCTCATAGACCCAACAGTAGGTTAATGTAATGATACCGCGAAAAACAGCCTAAATATCGCGACTGGACTTAAAACTCTTCCTAAACAGGGTGTAACAAAACACCCTAGTAATACTTAAGGGGGTGCTTCAGACCAAAGCACCCCCTTTTGTATTACTAGGGTGTTTTGTTACACCCTGTATTGTATGCTGTCGCTTAAGGTTTAGGTTCTCTTGATATTGGTAATAATAGTATTAGGATACATTGTCTTTAACGTATTCTGTATTATACATTTATGCATATATATATACATATATATATATATACATATATACATATATATAATGTTGTTGAAATTATTATCCAATGCATTGGTTAAATGGCAAAATATATTTCAATCTATAAAAGTGCAAGGTTCACGAGCATTATGCTATCCAATATTCAATATCACTGATTCTCGAAGACTCTAACACGCGATGGATAACAGGTGTTCCAAGATTAAAAATTCAGAAACGAAGGAATTATTACTGGCTGGAGAACGAGACAGTTCCTCTGTGTTTTTGCGTGCACACTCATGAACTTAAAAAGACACATAGTCTCTGAAAAAGACATCATTCATCAATGTATGGGCCGTCAGGCCAATTTGTGATATGCATGCATATGCATGTGATAGCTTTTATATACGCATTTTAATATAGACAAATATAATAAAAATACAAAACAATTGCTATAATAGCTACAAATAAAGTCGTTTCGTGTTACAAAATATTTAAAGTAATATGATGACAGCTCGAAGTAATTACAAATAGCGCAGTTAGCAATATAAAAAAGCGATCTTTACTGTAGTAAAACTTCTTGGTTAATGATAGCGTCATCAAGGAGGTAATCCTCAAGGAGGTGAAACTACACATTACTTCCTTTATGGATAGCGCACTCTGAATTTTGCTCTGAAATGGCTCTGAATCAAAGAGTACTTTCTCTGAATTATCCAGTGGAATTATCTGATGTTTTTGTTCGATTCGGCTGCGCTTTAGTTTTTCTGTGTTTTTCTGCTTTATACCTACTTATTAATGAAAGTGTGATACAGTCGTAGGAAGATAGCAAGTGTTAGTGGTAAAAGGACTGTGGGGTGTTGTGCATACTGAAGGTAGTCTGGTACATGGGTTGGGCACGATACCAGACAAATATTGAGCCTCTTGCTGCATATATCTGGATGATAAATAATTGTTAAAGAAGATGTGGAAAATGAATAATAATTATGTTTTTTAATCAAATACTGTTTTATTTCACCATTTACCTATACTAAAGGCTCCACACAGTTGCGATTTTATCGAGCAATAATATCGCGGCGACTTTGTGACCGCGTCGCATGTCCTACTCCTACCACACAGGTGCGATTTTGCGATCAGCGTCACGCGTCCGCCCCACCAATGAGAATAAATAAGTATAGTCTGAGATAGACATATTTTGGTAACTGTCGCTAGAAAGGCTTTCCTAAAAAGAAAGAGTTCCCTCATATGGAGACATTCCTGGCTTTAGGACCAGATCTTGGTTTAAAGGTTAATTTTGCTATTAAACCCAATCGTGTTCAAAAAATTAGAAGCCAATGCTGTACTGAAAATAAAAATTTTAAAATCGCAGCGATATTATCGCTCGATGAAATCGCACCTGTGTGAGGGGGCTTAATAGAGAATTAGAGAAATAAAACCTAAAAAAAAATTATGTCAATGTCAAGTGGTCAATGTCAAAATATGTCAATCAGTTTATTGTCAAGGCCTTCTTTTTTCAAAAAGTTTGTGACTACTTGTTTTGTGTTTTTTTCGCCATTTTTTCACATTTCGTAACTAAAATATCCAAATTCAATTCAAGATATCTCGTTTGTACCATAAAATATAACGTTGAAATAATTAGTTTTAGTAATATGAGTATGCGAACTATTATTCCCATATTTTTATAACGCTGTAGAAAAAGTTGGTAGTACAAAAATGGCCCGAGTTGGTGGTTGTCTTTTTTCAGCGTACCTGATTGCTTTCCTAAATATATAATATATTCTATAATATAATAATAATATATTCACTGTAATTTAAATCGGCTACGAGAAATGATTACTGGCAAGATTCATTGAAAGAAAACATCATGAGAAAACCTTAGTCTCCGTTTCTTTCCATGTCATTACGTTCATAGAAAACCTATCCCCTATGGTGAATTATATTAATAAAAAATATTCAGTCATCAATTTGCTTCAAGTTCCCTTGAAATAGTGGTCATGATGGTAATAACTGGTGGCTCTGTGACTGGCGACCGGTCCTTATGCTGATTTACGTACTCAAAAGGGGGTTTGACTATTTATGGATAATTGACCAAATTATTGTACAGCGGCCGTAATATGATGCATGCGATAAGGCTATATCACGCCGTTTATCTCGTTCGTGGACGTGCAAATTTTATAGAAAGAAAGCTAAGACTTAATAGCGCCATATCACGCTGCCATTGATGATTTGGAGTAGAGAAGGAAAATAATGTTTTCGCTAGGTTCAGAATTAGCATTGATGACGTATAAAATAGTTATCATATATCTATCCATCATAAGAGATATGCATTGTTGGTAGATTAGTTTCAAACTAAAGACTTAAATAGATGAAGCCCTTACCTGAACTCTATGGTTTTCCTTGTCACAGACGTAGATGAAGCCAAGGGCATCTGTGGTGATACCCCATGGGTAGTTGAACTTGCCATCTCCAGTACCTTGACTGCCAAATGCTCTGAGGAATCGACCTGCTGGGTCGAACACCTGTTGACAAAGATTAAGATTAAATAAGATGGGTACGTGAAAATAATGTTTATTAGGCAAAAAGTAGCACTACCACATTTTTCCTCCCGTGGGTGTCGTAAAAGGCGACTAAGAGATCTACCGGAGGATGGGCAGCAGCATCCTCTGAGTACACACATTCAATCCAACTACGATCGCCAACCCGCCTGCCAAGCGTGGCGATTATGGCCATTTTGGGGAGGCATATGTCCAGCAGTGGACATCTAAATGATGATGATGAGGCCAAGAGTTGAAAATTTTATTACCGAAAAATCTTTTACACTGATTATGTTTTATTTTGTACTGCATAATATCCAACAAGCTGAGGGAATTATTCTAAACCATGAAATACATGGTGTAAGTAACGCCTTGCAAATACTGAAACGGTGAACTCAGACCATCAAAAAACTGAACAACTTTCACTATGGAGCCTACTTCAGGAAACGCGAAATAAAATCAGCTGTCCCATACAAAACTGCTGTACCGTTTCAGTATTTGCTAGGCTGTTACTTACACCCTGTATAGTCAGAAGTCCAGGGAACTTAAATTACCCATGGATCCGGTAATGGGTCGACCCACCGGGACCACGGGTAATCAAATTCTTTTAAATTCATTCGCCTATTTGTACGTAAAAGTGGTATTCCTACCAAAAATTCCGAGATGATATAATTCATCATCATTATCATTAAATAAATATTCATAGTATACACAGGGGTATAAGAAGACCTCGTTGTGTTGGGAGAAGTCTTCTTAGACCTTTATTTTTAATATGAACGGAAGAACGGATTTAATAAAAAAGCTGGCCAAGTGCGTGTCGGACCACGCGCAGGGTAGGGTTCCGTAGTTGCCCGTTACAATATAATATGGACTTAAGAGTCTTAGAAGGAGGCTTTTTGTTTTATACTACGGTTTAACGGCTAATAAAGTCTAAAAAGTACATTTTATTATTTGGTCGATTATTACTCGTAAACTTGTAAAGCCTACTTAGCTGTGATAGTTTTCCTTTTAATCTCGATATATATGCTATTGCCGTGAATTTTTTCACATCTCCAACCACAACCGTTTAGCTGGGAGAGGGGACACTTGACTCTAACCAAAATTTTCGCTTTAAAGCTTAATATTTCGCTAACGGATCCCTAAATCGAAAAAAAGTTTTCCCAAACTCATATTATATCAAAAGACCTATCCAACGATACCCCACAACATGGGATAGACGAGAAAAAAAAAATCATCCCCACTTCATGTGTAGGGGAGGTACCCTAAAAAAAATTTTTTTCAAGATATTATTTTACCACTTTGTCGGCATAATGAATATGTAAACATATGCCAAATTACAGCTTTCTAGTATTAAGCGTCTCTGAGCTAAGCCGCGGACGGACGGACAGACAGACGGACGGACAGACGGACGGACATAGCGAAACTATAAGGGTTTCTTTTTTTTTGACTTCGGAACCCTATAAATTGAACGAATGCCTAAAATATTGATGAATAGCCTTCTAACACCTTTGAAATTGCATGGTTCAAAAAGCATCCGGCATTCGTGAAAGGCTTTTACGGATTCAAAACTATTGTTATTTAAAAATAGGTCAACTGTAAAATCTATCTTTTATTCAAATACTGATTTAGAAATAGGTAATGCAGAAGCTATTGTATTTTCATCGCTCAATCATCCGCTTGTATATAATATGAAACTGCGGGCGATCAAAAACTAATGCTATATTTTGTTAGAACTTCCGTCCGTAGAACCGTCTAACCATTTATTATAACATTTTTTTTGGTCGGCACTTCCACATTTTGGACCAAATCTGATGATGTCTTTTATTTTATAACACGAAAGTACTCATCCATCTAAACTTACGAAGTTTCTGTACAGATAGTGTCCATAGAGACTCCATTGCTTCACCTCATTCGTCCAACTTCTTCTAAAATAAAAAGTTCTAGTTTACACCAGAAATGTAGCAACAATTTCTTACAGCTCCATTCCCTTTGGGATCAAACTAAATGGGATCAAATTTACTGCGTTCACCATCTGGGAATTTTAAGAGCCCTATCATAATGGTTCTAACAACTTCAAATAACGTGGCTGTATGAGTTAACAAATATACATTTACTGCTGGAAAACTTGACACGTTCCAATTTTCAACTTTCTCCTCATTAACATTGGGATCAATTTGTTCAAGTTTAGATTCTCTTAGGAGAATTTAATTTGCATACTTGCTGACTGACGCACTCGCTATGGAATTCGCTGTAAATATTAATAACTTCATCTTTGAATCAAGAATTTGTAATCCGTTCTCTCGTTATGAATGTTAGATGTTTCATCAACATGTTGAATTTAATTAAACTTGCTGCTAATTTCTTTATTGTATTCATTGTTTATCTTATTGACATTTTCACTTGTTTTTCTATGTATGGGTGAAAGGTGAGAACTCAAAGAAAAAGAAATTTGGCGGACGGCCATGTAATTTGAGACCCAGACTTAGAGGTCCCATACATGAATGAAACTTAAGGGGCCCATTCACAGTAGTCCGTCTTGCAGTCCTACACCAATATCGGATCGTGAATGGTGTTGCAGTCCTACAAAGCGTCCGATGACCTTGGGCAAAATGTATGAGTAGTCCTACTTGCAGGATAGTGTGTGGCCTCGTAGTCCTGCATGTAGGACTACTGTGAATGGGCCCCTTAAGTGATACGTGTAGACTGAAACAAAACTAACAAAAAAGTTAAATAGTTTTAACCTGTAGAAGTTGGAGGGAAGGTATTTCTCCTTATGATACCTTTTGTAACAAGTGTGTGAAACTCATAATCTTTCTTATTAGATAGTCCACTTAATCTTCTACGTATTCATTGTGTTTATTTTAATGAAAATTCACGACAACCGTACCATATTATGATAATGGAAGAAAACGAAATCACACACACTATTAATTCCTCCAAGCCAAATACTTTCCGTAACGACCAAAAAATACCTCAGTGATAATATTAGATGAAAATAGCTGTCGTGATTTCGTTTTGCTACAGATTTTTGGATGATTTGTCTATTTTACTAGTAATTTCTACTTTTAAATCCGGACTTCTGGAGATGAAAAAGTTTTTTAAAAAAAATGCCTTAATATTTTCTGTTTATAATAATTATGACCGCCCCGTCCTGAATGGCTTTTAGTTTTCGTAAAAATGGCTGGGTCCAAATCTGCCTTTCTTCTTTAATATGTAACCGAAGATAATTTGAAGATATTTGAAGAAGAAAAATTCGCTCTAACATCTGCAGTGTGTAAAAGGATACATTTCAATTTCAACCCGATGACCAAATTACATACATAACTACAAGGTGTACCAAAACAACCTGGTAATATTCAAAGGGATGGTTTAGATCAGATTATTAAACTGAACAACTTTTACTATGGAAAAAGCGTCGAGAAAAATAAAAAAATCTTCCATTTCATAGGTACAATTGAATCCAGAAGGTACTGCAGTTTTTTAAGAAACAGCAGATTTTTTTTTCTTAATGTTCGCTCCGTATTGAAAATTGTTCAGTTTGATGCTCTAAGCCAGTCCTTTTAATACAACCAAGGTGTTTTGTTACACCATGTAGAAAATACACTGACAAAAGCTAGTAAGTACAGCTAATAAAATATTACATTCCTTTGAAACAGACTTATTTTTACTTTCTCCAAGAAGCGGGTATTTGAAATAGGAAATTTTCTATTTGCATAGTGGTAGCCACTAGAAAGGAATTTCAGCAATATCAATGGTTCAATCGATTTTCCAGTGTGAAGGTGTTCTAGTCAAAGGAATAGCATATTTACCAAGCTCTTCTCAAATTTCTGACCCTTCAGAAAATTTAATATTGAAAATCTTTTACGTATTTACAAAGGATTGCCTCGTACACTTGAAATATTTGAAACGGAATATGCTACTGCAAATAAAGTATTCCATTTGTTTCGTATTTTGAAAACTTGTTACTAAAATATTGTTTGTTATATTTCATCTTCGATGTTTGACTTTGTCAGATGTAAAATGCATCGTATGATATTGTTTGACATATTTATGTTTGCAATGGAATCGAAATTCGTGTGACAAAATTGTGAATACATTTATATGCAAATGTTTACATTATATTTTACGCATTTTATAAAAAAAATCACAAATTTCGTGCCTCAGACGACTATCGAGCACATTGGAAATTAATCTACAAAATTCGAAAAAATATTGTCTCAAAAAGGTTAGGCTACAGGGCAAACCGATAAACCCGATTGTCTTTGTTTTAGGCTCAAGTTATAGCTGACTAAATTGTCCACAGGAATTTTGCTCAAATTTATGATATCATTCTTTGTTTCCAAAATATCAAGCGCCAAAATAGAAAATTCGGAATAAATTGATTTTTTTTTCACTGTTTTGGCCGTAACTTTTTTCGTTTTTGACTTTCTCGAATAATTGTTTTTGCACCTTAAAGCTCTTATAAATACGCGTCTTTTGATTCTTTTTTGAATATCATATCTTTACTATTCTCAGAGATATAAGGGGATCGCACTTTTTCGTGAAATCGGAGCCTATACTGGAGTGAACGAAAAGACATTTCCTATGTCAAAACTAGCGTCCCGCCCCAGCGTAGCACGGGTTGGATCTATAAGTAACTGCACATAAATCTTTCGGAAAAAATTATGTAAATGACGGTGAAATCCGCATTAAAATCGGTTGAGTGGTTTAGGAGGAGTTAGCGGATGTATAACAGGCTGACGCGAAAAGCGACTTTTTTTTATACTATGTACAGAAGATAAATTGAATGCAAGGATTTAATTGTTATTGTTGCTAATTTGCTATATTTTACGCAAGCCATAATACAATATTATCTACGAATTTATTCACCTATAACTATTCATATCGCACCCCCGAATTGCTGGTTTTTCCTCAGAGGTGAACGAGGTAGCGAGCTTCATCATCATCATCATCTCAGCCGATGGACGTCCACTGCTGGACCCAGGCCTCCCTCAAGGATCGCCATAACGACCGGTCCTGCGCTGCCCTCATCCAACGTTTTCCCGCCGCCTTCACCAGGTCGTCGGTCCACCGTGTGAGCTTTCCGAGCTTTCTTAGCGAGCTTGTAAGCGAATAAAAAACCCACCGATAGTTCGCTCGCTGTTTTTTTTTTATTCATAATGGGTTTGCGCTTGGCTTCAGCTCACCTGATGGAAAGTGGAGATGAAGCCGAGAATGTAGCGCGCTTGCCCAGAAAAAGCCTATTTACTCTTCTTTAAAAAATATCACGTATATAAAATATCTGTATCACGTAATCATAAGGAAATTGAAGCTATTCTGTTGGTGGACGTTTTCTATTGAGTAAAGGCAGTGCAGGACCGGTCGTTGTGGCGATCCTTAGAGAACTTTATCGGCTGAGATGATGATGATGACGAAGTCGGGTGCGCAGGAGATAATAGGGTGCACAAGTGTGTAAAACCAAGTGCACAACCTCTTACTTCTGATCCCTGATCTCAGTGAACCGGAAAATACGTTAAATTCTGAAGGCATTTTGCTTTCTTTTTTTTACGAAAAGCATTTAAAGATCACAGGAAAAGTTAAGTTGGTTAAACATCAAGTAATTTTACCCGTATGATTTTAAGAGAAAGTTTATATTCCCCTTTTCGCTATCTGAGATTGAAATGTGTGATATTGTGCTTGAGGCCAAATATTTAAACCAGGTCACGCATTTAACTTTAGAAAGACATTGAATAAACAAAACAACGCTCATATTATACAACGTGTTAATGAATTAACGCAAAACTAGAGAGTAGTTTGTTTAGAATCGAGAGCAGAATCGAATTATCATGGTTTCAACATAGGTAATTTTTTTCAAAATATTAAATAATTTATTTGCAAAAAATAAAATTTACAGAACCCGATGACAACCCACCGCACGGGCACACTCACCCTACTTACTACCAAAACAAGATTATAAAAATGTATCCATGAGTATGTTAGCGCTTTCTTTCAGTGCTGAAATGATAACAAATCATTTTTGTCTCAAAACTTAAAATGCGAATAACTTTAAATTTTAACTATCAAAATAATGAAATTATTTTTGCATTCTAATTATTTTGTTATAAATCAGTTGGGGTGTATGAGGTTTTGCGCTAATTCATTAACACGTTGTATATTATTCTTGTGTATACATAATTATAAGCAATATAATTTGCTTTCTCGGAAACGGACCAGAAGGTTTGGATGACATTTTTAATTTAGATAATTATGAGAAAATCAGTTTAGAAAAAAATTCCGAACGATGCTCAAGTAGGTATTTTAAAATGCGTGAAACAGTCATGAGCAAAATGATGTAAATAAATCCCAATAATTGTCTTAACTTCTGTAGAAATAAAGGCATATTATTTATTCGTACCATATTATAGAATCTGACTTGCCATCACGGTTAAGATATTTCCCTAGGTACGCATCGTTAATTTAGAAATTATAATATTAAAATAAGAGTGTTTTTACTATTATATTCATTTAAATAAAAATAATAAGATTAGTAATTATTATTATGAGGAAACTTTTTTATTGGGATTTAGTTAAAAAACATTGTTCGGAACCGTTCTAATAGTTCGACTACTGGTTAGAACCAGATAAGGTTGGGTTTGGCTAAGTTAGGTTTCCAAACCACGTGTTAAAGGTCCTGAAAATCTAACTACCTACATAAGACAAAAAGATCTCATTCGTTTATCATTTTCATTCATACTAATTACTAATAAACTTACTTGTAAAACATCATTTTACTCTAGCTATATTAACATAGAGTTAATAAGGCTTAATTAAATTAATTATTTATTTGATATAATTTTTTTTATATCAAATTAAATAAATTTGAAATTAATTATTTGATATAAATGTTAAAATACCTGAATACGATGATTATATCTATCGGCGATGATGTACTGCCCAATTCGGTTGACAGCAACACCGGCAAGGCAATCAAACTCGCCTTCACCGCTTCCGTACTGACCGAACTCTTTCATGAATATGCCATTTGAGTCAAACACCTGGGAAAGAAGGTAAACGTACATTTAAAAACAAGATATAAACCTTTATAAGGAATAGTATTCCATTTATTTGTGTAAAATGGGCAATAAATTAAATAAATGCACGGATGAGTAAGGATAGACCTATAGATATAAATACTTAAACTAGGTCTTTGGTCTTACACCAAGTTGAGAATTGAAAAAATTTCCTATAAAACGTGAAAAAGTCTCAAAAATACTGACTATTTTATAGATGGCCAAACTGATACCACAGAATAGGTAATAGTAGTATATAGTTCTACATACTGATACTAAGTAAGTAAAACGATGACGAAATGACTTTAAAAAACCATAAAGTTATTATACCTGTATGTAAAAAACACATTAAAAGACAGTGTTTATTTATTCTAGTACATCGTCATGATATTGTATATCGTTGTCTAGTCATCATAATACAAGTCCAGGCTAGATTCTGGTACTTTAAATGTGACTAGATAATTTGTGTGACATTGTCCAAGATATTTATTTATTTATATCAAATGTATTAAAATATGAACATTTTTATTTAGTTCTCAATAAGAAGCGTATTTTGAATCATCAAGGCCTTGACTCCCAGCGGCTATAAATGACAATTTCGAAACTGGTGACTTTGGTCCTTTGGACCTTACCTACCATATGAAATACATTAGGCCGGAATCGCTTGGAATCACGTTATATATTATCATTTATCACCTACTTAGCTTAAGTCGTCATAATACAAATATCATATTCGATACGATGACTTTTTACAAAAGGTTTAGTAAGTTCTCTCATGATATTTTCCTTCCCCTTCAAAGAAACTTCTAACGGAAATAAACAAAACAGATTTAGATTCAAGACAAAAGTTTACAGAACAGAAGTTAATTGATAAAGTTGGCTGCAATTCGGACAATCTGTTTTGAATTCATGACACGCTTAATGTTGGCACAAGGTCAACAACGTGAACTATTTCCGCAATTTAGTAAACATTTCTACAGCTGTTAATGTACCTATCCGACGAATGTATTCCAAAAACAACATCGAATAATATTGAACTAAAACATGGAAAATATTCTGCGTTGCTTTGGCAACACGACTGGAGTTTCCTGCCTTGTGTTTTATTCTTAATCCAAGCTCAAGTTCACATCCTTAGATTTACCTATTCTAAAGCAATGATGTCAGTAAATACCTGAACTCTATGGTTGGATGAATCGGCCACGACCATAGTATTGTCGGGACCGACAGCGATGCCACGAGGCCATGTAAAACTGCCGGGTTCGCTCCCCCGACTCCCCACGCTGAATTGTAAACGGCGTTTCTGCAGATATTGGCTCCTAGGGGAGGAACCGGCTGCTGCGAAACCTAAGAGCAAACAAATGTAATTAGAACAAAGAATAAATGGTACGAGACACACCTGAAATCCATAAGCTTCAAACCTATATACACGCCACTCTCGGTTTTATCTCTAACCTGCTACCGCTGCTGTAGCCGCCGTAGGGGAGATGGGGGAGCCTGCCGCGTTTTTTGAATCGTCATCAGAACTGGCAAGCTCGTTAGCTGAACGCAAGGGCAGCCCGAGAGACAGGCGACGCGACGTACTCGACGACGTGCCGCTCGTATCACGCTCTTTGCCCCTCGATCCATACTTATTCTTCAAATATCTGGCCCAAGAACTCAAAGCCGCACCATCTTTCTCGCCACCAGGCGCAATGCGCTCGGGGGAACTTTCTCTAGATTTAAGTGCATGGGATGAACGACTGCGAGATAATTCGGTTCCACCAGTGCCGGCACCATATCGGGCCGCAAGATACGCCGATGGAGACGCTGTAGTTGGAGATACAGGCTCGTCTTGATCATCGTCGTCTCCTACACCGAAGCCAGTGTGACTGCTCTTGCTCCTAGCCAAACGGTTTCGTCGCTCTTTCAACGCGAGGTATCTCGATCGAGCTGTAGGATATTTAGACTCATCATCTAAAGAAGATGTATTTTCTTCTTCTCTTGGTTTGCTACCATAACGGTTGCTATACGAAGAAGAAGTACTGGTGCCGTAACGAGATGTAGGTTTTTCTTCTTCTTCAGTCTGGGATGTTTGTCTGGTTCGGTAGCGTGGTTGGGCAGGCGTTTCTTTAGGCTTGCTTTCATGAGTATCATTGCGAGCGTTTGTGCTGCGTGCGAGTAGTGGACCTATGTCGGTTCGAGCCATCGCCTGGCTCTCGGGCTTTCTTTGCGAAGCAGGCTCCTCTTCGCTCTCCTCTGACGAGTCGGTCTCTTCTTCGGAGCTCGTGTCGGAGTCTTCGTGTGCCGGCTCGGCGGGCGCCGGGGCGGGCGTCGGTCGCTGAGCACCAACGAATCGACTCTGAACCCGTTGTGCGCCGCCGGCTGTTCCATTCGTCGTAACAGCTGCTGGTCGGTCGCTGCCTGCGGAAATAAAACGAGTTGCAGGTATTGGTGGGAGCCCTTCCGTGCTATATTTCGCTTTTAATTCTGCGATTGATAGTATCGCACCTGTGTGTTTTACCGCCGAGCCGGAACTTTCAGTCGAAGCGCTAGATTCAGTGCTGGCGGCGCGAGCAGCTGGACGGTGAGGAGTTGTTTCAGTTGCTGAAGGCCTCCTAGCAGCTACTGTTGGCTTTGGTACTGCTGGGGTAGCAGCTGCCTTACGCTCGTTGCGAGTTCGTTGCAGAGATCCAACAGATTCATCGGATTCACCATCACTGGATGCCTGAGAAATACATTGAAATTCGAATTGGACACCAAAACGGTAGTTACATTGTTGTATTGTGTTCTGTGTAAAAGGGGTTAAAAGTGGAGTGTATCTATAATGGAATGCCGTTAGTTGTTGCGTTTTTCTTGTTAGTATCGATGATTTTTTTTCCTAGATTCTAATTTGTACTGCTGCTGCAATTTTTCACTCTCTCTCCTCCTCCCAACTCACCTCCCGAGCTGGAGTGGGTGGTTTACGAGTTATTGAGCTTCGTTCTTCTTCTGCACTGCGCTGTGCTGCTGTTCTGTCAGGCTCTTGCGATGAAGCTGCTCCAGCGGCTTTGTTTTGTCTTTTGAATCGTGATATTTCATCGTCTTCACTCTGCTGCCTCTGCGCTGGCTGCGGTCGGCGCTGCGGCTGAGGTACTGGCTGAATTGGTTTTGGTGGAGGTGGGGGCTCCTTTTTCTCCTTCTTTTTCCCGCTGTCCACGTCGAAAATCCTCTGCATAACACGAGGACAGTCACTCAGTCGGAATATTCCACTGAGAGGACCTCGAGTGGCATCTTCGGTGTCAGTAACCTTTTCTTTCTCCTTTTTATCTTCCTTGACAACGCGGCTGGGTTGTTCCGAATCGGAATCATTATCTTGATGACTCCTTACGAAACGAGAACGGAATCTGCGTGATGGCCTATGCTCGGATTCGTAGCCACTGTAGTCTTCTGTACCATATTCCCTTGAAGCCTTTTCTGGTGGAGGAGGTCGGCGTTCACCAAATTTGCGTCCGCCTAGTAAGGGTTCATCATTTTCATAATAACCTTTAGCTTCTTCTTGTTGACGGAACTGTGTTGCTAGACGGTGGTCACTCTTAGACCTTGTCAAACCTTGACTTTGAGGCAATGCTGTCGAGCCGTATGTGCCAGGCTGGGTGATGTTTAGTTCTCCATAGCTAGCAACATGCATCACAAGCTGATTAGGGTCATGGGTCATAATGAATCTTATCCTACGATTATAATCTCCGGCCTCATATTCGAAGTTTCTCAAAAACTCAACAGTCCTCAAGAATATTTCTTTGGTGTCCACTAATTCAGTATCTTCCCATTCAACGTCATCGTTCATGTATTTATCAGCGACATCACAATTACTTTGTATGTTATTCAACTCTAACTCTAGATTATCTTTAAGGTGCGTTAGATTTCTAAGTTCTGTTGCTAAATACCGGTCAACTTCGTTTCTCAAGAAATCGGTTCTATCTTTCAAAGCTTTCGTTAGCCTTTTATTGATTTCTTCGATTTCTCCGGCGACTGAACCGCAGTTTGTCTGAAGGCTATTTGTGTTGCGTTCAACAACAGCTAATATGTCTTGAAGCCTATTAACACCACGACGTATTTGGTTGTTGATTCGTGAAATTTCTCTACGAAGGACTTCCATATGTGCCGATTTGCAGTCTTCACAGACTTTCTTATCGCAATGAGCACAGGGTGCACAATACGCTTTTTCAGAACAAACGTTGCATCTCTCCATGACCTGCCCAGCTGTTGGATCTGGGAGTTCGCCAGCGATTTGAGCGTGAAGCTCTAAAAATCGCTGGAGTGTGACGTTTGTGGGGAATCCCTGTACCCCTTGGTACGGGATCCGATGTTCTGCTCTGCATTCTGGACATTTGACCTGCAAAGAAAAGAAAGTAATTAGCTTCTGAATTTAACTTTATCTTTGCTCCCAAGAAATAATTATTTCAAAGAAGTAAATCTTTAAAAAATTGTAGAGCAGCTATAATAATATTACAAAAGCTAAGCTTCAATTTTAACACTTTAGAGCTAATCAACATAAAAATAAAGTAAACATTAATGTTGCTAAATATTTTATGCAAACATCGTTATGCGTAGTATCAGTTTTCTGGCAGCATTTCTGTAATAAAGTAGTGATATTTTTTGAATAAAACAACACAGAAGATTATAATTATTTCGATCCTCGTCATCTAAATACGCTTGAACATTATGATGATGGTGACATTAAGTTATAATACACACTTGGTATTTAAAATTGTGGTTACAAATGGTGCTTGAACTTGATATAATTCTTTATGGTGGTGAGAACTTTGTTATCAAAATACAACTTATAGACTTACCTGTCTCCTAACGTAGTCGACAAGTCCATCCATACACGGCTCCATACAGAAGCTGTGCTGGCATGGCAGCAGCTTTGGATTTCGGTACCGGTCTAAGCAGACGCAGCACGTCAGCAATGATTCGAACTTCTCCATCTTTTATTTGGCTGCTTTACGTATCTGTGAAAGAAAATTTTTATTGAGAATGGAAAACTATATAATTTGCGCTGGCAACAAAAGTTTTATTTTTAGGGTTCCGTACCCAAAGAGTGAAAACGGGACCCTATTCATAAGCCTACACTGTCCGTCCGTAACAAATAATAAGAATTTAGGGGGCTCCTCATACAAGAAACTAGATTTTATCAACCTTTTTTCTTCTCGCTCTATCGTAAACACGGTAATATACAAAAGCGTCAAACTTTATGAGATTATAGAGGAAGCTCTACAGTATAACAAAAAATAATAAAAACCGGCCAAGTGTGTATCGGTCTCATGCTAAAGGTCCCGGAGATAACAACACTTTTTTGTATGTTAATATGTTGTGTAGTTGTTTGGTATGGAACCCTCGGGGCGCGAGTAGCCCGACTCACACTTGACCGTTTTTATTTAAAGATATTTTTACACGTAAATGCTATAAAACCCTTTTTTATATTGTGGGATTCTACTTAATCTGACTGCTATAACTATTAATTCTGCAAGCACTGGCATAATCTTCCGTCTCTGTTTTCATTTCATATGCCTCTCAAATAAACATATTCCAACACACTGTAATCTACAAGACATTTAACAATAACATAACGTTCTAGCAAACATAAACAACCTTCTGATACGAATATACGCTCTAGAGTTCTGATAACGGCGATGTTGCTTCGAACGTATTTCCTTTAGAGATAAGGTTTAGCATTTTTATCCTCTCCTGTAAAGGGAAAGTACCTAAATAAAAATTTTGTGATAAAGTGAGGACAACTTTTACTATGTAACATTTAAATAGCAAAAATAATATTTGCTGTAACATAGTGCCCCGCGTATCAGTCGTGCACAAACTTGACTATACACGAGTAAAAAAGATTTCTTGAAATAAAAAAATTAAGTTTTCTTCGATATATATGAGAGCGCCATATTCTTGGTTCATTGCAATTTGCTTTCAGCAAGACAACTCATATACAGGGTGAAATTGATATCATTAGCATCCTTTTAAACTAAGATTCTACCCATCAAACTGAACAACTTTTACTATGGGAGCAAACCGATCGGAGCAACAAAAAACTCTGCTATTCCATATTAAACTGCAATGCCTACTCGACTCAAATGTATGCAACAGCTGATGTTTTAGTTGCTCCGATCGGTTTGCTCCCATAGTAAAAGTTGTTCAGTTTGATGGGTAGACTCTTAGTGTGGAGCGTGGACTGTAAGTAGGGGTTTCTTTCTTCTCAATAAAAATGCCGATGAAATCTTCGAAATGTGAGCCAGGCTGGAGGGTGGGGTAGAGAGGGCTAGTGGTCGCAGAGAGTCTTCTTGCTTCAAGATGTTTTCTTCTCGAGTGCTGGATCCGGAATGAATCTGCGCCGAATCGGCGCTTCTTATATATGATTTTCGAGCGACCACTCCCCTTCACCCCGCACTCTTCCCCTGTACTCAAATCTCTTTATTTTCATGTTAAACTTACATTCTACGGTAACAAAATAATGTTAATTACTTACATACTTAGTTTCTAATATCTAAACATGTCATTCGCATCGTCCGCCGGCGCAAAACAGAGTGAGGAGCGCGCGCGAAAGATTTCAATATTTATATGACCCCGTCCCCCGCTTCCTCACACCGCGGATTCGCGGGAGTCGGGGCCCCCCTCGCTCGCCTGTATGCGCCGACAGGGACAGATGCACTGTCTCTTTCTAACGTTGATTTCTCTTAAGTTCCTCCCCTTGTAATGAGATACTAAGTCTAATCAGAGTAAATTCTAACTGGAATTATGTAAGCTAATCGTGTTATTTACTTTAAAATCTGATGAAACTATGTGCTAATTTAACTAGGGAAATGTGTACCTATCTAGCTGGGGTAGGAATCTCAAGGGAAATCACTTAAGGAATGAAATACAAGCCCTATTCTAACTATTTACATAACTTATGTCCTAGGCCCTAATCCTAATAAGGAATTACGACTTTATTAAAATAGAAACTTATCCTATAACTAAAACAATACAAAACAATGCAAAGTAAAGTAAATTGAGATAAAAACTATGTACAAATGGTCGATTCATATTCTGTCGTGCACATTTCTCCCGCCGTCGCAGCTCTGCGATCCAACAGGTAGCACGACGATCCTCTTGGTCGGTCTTCGGAGGATGTGCCCGTTGCTGGTCTCGACGTCCACGATCCTCACCTCGCCGTCTCGCCCTGGGTAGACTGCGATGATGCGTCCTCTCGGCCATGTGTTGCGCGGCAGGTTGGGGTCGCAGATGAGCACCAGGTCGCCGACAGCGGGTGGCGCGCCGGTCGTGCGAGGCTCCCGCCGGTGTTGGAGTAGCGGCTGGTACTCCTTGACCCAGCGGCTCCAGAACATGTCTGCCAGGCGTTGTGCGCGCCGCCAGTGCTTGCGCGCGGTGAGGTCGTCTGCGGTGAACTCGCCAGGTGGTGGGACGTGCGAGTTGGGTCCCAACAGGATGTGGTTGGGTGTGAGCGCCTCCGGTTGCTCGGTGTCACCGCCCCGTGTGTCAGTGGGCGGAGGTTTATTGCGTTTGCCTCGGCGGCGTGCGTGGTGAGATGCACGCGCCAGAGGCAGGTTACCGGTGGCCCGGGAGGCGGGCTTCGCTCTACTCGGCTTGCATCGTCGACAGCGCTTGATGACGTCACGCACTGTCGGTCGTATCTTCACTATCCATGTTCTTTCTCGTAGCTCGTTCACTACGGTCTCGATACCGCCGTGGTGTAGCCGCTCGTGTACGTGTTGTATGTACAGTCGCGTAAAAAGATGTTTCCCGTCGAGTACAGCCGGGCTCGCAGTCTCTTCGTCGATGTCAGGCGAAGCGTGGATTCTTCCCTTGAGTCGCAGAAGTCCATCTTCGCCGACCGCTACTGATAGCGCCGATAGTCTGTCTCCAGGCTGAGGCGCTGCGCAGCTCCTTACTCGACGTAATTCTTCGGAAAAACAATCTTCTTGTACCGCTTTCCACCACAGTTTCTCGGCGCGAATGAGATAGTGCGCTTCGATTCCGATGATGTTGCTATCTCTTTTCTTCACGTGCGTCGTCTCGTTCTTGCGTGCTTTCTTATCAGTCTTCTTATCGGAGTCGTTTTTCTTGTTTTCTCTCGTTCGTTTGCGGTTCGATGCACTTTTCTTTCTTCTGCACAGATCGACGAACTGTAGTACGCGCGCTGTAGCTCGTAGCAAACGTGAAAACGAGGAAAAACGCTCGACTTGAGGAAGGTGAGCGTGGTCAGGTCGCTGGTGGGTGACGCTGACGTGACCTGTCTCCCTTTCTTCTGTCTTCTGTACTTCTTTCTTGGTCTCTTCGATGTTTCGAGTGTTCGACTTCAGATCGATACAGTCCGTCGTCGCGTCACGTAAGATTTCTTGTGTTTTCTCTGTCTCTCTCCCGCCGATAGCGACGGTGGCGACACGCGGGTTGGCGGCGAACTGCTGTACTGTCGATCTTGTCTCGAAGCGTCCGTCGGGCAAGCTGCAGCTTGTTTTTTCTGTTATTTTCATAACCGGCTGCTCGGGAACGCTCTTCTCTGTCCGTTTTTCTACTCCGATCGATTCCAACTTGAAATAGTTCGTAATTCTCTCTACGTTGTCTTCGTTGTTTCGAACGATGGTTAGATGTCCGCAGAAGGTTTCTGGATACGTCATGGATGAGCGGCAGCCGTGAAGAACCCATCCCAACTTCGTGTACGATGCGACGGGTTTGTCTTTCCGTCCCGCTCGCACCGCGCCTGAGATAATTAAATCCCAGTTGTCTTGCCCGATGAGTAGCTTCGGATGCGCCTCTTCGTATACCAGCTCGTCTCGAATTTGATTCAGGTGCGGGCAATCTTCGATGTCTCTTCTGCCGACCCTCTGAGAAGCGAAGTCGAGCTCTCGCACGGTGCGCACGTCGCGTAGCTCGCATGTCTCGATTGCGTATTTCCCGCGGATTTTCAGGTCGACGCGCTTGCTTTTCGGGTACTGTAGTTCCTTCCCGGTCACACCTCGGACGTTCATTGGATCGGTGGGCCCGTCGACGTTGAGTTCTTGTGCGATTTTCTCGTCGATGATGGTGATTGTAGAGCCCTCGTCGAGTAGCGCGAACGTTTCTACTTCATTTCCGTTGGCTGCGGTGAGAACTACAGGAACGATTTTCAAATAAGCGCGCCGTGCGGTGCCGTTGCTCGCAGTTTTGTTCGTGTCTTCGTACGTAGAGCCGACTTTTTCGCGATGCGGCGGCTCTTGTGTGCGACGCGGTGGTTCTTCGCTACGTGGTTCTTCGATCTTCGGTCTTGACTGATGAAGAAGCTTGTGATGCGATATGGTGCAGCCCTGATGACCACATACCTTGGCTCTGCAGTCGGCGTGGCGGTGGTTGTTGCGCAGGCAGCGGAAACAAACACGACTTTTCTTCACTATCTCCCACCGCTCGTCCGTGCTGGCAGCTACGAATTTCTTGCAGTCAGGTAGGTTGTGTGGTCCGTTGCAGGCTGGGCAGCGTAGCGTGTTCACGTTGAATGTTCTTTCTTGTCTTTTCTTCGATTTTTCTTCTGTGACGGTCTCAAGTGAAGCGTAGGCGCCGCATTTGTCTGCTTCTTCGTTCAGGAAGGTGGCCAGTCGCTTCAGCTCAGGAACGTCTTCTTTGTTTCGGGCGGCGAAGTCGAACCATTTGCTTCTGATGATTGGAGACAATTTTTCAATCACGTTTCGCGCCATTTCGGGATTGTACAGGTAATGGATTTTCTTCAGTGCTTCTACGGTCGCGACGATGTTCGCTATCTTGTTAGCGAACACGATGAGATCGCGTGGGTTGTCTCCTATCTTCTGAAGTGTTCTGATCTTCTCCATTTCGCCCATGACGATAGCCTCAGGGCGACCGAATCTTCTCTCGAGCGTGGCGATGATGACGCTCGGCTCCGGGTTGGATAGGAGCAGGCTCTGGACCGCTTCTAGCGCGATGCCTCGGAGACTTTTTCTTAATCTTGCTATGTTTTCGGTGTCGGAGAATCCTCTTGCCGTGTCTTCGTACGCCGCTTTGAATGGCAGCCACGCGTTCGATTGTCCGTTGAAGATGGGTAATTCTTGAATGTATTTCGGCGCCTCCCTCGTAACAAATCTCATGGCCTGGGTGATGGCCGCCGCCAGTTCAGAGATGTCTTGACGCGCAGGCTGGGGCTCTTCCTTGCCCTGTTGATCACCGCGGTGATCGCCCTGTCCTCGTCCATCCTTTCGTGGCGCTTCCCGCTGCGTGCGGGGCGGGGGTGACGTCGCTCTTCTTTCTTCTTCTTGTTTCTTCAACCATTCTTCGACTCGAACGGAGGATTCTTCTTTTTCTTGATTCTCTTCTTCTTCTTCTTCTTCATCAGACGACTCCATCGTTGCCTGGATCTTCGTTAGTCGAAGTCGTGCTATTTCTCTGTCCAGCTCCGCCAGGCGCTCCTTGGCCTCCAGCTCCGCGAGGAGTTTCTTGCGGGAGGCGGTAGAACGACGTGACGGTGCTCTTGACGGCGCTTTCGACGGCGGCTTCATAGTTTCTTGTGACGACGTAGCGGCGGTGCCCGACGACGTCGTGTTTGTTGCCGTCGTGGTGGTTCCGGACCCGGTGGCGCTTGACTCGGCGCTCGTGGTGGGGTTCGACGCGTTCCGCGACGTGGTCTGCGACCCGTCGCCCTCTCTACCAGACTGGCTGCGTGTGGTAATCGGCATCTTCGATTCTTCAAAAATCTCTTCACAGGAGCTCTTCGATTTCACCGATTCTTCTTATTCGGCTACCGGAGGACCAAAATGTGGAGCGTGGACTGTAAGTAGGGGTTTCTTTCTTCTCAATAAAAATGCCGATGAAATCTTCGAAATGTGAGCCAGGCTGGAGGGTGGGGTAGAGAGGGCTAGTGGTCTCAGAGAGTCTTCTTGCTTCAAGATGTTTTCTTCTCGAGTGCTGGATCCGGAATGAATCTGCGCCGAATCGGCGCTTCTTATATATGATTTTCGAGCGACCACTCCCCTTCACCCCGCACTCTTCCCCTGTACTCAAATCTCTTTATTTTCATGTTAAACTTACATTCTACGGTAACAAAATAATGTTAATTACTTACATACTTAGTTTCTAATATCTAAACATGTCATTCGCATCGTCCGCCGGCGCAAAACAGAGTGAGGAGCGCGCGCGAAAGATTTCAATATTTATATGACCCCGTCCCCCGCTTCCTCACACCGCGGATTCGCGGGAGTCGGGGCCCCCCTCGCTCGCCTGTATGCGCCGACAGGGACAGATGCACTGTCTCTTTCTAACGTTGATTTCTCTTAAGTTCCTCCCCTTGTAATGAGATACTAAGTCTAATCAGAGTAAATTCTAACTGGAATTATGTAAGCTAATCGTGTTATTTACTTTAAAATCTGATGAAACTATGTGCTAATTTAACTAGGGAAATGTGTACCTATCTAGCTGGGGTAGGAATCTCAAGGGAAATCACTTAAGGAATGAAATACAAGCCCTATTCTAACTATTTACATAACTTATGTCCTAGGCCCTAATCCTAATAAGGAATTACGACTTTATTAAAATAGAAACTTATCCTATAACTAAAACAATACAAAACAATGCAAAGTAAAGTAAATTGAGATAAAAACTATGTACAAATGGTCGATTCATATTCTGTCGTGCACACTTAGTTTAAAAGGATGCTAATGATATCAATTTCACCCTATATATCGAAGAAAACGTAATTTTCTTATTTCAAGTAATCTTTTTACCTGTGTAGTAGCATAGAGTAAATAAATTATGTAGTAGCCTCTCCTTCCGTGGCTGTCAGGGGGCGATCAGTTTTGTACCACTTTTGTACCTAGTTTTTAGGAGCTAATTTACGATTTTGTATCAATACTGGATTTTCTGTAAAGGAAAACATAATGGAAAAAGCTGTATGCTTCAATTTCGATGCGTTTTTGTGTTCGCTTTTCGTTAAAAGTGGCGACGGGCTTACAGCATTTCAAGCTGATCGGAGTTTGAGCATTGCTGATGAAATGCGATCGTTTTGATCATCCTCTCGAGTACAATTATAATTGTGAGCAAAGTTATGCTACGTTACCACCATGGTTTTTGGAATACGAAAGTAAAAATGCCTAAAAGAATCGTATTATGCGTCAAAACACTAAGCTGTTTACAAAAAAAAAAACGGCCAAGTACGAGTCGGGACTCGGGCAACTAGTGTTCCGTACTACCAGTTATTTAACATGGTTCATTTATACCAACCACTATACATTGACACTTACTTAGTATGTGGTCAAATAGTAACTGAAGATCATTTTACACTGGACATTCTGGTGTTAGTTTTTTGGGTATAGAAAAAAAACTATCTAAGTTAGAGCCACCCTGATAATTTTCTCGCCATCTACACGTTATTTTTGATGTTCATAATTTTTTTCAGATCTTATACGGCTATATTTTTTGAAATAGAGGTGGGGACAGCAATTTCTCAGATTGAATTGAAAATTTTGTTAAACAAAGTTTTTATAAAAAATCTGAAAAGTATATTTTTAGACTAATATTTTTTTTAAGATTTCAATTGATACCCCACACCATAGGGAAGAAAAATTTTTTATTTACCCTTTCTTATTCCCTGCATAGCCCCCCAATATAAAAATTTGTTTTTTTTTACTTCAATTATGATATTGGACCACCAATTTCTATATCTGTACCGAGTTTCAACTTCCTATGTCTTACGGTCTCTGAGAAAAATGCCTGTGACAGACGGACGGACGGATGGACAGACACCGAGCTGATTCCATAAGTGTTCCGTTTTTCCAATTTTGGTACGGAACACTAATAAAGATTTCCACGTGCTGATTATGCAATGATTATTGACTTCACCTACTTAAAGCGTATCCCTTATCCTTCTAAAGGTATTCTCCGGATAAAAATAGCAGACAATAATAAATTATTCACACGATCTCCGAAATACACTAAACTAACTATGGCAATACACACATTTATTCAGGAGCCGTGTGAAATGCCAGACGGTGTTTCTATTTATAATCCCCCGGATCTTAGTGGATTCTGCTACACCTCACCGGAGTGAGTCGAACGAAACCCTAGGTTTGCGCTAAATGTTGGAGTTAAAGTTTTAGTGTGAGGGTAAGCTAGTTCGAAAAAAAAGTTACATCAACAAAGCGAGTCCGAAATGCGAAACAATCAGTTGACACTGATTGTTTTTTAGTGAGACGACATTGCAACTCAAAAACTAATGCAGCAGTTGTAAGAAACGTTAATAAGAATGCATAATTATTTGAAAAAATTTACAAACAATGTTTAGTTTTGATAAATTAACAACACGGTTTTGCGTTCAATTTACTTTCAATGTCAATTTATTTATTTGCACATCATAATGTTAAAAAGTCACTGTCATGTCACTTTGTTAACACCTTGTACAAGTTTTTGCTACCATACCAGGATTACCAGGTTTTATTCTTTTAAAACTACCTACAAAATAAAATCCAGATATAATCTCAGGAAGGTGGCATAGGTATTGTCTATAACGACCTCGTAAAATGTAAAAAACTGCTTTCAAAACTTTTTTTTCGTTCTTTTGGTTATTTGCCTTTATCAATGCCGATAAAATTACTTTCCAGTGTGACCGCTTTTGTTATTTGACCCATTTTGTAAGCCTTTGATAGTGTGTTCCTGTAAAAATGTTTGTTCTCAAACTGGTTTTTACATAAACAACAAGGGATTGATGAAATTCGACTGAATAGAAAATTAGAAATACATGAATGATACTCGTAAAGTGAAGATGTCGTTGATGTAATAATTAAATGAGTAATTATACCATACTTAGAGAAAAATCATATAAGTAGTGCACAAAATAATCACGTGATGCGCTCGCCCATAGATTGTCCACTGGCCAAGCCGATAATTCCACGGGTGGCATGTAGGGGAAATGCACGTCTAGTTCTAGTATGATTTCCCTACTTGCGCGCGACTCGGCTTTTTTCCATACTACATGTGTGTAAATCGCGGGTTATGCTCTTCGAAAGGCGCGGGAACAGGAGTGAGATTTTTAAAAGTGACACATTTAAATCAGCCGTAGAAAATGTCAAAATTACTGGAGATGGGGTGGAGATTATGATTTATTCTATCATGATTTTGAACGTGTGACTTTCAAAAATCGCACTCCAGGTTATTTTCTAAGCACCGAAGGTGCGTCGCGCACGTGTAGAACGTACACGTGTGGAAAAAAGAGTGTTTTTAAAAGTGACACATTTAAATCAGCCGTAGAAAATGTCAAAATTACTGTAGATGGGATGGAGATTATGATTTATTCTATCATGATTTTGAACGTGTGACTTTCAAAAATAGCACTCCAGGTTATTTTCTAAGCACCGAAGGTGCGTCGCGCACATGTAGAGAAATCATACTAGAATTCGTTGAATGATCACACACACCGCCACGCCTTGTAGTAGTGTACCTATTGTAGTTGAGATTGTATAAGCTTTGTGTCTGTGGGGTATTTACTCATATATGCTGGTAACCATTTCACCAAAAAGATTATTTTAAGAGTAGGTGACTAGGTGACAAGTGAAATATTAATTACTTTTCATGTCATGTGTCGATACGTGAGTACGAGAAAGTTGAGTCATTGGATTTCGTAACAAAGTTGGCTGAGAAATGAAATATGAGTTAGGAAATTAGTTTAAGAAAACCTAGTTCTGCTATATTGATAATATTTTAAGATAAGCTGGGGTGAGATCATCATCATCATCAGCCTATTAACGTCCCACTGCAGGGCATGGCCTACCCTCAAGGAGGGTGTATGGGGATTAGTCCACCACGCGTGCCCAATGCGGATTAGTAGACTTCACATAAACATCAGAGTTTCCTCGTCAGCGTATGCAGATTTCTTCACTATGTTTTCCTTCACCGTTTGAGAGCAGTCGTTATTACGTGCATAAATTAGAAAAGCTCATTGGTAATGGTATGTTGTCCGTGCGGATTCGAACCCGGACCCCCATAATTGAGTGTCCACACCGTTCACTTAGTTGCTACCTTAAAAATAGGGAAGAACAGTCATCATCATCATCACCCTATCGTCGTCCACTGCTGAACATAGGCCTCTGTCAAGGCGCGCTACAAAACTCTGTCCTCAGCCTTCCTCATCCAGTCGCTCCCCGCTACCTTTTGTAGGTCATCTATCTACCGGGCAGCAGGGCGTCCCACACTACGTCCGCCAGTTCACTCTAGAACTCTGACTCCCCATCGATTGTCAATTCTTCGTCAGATATGCCACTTCAGCTTGCTAATTTTCTGAGCTATGTCAATCACTTTTAGTTCTCTTACGTATCACCTCATGCCTGACTTGATCTCTCAGAGAAACACCTGGCATAGCTCTTTTCGTAGCTCCTGTGATTACATTAAAATTGCAAGATAGGTGAATAGCCTCTAGCGCATGGACCGCATAAATTGAGCCCCCGTCGCCTAATTTACATAGAGCGGCATTGCGTGATAGAGAGACTTTTTTATTATAGGCGGGATAAAGGTACCACGTTGCCTTCGCGTGCTTAAAACTCATTGTACAAATCATTCAAAAAGAAAAAACAAATCACATGGCGTTACTTTTCACTCGTAAGTACATGAAAAGCAGATTCATTCTTCGAGTGCGTCATGCAAGAACGTCACTTATCTTTCACTATTTTAATTTAATCAAAGCATAGCTCGCTGAATGACTTTGAATGAAGAACAATGTTGTAACTATACACTATTCAGTGATCTGAATTCATTGTTATTTCCATCACTATTTTCCTATTCGATTCTATTTTCGAATGTTATTTCCTGTGAGATAAGAGTTGATGAGAGCAATATTTTTAGTTACGCCCCGTTTATCGGATGATATACGTCATCGGTTACGTCATTGGCTCGTAGTCGAAAAGATTGTAAATGCATTTTGTTTACAGTTGATTCAGTTTTGTTATGTTTTTTCTTGATACAATTAAACTGTAGTATTATTGTGTATTTTGATATCGTATCATATTGTATTTCTCGATTCTGTTTTATTCTGACAAGGATTTCGATCGTCGAAAACGCTCATTAGAAATCGTGAGTATTTTTTTGTTGATAATCTTAATGATCTATAATAATAATAATCTATAATATTCTATTTTAAAGATAATAATTATAGATATAGTTATTGTAGAGTTTTGTTATGTTATTATTTCTGAATATTATGCTTTATTTTAGAATATCTCTGACTATTCATGTAAGGTATATAGTGAGCACTTATGAATACAAATACAAATACAAATCATTTATTGCAACAATGCCATAAATGCCACACATGCCATAATGTATTGCCATATATTTTCACACGGCTACACATCAAGCTATAAGTACATAACCAGTATAAACGGCCACGCGACGTTATACGTGGTTCAACCTACGCGCGGCCAGCTTATGCTGGATATACAGGGTGTAACAAAACACCTTAGTAATACTTAAGGGGGTGCTCCAAACAATCAAACTGAACAACTTTCACTATGGAGCCAACTTCGAAATCGCGAAATAAAAATCTGATGTTTCATACAAAACTGCAATACCGGCTCGACTCAAATGAATGGGGGACAGCTGATTTTTTTTATTTTTTCTCAATGTCGATTTACTGATATTTCTGACCATTTATCTGGAAACACCGCCTACCTTTCTTCGTTTACCGTTTCCTCTACCCTAAGGTTGTATGGAAGAAATTGCTTCTTAGCGACAAGACTGCCTTATTTTGTGCTTTTTGTATTTTTTCTTCTCTGTATTTTACTGTTTTTATGTTATGGTGTAAAATAAAGTATATTTGATTGATTGATTGATTGTTGGCTCCATAGTGAAAGTTGTTCAGTTTGATGGTCTGAAGCACCTCCTTAAGTATTACTAGGGTGTTTTGTTACACCCTGTATAATAGTCTAGTTTCATCAATATCACAATCTAAAATCATAAGATGTTGATGACGCCAGAAGCGAAAGTTACAGCTAATTTAGACTGCGTATAATAGTTTGTTTATCTCTTCCTACGTGTGTATGGAATCACGTTTATTTTTATCAACTTTGGCAGACAAGCGGTTTTTTCATACAACGAACGTTTGCATCATTTTTCTTCGTATTTGGCCGTCGAATAAACAAAGAAAAATATGTTATTTTACGCAGAATTTTTGGATAAAAGAAATTATTTTTGTCAAGTCATTATTGTTTATTGCTGTAAAATGTGTTAGGTACATTAATAAGTGTACTTTTTATAAACAAATGCGTATATTTCTGACGACGGAATAAGAGAAGTCGGTTAAAAAACAGAAGACGATAAGTATAATAGTCCAAGATCCGACCGTAAAATTATGCACCTATTTCATAGGCAAACGAAATGTGATTCTAGTGTATGTTTACACAGGGGTTAATTTAACGCCGCCAAGTTGCCTAGAAAAATCCTGCCGCAAGTACCTTTTCCATTATGATGTTTGGCATAACTTTTTCCACCTGTCTATTAGGGAAGTAAATGAGGTGCTATCGGAAGGAGACTGATCTTAAATACTGAAAAACTAGGGTCACACCTCTCAGTTTGCCACAACTATACCAGGCCAAGGCCAGGCCAGGCCAGGCTGCCAGGTTAAAAAATGACTTCTTTGAACCTGGCAACCCTATAGTTCCGGCAGATTGAGAGATGGCAACCCTAGTTTTTCCAGTACTTTAGATCAGTCTCCTTCCGATGGCACCTCATTTAGGTACTTCCCTAACAGACACCAAAAATCATAATGGAATGGTACTTGAGGCAGGATTTTTCTAGGCAACTTGGCGGCGTAGAATTAACCCCTGTGTAAACAAACTCTAGAATAACATTTCGTTTGCCTATGAAATAGGTGCATAATTATACGGTCGGATCTCGGACTATAAGACAACATGAGTTGTGTGTTCCTACTCTTTTTAACTCCACGTACCTATTCGCTGCTTTTTATAACCGCCTTATGCTTACGACTTAATGCCCCGAAGGGTAGTTAAAGGTATTCTAATTATAAAATTTTCTGAAATATCCACAATTTTACTAGCAGTACCAAACTTTAGTTTAACTTCTTAAAAACTCATTGGAACATGTTGACCTAGGTGGAAATCGAAACGAAATGGCACGAGATGTATTTAAAAGGGTTTTTAATCAAATTTAATGATAATGGAACCACAAATTGGTGATACGTCATAGAGACAGAAGCTCGCTATTATTTAATTTAACCCTCATAATTTATTTACTCTGTGAGATTTGCTCGTATATCATTTCAACAAGAGAAATATGTTATTGTAAAGAATGACGTTAAAATATGATTATGGACATATTTCATTTCGGTACTCTTTCGTTTTGACCGTCTATAAAATAAAGAAGTTTAAAAAAATAAAACATTTTATCAAATAATTTATTATAGAACGGTAAAAGTTTGTTTAATTTATTTTAAAATTGTCTATGTGCGAAGTGGGTGTTGGGAACTGTCAAGTCGATCGCAGCGTACGCTATGGCAGTGAACTACTGACGGCGAAGCTGTGTGTAACAATTAAATAATCTGTGGCTGCGTCAGATTTGCTTGAATCTATGCAAATCCGCACACACATTCAATACTCAAATATCAAAAAGAGCTAATACTAATACTTAAAATTTTGCAGGGATGTTTAGGTGTTCACACAAAAAAGATTTTTCGCAATTCAACCCCCAAAGGTGTGAAAACGGTGGTGAATGTTTGTATGAGAATTTTGAAACAAAGAATGGGAATCCCAGCTAGCTAGGTATTATAACATTTTTAATATCGTCAATATTGCTCATTTATTTAGTTTTTACTTTATTTTAAATTAAAATAACAAACTTTATCCTAACATTTTATGTACAAATAATCCACGGGGCCGTAGTGCGCTAGATGGCGCTAGTGTCGTGCACACAGCCAATAGGCGATCACCATAATGTTATTATACCTGGCGATCACATTATTTAAAATAGACATGCATATACTGGGTGTTAGGGTAAACAGTTGCATTATTTTAAGGGGTGAACAATAACCCATGGGTACAAACCCATGATACTGAACAAATTCCTCTAAAAATCCTATAAGAAATTCGTAAAACAAAAATTAGACTTCCTATACTAAATTCAATCAGCTGATCGAACTTTTATATGAAAAGTCGATGTTTTTTTTACGAATTTCCTAATTTTTTTTAGAGAAAGTAGTTCAGTCTCATTGGTACAATCACTCCTTAAAGTAATTCAACTCCTAACACCCTGTACTACTAAAAACATAGACTGTGTCTGCGAGTGTGTATGTTTGTGTGCCTATAGTTTGTGTTTTTGAACCTAAACCAATGCAAAATTGAAATCGAAATCAAGTGAGATCGAGAATTAATTGATTTTCAGTGGGCTCTACTATCCAACGTAAATACAGGACCGTTCGAGATCCTGGTTACACATGAATTACAGTAACTAGATTAAACTACGTTTAACTAACACCTAAAGGTCAAGGTCACATGAAAGCTACAATCAGTGAAATGTGCTAGGAAAAATGATGAAGGATGTAGAAATTGGGTATTTGACTACATACAATATATTTTAATTTTATCTTCTTAATAAAAATAAGGTTAAAAATTACGCTAAACTCCCTTAGCCTGAATACTATTTTTAATAACAAGATAAACTTTAAAAAGTAATTATATGTTGATGACGTCATAACTCATTATTTAGTACAAATGCTCATACAAAGCGTACGTTTTGACGTCCGATAAAGAAGAGTAGCTGATTTGACTAGTTGTCAACTATTGGCATGAGTTTGTCAGTTCGTTAGAAATAAGAGTGAACCGAAAACGATATTTTACGCCTTTATACAGGGTGTTAGGGTAAACTGTTGCATTGTGATTTTTCCAATGATACTGAACAACTTTCCCTAAGAAACATGTAGGAAATTCACAAAAAAAAATTTGGGCTTTCCATACCAGACAAATGATCGAACGTTTAGTATGAAAAGTAAAAAAAAAACAAATAATTTATTTTTTAATATTTTATTTTTATTTTTATAGGTTTCTTTGAGAAAGTTGTTCAGTATCATGGGTGCAATAACCCCTTAAAGTAATGCAACTAGTTTACCCTAACACGCTGTAAAAAATTTTTATTGAACTGTGAACATAAAATTAATGTTGTTCAGTAATTTTTCGAGGAAGTGAATCATTCAGCATAAGCCAATTATAGGTAATGGAGAAAATTACTGAAACGAAAGATCCAGTTAATTTTGTTACTTATATTAATTATTCAGGATGTGAGGAACAGCCAGGCAACTACTGAAACGGTGAATTCAGAACATGAAACCGAACAACTTATACTATGGAGTCAATCTACAGAATGGAGAGAAATATCTGCAATGTTTCATACATTGTCGGGTAGGTACAGCAGATTATATGGAACAGCAGATTTTTTCTCAATAGGGGAGCGGACTGCATAAAATATATTTTAGTTTTATCTTCTTAATTAAAAAAATACATTTGAAAATAACGCTATACTCAAATTTTTAGTTTTTTTTTAAAGCTAGAATACTATTTTTAATAACATGATGAACTATAAAAAGTAATGAAATGTTGATGACGTCACTGGTTGGTATTTAGTACAATTTTTCATACATCGCGCACGTTTTGACGTTCGATTAAAAGTTGCTAATTTGACTAATTGTCCCGGACTGTCCGATCCCCTATTCCGGAAGATGGCTCCATAATTAAATGAGTTTGATGGTCTGAATTCACCATTTGAGTATTCGGTCAGAGGGTATTCTTAGCTGTCCCTTACATCCTTTATTATTATTTCTCAAGATGTAACTGACTGTTTGTTTGTTTTCATGAAAAATCGGTTAGAGGAAATGATAAATGGAAATTGATTTTTTTAAACACAAAAGTATTTCCTTGTTTACTATTGTTTTTTCAGTTTTTTATTAGTTGTGTTACAATAGTTTTGTTAATTGTGAAAATAATAAAGCAGTGATTATTGCAATAAACGACTTACCTGATCGCACTGAATGAAAAAGCAAATTTAATCCTATAGGCGTTAACGTTCACAATTCTTAGCTTTCTTTGTCTCTAAAAGCACTGTTAATAACGTCACGGTTAGCAGTTAATATTAAAAAACAAAGCGCATACTTACAGCAGAATTATTGGCACATTAAAAATAACACTTGGAAATTCAAAATCACACAAGCGGGACGAAAAAGGAAAAAAAACGTGGTTTTGGTAATATTTTTTTCACACTGGCAATTTACTTGTCATATTGTAGCAGCTTTGACGGCACTTTTTTTTGAAAATGGAACTTCCGACTAGAATGTATCACAGGCTTAAAGGTGCGTTCTAAAACGCTCTCCAGACAATACTGGCTGGGAATACGATCCCAGTGCGCGGGATTTTATTTTTGGACTGAATCGTGCGCGTGCGTCGCGTTCGGTAAAGATTTATTTTCCTCCCGTCACAGTTTACTTTTGGATGTGAAAAGGTCATTGGACAGATGAGGCGCGATTGTTTTCGATATAACGAAAGTTCTAATTAATCTGTTTCAATGTCAGTCGACGCCATTTTGTTTTTCACGTATTCGTTCTTTGCACATTTTTAAACTTCACAAGGTGATTGTAGTTTTCTTTGAGAATGAAAATGTAAAATATGTTTGCCGACGATGTTTCAGTAATAAAGCATAGCAAGTTTTTTTTACTTAAGAGTTCTTCCATCCCATGGTTGTCTGGAAGAAATTGCTTTTAGTGATAAGACCGCCATTTGTACCCTTACGTTCTTTTGATTCTGTTTTTGTTGCTGTATTTTTTTGGTGTGTAAATAAAGAATATTTACCTATGTTATGTTATGTTATAAAGGTAATAGGGTGCTGATGCTCGAAGTATAATGTAGAACCTCAAGCGTTATTTAAGTATAGCAGTAACCCCAATATAATGGCTTAGTCTGTATAACAGGACACTTGTACTCTGTTAAGCAGCTGATATAATGCCTTGTGGCCCATTATAATTCCAATATAATGCTACTATAATGCTTTATGGAGAAATGTGAACTAAATTAGAACCTTAGGCTGTATAACTTGTGCCCAAATAAGAGTTATATCGGTGTTAACAGCGCTGTTAACACCATCTTATACAGCCTTTAGTTTCCGTGTACACCAAAAGTGGTCTCTTATAATGCTACATCTGCCATTTGGGATACTATCAAACAAGCTGGAAGTATGCTAGTTGTTAGAGGCAATTTAAAGTCGCTCTACATTATGCTGCCAGTCGCATACAATTTGAAGTACATAGCTTCGTGAGCGAGTTATGTTTCAAGTTTAATAAGACGGTCTAGCGGCATACCCAATCTAGCTCAAGACCCACCCAAGCCCTATTCTTGCCCTTCATATTCAATTTTAGAAATAAAACAGAAATTTTCCAATTAAGTGTAATTGTATTTGTTTTAAAAATTACGATAAAATAAACACAAACATTTTTTTAGGAAAATAAAATGTTATCTGTTTTTTTTCTCAGTCTCGAAAATTTTATCATATTTCCATGAACTTTGTTTTTCATTAAACTAATTTAAACAAGCCGTATCGTTTGTTAGCTTTCGGCTATTTACAGCAATAAAATTATGATAATAGGTACCTTTATGTAGTCTGCTCTTTGTTGCTCGTAAATAACCAAGGAAATTGTATAGGTAATTACTTAAATTGAATTTAGCTTTTTGGTTCGCAATCCAGCTTATAGTTCGGTAACAGAATAGCTATAGATAAAAGTACAGATATACGTCATTAATTATTCGATATGGATTTTTTTTCATTTTTTTTTTTTCGAATTACTTATTTAGCAAAATCTTAAGACTCTCAATCTCAATACTGAAAAGCATAAAAGCAAGAAAACGAAAACAACCGAACATAGAAAAACCTCGTCCATTTTTTAAGTCGGTTAAAAAGACGGCACATGACTTATCATGTGCCGCCTTTTTAACCCTTTTTTTGTCCTAAGGGACAGGAGAGCGATTTTCGAAAGTCACACGTTCAAAATAATGATCGAATGATGCATAAATCTCCATACTTTGATAAGTTATAAAATCAAGATAGACAGTCGTTATGTCCATAAAAGGAAAGGGACGTAAGGGGAAATGTCCGTAAAAGTAAATGGACGTACTAGGAAATGTCCTTTCGGGGAAATGTCCGTTCGGGGAAATGGTCGAACAAGGAATTCGGGCGATGGACGTTCAGGGAAAAGGACGTAACTGACCTGATCCGTTTTTTGTTTATTTATGTTGTACAATAGTTATGTTGTGACCGCGTACCGGAAAGCGCAGCGTGGGTAGGCCCCTCACACGGTGGACTGACGACCTGGTGAAGGCGGCGGGAAAACGTTGGATGAGGGCAGCGCAGGACCGGTCGTTATGGCGATCCTTGGGGGAGGCCTATGTCCAGCAGTGGACGTGCATCGGCTGAGATGATGATGATGATGATGAATAGTTATGTTGTCTACGAGGTATTTCCTAACCTATTACCTGTCTACAAATAAATAGTCGCCCGACTGTCCTTTCCAATACAAATGCCAATGACTTCGTATAAATAAAGGGGTATGCGATTGCCAAAATTAAATGTGAGTGCTTTGATCGTACGACGGTGCGTGTTGGCCTATAAAATATGCGGTCACATGCTTTCTTTCGTTTTCATTTAAAATAGTTTAGATAGATTAGATTGATTTACGAACAGACTAAAAAAAGATGTTCCGTGTGTCCCCCGAATATGTAGAATGTTTGTGATTTTCTCGAAAAATGGACCAATTTTGATAACTACGAGCACGAGTTGAAATTTTTTGTGTTCCGCCAGGCCGCAGTAACGAGATAAGTAATTACACTTTTGCCGCATCGTAAGCAATGCACTTGCTTGATTTCTGCCACTCGCACTAGACGGCAACGTCGCATGCTATACGAAGTAATAAAAACGCTTCAGCGAGCTTTACTAGGTACATTTTTGCGGGTACAATCTGGCAGTAGATAATAAAAGAGTAAGAATTTATACAGCGTGTAACAATACACCCTAGTAATACTTAAGGGGGTGCTTCAGACCATCAAACTGAACAACTTTCACTATGAAGCTAACGAGAAAAATAAAAAATCTGTTGTCCCATACATTTTAGTCGAATCGGTACTGCAGTTTTGTATGGGACAGGTGATTTTTTGTTTCTCGATGTGGGCTCCATAGTGAAAGTTGTTCAGTTTGATGGTGGAAGCACCCCCTTAAGTATTACTAGGGTTTTCTGTTACACCCTGTATTTAAGTAACTAGTTATCTGTGGTTCCGCACCAAAATTGACAAAATGTTACACTTATGGAATCGCCTCGGTGTCTGTCCTTCCGTCCGTCACACGCGTTTTTCTCAGACACCGTTAGACATCAGGAAGCTGAAACTTGGCACAGTTATAGCAATTAATTTTAACTAAATTAAAAAAAAGGTAAACTTTTATGTTGGGTGGGCTAGGCAGTTTTGTCGAGTTATTAACAAAAATACACTTTTAGTGTTCCGTACCAAAATTGGCAAAACGGAACACTTATGAAATCAGCTCGGTGTCTGTCCGTCCGTCCGTCCGTCCGTCTGTCACAGGTATTTTTCTCAGAGACCGTAAGACATAGGAAGTTGAAACTCGGTACAGATATAGCAATTGCTGGTCCAATATCATAAATGAAGTAAAAAAAACATAATTTTTATATGGGGGGAAATTCGGGGAAGAAGAAAGGGTAAATAAAATAAAAAATGTTACCCTAGTGGGGTATCAATTGAAAGCTTATGAAAATACTAGTCTTAAAATATACTTTTCAATTTTTTTATAAAATATTTTCAAATCAGTCCGAGAAATTGCAGTCCCCACCTCTATTTTTAAAAATATAGCCGTATAAGTTCTGAAAAAAATAATGAACATCAGAAATAACGTGTAGATGAGGGGAAAATTATCAGGGTGGCTCTAACTTGGATAATTTTTTTTATACCCAAAAAACTAACACCAGTGCGATCAGTGTAAAATGATCTTCAGTTACTATGTGACCACATACTAAGTAAGTGTCAATTTATAGTGGTTTATCAATGACCCATGTTAAACAACTGGTAGTACGGAACACTAATTTTCCCGAGTCCCGACTCGTACTTGGCCGGTTTTTTCTTTAATATTGTGATGGTAGAATTTCTCAAAAGGTCTAAAGTATCAAAAACGTAGCCATTGTTTTTATTGACACAGATTTATCAATATTTGACCGCTTTAGAACAGGTCAATCCACGAACAGTACTAGTCATATAAGATTATTATACTACAACTAAATATTTGACGAATCAGATACCACTTAAAATATATACCGAGAGCATCTGCAAGCTAATTTGAACACCGATATTTAGGTCAAATGTAAATACTTCGGAAGCGTGTTTTATATAAGAACATACATAAACTCACGACTATAATCCCTGTCGGGTGATCAGAAAAATTTGCTAACTACTATCAAGCTCACTTTTATGCTAAAAGGTTATTTATTTCTTTTATTTATAATTAAGACTCTTGCTTGTGCGTTAGCACTGAATTTCCGCCAGTGTCAAGTAGTTTATGGAAGAATCTATCCCAATCTCAGGGATTGTTTTTGTTAAAGAACAAGAAGAGATTGAGGATTGCGGAGCCTCGTGGCAGGCAAAAATGCGACGCGCGAAACCACGCGAGACAAGTGCTCGGATCAGTTCCTGCAACATGAGTCGCTAGAAGGTTTTATTCAAGGTTTTATAAAGGAATGACGTGTCAAGTAATAAGACTAGACATCGTTTAAATATAGATAGGTATATGCGTTTAAACTACGAAAACGTGACATTAGAAACCTTATCCCTTAGTTAGATTCCTTGCTTCAGACGTGCTTCAGACTATGAGATCAACATTGAAATCGGTGGTCTAATCTAAAGCACCCCCTAAAAGTATGTGTGACCCATTTAAAGTTCCAACCTGTATAATTGTATGGACTTCGATATCGATTTGTTAGTATAGACTTCGATATCGATTTGTTTTGTGAACTTTAATATCGATTTGATTTGTACAAGACCCAAACGAGTTAATGAAGTCGGTTAAAATATTCTAGCACGTAACTTTTTTGATGGATCAAAATCATTTTGTTTTAAACTAGACGTTTAATGTTATGTTTATTTAATAATGTCCTTGTTTTTCTCTATTTTTATATGTAGGAACTTGTTGTCAGCATTTGACCATTAGTTTTTCTTTGTAGAGATCAAACTGTTACTTAGCTGCAATTTCTCCAAAAAGAAAATTAAAAAAAAATAGAACTAGTTACGTGCAGAATGGTCACTCCTTTCCTTGCCCTTTTCTTAGTTCAGATTATATATCATTGGCTCTGTATCTTATCTTTTTTCACTTGTACATGCTACATTGTACCTAGTAGCTGTAGTTGTTACAAATAAATAAAATAAAAAGTAAAACAAATAAAAGACATTACGTAAAAAAATGAAGATGCATTTTTACTTTATGCTCCTAAAAGGTGAAACACGATTAGAGAGCAATCCAGACAATTCTTTGTCCCAGAATAAATTCTCAAAGAAAATGTAAATGCTGCCAAGGTTTCAGAAACGAGGCGACTTTGAACTTGCGTGCAGTTTGAAATTTATTTCACTTTATTGTTTATTTTGGTCATTTGGGAACACAAAGGCATTTTGTTTAGATCAAGAGTGAAAACAAACTTCATACACTGATGAAGCGAAGCAGTCAAACATGTTCCTTAATAAAATAAATATTGAATTTCTTGGACATTGTCAAACAAATTATCTAGTCACATTTAAAACCGGAAGGGGTAACACTCGTTTATGTATGTACACACGGCGACACATCAAGTTACCCCAAAACCAAAATAAGCTAGCCGCGCAACGTTATACATTACTATGCCGACGCGCGGCCAGCTTATTTTGGTTTTGGGTAACCTGATAACCATAAAAATAAATATATAATAAAAAAACAAATAAGTAAATAAGTAATTAAATAAGTTATTTATTATCAATCACATACAGTTACTTTTCACATTATGAGACAAAATACAGTTCAATAAAAGGATATTTTAGTTTTAGTATATTTTAGTTTTAGGATGTTTTAGTTTTAGGATATTTTAGTTTTAGGATGTTTTAGATTTATTGTGACATTTTCTTTATAATAAAAAGTTTTTCCAATAAAAATAAAAAAAAGAGACGAAGACGAGAGAAAAAAGAAAAGTTCAATAAAAAGATTGACGCCGCCTGTAGGTAGAAAGGTTAGAAAAGGATACGATCAAATCGTTCCTGAACTCAAGCTGAATTCTGAATAAAATTTGAATCAATTGTGTGAATTTCATAATATTTCTCATTAGATAGTCCACTCGATCTTATATGCTAATATTATGATAATTGAAGAAAATGAAAAGACACACAATATCAGTTCAACTAATCCAAAGATATTCAGTAACGGCCAACAAATACCTCAGTGATTATATTCGATGAAAATGCTATCATGCGTTTTGCTACTGCTTTTTGTATGATTTTTTTCCATTTTAATAGTAATTTCCACTTTCGATTCCGAACTTCTAGAGATGTAAAAAAGACTGGGGCCAAATTCACTTCCCTTCTTTGGTTGAATCTATGCAAATCCACACACTCAACACGAAATCTTCAAATAGCGATATAGCAATAGATCTGCAAATTGTGTCACACTTATGTCCCCAGAAAATCAAAATATCTTTCCAATCTTAAGTCTTAACGAAGTTACGGTTTCAAGATGAAATGATTTGTTAAGTGGGAATAGATTGCCTTTCTTTCATTTCCATGATACCCTAAAAATAAAAAATAAACACAAAGTCGTGGGGGAGAGGGGGTAAAGAGAAATCCCTAGCTCTTCAAATATTTATCGTTGGCTTCGACCTTGACGCCTTTAAGACGTTTTATCTGAAATGGAGAAGAAACAGAGATGTGGTACTAATTGTTCAAGTCACTTGAAACTCACTTTTCGTTGGTATGATTTGGTAGTCGACCAACACCTATAGTGACTTTCTGAACAGATCTATTGTAACTCTCATCCTTTGAGCATTCATTAATAAAATTCATTATTCATTAACAACCAGGCCATTTCCTACTCTCACTGATTAAATGAACCGTATTATGCCTACATAAATTACGACTATGCTGAGAATGAGCACTGCGTATATGCAGAGATGTATGGGTGTTTCTTCTCCGTCGCACCAGATAATCTGCAAGTTTGGGAATCTACAAGCCCCATTTTGGCTGCTCCAAAATAAAATACTGATTACGCAAATTACTCATTTTACTCCAGAGTCACTTTCAAGAATTTATTACTTACTGTACACGATATATAAATTAACTTATGGATAGTTCTGTTAATACATTTCCCAAACGTTTAAAAATATAACCGGTCAAGCGCGAGTCGGGCTACTCGCGCACCGAGGGTTTCGTAAAACACCACTACACAACATAATTATTATTAACTTTAAAAAAAGTTTTGTTTTCTCCGGGACCTTAAGAACGAGAGCGACTCGCACTTGACCGGTTTTTTGTATGTGTTTATGCTAGAATACGTTGAGTTGTTACTCGCACGTTCTAAATATTCAATAAATCAATCAAACTCATCAAATATTCTTTATTTTACACCAATACATAAACAGTAAAATACAGAGAAAAAATACAAGATATTAAATATTTTCTAAGTTCATAAGCTGCGTCGAGAAACAGTTCCATCGAGAACAAAGAGTAATGACCAAGGTTATACACGCTCCTTTCTCAGAACGACGCAGTCGAGTAAATTAAGGACCTCTCAGACACTTGTAAATCCGGGGTGTTATTCCAACGACGTGTAACTAATTCTTATTAACTCCAGAAGTCAATTGAAATTAGAAACAAAATGATTTCAGCTTGTTTGTAGCGCTGGAGAACAATACTTTCAGAATCGGATGCTTGATTTTTGAGGGTCTGAGTTCATCGTGTCAGTCTGCGGAGATCACACCGCTGGTAAAAACTCGACGAGCTCACAAATGTAACATCCTTCTGGCATCCTTCAGATCGCCGAAGTTTTTATATGAGTTTGACACATGACATAACCATAGCGAATACCGAATTGTCACCTCGCCGATGTATCAACGAAGAATTGAAGGTTGTGACGATGCTTGCACTTAGAGAATTGCAGTGCAGTACCGTTCTGTGTAGAATGGCACAGCAGCAGAAACCCACTCCGCTCTGTTTTCATCGTAGACTTTTCGTTCGGTTTATTGGCACTGGGCCGTATACGTCATGAGGTAATGAGTATGAGAAAGTGAGCCTAGTTTACAATATCGCCAACTCATACGGGTGTCGTAACAGGTGACTAATTCCTTCAGGCGTCATCAACATCTCTACATCATACCTCGCCTAAAATCATAGCGATTTTTCGTTCCGCTTATACAAGGTGAAATTGATATCATTAGCATCCTTTGAAACTAAGAGTCTACCCATCAAACTGAACAACTTTTACTATGGGAGCAATACGATCGGAGCAAAAAAAAAATCAGCTGTTGCATACATTTGAGTCGAGTACGCATTGCAGTTTAGTATGGAACAGCAGCTTTTTTTGGTTTGCTCCCATAGTGAAAGTTGTTCAGTTTGATGGGTAGACTCTTAGTTTATAAGGATGCCAATGATATCAATTTCACCCTGTATATTAAGGGGCCATAGGTTCAGACGAATATTTTCTATGAGAAACGCGATTGCCCAGCTCTCCCAAAAGCGCGTGCGCGTGCCGTATTTTCGATTAAAAAGAGTTAACAAAAGTACATTTTATCGATTTTTTTTTATGATTTTACTAGATAAACTAATGGTGAATATGTGAGTGTAAATACAAATAATTGAAACTATTTTAAGTTTTTCTAACACGAGAAAAATGTTTAAAAATACAAGAAAATAACGTCATCTTTGTGACGATTTTCTATCGAGTGAAGTAATTCCAATCGTGAATTCAATTGATGATTTCACTAGATGAACTACCTATCCAAGAATATGATGTATGACTTTGGTTTCGGTAAATCGTATAAATCTAGTCGAAACATGATAAATAAAAGATGCCTCCTAGGTGTTTCGTCCTACCAAAGGGCCTTAAGCGCTGAGCAACGCAGTAATTGTGATTTAAAAAAAAACTTTTTTGCATTTACACATATTAATAAATAATTTAATTGCATAAGTGTATGCGAAATAATTTAATTGCATTTACGAACGCGCGAGCGGTTCGCGAACGGCGCGCGAACTGCGCAGTAGCGACACACAAGGAAAAAATGCACGCGCGCTGCTCGCGCGCTATTCGCGAGCCACTCGCGAGCGGCTCGCGAGCTGCGCATTCGCCAGATGTGGACGCACCCTTAAACCATACAATATTGTTGTTATTATTTTGTAGTCGCTAAAGTACCTTCTTAATAATATTACCATCATTATGTAAAAGCGGTTACTTGTCTTCACCTAATAAATCCTTTCGTAGCCCTCTGAATTAAGTCGAGTCGACTAAGATACGAAATATCCATCATAATGAAAATTTAATTTTCTTCCAAACCATATGTCAGAATAAGTTATGAATTTTCAAAAAGTTCCTTAGTCAACTTTCTGATCAAAGCGAAACTCTGAAGTTGCCAAAACTCGCTTTTGTTTAACACAAAGGGCTGGTAATATATGCTAATTAGAGCTGACTGATTATTAAAGCTTATATTTTATACCATTAACATTGACGTAGAATACTATGGACGCTGGGTTTAGTACAAAATTATCGAAGAAAGTGTCCGAGACTAAACTACAAAAACCTATACTCCATTTTTATTAAAGACGAAAAAAAGAAGATCACAGAAGCAGGGCTACGAAACCTTTTCAGACCGTGATCATTTTATAAAAAATTCGAAACACTTGTGTCAGTGTTTGGTGACTGATGAATATAAGAATTAGGGATAGCGAGTGAAACAGCCAATATTCTGTAGCGCACTGGCATTTATTAGAACTAAAACGCTCTCACCGGGTATACTCACATACTTAGGCACATTTTAGTTCACACTATCGGAGTTGATGGAAAAATAAGAAAACGTCTGTTATGTATGTGCTCACTAGTAGCATAGCGAGGGGGGGGCAAATGCCCCGGGCATCGGGCGGCACTTTACCAGAGGTGGCAAAAATATTAATTGATTGAGCTCTGACTGAACCATAGGGTGTTAGGGTAAACAGTTGCATTACTTTAAGTTGTGATTGTACCCATGACACTGAAATACGTTTCTGAAGAAACCTATAGGAAATCCGCAAAATTCAGTCAGCTGATCTAACGTTTGTATGAAAATTTCAACTTTTCATACAAAGACAAGACTACTATTCAAGACACTAGCTGAAAGTAGACAGGATTGGCGAATACTCCACCGACAAGAGCGTAGCTCTTAAATAAGATGATGATGATGATACAAATGTTGGATCAGCTGCTTGCATTTACTATAAATCAAATCAAATCAAATAATCATTTATTTCAGACCACAGATAGATCCATAATAGCGTTAGTTAGGGCTTAAAAACTATGTTAGTATTACAATAAAAACAATAAATTAAATTCATTACAATAACAATAACATTTTTACATTAGATTTTATCAGCCCCAATAGCCAGACTCACCCAGTGTTGCTGAATAGGACAATCATAATGACCGGCTATTGTTTTCAGGATGCTGTTGTTGCTGTTCCGCAGTCGATGTAAAAGAGACGTGACTTTTTTGCGCCTAATGGCATAAAAACCATCTGCTCGCGCCTCGGCAAACATGCCGGACGCGCTGCAGTATCGTGGCAACCTTAACAGCATCCTGAAAGCGTTGTTATCTTGTACACGCAGGACATTGATGGCCCGTTGCGTATACCATACCCACAGGCCGCTCGAGTAGAATGATTGACAGTAAGCCTTGAAAAGCGTTACTTTAACTTCCTTTGTACATCGAGCGAACCTGCGAGCCAGCATATTGCTCCTGACCGCCAATGCCCTACGCTCTCGTTCTATATCACAGACATCATCCAGGTTAAACGTAACAATATGTCCCAAATATTTAAATTGGTCTACAGTTTCAAGCACCGCTCCATTGAGCATAATGGGAGATACATTACTGGGCCGATTGTTGCCCGCTTTAAAGATAAGTACCTCACTCTTTTTAGAGTTATATTTTAGCCCATGCTCCTCTGCATATGTCTCACACTTGGCTAACAACTTTTTAAGACCACCAATCGATGGGCTGAGCAACACCATGTCATCTGCGTAGCTGATGTTATTTACACTGATTTCTTCAATATAACATCCTACATGCATGTTGCTCAGCTCAACGATCAGCTGATCTATGTACAAATTAAAGAGTGTAGGAGAGGTAAGTCCCCCCTGCCTCACCCCACTATAGGAAGACCAAAAAATTTTTTATGAATTTTATTTAGGTTTCTTAGGTAAAATTGTTAAGTATCATGAGTACAATCACCCCTTTTAGTAATGCAACTACTTACCATAAACAACCTGTATAACCAATTCGTAGAGCAGAGTAAAGTCTATTTTTGAATGGATAACCAACTCCACCAAACCAAAACCAAAAGACCTGAAGATGTCTGACCACAACCCGAACAGGTTGTGCTAAAAATTTCGAGCTGGCTTCGGTCGCTTCGGTCTCTCCTTTATGTTTAACGTAGGTCTTCTTATAAAGATAAGGAGGCAGCAAAATCGGTCTGTGCTCCGGGGGATAGACACCCACGCTACGCCACCGGTGCTCACTAATGTCCGTTATTCCGTATTAATACACCGCGCTGACAATCGATTTTGAAGACGTATTTAACGAGTTCTTCTTAGGCCTTAAAAGATATCTTAAAATAGATCAAGTCGGTATCAGCTAATATCACTTAAAATATTGTCTCAAGCAAACTCAAATTTGTAACAATTTTTTTTCCAAAAATGCAGTTGCAGAATCCATGTTGCAGAAATCATTGGAATTTAATCCGTCTGCTTGTAACATCAATATTATTTGGTATTACTTGTGTCGCGCAGAGCTTTGCCGGTAGTGTGATTTGGTATGGACGCACTCAATCGAATCCGTCAGAAATTCAGAAAAGTGGCCGCCATCTTGAACTTTTTTGTTTTACAATCTATTACTTCCAAAATCGATATCTGGGAGTTTCTGCCATCTCCAAACACGAATCTGAAGTAAAAAATTTAAAAAAGTGGCCGCCATCTTGATCTTTTTTGTTTTTCAACCGATTGCTTCCAAAATTGATAACTGGGGGTTCCTGCCATCTCCAAACACGAATCTTAAGTCAAAAATTCAGAAAAGTGTCCGCCATCTTGAACTGTTTTTTTTTCAATCAATTACTTCCAAAATCGATATCTGGGGGTTTCTGCCATCTCCAAACACGAATCTGAAGTGAAAAAATAAAAAAAGCGGCCGCCATCTTGAACTTTTTTGTTTTTCAACCGATTGCTTCCAAAATCGACATCTGGGGGTTTCTGCCATCTCCAAACACGAATCTGAAGTAAAAATTCAAAAAAGCGGCCGCCATCTTGTACTTTTTTTGTTTTTCAACCGATTGCTTCCAAAATCGATATCTGGGGGTTTCTGCCATCTCCAAACACGAATCTGAAGTCCAAAATTCCAAAAAGTGGCCGCCATCTTGAACTTTTTTGTTTTTCAACCGATTGCTTCCAAAATCGACATCTGGGGGTTTCTGCCATCTCCAAACACGAATCTGAAGTAAAAATTCAAAAAAGCGGCCGCCATCTTGAACTTTTTTGTTTTTCAACCGATTGCTTCCAAAATCGATATGTGGGGGTTTCTGCCATCTCCAAACACGAATCTGAAGTCCAAAATTCCAAAAAGTGGCCGCCATCTTGAACTTTTTTGTTTTTCGACCGATTGCTTCCAAAATCGATATCTGGGGTTTTCTGCCATCTTCAACCATGAATCTGAAGTCAAAAATTAAAAAAAGCGGCCGCCATCTTGAATTTTTTTGCTTTACAACCGATTGCTTCCAAGATCGATATCTGGGGGCTTCTGCGATCTCCGAACATGAATCTAAAGTCAAAAATTTAGAAAAGTGGCCGCCACCTGGTACTTTTCCGGAGATTCTGGAGTGAGATATCTATTTTGGAAGCAGTCAGTTAACAAACATTAAATTCAAGATGATCTTATTTGTTTTTTAACGTTATTTGTTTTCCTTCAAATTTTCTGATTTATGATATCAGATTCATGCTAATAGGTTGCAGGAACCCCCAGATATCGATCTTGGAAGCAATCGGTTGTAAAGCAAAAAAGTTCAAGAAGGCGGCCACTTTTCTGAATTTCTGACTTTAGATTCGTGTTTGGAGATAGCAGAAACCCCCAGATATCGATTTGGAAGTATTAGAGTGAAAAACAACAAAGTTCAAGATGGCGGCCACTTTTTTGAATTTTTGACTTCATAGTCATGTTTGGAGGTGGCAAAAACCCCCAGATATCGATTTTGGAACCAATCGGTTGAAAAACAAAAAAGTTCAAAATGGCGGCCACTTTTCCGAATTTCTGACTTTAGATTCGTGTTCGGAGACGCAGAAACCCCCAGATTTCGATTTCGGGAGCAATCGGTTGAAAAACAAAAAAGTTCAAGATGGCAGCCAATTTTCTGAATTTCTGACTTTAGATTCGTGTTCGAAGATCGGAGAAACCATACATTTTTCTAATAGGTATATTTAATACATTATTAATAAACTACATTATTTATTTTCCTTTTGCAGCAATTAGTTTACAATATGTTACAATGTTTCATAATTTTATTCGAAAATGCAGAGCTTTAGGTCATTTTATGGTTTATCTTCTGGCAACATTATGCACGTCACTGCATCACCCGTGTGCTATACTATGCGACGTCGCTGCGGTGACGGCTGCTGAATTGACGCAGTGGCAATGCGTCACCGTGTATGCTCCTACGTGCGGTTTCATTCAACTCCTTGCTTCACAAATGACGGGCTGCCGTATGACGCTTCGTCTTGCGTCCAGCGTGTGTGAATAAAAACCTATTAGTCTTCTGTAGTCTGTCGCCTAATTGTCATCATTATCTCGTGACGATTATATCCCAGAACATTATAAGAGAAGTTAGAAGTGCAAATCAGGCATGGAACGCGTGCCACACGGTTATGCAATGATTTGCTTAAGGTGCGCGGCGTGGTGCGAGCGAGAGGGCATAAGTAGTTGTAGCAGCGTGAGTGGGAAGATACGTAGTCGTCTCCTAAGCAAAAGCGCTACTTTGCATTTCTAAACCCCCTTATAATGTTTTTTGATTATATCAATGAGGCGTTTTGGTAAATAAAATTTTTTTACAAAAAAAGTAAAAACTGACTTCAAAAGTAAAAAATAAAACAAATTAATTTCCTTATAGATTTGAACGTAAAAGTCATAGGCTGAAATATTATTTCTTACTTTTTTACTTTTGAAGTCGGTTTTTACTTTTTTTTTTAAATTTATTTCATAACTTTCAGTGATTAAATATGTTAGTTCGATTCAGATATCAGTTATATACGCAAAGGGTACATTGAAACGAGGCAAATGGTTCAATTGCAAACGATTTGCTGTCAACTTTTGAGGAGTTCTATTGTGTAACTTCGAATCGCGTCATCAGATCTTCACAAAATTAAAATGGGACCACCTCGGGAGTATACCCTTTCAAACAAAAAATGATTTTTTTAAATTGGTTCACAATTGCCGAAAATATCGGTGAACATACATAAAAAAAAACATACAGCCGAACAAAGAACCTCCTCCTTGTTTTGAAGTCGGTTAAAAAAAATGGGACCACCTCGGGAGTATACCCTTTCAAACAAAAAAAGAATTTTTTAAATTGGTTCAAAATTGACGAAAATATCGGTGAACATACATAAAAAAAAATACATACAGCCGAACATAAAACCTCCTCCTTTTTTTGAAGTCGGTTCAAAAAAATTGCCACAGTAATAAACTAATGCTTGCCAAACGTATTTTCCTAGATTTCCAAGTTTAGAGACAAATTTATTCATACATCAATAATACGATGACGATCATAACGATTTAAATGAAGTCGTAATAATTTTAGTACAATTTTTTAGAATTTTTAAATATGTTTTTTTCGAATTGTCAATATGGCTACTACTAGCGCCACCTGACGGATTTTTTTCATAACAGTCTTTAAAAAAGCTTCATTGAAACAAAGGCGAACCACATGTGCGCACCACTGCTTCTTTAGGTCTTTCAACATCCCCATTTTGTTGTTTGATACAATATTCATAATTTCTTTAAAGTGTGTACTATAAAGAATCATTTTTACCTTCTTTTCGCCCCTATCTGGAATGGAGTATAGGTAGGTGTTGTAATATAAACCAGCTAAAAACACTGAAAATGCGCGTGCCTGCGTGCGTGTAGTCAGCCGATCAAACGAAGACTGTTGCGGATTTGGTTCTCTTTTTACGTTTTGGTGCTCTTTTGTTTCGGACACTTTTGAGCGCAGACCCTACGTCCAGTAGTTGGTAATTGAATGACAATTAATAATAATTTTAATAAACTAAAATTAACTTTTTCCTATCCTGTCTTTGAATATTAATATACATATTTGGTAGGTATTCTTATATTTTGCATCCTGGCCCTGTACCCGCACTTTCGATGCTCGCTATATCGCCAATGTTTCGGTTCGCACTTCATTGCAATAGAGTTGACATTGGAACGAAAATGTTCACGCAATTGCGAAGTTCGAATCCCGTAGTAGACCCCCTGATTTAAGAGTGTGCCGTTTTCAAATGTATGTTTCCTTCCATTTTATAAGACGTTTTTAAAACGTTTTTAATTATGACCATATTTAAATTTTTCGGTTATTATTATCCGTCTACGTGCCAAATTTCGTTTCAATAGTTGCAAAAACAAGAGAATAATTGAAGAGGGGCATACAGACAGACAGAATGGAAGGAAGTATTTGGGTTCCTTGTTTGACTACGGAACTCTAAAAACTAGATAATTATAATAAACGCTCCAAAAACATTAGATTCAAATAATTTACTGTCCTCAAACATATCAATTCAGACAACATTTGCTACGATTTTACATGAAAACATTTTTTTTTGGCTATGCCACTAGTTCTTATAAAAGTTGTTAATTTAAAACGATGATGTGTTAAATTTTCGCGTTTAAATAACAAGCGAAGTATTTTAAGAACATCCTTGATTCGCCTTTCACACTGTACGATTTCCTGTTTACATTTTATTTTATTAATGGCTGACCATTTTTACTGCAATAAAATTTATTTACGAAGAAAACTGTTCCTAACTCTACATTTACATATTAATGAATATCATAAATAAGCATATGCTCACGACTATATTCCCCGAGGGGGTAGTCAGAGATATTCTGAAACTTCAGAATATCCACGTTTCACTAGTAGTACCGAAACTCTGTCCAGTGTGACGGGGAGTGAGCCCGCCGCCACTTGTAATGGACAGTAGGTATAATATATGCCTCGAAATTGAAGCATGCAGGTTTCCTCACGATGTATTCCTTCACCGAAAAGCCAGTGGTGTTACAAATCGTAGGTACATAAATTCCGAAAAACTCATTGGTACGAGTCGGCCTGGATGGGGATTGAACCATCGCCTCCTGCACGGCAGGCAAGGTTAATCGCCACTGGGCCACCACGGCCTATATCCATACCCATATCATAAATATACCTAGCTAAATACCTACTAAAAGTTCGAATTAAGCTCAGCTTCGCCTTACATCCTATTAATTTAACGTTACAACAAATCAACGCTAAAATTATTATAAATGTTAGAACTACCACTATCAAAACATAATCATCACCATCATCATCATCAGCCTCTCATCGTCCACTGCTGAACATAGGCCTCTCCCAAGGCGCGCTACAAAACTCTGTCCTCGGCCTTCCTCATCCAGTCGCTCCCTGCTACCTTTTTTAGGTCGTCTGTCCAGCGGGCAGCAGGGCGTCCCCCACCGGCTGTCAGTTCTTCGGTAGATATGACCAGCTCATTGCCACTTCAGCTTGCTAATTTTCTGAGCTATGTCAACCACATTAGTTCTCTGACGTATCACATCATTTCTGATGTGATCTGTCAGAGAAACACCGAGTATAGCTCTCTCCATAGCTCGCTGAGCGACATTGAACTGATGAACTAGTCCTATCGTCAGGGTCGATGTTTCCGTACCATAGGTCAAAACATAAATGTTATGGCTTGCACCAAAAAGTGTTTAGGCTAATATGATGCCGTCTCTGTCAACAGCATAAGCAGTGTAAGAGATAAGTTGCAGCCTTAATACGAGTCATTGCTGGCAAGGCAGGCTAAAAATAGTCATGTTATTGCTACCGTCATCGTTTCACCTTTACCGTGATTCTAGCAAATACATTTATATCATTTCATTTCATAAAATGAGTGTGCTTTAATTTAAATGGAAAGCCGATACAAAGTATGCACCACGGAAAAGCGAAAAAATAATCAACTGGGTCGAACCGATCTTAAAAATTCAACAATCCCGATGACAAATGTTATATGCACTTTACTTCCCAAAAGTTTCGAAATTCTGGCTGGTTGCCGAGTTTCCAGACATCGGTTCGATTCCTTTTTTTCTTTACTTTGTCTTTGGCTTTGGAACAATGGAATGCGTCATTCGCAGAGAAAATACAGGAAGCTAGGTTCTCAAGTTAGAAAGATTTTAGAATTCTTTGCCAACAGATGAAAAACACATTGTTTTTTAGGGTTCCGTACCCAAAGGGTAAAAACGGGACCCTATTACTAAGCCTACGTTGTCCGTCCGTCCGTCTGTCCGTCTGTCCGTCTGTCCGTCGGTCCGTCTGTCCGTCTGTCCGTCTGTCCGTCTGTCCGTCTGTCCGTCTGTCCGTCTGTCCGTCTGTCCGTCTGTCCGTCTGTCCGTCTGTCCGTCTGTCCGTCTGTCCGTCTGTCCGTCTGTCCGTCTGTCCGTCTGTCCGTCTGTCCGTCTGTCCGTCTGTCCGTCTGTCCGTCTGTCCGTCTGTCCGTCTGTCCGTCTGTCCGTCTGTGCGTCTGTGCGTCTGTCCGTCTGTCCGTCTGTCCGTCTGTCCGTCTGTCCGTCTGTCCGTCTGTCCGTCTGTCCGTCTGTCCGTCTGTCCGTCTGTCCGTCTGTCCGTCTGTCCGTCTGTCCGTCTGTCCGTCTGTCCGTCTGTCCGTCTGTCCGTCTGTCCGTCTGTCCGTCTGTCCGTCTGTCCGTCTGTCCGTCTGTCCGTCTGTCCGTCTGTCCGTCTGTCCGTCTGTCCGTCTGTGCGTCTGTCCGTCTGTCCGTCTGTCCGTCTGTCCGTCTGTCCGTCTGTCCGTCTGTCCGTCTGTCCGTCTGTCCGTCTGTCCGTCTGTCCGTCTGTCCGTCTGTCCGTCTGTCCGTCTGTCCGTCTGTCCGTCTGTCCGTCTGTCCGTCTGTCCGTCTGTCCGTCTGTCCGTCTGTCCGTCTGTCCGTCTGTCCGTCTGTCCGTCTGTCCGTCTGTCCGTCTGTCCGTCTGTCCGTCTGTCCGTCTGTCCGTCTGTCCGTCTGTCCGTCTGTCCGTCTGTCCGTCTGTCCGTCTGTCCGTCTGTCCGTCTGTCCGTCTGTCCGTCTGTCCGTCTGTCCGTCTGTCCGTCTGTCCGTCTGTCCGTCTGTCCGTCTGTCCGTCTGTCCGTCTGTCCGTCTGTCCGTCTGTCCGTCTGTCCGTCTGTCCGTCTGTCCGTCTGTCCGTCTGTCCGTCTGTCCGTCTGTCCGTCTGTCCGTCTGTCCGTGTCGGTCTTGGGCTAAAGGTCCCAGACAAAAAAAGTTTTTTTTTCTGAGTTAATAATGTTGTGTTCTGTGGTGGTGTGGTACGGAACCCTCGGTGCGCGAGTAGCCTGACTCGTACTTGACCGGTTTTATTATACTTTAAAATAACACGAGTCACGCGTCTTGGTCCGATGCAAAATAATGCGAAAATGCAGCCAGCATGGGAGAGTTTGGATCAAGTATGGCTAGGGGCGATCTTTTTTGACGTAGAATGTTGCTGGAGGGGGTTTTGTAAAGAATTTAGGGTATTTTTCATGCTGGCAAATATCAGGTTAAAAGGAGTAGGAGTGTGGTCATTCATATGTGATGTGATAAGCACAAGTCAAAAAAGAAATTAAATTCTAAGGAGGAGTTTTACACAACTCTTATAATATAATTATCTTCTTTGTCGAAGTCGATGAGCATATATGACGAGACTAATTAATGTGGGTGGAGAAAGCACAAAACAGGATCATAGCAAGTGGCGTTCGATTGTCTGTGAATTGAGAGACAGGCTAGGGAATATGTATCTATGTGTAGGTATAATTCATTGATTCATAATTTCTATTCGAAAAAAAAACTTACGATTTCATTGTGAAAATAGATACGAAAGTCAAAATATTCTGAATAAACAGTTTTCTTGCTACAAAATTTATAATTGTCGATATAACAATATTGAAGGATATTTTTGTACCATCTCAGTCCAGTTAGGCAACCACTGCTCTTCTAAATTCTTGGTGAACTTGATATCAAGCTCTTACTGTGTCTTTATCACGTGGCTACGTCCAGAATGTCGATCGTGTGGTGACACGATCTTCCTCCATCTGTTCGATATGCCCAAGTCAGCACAGTCAAGTAAGATTTTCTTAAGATTTTAGAAGTGGAGACTAGTTTTACCTTATGCGCAAACACCTGTCCTCCCTTTGATTGGTCTCAGAATATATACCAATGACAGTTTAAAACATAAACTGCGCAATACAGCTTTCTCTCGCACCTAAACGACCTTGGTAGTTTGATGTAGTCTTCCATATTTAGATCGCCGTGAAATGCGCCTACGCAGACACGTGTTGAAACGTTTTCTTATTCCAGATTTGAGAGGAATCACGTCAAAGTGATTTTGTAGACAGGTTTCTAGTTTCGTTATTATGGTCATCGCTATTTTGCTGTTACTTACATCAGAATCTATTTTGTATTCGCACGTTTCCTTGCAATGAACAAGGTTATAAACGGATGTTTTACATACATACATGATGATGTTGGATTCCAAATAGATTTCCACTACGGTGACTGCTAATCTTTATAGAAAAAATATTTATAGTATTGACACTGTTGATATAGATAGTCTTTTTATCATCGTAAATCGATAGAAAATCGATATACTATCGATAATCACCTATATTATGTAGTATGATAAATTGACATCACTAGTCAAAGAATTATTTCAAAATGCAGGTAAATAAATAAAAGCTATTCTGATGTTAAATTTTCGTCACCACCTTCGTGCATTAAAACTTTCACCCTGAGATAGAATAGTCCTCATCCACAAATATCACCAAAACAGAATACCAAACCAAAACAGCCAATCAAAACATTTGTTAAACACACGTTTCGATCTCCCATTCAATATTTATACAAAGTACAACACATACAAATGTAAATGTAAGCATCTGTATACATTTATGTGTTACATTGACTCCCACTTTTGTCTTGCTACCTCTTATACATATTCATTTTATGTACGATTCGGCGTATTTCTGATGAGAGCATTGTCTTACTGGATACGATAACGCACTTAAAAAGAATACAAAATCTTTCATATTATTCATATCATAAAGGGAACTGTCAGAAATGAAGTGATAGAATGCGTCAGAGAAATAAAGTGGTTGACATAGCTCAGAAAATTAGCAAGCTGAAGTGGTAATGGGCTGGTCATATCTGCCGAAGAACTGACAACCGGTGGGGTGTCAGAGTTCTAGAGTGGAGACTGCAAACTGGTAGGCGTAGTGTGGGACGCCCTGTTGCCCACTGGAGAGATGACCTAAAAAAGTAGCAGGGAGCAACTGGATGAGGAAGGCCGAGGACAGAGTTTTGTGGCACGCCTTGGGAGAGGCCTATGTTCTATGCTTATGCCCTATATCCTATGTTCAGCAGTGGACGATGATAGGCTGATGATGATGAAAGGTAACTGTACAATTTGGTTGCTCATAATACTAAGTTAAAGCCTGTAGGATCCTACTACAGGGCAAAGATCTCCTGTCACGAATAATGGTGAGAGGGGGCTCTCAGGAGCTATACTCCAGCAGGTGCAGGTTCAGTGCAGATTGGTGGAGGCAAGTTAGTGGTCAGGTGATCCAACTTGTGGTCAGATAATTTTAAGCCGGGTAAATACTTCTGACCTGGATTAGCGAATAAATACACCGCCATCTGACGGTGAATACATTTAAAAAAGTTTTGATCAGCAACTTACTGTGATAACGTTTTATTTTTACTCGACTGCGCGTGTCGCAAAGGAAGGGTAATTTGTTTATCAGCCTATGTATGTATGTATGTTAGTTTGTTCCTTTGTGGCACACTAGAGACCAAACGCGTGGGCCGATTTTGATGATTCTCACGCAATTTCTCACGTCCATCGATTTGTCTTAATCGTGCGAGTGTCACTAAAGACATGACAGTCAGATGACAGTAATAAAAATGCAATATGGCGACACCCAGACGCCATTATTGTGAATATATAAATTCAAATATTAGGAATTAATATTAAGAAAATTTAAAACAATTATATGCTATTATGTTGTATCTATTACAGCTTAAACACACCCGACTAAACTGGACTACAAAACTTTAGCACTAAAACACCAGCTTTACAATCGTTTCCAGTAAAACTTAACTCAACTCCACACTGAGAGGTTCCTAGCATTAAGAAATATTAGAGGTGGAAAATAAAAGCGGAAATGATGGCGGAAAAGCCAGTGCATTTGTTTTTCAACTCGTTTTGCGCCGAGGTGATTTAAATATTAAAGTGTTCTTAACTTTTTAAATGGGCAAAAGTTGTGAAGAAGTTAAATGCAGTTTTAACATGTTCTAAAGATTGTGTAGAGTGCGACGTGGCGTAATGGTCGAGCAACGTCATATTCCAAGATCCCACTGTAAGTTTTCTTCACTATTTGTTTAGGAAATGATACAAATTCTAGCGTAGGATATCGTTTAAGAGTCCTGTTTTAGGATTCTCCACCCTAAATCCTGTTGCAACTCCATGGTAGCAGCCGTGCTGTCCAGCTGGACGAACAAATTGCATTCCTGTTGATTTTCTATACCCTCATTTTGTTTAGGCAATAAATTGAATACATAATTGAAGGTAAACGTATCAGCTACACGCTTGCGTATTGATGGTCGCAAAGCATTATTTTCGGTCGTACTATTTATTTATTTATTTTAACGCTTTATTGTACACACGGAAATATACATGAAAACAACATAATAGACAATACACATAGACTATATGTATTGGAGAAGATTTATTCGAAAACGATTGGACTGATTTGGATGATTCTTTCACATATGAAATCTCCTCTTTTCTGGGAAGGTTTTATTGTATAATAAAAACAACATTTTGCAATTGACTACATAGAATTTCATGTAATGTCTTTCATGTTTTGGTGTGTAATAAAGTGTTATTGAATTGAAATGAAAGATCCTTAAAGTACGACATTTCCACTCGTTTATTGATTAATCTATTATATTTTATGTTTATGTGCCTAAACATATATTGTGGACGGCTTGCAGTGGGATCTTAGTCTATTAGGTTAAAGGTTTTAGCTGTAATGCAATGTAATACACTTGTTTAATTAGGTGACGTACACTACGTTTATTTTGTCGTGTGGTCAATCGTCGTTTGCGCCGACGACGCAACAAACATTTTCCACTGATACTCGAAACTATTGATAACATGATCAAACTTAATATGTAATTGATTTCTGTGTAGTCTAATGATCAAGAAAAGTATCTGTTAATGACTTATGACTTGCGACGGTCATGCGTCAAGAGCGAAATCAATCGACCAATAGAATCAGATCATTTTGGTTCGTGTGGTTGTCTTGGTATCGAATTAATTACCACACTGCAGACAGAAATTGGTTAGAGCAGTAGATATATGAAAAGATCATATATTTTTTTCGAAATACATGTTTTAAACTTATAGGCAATAGACATATTTTATGGGGTGCTTCTAACCACCAACTGGGCTAGAAAAACTTAGAGTTATATGCTATCGACTCGATAGAAGAAGACCATCAAACTGATCAACTTTCACTATCCAACATTGACATAACGAAAAATCTGTCAAAACCGTGTAAAAAAGAAAAGAAACGTGTGAAAATTCGACAAAGTACTTTTCCCAGAATAGATGTTAGCACCTTAATAAAATAAAATTATACGTTATCTACGAACGTGGCGAAAATTGGATCCGTGGAGTATAATTCCATCCTGGATAGCACTTAAGAAGTTTCACGTGCAAAGCGATGTATTCATGTTAAACTATTGAAATTTTGGACGTAAAGTGTTTGAAACTTGATGCAAATGTACCGTGAATAGGTGTGCTAATAATTTTAGAATAGCGGGTTAGTTTTGACAAGGTTCTTGTTAGAAACTTATGGAATAGAAGTCCATCTTCTCTAAGTTTAGATGTGGGTGTTACAAACTACATAGATTTACATGTATTACCATTCAATTATGCCCTGTTTCTTTAGATACGATTTTTTTATTTAAGATTTTGAACGGGAATCCAATCAGAGAGGAGATGCCAATCAGAAGTGAAGTCACATTTAGTGAACTGATATTATAAGGTTGGCTTTAGGAGGCTAATTCCTCCAGGCAATATCGGTTCACTGAATGTGACTGCACTTCTGATTGGCATCCTCTCTCTGATTGGATTACCGTTCCATTGAATTCAGAAAAGGAAAAGATGATAGAATGCATGTGTGTTTAATGCACACGCTTTTTTTTCTATATTAATGGACTTTTGCTTGTGACTTAGCACTGCATTTTTGCTAATGTCAAGTAGTTTGTGGGAATGTCTATCCCAATCTCAAGAATTTTTTTTGAGCAAAACCACAGTTGAAAGTAGATGGCAGAGCCTCGTGGCAAGCTAAAACGCAAACCGAGTGAACACCACGCAAATAATACAACCGCTCACAGCCAAACTTGCGACGTGACTCCAGTACATAGTACCCTTTAAATTCAGGGTTTTAGGGTAAACAGTTGCATTTCCTTAAAGTTATTGTACTCATCATAATGAACAACTTTCTCTGATAGTAAAATCGTTTTTTTTTCTCGGCTTTACATACAAACGTTCGTTCAGCTAATTACATAAAAAGCCAATGGAAAGCCAATTTTTTTTTTACAAATTTCCTTTAGGTTTCTTAGGAAAAGTTATTTAGTATCATGGGTACAATAATCCCTTAAAATAATGCAACTGTTTACCCTAACATTCTGTATATAATTGCGTATTTGACCACTACTTCGATTGTATAAGCTGCCACTATACGTACGATTATCAATTTTCTTCTCATAGTATCTATTGTCCCATTTCCTCCAGTGGGTATTGTCGTGTTACGGGGGCCGGGGGGTCCCAGAGGGGCCCCGACCCCCGTACACTCCATTAGGAATTAAGAGAGAAAATAAGAGAGCTTACGGGTCGCAGGGTTTTTTAATCTAGACAGTCACACGATGAGGATGATGATGAGAGATGATAATAACATTGATATAAAAAAACACTTCGTCCAAAGACAATCTAAAATAAAGCCGCTAATAAATGTCACTATTATGGGGTCTGGAGTAAGGCATTCCATTCCTGTAGACCAGGCATTCCATTTCTGTAGACCTGGCATTCCATTCCTGTAGACCGGGCGTTCCATCAGACGAAGCAGTGGGTTGATTACCGGGTCCCGTATTCGTACGCATGAGAGGTATGTACGGGAAAACATCTTCAATCTGTGCGTGAAAACCTTCTCCCTCTATCTGTTCTTAACGAAATCTATTAATGAAGTGATTAACATCAGAGAAATTGGAAATATATTTATTGCAAAAGATTACAATGCATTTTACAAAGTAACAGTCAAAACACACGGTTTTTCTCACAAGATATTTTTTCCGACATCTCATGTCATTCTCTATTCGAAATCATTTTTCTTGTTCTGTCATGTAACTACGCAGATGACATGCATAGAGATTACAAAGTAGAACAAACTCTCTTTGCTTCAACACTCCTCCTTAATCTCATGCATAGTTACACAGATACAAACTGCATACTTCATATCTCATCTCACTCATCATACACACAATCCCATAGCATTCACACACCACTCAAATTTGCCTCTCGGCAAAGATTTGGTTAGAGCATCAGCAACCATCCTTTCAGTTTCCCTGTACTCCAACCTTATAAGGCCTGACTCAACCGCATTGCGTACAAAATGGTATCTGACATCCACATGTTTTGTACGCTGGTGATGCACTGGATTGTTAGCAATAGCTATTGCTGACTGGCTGTCCGAAAAAACTGTTAAAGCCTTTTGCTTCTCTTGGCCAGTCATCTCCTCTATAAAACGCCTAAGGAATACAGCTTCCTTAGTTGCCTCTGATAACGAGACGTATTCTGCCTCAGCTGTGCTAAGAGCCACTGTGCGTTGCTTTGTGCTCTGCCACGACACAGCTCCTCCTTGAATAAGGAACACCGATCCCGAATACGACTGTCTATCGCTGTCTCCTGCGTAATCAGCATCATCGTATGCTTCGATTTCTTGGCATTTCTCCTTTGAGTATCTCAAGCCAAAACTCTTTGTGCCTTTAAGGTATCGAAGGACCCTTTTAGCTGCTACCCAATGTTGCTCTTCGTAGCACTCATTGAATTGGCTCAGGTAATTTACCACATGAGCTATGTCCGGCCGGGTACACACCGCCAGGTACATAAGTGAACCTATCAGCGCTCGATAGGGTATCTTCTCATTTGGCTTCCTGACATCCGTAGGCTTCTCTAGCCTTTGGCCTATTACAGCCGGAGTAGCAACTGGTTTGCACTCTTCCATGTTGTATGCTTTTAAGAGCTTTTTCACATAATTCTCTTGATGTAGCTTTATCCCTTTAGCATCTTGTACGATATGGATTCCCAGCATAAGTTCAGCTTTGCCAAGATCCTTCATCTCAAAACTGGATTTCAGGTCTCTCTTGACCTTGAGCATCTCCTGCTTGTCATTCCAAAAAATCAGAATATCGTCTACATACACCGCAATGATGATTAACTTGTCATTCTGTGATCGCGTGTAGACACATGGCTCATTTTCCGATCTTCTGAACTTTAATCTTATTAGCTCAGAATGAAGCTTCGCGTTCCACGCTCGTGGAGCCTGCTTCAGACCATACAGCGACTTTTGTAACAGACAGACGTGATCCTCTTTGCCTTTTACCTCGAAGCCCTCTGGTTGCTTCATATAAACGACTTCACTAAGATCACCGTTTAAAAATGCCGTTTTGACATCCATTTGGTCGATGTTTAATCCCATGTTGGCTGCTAGAGCCATCAAAACTCTCAGTGAGCTATGTCTCACAACTGGTGAAAACGTGTCAAAGTAGTCAACGCCTCTTCGTTGACTGAAACCTCTCGCAACTAGTCGTGCCTTATAGCGAGTCTTTCCCCCCGCCTCTTCTTTGATTCTGAATAACCATTTAGAATCAACGATGTTGCATGATCTTGGTGGTTTCACAAGCGTCCATGTTTTGTTATTCTTGAGGGCGTCTAGCTCCTCCTCAATTGCGACCTTCCACTTCTCTCCATCCTCTCTGGATAATGCATCTTGAATGGTTAAGGGATCTTGAGATGCATTGGCAGCTTGGTAAGTCACAAAGTCTGGAAGCTGTTTTGCTTTCCTTTCTCGTATTGGGTATCTCCTGGACGGTAACTCACTGTCATGAGCTGGCAGGCTGTCTTCTCTATCTGACTCCTCTCTCTCATCAGATGTTGCCCACACGTCATCGTCATTAACCTCGTTTGGAGAACCATATCTTCTTAATTTAGCTTCAGCATCCTCCTGATGTTGTTCATGCACGGCATTCCTCACCGGAACTCCATATTGATGCATTTCTGGAACTCTTTCCAGTTCTATGACTATCTCTGACGGAGGAACAGCTGTAATAACGGGTGCTTCATTTTTACTCCCATATGTTGCATTTTCAAAAAATACAACGTCTCTGCCCTTATGTATTTCCGTTGTGATTGGATCAAATAGGCGGTAGCCCTTTGTTTCGGTACAGTATCCAACAAGAACCAGTTCTTTGCTCTTTGGATCCCACTTCTTGCGCTTTTGGTCTGGAATGTGTAGAAACGCCTTGCACCCGAAGACTCTGAGGGGGCTGAGGTCCACCTTTTTTCCAGTCCATGCCTCTTCTGGCGTCATATTCTTCACAGCTATTGTGGGTGATCTATTCTTCAGATAAACTGCAGTATTAACTGCTTCAGCCCACAGTTGCCTGCTCAACTTTGCTTTTCCTAGCATAGTTCTCGCTTTATCCATAATGGTTCTATTTGCTCGCTCAGCAACTCCATTCTGTTCGGGTGTGTATTCTACTGTCAGTTGATGACGGATTCCCCTATCTTTGCAGAACTCATTCATTTGCGTATTGACAAACTCTTTGCCGTTGTCAGATCTGATGATTTTTAACTTTTTCCCAGTTTGGCGCTCCGTCAATTTTACAAATTCAGCAAACTTCTCGAACACCTCTCCTTTTGTTCGTAAAAAGTAAACAAAAGTTTTTCTGGTGAGGTCATCAATGAAAGTAAGAAAATATCGTAACCCTCCGTACGACTTCTCACTCATAGGTCCACACACATCTGTATGAACTAGCTCCAAGACCTCCTTAGCCCTGCTGACACTACTCTTTGTAAATGGCTGTTTTGCCTGTTTCCCCATTACACATGCTTCGCACTCTAGCTTAGAACTTGTGCCGGAAAAACTTACCCCTTTCGCCATTTTATCCTTTAGCAAAGTAAGGTTACGTACGCCTAGATGTCCCAAACGCCTGTGCCACAATATTATTTGATCGGACGAGGTTGAAGTTAAAGCCACTTCCTGTGAACAATATTGTATTTTATACACACCATTTTCTACAGTGCCTGTATGTGAAACATCACCAGTAACCTTACATCCATCAGCTTTCATAATCTTAAAGCCTGATTTGTCGAACACAACAACTAGTTCTTTACTTACAATCGTGCTCACACTCAATAGGTTTGCTTCTAACCCAGGTACATACAGTACATTGTTAATTTTAATACCCATCTCATCATTAACCACATTACCTACTGCCTCACCATAGACCCTTTCTCCATTTGCACAAGCTACTTCTACTTTTTTATCTAGTTTCTTAAAGTCCGTTAACCACTCTCTTCTATTCGTCATATGGTTGGATGCTCCAGAGTCAAGAATCCACTCTCCGGGTCCTTGTTTCCCTGATGTAGCCATCGCCAATGCCGTCAAGGCTTCCTTCTTCTGCTTAGGGTTCTTCGGACCGTCCTTTGCTTTATGAGGTCCATCGCAGATAAAGCATTTCATCGGACGAGGTATGTTCGTGCTTCTCTGCGGACGCTTGTCTCTCTGACATTTGCTTTTTGCATGAAGTGCATTCGTTGCGGCACTAGAACCTGCTTTATATGCATCCTCCATTTGAAACAGTTTCGTCTTGACGTAATCCGTGGTTAATTCTATGTTTGTGTTCTCTATTGCAAGCCTCATGGGTTGAAAAACCTCTGTCAATCCTTGTAGCATTAAGGCTGCGAGCAACTCATCGTCTACCTCTTTGCCAAGATCACGAAGCTGCTGAGCTACTGACATCATGGCTGTTACGTAGTCTCTAACTGTAGTATATTGTTCCAGTTTCTGGCTCACCAGTTTTGACAGGAGTCTGCACCTATTATTTAGGCCCTTATCCTCGAAAGCAGCCTTTAGGGCATCCCATGCCTCCTTTGCAGACTTTGCCTGCCGAACATGTACTAAACAGTGTGGCATCACCATTAAGCAGATTTTTGCTCTGGCCTTTTGATCTCTCCTCCGACCTGATGCATCACTTACTGGTGGTGTTGTCATGGTATACTCCCACAGATCTTCGTGGATTAGGTACAACTCCATAATAAACTTCCATGTGTTGTAGTCGGCGCTACCATCCAGCTTGGTTATTGCTGGTAGGCCCGCGCTCATACCTCCTTGAGAAGTTTGTGGTCTCTCAATCCCACTGACTGTACTTACAACAGTATTTCCATCTCCAGTATCCGCCATGGTTATTTAGCGTTGCTGGCTGCCCATAACCTAATGAAGTGATTAACATCAGAGAAATTGGAAATATATTTATTGCAAAAGATTACAATGCATTTTACAAAGTAACAGTCAAAACACCAAAGACATATATATTACTAGCGTAAGGACATGGCCTATGAGCTTGACTATTGTCCCCAGTTCGTTGGCTCTAAAATGCAAGGAAAAATGTCAATTTAGAGCACTACAAATATATGACACGATATAGTTCGTATACGAGTTATGACAGATGGCGCAAATTTTTGTTTCTATGAAGAAGGTTTTTGTAAAATATTCTGACGGGCCTATCCTTACGCTAGTAATATATAAATCTATGCAAAACACACGGTTTTTCTCACAAGATATTTTTTCCGACATCTCATGTCATTCTCTATTCGAAATCATTTTTCTTGTTCTGTCATGTAACTACGCAGATGACATGCATAGAGATTACAAAGTAGAACAAACTCTCTTTGCTTCAACATCTATCTTTGCGAGGCTTCTTCGGCTATCGTTTAGGAGCCATTTCTGAATTTATCGGTTAAGTACACTCCTACTCTAGATTACTGATTTACAATGTGAAATAAATTATCATAATAGGTAATAGAACAAAATTAGACACATAAATTTTAGATTATTATCGATATCAGATTCCTATTTGATTCCTATCATCAAGGAACATATGTACTCTCCCTATCATGTTAATATTTTTTACCATTTCTTTTTTTGACTTTTAGACATCTCGAAAAATAAATAGCGTAAAACTACGCGGCCAGGACTCCTTGTTGAGAGAAATATAATACCACCTTTTCTCCGGTTAGGGAAAACGAAGGTACCAAACTCCATGGTCGGGCAGCTTGGTGTTTGCTTTACACAGCAAATTAAAAGTGAAAACTAACATGAAAGATGACAATGTCAAGTAATGTAAATAAATATTAGAATATAAAATAGTGATAATACGATGAAACTGGAAAATGTATCATATAAAATGTTATAGGCGAGAGATGGTAATAAGTATAAATGATTTAAAGGTGCTATGACACGAAAGACAAGGTAAACATGGTAAATATAAATATGCTATGGAGCGAATCATGATGGTAAGTATGGTAGATACGCTACAGTATCGTAAAAGGCAAATAAGAGATCTACCGGAGGATGGGCAGCAGCATCCTCTGAGTACACACATTCAATCCAACTGCGATCGGCAACCCGCCTGCCAAGCGTGGCGATTATGGCAAATCCACCCATTTTGGGGAAGACCTACTATGTCCAGCAGTGGACGTCTATCGGCTGATATGATGATGATGATGATTATCTAGATAAAGTACTAAAATATAACCCATTATTTTATACTACACAACAAAATTGCAACGAAAATCCTTATAAACAGCATTGCATTGCTTTAGAGACGTAAAAAGCGCTTTAAAATAAAATGGCAACGTTTTACGATGTAGTAGAAAATTGTGCAGCTATAAAGTGCTAAACTCTGTTTTAGACGAGATAAAGCATTCTATAGTAAAATAAAATCTGCGTGAAATTTTCAATTTGTATATAGCTTGTCTCTCTAAGAGGGAGGTTACACGGTCAGTATTTCATCAGTCTGGTCCATCAGTCTGGTCATGTATATTTGATTTGAAGGGAAACTGACTCGAGATTGACCCGACTAACATGGTGCTTCAGTATATCAGTTTCCTTTCAAATCAAATAAACATGACCAGACTGATGGACCAGAATGACGAAATACTGAACGTGTAACCGGGCTCTAAGGATGTGGCAACAAGAGAAAATGATATCATAATTATACAGGGTGAAATTGATATCATTGGCATCCTTTTAAACTAAGAGTCTACCCATCAAACTGAACAACTTTTACTATGGGAGCAAACCGATCGGAGCAAAAAAAAACTGCTGTTGCATACATCTGAGTCGAGTAGGCATTGCAGTTTAGTATGGAAAAAGATGCTAATGATATCAATTTCACCTTGTAGTTACATCTTAAAATGTCTTGGACACTGCCACACAGATTATTTATTCCTATTTACAGTACCAGAATCTAGCCCGAAATTGTATTATGACGACATAACAACGATGTGAAATACAATATAAGGATCATCCATGACTTGGGTACAAAACTATTCATATTCAAAATTCATTATTATTTAGTCACATTTAAAGAACCTAGGATCTTCTAGATGAAATACAAATACAAGTATAGATAATAGACATACATATAAACATCCATGACATTTAACGCCGCCAAGTTGCCTAGAAAAATCTTGCCGCAAGTACCTTTTCCATTATGATTTTTGCTAAAACTTTTTCCACCTATGTTTGGGAAGTGAATGAGGTGCCTTCGGAAGGAGAGTCTTATTTCGTTCAAAAAAGAAATAAAGTCTGACCTCGGACTATGACGTTTCGTCAAAGTAAAGGCAATATCATAGAGATAGTAAGTACTAATAGGCAATCATAAAGGTATCATAGAGAGGAACTGACAGCTAAGAGAGCGAGATGTACCTAGCGGCGCCACTGTATAATAGAAAGAGATACGTGACGCGAGGCAATAGAACCGTTTTTGGGAACTTGTCAGCAAAATTGACTGGGTAAATTTCGTGCTCTGTGAATAATTAGTGAATCTAAAGTGAAGTCTTAGATTATTTTGTGAAATATACTTACTAACACTATTTCATTAAAATTACCTACGTTACGTTAGATTCACAATTATACACAGAACTCGATATTTTAGGGTGCCGATAAGTGCCGACAAATGCACAAAAACTCATGTCAGTTACTCTATTCCGGCAGGTATAATAACTTTATGTAGGCAATATTGTCTAGCAATTGTTTAAACTTATTTTTCTCGTTCTTTATTTGACTTTAAACTTTAAACTTTAAACTTACTTTACTTAAGACTAAGTCGCGGCTGAAGCTAATGGTCCAAAAATGTGAACAGATAAATACTTACTGCAATGTTTAAGATAACCTCATCCTAACAAGATCCTAACCATAAATACTGTTAATGTCCATGTAAAGTTAAGCTGAGCTATGCTTCCTAAGCATTCGTTTCGCTTAGCAAGCGAAGTGTAAAGAACAAATATGCTTTCACGTCTCATAAAGGATCAAATGTACCGTGCTAACCGGGTAACAGACTTGGTTTTGTGAGTATTATCCAATGAGTACCTAATACTGGTTCAATTTAAGTAATTGGATTGAAAATATAAAGGGAGTAGGCATAGAATACGTGTTTTGGCCTATTCACTCAATCTTCTTCTTCTTATCGTGTGGGCAGAGCCCTGGTGTCAGAGTTTTTTCAGACCGCCTTACGGCCTCTGACGTGGTTTTATGTAACGACTACTACCACCAGAGATAGTAGCCGGGACCAACGGCTTAACGTGCCATCCGAAGCACGGAATCATTTTTCTTTTCAGACAATCAGGTGATTCAGCCTGCAATGTTCTAACCAACTGGGGAAAAACGCACAAAGTGACATAAATCACTAGGTGTCCCCCGTGGGAATCGAACCCACGACCTCCGTGTCGATCATTTTATAGCTTTGACAATAATCCTGCGACAACGACACCAGAACAACACTGATATAAAATTCTCAACTTTATGAAACCATACTGGTAATTTACACAAGACACGATTATACTTGGTCAAGATTAATCATTTATTTTGTCTAAGGTTTTAATCAAAATTATCAGTCAAAGATCCTCTCGAATTAGAGATCGATAACGGTTTAAGAGGGCTGTCGGAGTCCAGTGGCGCCCTCATCACATTAATAAAGATTTCTCAATAAAGAAAGCCTAAATTAAAAAAGTGCTCAATTGACAAACTACAAAAGCCTTCAAGCCATTGTTATACAATACTTTTATAGGTTCTAAACATTCCACTTTTAGATAGTTTCAAATAAAAACAAAAGCGACCGTTTTTTTTATCTTTTTTCAAAATGTGTATGTTTCGACCTTTAAAAAAACCTATAAAAGTATTCTATGAAAATAGCTTGAAGGCTTTTGTAGTTTGTCAATTGAGTACTTTTTAATTTAGGCTTTCTTTATTGAGAAATCTGTATTAATGTGATGAGGGCGCCACTGGACTCCGATAGCCCTCTTAAAATACCGCAGCGTAATTACGGAACCTTAATTTTGTGTTAAGTGCTTGGTTTCTTGTTTGGAAGTAATAAATTCTTCTTCTTTTCGTGTCAATTGTTCTAACATTTCTATATTTTATTGGTCAGATATTCGGCGAGCCTGACAGCGTCCTGTGTAGCTGTAGTAATAAATTTTAGTTTACGGAACTCGTACTGATATTATAAATTAATGTACATTGATTTGTAGTCGTGGATGTGACTCCTATGTGGACTATAAGATTCAGAGACGTCTTTTGAGCGTTAAGTTTAGTCTAAACAGTGTCAAAAATGTATGTTTTTTGACATACGGGAGTTTGAACTGAGACTTGAAAAACGCATCTGAATCTCGACCTCAGTGGCTAGAAGCCTTGCCGTCCATGCAGGAGGCAGTGGTTTTATAACAGCTTCTTCTCTGCGCGTCATAATGTCCGTACCTACCCCGATAAGCTATTGCTACTTCTTAGCACTAAGTCCTGATATGCGATAAGAAATTCTCGGCGCTCTGTAATAAGTTTTCTTTTCCTACTGCATGTTAATTACGAATTAAAATAGGAACACCGACTTCTAAACGGTGACATCATCATCTTCCTGTCCTCATCCCATTACACGTGTCACGTCACGTGTCTCACACCTATTTTACACGTGTCATCTTTCAAAAAATCCTTCCACCTTTCTTCTCTCTCGCGAGAGGTCGCCCTTCTTTCATGCACCTAAATATTTAACACTGATCTTGTAACTTTGACAATTCACAAGAAAAGGTACCTGCTTCACTTCATTTCGGTCGTTGCTTATACATGCTTATACGATGTTTTTTTGCTTCTTTCTTTGCTAGATTAGCATGACAATATCGTACGACTTATTGACACAAGCTGTAAGGTACAGGGTGTAAGGAAAAGTATCATTAACCTTTTAATCACATACTCTACCGATCAAAGTGAAAAAAATTTACTAATGGAGTCATTCTGACCATTTTGACGACCCGGTTGGTGTAATGGTTACCACGCCGGACTGCCAAACCAGGGTCCTGGGTTCGAATCCCGGTTCGGTCATGGTGCCGTGCCTATGTTCGTGCCATTGTTGTATGGTTTCCATAACAAAAAGCCTATACTTGCTTACTTGGGATCATTACAATGTATGTGCCTGTGAACGTTATTTATTATTTATTTATTATTGATTCAGAACAAAGAAAAATCTGTTGTCTCATACATTTGAGTCTAGTAGGCGGTGCAGTTTGGTCTAAGTTTAGTATTCAACAGCTGTTTTTTTGCGCTGATATGTTTGCTCCCATAGTAGTTGTTTAGTTTCATGGCTAGAGTATGTAGTTTAAAGGTTAATGTTACTTTTCCTTACACTCTGTATAAGGTAAGGTTAACCTTTTTACTAGTACAGAAGTAAAGTCGTAAAAGAAACATTGAGTTTAATTAGTACATTAGCACATTAGACGGATTGATGCAGTCTCTCACACATGTAAAAGCACGTATGTTGTGAAGTTCAGTCTTCATTAACTTATTATGTAACTTAAACATACTATTTCGGGGTCTGGTTTAAGTTACAAACATACGAGACCTGACATCTACCTATGGAGGAACTGGGTGTCCGAACCAAAAGAGTAACAATTCGTATAAAGAGTAACATTTACGCGCCTGTCTTTAATTGAGCCACCGACTACGCGCACGACGCTACTAGAAAACTAATTATGGAAAGCTCAAAAAGTGCACCAAAAAATCTGTACCGTGTTCTAAATTTGTTCTTTAAAAACTCTACCTTGCCGCTAAAACTTATACAAAATGTCATTTTTCGTTAGGTGCCAAAAATTGTGTAGATTTTTTTATTCTTTTATAGTTATTCTTATTCGTAGCGCGCACGTCTGTTATGCCGTGCCGCGGTGCTGTCAGAATTTTTGAAAACTATGGAAGCAAAATGAACAGCTGTTTCAATGTTTTTAGCTGGTTTATATTACTAACCCGCGTACTTAGGTTTATAATGTAAGTCAGTCTAGCTCTAGCACACATTTTTCGAGAATTTCGTATTAGACCCGACGTCCATTAGTTTGTAAGTCAATGTGCTTGAGATTAAAAACCGTTAAAACAGCTACACATCCAAACACATGCATTGCTTGCAGACCATTATTTACAGTTGTGGGTGTAATGTAACCCTGCATTATGCAGTAGTTCGCTACCCTTCTTGTAGCCTCTCTAAGGTTTATGGTCAACATATTTTAGCAATTTTATTTCTCTACCTTTCTGCGTTGGATAGGCACTTCGTTACACTGATGTTCTCAATATTATCATTTACATTTTGAAAAGAAGATAGGCGCGGGTACGGTTTTTTCCATGTCGGGCTACTCGCGCACCGAGGGTTCCGTACCACACCACCACAGAACACAACATTATTAACTTAGAAAAAAAACTTTTTTGTCCGGGACCCTTAGCGCGAGATCGACTCACACTTGGCCGGTTTTTAGTATTTGTTGTTATTCTGTAGAGTTTGCTCTATAATCACACTAAGTTTGACGCTTGTATGTATTACTGTTTTTACGATAGAGGGTGAAGAAAAAAACGTTGATAAAAACGAGTTTCTTGTTGAGAACCCCCCTTAATTTTTAACTTTTTGATATTTTTATTATTTGTTAACAAATCCGCCATAATAACGCATAATCTGAGAGAATTTCAACTATCTAGATATTACGGTTCAAAAGTTACAGCCCCTAAATAGGTAGGACAGATGGACGGACCGACAGACGGACAGACGGACGGACGGACGGACGGACAACGTAGGCTTAGTAATAGGGTCCCGTTTTCACCCTTTGGGTACGGAACCCTAAAAAAGCAAAACATACAGACATAGCCAATAATATTATTCTTGAAATAATTATTAAAAGCGGTTTAGTTTTGGAGGAGGAAACAGGGGAATACGAAATGCTGATTTCGTCGATTTTATGTCGATCAAATTGGTCCGAGCTACAGTTGTCTCATTCGCACTCTAGTCGGCGGCGGGGTGTATGGATGGGGCGGATTGGACAAATACGTACCTATACAGTCGGAAAAGTGACGAGAACTCAGCTCGCAAATCCTCTTAAAATATTTTCAAGATCCGCTTTTCCTATAAAAATTTTACCAAAACCCTAAGTCAAACTTAGTTTGTAACTCAAGTCTAGTGTATTTAATATGAGCCACATCCAAGACATTCCATCAGCGAGCTTTTAACGAAACTTGATAAGTTTTCATGAGTATGCTTCTAATTTTATTATTTTACCTTACTTTAATCACAAGGCTTCATTATGTTAATTAGTTATTTTATGTTATTTCTTTGAAAACTTAACTTAGTGCTGTAAACTTTAATCATAACATAATTATGTCACGTTTCTATTATATGAAGTAATCTTTTTCAAGTAGCATATACACCACTAAGTTTTAATTACTAACAAAATGCAAAGGGCGTATTCAGACAATGAAACTAAACAATTTAAAATGAGGCGAAAAATTAGATATTTTTTTTGACCTTCCATACAAAAGTGCGGATCAGCCGATCGATTTTGTAAGGGAGGCCCAAATTTTTTTTCCTTTTTCCATCCAAGTTCTAAGTTAAAAGTTGTTTAGTTTCATTGTGAATGAACCTTAAAACTTTGTTGGTAGTTAATTAAAAAATAGTTGGTGTATTTAGCCAATATATATTTGACGACCCGGTTGGTGTAATGGTTACCACGCCGGACTGCCAAACCAGGGTCCTGGGTTCGAATCCCGGTTCGGTCATGGATGTTTATATGTTTGTGCCGTTGTTGTATGGATTCCATAATAAACAGCCTATAAATAGTGCTTTCTTGGGATCATTACAATGTATGTGCCTGTGAGCGTTATTTATTTATTTATTATTTATTTATTTAGCCAATATACATATTAATCTATGGGTGTATTTTGGAGAAAAGATATTATTTTCCTTAATAATAATAAATACAATCAGCTGATTGAAAATGTGTGTGCAAAGTCGATTTTTTTGTTAATTGATCTTTTTTTTGTTTGGGAAAGATTTCTGTATCATGAATACAATCACCCATAAAAGTAATGCAACTGTCTACCATAATATCCCGTATTTAGTTGTAGTTGATGAATCATCATCAACTAGACTTCTATCATCAGATAGACGGATTATGATGCTAGATAATAAAAAATCTGTTAAATAAAACCGGTCAAGTGCGAGTCGGGCTACTCGCGCATCGAGGGTTCCGTACCACACCACCACAGAACACAACAATATTAACTTAAAAAAAAAACTTTTTTTGTCCGGGACCTTTAGCGTAAGACCGACTCACACTTGGCCTGTTTTTAGTATTTGTTGTTATTCTGTAGAGTTTGCTCCATAATCACACAAAGTTTAGCGCTTGTATGTATTACCGTTTTTACCATAGAACGAGAAGAAAAAAGTTGATAAAAACTAGTTTCTTGTTGAGAACCCCCCTTAATTTTTAACTTTTTGACATTTTTATTATTTGTTAGCAAATCCGCCGTAACAACGCACATTCTGTGAAAATTTCAACTATCAAGCTCTTTCGGTTCAATAGTTACAGCCCTAAATAGGTCGGACAGACGGACGGACGGACGGGCGGACAACGTAGGCTTAGTAATAGGGTCCCGTTTTTACCCTTTGGATACGGAACTCTAAAAAGTATTATTATGCGCAAACGTAATTAACGGCATAATTATGTCCACTATTTTTTATATTTAGCACATAGATAACAATACAATGAAAATTTTAAGCAAAATAATAGAATGAAACTTTAAACGCGATTATAAATAGGAAATTCTGGCATAAGCCACAATAATAAAAGAATACAAGCTTTTAATTTTAACAACGTAACATTAAGCGTGGTGTAAGGGGTAAACGCGGTAGACTATGGCGACAACCCAACTGCCAACCTCACCTGCTCGTGGTGCACCCTGCCGACTAACCGACGAGGCTCTGGCGACCGATTGATGGCGGTATATCCATCCAAAACAGGCTACACCAAAATTCCTAGACCGATGATGGGCAGCAGCATCACCGGTGCAAGTGGTATAGCCCTGCGATCACCAACCCGCTCTGCCAAGCGTGGTGATTATGGCATTTTTTTACCTCCCAAATATGGAATTTAGTCCCACATGGCCCCGGCCCCTAGTTCCCGGCGGCTCTACTATCCCAGGCTACGGCAGCGGTCTAGGTAACGGTAGGGCGGGGGGTGCTAAGAATCCCCGGGTTACGAGAGGCTGCCAACAACAACGACTTTTACTGGCTACGTATAACGGACGAACACTGATGGAGGACGAAAAGATTACGGAACTCGAGGTAGAACTAACTAAGATTAAGTGGCACATTCTCGGGTTGTCAGAGGTCCGAAGACAGGGGGAGGATACGATGACCCTGGAATCTGGCCACTTGTTCTACTTCCGAGAAGGCGAAAGGCTGTCCCAGGGTGGCGTAGGATTTCTCGTCAACAAATCCCTCATCAACAACGTAGTGGAGATCAGTAGTGTGTCGAATCGGGTAGCGTACCTCGTACTGAAACTCACCAAAAGGTACAGCTTGAAGGTTGTACAGGTATACGCGCCGACTACGACGGGCTCTGACGAAGAAGTCGAATCGGTATACGAGGATATCTCTAGAGCTATCAACGATACCGCAAAGACTCATTTCACGGTTGTTATGGGGGATTTCAATTCCAAAGTGGGAGTACAGGAGAACGATGAGTCGAAAGTGGGTCCGCACGGTATTGGTAACAGGAACCAGAGAGGGCATATGCTAGTCGGCTTCCTAGAGAGGCAAGGGCTATACTTGATGAACTCATTCTTCAAGAAGCAGCCCCAAAGGAGGTGGACCTGGCGAAGCCCTGACGGCCGGACGAAAAATGAGATCGATTTCATCATGACTGATAAACGGCACATATTCAGAGATGTATCAGTGATCAATAGGTTTAACACCGGAAGTGATCACCGACTTGTCCGGGGCACTCTGAATATTAACTACAAGCTCGAAAGAAGACGTCTGATGAAATCGACTCTCCGTCCCACATTGCACCAAACTGTAGCTGGAAGTGACAGCTTCCAACTTGACCTCCAGAACAGATTTGATTCGTTGGAAACCACCGAGGACGTTGGCGAAGCTACAAACCAACTAGTGAAAGCTCTCCGTGAAGTGGGCTACAGGCATTTCCGCACGCAGCGTGTGGCAAAAGAATCCAAACTCTCAAGCGAGACCCTGGAGCTAATGAGGCATAGACGTGAAATTCTATCTGCGCAAGAGTTTTCGGCAGAACATCGGGCTCTCAATAAACAAATAAAAAAGCTGATACGACGCGACCTCCGAAGCTTCAACACACGCTCCATAGAGAAGGCGATTGAGCAGAACCGGGGGTCGAAAGTGTTCGCTCAGCAGCTCGGGAGAAGCCACCTGTCGAAACTCAAAACCGCAGATGGGAAGATCGTTGCCTCTAAGCCGGAGCTCCTCACAGAAGTCGAGAAGTTCTATGGAAGTCTGTATGCAACACACGCTCCAAAACCTGTAGCTCGTAACACCGACCCCAGAGCCCCACTAGTACGCCACTACACGGACGATATCCCGGACGTTGACTCGAGCGAGATTAGGAAAGCCCTCAAACAACTAAAAAATAACAAAGCTCCGGGTGAAGACGGAATAACAACAGAGCTTCTGAAGGCTGGAGGTACTCCTGTCCTGAAGGCCCTAGGAAAGCTCTTTAATTCCGTCATTCACAATGGCATAACACCGGAGGCGTGGAGCGGAAGTGTTGTGGTCTTGTTCTTCAAGAAAGGAGATAAAACCCTTCTCAAGAACTACAGACCAATCTCACTTCTGAGCCACGTCTATAAACTGTTCTCGAGGGTTATTACGAACCGTCTCGCTCGAAAGTTCGACGAGTTTCAGCCCCCGGAGCAGGCCGGGTTTCGAAAAGGATACAGTACCATAGACCACATCCACACGGTAAGGCAGATTATAGAGAAAACTGAAGAGTATAATCAGCCTCTGTGTCTAGCCTTTGTGGACTATGAGAAAGCCTTCGACTCGATCGAGACCTGGGCTGTTCTGGAATCCTTGCAGCGATGCCAGATAGACTGGCGATATATAGAGGTGCTCAGATGTCTGTATGACGCCGCCACTATGTCCGTTCAAGTACATTTTTTTTTTTTTTTTTTTTTTTTTTATTCAAAATGGGTTTGCGCTTGGCTTCAGCTCACCTGATGGAAAGTGTAGATGAAGCCGAGGATGTAGCGCGCTCGCCCAGAAAAAGCCTATTTACTCTTCTTTTAAAAATATCCTGATTGTATTTGCTTGGGAAAACAGACGCAGGGAGAGAGTTCCAAACCTTACCGGTTCTCATTATAAAAGAGGATGCGAACCTATTTGTGCGGATTGTTGGAATATCGACAACGTATGGATGCAGTCTCGCACTACGTCTTGTCGTACGATGATGGAAGGGGGATGGTGGAATCAGGTCATGTAACTCCTGGGCACATTCGCCGAAGTGTAGCCGATAGAATACCGACAGACAAGCGACCAATCGTCGGTGCTCCAGACTATGTAGCTTAGTCTCGACGAGTGCATCGTCATCGATGAGTCTCTTGGCTCGACGCTCAACCGAGTCCAGTGCGTCAAGTTGGTATTTCGCAGAGCCGTCCCAGAGGTGACTGCAGTACTCCATGCAAGATCGCACTTGGGCTTTGTAGAGAGTAAGAAGCTGTGCAGGCGTGAAGTACCGCTTAACCTTGTTCAGGATACCAAGTTTCTTGGCTGCGGTTTTAGCTTTGGACTCAATCGAGCGGCCGAAGTTCAGGTCCGACGTGAGTTCGAGACCCAACAACTCTAGACTTTCTGAAATCGGAATGGAAACACCCTGGAACGTAGGAGACACATTAGGACGTGACCTTTTTGCAGAAAACAGACAGGCCTGTGTTTTAGTGGCATTGAATTCAACCAAGTTGGCAGTACCCCATTCGGACACTGCCGTCAAGGTCGAATTCGTACGCTCGACCATGGCCTCTCTCTGGGACCGGACTTCGTGGCTGTCGGCCTGTCCAACAGGCAGATATCTTTCAGTGACCGTGCTGTCGTCTGCGTACCCAAATATACCGGGCTGTAGCAGATCATTGATGTGCAGCAGAAATAAGGTCGCAGAGAGAACTGATCCCTGAGGGACACCAGCATTGATCGCCTTAAGGTCAGACGTCGAGCCGTCTATTACAACTCGAATAGACCGTTCGCTCAGGAAATCAGCTATCCAGTCACACAGGCCAGAAGGGAAACCAAATGATGGAAGCTTGCTTAAGAGGCTAGCGTGCCAGACCCTGTCAAACGCCTTGGAGATATCGAGTGATACCGCCAAAGCCTCACCATGTTTCTCCATGGCTTCGCCCCATATATGTGTGGCGTACACTAGAAGATCGCCAGTGGACCGCCTCTGCCGGAAGCCGTATTGACGGTCGCTAAGGATATTGTACTCTTCTAGGTACGTAAGAATGTGGGTGTTCAGAATACGCTCCATAACCTTACAGAATATGGAGGTAATAGCAATGGGACGATAATTGGCAGGGTCTGCCCGACTACCTTTCTTAGGAACAGGTTGTACGTTCGCAAGCTTCCATGATTCTGGGACTTTACCCGTTTCCAGAGACAGGCGATATAAGCGTGTTAAGACCGGAGACAACTCGGGTGCGGTGTTCTTTAGTACTATGGCTGGAATCCCATCAGGACCACTAGCCTTATTCACATCTAGGTTGCGCAGCACTTTTCGAACCTCTTTTGTTCGAATACCAATGGACGACATTACTGTGTCACAACATGGTATCGAGGGCGGTGTTTTAGCGCCGGCATCCAGACGTGAATTACCAGCAAACAGACAGGCAAACAAATTCGCTTTGTCTTTCGCGGTGTGCGCGAGTGATCCGTCAGGTTTTAGCAGAGGAGGAAGCGAAGGGCGACAGAAGTTGGACTCAACCGATTTGGCTAGGGACCAGAACGCTTTACTACCTGAAGGGTACGAAGCCAATCTAGCGCCTATGCGGCCAATATGGTCGTATCGGGCCCGGCGAAGAACTCTTTTGCTTGACTTGGCGGCTTGGTTGAAGGCTTTTTTCTTTTCCCGAATATCCGGAGCTTTACGACTTCGGGCTTCAGCCCACTTCTGGTAGGCCGAGTTCTTATGCTGCTCTGCAAGAGCACACTCGGTGTTGTACCAGGGGCGAGACTTGCTACCGATTGGTACATCGGAGTATGGAATAAAATATTCCATACCTCGAAGCACCACGTCGGTTATGGCATTCGCGCAGCTCGTCGGGTCTCCAGAAGAAAAGCATGTTTGCCGCCAAGGATAGGATGCGAAGAAGTGACGCATCTCGTCCCAATCTGATGATCAGCAGACGAAGCCGATCCAACTGCTAAGAGGAGTGAGACAGGGGGATGTTATTTCCCCGAAACTGTTCACCAATGCGCTGGAAGACGTATTCAAGACGCTTAATTGGAAAGGACGAGGCATATGTGTGAACGGCGAGTACATCTCACATCTGCGCTTTGCGGATGACATTGTCGTCATGGCGGAATCGATGCAGGACCTCAGTGGCATGCTTAGCGACCTTAATGCCGCTTCCCGACGGGTCGGTCTCGGCATGAACTTAGACAAGACGAAAGTCATGCTAAATTCTCATGTCGAGCCAGAGGCGGTATACGTCGGTGAGGCGGCGATAGAAGTTGTGCAAGACTATGTCTACCTTGGACAGACTATAAGACTAGGTAGAAACAACTTCGAAAAGGAGGCCGCTAGGCGCATCCAACTGGGATGGGCTGCTTTCGGGAAACTCCGTCATATATTCTCCTCGGCTATACCACAATGCCTCAAGACGAGGGTGTTCAATCAGTGCGTCCTGCCAGTAATGACATATGGTGCGGAAACATGGACCCTGACGATAGGACTAGTTCATCAATTCAAGGTCGCTCAGCGAGCTATGGAGAGAGCTATGCTCGGTGTTTCTCTGAGAGATCACATTAGAAATGAAGTGATACGTCAGAGAACTAAAGTGGTTGACATAGCTCAGAAAATTAGCAAGCTGAAGTGGCAATGGGCTGGTCATATCTGCCGAAGAACTGACAACCGGTGGGGTGTCAGAGTTCTAGAGTGGAGACCGCGAACTGGTAGGCGTAGTGTCGGACGCCCTGCTGCCCGCTGGAGAGACGACCTAAAAAAAGTAGCGGAGAGCGACTGGATGAGGAAGGCCGAGGATAGAGTTTTGTGGCGCGCCTTGGGAGAGGCCTATGTTCAGCAGTGGACGATGATAGGCTGATGATGATGATGATGAACATTAAGCGTTACCAGAAAGAGAGCCGCAGAAACTGGATACAAAACGAACAACGACAGCTATGTAAGTATATGGCAATTAACACATCATTTCTAATTATGACATAAAAAGGCAACAATAATGGGCATAGAATAAATAGGTACTAATATAAAACAGAAGTTTCACTTCATACAAGTTGATAAAACGATACTACTATACTCGGAGAAAAACATCTTGTAGTATAAAGTGAAATAGAAAGTTATCAATGTACTTTCAGTGAGCATTTTAAAAATATTTTTTGACCTGTTACACGTCAATGCTAACCATTAAAAACATAACCCTCCTTCTGGCGCAGTCGGGTAAAAACCGAGGATTTCCGATAGCTGTGCAGACAGGAAAAGGCGATTTGGTCCCAGCCTGGACGGACCAGTCTCATGCCAATGACTTTTTCAGAACCTATAAGCAATTTTTAAAAGTATAGTTTGTTTGTTGTTTTTTTTGTTTTGTATATGTTTTTTTTTTGTTAATTTTCTTTGCATTTTGTTGTTTATTTGTTTTTATTTTTTTTTGTTTGTTTTTGTTTTCTTTTCGGTACAGAGATAGTAAGTAACCAACATACGCTGAAGACTGAAGAAGACATTTGAATTTTGATGCATAAGTGAAGTCTACCAAACCGCATTGGACACGCGTGGTAGATTAAAGCCCATACACCCTCACTGAGGGTAGTGCTCTGCCCTGCAGTGGGATGTAGATGTGTCAGCCATAAATATTTGCAGACTTAACTACAAATTAATTTTGTTGTTATAAATCGAATTCTGGTAGATTTAAATTACCCGAGGACCGCAAAACTGACACGAAATGTATGCATTTTCCCCGTAGACGGGGTTTTATGTTTTTATACCTACAGTGTGGAGTGAAACAGGCCTAACTTGGGCTTTGTTAAGAAGCTATTCAGACGATTTATTAATTTGCTCTCATTAAAATAACAACGTTGAAATGTCTGGTTTTTAAAGTAAATTCTAGCAGTTTACTTCCTGAGAATTTTATTTATTCTACTGTTGTACAACCATAATGGTACTTTGCGTTTATTTCATTAACATAGTAATACAGTTTTTAAGAGCTTAAGCTTTTTAAAGACTTTTTCTGTTTATACTAGATTTGTATATACGGTTGAATTTATCTTTTACTAGCTCGGCGGTGAAGAAAAACATCGTGAGGAAACCTGCATTCACCAGAATGAAAATAAAATACAATAAGTTAGGAGGCGTATAATAACGGTGAGCTTGGGGCGAACACAAAGGACCAGCGATGGTCTCAGTGTTACATAATGAACCTTGCTTACATTGCATTGCCATTGGTTGTAGCCCAACCAACAAATCAAATCATACATTACGTAGCGACCATATGGCTCTGACGGTTACGCTGAGAAGAAAAACCAAGCGACAAACTATTAATTTTAAGAAACCTCAACATCAAAAGAGCATACTTAAAGCAACTTTAACTACAGCCTCTTACGGTATAATTAATTGTGTGTCGCCGGCGTCATTTCTCGCTCGCTTCACTTAATTACATCACAAATACCACAAGACAGCTTGCCTTGCCTTCAGTCTTCAGACTATGGCCGTATTATACGAGGCATTAGTGCTGAGTGGTGGCCCGAAATAGATGGAGAATTGGAGAGTTAGATTTTTTTTATAAGAAACGGTCACAGTATAAATAAGACCTAATACAATCCAGACTCATTTTAACCCCACCTTCTCTAGGTGTTAGTGGTGTTTTTGGTATGCAAATAAAGAGTATTGTATTGTAGCATAGCATAATGCTCACGACAATATTCCACGATTATTAGTCTGAGATATTCTGAAACATCAGAACATCCACGTTTCATTGTATCGTATTGTAGACTAAAGTAAGAAGCGGTGTATATCTCTCTCACTTGCATTCACTCAGCAAAGATGCGCTAGTCTCTTCTTGACAGTGCGAGACCGTTTGGATGAAGTGTCCCGGGTGTGGTGTGAACTAAGAAGAAGAAGAATACTCAAATGAAACATTTTATTACCCGTGCGATGCAAAACGTCAAAAATGGTCAACATTTGCAATTACGAAATTTTAGTTACCTACTATTTCCATTTCACCTCTAAATTGGGTTGCAAGACAACGTGACAATCAGTGTCTATCTTTGTCTATGACATCGGAAGACTCATTAGAGCAGAGTAAGCGATTATTATAATAATTTTGTTAATTTCATTTCTCTAATCTATCTCGAAAGTCATCGCTTTTATTTTTCCTGGTCTGGGGTGCTAATGAAATTCGATTGACGATATGTCAGTGCGTCTCGACAATCGTTAGGTCGTTTGCGAAAATCCGTGAAAAATCCGCACTCTAATGTAAGATCGTCCCGACACGGGTATATCGTCAAAGGAACGATCACCACACAAAATAATATAGAAAAATCATAGACTTTAAATCGGAGGTCTTTTTAGTGCACATTTTTATTTCAGGGCGCCCTACCCAAAGGGTGAAAACGGGACCATAATACTAAGCCTACGTTGGTTGTCCGTCCGTCCGTCCGTCCATTTGTACTGTTTACTTTTGAACGGTAACAGCTAGACATTTTAAATTTACACAGAATGTGCATTATTACGAAGGATTTGCTAACAAATAATAAAAAAATTTAAAATTAAGGGTCCTCATGCAAGAAACTAATTTTTATAAACGTTTTTTCTTTTCGCTTTATCGTAAAAACGGTAAAACGTACAAGCGTCAAACTTGGTGTAATTATAGAGCAAACTTTAATGTAAAACAAAAAATTATAAAAACCGGCCAAGTGTGAGTCGGTCTCGCGCTATGGCCGCTAGGTCCTGGAGAAAAACTTTTTGTAAGTTAATATTTTCTGTGGTACGGAACCCTCGGTGCGCGAGTACACAAACATTATAACATCAATGACCGAACAGGGATTCGAACCCAGAACCCTGGTTCGGCAGTCCGGCGTGGCAACCATCACACCAACCGGGTTGTCAAACTTTTTTAAACATGTTACAGCCATGTTGTGGTATTTCAAATGAAATTTCTTAATTTCTTAAGGGACTTGGCGCCATCTACTAGCGTTTTTACAAACTACCTGTAACAAGTAACTAGTGGAAAATATTCGTGGGTAAATAAGGCTTATACAAATGAATTCCGAATTAAATTGCCATTTTACATACGCTTGGCAACCGCCTTTAATTAAATCTTAATGATTTTAAACATGTTCTAAACCTATTTTATTTGACATCAAAGTCCCTTTATTTACTTTGTAAATTGACTCTTAATGGTTCATGCAGACTAGGCGACTAGTCGCGCTACAAAGCGTTTTATGTCTAAACCAAAAAGTGCATTTTGCAATAAATTGCAAATGCAAAGTGTCTAGTACAGGAAAGCTAAATTAGTTTTCATGTTGTTACGCTGCTGGTATATTTTCAACCGCGATGTAGATTGAAAAACTGACGCAAAGTTGAAGTAGAGGTAAGACTTAATACCTTATACCATTTTGAAGTATGTTAGTTATTTAAAATATCAGGAGAATGAGGTTCATATCTACTTAAGGCAGATATTTAATTACACTTTTCTGAATTTTGAGCTTAATTTGAACTCCATTGCTTTAATCTTTACACCTCAAAAAAAGAGAGTGTAGAACAGGTAATGGATGCCCAATTAGACCCTGAATTCAGAACAGTGTACCTACCAACCTAAAGACATACAACATAATGAAATTTTGACCCGCGACTTCGTCGCGTGGATTGCCCCTTTTAGGGTCGATTTTCGAAAAATCCTTTCTTAGTGCCCCTACATCTTCTGTAGAACATAATTCTATAACTATTTTATAAGTATAGATCATTGACATACAAAATAATGGACGCCGGGTCTAGTACAAAATTCTAAAAAAGTTGCCGAGACTAACCTACATAAACCTAAGTACGTGTAGTAATAACATAAACCAACTAAAAACATTGAAAATTCTATAATTCTTTTTCATCCCACTCTCCCACTCTCCCATCGCAGCAAGGCGGCGCCGGCCTCACGCGCGCGCGCGTTAGTTGGCCGATCGATCGAATTGGTTATCTTTTTACGTTTTTACTTTTACGCTCTTTTGGTGCGGACACTTCGTCCAGTAGTTGGTAAGTCAATGGCATAGATAGATTGACTGTAATGATAAGTATATTTTGTTGTAGTTTGTATAGACCCTTAGCCGCCATACGTCTACGTTTACAACGCAACGTAGCTCAAAGAAACCCTTCGTACCTATACGGGCCTTACGAACGCTTGTTTGTCGCCGTATAATCTGTTGAAACATATTTGTTCGTGCATGAAATACATTATTTGTGTAGAGGCGTGTACTTAGACGTCAGAGTAGAGATATGTTTCAGACAAGAATATGACAATGATTTGAAAATTAACGTCAGAATGGATGATTTATAATTTGACGGTAGTTTTGTAGTGCTATTCACACAGATTACTGATTATTACTGATTGGTGATCACAGATTGAGTTCTGAGAAGGCACTATATTTCATTCCACATAAGGACGAAAAGATTTTCCGGTTCCTTTTTAGCTTTCTGGCTTATACTGATTACCAAATACAATTTATTACAATTATGAAAAATATAATGTCCGACATATCTTGGATTTTGCTAAAGATGTTTTAAGAATAAGTGAGAGTAGGTAAGTGTTTCAAATCTCTGTTTCTGTAATTCAAAATAGCCTTAAAATTTCGTTGCTATTTGGAATAGAGTATAGTAAGGTTCAATTTTAGAATAATACGTTATTTTGGTAACAAATAAAATATAAGTATAGTTCGTTCATCCTATAGTTGTCGGTTCCTTAGTATTTGTATTTTTCCAATATATGATTGCATGCGTGCAAATAAAAGCAACAGGGTGCAACAACAAAGAAGTGGTTTAAACTTTAAACCTTCAAACTGACCAACATTTACAGCTTATTTTTTTAACCGACGAAAAAACAAAAGACGGAGGAGGTTCTCAAGTCAACGCGTATATTTGTTTTTTTTTTATGTATGAACACGCATAACTTTGTACAGAGTAGTCCGATTTTGATAATTTTTTTTTTCGTTTAGTAGCTCATACTTCAGAGGTGGTCCCATTTTAATTTGGTGAAGATCTGGTAAAGGGCTTCGGAGATAGACAATAAAACTCCGCAAAAAGTCTATGACATATCATCGACGATTGAAATAAATGATCCGATAACTTCTTACAGAGTAGTCCGATTATGATAATTTTTTTTTTGTTTTGTGGGTCGTACTTCAGAGGTGGTCCCATTTCAATTTGGTAAAGATCTGGTAAAGGGATTCGGAGATAGACAATAGAAGTCCCCTAAGATCTATAGCATATCATCGACTATGGAAATAAATGATTCGTGTTCATGTTCCCTTTTAGGTCATACTTCAGAGGTGGTCCCATTTTAATTTGGTGAAGATCTGGTAAAAGGCTTCGGAGATAGACAATAGAACTCCTCAAAGATCTAGAGCATATCATCGACTATTGAAAGAAATGATTCGTGTTCAAAGACGGAGGAGGTTCTCAAGTCGAAGCGTATATTTGTTTTTTTTTTATGTATGAACACGCATAACTTTGTACAGAGTAGTCCGATTTTGATAATTTTTTTTTCGTTTAGTAGCTCATACTTCAGAGGTGGTCCCATTTTAATTTGGTGAAGATCTGGTAAAGGGCTTCGGAGATAGACAATAAAACTCCGCAAAAAGTCTATGACATATCATCGACGATTGAAATAAATGATCCGATAACTTCTTACAGAGTAGTCCGATTATGATAATTTTTTTTTTGTTTGGTGGGTCGTACTTCAGAGGTGGTCCCATTTCAATTTGGTAAAGATCTGGTAAAGGGATTCGGAGATAGACAATAGAAGTCCCCTAAGATCTATAGCATATCATCGACTATGGAAATAAATGATTCGTGTTCATGTTCCCTTTTAGGTCATACTTCAGAGGTGGTCCCATTTTAATTTGGTGAAGATCTGGTAAAGGGCTTCGGAGATAGACAATAGAACTCCTCAAAGATCTAGAGCATATCATCGACTATTGAAAGAAATGATTCGTGTTCATGTTCCCTTTTAGGTCATACTTCAGAGGTGGTCCCATTTTAATTTGGTGAAGATCTGGTAAAGGGCTTCGGAGATAGACAATAGAACTCCTCAAAGATCTAGAGCATATCATCGACTATTGAAAGAAATGATTCGTGTTCATGTTCCCTTTTAGGTCATACTTCAGAGGTGGTCCCATTTTAATTTGGTGAAGATCTGGTAAAGGGAGATATACAATAGAACTCCTCAAAAACCTATAGCATATCATCGGCGATTGAAATAAATGATTCGTGTTCATGCTCCCTTTACATTTACAATGAATATGTTAACACAATATAACACCAACACTGAAAATGTTGAAATAAAAAATTTACTTCAAAACTAAAAAGTACCTACTACATAATAATATAACCAGCGTATGTCAAGCTAGCCCAAAAAATAAAACAATAAATTACTGTAATTTTTAAAGAAAAAACATATTTTTTACGATTGTAAAAGTTAACAAAACAATTTTTGGTTTTGTATTTTAATTTTACTCAATCTTACTCAGCTGCTGATGCTTAAAAAGTAAAACTGTGATTAAAGCATCAGCTTCCTTATATAGTTACATACTTTGCCATAGCCGTCAAAACAATTACAGTACAAAATGAAATAAAAAAATGCAGAAACTCATCTAAGGGACTTTGGCAAGTAGTAAACAAGCACAGAAATAAAACAGCAAACAGCTCCCGAGCTAAATTTACTCTTAAAGTAAATCAAAGAATCGTAAGTGATCCGAAAGAAATAGCTGACATTTTTGCGGAAAAGTTTGACAACGGCAAACAGTCCACTTTTGGTAACCTAAAAGAGGCAATTAACCTAATAAAAGACAACAACAAAATGGTTGAGAACAGTATGTGTCTCGAACATACGTCTCCATCTGAAATCACAAAAATAGTGAAGAAAATGGAAAACAAAAAGTCTTGTGGCATTGATGAGATCCCTATAGTCGTTATAAAAGATAACATTGAATTACTGGCCGAACCCTTGGCACATCTGTACAACAATTGCATGGATCAGGGAGTCTTCCCTGAACAACTAAAAATTGCTAAAATTGTACCTATTCACAAAAAGAGCTCGAAAACAGATCCAAGCAACTACAGACCGATTGCCTTGTTGCCGATACTCTCGAAAATTTTTGAAAAGATTATAAAATCAAGACTTTTATCACATCTAAATTTGAACAAAATTCTAAACTTTAGGCAATTTGGGTACCAAAAGGGAGTCGGAACTTCAGAAGCTATTGATGCTCTGGTAGATGATGTCGTTCGCAAACTTAACGAAAGGATTATGGTCGCGGGAATATTCCTTGATTTGAGTTCCGCCTTTGACACCGTCGATCACTCTATATTAATTGACAAATTGCAACATTATGGTGTTAGAGGTACAGCCCGATCTCTAATCGAATCATATTTAAATGGTAGGAAACAGTTAGTAGAGGTTGCAGACACTACTGACCCCAGCATTAAGAAGGTTGAGCGATCTAAAATGCAAAGCGTAACGAGGGGAGTACCTCAGGGCTCCATACTGGGTCTAATACTGTTTATAATTTTCACTAACGACTTGATAAACTACATGAATAATGCATTTCCCGATACTCAGTTGGTGGTCTTCGCGGATGATACCAATGCAGTTGTGATGGGTCAAGATATAGTTCATCTAAATACTAAAATAAACAATATTTTATTCGCTTTTTACACCTGGTTCACTGCCAATAATCTCAAACTAAATACCTCTAAGACTAACATTATGCTATTCAAGACAACTGCACGTAATAATGATTTGTTAGATATACGTTTATGCGGTGAACACATTGAACCCGTGGAAATCGGAAAATTCTTGGGGGTTCGAATAGACGCACTTCTGAATTGGAAGAAGGAGCTGACTGCCATTGAAAACAACGTAAGCTCAGCTTGCTACGCTCTTCGCAGTCTACGAGAAGAGACAACCACAGACCAACTGAGAATGGTTTATCATGCCTTGGTAGAGTCGAGACTGAGATACAGTATTAAGTTCTGGGGGCAAAGCTATGCATATAACACCAAAAAAGCGTTTGTTGTCCAAAAACGAGCAATTCGTACCATAGCTCGCATTCCTCCTTGGGAATCTTGTGAGGAATATTTTAAAAAACTGAAAATTTTAACTGTTCCAAGTCTTTACATACTCGTTCTTCTGACGAACTTAGTCAAAAATCGTCACATTTTTGAAACCGAAGAGGAGATGGAACAGCGAGTGAGTACGAGGAGAATGGACATGCGAAAGATAATCACACCAACGTTAAGGGTGGTAGAGCATTGTCCACGTAATCAGGTAGTCAAACGGTTTAATAAGATGCCTAAAGAATTGAAAGCACTGAGATCAATTAGTTTATTTAAAACAAAACTGAAGGTACTACTTTTAGAAAAGTGTTGCTACACAATTGACGACTTTTAGGGAAATAACTTGTTTATTGTTGCATATAATTATGTGTTTGACATTAATGTTTGTTGTTATTGTTATTAATATAGGTATTATTGTGGGTTAATTTATAAAGTTGATTAAAATTAATAATAGGTTTTATTTTAGGTTAATTTATAAAATTATTGTAGTGTGTGTGTGTTAAAATTTTACAATGTTTATATGTTCATTTTACAATGTTTATGTGTTCTGAGTGTTTTAAATGTAGATAATACTTAATTACTATAGAATTAGAATCAATGTACATATATATAATTATTTAAATTTAAATTCGAATACAATGTAAATTGTTAATGAATAAATGAAATTGAATTGAAAGGCCAGAGGGTACGCAGAGTTCTGCTGCATATGAGTGCACAGTGCACGCTAAAGCGCGCTCATGTGTTGGTGTGTTTGGATGTGTTTGTGTTTGTGTGTGTGGGGTGTGTGTGTGTGTGGGTGTGTGTGTTTGTGGGTTGGATGAATACGTGTGACAAAATAATTATAATAAAATGTTTATGTGCACCCAATCCAGCCCTACGACTTACGTCTTGGGATCACTTTATAAGCACATGGATAAGTGGATCACAAGTGGAGGATAGGAGGAAAAAATATTCAACTAAACTTCTTACTCGCATGCGTGAACCGTCCCTCAATCGTATATATCTTATTCTTATAGGCTCATTATCAGGTTCTCTCAGTTCGATATCACCATCTTCCTCACTCCACATACTATTTGGAATCGTTTCGTATCGCACAGCAAATTCTGCCAGACTTATATTTTCTAGCTCATCAGGCCTCAACACAGGGTGTAACAAAACTCGCCGGCGGGGGACAGGACGTAAAGGCTCTGCTGGTCTCCCAGTCCCCTGCCATCCGGGCGAAGATGGAGTGCCGCTGGGTTATTTTAGTAGGTATACCGGTGACACGCACCGGGGAGTCCCACATACCCCTCCCATCCCCCAACGGGAGGGGATACGTAATGCATTTATTCCCAGCGTCAAAAAAAAAAAAAGGTTGTAACAAAACACAGGTAATTGCCGAGGTAACCAGAGGCGGTGAGGTAAAAAGTTGGTGGGAGGCTATGGACAATACTGTATGTAGTAATATATACTCTTTCTTATACTGTGGTTAAAAGGTAGGTAGCTATTTTAAAAGTAATCGAAAATTATGCAAGTAGTAATTAGAAGATTATAGCCACAAAAAATTATAAAATAAAAGCTTTTTAACAAAAAAAATCAACCGCCGATAAAACTGAAAAGCAAAAAATAATAATTAATTTTACTTTAATAACTAAATTCTTAAACTAATGTAAGTAAGTATATCAAAGTATAAAATATTATTTTGCAATTATTTTGAGTTTTTAATTAACCTTAATAACTAAGTTCTTAAACGAATGCAAGTATACCTAAGTAATTTTGAGTCGGCGCCAAACAATCCATGAACAAAGATCACTAAATAACCTTAAATTTAAAGAAATAACCAAAATGAAATTAACAATGCAACGTGAAATCTTCAGGGATTAACATTAACATTCCAAAAAAATGCGCTCTCCGCACGACCACTAGCAACGAGACGGGACGTATGCACCTGGGCCTCTACTCGGACATTCGAACTTCACGATTACGTGAACGTTTTCGTTCCAATGTCAACTCTATTACAATTAAGTCCGGACCGAAACAGTCGCGATATATCGAAAATCGAAAGTCCGGGTACAGGGCCTGTGTGGATAGTGATGTTATATTGGTTACGTTACGTGGTGTGTGCCCGTTCGGGTTGCTGGCGCGCATCACGCAATTAATTAATTTTCTTGTTTGGCGCCGACTCAAAATTACTTAGGTATACTTGCATTCGTTTAAGAACTTAGTTATTAAGGTTAATTAAAAACTCAAAATAATTGCAAAATAATATTTTATACTTTGATATACTTACTTACATTAGTTTAAGAATTTAGTTATTAAGGTAAAATTAATTATTATTTTTAGCTTTTCAGTTTTTTCGGCGGTTGATTTTTTTTGTTAAAAAGCTTTTATTCGAAATTTTGGTGCCATAGAGAAAGATCTTCAGTTTGACGGTCTAATCATCCCCATAAAAAGGTGTCAGCATATTAAGAAGGACCCTGTATATTTATCAGTTTATCTACTGTAATGAATCTTTATACTCTGAGCTGACTATAACCACAGGTCCGGCACTTCAAACAACGTGATTTGACATGATGACGTTTGCACATGCGCACTTTGCAAAAATTGTGCATGACATATGTGTAGGGTTGACTTAACACGCATCGTATGAACTACATTATACATTTCGTTACTTTTTATAGTTCCTTCTGTTATCAAAAATAGTTTTTAAGCCAAAGAATCACAGAAAATGTGAATTTAGCGTTATTTTCCAACGTTTATTTTTATTATGAGGAGAAAAATAATATATATTTAATGTAGTCAAATCCAACGGGTGCGCGCGCCTGACTGCATTCCCTTGCTCGGCTTCCCTCAAGTTACCACAGAGAGTGTGAGGGGAGGTGGGGTATCTGAAGTCAGAGGGGGGCGGGGAGTGGCCGTTCTGTATGTAGAACTATATACTATTACCTATTCTGTGCTATAACTGAAAATCTCAATCACTATCGTAAATTTGAGCTATGTCAAGACATCTGTTATCACCCTCACACCTTATATCTATGGTAATGTAGCAGACAAGATAGGAAATTGGAAATATTTGAAATGTCATCGAACATGAGAGGGTGTCGTTAATGTAAGATTGTTCGCCTATTGTCTTCTCTTCGATGTGTGAGACGCTTTTGTTCATTTATTTATGTTCTATGGGACAGGGAATAAGGTTTCTTTTGCAGTGTTTTGTTGGCGTTGGGTTACCTTGCACCACTTAACATGTTACGAGTCTCCAAATATAGAATCCATACAAAAAGCAAAAACGTTTTCACGCCAATAAAACCTTACAGAAATGGATGGTTTTGGTCATGGGATGGTGATGATTTGGTGATGGGAGCTGTCAAATCGATCGTTGCGCCCGGGGTGGCAGAAATTTGTACTTTTGTCGGACAAGCTGTGAAAATATGCTTGAATCTATGCAAATCCACACACTAACTCAACACGAAATCTCCAAAAGTGTAAAGACTACAAACTTAAAATTTGGCATGGATGTTTCTATTGGCATCTATAAAGGTTTTTTTCAATTCAACCCCAAAAGGTGAGAAAACCGGGATAAAAGTTTGTCCGGAAATTGCCACTGCAAAAATCGTGGATTCTAGCGAATAGGTATTTTAATATTTATAATATCGATAATTTTGCTTGTTTCTTTAGTTTTAACATTATTTTATTATAAAATTACAATTTACTTTAAATAATTCACGGCTGTCCGAATCCGATAGGGGCGCTAATGTCGAGCACATAGCCAATACAATATCAATATCAAATAAATGTTAGTAGACAAAGCTGTATACTAGTAGATTTATTGCCAAACCGATCACATATCAGTAGTATCAAGTGATATTTACAGCCAAAAGTGTCATATATACAGATTTTATGACATTAACAATTACTAGGGCGTTAATAAAGGTTACGAACCGATTTTATGACGTCATAAAACATAACCAAGTGCTCCTATAACGCTGCAAGACTTCACTATAAAGTTTAATGTTAATAATGTTACATTTTAACGTTTTTTATTACAGTGGTTTTGTCATTATGGTACAATGTTAGAATGTAGCACTAAATCACATACACATACACATACATCCACTGACAACTGTAATCCCTTTTGGGATCAAAAACTACCAAATATCCGATCAAGAATGTAGTCGTGTCTATGGTCACATTTTTATCAATTAAAGTTTCAGGATGGAAGAGGTGTGACAGACAGACCGATGAGAATCGAAATACGGGAGCGCAGCCAAAACCAAAAAAAATCTTTGCGAAATAAGTACTTTCTTAAAAAATATACAAGAAAAAGAAATACACTTTCTTAAGAAAGAATTTATTATAAAAAAAACCAAAATTAAACTACTCACATAATTTACTTCAGCAACATGCGTCGTCAACCATCTTTATAAAAACAAAAACTGCTTCAGCAACATGCGTCGTCAAATTTCCTACAAAACTCCCTTCAGCAACATGCGTCGTCAATTTTATACAGAACCATTCAGCAACACGCCACGTCAAACACTTAATCAAAAAGACCGCCCCTAGCCATACCTGGCCCAAACGTGGCCATAATGCTGGCCGCGTTTCCGCGTTGAATCGCTAACGACACGCGTTGGACCAAGTACGAGCCAACACGGAAAGTGTAAGTGTATCTTTCTTAAGCGTATTTTTTTTTTTTTTGGGAAGACCAACTTCTGTATCGTTTTTATCCTGATATGCATTAAGTATCATCCCTAATAATGCGAAAAGAAAACGTTTCGTGAAAAAAATAAAGATTGTTCCAGCTGATACCCAAAATAGAGATTACTATAGGGTCATGTGAATCCTTAAACTTTTACCACTCATAAACTTAGCCTCTTTCTATTTTTCCGCCTTTATAAGTCTCCAGACACCATTCTTATGAGTACGTAATAAAGATGATAATAACTTGGTTCGTGGGGCTTTGTGGGTATGAATGTCGTATCGGAATTTTCTCATAATGACTCGATAGTTTTAGTTTCAAACCCTTTTTGGGTCGTCTTTGTCAAAGTTTTACTAAATGGAACTAAGTTTGATTGATTATCTTTGTAATACTTACGTTAAATGAACTCAAAAAACCGGCCAAGTGCGAGTCGGACTCGCGCATGGAGGGCAAACAATATTTAAAAAAAAAATGTTTTCTCCGGGATCTTTAGCGCAAACCCGACACATACTTGACCGGTATTTATTATTTGTTGTTATACTGTAGAGTTTTTTGTGATTTTCAGCGAGAAGAAAAAACGTAAGAAAAAAGTAGTTTCTTTGTAGGTATGGTATGGTATGGTTTTGTGGTTTCCCCATAATTTTTTAAATTTTTTGTCACCAAATCCAATACGGATAGGTACATGTTCTGTAAAAAATTCAACTGACTATGATTCAGAAGATACATCCCTGTGAAGCTAAGACGGACGGACGGACGGACGGACAGCGTAGGCTTATGAATAGGGTCCCGTTTTCTCCCTTTGGGTGCGGGACCCTAAAAACTAGCAAAATTTTAAGATTGAAATAGGTCTATACTTCTTCTATCTATTCTTTTTAATCAATTTTTTTTTATTATTTCACTAGATAAATTAATGGTGAATATGTGAGTATAAATACCAAAAATCTGAAACTTTTTTAAGTTCTTTTACTTTTAACACAAGAAAAATATTTAAAAATACAATGAAAATACGTCATCTTTGTGACGATTTTCTATCAAATGAAGTAATTCCAATCGTGTATTCAATTGACGATTTCACTAGATACCTAAACTATCAAAGAATACTGAAGTATGACTTTGGTATCGGTAAATTGTATAAATCTAGTCGAAACATGAGAAATAAAAATGCCTACGAGGTGTTTCGTCTGAACTGAACAACTTTCTCTATGGGATCAACAACAAAATCGCAAAAAAACATCCCCTTAAAAAATTTAAGACCCTATATACCCACAGTAGAGCTTGTGTCCTGTTACTTTTATTTGTATTGCTAGCTTATCAGTTATCAGATAAAGAGAAAACTAAAGATCAACTTGACCGAAAACTTGAATGATCAAATCAGATTATATCAGCACTCAAGAGACAACGGGGAAGTAATTACCACTTGTAGGCAATTATGTCGAATTAATTCGGTGCTATGTGCGACAATCTGCCGCATATTGTTCTAGTGGACACTATAGGTTGATTGTTAAGTCGAATAAAGGAGGTCGGCATTCCTGGTAGAGGATCAATTTAGGATGGTATGTGAACGTCATGTCTTATTAATTAGGTTATGAAATTAGCTCGCATGTTCGACAATATTACCTAACCTCTATAGAGTGTAAATATTTGTAATAAAACGAGTGTGCGAGTCGGGCTACTCGCACACAGAAGGTTCAGTACCACACCACCACAGAAAATATTTTAACTTGCACAAAAAAAAATCCGGGACCCGGGCACAGGGCCGACTCACTTTTGGCCGTTTTTATTATTTGTTGTTATACTGTAGAGTTTGCTCTACAAAACATATTAATGAATTAACGCAAAACTAGAAAGTAGTTGTTTACAATCGAGAGCAGAATCGAATTATCATGGTTTCAACATAGGTAATTTTTTCAAAATATTAAATAATTTATTTGTAAAATTTAAAATTTACTGAACCCGATGTCAACCCACCGCACGGGCAGACTCGCCCTACTAACTACCGAAACAAGATTATTAAAATGTATCCACGAGTACGTTAGCGCTTTCATTCATTGCTGAAATGATAAAAAATCATTTTTGCCTCAAATTTAAAATGTGAATAACTTTAAAGAAGGATGTCCACTTCTTACCTGTCAAATAATTTAACAACTATTAACGTGTATAACTTTTATTCCTCATTATCAAATTAAAATAAATTATTGCCGATGTGAATGGAATGAACCTATAGTTTTCCTATATCAATCTTAACTGTATACTTCAACCTTTGAGTATTATACGACTTCAACTAAATAAAAAATATTTTGACAGGTAAACGAATGTATGGGAAGTGGTCGTTCTCCTTTAGGTATCAAAATAATGAAATTATTGTTTCAATCTAACTATTTTGTTGTAAATCAGTTGGGGTGTATGAGGTTTTGCGCTAATTCATTAACACGTTGTATAATCACACCAAGTTTGATTATGTATTATCGTTTTTACGATAGAGAGACGATTTGTATGGACGAACTGCGTATTGGACGAAATGCGTATTGGACCAAGTGCTACTAGGTCGTTTCTTGTATGAGGACGCCCTTAATTTTTAACTTTTTGACATTTTTATTAATTGTTAGCAAATCCGCCTTAATAACGCTCATTCTGTGTAAATAGTTAAGACAGACAGACAGACTGATGGACAGACAGACAGACAGACAGACAGACAAACAGACAGAAAGACAGACATACGGATGTACGGACGTCGGCTTAGTAATATCCCGTTTTCACCCTTTGTCTACGGACCCCTAAGAAATGTGTTAAAAATGTAAAAGTTACGAAGGATAATAATTGTTATGAAAAAGAAGGAATTGTTTCTTTAGCTTCTATCTAACGCGTTTACACACTCGTTTACAATGAGAAATATTCGCCATACATCTCCATTTACGTAATAATATAAATTGTACACTAATGGAATAATATTGTTTTTGGCAACGTGTCGATGTGCCAGACGAAAAGCTACTCTATTTGTATTAAACATAATATTATTATTCTCAATAGCGAAATTGTTGATGTCAAACAAAGTGTTTATTCTGTTTGTCTGTTAGAAATACATGGACAAGCTGTATGATTTCACAGATCACTACACTTTTCCTACTGGAATAGGGTTACCATCCCCATATTCAAAATCAGGATTTGAAGGTGGACAGGAAAATTTCGTTTAAAAACAGGAGTGCGATTTTTGAATCTCATTCTTTGAACTCAGCAGTTGAAAATGTCAATATTACTATGGAGACATGCATCTTTCTACAGCTGATTTTACATTGAAAAATCATACGGAGTGCGATTTTTCAGAGTCAAATCAGCAGTAGAAAGATACGTATCTCCATACATTTTCAACTGCCCAGTTCTACATATGAGATTCAAAAATAGCTCTCCAGGACGTTGTCACAGAATAGGTAATAGTATATAGTTTTACATACAGAACGGCCACTCCCCGCCCCCCTCTGACTTCAGTTACCTCACCTCCACACTCTCTGTGGTAACTTGAGGGAATCCGAGCAAGGGAATGCAGTCAGGCGCGCGCACCTGTTGGATTTGACTACATAAAATATATTTAATTTTTCTCCACACAGTAAAAATAAACGTTGGAAAATAACGCTAAATTCACATTTTCTGTGATTCTTTAGCTTAAAAACTATTTTTAATAACAGAATGAGCTATAAAAAGTAACGAAATGTATAATGTAGTTCACACGATGCGTGTTAAGTCAACCCTACACATATGTCATGCACAATTTTCGCAAACTGCGCATGTGCAAACGTCATCATGTCAAATCTAAAACGTTGTTTGAAGTGCCGGACCTGTGACGTTGTTTAAAAACGGGAGGAAACAGGATCAATGAAACTCAACTAAATAGCAACTACAATGTTTTATGAAAGTACCTTAAAAATTAAATTATAAACCTTAATTTCTTAATGAAGTACCATGAAACTTTTGAACTTACCATGAAACTAAACAACTTTCCTGACTCAACGATAAACGTTTAAAATTTTTGAACCTTCTTACAATATTGCGGATCAGCCGATATATTTTCTATGGAAGGTCCAAAAAATGTTTTCGTTTTTCGATCCATGTTTGTCAGGGAAAGTTGTTTCGTTTCATTATCTGATAACACTCATAAAGGAAAACACCCAATCGCGTTTCGCCTCAATGAATTTGAATTTTATAAGAAATGCTCCATTAGAAAAGTTTCCAGTTCCTTCCCTATTCCTCCTATTTTGTGTATAATTTTAGCTATCATACTATTTTTGTATCTATGTGTTATCATACTCATTCGTTATTTGTGGAACGATTTGAAACGAATTCATTTCGTTACGTGGGCACTGGGCAATGTATTTGTAAGTTAATTAAAAAATTGTGGTTTAATAATACATTCATGAATAAATACATACATACAGTTATTTATTTATTTATTTAAATAGTAGCTGTAGTTTGCTAGATAAATGTGTAATAAAACTGTTTTGCTTATAGTTGTGAAATAAATAAATAAAGAATGAATAATAAAATGACTAAATAACCACTATACCTAGTAATTATTTAGGAGCGCGGTAATTTTAATACATTAGGACCTGAAAAGACTCTTACAAAACCCAGGACTCTACTTAAAAACTATCCAGGACACCCCAAAAAGTAGAACATGTCCTAGGGAAACAGGACGGTTGGCAACCCTATATTGGAATAATAGTTAAATTGTTTTCTCAGTGTATCCAAATAGAGTTGAATTTATTATTGTTGTAAATAGTGGACAGTTTTGCCTCGCTGCACTAATTTTCAATTTGTATGTTAAATAAAGTATGTATTTAAAATGTTAAATTAATTTATATTGACAACGCACGTTTACAAAATACAGTAAAGTAAGTTACTATAACTTACCGTAGGATCTTATTGTAACGGCATGGCTACGGGACAGGGCGAACTGCGAAAAGCGATTTTTCAATAAACTGCCTACGCGCCGCTGGTAGGGACACAACGCTTAGTGTATTGAAAAATCGCATTACGTGCCGTAGAGAGGAGGTCTCATGAATAATAGTGAGAAGGACTGGACCATACTCCACCACGCGGGCACAGTATAAGAAAGAGTATCTATTACTAGATACAGTATCTTATAGATTCAGTATCTTGTCAATTTCAAATTTTAGTATGCAGTGTCCGGGCTGTGACGCTGGCCTAATTATTGGTGAGTTAGTGGTGAATATGCTGTCAGATAATTTTCAAGCTGCCTCAAAAGATGTCTGATACCCATAGCGTGTAATTTCTCTGTTTGTTTCCCATCTCATTCTTGTTATGAATTTCATTTGTCTATTCTTGGTGTGCAAAGAAAAACTGTTTATCTATTATGTCAGACCCTTCTGTGGCCAGTCTTTGACCCATGTGTATTGCCAGTGATGACATATGGAACAGAGACGTGGTCGCTAACTCAACGCCTCTTAAAAAGGCTGAAAGTTACACAAAGGGCAATGAAGAGGGCTATCATCGGAGTTTCCCTGCGAGATTTAATGAGAATTAAAGAGATCCCCGAAGAAACGACAAAAATGTGCCCCTTGTGCCCCGGTTTTTAGGGTTCCGAAGTCAAAAAGGAACCCTTATAGTTTCGCCATGTCCGTCCGTCTGTCTGCGGCTTAGCTCAGAGACGCTTAATACTAGAAAGCTGTAATTTGCCATATGTATACATATTCATCACGCCGACAAAGTGGTAAAATAAAATCTTGAAAATATTTTTGTAGGGTACCTCCCCTACACGTGAAGTGGGTTGATTTTTTTTTCTCTCGTCTATCCCATTTTGTGGGGTATCGCTGGATAGGTCTTTTAAAAATATTGTGGGTTTGGGAAAATCATTTTTCGATTCAGAGATCCGGTATCGAAAATTTTGGTTAGAGTCAAGTGTCCCCCTCCCTCTCCCAGCTAAACAGTTGAAGTTGGAGATGTGAAATTCACGGCAATAGCATATATAACGAATTTAAAAGGAAAACTATCACCACTAAGTAGGCTTTACAAGTTTACGAGTAATAGTCGACCAAATAATAAAATGTACTTTTTAGACTTTATTCGCCGTTAAACCGTAGTATAAAATAAGAAGCCGCTCCTTAACGCTGGATAGGTCTTTTATATTGTATAAGTCCATATTATATTGTAACGGGCACCTACGAAACCCTACCTTGCGCGTGGCCCGACACGCACTTGGCCAGTTATTGTTACTTTGCGAATGCGAATGCGAGCGCTATATCTCGTGTCGTAGCATGCTACTGGTCAACCACCACATCTGACCACACCTCTGATCGTATCGGTCTTCCATTCCATTAGACATAGGAGGTGCATCTTTGTTTAGCGCGTACAATTATGCACTTAAATATATGCATTACTTACTGTTTTTCTATTAAAGATCAGTGGTTGCCGTAGTCGAAATAGACAAGGAATAATCGTATCCTCGACGGCATACAACCAGCAAGTAATCTGTCATTTCGAAGTCTTTATCCTTTTTTAATTGCTTCTCTAATTTAGTTCGCGAATTGTAATGACAAATAAACATTTAACATTCAAATTCTAGTCGTTTGAAATTCGATGGATTTTATGTAAATCTCTTGAAAGCCTTGTTAATGTTTATTGTATTGTTAAATAAAGTAATTGGCGTTATTTGTTACCAAAAGGATCGTTTGAGTATTTTTCTTTGATTTTTTTAAAAGAAGGTCTTATTTAAGTATATTTATAATAGTAAAAATAGGACTTTTATTTACCTATTCGTTAAATAACTAAAGAAACTTGATGCCTTTGATCATAAGGCTTGATATTTTAATTGGTTTGATAGAAAATACAGACGTCCTTGAGAATAATAAGTAAATTAAACTTCAATTTTGCAATTGAGTGGCTTCTATAATCATTAGTAATCCGAAACCGACTACCATCCATGATTGAAGAAGCGAAGGTTGTGCTGATTGTAGCACATAAGTCACTAACTGACATTTTTGCCAAAATGAGTTATTAACACCCCCGTACTCAGAATCACCTACTCTATATTTCTGTCTCAATCACGTTTAAATATTTGTCATACTTTCCGAGATACGATGGTGGTAAAGTCACCAAGTACAGTTTTTGTTCTGAATTCAAACAGTAGAAATAACTAACTCGAGCCTTATTTCCATCCAATAATAACTAATGGCGGTTAATGACTTTTACCCATTTACTAACCGCGCTTAGCGACTTTTCAAAAATAAAATTATCACTAAGTGCAATTAGTGATTTTTCCACAGAACTGAGAACCAGCTATAAGTAAATTGATCTTTTGCTTAACGCGTCTATCCCGTAGAAGTTTTGAATTTTAGTCATATTGAAAAATCATGTTAGGCGTACCAGTTCACTAAAAGTGGGAAAACTTCAATATTCAAATTCAACTGTATGACAAAAGTCACTAACTGCATATTTTATCGAAACCCAAAAGATGGAAAACTAACTATCCCTTTTCTCTTTTCTTGTGTGATGATTGGACATCAACACGTTTATTCACTAAATGAGGATTGTTTAAAAGATTAATAACTGCTAACAAAAAATGTATTCCCTTTAAGTAAGTATATTGTTTTTATAGCGTTTTAAACTTCAAACCTCAATATCTCAAAACTATGATTTGTAGTTAGTGAGTTTTCCCTCTAAGGGGACGATATAGATCTGTTGTATCTACTCTGACTCTGTTTTCGCAACGCAGGCTTCTTCTTCTTTCTCTTGTGGTACCATCTCCTATCAGAGGTTGGCTATCATAAGGGCTATTTGGACCCTGGAAACTGCAGCCCTGAACAGTGAAGTGGTGTTCGTATCGAACCATTCACCATAGGTTTTAAAGCCAGGAAGTCTTTCTTCTACCAGGCATTCGTCTTCCCAAAAATTTCCTCTGCATAATATTCTAGAGAAGTCGTTATTTATTACTTCTCATGTGACCGAGGTACTGTAATTTTTTATAGTTTTTAGGATTTCTCTGTTTTCGCAGCACCTTTTGTTTCCGCAGCAAACATCATCAATAGCAACACACAATGGTAATCCGCAATAATCCGCATACAATCTTCGTCAAACTATAACCTACTCTAAATGACCTTGGATGCACGAAGATTCTCCCCGAGTGACGTACTGAACCCTCAACATGTCCGGCGCAACCACAATCAGCAATCTATGACATCGACGCTAAAGAAGAAGAAAAGCCCTGATCTGTGCAATACCGACACCAAAGTCCCTATAATGCAGGCCGTGTTATCACAGATTGATGATTGATGCGTAGCCAGGATATTTAAAAGTGCATAAGTGTAGGTGCTAAATACAGATGCACTCTCTCGTCCTTACCCTCCTATGTCTGATAGAACGAGAGACTAATACGATCAGAGGTGGAGTCAGATACAGTGACCGGCAGCTACACGGTTTGGGCGTCAAAGATGTATAACACCTGAAGGAATTAGTCACCTCATACCACACCCGAGACTGGGTTGTTGGCGCTTTGTCGGTGCTATTAAGCCGGACACCACATGCACATGGCTGTCACAGATTATACAGCTTTCGACACGAGTCAGACCAGTACGTTTACCGCGATACGAAAATCTGCACCAACTGCAATAGAATTGGATCAGATTTGGACTAGAGACGAAATTGGATAAGAATAGAACTTCGATGTTTTTAATTACAGCGATTGCGGCCCAGGAGAGCAATCGCGCTAAATAAATCGTAACTGAACCATGATTGGACCGCGTGTGAACCAAAACCATATGAATAAATAATAATAGTACACTAATTATTATCTATTCATATGTCACAACTTTAAACACATTCGGTATTGCGCTATTCATTTGAAAGCCGTTAGAGCCGTTTTGAAAGATCACTCAGACGAGGCTGTCAGTCACATAGAGTTTAGCGCGATGCGGAATTCAGCACAGTTGAATAGTAATTGGATTGAAATGTGATTATAACTGACATTGGATTAGAAATGAAGTTGTATGTTTTAAATTAGCGCAAACACCCCACAGATAAAAAAAATGTATGTAAGTTTCTTATAATAGCAATCCCAACTGTCCAAGTTTTCTCCAACTCGAACTTGATTTAAAAACTTCACCATTTCTTACAAGAAAATTCATAGCGGAGTCAACTTTTACAATAAAGGTCTCAAATCTCCGACGACAAATTCGAAATAAATTATTCCGTCTTCGTAGAAAATATTAAAGTTTTTACACATGTTACAAGAAGCTGACGACCGTTTCTTTCGGGCTGGTGAGACACAAATGCACATCTTGGACTAACTTTTTAAACGTGCAGTTCTTCTTTCTCGTGTGATTACAGTTTATCTTTCCAATACGGTATTTGACTGGTTGTCAAAAAAGTATTTCAAAGGTGCATTGCCTGAATTTAGCCTGCTTGCAAGTGCGCTAATAAATAAAAAAAAATTAATTATTTATTTGATTACATTTTACTGGTATATAAATGATTGAGTATGACTCACAAAGTAGGAGAACTGTGTATTGGGAGGCTGTTCTTTGTCTATCAAACATTATTAAGTTACTAAGTAAATATCAGTTGAACTGAAACTCAAAACTAATATAATCTACTTCACTTCTAATCTTATTGCCATAATAAATATAATTCGTTAATTTGGTTTGTTACATAACAAAACATACTCATATTATGCACGTTATGTTTTTATAAATTACGAGCTTTTACCCGCGACTTCGTCCGCATAAATTATATACCAGATTTTAAGTCAGATAATTAGCTATCAAACAAAAAAAGTTTCATTAAAATCGGTTCAGTAGTTTTTGCGTGATACTCGAACAAACAAATACCCAAACAAACAAACGAACAAACAAACAAACAAACAGACAGACAAAAAATCCAAAAATTCGTGATTTGGAATCAGAGACATCTAATGAAAATGAACATGGACAAGACGAAGATCATGTCAAATGACCATGTTGTACCCACTCCTGTAATGATCGGAAACTCTGCGCTCGAAGTTGTTGACCATTATGTTTACCTGGGACAAACTATTCAGTTAGGTAAGTCCAACTTCGAGAAAGAGATCAACCGTCGAATCCAACTCGGCTGGGCAGCGTTCGGGAAGCTACGTAGTATCTTCACGTCCCAAATACCGCAGTGTCTTAAAACGAAAGTCTTCGATCAGTGTGTGTTGCCAGTGATGAAATATGGAACAGAGACGTGGTCGTTCACTCAAGGCCTCATAAAAAGGCTGAAAGTCACCCAAAGGGCAATGGAGAGGGTTATGCTCGGAGTTTCCCTGCGAGATCGAATCAGAAATGAAGAGATCCGCAGAAGAACCAGGGTAACTGACATAGCCCAAAGAGTTGCTAAACTTAAGTGGCAGTGGGCGGGGCACATTGCTCGCAGAACCGATGGCCGTTGGGGCCGAAAAGTTCTCGAGTGGCGACCGCGTACCGGAAAGCGCAGCGTGGGTAGGCCCCTCACACGGTGGACCGACGACCTGGTGAAGGCGACGGGAAAACGTTGGATGAGGGCAGCGCAGGACCGGTCGTTATGGCGATCCTTGGGGGAGGCCTATGTCCAGCAGTGGACGTCCATCGGCTGAGATGATGATGATGATGATGATGACATCTAAAAATCATATCGTAATCTTTTTTTTGTAAATATCTTCAATGTACAGACACACTTCTGTTACAATTTTATAATAGTTTAGACTAGCGATCCGCCTCGGCTTCGCACGGGTGCAATGCTGATATAAACCTTACTCTTGAATCACTCTATCTATTAAAAAAACCGCATCAAAATACGTTGCGTAGTTTTAAAGATCTAAGCGGATTCTACATAGGGACAGACAGACAGCGGGAAGCGACTTTGTTTTATACTATGTAGTGATGATGAAAGGTGAAGAAAACCTGAGTGCGCTGTCGAAGAAATTCTAATGCGAATGTGTCCACAAAAACCATACCTTACTATGATGTTAGGCCACAGATTAGGCCTATTCCTATTCCTAGGTCTATCCTCCAACACTGGCGTTCATAAAGGCTGACCATAATTACTATCAAAATTCGGAGTCTTACATAAAATGTACAGCAAAATCATATCTTACCGCAATTTTCGACAAATTTCCCGTCCCAGATAACCTCCCCTTTGCCATTTCAGCACGCTCCTAAAGCGGTCCATGAAAACTCATCGTTATTACAAGAACGATGTTTGCATATCAGAGAACATAGTAACGACTTACCTTGAATAGCGCGCTGTAATTTAATTTTAGTTTAGTCGACAGTTTAAATATTTATGTTGGTTTGAGACGTCGCACGCTGCTGTGCAAGGTTTTGTGCATAATGTGATGATGCTACAAATGATATTACTTTGATAGTATTGAAGCGTATAGTGTACTACGCAGAGGGGTCAATTTTATACAAAACTTTGACGCACAATACGCGTAGATGGTATTAATATAAGCAACTTTATATATATGGAAAAATAGTTTAGAAAATCTATATGTCGCGTATCGAATAACATTTGCAATTTATAATACAATTATGAAGATATAAAGTTTTGAAAATTTTGTATGAAAAAATTATCTTATATTATAAATTGCAAATTTTATTCGATACGCGACATCTAGATTTTTTGAACTATTTTTCCATGTATAAAATATAACTTTTATGAATTCCGTCTAGAATTTCGTAATGTACGTAATTCCGTATTGTGCGTCAAACATTTGTATGGACTGAAACCACCTTAAAATTGAACGATTTTGAGGCACATGCTGCTGCATAAATGCATTTTGCTAGAGTTTAATAAAATAAATGTTTTCCATCTGTAATAGCTAAGCCACATTTGCAACCTAAACCTGGGTTAGCAATTAAGCCTTGGTTAAAAGGGGTTAATAGCCATCCTAGGTGCTAAGAGTAATTTTTTCACTCACTCGAGAATAAAATCCAGAAATATTTTCTTCTGGGCGAACTGTCTTAAGTCAACTTAACTTCTAATTAAAATAAAAAGACAAATAGTGTTTGAATTTTTTTTTCGATTTGACTTATATTCCTCATAATATATTAACAATTAAATAGAATTAAATAATAAAGCATAATTAAAAATTAAAAAAAAACCCACGACGGGTGTAAAACGATATCGAAAAAGGATTCAATAAAAAATTTTAAAAACCCCCGACTAAAAGATAATAGGTAAGTAACGAAAGATAATAAACCAAACCCTAGAAATTCTTGCTGCCATTCCATGCCCTGTAACGAACTAAATTTTTTTCAGTTTTATCAGTTTGTGTCTAATTTCAATTACAGAGATGGCAATGGCAGCCCTTCTAAAAACAGAGCAAAAATAAGTGGCTACGGAATCTTGTCATGAATGTTTCCGAAACACTCTTAGTCAGTTTTGAATTTTTTCAATTGCCTTCATTTATTACAAAAAATTATATTATTATATTTTTTTTTTAGTTTCAGAATATCTCTGACTACCCCCTCGGGGAATATAGTCGTGAGCATATGCATGCATGTATGCTTAATTTATTATCTTTCTACTGCTGCTATGCTGCCGTTCATTCTTCTTCTTCTTCTTATCGTGTGGGCAGAGCCCTGGTGTCAGAGTTTTTTCAGACCGCCTTTCGGCCTCTGACGTGGTTTTTATGTAACGACTACTACCACTAGAGATAGTAGCCGGGACCAACGGCTTAACGTGCCATCCGAAGCACGGAATTACTTTTCTTTTCAGACAATCAGGTGATTCAGCCTGCAATGTCCTAACCAACTGGGGAAAAACGCACAAAGTGACATATCACTAGGTGTCCCCCGTGGGAATCGAACCCACGACCTCCGTATCGAGAGCCAATGCTCTTAACCATTAGACCACGGAGGCAGTCGTTCATTACTCTTTATACACCTTATAAACACATAGTTTTAAACAGATACCTAGTTTGTGAGAACAAAATTAAACGCATCAACATCAGTATATAATTATGGTCTTTATGCCGACTACATAAAGTGGCAATCCGCTTTAATTACCGCGGTTTTGTGCACTCTGTACCCGAAATTGATATGACGTTGTACATTACATCGTGACGTCATAACAATTAGTTTTTGTTGTTATGCCTTATTTTAGTGTAATTTTCTGCTGTGTTAGCCGTGTTTGTTGACAATCAAGTCTATGTATAAGGCAGTTATAATAAAATTCAATTTAGTCTTTGCAAAGATAATTAACTCGCTATTTGTTCATGCTTTCTCTTTCATTTCTATCAAATTCTTTTTGTACCTACAAACAAAGTGATGTCGATGATACGTATGTCATTTAATTTGACTGGCCGTCGCAGTGAAATAGACTTGCGATGAAAAAAATAATGTTTTTTTTAAATACAAGGTGTAACAAAACATCCTATTAAAGGTGGACTTCCGATGCCAGCGGCCGATGCGACTAACGCGCGCGTCTGACGCCAGGTTCTGTCATATGTGACAGAACCTCGCGTCAGACGCGCGCGGCCGACGACAGACCTCACTTCCGAGGTCAGCGACTGACGCGTGCCTATTGTACACAGTGTTATCACTTCGGGGTATTTTCCCGGAAATTTTGGGTATGTTTTTATGTTTTGGTGTTTACACAAAAACATAAAAATACAAACAAAAAAACCAATATATATTTTAATAAAGAATATTTGACTGATTGATAGGTTTAGAGAATTTTTGAATGCTATTTTTTACCAGATTTTTTATAAAATACATTTTTAGGAGTAATTTAATTACACAGGGATGCGTTGCGTCCCCTTGACTTTTTAACCTGTAAGTATATGGATCGCTGTCTAACTAATAATTATGAAGGCAAGAGGAATTTTCCGAAAGTCATTAAAAAAAGAAAAAGTTGTTTCAAGTGGCACGATAGATGGTGTTGAAGCGACCTTGCAGATAATAAAATACAAATAAAATAGTAAAAAATTAAGCAAATTTTCGGTAAAAACTCGGTAATATTTCTGGCAAACATTCTTGTTCTGCGTGACGTCAGAGCATAGCCGCGCGCGGCCGCGGCCGATGCGATAGACATCGGCCGCGCGTGTCTGACGCGCGCGTCAGTCGCTGGCATCGGAAGCGGCGCCATACGTTTTCATAGTAACTAGTACTGTCGCATCGGCCGTCGGCCGCGAGCCGCGCGCGTCAGACGCGTCGGCCGCTAGCATCGGAAGTCCACCTTAATACTTAAGGGGGTGCTTCAGACCATCAAACCGAACAATTTTCAATATGGAGCCAACTTCGAAATCGCGAAAAAAAACAGCTGTCCCATACATTTGAGTCGAGTCGGTACTGCAGTTTTGTATATGAAAGAGTGGATTTATTCTCCCGATTTCGTTGTTAGCTCCATAGTGAAAGTTGTTCAGTTTGATGGTCTAATAATGGTAGAATCAAACTTAAGTTTGAAGAGTATAAAATAGTTCGCAAGTTACTAAAGTTTTATTCATCATCATCATCATCATCATCATCTCAGCCGATGGACGTCCACTGCTGGACATAGGCCTCCCCCAAGGATCGCCATAACGACCGGTCCTGCGCTGCCCTCATCCATCGTTTTCCCGCCGCCTTCACCAGGTCGTCGGTCCACCGTGTGGAGGGCCTACCCACGCTGCGCTTTCCGGTACGTGGTCGCCACTCGAGAACTTTTTGGCCCCATCGGCCATCGGTTCTGCGAGCAATGTGCCCCGCCCACTGCCACTTTAGTTTAGCAATTCTTTGGGCTATGTCAGCTACTCTGGTTCTTCCGGTTTTATTATATTTAACAAAACATTTTTTCAGGGAAGCAGCATGTTTAGATGCTTGCTGATTATGATTACCTAGAGAGCACTGAAAAACTGCAGAGAAAAACTATACAAGAATACCGAATGTTACTGTGGAAATCATCAAAATTGCTCTTAAATTATACTAGGTCGGAAACTGAGGTGTCCTAGCTGCACTACATTTGAACGCTAATTGTTACCTAAGTTGTTCTGTCCCACTGTCTTGCCATCACTGCCCTTCTGTGAAAGGAGCATTAAACGTCACCCAGGGAGGCTTTCTAGCACTACAGATCCTAGTATCCTAGTATTAAAGTATACAACGCCATTTACAAAACATGGGGTGTCAGAATTATTATGTTTCTGTTGTAAATCATTTGGAGCAATGTTTCTAGCTGTTTATATTGTAATGTGTTTCATTTTATAAAATGGAATTTATTAAAATTAACTGTTATGCAAAGCAATTTGTAAAATTGGCAGTATTTTTCTAAAAATGACACACAAACAACCTGTAGAATTTTTTCAATTACAAAGCACATTTTTTTCTGCAATTTGCATTAAACAGGACCCGCCATTACAGTGAGGTCACAACATACAAACAGTACAGAAAGAATAGTTCCTTCAAAGCCTAGTCTGATGCATGAAATACATAAGGTTCCGCTGAAGTGAAGAAGAGAGGAGCGCGAAGCGTGTACAATCCAATTAATGACATGTAAAACTCAAGAAATCTGGTCTACTACATACAGTGGCAGCCTTAGAATGCATCGACTGTGTCACTCTCCTGAATAGCAGCCATATCTGACATTTTCGAAACAAATTTACAATTAGATACCTACTAAATTACTCATAAACGCGAACGAGCGTCATAATAAATCGTACGGTGCTGTTCCAAAGTTCCAAACGCAATATAATTCTAATTGTTTTATGCATGAATCCGTATCCAAGCGATCTTTTTTTTTTCTATTGATGACATAAATAAATATCATCATCTCAGCCGATGGACGTCCACTGCTGGACATAGGCCTCCCCCAAGGATCGCCATAACGACCGGTCCTGCGCTGCCCTCATCCAACGTTTTCCCGCCGCCTTCACCAGGTCGTCGGTCCACCGTGTTAGGGGCCTACCCACGCTGCGCTTTCCGGTACGCGGTCGCCACTCGAGAACTTTTCGGCCCCACCGGCCATCGGTTCTGCGAGCAATGTGCCCCGCCCACTGCCACTTAAGTTTAGCAATTCTTTGGGCTATGTCAGTTACTCTGGTTCTTCTGCGGATCTCTTCATTTCTGATTCGATCTCGCAGGGAAACTCCGAGCATAGCCCTCTCCATTGCCCTTTGGGTGACTTTCAGCCTTTTTATGAGGCCTTGAGTGAACGACCACGTCTCTGTTCCATATGTCATCACTGGCAACACACACTGATCGAAGACTTTCGTTTTTAGATAAATAAATATATAACATAATATCTAAGAAGCCTGGCGTGCACCAAGTATTTAGGCTAAAACGTATTTGGTGAACGTATACACTGCTCATATTATTATGAATTTATAACAGTGATAGCATGATTTTTGAATATGTAAAGCCTAAATACCTTTTTGCCCATTTTGTACACAACATGTTACGTATTTCGTATAAACTAGCGTATAATCTTTATGTACAATAAGGCAAATAAAGAATTATATTATATTCTATTCTAAATACTTGTTTTTGTCAGCCAGTCTGAAGCTCCATCTATCTTTTGTCAATGTTCGTTCGCTTGCTGGTGCTTGGTGTCACCAGTGAGCCTTCAGTACTTTAAGTATATGATCATAAGGTCATGTGGAGGATATTCCTCCGAGTAACAACGACCTCGTAAAGTTTAATGGTGTTACGTAATTAGGTACTTTCTTAGTCAAATTTTATAAGATTTACTGTTTATTTTGTTTGTCGAGAAAGGTTAATTTGGTATGTTAAGGTTGGCTGCCTTAATAAGACATTTGCATTGTAAGGGTGTTTTTTAATATATTTTTTTAATCTTTTGGAAAGTTTTGTATGA